>CM046860.1:20156438-21543896 GCA_025617745.1 Heliocidaris erythrogramma
AGTTATTGAATTTTTAAGTTTTGCATTATTTTGGGAAACAGTTCTATGCATGTCAACATGAATATGTAATGAGTGAGCTGATGATGTCACGTCCCCACTTTCCTTTTTTAACTATATTATATGAAATCTTCATTATTCATTTTTTCATACATATCTATAAAAAATATCTCCCTTGTAACAAAAAAAGTTACAGCAATGATGAACTTACACATTAAATAAGGAGTCAGTCCTTTTAGCTATAGGCTTGGAGCAAAAAATTGAATAATTGCAATTTCATATAATAAAATACAAAAGAAAAAGTGGGGATATGACATCATCAGCTCACTCACTGCATATTCATGACGACGTGCATATAACTGTTTTACCATAATAATGCAAAATTTTAAAATTCCATAACTTCATTATTTTTCATCAGATTTCTATGAAATTTTCAGTGATTTGTTTGTTTTACTCTATTTATTCAATTCATATTAATTTCAGGCTGGAGTACCCCTTTAAAAGAGAAATGTCATAAAACTTACTCTAAATAAATCTGACATTCAAATGTACCATGTAAAAACATTAATTTGATATGACATATAACTTCTGAGTTAATGATTATGAATAATTACAACTGTAAAATGTAGTGCTTTTTAATACATAGTATAACTCAAGCAATGTGCTTACTGGAATTCCTTTGGAATTCGATGTGCCGTGAGAGTTCGATCGACAATGGCGCCGTAAGTTCGAAGGCACTCGTACCGCTGTAAATTTTGCATTTTCGACTCAGGCTGCCCGTCAATTTTTTTTTCATTCTTTCATCTTTGTTTCTGTGCTTCTTGCATTTGTGAACGTGTACAGTTTGGGACCGATTTTATGACTACCCAACCGACTTTATCAGATTGAAAAGCTGTCACTATCTACTCTTATCTGTGAATGATATGATAACGGTAGACACCCGAATTTCCACCCCTGGGCGTCCGCGTTGACGCCTTGCCAACGTATCGCTGCTGAAAACTGAGAGTGAACCGGTGAGTTCGTTGTCCTGTAAACAATTGTTTATACATTTACAAAGGAAACAGAGATGACAACATGGCTTTTCTCCTGTATTATGCGATTGTTTGCAACTGTATTGTTCATTTCGTTGCCGGTCTGCAATTCAACATACCATCATTCACTAACGACGAATGGGCGCAAAAGAATTCCGAAGTTAAAGACCTCCTTGCCCCCTTCATTTGGAGCTGTCACAAAGAGATATTAGCCCCGAAAGAAGCAGCTGCTCTTCAACAATGTGGACTTACTTTGCTTCTCATCCTGATTTCATTGAGGAGCAGAATTCGGAATCTTTTATCTTGCACGAACTGAAGACCCTTTTCAATTTAACCTGCTTCCGTAAAAACGCGACAGACGAAGATTGTAGGAATTTTCGACGTGCCGTGAGAGCCGTATCTTTCCTGAAAAAGAAAGAGCGAGAGAAACAAAAGCACAAAACGACCGAATTTCAGGAGCCACTGTACCGTAAGGACGTCTGGGCATTCTCAAAGCGGGTATGCACTGCAGTGGTAATCTCGGATTTAGGACCAATAACACCGAAACTTGTCAAATCTGTCTTACAAACGAAGAATGCATCATTAGGATGCGACGGTTTAATGTATGGGTTATTCAAAAATATCCCATCCACTTATCACTTTTTGGCCACCCTATTTTCAAAAATATTACCAGAAGGTCATGACCCACCAGGGAATTGGTCCCAATCTAAGGTAATCCTGATTCATAAATCGGGTGATCCAAATTTGCCAGAAAATTTCAGAATGATCCCATTGACCTCTTGTATCAGTAAAATATGCCATCAAATTTTGGCAGATCGGCTGGTTTCGTATTTGACAGAGAATAATTTCACCGATCAGTCAGTTCAGAAGGCATTCATCAAAAACATTAATGGGTGTATTGAACACAATCATATCTCATATCGCATTCACTGAACCGTTACCATGTTCAGCATAACCTTACAACCTATATTATGAATTTGTACGGAAGGCTTCAGGGTTCAGTATCCGGCCCGGCGTGGACATCTAATCAATTTTAGTTCAGGAAAGGTGTTTTTCAAGGGGACCCATATTCTCCCGTCACCTTTCTTGCATGTTTTTATCCAATCCTTGAACATCTCGCTGGGTTAAAACAAGGATAGGTTACGATCTAAAAGGAACAAAAGTCATCACCACTCCTTATGCTGACGACTTTAATTTGATTACTTGCAACAAACGAACCCATCAAAACCTACTGTCAATGGGTCTCACCCTGAAGCCTCCCAAGTGCCGTAGTATATCAAGTGGTGGTACGCCAACTGATGTTCCATTTTTGATATGAAACACATTAAAAGAAAACCCCCGGCAATTCCTAGTATCCCAAATATCGTTAAAGGGGCTTTCACACCGGGATTTGCGTAGAGTTGCGTAGAGTTACGTAGTGTTGCGTAGCGACTACGCTGCCATACGCTGTGCCTACGCAAGTCTACGCCGAGGAACGGAAAATAGGTACGCAAAAAATTAAACATGTTTGATTTTTTGGCGTACTGTCTGCATAAAGCCAGAGAACGCAGTTTATACGCAAGCCTACGCAACACTACGCCACTGTTCGCCATTCCTACGCAACCTACGCCAAATTGCCCCGGTTTCTCAAAACACATTTTGAGACTTGCGCATGAAATGGCGTAGTGTTGCGTACTGTGGCGTATAGACCGATGTAAACTTGCGTAGACTTGCGTAGACCTTGCGTATAGTTGCTTATAGTTACTTAAATTTGGCGTACTCATGCTGGATCCTACTGTTTTTCATCACTTGACTGCTAGTTTGAACAGATTCGTCCCATTTGACATTAAATCGTTCGTGCTCTGCCATTTGTGTTTCTAGGCTTTCAAATGCCGAAGGATAACAGCTTTTTGGAATGGACTTAAACAACTCATTATCTTTTGATTCTACTTCACAGCAGTACACTGTTCCGGACAGCAGGCAAGAAATGCTATAGGCCTAATGCTTTTTTCTTCTTATTTTCATCTTCGTTTGCGCACAGAATCCGTACGCAACCGTAAGCAACACTAAGCAGAGTTAACGCCTGACCTACGTAAGTGTACGTGGACAAGTTACGCAACCCTACGCTACCCTACGCAGGGACTACGCCGATCCATTATTTGTTTTTTTTCATGAGTACGCAGCGAATTTTGGCGTACTCCCTACGCAAATCTACGCAACTCCACGCAAATCCCGGTGTGGAAGCCCTTTAAGTGGGAAGACTACCGATACATATGAATTCGTTAAACATGAGATAGAGTCGAAATGAATACGAATAGATGAGTCAATGGTTCGACTTGAATTCAAAGTATGTGATACCTGTTCCCCTAAGTTCGATTTTATTAACAGTTCACACACTTCATAATACTCACCTTGATTCCTTGGATACCCTGACAGACAGATAAAGCAATGGCTTGGAGTACCTAGCAGAGGGGCTAATATTGTAATGTTCCATCTACCGCCAGATCCGCCAGGGCGTCCACAAGCCGCGAGCCGCATAGCGGCGAGCCGATATTTTTTTGCTATTTTGAACCCCCGTAAGTGATGTTTTCATGGCATCTACTAACGCAATGGAGACCATAAAAAGGCACATTAAATTTTTACTTGCCCCCCCCCCCCCCCCCCCCCCCCCCCCGCCCGTAGATCCGCCACTGACCGCAAGGCCATGATATACCAAGACTTTCAGACATATTTATACTGGAAAGCACATTGCCTTTCGTACACGAGATCTAGATTATTGGCAGACGATGTTGTATCTACTGCCTTAGACTCAAGACTTGAAAGAGAATCTAAGTGGTCTACAAAACAATCTACTATAACTGTCTGTCAGGACGTCCATGAAGAAATCGTGAGTGAAGATTCGATAGAAGACTGTTCCTGGAACTCCATTGAAAGAAAAATTACCTCTGTCTTAGAAGACGATATTGTGTCTTATTGGGAAGACAAAATCAAGCCATTGCTAATGTAAGGAAATTTCCCAAAACTGCTCCTGTTGCAGGAAGAAAAACTTAACCCGGAAATCCATCATGTTCAACCTACCTCGTAAGGCTCTCAGCTTTCCTGTGAACGCTTGTATAGATTCTCTGCCCTCATACTCAAATCTTTGTCGCTGGGGTAAAGGACTGACCGACAATTTTGTCCGAACACAACCGGCACTTTACATCATATGTGACCAGGCACCATAAAATCACCAAAAAGTCACACTGTGTGATTTTCAATTAGAGCTTAGTGTGTTTTTGGTTGGCATTGTCAAATTTTAGTTTTGGATACTTTCTGAAAGTGTATACTTTTTTCTAAGTAATCTAACAATTTGGAGGCACCAAACAATCTAAAAGTGGTATTTTGACAGTTTTTAAATTAGACCTATGTGTGTCTTCTCTGGATTTTGTTGTATTACTTTTCTTTTTTATGACCCTGAATACTTGTCTCATTTTGATCTCCCATAAATTTTAAACCGAGTAAGTTCTTGCATTAATACTTGTGCACTATGATGAACACAATATGACTAATAAGTATATATGCCAAGTTTTAGGACAATCTGATAATCCCTTCATATAAATTTTCATTGAGTTCTTATCCTCCTTTTGTCACCTTAGCACAACACCTTGAAAGTCAGAGTGCTTCAATAGACTGCAAACTTTAAACCCTTATTTCTCAGAAGTAACATTATGAAGGACTGTGCATTCTTCTCTTTGTACAGTGAGTTAGGAACATCCGATGCTAATGAGTTATATATATTCTGATTTATTCGCTCTTCTCATTCTCCTGACGACGGCCAGAGCATTCTGACCGGAACGTGGAGTTATTCCAACTCACATGGTTGTACCGCAAACCTTTTTTCTGAAGTTATTTATATCATTTTAAAGCTGAGAATCTACTCTTTCAGAATCGGGCCTTAACTAAAATTTCATATCTGGCGACTTTTTGGTGGTTTTGTGGTGCCTGGTCACATATTCTGGCACATTGCCCCTCCCTTTTGGAAAGATTCACCTGGAGACACAACAGTGTCCTAATGGCAATTTTAACGAACCATTAAAGAAACGAGTGTGGGCAATTTTGATGTTTACTTGGACATTGAAGGCCATTCTGTAGCCGGGGGCACTATCCCCCTCATATCCTCGTTTTTGTTTTGGGTTTTTTTTTCTAGCTTCATGAAAATTCTCAACAAAGATTGGTAATATTTTTTTCCTTGTTTTTCTTACACATGCATTAAGCTTTTCTTTTCAAGTGGACTTCTCCATTTCCAATGTTTACTTTGTTCAATGAAAATGTACCTTCACTGCCTTATTCAATGTCATTGATTTTATAGTCACACAAGATTTTATTCTTTTGAATTGTACATGGATATTATAATTGTATTATTTACTGAATATTGTATATTTGTATTGATTTGTATTGTTGCTGGAAATGGAAATAAAGTAAACTGAAACTGAAACTGAAACAACCCAGCGACCAGATTTAGTTGTTGTATGGGAGGAAGAAAAAAGGTATTACTTGTGGAACTCACTGTTCCCTTTGATACAAATGTACAGGATGCACATGACAGAACGTTAAAACGGTATGAGAATTCAATAGCAGACTTGGAAGAAACAGAATACTCCGTCTTCTTTGAAGCAATTGAAATCGGGGCGAGAGGTAACGTTGGTAAAGAAAACAAAGCTAGACTCAAAACTGTTGTCGATATGTGTAAATGTGATGTCAGACTCAGGGGACTGGTTAATGATTAGCAAGCATGCTCTTCTCTCATCTTTTGTTATTTTCCACATTAAGAAGGATCAATATTGGGAAGGCGTAAAATACATCAAGTTATAGAAAAAAAAGGAAAAACTTAGTCACCAGACTAAATGAACCATCCGTACCCACGTTCAGACCTGATCAAGAATATCAATATACTATAACACTCTTTTTCTCACACAACTTTCCTATTGCAGTAACACGATATATACAGTGTATATTACCATTGTCGTATTGTCATTACGTTGTAATATGATAAAATGTCATTAATTATCAAAATGATAATATATTGTCATAACATTTCTTTCCCATTACTGCAGAATCACGTTTGTCTATTGTTTTTCGTATATTTCATGATACTTTGTATTACAACCTGCCATGAATCCGAATAGGTTCAAAGACCTGGTTTTTATTATTGCTTTTTTGCATGACGCAAATTTGTATATTGCTTTACTTTTCTTTGAAATAAAGATATGATTACAACAACAAAATTGCAATGTTAATTTTCTTTTAATCAGTAAAGTCTTAACCCAGACATCTCGAACTCAATTTCTCTTGACATTCGTAGTTCAAAGTCCATATGCAGCCTGTCCATATTTGACCAGGCACCACAAAACCACCAAAAAGTTGTATTGTGTGATTTTCAGTTAGAGCTCTTAGGTGTTTTTGGTCAGCATAGCCATATATTAAGTTTTTTGTTTTTTCTGAAAGAGAACACTTTTTCGAAGTAATATAAAATTTGGAGGCACCAAAGAACCTTAAAGGACAATTAACCCCACGTGATATTCTAGATGCACCTATTGTCTGCTACGTCTTTCCATGGAGGCTGCCATTTTGTGCATGACACGGATCATTAGGTACCATATGCATTGATAATAGCCTACCTTTACAACAGATACGTCGCTTTGTTCTGATTGTATTACGATTGTTATTGGCCATGGGCCTAGATAATTGACGACCCATGAGTTCTAATAGCCATCCTGTAAAGCAGATTCCTCGCTTTGTTTTGGTATTGTTACGATTGTCTCCGTCCTTGACGTCAATTCTCCGTCCTTGACGTATATTTTTTATGAAGTATATTTTTTATGAACAAATTAAGACCTTTTAAAAAATATATAAAACTAAACTTACATTTCAGAATATGTGACTTTATCTAATATATATTTGTCCTCTAAAAATCAATTACAAGTTAACGATGAAGGAAATTTTACTTGGGATGAAAAATATGTTCGTGTACACATAAAGTAATGGCAGCCCCCTTATTATTGCTAGCAGACGATAACTTGGCTGGAAAATAGTGATTTATATCTATATCCTGTGTTTTTACATGAAATTGCATGTATCAAATAAGAGGCATATACTACACCATTCAAAATAAGCTAATTCATACGCTGAGGTTAATTTCCCTTTAAAGTTGTGTTTTTGGACAGGTGTATTTTATAGTTTTCTTTGTTTATTACCCTGACTACTTGTCTGATTTTGATTGTCCATAACTTTACAACGGAGTAACCTCTTTTGCATTGACCAAACTGACGAACAGACTATGCTTTATTAGTATGCCAAGTTTTAGGACGATTTAATAATCTTCAAAGAAATTTCTATTGATTTCTAATCCTCCTGTTGTCACCTTTGCATAATACCTGGCGAGTCAGAACCCTTCAATAGACTGCATACTTCAAGCATACTTCATAAGTAACACTCTCTGAGATTGGGCAGTCTACTCTTTCTTCAGTGGGTTAGGAACATCAAATGGTAATGATTTATAGATTCTTTAAAGATGAGAATCTCCTTTTTCAGAATCGGACCTTAACTATAAATTCATATCTATCGACTCTTTGGTGGTTTCGTGGTTTCTGGTCACATATACAGTGCGTATCAAAAAAGGTATACCCAACTTTGGAATGTTCTGATAAAAAAGGCATAAATCTATGAGCTTAAGATTTATTTCATAGTAAAGAGCAACTTATATTCTCTGTAATGATACCTTATTCATAACTTTGCTGCAACGGATGACTGAGCAGCAGGCTTTTCAAAAGTATTGTCAGAATCCTCTTGTACCAAGTTTGCACAAACTTGCATTCATCCGCATCCCTTTTTAAGGTAAGCCTTTTTACTGAGTCCTTCGAAATGGACAACTTTTATTTGGGAAGCAATCTTTTTTCTTGAAAGTCTACTATCAATTACCTGGTAATTCTCAACACACGTATCCTTATTTTTCTTCTTTATAGTCTTTAAGGTCAATAGACCTTTGAGTTCATGTGCTATTCGCGAAAAAAACACTTAGTGCACCTTGCGCAGGTGAAATGGTGCAATGGAAAAATGAGCAGAGAGTTTTTAGTTATCACGAGACAAGAAGTTGAAGGCTGTTAAAATAAATTAAAGATTATCATAAAAAAATTATGCACACTTAGAAAAAAAGGTACAATTTTGCACCCTTCAAATGCAACAAAAGTTGCACCGTTTTGGGTGCAACTTTGCACCCTAAGAAGCTTTTTGGATGCAAATGTTTCTGCAATCGTTTCTGCAAACAAGAACAAAAAGGTGCATTTTTGCACCCTTTTCATGTAGGGTGCAAGATTGCTGCCACTGTTGCATTTATGGTGCAAACATGAACCTTTTTTTTTCTTAGTGTGTGGATTGAAACAAGGTCATTCGAAAGCTTAGATACACTGGATCACTTTAAACAATGAAACATTGAAGCACAAAGGAGAATTCAAGTTTTAAGAATAAAGTAGCACATTCATATATGGCTTGACCCACATTCGTTGCATCAGTCCAAAATTGGAACAATGAGAATTTGACAACGCTTTTTGAAAAACCCTGGTGTTCAGTCATCCATGGCAGAAATGTCATCAATGAGGTACCGCTGGATAGACAATAAATTACTCTTCAGCATGAAATAAATTTCAAAGTCACATCGGTTATAACAGTTTATCAGATGCTATCAAAGTTGGATATATTTTATTTGATACGCACTGAATTCCTTCAAGAAATATGTGACATCAATGTTGCTTAGCAAATACTGACCACTGTATACTTTGATCAACTCTTTATACATGTACACACACCCTCACACACACACACACATATATATATATAAAACGGTTGATTTATTTATTGTTCAGTTTTGTGTAGTTTTCATCAACAGACGCAGTTTATATATAATTATATATTATGTGTGTATGCGTGCGTGTGGGTGTGTGTTTGTATGTACCATTATTGTAAAATATGTGAAATTCATTCAGTTCATTTACTGCGAAAGTTATTCAAAATAAACCTTTATGAAATCTTTAATTCTATAAATTTCGATTTTACGATCCTGGTGGAAACCATTCTGGAAGATGAAAAACAGTCCAAAGCAAAAGCCGAAAAACATTTCAAGAAATTTCATCTTGAAATGCAAAAAAAACCAACAACAAAAAAACACAACTAGGCAGATAATTAAACTGAATTGTATAGTATAATCATAGTGGTTAAGGACTTGAAATTGTGTAAATATTTATGTTGCTGGGAAGTCTTCAGACTAAATTATTCTTGTATTGTAATTCCAACTTTTATATATCTATAGCAAAATATTATCCTCGCTGTATTCGAAACTTAGTGACGCAAATGGTGTTGTAATGTGATTTATTTTAGTTGTAATTCATGTCAGTAGTATCACCTTATTCTTTCTGCTCTGCTTTCTCACAGCTAATTTCCCATATATCCGCATATTATAATGTACAGTGCGTCCCAGAAAAAAAAGTTAGAAAAAACAGTCAGAAAATATTTCCCCAACTAAATATTTCAAAATATTTGAAGCAAAATTTATACGTGTGAATAGCTGAGGGTCTCTTCTTTTAAATGACACGTAAAGATCTAGCGATACGATAAGCTCAAGTGAGCAAAGACTTGACAAAGATTGGTATTAGTTGAGAGACATGTAAAGGCTTGACATTTTCATGTTTTCATCATAATATATAATAGTTTTGTCCTCTGTCGTACTTACGTATCTCATAACATTTTAATGGTTCGGTGAGTAATTTACTACTTTATTGAGTGTTTTGTTATATTTTGGCTAGTTTTTAATTAAAGTTGGCTTTTCTAGTCCATATAGTTTTTTTATGGGATATGTCTGGACATTACAGGTAGCAAGGGGTCATTTTTAACAAGCGTATAAATTTTGTGCTTTCTATGATCCCGCCACTATTATTTATTATACTGATTTATATTGATTTTCTGTAATATGTTTTTATGGTGGAAATAAATGATTGATTGAACAAAGCCCGTTCTTTCATAAATTGGATTTTTAAGGGGGAGTCCACCCTGATATCAAATTGATTATAAAAGAAGCAGCTTTTTTTTTAAACAGATCAATGAAAGTTTGGGCGAAATCCGATAAGAAATAAGAAAGGTATGAATTTTTGAAGTTGTAATCAATCAAACACAAATGGGCAACTCCACCTCGTGTCTTGTGAGCTCTTCTCCCATTTGCTCATTACAGAAAATTTCATAAATTTTCTTAGTTTTTGATGGCGGAATAAATTTATTTCATACAGGTTATAAAGATATATATAAAAAAAAGTTATGAATTTTTGAAGTTGTAATCGATCAAACACATATTGGCAACTCCGTGACGTATCTTGCGAAATCCTCTCCCATTTGCCTTTTCTGAAAAAAAATCTATTTTCTCTAACGAAAATATTTAATTATATATGCACCCTATATATAATCATTACCAATATGTTTTACAAAAATACTATATGAAACAAATTTAGGAACAAATTTATTCCTTTATCAACGAAAACGAAAATCTATGAAAATATCTGTATACAGACAAGTGGGAAAGAGTATTGATAATATTTCACACTTAAGTAAGTACTGGCTACTTTTGTGAAACTCGCAAAATTTGTTTTTCGCAAAAATGCCTCAGTCTTGAATTTGATCAAAGTGCCTACCAGGCAGTGCCAGTAACTTCATGTTCTCTATTAAGTATTAATAATTTATTGGAACAATTATTTTCATTTTATCCTTAATCCTATACATAGCCGCACTTCCACATCCCTCCCTTATACACAAGCGGGCGCACCCACAACAAAACACAGTGCAGATCATGTCTTTCTGCACATAATTCCATTACTTACTGGAGCATGTCGAAAGGATACATATTGCAATTCATTACAGGAAGATGGGCTTTAAATGTTCCAAGAGGAGAGATACCCCTCCCCCGGTTTTGACCATTTAAAGGGCCCATGCCAAGCAAATGCATGTTGACTTTTGTTGATTCATGATACCCTGATCATCATTTATGTGGCCTAAAAATATCTAAATAATTTTTATATGTCATATATTTCATCATTTTTCAGTATTTTTTCTTCAGATTACTGGGATCCGCCCACAAAAAAGCTGCAAACCAACAGTGACATCACTTGTCAATCAACATCCAGAAAATATTAATATTTCAATAGCTATTGCTATGTCGGATATGCCTAGTTCACATTTGGCTTGCGATGTGTCTACGGAGCCCGTAAACTGCCCGTATCCTCCTTTCCGCGCGGCCTCCGTGCGGAGGCTGTAAGATTTTCGTGCGGATTCACGGGCTCTGCAGCCCGTAGACATGTCGTAGGTGACATCGCACAATCCTCGCACGGGCACCGTGCAATGGCCAAGCGTGATCGTGCAGCAAACGCACGATTTTTGGTGGACATGGGGGCAACAAAAAAAATCGTAAGGAGATTGTACATACGCACGGCCCTCGCACACCTATCACAATGTTGCCGCTCGCTGCCCGTGCAGTACCCGTAAAATATGAAATATGTACACATAATCCCTATTGCTGGGGATTGGGATCCTCAAACGGCGCGGCGACTGCACAGTCACCGCACCACCTCTGTGAAGCCTCGCCACGGGAGCCGTGCGGGCTCCGTACGATTTCCTCATGGAGGTTGTGGAGACTGTACGGCAACTGCATTTACATCACACAATGCCCATACGGAATTTAGACGGGTGCCCCCGAGGCTCCGAAGAACAAATTGCACGATGCCCGTAGACAATGTGAACACAAATGCCGTAGCCCTTAGTGACGTACGATGCCCGCAAAATCGCACGGAAAATCGTAGACACTTTTATCGCACGGCGTCCGCGGCAAATGTGAACTAGGCATTAGTCACTGTTAAGTGTTTTTGTCACAATGGCATGATGCAATACACCTGCAAAAGAAAGGTAAGTGAAGGTGTGTTTGTAGAATGCTATTGTGAGAAAACACTTGACAGTGACTTTAGAAATGTTATCACAGCCAAACATGGTACTAATACGTGCATATTATGTTCATATCAGTTCCCTGTTGGGCTGTGAAGCCAAACTGGTTATCATTGGTCGTTAGTGAGAATGTACATCTCTGACCTACTTAACAATATCCAATGGCATAGGTCTGTAATTACCTTACCTGCAAATTGGACCAGCTTTATCTTTGATGACTGGCACTAAAACTACTGGAATCATATTATCTGATGAGATACCATGTATTAAAAACAGAAATACACATGGCAAGCAAGGGCATAACTCTCAAACTAGCAAATTTTGAATGTTCGGCAGTAATAGTGTCTAAACCACAAGACTTGTTGTCATCTAATTTTTGATAGCTTCTTTTACTTCGTCTGAAGCAATGACCATATCATATCAGCATCGAAATCAATGACCATATCATATCAGCATCGAAAACAATACACGGTACACCACACATCTTAAGCCTGTGCTGTTGAACAGTTATGATTGTGCTACAATTCACTGATTTTCGCAGCACCTGTGACACCTTCCCAGAACTCATTGTAACTCTCGCTCTGCATCAATTGAGCAATAGAGTCCGCCTGCATAGTATTTTCATTATTCTTTATAAACCGAGTGCATACGTGGACTGTGCATTTGCCCTTTTTAAAAACTCAAATAAGGTGCCCTGTCTATTTTTGCCATCTTCAGCAAAGTGGGCCTCACGAGCATCAGTGTGCAGCTGCGCACCATGCCCATTCCAACCAGGACTAAAATCGCGCACTCTGTTTTTAGACTGGTAAAATTATTCACTAGCAACACATAATCATTTTAAAATGTACATAATTCTGCAGCATGGACATTATTTGCACAATTTGGATCTCTACATAAAAAAGGGTTTACCGACACACATTTGATAATTGCCCCATTTCAAATCTGATAAGTGCCCCATTTATTACTGATTTTTTTTTTTAAGAGGATATGTAAATTTGGTGTGAGTTTATTACTGAAATCTTGCTTTTGTCAAAAGAATACTCGTTTATACAATGACTTCCGTTTCCCCTTTTCCGAGTTTAATCAAAACCATATTTTTAATGTCAAAGAATCTTAGCTGCACATGCTGTATCATTTTAAAGCCTGTAAATATTTTTCCGAGAAAAAAACGTAATGCAAAAATTGTCATTCCAAGTACACGCTTTTTGCTGTTTTGTCTCGTTGCTATATATTTTCTAGTCCAATAAGTGATTTCTAACCCGTTAGTTTGAAATTTGGCGTTTTTGATCCACACAATATCCATTTTTTTTTGGGGGGGGGGGGGGTATTGGGTAAATCAATGGGGAGGTATTACATTTGGGTGGATATAATAGGTTTAACTTTCTTTGTAAAAAATATGAACATTGGCGTGTTTTAAGAACATTTTCACATAGGAAGAGATGATTAATAAATTCTTTAAATATCATATATTAGAATGAGGAATAACTAAGGCATATTGTGACCAGGTAGGCCTAGATTAGTTATAGGAGTTGGGTCATTACTCATTGATGTTGGGATTACATGAATTATTAGAGCTTAAAACTTGATTCTCTCTTCTTCAATCCCAAAATGTTAAAATTGACATATTTAAAGCACATTTTCCGTAGGAAAGTTTTGACAAGGTACAATTTAATTTGATTCGGGTATTGGAAGTTACACTATGCAGGCACTCTGCTACCACGTATCAAGTTAAAATATATTCCATGTCACTGATTAAATTAGCATGAGATGAATTTTAGATAGTTAAATTATTTTTTTTCTTCAATTTTTTAAAAAATGGGGAAAATTTATGATATATTAGGTTATTTTACATATTAAGTAAACATTACTCAACACATTCGAGAAATTGGATATTGAAATGAGCACCATGAAGGGACTTTATGACCAAATATTCACTGAAAACAGCTTAGGTCATTGACATTAGCCCAATATGAAGTTAGGTTTCAATTAACTTTTTTCTTCTTCAAATTTATCAAAACGTGTGTAAAATGGCATATCTTAGGTGTATTTTTTCATAACAAGTGCACATTACTCCACACTTTTTAAATCAGTTATCGAAAGTAGCACTACGGAAGCACTCTGTGACGAACTATTGCAAATATCTTATGTCATTGTGTTAAATGTTAAAGTTAATGTCTTTTTCTTGCAAATTTTCAAAAATGCGAAAATTGGCATATACTGTAAGGACACTTTTGACATAAATATAAAAAATACCAAACAATTCTAAAATTCATCTATCAAACATAGCACTATGAAGGCTCGACATGCTTAAGTTTTTTTTTTAATCCATTGGGTCACTTATTATTTTGTTTGTCAAAGTTAGCTTTGAAAAGCGTTTTTTAGATATTTGTCAGAAGTTGAAAAAGGGTCGTTTTTAACAAAAATGTGCTTAAAAAAGACACTCCACGTTTTTGAGATCATAAACTAGACATTTCACTTCCTGAGCAAATGTGTAAATATATAAATAACCTACCTACACACACACACACACACACACACACCCACACACTCCAAGAGAATCAATTTATCAATCGGAGAGTAACGATTAATGTAGTTGAGATTTCCTGTAAATGCAGACCTATTCATAACCAACACTCGTCGCAGTGGCGCAGCGTGAGTCTAGACCGATGAACAGGTTTGCATTTACAGGAAACCTCAACGACATTGAGGGGACACTGGCATCGGGGGGGGGGGGGGGCACATTAGTCTTACTCGGAAAAATGAAATGAGATTTAACAAGGCCACTGATAAGGGAGGGAGGCACTATTCAGCTCTTCCTTTCCATGTTTGAGCCTTCCCTTTCTCTCTTTTTCTTTCTTTTCCTTTTTTTTCGTCGGTCGATTGGGGGGCACGTGCCACCGTGCCCCCTGTAGCTTCGCCACTGGACAAATGTTTTGACGACTACCGACTGGTATGAAGCTGATACTCAAAGCCCCGCTCTTTCTCCCCCCCCCCCCCCCCCCCCCCCTCCCTCTCTCTCTCTCTCTCCCTCCCTCTCTCTCTCTCTCTCTCCACTTTCTATCTCCCATTTGCGCAATGCATGTCATAGAAGGAAGTAAGAACATTGAAAATTCTCGTTAATGTGTATTTGGTGTAACATCACTAGGTATGTTTTTGTGACTATACAACAGAGGAGCTAGTGTGTGTGTGTATATTGGTGTCATTGGAAAGAAGGAAGATTGTCATCATTTCCCTTTTTCTCGCATGAAAGCATAAATGGAAAGGGGTTAAAAGACTCTCTTATTCACCTGAATTCCTAGCACTATCTATCTTTTCTTCAAATTATCTTTTCGCGTCATCATACTGGACAAACATGGCGTATCATCGCGATGAAAATAGTTCACCTATGATCAGCGATAGCCCCGTAGAACTTGAGCTGGACAACCGTCTTGACTCAGACCAGGAGAATAGTGATGAAGTCAGACCTAACACAGGCAATGTTCGTGAAACATCTTATGATCGGGACGACCGTGAGGCAAATGATATACGATTGCCCAGACTCTGGCCAGAAGAAAACACTTCTGCCGTTGTCATGTGCCTCCTGGTGGGAGCAGGATTAATCGTAATGTGCATTCCATTTCTACCTGGGAAACATTCGACGAACACATTCATCCCTACATTTTACGCTATCCGTAATATTGTTATGGCATTCTTTGCTATTTCATGCTTGACAATCTTGTCTTGGATGACATTTAAAGTGGTGCAGTTGCATGAACAGGGATTGGTTCTTTGGCCCAAACGCTGCAAGCATTGCTTGGAAGCTCTCATTCAGATAAAGGCGATAAATATCCACGACAAACCTATCTCTGGACGGAAGGCCTCCCGGTTTGACAAGACATCGGAGTTATCTAGGGAAGAACTGATCCTAAGATCTTCAACAGTGAGCAACGTAACATTAAATATTACTTACATCTTTTCTGTTCTGGTATTGCTTTATCTCATAATCGACACATTCGGTGTCATGTTATGTTTCAACGAACATTCCACGTATAAGCCTGGCGCCGAAACAAACTTGGAACTCATTGGTCAGCTCATCATCTTCTGGTGCATATTCATGTTAGATTATTGTTTGATTTTTCACTTTATCCCTAATTTTTATGATGCTCACTTTCTCGCAATACCGAAGTTACGCTGGTCGTTTGTCTTCTTCATTGAATTTGGTATTTGGACAGCTATTAAAATGCTCGTCAAACCCTTCCAATTTCTCAGCGATGAAAATAAGTATACGATACATCACTGTGAACTCAATGGTACATCGGGAGAGTTCTTGAAGGGTGCGACTGATATCTTTCAACCCTTCTTAGTTGAGCTTCCGGCATGGTCGCTTGGCTGTTTATAGATATGTGGTTCCGATTCGTTCCTTCACACGGCCGTGTTATCATAAAAGATATTCACAAGTTTCGAGGAACAGACTTTAGTATGGAACACATTAGCCGACGTTCGAACTGGACTAGATTAAGGTCTTTTTATAACAGTTTCTTAAGCCCAGGAAAACAAAAACATCTAAGACTAAGAGCATGTGGATATTCTTCGCTGCAAGGAGATGGTGATAATAAAACAATGGATCAGTCTAATCAATCATCTTCTCATGGAAGCTTTGAAATGATGTCAGTTGGATCACGAAATAACAATCTTTGTAACTTTCGACGCAATAATGTCAGTTTAGTATCAACCTTGTCTGAGGACAAAACTATGAGAGCAATGTCTACTAAGATGGAAATAGTCATAGCATCCACCTTGTTGATATGCGTAATCTACTTTGGGATCAGCAACCTTCTAGTAGCAGGAAACTCTGGACTTCGTGGCCGCTATGGGCAATGGCTGTTACGGATGGTGTTTTTCACCCCAGAGTTATTGTTCATCTTTAAGCAGATGAGAATTACCCGGGAATGTGATGTTACCTACCCTACAAAACGACCTCGATACCCCGCTCACGGTCCGTCAGAGGAAAACAAGAAAATGCTGCTTCTTACGCTCTTTGGGGCCTGTTTGTACGAGATGTGCTGCCTCGTTTCTTCTTTCGGTAACTTATTCTCAGCCTCCGAATTGTCCCATGACGAAATAGTCCTTAACATAGTGAGCGTATTCGTGGGTATCTTTGGTATTCTTCGCAAATGCGTCCAGTCGATATTTCTCTTACGCGTGCAGCATCAACAATCCAGAGACTACCGTGAAATGAAGTGGACACTCCTTTGCTTAATAAGTGTTGGGATAACGAACGCCACCCAGTGGATGTGGGACAGTTTAATTCATGAGGCAGGCTCTCCCCTACCATGGCCCGTCCTAGCCATATTCTTTGACGGAAATGTAGGAATCGTCATCGGAATGCTTTTTGTGCCGTTCCTTCATTTGTACGAACTCCATGCTGCTATCATGTCCTACGACCTTTATCAATTTACTTGGGATGTGAAGTTTCTATAAATGTAAACTTGAGTTCCTTTGATGATGGTAACTGAATTCTTATTTAATATGAAACAAAACGTACGCTGTGTGCCCATTGCTACTAATAGACAAACTTAACAATATCTGGCAAACGATTTTGGTGGAAAATGTTTGCCTGTTTGAATCTTTAACTATTCTGAACAGCTAAAGGTTTGCCGAAATGACAGCTGCAATACACAATGCTATGTTTTGTGTTCTGAATTAACTACTGATTCACAAGGATTTTCAATAAGTGAAATATCTAATTATTGAATAATCAGTGCATTCATTATTCAGAGAAATGTCATAAAATTTATTCTAAATAAATTTGACATCATTCACCTTTACAATGAAAATAAATCAGTCTAATACGAATTATAACGTTTGAGTTATTATTATTAATCATGAACGCTTAAAAGATTTATTTTAACCGAGTTTAACTCAAGCAATATGCTAACTGGCATTGTTTGGGATTCTTCATGCAGATTTCAATATTCTTTTTTTTCCAATCAGTAAAGTCTCAACAAAAGAATAAGATGACCATTTATACAAGCCCCTCCATCAATGCTAAATTTAAAGCATAAACCAAAACGTGCATTTTCTCCCTGTTCTCCATGCTCACTCCCCTCTATCTCTCTCTCTCGCTCTCTCGCTCTCTCGCTCTCTCCCACTCTCTCTCTCTCTCCCACTCTCCCATCGGCTTCAACTTGACTTGATTTCTTTCTACTTAAAATACGGTTGACAGACGATATTGTGATTTTTCCTTTTCTTAATAATTCCTTTTTATCTCTCTCCTTTGTGAAATTGTTTGCTACCTACTTCTCACCAATGTTCTGTTTAAATAAAGATACTTATGCATACCCTACAAGGCAATGAAGTAAATGTCACTTTACCCTGAAAGGGCTGGGTGGAATTCAGCCCCCCCCCCCCCCCCCCCCCCCACGTCCCCGTGGACGCGCGCCGCGAGCTTTCATGACTCTTTTACCTATGGTCTTACCCATCTTTTCATATCAAATTTATAAATTTTGATCAACGGGTACCGCGCAGCCTCAAGAATCAAAATGGACATTTCTCCATATAGCTGGGTGGGTTAGGGTCCAAATTTCGATTATTGTGACACGGCGGACAAAGCACTATTTTTGGCGTGAATATGACTAATCGTTATGCTGGTCTTCGGCCACTTTAGACAAAATTATGTTTCATGACTCTTTATTACAGATTCAATTTCACCTTTTACTCAAATCATGGATGTCCATATTGTCACTGTTTAAACCAAAGATAAATCAGCAAAAAAAATACAGAGCTGCCATGGCAATATGAATTTTTATTTCCCTGTCTTGGAGATGGTTTTCGGCATAGCAGTGGAAAACAATATATTATTATACTTGAAGTTCACAATGACTCCTAATGAAAACTGTAATCACCGACTTTTATTACTGTTTGCAGATGATGAGATCATGTAACGTTCATGCACAAACTAAAATGTCTTTTTAAAAGTTCATGATATTCGGTAATTCATTGCACAGTGAAGGCCTATTGAGAGTTGCTATATACAAGATAAGTTGTCTTTTGAGACGTTTCCTGCAATGGTCTAGAGCTTATCATACCGGAAACAGAGTTAAGTTATAATGTTATAATTAGAATACGAAAGAAAAACCCAATCATAAATTGTCATCAATATCGATCATATTCCCGGATGCAATTGTTTATTGAGTTTGACATCCAAGAAGCCAATGTACTTTTTTTCTGAGGGGTATTTCCATTTCAAATATTATATTTGTCGTGTCTAAGTTAATCACAATGTGGTCATGTAGACAACCAAATGATATTTAAAAGGGTTAACCTTATTTATCATGTAGGCCTACTATCAATATGTTTGCTTAATAAGCAATCTCTTCTCTTCTCGGCAAACGAAAATCACCTATTCGGCCCATCAACTTGAATTGTGAATTAGTCTGAACGAAGTAGAACGCCTTACCACGATTCTGTTATGTCTTTCATTTTTGTCCTGGCTGAAATGCAGTTCCTTTCACAGTGACTGCTATCCAAGCAAACTTTTGGATCAAAGTGAGGGCGCCCATTGCAGATATTATATTTAAAAACATTTATTGTCCCTTTAAACCGGCTTTTCATTTCACTATGAAAAGTAACGTACTGTGATCATGTTAATTTCATTTGGTAACAAAATTTATGCATCCTATGAAGTGATTTAACCGAAAAGGTTGTTTTTATTATATTGGCCTGATGGCGGCCATTTTTGATTTTTGCATTTTAAGCAAGGGTTACACCACAACCGAATTCTCCCGAATAAATTCGAACCGATTCTGCCCGAATATGGCCTGAATCGGATGGATTCGGTTGATTCGGAACTTATTCGTCTCTGATTCGGGGAGCTCCCCGAATCAGAGACGAATAGGTCCCGAATAGGTCCCGAATAGGTCCCGAATCAAGCAGAATCGCCAAGAATTGACCCGAATCGATTTTGGGCATCCCGAATAAAGTCGCATGGCAATCCGAATAGAGGCCAGAATCGAGCCAAATGTGACCAGATTTGAGCCCAATATGGCCCGAATTCCCCGATTACGCCCGA
This sequence comes from Heliocidaris erythrogramma, assembly GCA_025617745.1. Classification (NCBI taxonomy): domain Eukaryota; kingdom Metazoa; phylum Echinodermata; class Echinoidea; order Camarodonta; family Echinometridae; genus Heliocidaris; species Heliocidaris erythrogramma. The sequence goes on from CM046860.1 coordinate 20,176,506, forward strand.
ATAATGACCCGAATGTCGACCCGAATCGGGACGAATATGGCCGAATGCGCAATCTGTCTACATTCGCGAGGCTATTCGGGTTATTCTGGCCCCTCATTCGGACCTATTCGTCTGCTATTCGGCTGTATTCTGGCCTATTCGGCTTATTCGCCTGTATTCTTCTCTGTATTCGGATGGCGATTCGGATGGATTCTGGGAGCTATTCGGGGCATCTATTCGTGTTATTCGGGTCTATTTGGCTAGATGATTCGGGTCGAAGCCCGAATCTGCCTAGAATGCCCCGAATGCCTCCCCGAATCCAACCGAATCCGGCCGAATTCCATCCGAATATATCCCGAATATGGCCCGAATGAAATTTGTCGGGGCCACATTCGGGACCATTTTTTAGCGTATTCGGATGGTTTTGAGCATTTTAAAACAGCCGAATCCCTCCACGAATGTTTCAGAATACCTCCCGAATTTTTGCCCATTCGGGGAGGGAGAACAGAATGCTCCCGAATACACCCGAATTCGAAAATTCGGGTGTATTCGCAGCTGATTCGGTTCCGGTGTAACCCTTGCTTTACACGAGTACCTTTAAAAATTCGTAAGGGCTCCTCGACTAATATTGATTAGTGGGCAATAAGGAGTGTTCATGCCAAATGTGGTGCTTTTGTCCGCTCTGTCACGATAATTTCCCAAACCCACCCCACTAATAATGTATTGTACATAATGTATAATATGTAAATAATCAATTAGCGATAATTGAAATGCCGATTGTGATATAGATATGAAAATTTACAGACTTATTTTATACAATACTCTATTCGTGTACCATGTAGCAGAATTTTTCGTCACTCCATGGCCGAGACAATAGGGGTGGAATCCACCCCCATCCCGCGGTTGAGAGAGCGCCACAATAACCCGACCTCTTTAGGGTTAAGTATATCCTAGAAGCACAATGGCTATGAAACCAATTAGAAATTTTTGTCCAGACATCTGGAACTAACTTGCTCTTGACATTTGTAGTTGAAAGTCCATACATTCTTTTAAGAAATCTGCTAATTCAGTGTTGCTAAGCAAGTAGAGACTGTACTGTATACTTTTCCCAACCTCTTTGTGTTAAATAATATACTTACTGACATGTACGAGCTTTTTCAATATCGTACCTTGATGAAACAATGATCTGCCATGTAGCCAACATACTGTTCTTATTTGAACCAATAAGTCCTGCAGCTGCTAAATGCAATGATGTAAGAATTTAAAACACGTTCCTTACTAGCTGCAAATCCCCACCCCTTCTTATTTTTATCATTTCCCGCCCGACCCCCCCCCCCATGGGCGCCAATCCTCACAGGAATTCTATTCAAGTGGGGGGGGGGGGACACCCCATTGTTGCATCCAGGTGTGTCTACTGTTATGTAGCTGTCATACCTTGGCAATTTTAACCAGCGTATGCCGACATAATTATGACAAAATTGGCGAATACGCTGGCGTACGTCAAATATTTGTATAAGGTAAGATTTGTATAAGTTAAGAGCGCGCTAGTATACGTCATAGGTCGGCGACTTCGTCGCAAAACTTTGTGCATGCATAAGAAATTTCGACGTATGCCAGCGTATGGCTCATACGTCCCCCATACGTCCTCCTTACATGGGCCATAAGTTTTAGGTAAGTTATGCGATCGTTGACTGACGTTGACACACGTTACTTGTTAATTACTCACAAGTCGAAATAGGTCGAGGTGTCTATCGTACCCAAACGTTATGAGTATATGTTCTTTGAACCTATGTGTAGCTTATATAGATCTCAAACGCATATTGACGTATGTACGTATTTGACGTGTTCCGGACAAAGTTTTTTTTTCAATTTTTGGCGTATACATGGCGTATTTATAACGAGTTGGGCGTATACATAACTCAATAGTAACTTATATAGAACGTCTCGATAACTTCTAGATAACTTATACCAACGAATGCTTAGCGTGTTGCCGGTTTTCACAATTTACGCCCATGAATAGTCTAACTTATGTATAGCTGTATATATTTATGTTATAGAAGTATATGTATGTGAAAGAAAAATAACGAACAAAAATTGGTGGTGATATAGTCAAAATTGACTGATTGCCATTCAACACGAATCAACAACAATAACAACAACGATTCAAATCATAATCGCACTAGACATCACCGTATCAACATCATCGTCATGCCGAAGAAAACTTGGAAGTACGCTGCCAATACGCCATTATACGGTACCTGTAAGTTAAAAGCACATTCAGTAAGTTCTGTGGTCGTCCGGAACACTTCAAATAAGTCTACAAAATACGTCAATATGCGTTGGAGATAAGTTCGACATACCTTATACATAGGTTCAAAGCACGTTATTCATAGGTTAGAAATAAATTTTGGGTACGCTAGCAGCTAGACATTATCTCAACGCATTTCGACTTGCGAGTAACTTACAGGTGAGGTGTGTGATCGTTTGTCAAAGATCGCATAACTTTCCTACAAATTATGGCCCACGTATGCGTGACGTATGTGCATACGCTGGCATACGATTCTAGGACAACTACCACTTGGAAAACCACCACCCGGACAACTACCCCCGCTGGACAACTACCCCCTAGACAACTAACCCCCTAGGACAACTACCCCAGGACAACTGCCCCAGGACAACTATCCCCAGGACAATTACCCCCAGGACAACTACCCCCAGGACAATTACCCCCAGGACAATGACCCCCCTGAAACCCCCCCCCCCCCCTAAAATGACGATTACCCGGGGGTAGTTGTTCTCGGGGTAGTTGTCCAGGGAGTAGTTGTCCGGGGAGTACTTGTCGAGGTGGTAGTTTTCCGGAACCCCCCCCCCCTAAAATGACGATTACCCGGGGGTAGTTGTCGGGGGGGGGGGGGGGGGTAATTGTCCTGAGGGGTAATTGTTCTAGGGGTAGTTGTCCAGGGAGTAGTTGTCCGGGAGTACTTGTCCAGGTGGTAGTTGTCCGGATACGCTGGCATACGTCGACGTATACGACGTATACCAGCGTGCTACAGCGTGCTCTTAACTTATACAAAACTTACCCATAACTTATTCGACGTACGACAGCGTATACGCCAAATTTTTCATACGTCAGCATACCCTGGCTAAATCGCCAACGGTCGCCAATTGTCAACGCTATGCATAAGTTAGACTATCGTTGGGTGTAATTTGTGGACGCCGGCAATACGCTACGCATTCGATTGTATACGTTATCGAAACGTTCTATACAATTGTATGCGTTATGTATACGCCCAAAATTGAAAAAAAAAAAATCGATAATTCAGCGTATGCCAGCATTTTAGAGAAAATTTGATATGTCTGGCATACGCTGGCTAAATCGTCAATATGTGACAGCGCCATTATTAACTAAATGTTTTGGGGGGCTGCAAGCAAGTCAAGCTATGCCCGGGCTGTATCCCTTCTGTATCATCACTGTTAATTGTGCTCATACTATGTTAACTGTAAACGTGATATATTGACTATTTATAGGCATACTCTACTTAAATGCATTGTAAGTTATTGTTGTGTTATTATATACAGTAAGTCAGTAACCAATAAATATTGGACATATTTCACCTATTTCACCTTTCCTCCTTTCCTCGATTAAACTGGGCGTTGTGGCGTGCGCCTGTAATCCAGCTGTCAGTGGAAGTTATAAACTGATTCAGCGGACCCAGGTTCGAGACTGAGTCACGGCTTTTGGATGGTGACGTTAAAGGTCGGTCCCAGACGTAAATAATCATATCTGATTGATACACGTCTGTAAAAACCCAATTACACATACACACGGTCACGTTCGACCAATCAGCACAGGATGGACTTGATTCTCTCTCCGAATAAGGACATTATCTCCCGATATGTACACTTCTCCTCATAGGTAGCCATCGGTCTTTTTCGTAGACTGGTAATAGTTGTTTTTATTTCGTTCTTATTTTAGTTTACATGTCCGTGAATTTGTGTTTCGTACTATTCTATTCTGTCAATAACGAAGAATTCCTTAACTGTGTATTTGTTGAGCAAGTTAATAAAATGCATATTACTTATACTTATACGATTTGAATGACCTATGAATGACAGAATCAAGAACTGGAACAGAATCATTTAACCTTATTTCTTCATGATAGTAAGTGAACAAATTAAGGTTGAATAATTCGGTTCCAATTCTTAATTCTGTCTTATTATGTATTATTTAGAAGAAGAATTTTAAGAGTCTATAGATTCAAATTTAGTACAGTTCAGTGCCGTACACTTAAACTCGAGGAGTATGGCCAGAAATTTTGATCATATTTTTGCCTACCTAAGCAGCCTTTCTCATAATTCCTCGGCTATTGGTATGACGGAGACTTGGTTAAATTCAGAAAACGAAGCTCTTCACTTGTTGAATGGATATAATTTAATTAAGAGTAACAGGAAAGAGGGTAAGGGAGGAGGAGTGGGAATATTTTTGCGATGATTTTTTTTTGTATGCAGTTATTTTCTTTTCATATGTTTATTATCATGATTATGTACTATTATGTATTATGTACTTAGGGCACCGTCGCATTTGCTTTTAGAGGTGTGTCCTTGAACAATGTATGTACTACATGAATGTATATTTTGTCATATTTTTGTCAAAAATTCATGTACATTATTTTGTTCATTTATTACTTTGTACACTTATATTGAAAAGTTGGAAATAAATGTCATTAAATAATTGACAAATTGAATTCAATCAAGAAATAGAAATTGAAATTGAACATCCCGAGGACAACTACCCTCTAGACAATCACCCCCGGACAACTACCCCAGAATACGGGGGAGGTAGTTGTCCGGGGAGTAATTGTCCAGGGGCAGTTGTTTGGGGGTACTCCTGGGGGTAATTATCTGGGGGTAGTTGTACTGGGGGTAGTTGTCCTAGGGGGTAGTTGTCCTGGGGTTGTTGTCCAGGGGGTAGTTGTCCGGGGTAATTATCTAGGGGGTAGTTGTCTGGATACGAATTATTAATGCTCTTCGTAAAGCTCGTCAAGAATATTATAAAATATGGAAAAAATTAGACCAAGAATGGTTTCTGATTTTTTTTTGTGGTAAGAAGGAAATAAAATATCATAAAAGCAAGGTATAATTGCTGGAATTACGTATTTATTCAATGAAATACAAAGACAAATCATTTTTCTAATTTTGTATGCATATTATAGTACCCTTATTACAGAAGCTTGGTCTAATAATTTTTTCCACGGCTGTATATCCAGGAGAATAACGGGAACCTGAAAGGTATTGTGGAAGTCTCTATGAAGAGGCCTGAGGGTGCTAGGGGTGCTGTAGCTAATAAGTAGCTAAGACAGACCCTAAAACGCTGATAACCCTTTTTTTTTGCTTGTCAGAGATTTTTGGACCTGAAAAGAGACTCTATATTAATGCTGAGGACCTTATTGTGGTCACAGCACCCCCAATAACAAAATCGTTCCCAGGTGCCTGCACTAACGCGATTTGAATGAATGAATGACATTTGGCCCCAGACACACACACACTCCCGAACAAAGAAACAAACGACACAAGAAAAAAAAAGAGGGAAAAAGAGAAAGAAAGAGAGAGAGAGAGAGAGAGAGATGCGTGTCCAATTACACGTTCAGGAGTTAGGAATATAAGGAACGTTTTTGTTTTCATGGCCATGAAGGTTGTGATATGTGGAGCATGTCTAGTACAAACAGGGGCAGATCCAGGATATTGTATAATGGGGGGGGGGCACAAAAATGCAGGTTTGTCAACTTTTGGAAAAGGTAGCCCCTTATTTTTGGTCTTGCCAGCTCTCGAAAAGTCGATCAGTGGGGGGGGGGGGGGGGGGGGGGGGAGGGGGGTCCTGGGTTATGGATCCGCCACTGAGTACAAATACGAAATCACTGCGCCATGAATGACGCAATTTGAATGAATGGATGACATTTGCCCCCCCCCCCCCACACACACATGAACAAAGAAACAATCAATATAACAACAACAACAAAAAAGGGGGGCTGGGTTATGGATCCGCCACTGAGTACAAATACGAAATCACTGCGCCATGAATGACGCAATGACGCATGGTTGTGATATGTGTATCATGTCTAGTACAAATACGAAATATTAGGCAACATAATTTCTTTCCCACTTTGTTGATTCCTCTACATTTTTATCTAGTTTCTGTTTCAAACAATCAGTATTTATATAGTCGGAAGTCAAAATAGTGAATATTCCCTTCAATAGTGTCATGTAATAGGCGGAAGTTACAATAGTGAATATTCTCTTCAACATTTGGTTTTGACATTAGTATTCTAATCTTTGTGGACAGATTAGGAACATCAAATAGTATATAAAGCTGCACTTCCGCATTGATACAAAATATATTCAGAAATTTTCGTCTAACACTCTCTTCATATCAGACACCAAATTTATAGGAAGATAGGTTCCGTTGTCGAACTGGTAAAAAAATGGCAGATTATCGCGAAGAAAGAAGTTCACCATTGGTCATAGATGATCCCGTAGAACTTGAGCTGGGCAACCATCTCAACTTGGACCAGGAAAATAGTGGTGAAGTCAGATCTGACACCGTTCGTGAAACATCTTGTGAACAGGATGACCGTGAGGAACTAGATGTACAAACTCGTGGAGTCTGGCCAGAAGAGAACACTCCAGTCGTTGTCATGTGTGTTCTAGCAGGAGCAGGATTAGTCGTAATGTGCCTTCCATTTATGCATGGGAAACATTCGACGAGCACATTTCTCTCCATATTTTACGCTGTTCGTAACATTGCCATGGCTTTCCCAGCCATATGGAGTCTCGTAGTCTTTATCTGGTTGACCCTTAAAGTAGCGCAGTTGCATGATCAGGGATTGGTACTGTGGCCTAAACGTTGTAAGCACTGCTTGGAAGCTCTCAATCAGATAAACATGCTGAAGCTCCACGATAAATACATCGCAGGGGGGAGGACCTCTCCTCTTGACAAGACATCTGAGTTATCTATGGAAGCATCGAAATTGAAATCTTCAACAATCAGCAACGTAACATTAAATATTAGTTATATTTTTTCTGGCCTGGTATTGCTTTCTCTCATAACCGACACAGCCAGTGTCATTTTATGTTTCAACGAACATTCGTATGACGCTATCGCCGAGCCAAACATGGAACTCATAGGTGAACTTAGCATCTTCATCCCCATGGTTTTGCTTATTTACTTTTTGAGTTTTCACTTTATCCCTAATTTTTATGATGCTCAATTTGTCGCCATACCAAAGTTACGGTGGACGTTTGTCTTCTTTATTGAATTGGGTATTTGGACAGCTATTAAGATGCTCGTCCGACCCTTTAATTATCTCAGTGATAAGGAAAAGTATACGGTACATAACTGTGCACTTAATGACACATCGGGAGAGTTCTTGAAAGGTATCCTCAGTATATCCCAACCATTCTTAGTTGAACTTCCTATCATGATCACTTGGCTGTTCATAGAGATGTGGTTCCGATTCGTTCCTCCACTCAGCCGTGCCATCATAAAAGATATCCACAAGATTCGTGTAAATGACTGTTGTATGGAACGTATTAGCCGTCGTTCGAATTGGACTAAATTATGGTCATTTTTAAACAGTTTTTTAAGCCGAGGAAAAGAAAGCACCCTAAGAGTCCGTGGATATTCTTCGCTGAAAGCAAAGAATAATATTGAAACAGTGGATCAATCTAATCATTCATCTTCTTATGGAAACTTTGGAATGATGTCAGTTGGATCCCGAAATGGCAATTTTAGTACCTTCCGACGCAGAAACAATGACATGTTGGTATCAACCGTGTCTGAGGACAAAACCAGGAGAGCAATGTCTACCAAGATGGAGATAGTCATAGCATCCACCTTGTTGATATGCGTCATCTACTTTGGGATCAGCAACCTTCTAGTGGCAGGAAACTCTGGACTTCGTGGACGCTATTGGCAATGGTTGTTACGGATGGTATTTTTCACCCCAGAGTTATTGCTCATCTTTAAGCAGATGAAAATTACCCGGGAATGTGACGTTACCTACTCTAAAAAACGACCTCGATACCCGCTTACGGTCCGTCAGAGGAAAACCAGAAGATGTTGCTTCTTACGCTTTCTGGGGCCTGTTTGTACGATATGTGTTGTCTCGTTTCTTCCTTCGGTAACCTCTCCTCAGCTTCCGAATCGTCCCATGACGAAATTGTTCTTAACGTAGTGAGTGTATTCACTAGTATTTTTGGCGTTTTTAGTAAGTGCGTCCAGTCAATATTTCTCCTACGCGTGCAACATCAGCAACCCAGAGACTACCGTGAAATGAAGTGGATCCTCTTTTGCTTAATTGGTGTAGGGATGACAAACGCCACCCAGTGGATGTGGGACAGTCTGATTCATGAGGTAGGGTCTCCTCTAGCATGGCCTGTCCTCGCTATGTTCTTTGACGGAAAGATAGGAATCATCATCGGAATGCTTTTTGTACCATTCCTTCATCTGTACGAACTCCATGTTGCCATCTCGGCCTATGAAGTCTATCAGTTTACTTGGGATGTGAAGTTTTATTCAAGGTAATCTCGAGTTCTTCTTATGACGGTTAATGAATTAAAAAGAACTTGAGTTTTGGTTAAGGTGAAAACTTATTTGTGACCTTTCTCATTCATTTAATGTTAGTTTGAAAGAATATCATTGAAGGAAATGTCCAGGAAAAGGATTACTTTTGAAATGCTTTTACAAAAATGACGAGAAATATCTGAAAAGATGGGACCTAATTCCACTTGTGGTGATATATTCGCTTTAGACAGACAGTTTATCATCATTATTATTATTGCCGAATAAAAGATGTAGCTCAATTATGATTCCGTGCAGGGTGTCACGTACGAAATATGACATTTATCCATATTTTATTTCATCTATAAACAAATTCCTTGATATGGCATTGGCCATGTAATAGGTGGTAATATAGGAGATGATGAGTATTCAATGATCATATCGAAAGAATTTTGGGGGGGGGATGAAATATATGGGGGTGCATATGTCCTACGGGACACATTGCACTAAATACACTCTAAAAAGTGAAGTGCTGAAAAACGAGTGCTAATTGGATGTTTGCACTTGACATGCTATTTCTAACACCTCACGTGCCATTTGCGTCTGGGAGATGATAAGGTGCAGAAAATTGAGTGCTAAAAGCAAGTGCTGAATGTTAGCACGCTCGTTTTACACTTCAAGTGCTGACCAACGTCCCGTTGGTCAATTCTGAGTTAATAGTTAGGATTTGCGCATGAGCAGATAAAGGTCATTTGACATAAACTGGCATGTTCGTTTAAAATTCACTGCGATAAGCATCGACAGTGTAATGATTATTCATATATTCATTTAATTATACTTTTCATTGAATCCACTGCAAAGCAACAAAGTGTTCATTGATGGTTGGTATTTGACAGTCTGCCAAATGATAGCCAACTTGCAAACAATGCGCTTTCACAAGTGTTCATTGACGTGCTATTCTAGTCACCTGGTCTACGATGTCTTTCTTTCATAGAGTTTGAATTCTGTAGGTTGCTATGTCGGGCAAGCTTACGTATTATCTTTCTTTCAAAAGATGCCTATCCAACGAAAAAAGGGAAAGGTCATTTGCTAAAAGTTGCTCATGGGCCAATTACGAAATCGCTTATTACGCAACTGTAGTACAAGAGCCATCATCTGCTGCACAGGCATGGCGTGGTAAGTAAAAATTTAAGACATTAAATTTAGAACTTCTGTAATTTTATGCGAATAAAGGTATCAAATAATATGATATTTACATTAATCTTTGTGGTGGTGGATATGAAACATGATGAAGAGCAATGAAGTGGAAATGCCATGCTTCAGCATGTGTGGTGTGACCAAACGTTTACGGTACGCGTTGTTGTTGACATGAAAATTGTTGATCATGCGGGTTCAGCCAGGCATGGGGCGCGATCGACCGCGCCGGCCGGGCCCGGGAAGTTTGGAAGGCGGTGTGTGTGTTTTTTTTCGTCACGATTGTGGATTGCCGAAATGGAACAATTAAACTTCCGAAATTGCCACTTAAATCCACATGCCATGGTTTTAGTTCACATCATAATGTATACAACCAGTTCATATCAATCTAAAAATAAAATCTAGACCTTAGTGTAGGGCTGTTTAACAGACTATAGAAGGATGAGTTTTCAGCACTACAGGGAAGCGTTTCATCAAGCATTATGTCAGTGATTTTTACCGACAAATTTACTCTAAGCCAATCAGATGCAAGGTTTTCAGTAGCTTATAACAGTTGTCGGTAAAAGGCACTGACAAAACGCTTGATGAAACGCTCCCCAGGTGTGATTTTGTGCATACTGTTTGTGTATGTTCTTTAGTACTATATTGGGTGCAAAAGTGTAAGCACTAGTAGTGCCGTTTTGAGGGCTCTAAAATGGGTTATTTAATGCACTAGAAGTGTGGTTTTTGCGAGCTGCATGCGTCTAATAGCACCAGAAGTGTAAAAAGGCTTACACTTAAAGTGTTTAAAGTAGCACTTGGACTGGTGTTGAATTATTTATCACAATTTGTGCAGTCCCTATGCGTGCCCTTACAGGTGCTGCCTGCAAATCTTGAGGTGCTAAAAATAGCACTTGAGTTTTTAGAGTGTACACTACAGACAATAGGCTTTCTTACCATACAGCTCGACAAGACTAATTTCATGCTGTTTAGCAATACTGGAATTCACTATCATGATATTATTATGCTTCTATAAGGTTAAATCCATTTGAGTGTGACGATCAACTCTCATAGAAAGCACAAGTACATTACCTTGGCAAAAAATGTCTATCTTTAAATGTTGGATTAGTGTTCGGGGGGGGGGGGGTCACTCTCAGACAAAATTGCAACCCAAGTGCGTCCACACACTTCAAAAATGGACCCTAAATGGCGTATTGCACGAAGTCTAATTTGCACCATATGCGGCGTCACATCAGAAAAAACATACCCTAAATGACATCAACAAGGTCATCACGCCACCCAAAAATACCCTAAGTGGCGTATAAATTATTATGGTACCTAATACAATATCCACAATGGCGTTTAAAATAAATAACCCCTATTAAGCAGGAAAACAACAAAATAACGCTTTTCGAGTACAAACAGATCATATTTAATTTGTATTCAAACAATCCAAATCACCAATCGGTGTTAGTCATACCAACAAAATACTCGTGATCATGCAATTTATACCCTAAATGTCGTAGACCGCATTTGTTATTTACTACTCTAAATGGCGATTGAAGCTGAAAAACACCCCCTTTTAAGGAAAACGTCGACGACGCCTAAAGGCTGAAAACAAACCCTTTTCGACGCTTTTTGTGGACGCGGTTGCGTAGCACGTAATGTGGTGAGAGAATGACCCCCCCCCCCCCCCCCCGGGTTAGGGTTATGGATATCTCTGCCCCCTCCTATCCCCTTCTTTTCTTTGTTATCTACCTATATTTATTTCCCTGTCTTTGTTGGTCATGTTGGTTCACAACTTTTTTTGTTTTGTCTTGCTTTTTTCATTACTTATCCGATTTTTTAAAAACACATAAGTGTGCTTTCTTTTCTTTTCTTTTCTTTCTTTTAGTTTGAAGAATGAAGATTACATGTTCCATGTTTACATCAAAAACAATTCAGATTTTACAAGCAAAAGTGTCAATTTTAAAACGTAGGCCTACTGGTACATAACTCAAATCAAGTACAATGTACAGTAAATAGGTAAAAAAGTTTAGAGAGATATAGGAACAACTGTCAACTAAAAGAAAAGAAAATGTAAGATGTGGGGAGCCTAAATAAAAAGCATAGCTTGTAAATGATAAGGCTACCGTTTAAGGTAACATTATAAGTAATTCTGATTGACACGAAATAAAAAGCGAAACGGAATACAGTGGCGGATCCAGGATTGATTAACAGGGGGGGGGGGACACAAATGAAGGTTTGTCAACTTTTGGAAAAAGGTAGACCCGTATTTTTTTGGTCTCGGGGGGGGGGGGGGCTCGACAATTTTTTTTTCGCCAGACCTTCAAAATTCGCTCAGTGGGGGGGAGGGGGGTGGCTATGGGGGTCCAGTTTCCATCCATAATTCCCTGAAGAAAAAAAAATTGGCCGGGGGGGGGGGGCACCTTCCCCCTGTGCCCCCTTGATCCGCCACTGGAATATAAATATCAGATTCACTAAACGTACAAGGAGAGCAAAGCTCAAAATGTGGAGTAAAGAAAAGAAAAACACGAAAGAGAAGAAGAAGAAAAAGAAAAATAAAATAAAAAATAAAAATGTAGAAGAAAGCAGGAGGAGAAGAAGAAGAAGAAGAAGAAGAAGAAGAAGAAGAAGAAGAAGAAAAAAAGAAGGAGAAAAAGAAGAAAAATAAAGGAGAAAAAACATTGTAGGACAAGGTAGGACACCTCGCTTCTAATTAGTGCTAATTTAAGTAAAGTAACATGCACATTTCCCCAAATATCCTGGGGTTGCTAAAGATGTGTGATAACTTACTACACTAAAAAAGGTGAAGTGCTGAAAAACAGATGCTGCCCAAGGAGTTGCACCTGCCGTGCTAAATTTAGCACCTAAAGTGCTATTTTTGACAAAAGTTTGTGTGGTGCAGCAGAAATGGGTGCTACAAGCAAGTGCTGAGTCAAATGAACCAGTGCGGCTAATGAATCAGCACCTGAAGAGCTATGGCAATTTTGCATGTCATTTGCATATTGTTTGAAGAAAATACACAATTTTGAGGTTTTTGTCTATTTCAGATCGTCTCGGTCAGCGTCTCAAATATATACTAAGTCAAAAGGAAAAATGATTCAGAAATTGGTGCTAAAGCAGCACCAGTAGTGCAGTCACTATACGAGCACTTGAGAGGTGCTGAAAATAGCTCTGCCGATGCTAAAGACAGCACCCTCAAAATGAGTAGCACTTTTGGGGGTAGCACCTGCACTGGTGCTATAGTAGTACAGGCTGTGCTGTCCCTATGCAAGCACCGAAAAAATTGCTGAATGTCGCCTTCCAAGTGCTAAAAACAGCACTTCCGTTTTTAGAGTAAAAATGTAGTTTAATGAGGTCACTCTATATTGTTGTTTATGTCTATTATTGTGTATTATTATAATGTATAATATTTGGACCCCATGGAAGAACAGAGCTGTTTTGTAAACAGCTCTGAAATGGGCTATCCAACCGTATTTCATTCGTGTAATATGTAAGCCTCTAATTATGTACAGATTTTGTATTTTTTATGATTTCGGAAATAAAAACAAACAAACAAACAAACTCGATAGCAATCTTTCTTTATTTCTAGCTTTAAAAGCGGTGAGGTTTTGACAAGATTTGATGGAATCCGGTAATGCATTCCATATATCTGAACCATGATGTCGTATAGATTTATGTGCAATAAGTAATTTGGGATTAATCAAATGGTAATTGGCAGAGATACGGGTGGGATATAAATGAATTGCACTATTAAGCGTGAAAAAGTCTTGGAAAGAATCAGGAAGTAATTTGTTTTTATATTTAAACATAAAAATACAGGTCTGGAGGGAATTGATGTCAGAAACTTTAAGTGTTTTTAATTCATTGAATAACGGGTCTGTATGTTCTAAATATTGAGAACCAGTACAGATTCTGATAGCCCTTTTCTGCTTTTCTGTAATTTACAAATAGAGTCTATTTTGTTTTCCCACAAGATGCCCAGACCATATTGCAGTAAGTTATGTATGGTAATATAAGTGCATTGTATAGCATGAAAAGAGTATTTTGAGGGAGATATTTTCTAGTTTTATACAATATACCAATATTTCTGGATATACAAGTACTTACATGACTTATATGGATTGTCTTTAATGATAATGATAACAATGATAATAGTTATTATTATCATTATTATTATTATTTAATTTTTATAATTATTATTATAATTATTTTTTACCATTACAATTACATGTATAAAATAATAATAACAATGATAATAATGACTGTTTCTTATTAAGCACTTTTACAGAAAACTGATCACAGCGCTATGACAACAGAAAAAACCATACAGAGCAATAACGTATACAGCAAATAGTAATAGAAATAGTATTCACGGATATACAAATAATTGAATGATACTTTATGATAACAGTTCACGTGTTTGTTATAATCATGTTGAAATAACTCGCCTTTTCCATTTTATACATATGTATATTATTTTAATTCAAGTTCCATGTTTGATCAAATAGAGAAACCTAGACAGTAGATTATGACTATAATCATTTTGTATGACCTGGTGATCCCGAAACTGAAACTATCAATAAACATAACTGTATATTCTTCAAAGATATCGCAACTGAAATTCTATTATTCATCAACGTCTTGCTCAAGATTGATAGCACCAAAGTTATTTTATCAAAATCTCATTCAAAACTCTTTTGATAGTTTAGGTCACGAATCAGATTGATTGATGACTTCCGTGACTTTCCCTGATTAAAAAAAAGAAATCAGTGAAATGTGGGATATCAGGCCCGTAACTAGGATTTTTGTGGGGGGTTCAACATTGGAAAAAGTGGACCTTTCTGAGGGAGCGAAGCGACCGAGTAGGGGTGTCGGGTCAGGGGGTGTGCCCCTACAAGGGTATGGGCATGAGCGTAGTCAGAATTATTTGACAGGGGGTGGGTCAAATGTGAAGCCCGAACATATAGTACCACTGTGTAGGATTCCAAATACTGCGAGCGAGCAAAGCAATTATACAATTATTTTGTATGACCTGGTATGACCTGGTGATCCCGAAACTGAAACTATCAATAAACATAACGGTATATTCTTCAAAGATATCGCAACTGAAATTCTATTATTCATCAACGTCTTGCTCAAGATTGATAGCACCAAAGTTATTTTATCAATATTGATGACTTCCGTGACTTTCCCTGATTAAAAAAAAGAAATCAGTGAAATGTGGGATATCAGGCCCGTAACTAGGATTTTTGTGGGGGTTCAACATTGGAAAAAGTGGACCTTTCTGAGGGAGCGAAGCGACCGAGTAGGGGTGTCGGGTCAGGGGGTGTGCCCCTACAAAGGTATGGGCATGAGCGTAGTCAGAATTATTTGACAGGGGGTGGGTCAAATGTGAAGCCCGAACATATAGTACCACTGTGTAGGATTCCAAATACTGCAAGCGAGCAAAACAATTATACAATTATTTTGTATGACCTGGTATGACCTGGTGATCCCGAAACTGAAACTATCAATAAACATAACTGTATATTCTTTAAAGATATCGCAACTGAAATTCTATTATTCATCAACGTCTTGCTCAAGATTGATAGCACCAAAGTTATTTTATCAAAATCTCATTCAAAACTCTTTTGATAGTTTAGGGCACGAATCAGATTGATTGATGACTTCCGTGACTTTCCCTGATTAAAAAAAAGAAATCAGTGAAATGTGGGATATCAGGCCCGTAACTAGGATTTTTGTGGGGGGTTCAACATTGGAAAAAGTGGACCTTTCTGAGGGAGCGAAGCGACCGAGTAGGGGTGTCGGGTCAGGGGGTGTGCCCCTACAAGGGTATGGGCATGAGCGTAGTCAGAATTATTTGACAGGGGGTGGGTCAAATGTGAAGCCCGAACATATAGTACCACTGTGTAGGATTCCAAATACTGCGAGCGAGCAAAGCGAGCGAGAAAAAATAAAAATGTACTTTTAAATGGCAAAATTTTATTTCATTAAGTCACCAATAGGTAAAATGTAAAGCTATATCTCCGGTCATCAGCTGCCATATGCAGGAATCATTCATATTAATAAAGTTTTTAGCAAGTGAAGCGAACGGGGGGGGGGGGGGGAGGGGCATTTTACTGTTCTTTTATAGAAAGGTAACTCTAATTTCTGGGCGCCATGGCGATAAGGCAGTGACGTGCCCGAAAATTGCCATAACATTGAATATTCATGGACATACATGTATTAAAATAACATGCTATATGGATATATTCTGGCTGCCTGAAACTATCTCGTTTCAGAGTTTTGTGAATGAGCGAAGCCAGCGACGGAAAACGCACTTTACTATCTCCCAAATGTTTCCGAAACACCCCAGGTGTTATATTGGGGCAACTTATTATTTCTGATTATAGTTTCCAAGAAGTCGATGTTTTATAAAATACTCTCATGGCACTCCAGTTGAAGAGGCTGTATTAGAGGGCCATAGTTTACGGGCCTGAATGACTAGACCGGGTCCACCAGGAGTACTCCATGCAACTTGAGAGCGGGAAAATTTTCCATTTTAAAGTGAACAGACACATTAATACCCTCTCTCTTTTCTTTTTCTTTTTTTTTTGGAATCCTACACAGTGGTAGTATATGTTCGGGCTTCACATTTGACCCACCCCTGTCAAATACTTCTGACTACGCTCATGCCCATAACCTTGGAGGGGCACACCCCCTGACCCGACACCCCTGCTCGGTCGCTTCGCTCCCTCAGAAAGGTCGACTTTTTCCAATGTTGCCCCCCCCCCGCCCCCGCAAAAATCCTAGTTACGGGCCTGAGTATGGTTTCTATATTTCACTTTTATATTCCATTACCACAGATTTGATTTGAGTCTGCTCATGCTTATTCACTGCTTATCTTCCCACGTTATCTTTGTATGGTGTTTTAAGCAATCTATCTCCTTGTATTGTCAGGATTTCATGTCCAATCTAACACTTCTCATAGATCAAAATGCACTTCACTTGTACTTTCGTCCTATAGGCTGATAGGAATCAATAATCATCCAAATGTCAGATGTCAAAGATAGTTTAATAATTAAAAATGTCATTCAAATTCGACACATAGACAAGACCTTACAACGAGCGGGTGACGATTTTTAATAACTCTTTGAACTCTTTCAGTCTTTGACAAAATCAATAGCAAAATGCAAAATAAATTCCGAAAATGAATGGCCAAAGACGTATATTGACTAGGCCTTATTATTAAGTTGCAGGACAAAAGCAAATAAAAAAAGTGTTCAAATGGACTGGAAACCCGGCTGGAAACTCCATTATCTCACATTATTTTCCATTTTCCTTCCTCTCTCCTCTTTCATGTGACCCCCTTGTGCGCCTCTCCCCTATCTAAGCCAGTTGGTATGGAAATGTATTTAAAAAAATAACCTAAAAATCACTATTCTGATGTCACTTTGGATAATTTTTTTCGCCTTATGATTCTCTTTTGTTGTTGTTCAAGTAGATTTCTGCTCGCCAGCTTGGGAGCAATACTACAAACGAATTTGAATAATTCTTTGAATGACGCTTTAAAAAAAAATCTATTGCAACATGGCATAATGTACAAAATTCGAAAATGAATGGTGAAAGAAGACCTCGATTAATTATATATTTGCCAGATTAGGAAGTTACGGGACAAAATCAAAAAATAAAATGTATTAAAATAAAGGGAAAGAACGATATTTTATCACGTTATTTTCCCTTTCCAACATCTCTCCCCTCGCTTCTTCTTGGTTTTTTTAAGCGGACCTATGCTCGCCAACGGGGGGGGGGGGGGGGGGGGGTTCGTTCGAACCCCCTGAACCCCCCCCCTCCCCCTAGTTACGGGCCTGGATATCGATTTTATCTTTGATAGAGGGCGGTCGAAACAAAAGCGCAGCGCCGATAGTTCCCCCATCGAACAGCATATTTTAAAAAATGAAGAAGAAGAAGAAAGAGAGATTGAAAGAGAGAGAAAAAAAGGAGAGGAGAAAACTGGGGAGGAACAAAAAGAAGATAGATAGAGAGAGAGAGAGAGAGAAAGGAAGGAAGCGTTATCCTTTTACACTTTTATGTATAAGCATGCTTATCGAAACCACATTGTATTATTTAAAGTAGGTTTTGGATACTGATTCATTGAAGACACTTATGATCACTAACTTATTTAATGGCAAACTGTTTAGAGGAGTGCCCCATGAAGTGAGAGGTTCCGGACTCGAAAGTATACTAAACTTGGCTTGTGCCCTTGTTTCCAAGGAAAGTTTCACTGTCAAAATGATCAAGCCATAGATCGCCCTTTTATGCTTTACATGACAACATAATTATACTTGACTGAACCACCAACTAATAATTATAATGATAAAAGATATATAGTTGTGATGAGTAATAGAGAATCAGGAGGATGTTAAAAAGTTAGAGGGGCATGAGGGGTTATTTGTTAGAGGGACAATGAAAGAGAGAGCAGGAAAGAGAAAGAAAGAAGATAGATGGGTGAGGGAGAGAGAAAGAGAGAGAGGGGGGGGGGGGGGTTGCATGCCGGAGAGCGAGATGAAAAGGGATGAAGGTGAAAAGGTATACATAACGTCTAAAGTGCTCCGATATAACGAGATTCCTGACATAACAACGCAATTTTGCTGGTCCCAATTCTTTATGTTCATCTGTTGTGCCCTGATATAAGGAGATTCCTGATATAACAAGGTAATTTTCATGGTCCCACTCACCACATTCCGTGCTACGCAACCACAAAAGCGTCGAAAAGGGTCTGTTTTCAGCTTTTAAGCGTCGTCGACGTTTTCCTTTAAAACGGGGTGTTTTTCATCTTCAATCGATATTTAGAGTATACTAAATAACAAATTTGGTCACGAGTATTTTGTTGATATGAATAACACCGATAGTGATTTGGATTGTTTACATACAAATTAGATATGATATCACTATTAAAAGTTTATCTGTTTGTACTCGAAAAGCGTTATTTTGTTGTTTTCATGCTTAATAGGAATTATTTATTTTAAACGCCATTGTGGGTATTGCACTAGGTACCATAATAATTTTTCGCCACTTTGGGTATTTTCGCGTGGCGTGAAGACCGTGTTGACGAAATTTAGAGTATGTTTTTTTGATGACGCCGTATAGGGTGCAAATCGGAATTCGTGTAATACGCCATTGAGGGTCCATTTTTTAAGTGTGTGGACGCACTTGGGTAGCACATTTTTCTGAAAGTTATGTAATGCATAACTCTAGCTGTCCAATAATGACTTACATGATGGGAATTGATTAAAGACCTCAGCCTGACCCAAAACAACCATAGATTGACGTAAAGCCTAGTAAACAAAGAATATAATTACCCTTGGTATTCATAAATTTTCGTCTCCGTTTATCCATAAAAAAATAAAAAAGATAATTTTTTTTGGTCCGCCCCTTCCCTATTGCGTAACAACAGAGGAAACTGCAGGGGGTCGCTAGACGTGTGACGACATGTCATGTATACAGCTCCGAGTGCGTCTACACGATATGTCGTCATCAAATTTTCACCCCCCGCAAAGTAGCGTTCCTCAGAGACGGGGCCCTCGTCAGAAAAACCACCGGGGCTCAACATTCGGGACGCTGTTACTCATTCCACAGGAAACGGAATCTCATGAAGTTGGTTTCAATTTGTTCAGAAAATATATAGCTCCCCGTGGATGAATAAAGGGTATATTTCAAAATTCGGTCAGGCTGAGGTCTTTAATATTTACCCCCGGGTGGAATATACATGTAATATGATGTCCTGAAATATGATTACAATTGAGATGTGGTCAAAATTCTTTTTATCTTCAGACCTACTGAAGTGAATCATCAGGTTTTGCATCAAGACCTCACAAATATGGTCTTGCATATATATTCCACATCGTCTTCCACTTCCACTTTACTTTCACACTTAGTTTTCTTGTGGGTTGAGGCAATAGTTCTTCTACCTCAACTCACTTTAGTTATCAATTCTCTCTGATCAATTCTCGTAATGATGCTTTATGAATTTAATATTATTTAACGACCCAATCGTGATTAAGTTACATGTATATATAAGTTTCTGGGCATGTAATATACAAACTTTGCTTTTAAACATGTCCAACTGTTTTCAATATCACTTAATAGGTCAATATTTATGCATATTTTTTTACTTATTGATATTTGATATTGTGCCCATATCTAAGGAAAAACATTGTTATATTGTTATTGTATTCATTTTATGTTATGCACTATAGTATTATGTTAATATGATTGAAAACAGTCAATAAATCTGAATCTGAATCTTTATGTGAAAGAAATTGATGGCAAAAGGGTTTATATTTTTTCTTCATTTTTATTGTAAAATTTTTTTCCTGAATAACCGGGATGACTAGGAACAGACTACCAAGCAATTATGATTCAGAGTTCCTGATGCCAAAAAATACCTTATTGCATAAAGTGTACATACATGTATCAAATGTACCACAGACATAACAATATTTTAGATATAGATGAGGTATGAAAAACAGAAAAGCCTGAAAACTCAACGGCATTCCTAGAACAGTCATTTTCAGGCTCCTTAAGAACCCTGACACCCTGTCTGGCATAGTTTGGAAAATATTATTTCACACAATAAGTAAAATTAAATAAATCTAAAGACAATCTACACACGTTCCCAATAGGATTATCCATTAAATAGATTATTGGGGTTATTATTTTAATCAAACATATGAAAATTCAAATACTAGTTTACTGATTATCCTTCATCACGCTTCAATTACCCAACAGCTATTGTTTACTGCCAATAAATTACAATGCCTGTTTTCCCCTATCATTTCTGTAATCAAGCAGCTCTAAAGCCACGATGCAAACCATATTAAAACAAATTCCATTTTCACTAACACACAGTACTATATTGATGCCTATGATGATTTAAAAGAAGATGTTTTTCATAAAGTTTATGATAATGTGTTCTGATGTTTCTTGAAGCACTCTCCTTTCAAAACCCATTTAATACAAATCCCTTGGCCCTTCCCTAAATAAATTCAAAAGTATTTGTATACAACTTACAAGTAACAGTTTAAAGGACATATATTTCGTAATTGTCCATTCTGTTCCTGTACACCCCAACACCGGGGTGAAAAGGAACAGTCACAAAATTCCAAGTAAAAATTAAATCAGATGTTGATGGAATTTCTTATATATATATATATATGTCAATAGAAAGGTAGCATGAATGGACATTTGCCACTGGCGATGTAATAAAAATGTTGTAAGGCAAAATGTGTCGAAACTTTTCCTATTCACCCCGTTTTACGGTATGAAATGATAGCCATGTATTTTTCTTCTGCCAACTGTGATCTATTTGAGAACATTTGAGAGATAATTCCTATGATTAGTATATATGTACATGTAGGAATTCCTATGATTTGGGTACAAAAGGCAAAACTTCCAATAAAACAATTTCAAAATGATAACACTTCAAAGTGTCAGGTTATCAGTGAAAATTTGACATACATTGATACCAACTTCATACAACAAGATATTCATTCTGTTTAAGTGCATAAAAATGTAGTATACAGGGTTGGAAAAAAGTTTGGAATATTTTTATTCCAAGAATTATTTCTTGTCTTAAACATATCCCTCGTCATTTTAAGTTCTTCTTTGAGGTTCAAATAAAAGATATGTGTCCCTTTTTAACTTTAAAAGCACAACATTAAAAATCAGGCTTATCACACAGTGCAGAGGTCCACTTGGAATTCGGAAGCGTATATTTGCTGTTTTTGCAAATGTCTAACGAAAAAGTTAAATAATCAGATACAGTTTAATTGCTATACCGAAGTCCTCAAAATGACTACAAACTGCACGTAGCTTTTTCAAAATTCCACGTGAAGTACAGAAATGTATAACAAGATGTTCAACCACAAATAGAGCAAATCTGACAACATGTGGTTCATTGGTCAGCCATTGTAACATATTTAACAATATTACGTAATCTTTGGTACAAGATGGAACAGTAGACTTCATTCAACACAGTTAATCCGATTTGGATGAATTATTCATCACAATATAGTAGAAACTAGCATTTAAAATCAGACATACCATTGCCAAAAAAAATATTCCAAACTTTTTTCCAACCCTGTATGATGTCAAAATTAACTTATTTACAACTGTCCATAGCTTGTTACAGATACTACAGCTCATACTAATATATGAATAATAAATAAATACAGCATTTGTAATGCGCCATCGATCTAGTACACTATTCTGAGGCGCAGGCACAATGGTCATTTACATGTACATGTACAATTTGTTTTGTGCTAACTTCCATTTGGGGCAGTGTTTCGGCAATTCATGAAATAAGAAACTTCAAGAGATGTTTCTTTTGTACAATATATTGTCCAGCGAGAACCAGAAGGGTGCTAATGCCATAGACGTTGTGCATCATTAGCAACCTTCTGTTTTTAAACAGTGAATCAATAATGCCATTTTAGCTTTTGCCAGTGACATATAGACTTTAATTGAAGTAATGTATTTTGTCATAGACAGCTTTTATTTTGTTAAAATTTATTTCAGAACACTGTTATCCAGAAAAAGGAGGTACACTTTGGCTTGCAGCCTTAATATTATTCTTTCTGTAGTGTCCGTAACACAGGTCTGTAGTGTCCGTATCACTGGCATCTACTCTTTTCTACCCTCGATACTGAAACTAAAACAAAATGATGCATTCTATTTTATACTTTATTACATCTAACTGATACAGTTGAAATAAAATATTAATATTAAATTGCTCATAAGTCAATTTTTGTTCTATTTTTTAAATCAAATTCATGGAAAATAGCTGATTTGTTTGCGAAATTTCATATCCGGGAGAAGACCTTCCAGGGAAAGAGAAAATTTTGTATTTATGTGGAGACATATTAAGAAGAGCAACTATAACAAATCAAAATGAAATTACAAATTAGTAGTATTTAGTTATCAAGCTGTATTTTTACACATTACATACTTGTGTTACGGACACTACATATGTTACGAACACTACAAATGCCATTTATTAAATTCCTAAAAAAAACTGTTGTGCTTAGCTGAATATTATTATACCACAGCTAGTTCCCGGGGGTAGTTACACAAAGCAAAGTGTATAAGAACTTTGAAAATATTTTCATGTAGCAGGAATCACACCGTTACGGACACTACAGGAAATTCCGGACAAAATTTATGATCTCAATGGGGGCATATATTTTTGTAAAGTTTGTATCTATGTTTGAATTTTTGTTTCTGATGATGGGACACTATGTTACTAAGAAAATATAACCAATTACCAATTAATATAATGTCAAAATATATGAATTATAGAGGCAAAATTATGCACATAGCTGTTTTTCAAAAAAGTGTTACACTTGTGTCTTTTCACAGAAATAACCACTGTATCGCAATTCTTGGGTCAATTCTCAAGCCGTAAAAAAATACTGAGTGGAGATTAAAAGGACTATAAGATGGCAGGAAAAGATGCGGCATATCTTGTGTAATTTCATGGTAATATCATATCAAAAAAGACAAATTTTCAAAGTGCAAATGCGTAACAGCCAAAAAGGGGTATTTTTTGGCCCTCTTTTACCATCATCACACAGCCAACACACATGAAATACAAACAAAAGTTGCTGCCTGATGAAGAACTCATATGGTCCAACATTTCAGGCCACAAGACATTTGGTTCAATGACTCTGTGTTTCCAGGAGAGATGCGTAACACTGTAAATAAAATAGTTGCACCCTGATTGTGGCTAGGCCTATATATAAATTTCATAGCGACGGTTTAAGCCTTGCTTATCAGGAGGGCATGCATGCCTGTAACATCGATGGTAACATTACGATGAGGATGAGAAAAATACTCAGTGATCATGATAAGTGCTGATAGAAGGTAATTTTTCTTGACATCATAAAGGATACTCGCATCAAATTATGCCCAGCTGAAAATAAAGTACATGTAATAATAGGCTTATTACATTACTATTTGAAATACACTGAAACTGAATTATGGAGGAAATGCGTATTCCTGCCCATCGGATCCCCACGCACGTTTCATTGTGAGCAAGCTACTATTTTCGGACACAAATCATAATATACCGTTTGCATGTATTTGCAGTTTATTGTGAGCGAGCTACTATGGTAAGCACATAATGGAACACAAATTATTTAGTGCGCATTGCATGCATTTCCGACAGACCGCTATCACATTGCATTTTACTGCTACAATATTATCTCGATCAAAGGTCACAATCATGCAAGCTCGATGCGTTTCTACTTGGAGGTCATGTTTACGTATCTGAATATATTATGGGTTATACTGAATTACGGATAAAACCATTCATTTGACAATGTCATTCTGCTTGCTTCGTTCACATCGATTAATAAACACAAGAAATTTTGTTTGCATTGAGTAAACGATGGACTATCAATTAGAACAAAAAAATTAGAACAAAAAATGTTCCCTGTCTGTATGGATATTATGATACATGAATTTCAATCTAGATATTCATTTTGGGGGCGTAAACAAAATATTAAATATTAATCCTGGAGTACGAGAGCTATATAGGCCATTTTCTGGAGTGATTCCACGTGAAACATGTCGACGGGGAGTTGTAGTGCTGCTTCCGATGTGATCTACGATGTATGTGTTGTAGGAGCTGGACTGACAGGATCAGCTGCCGCAAGGTGGACAGCATCGTTACAGAAAGACATCAAAGTTTGTCTGGTGGGACCAAACGAGCCGAGGGAACATGTAAGTGATAACTTGATATATAGAAGGAAACGATTCTGGCAGCTCAGCTAGTGTCACGTATATGATAATATCAGTCAGCCATTCGTATCCTGTCCTTGGCATATCAATTATGCCAGATTGCCAGGTATGGCCTCTCGTAGAATTTATTTCTTGAAATGCACCATGCTCTGATAATTTCGTTTCCGGAGCTATAGTTGCAGGGGTAATCATTTTCCAAGCACATTGAAAATTGCATAATTTTATTATTATTATAATTATCATTATTATTATCAGTAGTAGTAGCAGTAGTAGTGATAGTAGTAGTAGTAGTAGTAGTAGTAGTAGTACAATTACTCTTATTGCATGCGACATTAGGGCGAATACTTTTATCTCAGCCTATTGTTATCATTCGCTTTAACTCACGGTCGCTTTCGCTTTCACATCGAATTTCTATTGTGACGGAATGAACCGCATTGATAGGATTCGCCCTAACGTAGGAAATAATGCTATTATTATTATTATTATTTTTTTTATTATTTTTATTATTATTATTATTGTTATTATTATTATTATTTTTATTTTTATTTTTATTTTTATTTTATTATTTTATTATTTTATTATTATTATTTTATTATTATTTTATTATTTTATTAGTATTTTATTATTTTATTATTATTTTATTATTATTGTTTTATTATTTTATTATTTTATTATTATTTTATTATTATTCTATTATTTTATTATTATTTTTTTATTCTTTAATTATTTATTATTATCATCTTAATATTATTATTATCATTAATGATTAATTATGGTTATTGTTATAATCATTATTGTGTTTATGTTTTTTGTTTCATCATAATGCTCCTCCTTCATCTTTATCCCTCTATTTCATGCCATTCATAGTAACCGTTTGACTTGGTTTTTGTCTTGATCCCCGCCCCCATAACCCATGTCAAACAGGAATGGAGTGACCCTTCACGGAAGATCTTCGGGGCTCACTATGACCAAGGCCGTGTGGTGTCCGAGGTCTGTATGAATAATATCCATGATTCCTGGATAGACTTCACCCAACGATCCATTGCCAGATTTAAGAATCTGGAAACCGAATCAGGTATATAAGACAATTTAACATGGCAGTATGCTGATGATAGACGGAACAATGTACGCCGTTGTAATTATTGTTCCTATATAGCATGTCAGTCACATCTGATGGGCTCCGTTTCATAAAACTTGTTACTACTTACAACTGCCATATTTATATGACAAATTTGCTCTCAGCCAATCAGATGCAAGGATTTCAGGAGCTTATAACAGTTATTGCAACTTGTCATTGAAAACAATTTTTTTCATGAAATCGGGACCTGAATTCTAAATCGAATTAAGGTTTGCATCTATCGATCCCTCTGTTCGAAAATAGGGATTTGTCTTTCACTTTTACATGCATGAAAAAAAATCACAACATGTCTTATTTGTCTGTAGTAGTCACCTAAAAGACCCAAAAGACCCAACATGTTTGGCATTGAGCTTATAAGCGCTATACGCATGCACAGTGCATGAATATTACCATTATGAAGAATATAACGAACACCATGTGATGCTGATTTGCTTTCATTTCATTCTCAGGTATCAAATTCTTCAAAGAAGGTAGCAATGTTCTGATATCAGACCTATCAGTAATCAAGGAGACATGGAGAAAACGTCGCGATAAAACCACAGCAAAGCGTTTCCAAGGCAACGAACTTTCAAACGCAGTACCGGGTTTCAATCCCCTACCTAATAACATAGGTGCCATTTTGGAGACATCCAATGCGGGATATATCAACCCTCGCACTTACATTGCTGCAAACAAGATCTCAGCTTCCCGAAATGGATGCGACATCATCGATGAAGTGGTACAGGAAGTCAGAGAGAGTCACGAAATCGATGATGACGACGCTGACGAAAATGAACGTAGCAGA
Source organism: Heliocidaris erythrogramma (assembly GCA_025617745.1). Classification (NCBI taxonomy): domain Eukaryota; kingdom Metazoa; phylum Echinodermata; class Echinoidea; order Camarodonta; family Echinometridae; genus Heliocidaris; species Heliocidaris erythrogramma. Next base: position 20,202,924 of record CM046860.1, read on the forward strand.
CAACACATGGTTGCAAGAACGAAAAGCGGACGAGTGATTCGCGCGCGACGCGTCCTGTTATGCCCTGGCGCGTTCGTCAACTTCGAGCACCTTCTTCCGAATGGACGGGAGGTTGATATATCGACGACCTCGGAGAGAGTAGTCCTGTTTGAGGTTCCAGACGAGGATGTCGAGCGTATGTCGTCATTTCCGTGTGGTTGCGTTGCTCTGGAAGATGATTCGGATACCCGGAATTGCTACTTCTTGTCTGCAATGGAATATCCGGATGGTAAGCCTAATATTCCCGTCGCAGGGAAATTTAGTATTATTCTCTCTTCTTTTATCTTAAATTTCTTACTTTGGATTATATCTCTGTTAGTCATTTGTAGAACCTTAAACTGTTGAATAAAATTGATGTAATTCATGAGAATTATGATATTTTTACTCTGTATGAAATAAACATATTTTTGATTGATTCCCTTTCAGGCATCTTATTGACTGGTAAAATTGAAGAATTTATTTTTCATTGATTGATGAAATTTGATTTAAATGCCAACTTTATTGCTTTGGTCTTAAAATTGATTCAGCGTTAACTTACAGAGATTTCACTATCCTTATCTGAAATTCTTTTCACTGGTCCATGCACAATTTAGGACAGGATAATTTTTTTTGGATGGGTTACAATTAAAAACAAAAGATGCTGACACCATCACGTCTGTGTGGTGCCCTGGTATTATGTGAAGATGAAGAAAAGCAGGAAATAAAGATCGAAACCTTTATCATAATTTGTTTATAGGTAAATACTACCTGAAAATTGGACAAGGACCCGACATGAACCTTCCCCTAGATAGTCAGGATGACATTACTGACTGGTACAAGAGAAGAGGCAATTTTCCTGCTGCTGTTCAGGAACATCTGATATCGAGATTCTTCGTTTGGGCGAAAGGTATGTGTACATTTTCATTGGTTTGATTATCAGGAGAACGAGAATGATAGTGTTTTCATTGTATCTATAAATAATTAATAAAAATAACTAATATTTGTTATTACTAATGCAACACTCTTGATGAAATATTGGATGCCTGAAGAGACAGGGTACTTGTGCTTTAATTCTACGTAAACTTTATTGTGGAGTCAAAAGGGGCCTGAGCTTTCGATCCTAGCAGAATCTTCGTCAGAGGCAAAAAGACGAACATAAAGACCAAGACAAGCATATATATAGACTACAGGCACAAAACAGATTACATGTAACAAACTGTAAGGGAGAAGCTGTGGACACAAATGAAACTTTATTGTGTCAAACCTTGTCAGATATGAGTTGTTTAAGCTTTGTATAAAACTTACTCTCTCCAAAAAAAGAGTGAATTTTCACTATATTTTCACTCCCCCCGGGAGTTACGTCAGTGATCATTCGATTTTTAATTTTTTTTAGAGAGAGTACATAATGGCCTCGGGCTGGATAATTTATGCTGAAGTTCAGCTTTCAAATAATTATTTTATTACTCATAAACTATTTGGTTGAAATACAACTAGCGCATTCTCGATAAACGCATCAGTGCTAACACATTGACTATTTATAATACAATGATGTTTTTTCTTCAAATAACCTAAAGCCTTTCATCTAAAGCCTTGGAGAAGAGATGTGATCCTTCATCACAAATTCACAATCAATCCTTTTGGGTACCAATATAAGCCAATTTAATTTTGGCAGTCTTCTTCACTTCTTTCTTCTTTCCTCCGATCAGACTTCAAACCGAAGTCCATTAGGAGTTCGACCTGCGTCATCACGAGCACACCCACACGTCGGTTCTACTGCGACATGGCTACGCCGAGCCTCGGGGTCCTGGTCGGCGGCAACGGTAGCGGTGCCTGCGTCGCGGACGAGGTTGGGAAGATGGCTGCGCAGATGATCGTGAAAGGCTCGTGGGATCACGATTTTCCCGCCGAGCTCTTTAAGTTGAGGTACAAAGCTGGAGGCGATGGGAATCAAGAAAAATCCGCCAACAAATAAGCTATACTTAATACTAATACTTAATACTACTACTACTATACTAAATATAGCAGGCGGGTGTGTATCGTCTCTCATGAATCTAGTTAGTGAGATCAGTGGTATGTGTGATCCCATCTTCAAAGTAAGGTATCATAAACATTAAGTATACTCATAATTATGCCATAATCATTCGTTCAAACTCATATAATTATAATAATTTTTGTACAATATAATGAACTATTGTTATGATCCAAAATCCACAAAAGATAAGAATCAAACAAAAGATATTAACTTTAGATGATTTATGGTTTAATTTAAATATTTACCAACACCAAATATAACAGAATTACAGATTCTAGTTACAAAAACACTACATGTACTTAAACTGGTAAAGACTTACAATTTCTCAGCTGGGAAATTCCTATTAGTCCAGAATGTTCCTGAAGTGTGGAGTAAGCTGGCTGCTAATCCACAAATATTGAATCCAAACGGTATGTTGTCCAACTGGCAAAAGAAGATTCCAGATCCAGCCGAAGAATGTCCAAAATAATTCAGGAAGTCATCGATGTCGATAATGATGTCGATGACGATGTCCAAGACGATGGCAATCACAATGTCGATAACAGTGTCAACTGCAATCTCGATAATCAATGTCAATGACGATGTTGACCACAATGTCAATAACGATGTCGAACACGACGTCAAATATGTCAAGGATGATGTCCAAGATGAAGTCCAAGATGAGGTCCAAGATGATCTCCACAGGTTGATATCAATATCAGATGGTGTTAACTGAGAACTTATGCAATATATGCTCCACGATGTATTCAGGGTATAAATTCTCAAATTCCTGTGCAAGCTCCCAGCTTATATACAATCTCAACCCTTAATTAGAATTTTCTAGATTCTACTACAATATTCATGAAGGTTTGGAACTCTCTTGTAAGTTCCATATAGTTCTAGTTGTAACAAACAAAGAAAGGGGATTCCCCTTTTCTATAAATAGACTCACTGCAATGTTACACTCTAAGAGGTTCATGTAAAGGTCAGGATACATGTAATCAACACATTCCAACATGTACATTATACATTGCAATTATCCTATAGTACATCACACACAATGTAAAGATCTAGAATGTTCTCTCTACTGTATGTGCATTCTGATTATTTCACTGCTACACATTATATTCACTTTTCACATATGAATATTACTCTCTTCTGGAAATTTCTATGTTCATAAAATCATACATAACTGGAAAAATAATTCCCTTCCAGAAGATTCCTTAATTATATCACACCTCCCCCACCGGGAAAAAGAAAGCTTTACCGTAGTAAAGGTTTCTTTAAGATTCAACCTGTTTCAAATTATCCAGATAAGCCTTTCATCCTGTACAAAGGCATTACAAGTCATATCACACATGTATTTAAGGACCATCAAAAAAGAAAAATGCAATTATACTATGACAAACTTTGTCACAAAAAAGAGTAATTTCTCTCTTTACATCCTTGAAAGAGCATCAGCAATCACATTATTCTTTCCACGAATATGTACAATTTTCAAGGGGAAAGGTTGGAGCATAAGGCTCCACCTGTACAGTCTTTGGTTCTTTGTTTTGAATTTCTCCAAGAACACAAGAGGGTTATGGTCTGTGTAGACCATGATATCACCATTACTGTTGGTTAGGTACACCTCAAACTGCTGGAGAGCGAGTACGAGACTCAGAGCCTCTTTTTCGATAGTTGAATACTTCTTCTGATATTGGTTGAGTTTCTTTGAGAAGTAACAGACTGATTTTTCAAAGCCTTCTTCATCCTCTTGGAGCAACACTGCTCCCACTCCAACATCACTGGCATCAATAGCCACCTTGAACGGCTTTGTGAAGTTTGGAGCTGCCAAAACAGGCTCATTCACCAAAATGGCCTTCAACTTCTCAAATGATCTCTGACATGCATCAGACCATACATACTTCACTTTTGCTTTCAGCAAGTTCGTCAGTGGACTAACCACAGTACTGTAATTTGGAACGAACTTCCTGTAGAAACCACTCATACCTAGGAATCTGAGCAACTCTTTCTTAGTTGTGGGAATGGGGAAGTCTAAGATTGCCTGAATCTTTGCTTCTCTCGGTAGCACTTGCCCCTGACCAACCACATGACCAAGATAAGTGACCTTTGCCTTGCCAAATTCACTCTTCATCAGATTAACTACTAAGTTGGCTTCATCTAATCTGTCAAACAGTAATCTCAAATGATTGAGATGGTCATTCCATGTATCGCTGTACACTAAGATGTCATCTATGTACACAACACAATTGTCAAGCCCAGCAATCACCTGATTTGTCAATCTTTGAAAGGTTGCTGGTGCATTCTTCATTCCAAACGGCATGACTTTGCATTGAAATAAGCCATCCGGTGTGACAAAGGCTGATATTTCTTTGGCTCGGTCAGTCAGTGGCACCTGCCAATATCCCTTCAACAAGTCTATCTTAGTGACAAAGGCAGAGTTCCCAACCCTATCGATACAATCTTCCAACCTAGGAATTGGATATGAGTCGGTCTTAGTGATTGCATTTACCTTGCGGTAATCTATACAAAATCTCTGAGAGCCATCCGGCTTTGGGACCATTACAATAGGGGAACTCCAACTACTCTGACTTGGTTCAATTATGTCATTATCTAACATGAACTGGATTTCCTCATTCACTTTTTCCAACTTGCTTGGATTAAGTCTATATGGGTGTTGTTTGATAGGTTTTACATCACCTACATCTACATCATGTACAGTCAAGTCAGTACGACCTGGTCTATCTTTACACACATGCTTATAATCTTTCAACAAGCCAGATATGTCAATTCTCTGTTCATCAGAGAGATGCTTCAGTGCATCATCCAAATTTTCTAACATTTCTGAGTTAGACAATTTCACTCCACATGGTTCCTTCGTAGACACATCTGTGTGAGACAATTCACTCTCTGTCTCTACATTGCCTTCATTTACATCTTCTAGCTTCTCTTCTTTTACAACATGTGCTACACCTACTGGCTGATTATCCTCACGTTCAAAGTATTCTTTCAGCATGTTTACATGACATACTCTTTGACTCTTTCTTCTGTCAGGGGTACTGATCACATAGTTGACATCATTCAGTTTCTTTTTGACAGTGTAAGGACCACTGAACCTAGCTTTCAAGGGCTCACCTAGCAAAGGCAACAACACTAACACCCTATCTCCAGGCTTGAAGTTGCGCTCTTTTGCCTTCTTGTCTGCCTGTGTTTTCATTTTAGCTTGCGACACTTTCAAGTGTTCTTTGGCTACCTCACAAGCCTTTGAGAGCCTTTCTCGAAACTTTGACACATAGTCAAGAAGGTTTACCTCGTCATTCTGACCCATGATCTTTTCTTTGATCAGCTTAAGGGGACCCCTAACCTCGTGACCATAGACCAGCTCAAATGGACTGAAGCCCGTCGACTCATTTGGGGAATCCCTGGTCGCGAACAGCAAGAATGGGATACCTTTATCCCAGTCATCAGGATACTCTTCACCATAAGCCCTAAGCATGGTCTTCAGGGTCTGGTGATAGCGTTCTAATGCACCTTGGGACTGTGGATGATAAGCAGAGGACTTGATCTGCTTTATCCCTAACTCATGCATCACTTGCTGAAACACTCCTGACATGAAATTCGATCCTTGGTCTGACTGAACTTCCTTGGGCAAACCATACCTAGTGAAAAACTGCACTAGCGCCTGTACTACTGTCTTTGCAGTGATACTTCTCAACGGTATTGCCTCTGGAAAACGTGTAGACAAATCCATAATCGTAAGAAGATACTTGTGACCCGACCTAGTTCTGGGTAAGGGTCCAACACAGTCAACAAGAACCCTAGTAAAAGGTTCATCAAATGCAGGTATCGGTATCAAGGGAGCAGGCTTGATAGAAGGCTGTGCCTTCCCAACCACCTGACATGTATGACATGTCTTACAGAACTGCACAACATCCTTGTGCATCTTCGGCCAATAAAAATGCCTCATGACCCTATCCTCCGTCTTCCGAATACCTAAATGACCTGCCATAGGCAACTCGTGAGCCATCCTCAGAATCTCTGTGCGGTAACAGGGAGGAACAACAACTTGGTGAACTACACACCACTCTTCATTAGCTGGTCTCCGGGGAGGTCTCCACTTCCTCATCAATATGTCACCTTTGACATAATAGCACTCAGGAACCTTATCAGCCTCAGCCTCAGAACATGCCTTCTGTGACAAGCCTCTCAATTCTAGGTCCGCCTGTTGTGCCTGTACAAGGGAAGATTTGCTAAACAACCCATCATTGTCTGCAACAGAGCCTTCAACATTATCCCCATCCAAATCCTTGAAAAAGGTTTCAGCTAACCAGACATCAGTACTCTCCTCCACATCAATAGATTCCGCATCATCCTGTTCAGCCCTACGAGCCTGAGACCTCGTGACAACACAATCCGGGAAAATTCCAGGAAAATCCTCCTGCAACTGTTCAGTTTCAGCTACCTCAACCGGCTTCTCTAAAACCACTGGAGATGCAACAACTTTCTCTCCAGCCAAGTCGTTACCCAACAAAAAGTCAACCCCGTCCACGGGTAATTCCGGTACGACACCAACAGTTACAGGACCACTAACTAGGTCACACTTTAAGTCGACCTTATGCAAAGGAACCGACACATAATCCGGACCAATGCCTCGAACCAAAACTTTGGCATTCTCTGAACTCTCTGGTGGGAGAGTCACATGCCCTGACATCATCAGGGACTGAGCAGCCCCTGTATCTCGAAGGATAACCACTGGCTTACCTACAGCACCAGTCGAACAGGGGGATACCTCACCATCATGCAAAAAGCTTCTAAAGCTCTCATCAACCTTCTTGACCTTATCGGCAAATACTGGAGAAACACTCTCAACATCTTGGACTGATTCCAACTGGACAGACTCCTTGGGTAGCACACTTGATTGCTTGACTAAACCCACATCTTTCTTAATTTTGGTCGGTTTCCCAATCAATTCCCAACAGGACTTTTTCAAATGTCCTGGCTTATTACAATGAAAACAAACTTTGGAACTTTGACCAACAGATCTTTCACTTGATTTCGCGCCTCTATCTGCCTGAGACTTGTCAGTGTCATTCTCCTTGCTAGCATGTTTTCCCTCACCAAATTTCTTGTGGGATTCAAATGCCCCTTTTCCCTTCTTATTCTGAAAGTTTTTGAAAGGAAGCCTATCCCCACTACCTCTGTGTGTGACCTCAAATTCATCAGCTACCACAGCTGCCTTACTCAATTGAGTAATTCTTTGGTCATCTAGGTGAGACTTAACACCAAAAGGAACACCCTTTTTGAATTCCTCTAAGAGGACAACTTCTCTCAGCTGGGCAAAATCTTTGTCAACTTTCAGTGATCTGTACCACTTGTCAAACATCATTTCTTGTTCCCTAGCAAACTCAACATAGGTCTGGCCTGATTGTCTTTGCATATTCCTAAATTTACGTCTGTATGCTTCTGGGACCAACTCATATGCATTAAGAATAGTATTCTTCACTGTAGCATAGTCACATGATTGCTCTTCAGAGAGAGATGAGTAGACTTTTGCAGCCTTTCCCACAAAAACGCTTTGAAGAAGCAGAGTCCAGTTTTTCTGAGGCCATTCCAACCTCTTGGCCACTTTTTCAAATGATACAAAATATGCATCAACTCCCTCTTCATCAAATTTTGGCACAAGGCGAATGTTCTTCGCTACGTCAAAACCTTGGGGAGATTTCTCTTTGGTAGAGTTAGTATTTGCATGTGCTAACTCCATTTCTTTCAATTTCAACCGGTACTCCCTTTCTTCTCTTTCCATTTCTCTTTGTTTTTGTTTTTCTTCCATTTCTCTTTGTTTTTGTTTTTCTTCTCTCTCAAATTCTAATTTCATTCTCTCCTTTTCCAACTCAAGTTTTGCTAGTTGGAGTTGAACATCACTTGAAACATTAGAAGGAACCTCACTTTCTTTACTGAGCTTCATGTGACTAGCTAGCAGATCAATAATCTCTGCCTTCTTTAACTCAGGAGTAAGAACTACTCCCAAATGCTGACATACAGCTCTCAAGTCATCTTTTCTGAGTGACTTCAACTGACCAAGGGACAAATCTGTCCTCTTAACAAACACTTCTACATCTATTGTCGTCATGATGAAGCATGCAACAAACAATTACAGAATTTAAGAACTTATCTGCAATGTATTCTAGAAGTTTCCTGAGATTTCCAAAATTTCTCTCTAAATTTTGTTGTTTTTGACTTGTTATATTTGGCTACGTTTCCCGGACAAGCCCCCAGTTTGTTATGATCCAAAATCCACAAAAGATAAGAATCAAACAAAAGATATTAACTTTAGATGATTTATGGTTTAATTTAAATATTTACCAACACCAAATATAACAGAATTACAGATTCTAGTTACAAATACACTACATGTACTTAAACTGGTAAAGACTTACAATTTCTCAGCTGGGAAATTCCTATTAGTCCAGAATGTTCCTGAAGTGTGGAGTAAGCTGGCTGCTAATCCACAAATATTGAATCCAAACGGTATGTTGTCCAACTGGCAAAAGAAGATTCCAGATCCAGCCGAAGAATGTCCAAAATAATTCAGGAAGTCATCGATGTCGATAATGATGTCGATGACGATGTCCAAGACGATGGCAATCACAATGTCGATAACAGTGTCAACTGCAATCTCGATAATCAATGTCAATGACGATGTTGACCACAATGTCAATAACGATGTCGAACACGACGTCAAATATGTCAAGGATGATGTCCAAGATGAAGTCCAAGATGAGGTCCAAGATGATCTCCACAGGTTGATATCAATATCAGATGGTGTTAACTGAGAACTTATGCAATATATGCTCCACGATGTATTCAGGGTATAAATTCTCAAATTCCTGTGCAAGCTCCCAGCTTATATACAATCTCAACCCTTAATTAGAATTTTCTAGATTCTACTACAATATTCATGAAGGTTTGGAACTCTCTTGTAAGTTCCATATAGTTCTAGTTGTAACAAACAAAGAAAGGGGATTCCCCTTTTCTATAAATAGACTCACTGCAATGTTACACTCTAAGAGGTTCATGTAAAGGTCAGGATACATGTAATCAACACATTCCAACATGTACATTATACATTGCAATTATCCTATAGTACATCACACACAATGTAAAGATCTAGAATGTTCTCTCTACTGTATGTGCATTCTGATTATTTCACTGCTACACATTATATTCACTTTTCACATATGAATATTACTCTCTTCTGGAAATTTCTATGTTCATAAAATCATACATAACTGGAAAAATAATTCCCTTCCAGAAGATTCCTTAATTATATCACACTATTTACAATAAGTACAATCAACATAACATTTTACCAGCAGAATCATATGCATGTAATTATTTAATGAAAGTTCATATTTAAAGTATACATAAAGAATGGAATAAAAGAAAACAGGAAAAAGGACGAAAAGTACCCTCATAACACCACACTCCCTGCTAACAAGCCCTTAACCTTCTCCCCGCTTCCCCTTAGAAAAAAAAACAACAACAAAATATATTTGCATTTTCTGATTTATTCAATATTTTAATTATTTTGTCTATATTTGCTCCAACGCCTATTATTTTGTTGAATTCGGACATCATATACATGTATATGTATTGTATATAATTATATATATATATCGATGAAGAATAGTTGAGTTAGAGGAGGATTGCGGCACGGGAATTATCGTTAAGAACCAAAGATATAAAAGAAAGAAATAACTGGAAAATTAAATTTCACATTTTATATTCCTAGTGTTTTATTCATTGTGTGAATTAATTTAAGATTTTTCTGAAATAAACTTTTGCAATATTCTTGTAAATAAGCAATGTTTCCATTTTCGTTGGTAACTGACATCTGCCTTAATAATTGTGCGATTATTTCACTGTAATCAAGAACATGACAACTGGGCGTTGTGGCGTGCGCCTGTAATCCAGCTACCAGTGGAAGTGGAACTGATTCAGCGGACCCAGGTTCGAGACTGAGTCACGTCTTTCGGATGGTGACGTAAAAGGTCGGTCCCAGACGTAAATAATCATATCTGATTGATACACGTCTGTAAAAACCCAATTACACACAAACACATGACATAAATATTTTATAATTCAAGGTTTTTACGCTGATCGATATTTAGAGCTTACAAAATTATAATGGATAACCAGTATACATACATACAATCAAGAATATTAACATTGGAAATGTTCACAATTGCTTAGAGATTTACACAATATTCCTCGTGGTTTATTATGGATTCACGCCCCCTTGTGTCGAATGCGAACTTACAATTATAGCAAATGAAGTATACTTGTCGATCTCTCCCACGATGAGTGTGTTTAGTGGCATGTTTCTGTTTCTGTTGAATAATTCATTCCAGTCGTTCAGTTGCCAAACAAAATCTTGTATGATTTATATATTTTGGTTTCCATGCAATGTAAGCCTGCAGGATGAGCATGTATCATCGACAAAGGTTGGCCATATAAAATGGGAAATGGCAATGAAGAAATTTATATGCCTAATATAGGTATTGAGGATAATTTAATAGTATCAATCATTCAAACATAGATTTATAAAAGCATGTTTGAATGATTGAACCCAACATTACTCATCAAAACACAGAGATTATGCTTTTTCATAAGACATCCGCATCTCCGCATATATATGAAGGATTTCAAAAAGGATTAAAAATAACAATATTTGTGAAGCCGATCGAAACTCAAGCAACTTGAATGCGAAAAATGTTTCACTCCATAGTAAAAAAAAAATTAATAACTGAGCTTCTCATCCAGTGATACAGCATACAAAAATCACGATTTCATTCCAGTGTCACGAAGTTTTTCTTTAGAATAAAATGATTAAATTCAATCAATATACGGATCGAGATCAATATTGATGCGTGATTGGGTAGCTTTAACCGACTATTATGCAGAAAGGAAATGGCACGCACTGAGAAACATAAACTGGCATGATTATGTAACCCAACCGAATATGTCGAAAAAAATACGGCAAACGTACAGATGAAAATGCTTTAACCACCCCCTCCCACCTCTCTTTGGCTCTGTTCTGTGGGGCGACTTTGTTTTATTTAATGATAAAAATAGTATTCTGGATTAACATAGCGCTTAATACATCTACGATGTCTGTAAGCGCTTTACAAATATACATGTATTATTATCACTCCGGTCATCGGATTCAGGCTTGCCCGCACACAATGTTTGCACCATCTCCCTTCCCTGTGGGGCATTCCAGCTAGCCAGGCGCCTTTTTGCAGACGCTGATAGTGCAGTGCTAAACAAACCACAATGACTTCGCCATCCTATACCGGGTACCCATTTAACACGAGGGTGGAGAGGGGCAATGCAGATAAAATGCCTTGTTCAAGGCCAATAGTGCATCTTAATGTACATACTTTTCTTGTTCTTACTAATGCCAGGTAATTTAAAGGGCATGAACGTACCTTGGTAGATATAATGTCAAATTACGGGTCAACTGTGACAAGCTCTCTTTTCCCGACTGTTCTTTTTCCTCATTATTTCCCACTCTCTTTAAACTGTTTCTATCTTTCCTCTTCATTCCTAGTGGAGACTCAATGCATCGCACAACCAGGTGCTCTCTCGCGCTTCATTTTAGATGCCCTTAAGAGCTACCAGCATCTTCACATCGATATTTTGCCACCACTTTGATACGACAGGTGCACAATTTGACGTCTTATATAGGGACCTTTCGCGCCAAAGACCGGTAACCATCACACCTAAATCATTTGACATCTCACCCTTTGCAGTCCTCACATATTAATGAATAGCTGTCTTTATTCACTCTTTCTCTCAGCTCTGTCACTGCCTTCTCTCCCTGTATCTGTATCTCTGTCTCTCTGTCTCTCTCTCTCTCACTCGCTCTTCTTTCTCCCCAAAACTCTCTCTCTCTCTCTCTCTCTCTCTCTCTCTATATATAATAGAGGTCATGACTGTTATGAAACAACGCTCTATATAATTATGTCTCTCTCTTTACTTTATTAGTTCTTCATGCAGACTTCCATCCCTTGGCCCTTCACCACTCATTTGATAAAGGAAAGACGAGGAAAATTTAAGGCGAGCAAGAGATGTGAAAAAAGGGGTATGAAAACAGAAGACATTATAACTACAATCAGCCTCGACGATTACAACTATAACGATGATCAGGATAATTTTGTTTCTCTCACATTTTCTGGAATGAAAGTCAAAGGGCTCCTGTTTATCTTTTCAGTCATTAAATTCCTAAAGTATTTGAAATCCACTGAAAGCAGACATGACAGGGTTTTTGAAAAAAATAGACAATTCACTCTAAAAACTCAAATGTTAAATCGACATTTAAAAGGTTGGAGGAGTGACAACATTTTTAAAATGGTAAATTAACACTTTTAACATGCTGGATCTAATAGTTTAAAGGTTGGATGCAGCATGTTAGAAGTGTTCATTTACCATTTTGAAAATGTTGTCATTCCTCCAACCTTTTAAATGTAGATTTAACATTTGAGTTTTTAGAGTGAAGAAGAAAAAAAAATGTTAAGTTAGATTGCGACCAGAGATCTAAACCATTTTTCGTGACCATTATTATACATTAGGAGGTAAAACATGGCAGCTTAGAATTGTTACATTTTCAAGATATAGACCTATATATATGATGATGCTTATATATCACCAAAACTGTACCACCCACAAGAAAAACACTAATAAACAAACAAACAATCAAATAAAATACACGAAGAGGTGAGCAAACGATACTCTTTGCGGTGTGGAAAGTAATTGATTTGGGGAAGGAAAACAGATACTTTTACACACATCAAAGCCGTACTAAATTGAGAGAATCAATAACAGGATACGTACATTGATAGCAACACCTAGAAAAACATGTAAATGTATCTATCTGAGAGTGCATAGCCATGAACAACCTCCAGAGTTAACTGTAACCATTCTGTATAAGGTTACTTACTGCCTGTGCATGTCTTGCATCATGTCGAGTTGGAACTCGACATGATGCAAGGCGGGGTAACCTCGCTAGTCATAAGGACCGCTATCCATAACGCGTGACTAAAATGAATAGCGGTTTTGTATGAATAGCGGTCCTTCTAAATAGCGAGCAAACCATAGACAAATTACCCCCTATTCATAAGGACCTCCATTCATAAGGACCACTATTCATAACTATATTCATAAGGACCGCTATTCATAACAATCCCTATATTTTTAGTTTTTATGCAAATAATCTTTTCTTTTGTTTTTACATAATTTAATTTTCTTCTGTTTTTTTAACCCATTGCATGCCTACGGGGCCCGGGGTCATCGCTATATCAAGCCTATGGAAATTACATTCAGTAGTCATCGGGTTAAGGTTTCAAAATATGCTTTTGCGTAATATTTTATATAACCGTTTTACATACCAGCATTAGCGCGCGCGCTCCCTCTCTCCCTCTCTCTCTCTCTTTTTCTCTCTCTTTCTCTCGCTCTCTCTCTCTCTTTCTCTCTCATATCTTTGTAAATACAATGCTGTTTCCTTCTTCCCTTCTTTCTAATATAAATAACTCAACCGCTTCTTCCTCTCCCTCCGCTGCCCAGTCCATCCTTTAAACTCTCTCTCTCGCTATTTTTTCTTCTTCAGGGCTTGGTAAGACAATATATTCTGATTGACAAGTTCTTTTTTCGATTCTTGTCGTGCGTGTTCGTTAGAATTGCAAATTTGCCACAACTGTATCTTTGCTAATTTCGCCCCCCCCCCCCCCCCCCCCCCCGACTCGTGGAAACGTTTAGTGAGCTGAGGTAGTCATTTCTCTGGAAATTTTGTGTTTGCAACAGAAAAAGAAAAGAGACGATTGGAAAAGATCAATATAATACAAACATGACAAATGCATAGTTTATCATTCTTCTGTAAATGTTGATAAAGAAATCATTGGCACCAAGCTCATGTGGCTTGATGAGTATAGGGTCAGCAGGACTAAATATGCCCCTTCCCTGCTACGCCCCCCCCCCCCCCCCCTCTATCTCTCTTTCATCGTTTGACCATATTCTGAGTGATAAATTCTTTTTCGATTCTTCTCGTTAGACTTGCAAATTCACCAACCATGACTGTATTCTTTGCAATTTCGTCCTTCCCCCACGAGAAATCCCGACTCCTGGAAACATTTCTCATGTAGTTATTTCTTTGAAAATTGTGTTTTACAACAGAAAAAGAAAGGAGACGATTCGAAAAGGGGGGGGGGGGAATCAATATAATACAAATGCATAGTCAATTATTCTGTAAATGTTGATGAAAAATCATTGGCACCAAACTCATGCATGAGGATATGATAACTTGATATATAGGTATTATATACTCCTTCCCTGCCCCCCCCCCCCTCTCTCTCTCTCTCGCTCTCTCTTTCTCTCTGTCTTTCTATCTGTCTTTCTCTCTCTCTCTCTCTCTCTTCCTCTCTCTCCGTGTATTTCGACCATATAGTCTGATTGACAAGTTAATTTTCGATTCTTCTCGTTAGAATTGCAAATTTACCGAGGCTCTATCTTTGCAATTTCGTCCTTCGCCCACGAGAAATCCCAACTCCTGGAAAAGGTAGTAATTTCTAACTAATAAATATGATGTTTTCAACAACATAAGAACGGAATATATTATAAAAGGCATGAAATCAATATCAAACAAGTACAATCATAACTGTTGTTTTGTAAATTGTTTTACAAAGAATCATTTTCATCAAGCTTCAGGCTTCTATTAAAAAAAAAACACAAACAAACATGGCTTGCAGAGGGCAATCTGAGTATATGGGAACATCCCTCCAGCTTTAAAATTGTGCCATTGTTAGCGTGCATATATGCTACCAACCGAAAAGAAATCCCCCTGACACTTTTCAATAGCTCGAAAAATACCTGATGAAATATATTCATTGTGATTGGTTATTATTAAACGATTGATTATGTTTTCATATTAAAACTATGGTTTTTATTACGGTCGGTATAAGAAAAAAAAAAATTTGCACTTTGTGTTTCATAATGCAATGTAGAGTTTACATGTGAAAGCTCTTTTCAATTCCTTTCATTTTTGGTTCATGTAAAGACGGCTGATTTGTCATCCAGATACATGATTATTCAATGCATTTTCATGAATTTTAATTGCAAGTTATGCGCTTGTACATGAATTAAAGAATTGAATAGAGTACACGCATCAGCACATGTACAACCTGCATTGCGTCTTGAAGGGAAAGTGCAACTTTTTTCTCGTACCGACTGCCATAAAAAAACATAATTTCATTATGAAAACATAATCAATTGATCACAAATAAATCAATATACGGGTGGGAAAGTTTTGAACAGATTTCATCAAATATTTATCGAGTTATATTGAAAAGTGTCAAGGGTAGTACTTTTTTGTTTGAGTATAGTTAGGCATTTTCACACAATGTGTTGTGAGCAAATAAGAATAATAACATATTTATCTTAGTGTTGAAAAGTATTTTAAAAATCAATTGTTTGCACTGATTTGAACTCTCTAAAAATTGGCAAGTATACCAATGCAAGAAACGTACACGCTATCACCAATTTATACACAAGATTAATAAAATAAATTATTAAGTTTTTTAGCATGATTGTTTTTTATGATATCGAATTATAAACAGAAACCGTTTTAATGATAAGAGCAATTTAGTTTGCTTTCCAATTATCGATAATGTCAGTCAAAGAACTGAATCACCAAACTTCCCGATGCCACTTTTCAAACTGATATCTCATTTTTTTTTTTGTTTTTTTTTATAGAAATATGACACATTAATCGCAGAACTGTTTGCGGCTGAGCAAAATTAGGTGGCCTATGTTAAAGTGACGCCCTCCTTAAAAATTAAGGTAACTTGACATTTTCTATGGTCTTTCGGCCCTTAATTCATCAACCTTGTCTCCACTTGTTAAATATACATTAAGCTTCCATGTAGCTTGGCCTAAGTGACCTTTCCAAGCGGTGATAACATTAATGACATTAATGTGATCATGATGATGTTCATGACGTGATGTTATTACTTGAGGGCTTAAAACGTACGACGAACGCTGGTCGCGTTTTATTCAAAGGTGAGGACTTATCTGTTACACAACATGGAGAATTGATTCGCTATTACGATTGGAATGAATTGATGCATGTTTGAATAGAAATGTGCTATAGAGACTATCGTAAAAACAATCAACCTACAATGACCTAAGGCAACTTCAATGGCTACATTTAAGTGCGGCACCTTTTGAAATGTGTGAATATTACTGTTCAATGACATATTACGTAATCCGAATATGCATGATTTCTATATGCAATACAATATAGGGTATATATTGAATTGGTTTTTCGAAAGTATTTTTGCGATGGTGTTTATAAGAAATAGAAACTGTATATTCAAATTACAACGGGAGCGATGTCCTAGAGGTTCTCCTCGTATACACAAAAGAAAGTATAGTTTCAATCGTCCCTTTGACGGATCCATTCCCCCGGGTGGGGGTGGGGGGGGGGGGGGGGCTCTTGAGTGACGACGACAAGTAAACAAAATAAATAAACATAATGATGATAATAATGGTAATAAAGAAATTCAATAAGAATTGTCTGCATTTGAGGCCTTGAAAAGGAAAGGAAAGCATGTCTCCCGCATGCACCTTAAAGGGATACACCACCAGGCGGCCGTGGGGAAAGTCAGGATTGCGTAAGCCCCGTTCACTCGTATACAAAGTTTTTGCGTCGAACGCGTCCGTCGGACTGCTGGCATTACATTTCGGACTGCACGAACCTGCCGAATAGCTCGAGCTCAGGCGGAGCGTGCATGTTGTGCGGCGACCAGTCTGTCCGAAGTTTGCGCCCAGCGGGGCAACGGCATGATCAGGTAACGATCACGGTGCCCTCTCGAGACATAAACACGTCCACAATCTGCGGTTGAGTATCCCTTTAAAGGTCCACTGCAACCCAAGTTGCAAGTTGATTTCTGTTGATGTGCAGGGATGCATAAAACTCATATTTTGTTATTCAAACATCTAAATATGTTTCAGAGATTTTTAAATATTTTTTGAAATCCTTTTCTCAAACATGCTAAGCACCACCCTCAAAAAAAATGCTCCAGATCTCATTCCTGGAGTGACATCATCTGTCAGTCATTAGTGAGCTAAGGAGAGACAGTGGTATGTAGCTTTGCCAGAGATGACCATCTGTTCTATTAGACCATACAATGCCTACATAGTAGTTGCTATGTCAGACGTGCTGTAGCATCACCAGGAAAAGAATGGTAATGAGGAGGTATTGTTCGAAATCATGCAATTCTATCGTGAGCATGTGCTGAGCTGGGGGAAGTTACATTCCACTGTCTATTGTAGAATGTTAGTGTAGCTGACTGATGATTGACATATGATGTCATTGCAGGAATGAGATCTGGAGCTTTTTTTACGGTGGAGCTAAGGAGGTTGGAAAAATATTTTTAAAAATATTTAAACATCTATGAAACATATTTAGATGTTTAAATAACAAAATATTAGTTTCAATATGGCACGAAAAAGAGACATGATAATGGAGCTTTTCGACCTGCACTCATCAGGTTATCACGCAGGTATATAACAAATTACTTGAAATCAACTATATTATAATCGGTGAACCCGGACGCAACCTAGACGCCGTAATTTCAGAACAATCGCAAAGCTTGGACGAACTCCTTTTGTCTGCACAGAAGAGGTTCATGCGATTGAATGTAAGCAGCTTCCAGAAAGCGTAAATGTGCTGAGCTTCTGGCCCGGGACATAATTGAGAATTGATCGTCGGCATAGCTTTGTGCGCAAGCTGGATTGTTCAGCAAGTGGAGACCAATCGCTGAATCGCATTTGGCTATCTTTGGTCTGTTAGCGTGCATTTCAGATTTGCAGGCACGGACGGGCTGCGTGCGCTGATTGGTTGTACGGTTCCGAATAGTCGAGGGGATGTGTTGTTTAATGCGATCAGCCAACCGCTGAGAAGTACGGCCCACGTACCTGGCATCGCACCGGCACTGAAATTGGTAAATAACATTACTCAAGTGGGGGGTGGGTAGTACATCCTTGCTAGTTGACGGTAGCATCCTGTGTGTAGAAAACACAATGCGTGTCGAAACCGCGTAATAGCAACGTGACACTGCGTGTTTGATCTGACTGGCGTATTTGTCAGATACCTTACCCCACACAGGATACTTCTCAGCGGTTGGCTGATCGCATTAAACAACACATCCCTCGACTATTCGGAACCGTACAACCAATCAGCGCACGCAGCCCGTCCGTGCCTGCAAATCTGAAATGCACGCTAACAGACCAAATATAGCCAAATGCGATTCAGCGATTGGTCTCCACTTGCTGAACAATCCAGCTTGCGCACAAAGCTATGCCGACGATCAATTCTCAATTATGTCCCGGGCCAGAAGCTCAGCACATTTACGCTTTCTGGAAGCTGCTTACATTCAATAGCATGAACCTCTTCTGTGCAGACAAAAGAAGTTCGTCCAAGCTTTGCGATTGTTCTGAAATTACGGTGTCTAGGTTGCGTCCGGGTTCACCGATTATAATATAGTTGATTTCAAGTAATTTGTTATATACCTGCGTGATAACCTGATGAGTGCAGGTCGAAAAGCTTCGTTATCATGTCTCTTTTTCGTGCCATATTGAAATTTTGCAGTACCAAGAAATTATTTGTAAAATATTAGTTGTATGCATTCCTGCACATCAACAGCAAAAAACTTGCATTTGGGTTGCATTTGGTTGCAGGGGTCCTTTAACAAAAAGCAACATTATGCTCATTCCGTTACCAAACATTATCATTGCTGGTGCAATAAAATTGTAATAACGTCATTAGACATGCCAGAGTTGTCAATCAGGGGCTGGGGGTTTTCTGACAAGATAAGAGAGCTAAGAACTGTATGCTCGGAAAAAATGGACGTGAACTGGTATGACAAAGGACGAGATCTTGAAAGAGGGCAGTGTTTAAAACAAAAATATATTCAAGGGCATTAGGTGCACCTGGCAAAAGACGTCAGCATGGATAGATAGATTACATCAGGACCGGGACTGGAGTAGCATGTGTGGTAGGGGCTGACAATAATCCGACAGAAAAGAAAGGCAGACTTCTACTTATGAAGACCAACAGAAGTAACTATGGGCACAACCGGAGGACAGCAAACTCTCTCTTAACCCCCTCTTTTTTTTTTTCTCTCTCTCTCCCCCTTATAATTAAATAATCATGGAAAAGGTTAACGTTTCTTGCGTCATGATGCTGGTCTATGTAATCCCGAAGCCAATTATTCCTCTCGGGTGAAAATTGATGACGTCCAAGGAAAGAAAAAAAAAGTGATTATCGTTATTTTGTTTAGGTCTTCCTTGAAGCATGCAGGTAATTGCTACCAAGGGGCCCGGGCCGCATTGCTTCAAAGTGACTTCATTTTCTTAGCAGTACAAACATGTTTGTTATGATGCTGAGAGCTAATTAACTGCGCCGTCCTTCGACGTGTCACATTTAGTGGGCAATTTATGTATTAATGAGATGGTATACGAAGGGAATAAGGGATACGAGTGGGCATCCCGTGTGAAGTTATTTGTTTGAAGATTATCGAGTATCTATACTAAAACTAAAAGTAATGAATCAATGCTCTATAATGTTAGAAATCGCTTCACAAAAGTTTTCAAACAAAAAAAGTCCTAAGTTATAATACCTGTGGGTTAACTGATAAGAAATAGTAAAAAGCTGCAAAATGAGCATTTTATTTCGCATAATCTTTTAGCGATATGAAGGGCGGCACGTGAGGTAAACGGGTGAAAACAGCACACAGGGAAAAGAGAACGAAATAGAAGGAGTGAGGTGAAGAGCATGCAGGCAGAAAAGAGAGAGAGATAAAAACAAAAACAAATGAGCATGTATTTGAGAGAGAAACACATCGCATACAGACGTATGGAGAGAGAGAGGGGGGGGGGGGGGGGGGAGAGGGATGGAGCGAATCTTCTAAGAGCAGAAGTGATAGCAAAGTCATTCATAATCACTATTTCTGCATGCATGAATACGTCATTTTGGATGAAGTTAACAGGAAGAAAATGTTATTCCTTGGGGTTATTTGTATCGCTGTTCCACGAGACCTAATTTTGGCGTCCAATCATGCAAAGTCAAATTCCGCCTTGCTGCATGGCTTTATACGTCCCTGGGATAAATTTTATTCAGGATTTCGCTCACCTCTCTTTTCCAGCCGATTAAAAAAGAATAGACATTTGGGCCTTCCAAGAATGTTACTTCCCTGGGCCGGGTCTTCAATCACTGCATTTCACGTTTAGGGGCGGTGATGGAGGGGATGAGATAACTTTTTGTCTGTTGGCAAATTTGAAGTTTTTATAGGCCGTCGGTAAATTCAAAAACTGGTAAATTGACGATTCGTTATGCAATGTGATTTAGTATTTTATCGAAATACGTTTCATAAAAGCAATGTAAAAGAAAATCTCTCGTCTCTCTCTCTCTCTCTCTCTCTTTCCGTATCGTATATGGCAATGTTGAATAAGTAATAATATAGACAGATGTCAAGTGTATTGCTTTCTGTATTATGTGTTACACATTTAAGTTATGTTATGCGACATGCCTCATAAGCTTGCGTTTGCATCGCAAAAAAATAAACATGATTCAAGATTCAAGATTCATTTAATTTTCGATACCAATTCATAAATCATATAAGTATTTACATTGCAGAAGAAACTCATCATTCAAACATATATTTGTTTTACATATTGTTTTCTAAAATAAATGTTATAACAGAGAGAGGTGTACACACGTTTGATTGTTTCTTGATAATCGAAAACATAACGAAAGGGAACTAGCAAAGAAGTGGAGCTTGTATAATGTTCCCAATTAAAAACCATTATAATCATATACATGATATACATACATGACAAACAAACACAAAATATATACAAATATACAATACTCAATGCTATTGTAGTTCGATGACGGATTTCAATTATATCTTAACGAATTTTAAGATTTGTGCAATAATACCCCCTATATCATGTTATTTTACAAATATAGATTTTAACAACCTTCAAAAATCTGTCAGATTTGAACATTCTTCCCTTTTTTTCTGCCAAAAAAAATCTTCTTTGTAAACCCTGCCTCTCTCATATCTAAAAGGGTTTTCCAATTTCCATGAATTATGTCTCTCCAATATTACCCGTTTTCCTTAATTTGTTAGGCATTTATACTTTTAATGCTTCTTAAAACTGGCATGTTTGAATTGAATTGAATTGTTTTAACAAAATGTATCATAGCACGAAAAATGGAACGAGTCGAGAATAGGGTCTGTCATAGTTTCCTTCTGACATGGGAGTAGAATCAGTTAAATTAAATCAAATTTATGATTAAACCCATCTACCATAGTTTTATAAACTATAAAAATCATATATTTGAGTATGAACTCCTTACCTCTTTGATCCTCGGGCTCATACAGTTAAAATTGATCTCTCAACTCTCTACAACCCAAAAGTTTGATTCTGATTCTCGTCTACTCCTCCCTCTCTGTGTATAAACTCCTGTGTAATTCATCCAGAATTGATAATACTTCCCGCTGATCTGGTGCCAGACTACTTATGATTAATCCCATAAAACTAATTATTTTTCCTTTCCATATATTCCCGGCTTCATCATCACACAGATGTGATGACGCAAAAATTATGAAGTCATAGAGCAGAATAACATGCCAGAGTTAATAGGATTCTATACTGGAGGAGGTAAATTGATCTGTCGGGAGACAATGAGTTTTTATTTTTCTTCCGAATCAGATAATCAATATAGGGTCGTTTTGTTTTGAATTACGCCAAGATCTTTATATTTTCAGCGTATATTACTTCTTCATATTCATTAATAGAGCATTCATTTTAATGATAATGAATTTGAGAGGATTCTATAATTTTAGTGCATATATTCTTATTTGTATAATATACTCCAAAAAGTGAAATCTGAATGACATATTTTGTCTGTTAAATTGTAATTTAAAAGAGTATATCTCGAGTAAATTAAAAACAAATAACAGTGTCTTATCGTGCGTAGGTGATGACTAACCCCTCTTTCCTTTCGAATCGGAGAGAAGACTTTTCATCTGAAAATGTTCCTGCGCCAAAACATGTTATCACACGGTGGAAATTTGACCCTGTCTATACAAAATCTGTGACGTTGAATTTGCAATGCATGCGAAAGCAGGTGATACAACAAGAGTACAAGTCAATTTCAATTTTGAACAGCATATTGGCTCAGTACACAAATGTTCGTCTGTTTTCAGTTTGTGCTGCATGTACTTGCCATGCTTGCACTCTATCGCCGCATCCATACCAGGGTCCCATGTTCTAAAGACTTGCGATTGATCGCAAGTCCTTCAACCAATCGCAAACTTACAAAATTATCTCCCTCGTGATAATTTTTCATTACGATGATCGTTAAATTCACACTATCCCCCTCCTGATCTCCAAATAGCTGTGGAACATTATCCCAGATACAATAAGATACTCTGCATCTCTTGCCAGCTTCTCAAGAAGGATGAAAAAAACATTTTACTTCATCTTACATATAATATGGTTTAAGACACATCCCCACCCCCCCCCATTTGAGTCTTTTCTCTCCTTTTCTTCTCTCTGTTTCTTCGTGAACTTCTTTTTTTCCGTACTCTTTTTATTTCGCACCTCCTATCCCCCTCCCTCCCCCTCATTTTGTCCTTTTCTCCAAATAAAGTTCAGCGGTTTAGGAATGTTCTTTTTTCTTTTCTTTTTTTAATGTAATTATTTCCTTTTAAAGATTTTTTATTATGTACTCCAACGCCTATGGGCACCTTCGCCCCAAGCTTTTGCTTTCAGAGGTGTGTCCTCAAACTATGTATATACCATGCACATGAATGTATATTTTGTCATATTTTGTTAAAAATGCATGTACATTATTTTGCTCATTTACTACTTTGTACACTTCTATTGGAAATTTGGAAATAAATGTCATTAAATTGAAAATTGAATTCCATTGAAGCCTCCTCATCGTTAATACAATGTACTAATGGAGTTCACCACCATCCTTATCATTATCCTTATCATCATCATCATCATCATCACCACCATCACCATGATCAGAATCATCAGTATCATCATTACTAACGACCATCATCATCCTTATCCATTCCATTCCCGTATCAGATTTAAAGTTTTAGTTTTTGCACATGAATGTTTTTACAAGATTGCCCCTTCCTATAAATTTTAACTGACTTATTATCATACTACCGCCCTTTCCGAACACTGCGATCAAGCTCAAAAGCGTTATTCATTGTTCCTCCCATTTCAACTAAGTCATATGGTGAACGGACTTTTGCACATGCCTCCGCTACTCTATGGAATGCACTTCCCGATTCCATGAGGTATCAAAGTAACTTAGATAAGTTTAAAATTTCCCTCAAGCAATATTTATTTAACACTTAGAGTATTTGCCAGTGAACTCTGTATCCATTTTCATTCTTACTTAATACTTTCTCATTTCTCAGCGCATAGAGACATGCATTTATGCTATGTGTAATGCGCTATAAAAGAACCAAGTATTATTATTTATTATTATTATCATCTTCTTCGTCATCACCACTACCACCTTATCATTTTCATCTTCACCATCGCCGCCATCCCCATCCTTCACCATTATCATTGTCATCACCATCACCATCACCATCGCCATCGCCATCATCATCACCATCACCATCACCAACATCATCACCATCACCATCACCATCATCATCGCCATTGCCATCACCATCACCATCACCATCATCATCGCCATCGCCATCGCCATCACCATCACCATCACCGCCATCGCCATCATCGTCATCGCCATCACCATCGCCATCGCCATCGCCATCACCATCACCATCGCGATCACCATTGCCATCGCCATCGCCATCGCCATCACCATCATCATCATCATCATCATCATCATTATCATTGCCATCGCCATCGCCATCACCATCACCATCGCCATCACCATTGCCATCGCCATCGCCATCACCATCATCATCACCATCATCATCATTATCATCGCCATCGCCATCGCCATCACCATCACCATCATCATTATCATCGCCATCTCATTGCCATCACCATCACCATCCGACCATCACCATCACCATCACCATCATCATCCGACCATCACCATCACCATCACCATCATCATCATCATCATCATCATCACCACCATCACCATCACCATCACCATCACCATCGCCATCACCATCGCCATCACCATCACCATCACCATCACCATCACCATCACCATCACCATCACCAACACCATCATCATCCCACCATCACCATCACCATCACCACCACCACCACCATCACCATCACCATCACCATCACCAACACCATCATCATCCGACCATCACCATCATCACCACCATCACCATCACCATCACCATCACCTTTGTCATGCACCACAACCACTTTATTATCAACATCAAAATCATCACCGCCACAATCACCATCATCGTCATCATCACATCATCAACCTCATCATCAACCCAACCATACATCATTACCATCATCCCCATCATCATCTTCATAATCATCATCATCATCTGATCTGATTTTGATTTAATATCATTTTTCCACCATAATTAAAGCACAATATGTGAAAGGATGTCTTGACAGGATAACCCATGACAGGTCAACATCATCATCATTATCACCATCATCATCACCATCGTTATTAGCATCGTCGTTATCATCTTTTCCGAATGATGAGACGGAAACCAATCCTCAAACGCCAAAACGGCCACACCCCCACATCGAGATATGCAGGGATACCGGATGCAGTCACATAAATAAGAATTACCGTAGCATACCATACATACAGCGCGCGCTGTATATCGCCTGCTCAAACTTCCCTTTCGTGACGTATAGAGATCGCACATTCAAAACATACGAGGTGTGATTTCGATAGCATGGGGTTTCTCAAAAACTTTGGCTTGATTCTCTGCTGATGACCTGCACATTGTACTTATTATAAACCAACTTTAGATTATGAGTGAAACGAAATAGTTGTCGAAAGCTGCCTACATTGCACTACAGCCTACACTGACTGTCACTGATTCCGGCTGCTCATTCTTCTACCGTAATTTCTAATGTGTGTATCGCCTGCCGTCCCGGCAGGAGGATTTCGTATGAACCGTTCGTTGAGCTTGGGTCGGGCAACACCGCATCATTCATTATCAGTGAGCTGAGGAACTTGTGAAGTGTGCATTATGAACATATGAACTGGAATCTTGGAATCGAGGAATCATCATACTCACGAAGATTTAGCATCTGATACAGGTACAGATAAAGTCTTTTAAGGTTGTGGACGTAAATATTAAATTTTTTTATTATACAGCTGACCAAGTCCAAGGTGATGGAGGCTGTATTGATTCACAATATGTAGCCTACATGTGTAAAATCAAATACTTGTTGATCTGGTGAGTCTGATCAGAGATTTATGGTACAGAGAGTCCTTCTAGTCATATCTTCATCTAAAACTAAGTAGGCCTAGCATTTTTAAAGGGAACCAATCAATAGAAATAGAATTTGTCCATCCTTAGAAGACAATACCACCCAGATTAATCACCCAAAGAACTACATGTATACATGTAGGCATGTGACTTCACTACGGTTAACGGATTAAACAGCATGAGGGGGAAAATGGTGTTATATCAAGGCCCTTGTACTGGTATTAACTTGGTGTTATCCAGCATATGCATCAACTTGTCATTACTGAAGTTGCTTTTACCTTAAGCTTGTACATGCATGTACCTAAAGTGAACCGGCCTTTATGGTGGCCGAATGACCAATTCACTTTGGAGGAGGATTGACATAATACCACAACAGTAATAAAACATTGGCATTAAACATTGGCACAATAGGTGAAAAGACTGACCTGTTGTGCTTCTCTAGCAGTCCCGGAGTTCATCGTAGCCAGCGTACTCCAGCGTAGTCCAGCGGTCCAGAGGCTCTGCTGGTAGACGCTAGTAGACACTGGTAGACGATGCTCTCACGGTTCTGCTTCCAAGAAATCCCTGTTGTATTGTTCTGCCGACTGTATTTATAGACCTTATTCCCGCGCTTCCCCAGTCCCGTGACCCGCGGGTGTCTCCTGTAACCCCGCTTTATGTACATAAAGTAAAAAGGTGCCGTGCGTGCGATGGAGTTATGTAACCACGGCGCACGCACGGCTGCACCCAACATCTCATCATTGTCCAGACCATGCTATGGCTAGCCAATGTGGCCACGTTTATGGCAACGTTTATGGCAAGCCAAAAGGGACATAATTATATATTGTGGCAGGGAAGCCTGTCACAACATACCTGAATGTGAAATATCTTTTTTTTGCAGTTAAAGTTATATTTGAAGTTGATGTTTTTTTTAATATCATATATTTTCATGAAACTCCATGCATACAGAACAAAATCTTATTTGGTAATTGGTTCACTATAAGCTTAATTTTAAACTATTTGACAAGGAGAGTGCAGCAGATATATGAACCATCAGTGAATTTCATCCAACACAAAATTAGCTGTTGTGTTTTTTATATCATATATTTTCTTGCTTGAGAATTCTGTCACTTTAGTGGAGCATCTGGTAAGGTAAGGTAATGCCATGATGATATACATTGCAGATCAGCTAAAGCAGAGCTGTCCAGGCTTAGTTGGAAAGGGAAAACCTACCACACAATGAGGATCCCGGGTGAAAATTCACTTATTAACTGTTCTACGTGCATTTAGATTCGCAGGAGTAGCAGTAATGCTAATCATGTATAGTATTACGGAAATTGAGCACTCTCGTTCTGGCATTATTAGGAGTGGGATTTTGAAAAGCAGCTGAGTTGAATTCTAAGTCAATGCTGCTCTTTGAGGGACGACTTAACTTTGTACATTAGCTTGTCAGTCACGATGAGAGGTACAACAGTGAATTTGAAAGCATTGGATGATGAGGAAGGGATAGAAGAGGAGGTTGGGTAGAGGGAGAACAAGAGAGAGAGAGAGAGAGAGAAAGAGAGTAAAGAGAAAGAGAAAGGAAAAAAGGGAGGGGAAGAATGAGTGAGCAAGTGAGGGATAGGGTGGTGTGGAGGCAAATAAGGACAAAGAACCCCCCCCCCCCAACAAAAAAAAAAAAAACCAAAAAAAAAACCCATCATAATTGCAAACTTTGACATACACTGAGAGAGAGAGAGAAAAAAAAACCCACCAAGAATACAGTTTTGTTTTGATTAGTATCACTCAAAAACAAACAATTTTGTACAAATTGTAGTTACAAAACTTTACCAGTAAACATGCTAATAACAGTTTTCAAAATACAGAGAGCATAATCCATTTCTATCCTCTGTTTCTCTGGCAGCATCTGATTCATCTCACTACTTGAAGAGTACATGTCCCTCCTTGCTTCTTGAGCCCCATATTTAACCGATACTTTTCCAATTTCCTTTTCCAAAGAACAGGATAAGCGCCTTGATATAAATCCAAGCTACAGAATAAGCTACCCTAGTTAGCTCCGCTGCAATTGAGTGCTAGATCTAAATTAGATGTGAATGTTTTTTTGGAGCGAGGAATCGGATCACAGGGACGTCCTCTGGGGGAAAGCAGTCTAGGTTGTATGATCCTGAGGAAAGAGAAGTGTTGAAGAAGAGGAAAGGGTGGGGGGGGGGGGGGGGGGCGCAGGGTCCTGAAAACCTGTGAGCAACTGAGCATATGATTATTGTGGAGCATGTAGAGTTGTCCGTGCTTCATGGTTTAACTGTGCATTGACTCGTCAACATCGAAGCAAAGATCGCAAGATTGAAGTCTGTCCACATGCTCTATGCATTTATAATGGAGTTGTCATTGTAGTTCAGTTGGTTAAAACACTGGACTAGAGATGCAAAGGTCATGGATGTGATACATGGTATGGAAATTATGTCATTAAGGAAGGCAATTTATCTGCACTGCTTTGCTTTACCCAGGTGTGGGTACCAGGTAGGATGCAAATATTATTGATGTTTGAATAGCATGAGGAAACCTGTTCTTACAGGTCCTCATGAATGAAACATTCCCTCATCAAAACTCAAGAATTTTGATATTTTTGAAATGCAATACAATGCAAAAACAGAGAGTTGCTAGCAAAATAAATGCATAGAGTTACTGATTTGTTTAGGGACCTTCGTAACTTTCAAAACTTGATAATTTTTTTTATTTTTTCATTAAAATTTTCTCCAATTTTTTCTTACATATATATTTCCCTGACTCTTTTCTTTTAGTCAAATTCGTCTAAAATCAGGATGGACTCCCCCTTTAAGTAGGTTAACCCCTATGTAACCTTGACCTTGTGATGTATCCGTTGAATAGCATCAATGGGAAGAATTTAGGTCTCTAATAGAGCCGATGAATTGACGCCAAGCGGCAGGAATGCCATTCATACTTTCCCTGAACCCACTCCAAACGAATTGCAGATTGTAACCATCTCATTTATACTTCAGTCACACTGCTGAACGTACTCCAAACGAACCGATTATTGGCCATTCAGGGTAATACAAGTTTATGTTTGTTCTGATGTCTGCCTGGACCCCATTTCATAAAACTTGTAATCGATAACAACTGCCTCATTTCTTAGTCAAATTCTCTGTCAGCCAATCAGATTCAAGGATTTCAGTAGCTTATAACAATGAGTGTAACTTGTTATTGATAACAAGTTTTATGAAACAGGGACCCTGGTGTCAGTCTTGTGGTGTGACTGAGCTCTTAGCCTGTTGAAAGGGATGCAGGGGGAACAGGTGAAGTGATTTTGACGTGAGGATTTTGAATTCTTGTCGAAAAACAGTGAGCAGTTTGGTTATCAAAATGTGTGTGTGAGCTCAAAGAAGATACATTTTGTTCAAACTTGTCACACTGTCAGTTCCTTTTAAGGTGTTACTTACTATGCAACTTTTTTTTTTAAATGATAGAGATATGTGTATTAACACCTTAAATGAAGCCATTTTCGTGACAAACTCAGAAAAATAAATGGTTTGACATCATGTTTTCTTAGAGATTGAGTAGTTAGCCAAATGATACACCAGTCACTTTATGATAAAATATGAACAAATGAGGTTTGAATATATTAAGAGCAAATGTAGAAAATGCATAAATACAAAAGCTTGCTTTGACCAATGGTCACCATAGTTTGCAGAATTTTCTTACAGCTTATTGATGTTGTTCAGAGTACTGTAGATGCACCGTATTATGTTGTTTGAATGACTGCTGTATGTTTATAGTTTTTGCTATTTGTACACTTATCACAATTCTTTGAAATACAGTGCAAAGTTGTGAATAAAAATATTTGAGTGATTACATGTATATTGCTTTTTATGGTGATGGGTGTGCAGGTAACTTGTGTTTTCTTCAAAATATGACTAAGCAATATATTAATCATACATTTTTTTGAAAATGTAGTCTTTGCAGACAATGACAGTCATCATCAAAATGTCTTTTACCAATGAGGTTTTTTTTGCCAGTAATAATTCCCATTAATCCAAGTCTTTGTTGAAGGGTTATTCTTTCTTTGTTTCCTTTGTTGTTCATACAAACACCCAAGTTAGGCCCCTCCAGAGAGCGGGGACACCGCTGTGGTTTATGTTCAGAATGATATTGATCAAGCTGCACCATCCTTACTGTAGATTTGAAGTTCTCAAAGCTGTGCATGGTGGAAGACTCTATTCCACTGTGGACTACATGTATGGCATCACTCGGACACCATGCCTGATATCTCATTCAGGAATCACAAGGCTGAGTCATCATATGATAATGGGCTTCGTTCATCCGTTCCTGTAGCAATGGATGATTTCCACATATTTGGTTTTAACTACATCTCACATTAGGGTGATGAGAGGCTGATGTCAATGACACTTACTCCTCAACCCTATGTTTGAGCGCCCCCCCCCCCAAAAAAAAAAAAAAAAAAAAAAATTGAAAGAAGGAATGAAATTGTGGAAGTGATAGAGAGAGAGAGAGAGAGAGAGGGAGAGGGAAAGAGGGAGGGGTAGGAAGGAAGGGGTGGTGAGAGAGAGAGAGAGACTAAAGAGAGAGAGAGAGAGATGAGAGTAAAAACATAAAAAAGAGGAAGAGGGGAAAAAGAAAAGATGGAGTAAGAGAGAGAGAGAGAGAGTATTAGAGTTGTGAGACGGAGAAGGGAGGAATAATCCTTTTTAAATGATTACAGTTTGATACATAATAACAAATTCAATTACAGACTATTTGTAGGCATCCAGTTAATGTCTCAAATTGGAAACTTCCAGCATTAAATGTGATCATAATGTTCATATAGTCCCAGTGGAAGAAGCATGAATAGTCTTTGTATATATAGTAAATGTTCTCATTTTAGTTGCAATAGGAAGAGAGAGAGAGAGTGAGAGAGAGAGGGGGGGGGGGATTTTTAAAATCAGTGGGAGGGGGTAGAAAGAGGCTTTGAAATAAGAAAACAATATTAAGCATACAGTACATTTAACTTCATGTAGCTGTACAAGTTAATTTATAAGCCTCAGAAATTATCATTGATCTACTTTACATTATAAGAGTTCATATACATGTAGATTACCATTTTAAGTCACGAGAATTTCCCAGAGCACCATTATTACAAAAGTTGCTCTTCGCATATCTCTCTCTGCAAATTGCTTGATTCAAGTATGAGCACTGTGTGGGTCTGTTATAATGGCTGTGCCCTGCAGGCATAGTATGATCCAGTGTTGATATAAGATTCTCTGCATGTCTACGATTGCTGAAGTTGATGGCATTCGGATTCTTGCATATATATTATAGCTGCACTTGTTGAATAAAATGAACAGCTTTACACAGCCCCTATATGTACGAATCCCCTATTTATTGAAGAAAGCAAATTTTTAAATCCTTTTTCTCCAGGGCCATGAAGTTTAACTGTATATTATACCCGACCAAAAAATGATGATTCTGCCTTTTTTGCTTTTTGTAATTTAGTTTGCAAAAACCAAGGCGTTTGTTTGAAAACTTACAATAACTTGTTGGACAAAACAAGATGTTAGCAGATTAACTTGTTACAGTTATGTGAGAATATGGAGTGACGGTTGTGTATGTGCAAAAATCATTGTTCTATACTTTTACAACCTTACAATTTTTCTACCATTAGAAAGAATTTGAGGATGTTAGAATGTTTGAGCTTTGTAAAAGATCAAAAGAGCTCTGGAATTAATCAGAAAAAAAAAAAACCAAGAAAACTGATTTTTTAGATTGAAAATTCACTGTATCATTAACTATTCAATATGACAGGTGATTGAGTTTTAACTAAGGCATGTATTTTAGAAACGGTAAAGCAATAATATGGCAAGGAAGAATATGACTTTCTGTGATTTTGTATTTGATAGGGTTTTTCAATAGTATGATAAGCAAACTCCATACTAAATTTCTTTTTGGATGCATTTGATCACCCAGTCCAATGTATACACAAGTAACACAACAGTCCATTTACATGTATGTGATAATGTGGTTCCGATCGTTAACCAGAGGCTTGCAGTACATTTGCGGATCAGATTCTGTTTCTCTAAGAATATTGATTTGCTGCAATGAAAGCAAAGTTGAGTCTTTGTCGAATACTTCTAAGTTCCGAGAAAAGAAATTCATTATGTCCCTGTGGGCCAGAGAAGGAAAATTAGATGCCTATGTAGAAAGGTGATCCTATGTGGTGTAACAAAAACTTGAAATTGTTGCCTGGGGAAAATCCCAGAGAGGGAAAAGACAAAGAAATAGATTGAGGTATAGGAAATAACATACACTAAAGGGGAAACTTGAAATTCAATAAATTAAGGAACAAAGGACCTTTAAGAGAAAGAGATATGAGATGGCAGATAATGAATACCAATGGTACAGCTACACGAAATATTGAAAAGATAGGATTTGCTATAAGCTGATTCCAAAAAATATGTAATCCCCCTAACCCACTGGTGCATACCTTCACCCCTCTCAACAAAAAAAGATTAGCACATAAAAATAAGGAGATCTCTATAGAGGTATAACATTTTCTAATAATGCCATAGTATACCGGTAGACAAAATGACATGTCAGATCAAATTAGCATCGAAATACAGCTGCTGATCTGTAGATTATGTTGACATCTTTAATAGTTGTAAGAAATGAAATGTGCACATTTCTCTTTTGGATAAGAGCATCAACTTGTGAAATGTAGTTGCATTAGTTGCTGATTCTCACATAGCTATAACACTATGTCTTCTGTTAGGAAATGCTTGAGCTGGACTTGCATGTTACAGAATGTAACTAGATTAAGAGATTCTCAGCACGTAACTTTGAAGGGGAGGGGGAGGAGGATGGGGTCAGGGAGGAGGGGGGGGGGCGTGGTAGAAAGGAAGGAATGATAGTAACTTTCCACCAGGAGACCCAAATATAAAAGTAAACCAGAGAGAGAGAGAGAGGTGACAGTGACGCACCTTGCGTGGGAGAGGTGAAGATGGGTTAGGCTTCTGGAAGCGCGATCTAAACCAGATGTGAAATCATTTACGCATAGAGGATGAATGGAAGGGAAGACTCGGGAAACGGGACGTAATTATGACTGCTGGGAAGATGTGGGATCTGTCGCAGTGACGTCGTGGTCTAGTAGCTCAAATAAATAGGTGTATGGAATGATTATGAGGTGAAGAAGACGAAGGGGGTGGATAAGGTGAAATGATATGTTGTTTTGACAGAGTTCATGTAGAAGATCATGGCCGTGAAATATGACAGCGCTATGTTCATGTCTGTGTGACTGAAATCACTCTTCGAGTATCAATAAGTCAAATTTTAAAGCTATTAAATAGTGAAAAGTCGTAAAAGGGAGATATAATAATTTAAAAGTATTAAATGTAGTTCAGTTTCTGATGCTTAGGCAGGGAGGGGGGGAGGAGAAGGAGAGGGAGAGAAAGGGGGGGGGAGGTGAAGTGGGAAGATGAGATCATTGAGAAAGAAGATAAAGAAAAACACATGTATAGCAATGACAGATGGAGCCTTATGAACATAGAGAAGTGATTATCAAGAGAGGGGAAGAAAGAACACAATATTTGTTGAGAAAATGTGAGGGTAGTAGAAAATTGCAGAGACTACTGTAAAAGTGGACATTTCACGTGATTAATTTTACGTGATTAATTTTTAGTGCTCGGCCCAGTAAAGTGAGTTTCATGTGTTTCTAATTTTACGGATTTGCTAACTCATAGGCAAAAAATTACATATGTGCTTGGTTTTTTTGGGGGGAGCAAGTTTCATGTCGGGCAAAGTGCGAAATACACGAAAATTTCCACTTAGCGACATATTCCATGTTTACAGTATTACAAAGACAAAAAGGAGAGAAATTGAGAGAGAAGGAGAGAGGGGGAGGGAGAGAGAGGGAGGGGAGTCAGGGCTCGCCAAAAAAAGTGAAGAATAAGAAGAGAGATAAGAAGAAACTCACATTAAAGAGACGAGGGATGATAGGGAGTAAGGAGCAAGAAGTCATCATTTCTTGAAGTGTCATCTAAACCAGATGTGAAGTCTGTTAAGAAAGGCATGATGAAGGGATCACAGGCATCATGAAAGAGAGACAGATGACCATGAGCTGTCTTATAGAAGGATGTGGGATGTTGCACGGTGGCGTCATGGTCTAATGGGTCTCCCATGCATGTCTCAAGATGGTCTCCAGATGTGGATTCAAGCAGACATTCTGGAAATGTGATGGCAGTATGATTATGAATTGTAACAAGTATAGATGTAAGTGATTGAGAACTAATGCTGGAAATTGAATACTGCATGGACATTTAATGCTTGTCAAACCATGGTCAAACAGTGAGAAGCATTTGTGATCAGTATTGTAATGTATCTGTACATCAATCATACAAAGTGATTTTAAATGC
This sequence comes from Heliocidaris erythrogramma, assembly GCA_025617745.1. Taxonomy (NCBI): domain Eukaryota; kingdom Metazoa; phylum Echinodermata; class Echinoidea; order Camarodonta; family Echinometridae; genus Heliocidaris; species Heliocidaris erythrogramma. The sequence goes on from CM046860.1 coordinate 20,236,910, forward strand.
TTTGATTAGGAAACAAATGTCATAATATAATTCCTGATGGTCTTATAAAGGCTAGAGTTACACCCTTCTGACATACAGCGAATGATGATATGAATAAAAATATCACAGTGAAAAAAATGGAATGCTGCATGTAATAGATATTAATGCATGTGTATTGATGAACATAATTGATGATTCAGAGAGAGAGAGAGAGAGAGAGATGCATGCAGGACATGTACAGAATCATGTGGGTACATTGTCACATGATTTCACCTTGTTCACCCTGCCACATATAATTACCATTTTGTTCCACTTCTTTCACAGGTCGAGGGCCAGCCATTGAATAAGAAATGACATCGGTCTCCAGCATTGCTTTAGGGCCTTTTAGCTTGAATTACACAGCCGTGCAGTAAGGTTGGGGGGTCGTGGATGCATGCACATTATCCTTTCGTCTTTGTATGGTATCTCTTGACAACAAACACATCATCTCTGTGATTGATATACAAGCTGGCTTGCAGGAATAAACAGGCAGATCAACTTTAATTATTAGATCACCGGTGAAATAATAGAACCCTGTGGAAGCTTAATCAACACCTCTGTAGAAGTTCATGTGAACTAGGATGTGGTGATCTCTGTTACACTCACAGAGAGAGAGAGAGAGAGAGAGAGTGAGAAGGGGTGAGAGAGGGGGAGAGAGAGAGAGAGAGGGGGGGGGGGGGAGGAAGGAGAGAGAAGGGGACAGGTGAGAGAGGGGGGCATAGAGACAGGCATACAGGTAGAGAGAGAAAGAGAGAGAGAGAGAGAGATAACAAGACATTGATATAGTTATGTTGAGAGATAGAGATTGATATGAGAGAGCCAGACAAAGGTAACTGCAAAAGAGAACATTCAGGGAAAAGCAAAAATACATGTTGGTAATTCTGAGAGAGAGAGAGGGGGGGGGGGGGGGGGAGGCAGATAGCAAAGCAGGAAACAAAGAAACAAAATCTTTGAATACATCTGAAGTACAGCAGGGTAAGAAGGGTAAGAGGGAGTAAAATTACAAATAGACAAAAATAACATCAAACATGGAAATTATTACTGACAAAATGCTGTATGATTCAGTTTTTTGTGTGATGATTTGATATTGAGAGAAATTTAAATATACATTTTTCTCTCTCTCTCTCTCTCTTTTTTTTTGGGGGGGGGGGGGATAAGTGTTGCGTCTTATTTTTGATACTATGTATATGCCCTTTACATGTATAACACCCTTTTATATCAATATTTCTTTATTTTTCTTTATTGAGTCAGGTTTTCAAAGTCATTAAAGGTCATGATGGTGTGCACTTTTATGACACATACGCATACATGTACGTAGTGAGTCACACCATTGACTGTGTTTACCTAGCAATGTTTTTTTTTTGTCAGTATCACTTTGCATTCTAATGTCATTATGCTTTCTGCTGTACATCATTAAAGAGGCAATGCAGTTAGAATTTTAAAACTAAATTCATCATGAAATCTACCATGAACACAAATATTGAATGCTATTATTAGGGAAATAATAACCCCTTTCCTTTTTAGTGTTGAACATGTAATAGTCTTTTGTTTTATTGGAGGGTAAAATGGTAGCTTTAGACATGCTGAATGGTGATATGCAGCGATGCAGCATAAGTCCAACCAATGGGCCACTGGCATCATGGAGAAGTGGGGGGGGGGGGGGGGGGGTGGTTGCTCTACTAGAAGGATGAAATGAGAGGGGGCATAGGCCCTCATGCCATCTAGTAGCTACACCCCTTGTGACATGCATTTGATTAGCATTATAACATATTTTTAGAATGATCAGGCATTGTGAGTGCTACAAACTGAAAGGAAAAAAAACCCAGATCAGAAAACAAGGTCATTCATCTTGTGTATATAGAAAGAAAGTTATCTTATCAGAACAACCCATATGTATAAAGAAATTGTTGAAAACAATACAATTGGACTTCCTAGAAGAAGACTGGCATCTATGTTATAGCTCGCCAGATAATACTCCTACAGCTTTCCATAATAGGTACCCACTCAAATTCTTGTGCACTGCAGTATGTTTATAATAAACTTTGCCTCTTACAAGGTAAATACGATTATTTCACCATCACCGATGTCTTGGACCCATTCCTTACATTGAAATCGATTCTGGGGATGAAATCAAATCGTCAGTGGTGCAAAAAATCTCCTTGAAACGTAACCCGATCTTGCTGACAAGATATTGCCTTCCAATCAACATGGCGGCCATTAGCGTGATCTGTAATTGATTTGATGGAAGGACTTGAACATGGCAACTTGGCAAGCTGGAATTGAAATGGAGCTGTTAATTAGATGCGTATGACCTTGTGGTTCTTAGTAATGGAAGCAAGATTAAGGGATGAAATGCTACCGCTAATTGAGCTCTGGTTTGGAGTGCATGGTAGTAAGCTGGTTTATTGTGTGGTCACTCCTTTGCTATGTTTAATATGCTTTGTTTCGGGCAATAGTGAGTTTGTCACTCATGAAAAGATGTAGTATGGAAGTCGAGAAGTCATTGGGAAGAGTTGATAAGTTGTAGCACATTATTGTGAAATGAAGCTGTTAATTAGATGCATTTGACCCTTTTGATTCTTGGTAATGGAAGCAAGATTAGGGGATTATATTGTAGAGCTAATTGAGCTCTGGTTTGGAGTGCATGCTAGAATACTGGTTGGATGGTCAGTCACTTCACTGTGATTTGTTATATGATTTGCTCTGGGGTTAGGGTAAGTATTTTAAAATCACTCCATTTTCACTCATGTCAGTATTAACATCAATACTTTTAGGGTTGGCTAAAGGCCTTATGTTTTTTGGGTTGTCCGTCCGTCCGTCCGTCCTGCTTTCTTGTTAATGCGATATCTCAAGAATCATTTGAGGTATGAACTTCAAACTTACCATAATAAGACAATCTGATCAGATTTTGGGGTATGTAAGTCGTAGTTCAAATGTCAGTGATTGAGGTCAACTATGAAATTACAGGTTTTAGCCTCATGAATGTGACATCTCAAGAACCATTTGAGGTATGAACTTCAAACCCTTTCAACTTCCAGTACCATTTGTAAGAAAAATACTGTGCGGACCCGTGACTTCGAGTTTGGTATTAAAGGAAACACATTTATCTCCCAATGTATAATTTAACTTCAGTGGTTAACGTGCACATACATATTTAGCCACTAAGTCTTTAAGAAAGTTTTAACCGAGAGTGAACTACTCGGTTTCTGCAAAGGCATTTATCTCTCTTAGCCAGAGTCGTTAATGGGTGCTTCACATCAGCTAGAACACCATTAGACTTTTTTTTTTTTGGTTGAAAAGTGTTTGCTCCACGGGTTCTGTTTGTCACTTAAGCAATTTAGCAGGTGCAGCCGAGTTCCTAAACAAGCATCGTGGGTAATGAAGATAATGATGTCAGTGACCCAGAAGGTTCACCAAGCGGTGGATCTGTGATGGAGGATTTCTCTAAAGAGAAGTCTAAAAGTTCAGTGGTGGATGTTGTGTGGGATTTGACGAAAGAGATGTCCTTTCAGACATAGATCATACAGGAATTGACTGAATAAGGGATCTGAAAAGTTAGTGGTGAATTCAAGAATTAACTGAAGAAAGTTTTCAAAGCAAAAGGCAAAAAAAGTTAACCTCGCATAACTTGAAGTCGTATAAGTTGAATAAATTTTTTTGACCAAACTATGCAAAATATGTGTAATTTACATTTCCTAAGTTTGCATAAGACAAACTATTTTGTGTGGTCCCAACAAATTCGACTTATGTAAAGTTAACTGTACTCAAATTGACTGGTGAGCAGTTTTGAGAACTATAAGCAGCCATAGCAGTAGACTGAGGATAGATAGCATTGTGTAGATATGATAAAGGATATGACTAAAGAGAGGCCCCTATAAGCTTATTGGTGGACATTATACTGGATCGACTGAAGCATGGTTATCAGTCCTAGAAGCAGTAGATAGATATATACTGTATTGGCACAGAAGCAGTTTTCAAGCTGTAGACAGTCAATGAAATAGAGAAATTGACTAAAGATACATGTATTCATGTATAAGCTATATTTATCTAGTGGTTCATAATCATTGGAGTGTGACGTGTACATGTATGTGGAACATGTTGCCTTATCACAGACAGATGGCTGTGTATGATAGCTAGCGTAGAAAGCGACATTCCAAAAATGTTTACTGTGATTAGTAGCCAAGAATCTAATTGGAAATTGTCCAAAAATCTGACCTGAAATTCAACTTGGTGGACATTAAGTTATCAAATTGGATACTGATGCAAAAACTGTAGTGTTCAGCATTGATAGTTTTTACTAAACTACTACACTATAGCCAATATAGGAGAAAAAAAATAGGGTGTTTTTTTGTGGTGAGACATGCACTGTTGGACTTTTTTGGTAAAAAAATCCATAAATTTGACATGAATTTAACTTGGTTGACATTTCATGATCAAAATGGATTATACTCTTACACTGCTGTATTCAGCATGGACCTCTCTTTATTAATAATCCATAAATCTGACCTGAAATTTAACTTGATGGACATTCAGTGATCAAAATGGATACTCGTACACAAACTTTTTTTATTCAACACTGACATCTATCCGCTAACTAATACGCTATGGCCGATATACTGTATTAATTTGGAACTACAGTACAAAGCTTTCTGTTCAGTTAAGTAGTGTGCATGTTATCTTCGATATAATTGTACATAATCAAAAAATCTGAGCTAAAGTTAAATTCATGCACGTTCAATCATAAAAAAAAGAATCTTCTGCACAGTGTTTCGTATTCAGCATGAACATCTTTCTAATGCCTACTATTGCTCTGTGGCTGATATATTATTTTTGGAAGCAAATATAGTGCCCTTTCTGATCTGATTAGCTGTGTACTCTAGGGAATCATGCATGAAATTGTTTGATGGTCTTAATAACTTCATGGTTGATGGACCATATAGGGCTATATAAATAGAGATCTAATTTGATGGCTACATTTGGGTGGAAGTACAATGAGCGAGTGTAGATGTGAATGTAGGACTAGGTGCAAGCCACATGAATGAAGGCAAAAGTACAGAGCTGCCAAGTAGTGATGCTTTTCATGATTGAACTTGACCTATTTGAACCCATATATGTTCTGTATTCTTGTCATTTAAATTAAAAATGCATGAACATGTCGTACATATTTCATGCCCCCCCCCCCCCCCCCCCCCTGTAGATAATGGCCTCGATTCTGGAATGAAACAAAGGCTAGTTTTATTCCCTCATGAGGACATAAACTGTGTATCGTATGAAGCATATGCATCTTAGTACATTTTTGTATCCCCCCCCTCCCCCGCCTCCCCCTTCATTATAAAAAATGGATCAGTGCCCCTGCCTGTGGAATAATCAGAAATTCACTCTTTTTATTTAATAAATAAAATTAAAAAAGAGGTGGGTCATTTTTTTCTTTCAAAAGACTTTGGCATGATAATATTTTGTTATTTTGTTTGAGTTCTATTTGCGTTGAAATCTCGATAAGATGTGAATATAGAGGGCTTTCATAACATCACCTCATTTTCCTGCAGATATTGTATCATGTTAGACTGACCACCTTTAGACAGTACATCTACATCTTTCTTAGAAACAAATCAAAAGTCCCTTATTGGGGGGCCTCGATCTCCACCCACACTTTGTTTGTGCATTCATTCAGTGAAGCACCAGTGAGTATAGCTCAAAGACTCACAGGGAACTGTTTTATTTAGGGCAATGTCTGCAAATTGCCAACAGAGAACTGTCCGTCAGGTGGGATTTAGTTCTCTTGTCATGTACAGAACTGTTGCTGAAAATAGATTATTTAAATCTACAGTCTTTGAGATTCTGTACTATTTATTGATTACAGTATTAAACAGTAAAACTGGTGATTCTTCAATTTTGAGGATGTGGCCGAACATAAATTACAGTTTTGTTTTGACCCACTTGTAATTTGATTTACTTGTCGATTGAGTGTTCCTGAGCATGCTTTCCCAAGTCGGGGGGAAATGCCTGATGGTCACGGTGATTATAATTGCTTTTTATCTTCCAGGCAGCTTAGGGGAGCATGCTCAGAAACACATTGATCTGCACTTGTATTATTGTAATGTTGCACAATTCTGTTTTCATTTTCAATTTTAGTGTACTTGTATATTGATTAGCCAAATAGATAATAAACATGAAACAAAACTGTTGTCACTTATACAAGTATTTGTTCATGATAAATCTTGAATGTTGTGAATACACAGTATTAGCCTTCATTGAAATTTGTATTCCTATACCATGATAGTTCTTGCATTCAAAGAGACCTACAGGACAAGCAGGAACAAGAATATTACCTGAATTAACTATACTAATCAAATCATTTCAGTTTGCATATTGCATTGATACTGATATTTCATCTTAGCTTTACAAATTGATATACTGTGCACAAAATATAGAATATTGATAAAGCATTCTGATGGACTTGCATAGCACTTTTTTGTTGCTTGCACCAACTTCCATACACCAGTTGACAGTCCTGAGTGAAAGACATTATCGTAGCCTTTAAACCGTGAGTGCCAAGCTGAAATGATGCTCCTCTCTGCATCCTGAAAGAGAAATCAGGGTTGATAATTCTTGACATCTGTCAACGCACGGAACCGGGAGGCGTAATTTCCTCCTCTTGGCCCAAATGGGTAGGGGTGCGCACGAGTGCCTCTGGGAAGCACGTGCTGACATCTTTGGAGTCTTCAATTGGTAGACTGACCTGGTATCCGAGTGGGGCAGACTACGTTATTAAACCAGCGTCAACGTCACGTCTGGTTCTGAATGCTCGGATCGTTGTGGATTTGTGTTCCCCAAGTGGTTTCATTTTTTCTTTCATAAGTATGTGAACATACAAAAATGTTATTTGCTTGTCTGATTCTAAGATTGCAAGAAAAGAATTTTTCACAGTACAGTTGTCATGTAGATCCTTAGCACACTTTGCAGCTCCTCACATCCGTAGCGTAAGGCAGTAGGATTTTTCATCATTGGAGCCACATTTCCTGTCGCTTCTCTCCAATTTCTCACTCTTGGTAATACTTTTAAACAAGATTTAAACAAAATCCCAAGAAAAAGGCATACAGGCCATCTGCATTTTTTTCAGAGCAAGATCAATTTGAATGAGAAGTAATTTTGTGACATTTTTTTCGTCATGAAACGTACTCATTTTGTCTTAAAACAGCTTAATAAGTGCAGCTTTGGTAATGTCATTTATTTAATATGACACAACCTGAGCAATTACGTATTTTTCCTATTCTGTAAAATTATCATTCATTTTATCATCAGTACATATGTTTTTTAGGTTTTGTTTGTTATCATCATGTTTAGTACCTCCATTGCAAATCAAATCCCAGGTGTGCCAAATCAGTTTTGTCCTTGTATTTCTTTTTGTTACATCTCTGTCTTTTGTCTCTATGCCCCCTCCTCTCTTTCTCTTTCCCTTTCTCTTTCTCTCTCTCTGTCTAATCAAATACACGGCGTGAGCAGATGTCTTTGGCAGTATCTATAAAGCTGCATTTTATGGTTGAAGTGCCATTTAAATATCAAATGTTAAAGTTATTTTCACTGCTCACAGTGCACTTTCAGATGTTAAGCCTGCAGATTAACATCTAAATCTGGAATTTAAATTATCTTGCAATATAATAAAAATCCCTGATTCAAATATCAATCTCGTTTCCATGGCATTTTGGTGATGACGTAAAGCGAAGGCTCATGCAAGAAATTATGAAGCATCTCATCAGGGAACTAAATCTTTAGAGTCAATTCTGTAGGGACTCATTACCAATAATGCCTTTTAAAATGACTAATAACCATATTTCCAATGGATTGAAAAAAAAAATCATTACTATCTATACATACGATGATATATTAAGATACTAGAAATGTGCAATGACATTTTCGTAAAAACAAACATTAATTATGAGGATACCAAATACTCTGTGTATATATTTATGTAAGTTCTTATTCATTTTTTGTTATGAATTTATTTTCATGATTTCGTTGACTATTATTGGTACTTATTATTGCTATCAGGGCCTCATGGAAGACCACCACTATTGGTGATAATAAGTCACCATGTCTTAATATCAGAAATAAATAAATTAATTAAATAATTAAATGAGGGAAGGATATACTGCAGAAAGTATTATTTCAGTCCCCCGGGCAACTATTTTCTTAAGTGCTTCCTGTAATTACTAGAGCTGCTCATGTGAAGTCTAATGTGATTCTGTTAAGTGTCAGGATTTTTTTTGCCGGAATAGCATGCAAAGTATATCTTGTCTTGTTTTCTCTAATTAGCAGATAGATATAGCAATGATGGGCTTTATGTATCTGTTAATTAGATTCCTATTCAGTACAGTGCTTATGGAGATGATGAATGGGAGGATGATAAATTAGGCTCATTCATGCACACAAACCATGGTTCAATTAAATCTTACTTGAATTGCCTGCACATGGGGTATATAGAATTTGTTTTCTTATCTCATTCCCAGTGTACTTTAGTGCATACCCATAACAAATTGCAAATAGCATTTTTTTTTTATTAAAAAAAAAAAGAATGTTAGAGTGATTCAAATCAATATCAGAATTTCTGTGATAATAACGATTGTTCATTTATACTTTAGTCTTAATTTTCTATACAAATTGGCCAAAAATTTGGGAGATAATCCTTTCATATGTCCAAAATGCAGCATGTAGCAGGAAAACTTCAAAGAACTTGAATAGAGATTAGCTGTCAGTATCAGTCATTACAATTTGACATTCTTTTACATTTTTAAAAAGCTATGCATAGAAAACTGATTTCTTTTCATTTTTTATTGCATGAACATTTGACCAGCTCATTAACGACAGGCTTGACCCTTTTCTATTAATAGCGATAGCGAGTAAGAACTGTTGCTAATTGCTCACCACTTTACCTACTCAATTAGATCAAAGTGATACTGAGAGATGAAAGGGAATTGAATGATATAACCTGATATGTGAAATATAGCCAGCCAAGAAGAAATAGGTGACATGAATCTCTTACAGATAGATTAGACATCCACGTTTATCTCCCGCGTTGCTATTGTACCAGAAGCTAAACATAACAAGGCTTTGAAAATGAGACGCACTTGCAAATCCCTCCCAGCAAACATGCTGTGAACGTGATGAAATTTCCCTGTCATCCCAAACACTGAACCCTTTAGTGAGAAGAGAATCTTGTGTCAGGCAGGCAAGGTACAAAATAGAGAGGGAGACAAGGAGAGAAAGAGGGCAAGAGAGAGAGAGAGAGAGAGAGAGAAGGGGCAGGGGGTGGGGGCATATATATATATATACATGTATATCTATATCTAGAGAGAGATATAGAGACAGAGACAGCCAGAAAAAAAGGGGCAGAGAGGGGAAAACAGTGGGGAAAACAGCAGGCAGGAGAGAAAGATAGAAAGAGAGACAGAGAAAGACACAGAGAGAGAAAGTTTTTTGAAAGTGCATATGTTGCAAATTCATTAGAGCTTTAGGGATGGGTTAAGAGTGAAATATGTACAAAATAGAATTTGAAGGAAACAGGTAAACCAGAAAATGATAAAGAATAATAATAATATAAGCATGACAGGAGTGGGCATGACTAATATGCATTGTATAATAAAAAATAAATGAACATGGATGATAAATTTAGAATATACAACCATCAGTGAAAGGTTTAACTTGGAAAATGTGGTCACAAATATTTATGCGCTTGGCTGACAGGGTCGTATTCATAGGTGGCCAATTTGATTTGCAAGTATGTCTTGGAAAATCTAATATAATATGCATTGAAGAAATTTTAGGACATCAGGGAAGCAATGCCTGTGTGTGGACTGAATTGTACTTTCATTCGTATCCAGTATTTTACGAATACCCAGTATGATTATCTCATGCATTAGAATTGACATTAGTCAAGGGAAATCATAGTCAAACATTATTGCATTGCTGACAGGGACGTATTCATAGTCGGCAAATTAGATTTACAGATATGTCATGGTAAGTCAAATATAATACGCATTGAAGAAACTACTGGAACATCAGGAAAGCATTGCCTTTATTTGCACTTTATATCACCAATATGATTATCTTCTGCATTACAATTGACAAGAATCAGGGGAAATTTAAGTCAAACATTGCACGCAATGTTTGCATGACGCAAATGGCATATCTTGCTAGCACCACCAGTCAAATCAGTTCAATATTTGTTTAACTACCACCAGTCTTTGACAATGCTGCTACTGGAATTATACCTCTCTTTTTTTTTACAAACTGCCATTTCAGTTATTATGATGTTTGTTAGAGTGATGTAATGAACATGTTTCGTGGACCACCATTTTGTATTGATCATAATGTTTGTTAGAGTGATGTTATGAGTTTTACACTTATATATTATTGAATGGCCTTGGGTGGGATACAAGGATATATCGCACAAGCTATGAGCATATTTCACGATATTTCACGAGTCGGCACTATTTTCAAAGCAAGTGCGATATACCATTGTGTCCCACGAAAGAAAAGCCATTCAATATTATTATTATTATTACCTATGCCTATCTTGTAGCAATTACAAACACGTCTGTTTGCCTGTCAATCCCTCGATCTTATTTTTGATTATTCATACAGGTATGTAATCTGTGCTGAGCAATTGTAACATAAATTGTTACCGCGCGTATCCATTGTTTCAGCCTTACTGCGCACATGCACTTTGATAAAAGCGCACTAACTAGGCATGCAGTACGGTGTAATATTGCATGGAAAATTTAGTACAGTAGCCTATGGGAAATTTGATGTTGCATTGCATTGAATATGCCCTGATATTGCACGCGCAAATAAAGCGGACAAAAATATGCATTTTTAATGCTCCGCTAAAATTCCTTATAAGGTAAATAATATTTCATAGAGTGCCATTTTGTATTATCACAGTGTTTATTAGGGTGGTGTTATAAATTTATGTTATTTCTTGGACTGTCATCATCATAACGTATGTTAGAGCATGATGTGATGATATGAATAGCTTATTGTTTTTGGACTGTCATTTCAGATTTACACAATGTTTCATAAAGTGAGCCAAGGAATTGTACATTGTTTCATGGGCTGTCAGTCCAAATTATCAGAAATTCTGTTGGATTGGTTTAATGAAAGATGAGCCTACATTTTTCCACAGTTATGTTAGACAGATGTTGTTGCAATGTAATTGCTTTATGGTAACATGTGTTCCCTGTTCAGATCAGATAGCAGTGCCAACTTCAGCTGTAACACAACAAAAGCAAATGATGTAAATAACAGAGGATGAACAAACCTACATAAAAGAGTTTACACACTTGTGCTGAGTTTTCATGGCTTGATATTGTTACATAAGAATGAAAGGAAGAACAGATATCTGGCGAGAATTTTTAAAAACTATTGCCTTTTGTTCACCATTCATTACTTAATGATTGATTATTGTTAGCAGTACAATTAACTGATTTCCAATTAAGCCCAATATTTCAAACATGAATGCTCCAATGCAATATGACTTTTCTTGCAAAGATATATGCATTATTCCAACTTACTTTTTGTAAAAATTTTGTGATATTCAAGCTTAACTGTTTTTTCCCCTTTATTCCGGCATTCTGTCAGCCATGAAATTTCCCTCCTCACATTCATCTTGACCAAAATCTCACTAAATGTGTGGAGCTGAAGGAATTTGAAAACTTTATAGTCAGTTGTTAAAGATCACATTGCAAGAAAATTCCATCAAAATAAATATTGGCTTAATACTTATTATTGCATAGATGGCATAAATTATACAAGGTTATTCAAATTCAACGCTTGGAAACATTTGAATTAATGATTATTATCAATTATAAAACGGTAAAATACAGCCCCCGATATAGCAGCTGAAGAGCTCCTTGAACGCTGCTGAGATGTGTGACGACACACGAAGGACCAGTCCTGTCTAAGCAGACGATGTCCCATAACATCTTACACATTTTTCAGTGCCTGTTTTGTCATCTCCTCTTCACTTATTTCTCTTACTTGACTAGCGTCAGTCTTAATGTTAGTCTGTTGCCTCACTCTTAACTTCGTGTATGGTATTATTTTGATGAAAAATGCAGCGTTAAAAAAATAAAAGAATCAGTCACTTGTAAACAAAATAAGACGCCATTGTATTTTCAGCTGCTTGCACCGGGGCATGTTCGGCGTTTCAAGAGGGAACGAATACAATCTGTGATATTATTCGGAGGGCTTTTCAATTTGAAAGTGGGGTTTATTTCATTGATCATTGACCCTTCTCCTGTGTATTTACTTTCAAACGGTTTTAGTTATCAGAATCAGTTTCACTTTCCCTTTTAGAATGGTGTGAAATAAGGTCATGTTAAATATACCAAACTCTTTATAATTTGATAAATAATTGCATTGCAATTACGTTCATTCATTATAGGACGTCGTCTGCTTAAGCAGGATCAATCCCTTGTGTGACGACATCAAAACATCGCTATATTTCTGGCGAATCCTCGGATATTCCAGATGCTGAGAAGAGCTTTTATTTATGTTGTTTTTATAATCATCAGATACGCAGTTGACATAAAACTTATACGATTGCCATCTGTAAGCTTCCCAGTTTCTAGTGATACATTAATTGCCATATTTGTGATTTTCTTGCAATGTGATCTTTAAAGTATATGTTAACCCGTTGACAACTGATATTTTTCATTCCCATAGGATTAATACAAGGACCACCTGGTTCCCGTAAGCAATGGGTTAAACCCTTTTTTTTAAATGATCTGCAGTAGATATGAACCTGGTATTATTTGTATGCATGCTCTATATCCATCATTCACATACTGTATACCGGTAACTGTCATTTTTCGCAAATTTTCCAAATTACAGTAAAATGTAGGATCATGAAATAAAACAACATATTCTGACTGCAGTATTTCCAGCATGTTCTTTCACGATTGTAAATGGAGGCAGTTAGAGTTGTTATTTATTATATTCTGCCTGTAACTTTTGCCAATCTTTACCAGTCGAGAAATTTTTTATTTTTTTTTTTTATTTAAATTTTTTTTTTTATTTTTTTTTTTTTGGGGGGGGGGGGTGTGAGAGTTTCAGGCAGCCCAAATTAAACGTATGTGATGATGTAGCTCGTACATGTAATTTGTAATGATCGGTATCATGAATGAAATTCCAGAAATTGCAGGACAAATTCCTTACAGTTGTCTAGAATCATTTGGAGACTATGTCCAAAATAACTTGGGATGAAACTCATTGGAAATCCATGTTCTAAGGGTTTAATAAAATTCTTGTGTTTCAACAGGTTGCCAGGTGAGTTCACAACCCATCATGGGTGAGGCATTGTTCTAATTATCATTGGTTAACATGCAGGCTTGCTTGGGGTGCTTCCATCATATATAATTTCTGCCTTCCTACATGCACCCATGCACCTGACTGCCTCATGGGCACGCAAGCAACAATAATTACGTTGTCTCCTCATTTCCATACCCATCACAGAATAGTGCATGCAGAAGACGCGACCATACTTGCTAAAAAAAAAATTGCCATCCTGCCGGGCCCGATGCACCGTTCCAGGAGCGTGCAAATTTGATCATGCGGGTATGCAAATCAACAACTTGCAGGCCGAAAGCCAGACAACGTCTGACATTTTAATGTCCACAGATTATTCCTGCATATATTTTTTGGTGGTTGCCATGGAATTAAGCACTGTTTTTAAGTGAGGGAGCTAGATGAAGAGAAAGAGGGAGATGGATTGAATTTCAAGAGGACAGGTTCAGGGAATGGTAGGAATCTAGGTCATGCATTTCCTTCATTTGCAAGAATATTTTTGAAATAATATTTTCTAAGAGATATCAAAAATTGGGGGATACTCAAGTGCCAGTAAACTATTAAGAATCCATTGCCTACCTTCTTTGATTTCACTGTCTCTTGCTTTTATATATATGTTCCTAGATCACTTCAGTGATTTGTTCTGTATGTCTTCCTCTCTTCACTGATCCACTTCTGTCTTTCTGTCATTCTGTCTCATTGTCTTTCCCTCTTTTCTTACATAAAAATGACTCTGTTCTATACCATTTCCCCTGTCTCTTCCTGTATCTTTGTTGGTCAGTACTGTGTATCTCTGAGTACTGTATCTGTTTATATCTGTCTGATTTTTATGCCTCCGCCCACCGAAGGTGTCGCCGGAGGCATTATGTTTTCGGTTTGTCCGTCCATCCGTCCCGCTTTCTCGTTCTAGCGATAACTCAAGAACCATTTAATCCATTAACTTCAAACTTGGAACTAGTATGCATCACCATAGTGAAACGAACTGATTAGATTTTTGTTCACGTAGGTCAAAGGTGACAGGTCATAAAGGTCATTATACAGGTGTATGTGAACTTAATGTGTTTTTTTACTTTTGTTATCACCAAATCTCAACTATATTTTTTAACCTTTTTTTTATCACCATATCTCAACTATTTTGTATTCATGACTAGGAGATAAAGTGATCAGACTTATGGGTTATAAGGTGTAAGGTCAAATGTCAAAGAGGTCAATTAACATGTAATTAGGGGCTTTTTATTCTGGTTCAATCAAAATTTAAAACAAATCAGCATGAATGAGTGATATATTTCTGATCTGTTTCTGTTTGAATCTGAATCTCTCTATCTCTCTCGTTGAAGAGCTATACCAAGTGCACATGCACACAGTCTATACTGTACCTTGAGTACTTTTGACATTTGTGTGCAGTTTAAAAAAAAAACAAGTTAAAATCTGCTAACATCACCTGGTCATGCAGTTTAGAAGAAAAATATGAGAAATTAACTTTTTCTCATGTTTTCATGAAGGTGTGATGAAAACTGATCTTGTTATATAGACCCATATAGTTCCCACCATACATTCAAACCTTGACATTTCAAGTCTGATTACTCCTGTTGAAGTCACTCCGTTGGTGCTCCATCAAACATTTACTTTACCCTACAAAAGAGAGATCTTTTGGCTGAGTTGAGCTCAATAGATACCTTAAGGCTATCATTAACACCTGGTTTGATTTTCTTTTATAAAACACAGTGCTTTTTGTTATTCATAGATGAGCACTCATTGAATTGGAAGTTTCGTTAAACTTTTTTGACAGCGAGAGAGATTTTTTATTAAAAACCTAGTCCTGTCGTTACTGTAAGTTTAATACAGCAGGTTTTTGTTGTTTCTTCTATGATTGAGGGGATTATCTGCTCATTGGCGTTAGAAGTTAGAAGCAGAATCGGGAGAATGAGAGAAGTGTATATGTAATAATAAAGCCAGTTTGTAATTACAGTTTGCGCATATGCAGATAAAGGTCATTTGTAACGAGTACAGTTGACCTTTATTATACGCTGTCATTTAGTGTGCACTATGATGCGCACACAAGTCTGATTCTACATGCGAAACAAGTAACGTGTCCACCAAAAACAAATGCGCGTGCGTGTACAAGTTGGGGTGATTTCGTGGTCATATGTACCATGAACTAATTACAAACTGGCTTATTCAAAGGGGCATAGAGCCCATTCCAATGCCTTATAGTGGGTGTATCCCATCGCTTAGAGTGATTCCTAATTGAAATGGGTGTCTCATTTTTGACCTTTTGGAAAGACATCATGTGGGATGCAGGGAGTACAGTGGGAAACTTGTAAATAAAATGTTTGATGGACAAATCATGGCCAGAAAGCAAAGTATTTTTCAAAATTACGTTGATGTGGCTTAAAAGAATGTACTTATTTTCATCTACAATAGACATGTGAAAGGTGTTGGTTCTCATAGTTGCCCTATGGTACATACTTTGAATATCTGAGCATTCTTGTGCGCATGTTCCATTGGTAACGGAACATGACAGAGCAAGCTAAGCAATTTTGGAAAGAGCATGCCTAAGCCAAGGTAGAAATCTCTTGATGGAGGTAACTTCATTATCGAGTCAAAAAGCATTTGCAGGACTTGTTTTCTAAGTCAAGCGACATTAACTTCAAATGCAAAGCTGTCATAGAGGAGGATGTTGTGAATGCAAAAGATTTTGGAGCTTGGTGCACAGGATTTAGGGAATGCTTGTTTGGTTGTCAAGGCCTTGATTGCCTTTATTAGGTAAGTTGATTATTGGTATAAAGAAATGATAAATTTCTATTTACCTTTATGGAGAAATACCTTGGACACCAGTCTCCAAATTGTCAGTTCCATGATCAGTGGTATTGCTAGAGGGGGTAAGGGGTGTTGGAAGTGTGACATTTGTCCCCTCCCCCTGTTCAAAACCTTGTCCCCTCAAATTTTGGATTTTTAGACTCATGTTAGCTTTCATTCTGACTCACTGGAAAAGTTTTGGCTTTCCCTGTTGGCCTTTTTGCTGTCTATTTCTGTCAATTTATTTTGTGATCCTGCAATTATATTTCTCTAAATCCGAACCTTTACTCATGCTGACGTCGCAACATATATCATACATGAATAAGTCATTGCTCTATTACTCTACTGCTTTACTACTCTCTTATGTTGGATAGAAATGACATCAACTGAAAAATCACCTTGTCTATAAGACCATAAGGAATCCCCTTTATAACAGTGTAGTGATACCTCAAAGGCTTTGTAAACATAAGTTTATTGTGATTCTGTGAAGGGTCTTGAAGTAGAACATAATTGTCCTAAGGACATGACGAAGTACCATAGAGACATGTTTTTACAGACCTCATGAATAGCTGAGTAAAGAATGTCAGCAGGCCGAGAGATTCATATTGCTCTAGAGTAATATCACCAAGATATGGAGAGAGAGAGAGAGATTGATAGAGAGAGAAAGGGGGGGGGGGGAGAGAGAGAGAGAGAGAGAGAGAGAGAGAGAGGGGGGTGAGAGGGAGAGAGAGAGAGAGATGGAGAGAGAGAGAGAGAGAGATGAGATGAGATGAGAAGAGTTTGATGAAGGAGAAATGAAGTACAGGCTATAATGTTCTCATTTTTTTCCCTAAGATACATGTATGTGTAAATGTAGTTCTATGCATTCAGTTGAATCGAATTCAAGGTTTTATGCTACACATTCCATCTTTGAAGTCTAAAGACTGAATTAAAATGGCTTGCAAGGTAAACATATATTTACAAGATAAGATATAAAAGATAGATATGACATATTCACAATTAGTTACTTACTTATCAGGAGGTATAAAACTAAATGCTTAAGATCATGAACTTTTCAAAATCAGTTGATACATTTTGATGTAAAACCTTCATTACTGGAGCAAATCAATAATACATGCCCCTTTACTTTACAGGGCTTTGAACAAAATGCATGCACTTCTTGGCTTGAATGCTCTGATGCTGAAGGAGAAATTACCTTTTACAATAACATTTTGCCATTTACTACTGCATGGTATGTCGCAATAATATTGCTCCTCTGTTATGGCATTCCCACTAGACAATGTACCAAGCTTCTTCACTTGCTCGCTGACCAAACACATGTGGAAACATTCTTGTATCGATCTCGAGCTGCATCCCTGATGTCCAACGCAGCAGGGATACACCAAGCGATGCGCACGCAGAAATGCCGCCAAATTCCAAAGGCTTATCGATTGTAATGCGGAGGAATGGGTCCGCGACAGGATGCGGTACTGGGCGGTGACTGCACGCCCCCAGGAAATGTGTTGGTGGGAATCGATAGCAATAAAGGCCAATTATGTGGACGCATCATTTCATGTGTACATTATGACCCGGCCTCCTCCCGAATTAACAATATTTTCTTTGCTGCGGGTGTGCTGTCGTATATGATTGAGTGCTTCATCTAGTACTCTTTGCTCTTGTTTCCATCGAAGAAAATTTACTGTTGCTCTACTTGGGAATATAGCCAAAGGAGGTTGTAGGATGGCGTGACTGCATTATTAGCAGGAAATCCATAGCATTTCTCAGCAAATTGAGTATTTTTATTTCCTTTGTACAGTTGTCTGTCAATTTTAAACTCTGAAGGGTTTTGTTGTGAGGTTTAGTTGCATGGTGCTCTTCTGTTTACCAAAGTTGTCAGAATATTTTGTCAAACATATTTCCTCATTGTACTGCTGACAATTATGACTCTACAAAAGCAGTAAGTGAGCACAATTCTATTGGAGAAAACCAGTATTCTATAGGTCTTTTAAAAAGATGAATTTTCACTTTCTTACAAATGCTTGTAGCAGTCAAATTACTTTTTATTACATGCAAAATTTCTCATTAGGTTCAATATTCACAATCTTAAAGTAGAACGTTAATGATTTTAAATATTGGCTTAATACTTATTATTGCATAGATGGCATAAATTAAACAAGGTTATCCAAATTCAACGCTTGGAAACATTTGAAGTAATGATTATTATCAATTATAAAACGGTAAAATAGAGCCCCCGATATAGCAGCTGAAGAGCTCCTCGAACGCTGCTGAGATATGTGACGACACACCCTGGACCAGTCCTGTCTAAGCAGACGATGTCCCATAACATCTTACACATTTTTCAGAGCCTATTTTGTCATCTCCTCTTCACTAATTTCTCTTCCTTCACTAGCGTCAGTCTTAATGTTAGTCTGTTGCCTCACTCTTAACTTCGTGTATGGTATTATTTTGATGAAAAATGCAGCGTTAAAAAAATAAAGGAATCAGTCACTTGTAAACAAAATAAGACGCCATTGTATTTTCAGCTGCTTGCACCGGGGCATGTTCGGCGTTTCAAGAGGGAACGAATACCATCCTGCTATTATTCGGAGGGCTTTTCAATTTGAAAGTGGGGTTTATTTCATTGATCATTGACCCTTCTCCTATGTATTTACAATCAAACGGTTTTAGCTATCAGAATCAGTTTCACTTTCCCTTTATAATGGTGTGACATAAGGTCATGTTTAAATACACCAAACTCTTTATAATTTGATAAATAATTGCATTGCAATTACGTTCATTCATTATAGGACGTCGTCTGCTTAAGCAGGATCGATCCCGAGTGTGACGACATCAAAACATCGCTATATTTCTGGCGAATCCTCGGATATTCCAGATGCTGAGAAGAGCTTTTATTTGTGTTGTTTTTATAATCACCAGATACGCAGTTGACATAAAACTTATACGATTGCCATCTGTAAGCTTCCCCAGTTTCTAGTGATACATTAATTGCCATATTTGTGATTTTCTTTGAATATCTACTTTAAGTGTATTCCTTTAAATTTTTGATAAATGAATCGGTTAGGTTTTTTGCAATTCTTAAATGGTCTTAAAGTTGAATCATCATGCTTTTAAATGTTATATTTAATACCCTGCTTCATAATGTACTGCTTTAGAGGTAAAGTGATAGGTCTTGAATACGAAGCATTGCAAATTACCCTTTTCTCTTGTTCAGATTGGTCTTCAGAACCCAATAATAAAAACTGCCTGACAAGCTATAAGTGGGAAAGACCAATAAATCAGTTGATGCCCATTCTTTATAGCCATCGTCACTCTCGATGACCCCATCTTCACCTCGTCTTCCCATTTAGATATCAATTTTAGTGGATCCTGACATGTCCACTTTTGGAGTATTGCTTTTTATTGTGGAATTGATTTGTTTTGTTGTGTTTTGGGACATACATTATTAAAACATTTGTCAGTGTCTTTTGAGGGTTAACGTTTATCATTGCATCTGTAAGAAAAGAAAAGAGAAAAAGAAGATAAGCAGACAAAAAAAAAGACAAAAAAAAGGGAGTGATTAACATTAAGGGAGAAACTTATAGATTAGATTGCAAGGAGGGGGGGGGGGGATAGAAAGAGGTAGGCAGAGATGGCAAGAAAGAGATTATGAAAAAGTGAAAAAGAGGAAGATATAGACAGACAGAGCGACAGAGGTGGCAAGAAATAGAGAAATAGACATGGAAGGGAGAAAATGCTAGAGAAAACACTTAACAAGAAAAAAGGAAGTGTTTATTTCTTATCTTGCTAGCATAAAATTGGAACTATTTCTTTACCCTCAGATTTTAGTTAATTTTTTTGTATCAACAGACCTATGCAAAGAAACAGGATACATCAACATTTGTTATCGTTTAATCAAGATATAGCTACAGTGAATTATGGGAAGTGAAATGTGTGTACAGTAGAGCTCTCTTCCTGTCATCCATACTTTAAAAGTCGATCAAATCGGTCGTCACTGTAAAAACTAAAGCTTTGGCTCCTGTAAAAATCACTTTGCGTTTGGATCGACAGAGTAACACTAGTCTGTAGGCACAGACTCTGTCTTGACACTGAAACACAATTCTACAATGCTTTGAGCCAAACCCAACTTTGCAAGTCTCTGACTTTGTCAGCTAGGGCAGCTACAATACCAGGCCTACGGAGTGCATTGGACCATGCAGTCTACATAGTCTTACAGTTCAGACTCTGTTTATGTTACCACTGACGAGGGTTTGTGCATGCAAACTTGGGTAACCCAGTAAGGATACGAAAGAAACCAAGGAGAACCAGAAAAGGTATCTCTTCCCACTCCAGTAAGAGTCAAGGCAACCGCGGTTCAATAGCCTCTGCCCAAAATAGCCTCCTCCATGTACATTAGCAAGTGAAACATGAGCAGTCGCTGGAAAATGTCACTAACAGCATTTTATCTGTTCAACTCTTGAGCAAATATATCCACCGGGAGTCAAGTGTAATTAAGGCACTCTTCTGCGAACAAAAGTTCCTGTCCAAATAAGAGTGATTCTCGTTTTTAACCTAGGGGAACAAGCTTGCAAATTTGTTCGTTCTTCCTCCTCGAATCATTACTCCTTGCTGCATATTAGAATTTGTAGCATTAGTTTTCAAGGATATTCTTAGAACTGTTGGTACAGATTGCCCTATTTAGGTGTTGAAGCAAGGGCAGTCTCAATTAGTGAAATAGAAAGTTGCATTTGAGATTTTTTGCATCATTCTTTATGGATATGTACATGTAGTTACCGAGCTACATTTAGAACTAGGTTAGGGATAATGAACATTGATGTCTGAGATTTGATGAGAAAGCTATTTAGGAGTGGAGCAACCTCAAGAGGAGGAAATTAAACAAAAATATTATCTAAAAATGGAAGACTACTTGCTTGGCTTCCTGACTGAGTATGAGTTTTATATCATAGGTAAGATATTATAGAAAAATATATTGGAGGAGGGGTGCATGTTATGTCTCTCTTTCTATCTGTAATCTTATCTTCTTAAAACAAACACGTTCATTCCTACCTCCGAAATGTTCTGTACCTTAAAATGGATTGATATGGAAAAAAGATGGGAGTTCCAGAAAAGCAATGTTTGATATTATAAGCAAAAGCGCACCATCTTATTTAGTTGATATGTTCACATTGTCTGTCCATACTCATAGATACAAAACAAGAAATTCTGAAAATTATGGCGTCATTCTTCCAAGAGTACAAACAGAATGTGGTAAACGTGCTCTTTCAGTTGACGGTGCTCTTCTGTGGAATAGCCTGCCCCCTTCAGTGCGGAATGCCCGGAGCAAGAATATATTTTGTTCCCAATATTTGAAACGGTGCTCTTCTGTGGAATAGCATGTCCCTGGCTTTGTGGAACGCACAGAGCAAGATTGTATTTTGTTCTCAGTTAATTATATTTTACAGAATTTTTTTTTAAAATTTGTTTTACTATATCCGCAACTTTCATTCCAGGCAAGTGAATTGTGGCACACATGACCACTTTTAACAAAGTGGTCTCACATTATCAAGATTATTATGGGGGGGGGGGGGGGGATACTTCTAGCTTTTATCAAATTCAGTCAGTTTCCATTTCCTCACGCTTTGTTAATTGTAGGTTAAAATAATTAATATCTAGTCTCTTTCTCTACTGTTTTGTCTGAATTGTTTTCTCCTGTTTGATTTGACTTGAAATGAGTTATATTTATGTTGTACCTTCATGATTAATATCTTGTATTTGTATACAGGGCCCCCTGGAAAACAGTACTGTGCATGATTACTGACGGGGCTACCCTGTTTAAATAAAACGAAATAAATCAATCAATCAAAAAATAATTTCATTTTAACCAGTTGACTGGAAATGTGGTGGCCCCTGTATTAAGCCTATGGGAATGAAAGAATTTAGTAGTCAATTGGTTAAATATATCATCCGTTGAGAGCCAGAAGGGCGTTAATTATGTGTTAAAGTATACCACCTAACGCCCTTCTGGCTCCAAACATACAACGTGTTTTCTTCTGAATCATTTTTGCCATTTTTGTTCCCATGTACTAGAGTGCTACAGTTGATGTCCTCCTTCGTAAATGCCTTTTTGCTTGTTTCTTCAAGCTCTTCTCTTTCTGCCTTTTAAAATAAGATTCATGTTATTGACTTGAATTTGTATAGTTGATAGAATTTTTGAAGCTATTAATGAGTCATGTATGTATGTATGTTATGTATGTATGTATGTATGTATTTATTCATTGAACTTCACTGACATACTGCATCCATCAATATTTTGTTCGAATATAACATCAATAATCAGAACAATAATAATAATGATAAGAGTAACACAGTCATGACAAAAACCGGAACAATATATCGTGAGTATAGCATTCAAAACATTAAAAAAAAAAAATACTCATAATTGATCAACTAGACATGCTCTTTCGTGAAATATAAATTATCAGATTATGTACAAGTAGCGTAAGGCGATGAGAAAAAGAGCCATTAAAAGAATTATATACATATACTTATACACTATATATAGCTTTGCCTAATAATAAACAATTTAAAGGTTACCACGTTGATCAACTGTAGCGCAAAAAATGGGCAAATTCTTTTATGAGAGCGTTTTCTTTGAATGACATTATAAATATGAATCTCTCCAAACTGTTTGTTTTCAAAGTTACCATTGAGTGCTTTAAGATTATCAAAAAACAGTTACATGTATCTTCTTATTCTGAATTTATCACATTGCATGACATTATGGAATTCGTCTCCTACTGTCTGCACACTATGTCCTCCACAAAGACGTATATTCGCTGGTATTTTATGAGGGCGTTGATATCTTCCTTTTTCAATTGGTAGGTTATGTGAGCTTACAGTCATCTAAGTAATTTGTACATCAAAAAATAGGAGTAGATGGAAATTTCATATCAAATGTATCTTTTGCTTATTGCCTTTCACAATTTTTATTGTAAAGTCCCAGTCTTAGTATGATTTCAGTAAAACTACATTTAGATATTGTAAACTGAAGCTAACGAACAAATTGCCACTCTCCCCAACCTCTCCATGACATCCATCAGCATGCAAACATTCCACCGTTGCCCCAGCTCCCTCCCGCACGCATGTGGATTTACGAGATTGACGTGATCCCCCTCTTTCTCTCCTCATCATTTTGAATGCTCTCCCACAAGTAAACTAACATGAACAGAACATATCTCACAGAGCTCATTCATCACTGCCATCGGTTGGATAGATGGGAGCGGTGAACGAGGGACCACGACTAGATTAGATATGTATGGTATCCAAACGTGTCTGTATCATGATCTCAAATGGATGGTGCAACCGGGAAGGCTGGATGGATGGATGTTAGGGTACTAATACAGGATCAAATTGTCAGCATTATAACCAAGCTTTCTAAACATTTCAAAACCATTTGAGGCATGATTTGTTGCCACAAAGAGCGTACTGTTATTAAGATATACTGCATGAACATTTCAACCAGCTGCAAGATCTTTTACTCTTTTAAAATGTATCATGTTTTATGTTTGTAGTAGAATGACTTTTGTGCCCAGAGAAATGCTAAATGGTGAGTCTTCAAAAGAAAACTGACAGTTTGCAGTCCAAACATGCTGTAAATTTGATTAATCGCATGGTTAGTGTTACATGTACATGTAGCTTCCGACCTTATTAAAATGGTTCAGTTCTTACTATTAAAGATATTTATAGAAGTGCAGCTTTCCTTTTAATCCATTATGACTTTAGAGCCATTTGACTGAAATGCCAGACTTGCTACAGAGAAAATTCATGTCATGACTCTGAATTCTTGGCTTTCTTTAGGCAGGTGGTCGAGTGTTTTCATTCACGGCACGACTGTCTCACGTTCGGGTCAATGCCCAAGCGAGGGCTCTGGCCAACTCACTTTATCAAGTTTGAGAAACTTTGATAGATGTGTGACCATCTTTGGGGATTCTGCATTATACGTTGGATGGTGTAAGGATGAACTCTTTTGTTACCAACAGGGGTGCCGTGAATCGTCTTTTCTCTTGTTGATTGCTGGGGGGGGGGGGCACTCTGAAAAAAGGGGTTCCTCTTTAGTGCCTTTTAGTAACAAGAGTGCTTGTTTGAATCCCTTCCCAGTGCTTGTTTCTTTAGCCAAAGCATTTTATTGGCAAGTTGCCTCTCTTTTTGATCCAGGTGTAAGGAATGCATGAGCTTGAAGGAATTTTTCCTTTAACCCTTTCAGGACAGGAATTATTTAAGGGCTAAATTGATCACAGTTTGCTATATGGTTTTATAAAACGGGTTCTAGAATGTAGCTATCCTGATTGGTCAAATAACACAACGTGACCGTGCAAAAAAAAAGCACTAACGCACAGCAAATAGGCTCTAAAGCACCGCTGATACCTCTGGTGCGTGCAAACTTAAAACACAATGAAATTGCGTAGTTTAATTGTCATTTTAGCGCAGGGATTACATGCGCGCACTGAAACGCGCATGACTTTTGTTGGCTGCGCTTACATGTATGTGATGTCATCCAGGAAAGCATAGCAGCCTCCATGACTCTGCGACTCTTGGCGTTTCTATGGGGTTTGTAACCATTTTTATAGACTTCATAATCATATTGCCGACCCGTTTTATAAAACTATTAAGACATGGTTGTGAGTTTGTGCATTAGTGCGATCCGGCAACATGCAGGTTTTTATTGTGGTGTCCAACACACTCGGCTTGCGCCTCGTGCGTATAGTACACCACCATATAAACCTTGTGTTGCCAGATCGCACCAACGCACTCCCAACCATGTATTAACAGTATACTAATAAGGTGTAATATATTTGAAAACAACATATACGGTTAGGAATTTTGTCGAAAAGTTTTAAATTAAAAGTGCCAATTTTCATTAAAAAATGATTTTGAACCTCTCCATGTGTTGCCAATCTAAGCATTTTAACTCTTATCTCATTTTTAAAATTCTTGGCATCAAACACAATATGGTCATGCAACAAAAATGGAGATAGTGTGTGCTTAAATTTTTCCTCTCTCTAGCTCTGAATCAAAAGTTAGTGAGCAAAACCTCAAAACGTGGTCGATTGTCTCGAAAGGGTTGAAGCTTTGAATTCTCTCTGTAGTAGCTGGACTCATGCAAGATTAAGAGTATTCAGTGCTTTATTACTTTTCATGTATCTCAGAATCAATTAAAGTTTGAATTATTGTCACTGTTAGAAACGCTTCATTTTGCCCAAGTTATTTACATATTAACACTTTCAGTGCTGATGGCACGTATATGTGACAGATAGACTTCATTTTCATTCACCAATTGCTCGACCACAGGAAACGTATATGGTGGTCAATGTATAGCATTCTAAATATATGATTATAATTATATGCTACCTTAAAAATTTTCAGCGGAAATTGCAGGTTTTTGAGAAGATATTACCTTATTTCAACATTAAACAAGAGTAAAAAAAAATGAGAAACAAAATATAATGGATAAAAAGAAACTCAAATGTAATTTTCAATAATTCTTATGCATAAATTTGGGTAAAGTAACAATGTATCATAAGAAATGGTAATAAATTTCCTACAAGTTTTGTACACAATATTTTGTGAAAAAATAGATGGCTAATGAAGTGCAGAAATTTGAAAGTATAGCATTGATCACATTTGGTATAATTTTGAAGAGAGATACAGCCTTTGGCACAGTAAGAGTTAACAGACACAGTGATAGAACTACATATGGAATAATCAACGTTTTCTTCTTTCTTCTCTTGGCAGATACCTGTATATTGCATCCTTTTGTGCTAGAGAGGGAAGAGCTGAATATCCTCACAAGTTGAATTCTGTTAAGGTTTGCCAAAGGACTGCACACATAGCGGTGAGGTAAGTGAAAATACTTTTCAATCCATTCTCAAATGTTTTTTATTAGAAAGACCCGAGAAGCTAAAACCTATGCAGTACGTCATATAATTTTTTTTCAAACTGTCAGTATGGTGAAAGGGGCAATCTGTTAATGTGAATATTTTAAATGTCTCTTTAAGAAAGTATTTTCAATTTTAAAATCATACCCGACTGTGTATACTGTACCAGTCTCATTTTCTCCCACTGCGCGAATTTCTATTTTTCTTTCTACTTTAATTCAATTTAGCATTCAGTCGTAATCCCAGGTGGCTGGAGAGGCCAAAAACCATTCCATTAACAAATTGCCAAGAAGCGACTGTTTTCTTGCAGTTTTTTTGAAACACTGAAAGGACAAATATTTATATTTGTCTACCTTCCCTGTGGGCATATAATTCTCTGCCTTCCATTTCCACTCGTTACTGTTGCATTTGGTCTGATGTCGGCGCCAACTTAATCCTTCAAGTATTTTATGTGACGTAAAATTACTTCGAAATATTGAATTGACATTCAAACCTTGAATTATGATTCAATTTCATGTTTTTGTGTGTCGGGAAGTTTATATTTAATTTTCTTCTTGGACAAACCACAAGAATATATAGGAAGGAATCACAACAACTATGCAGAGATATTTCAAGACTCCTATGTCTTTAAGTTTTTAATTTTTTTTTTTGCTGGGGGTCAGAGTAGCAGTTTAAGTATCTATCTTAACACTGAAAAATTAATTGTGAGATTATCTCCAAAGGTTATGAGTCCTTGGCTACATATCTTACAGCTTCATGTGCTGAAATTCATCCAACCAATTTTGACAGAAATTTTTCAGATGTATTAGAAAATAAGATGATATAATTGAACTAGATTAAAATGAAATTGTAGACTTTAAAGACAGACAAAGGGGGAAAGAGAGAGAGAGGGAGAGAGAGTATATCTAAAGAGAGAAAGATGAAAAAAAAGAGAAAATATGGAGAGAAAGATTGAGAGGGGGAGAGAGAGGAAGAGATAGAAAGAGAGAGAGAGAGAATAGGGGTGGGAGAAAGAAAGAGAATATTGGGAAGAGATAGAAGGAGAGAAAATTGTGGCAGGAACATACCTAAGGTAGTGGAGATGGCACACAAATTGCAGGTCTGCATTTTAAATCTGGTAACTGGATAGAAAGTGAATAAAGGCAGTACCATCAAAGCGCTATAAACATAAATCTAGATTGTATGTATTATTACATTATTCAACACCTCTTTCCCCATTTATGTAAAAAGGAACTGGAATACTTCTTCATTAGAATAGAAGAACATAATCTCACCCAAGGGCAGTTACCTGATGTGAACTTTACACCTTCCATTAATATCCCACAGACCCGGTGGTAGAAAATGAGGTAGAATGCCTCCTCCATGCCATCTCCCCCAAAAATATTAAATATAAATTTAGGAAGATTGCTGGAAGTAGTAGACCACCGGGCACCATTGATGGAATAATGATCTAGTCTCGCTCCTCTCTTGATTCCCAATTATAACCTACCAAGAGACTCATTAAAATTGATTGCATCTAATCAATTGAAGAAGTGCGGTGTTAACCCTTCATGTTATCATCACAAAGTGCATGCAGTACAGGTCACTGAATGGGGTCCTCTATCTACATAGGCCATTTTGGATACCTGTTAGAAATTGCTCTGAGTGATGTGGTAGTTGTTGGTACTCTGTCAAATTTGACTATTATCACCAACAAATCACTTTTTGCTATTTATACTTTTCTTATTCTTGAAATAATGACCAGTCAATTATCATTAATGAGTATGCTAGCTACTTGGAGAAAATTATTTTAAGACATGCTTATAATTAGCATTTTCATTATAAAGATGTGATCGATTTTGTGTTAGCATTATCTTTTTTTTCAGGCATGAAATAGAGCATTCCAAAATCATGCTTGATTTATCAAGGTTTCCTGCCCAATTAGAACAGGCATTTCTTGCATCAATTACTGTGTGCATAACAGCATTATGATTAGTAATCATATCTCATGCAAATCATATAACGTTGATTGTAAATTATACATTTTCCACAAAAATGACTGTCCACTTTACAAGATTTACAAGTATTGTCATATACATGTAGATCTTCTCCCCCCTTTTCAGGGCCTTATTTGAACCACTGAGTACTATGCTAGCGGCTCTTTGCCACTCTGTGCTTGGTTTATTCAAGGAGGTACTAGGCAAACTCCTTGGTTCATATTTGTCCAATTACAATAAAAACTTCATTTGAACTATCTCGAAAACTATCAATGTAACTTATAAAAACAAATGCCAAAACAAAGCACTGCTGAATGTATTCACAAAAATAGAACCGAGGGGGGGGGGGGGGGGGGTTTCATAAAGCTGTTCGTAAAGTTACGCATGAATTCACGAATGAATCATATATGACAAGCCAAATGGGATGCTCAATGCATCAACTAAAGTTGAACTGTGCAGATGTAGGTTAACATTCTTAATATGACAAATATTTTTTAATGCAAAGTATATTTTTTGCAATTTTTTAAAATTTATTGGAAATATAGTCACACTTTGTTAAAACATTAGGAAAAACTTTGGGCATCCTACATGTATATGGCACTTCATATTCAAGTCGTTTGTAAAGTCATGCGTAACTTTACGAAAAGCTTTATGAAACACCCCCCAGTAATGCTTAAATTTATAGACCTATGCATGAACATAGAAGTACCGTACATTACAATGGCGAATTTCCATGAAAGTAGCTAAATATGTGTATAGCAGGAGTGAGTATCAATGTGGCATGCAAGGCATCATGAGCTTGTGAGCTTGATTGTGGTAGCTTGTGGGTTAATGTGTAGCAGAATTATGAATTGGTATCTAACATATGGATCCTCAAATCCACAGTTTCCAGAACATTCCCTGACCTTGCCCAATCCATGAAAGCCCAAGCTGCTTTAGATTTCTATAAAACATAAAGATCATGAGAAAAAACAAACACATTCAAAGGAATCCAAACATGAAATGTAATTATCCATTCAAACGTCATGCAGCAAATAGGTTCACTTGGAGTTTTTTTCCTTTTGTGTAGCAAAATATACACAATTGTATTCAAGGCTACCTTAGCTGATGCTTGTCTATACTGCTGGCTAGCTTCGTAATTGCTTCTGAGCGCCCCATTGTCTATTCATGATCTCTTCTTTCTATTCTAATTTCCTCTCATTACATGAAATCTTGAAGCCTGAAGCTACCTCTGGCAATTGCTATGCTGATGCGTGATTCATGCATCAATATCATTCTTGGCATCGTGCTTGTATTAAGGTGAAAGGAAAAAAGATGTATGTATTGATTGTAGATCAATTCTAGGTTCACCCATTAGCACCTGTAGCTGTATTAGCACTGTATACATATATACTCTGACAGAAGAGGCACTGGTTGAAACTATAGTATCCGAGGTGACACGAATAGTATTTTTTTAACTGCGTGTTTATAAGCTTGCATATTACTTATTCGATGTCGTGAGTGCATGAACATATTCTCTGTGATGTCAAATGCTGTGTATAGTATCTGTGAATAGTACTACTATTCATTAATTATGACATCACTAATTATGGTACACCTGACAGCAATGTGCTTATTCGCATGAGGCCCATGTGAACTATTTCTTATCACATGATACACAATAGACCAATCAACGGCACAGATCTTTTAATAACGGATTAAATAGCTATTATATTTACTTACTGGAAGGACTGTATTTTGCATAGTGTTTTTAACATATATGCTCAAACTCCATATAGTAACCTACACGGCAACTTTTCAATACAGCTTCAGTGTAAGAAATTTCTGTCATATCAGCGTTGGCATGTTATCTCGTCGTGTGTCCTTCACCCATAATTGCTCTCAGTCTAGCAAAGATCGGGAATGTTAGAGCAAGAAGGTACTAGGCAAACTTGCCTAGTACCTTCTTGGATAGAGTCTGCTGAGAGCCAGAAGGGTGTTAAGTCCATATAAATGATAGGAGTTAACATCCTTCTTATATACATGTAATACCCCATACATTTGGTGTTATATACCGCATGTCTAGATTCTAGGCCTCTGATTGGTCAAATTTGCAGTCATGAAATTCACTATGGACTGCTGGGCGGTACCGTGAAAAAATTGACCGGGCATAGTTCTGATCGCGCGTACAATGCAATACAATGTGCACTTAGCTACGGCAATTTAAATACGCGGGCGCGCAGCCGGCGCCATACTGTACACTGAACGAAATTTTGAAAGAACGATCGATGAGAATTACTTTACGGTACCGTATTTCATCTGTCTTTGAAATGAATTTCTGAGCTAAAGAAGGATGCAATATATAAAAGAAATGTTGACTGCTTCTTTTTCACGTCACGGTTAAAACCATGGCCCACGGTGATCTTGCAACTGTTCTATGCCCCTCAAAACAGTCAACATTTGTATACTATACCACATTGCAGTGTATGGGCAGTTTGGGGTGATTTCAAGGAGTGTAACAAAGGGTGATTACAGGTGGTTGCGATGCTGAAGGCTTCAGTTTGTGAATCTCTCAGAACAATAGAGAGAGCGAGAGAGAACATCCATCCTGTATAGCTGTAATGGCTTTCAGATATGGATCCAAGATTGCCGTAAGGTAAGGGGAGGGGGGAAGGATAGGGCACCATGACCCTCCTTGATCCTTGGAAGGGTAGTTTAGATAGCTAATGAACAACTTATCACTTTCCCTCAACTCTCTATGACAGCGGTCAGTGGACATTCCATCATTGCCTCAGTAAGAAGTCTTACTCCTGCTGATACTATGACTGAGGGTGTTTGGACTGTTTTAAAGGTAACAAAGGAGGATACAGTGTATATGTTATTATACTAATAACCAAACATTATATGTGTATATTATTTGGTTTATAAAATGCTGATGAGGATCCTTGTCCTGTGATCACCCTCAGTCCAAATTCTGTGGATCTAGAGTTGAATGACATCTAGTTACATCTAGTCGATTAACCTGCCGTCATTAGAAAATGCTAATGCCTTGTCATTAGCTTGTTCTAATGACTAGTAACACATTCTGGTCACATGTCCATTCTCAACCAATCTTTCCATTATGATCTACGTTATGTTTTTATCAAAATGGTTATCTTACTTAGATATTAACTTATCAGTCCAAAGCTATTTTACAGTTTACTATAAATGTTTATATTTTTCATTGATTTCTTTAATTTTCTTGAGAATCTGCTTGGTTAATTGTACAACAGGTATCCTTTTAAAATTGTGCTATGTATAAATATAAATGTAGAATGGACAGACTGTAATTTTATCATTTGGAATTATGAGTTTGATATTGTCTGCTTGTAGGTCTAAATGATAAATAATTTATGATATCAAGATAATTGTATGCTAAATATATTTGAAGAATTTACAACCTCTCTCTCTCTCTCTCTCTCTCTCTCTCTCTCTCTCTTCTGTTCTT
Organism: Heliocidaris erythrogramma; assembly: GCA_025617745.1. Taxonomy (NCBI): domain Eukaryota; kingdom Metazoa; phylum Echinodermata; class Echinoidea; order Camarodonta; family Echinometridae; genus Heliocidaris; species Heliocidaris erythrogramma. Next base: position 20,268,424 of record CM046860.1, read on the forward strand.
TTTGCTGACTTATTGTATCTATCTTTCTCCTTTTCATCTTTTTTTCCTCCCCATTATGTGTTTCCTCTGTTCTTCCTTTCACTCTCTTTCTCACTCCCTCTCTCTCAGTCCTTTTCTCTTATTAATCTATATTTCTTCTCAAAATAGATTTAATTATCACATCAAATCCACATTTGCACAAGTCCTTTCCCTCATAACGACATGGCTATTCATAGCAGTAGAACTCACCCCCTATCATAACGTCTGCCAAGAGGAATGCAAGAAAGCATTAACTCCCAATATTTCATGTAGAGTTAACGTCCTTCTGGCTTCCAGCAGACGCTATCAGCACTGGGATAATATCCTGGAGTGGGTCCTTCGGCCATAATTGCATGGTTATTCCGGAACGAAAAACATGCCTGCATTTGATTGACGGAGCGTCAGGGGATAGGTTTCTGCAACGAATATAGCACAAGGACATGCTTACTGACGGGTAATGCAGGAATGGAGGCTAAGGTAGGAAAGAGGTCCCTAATGGCAGGGTGGTATGCTTTGCTTTGTGCATCCATCTGGGGGAAACTCAATGTTATTTTTTGGCCCATGCCCATTTGGAAATTGATGTTTTTTCTCCCAAAGTTCTGGTGTTTGTATGTGTGTTATTACTTCACAAGGTGCAGTTATTTAATTTTTTCATAAAGGAGCTTTTGAATATTTTGATGGATATATGGCATCAGTGTACATATGCTGTCAATCATTTTCATCCTCATCATCATCATCATCATCATCATAAACATCACTGTCATCATCATTATCTTCAAAATTTTATTATCATAATTACTATCACCAGAATTATCATTATCACAGTCTTTATCATCACCACCACCATCATCATTATCATCATCACCATTATCTTTGTCATAATCATCATCACCATTATGTTTATCATCATCATCATCTTCATCATCATCATCATCTTCATCATCACCATCATCTTCATCATTAGCATCATCAGCATCATCATCATCACTATCATCATCATCATCACTATCATCATCTTCATCATCATCACTATCATCATCATCACTGTCATCATCATCACTTTCATCATCATCACTATCATCATCATCATCATCACTGTCATCATCATCATAATCATCACTATCATCATCAGGATCATCATCATTGGGATCATCATCATCACTATCATCATCATCATCATCATCACTATAATCATCATCATCATCACCACTATAATCATCATCATCATCACCAATCATCACCACTATCATCACTATCATCATCATCATTATCATCAAGAGCATACAAAGTGATGCGGTGATATTCAAACTTTAAAAGTGCAAAAAATGAAGCTTTACCGTGGGTACACATCTACCTAAGATGTATATTTGCTTCATGTTAACATTTTTTTCGCAATCACTTCTTCTGGGTAGACTCACAGAAACACATATATTTATTCTCATATTTCCAGCTGTGGATGGTGATTTCAAATTGACCTGTGATATATCTAAGCAAGATAGCTCTAGGACTTCCAGTGCAGCACACATTATCATGATTAGTTTTTGAAAATAAATAAATATGCAACGTACACAGATCAAAGGAATTTTGTTTCGCTTTACTTTTGGATATGATCAACAAAGTATTTTCAACAATACTGCATTAGTGAAGAGTAGATTTGAAAAATGAGGGTTAATATCCTCAAGTCATATTGGTTTGGACGAGATATTTTTCTAATTTAGAAAATACAGATAAAGGCTACTACTCTATATATTAAATTAAATACAGTATAACCGAAATCGATCATGAACTATGGCCAAAAGAAGTCTATTTGAAGCTATGAAAACTCAGTGTTAGGTTATGACAACAACTCTAATGATAATTATATCTGAATTTGTGTCGTGCATAATACACTGAAACAGTATCTTAATGCACTGTCAGAATAAAAAAATTAGTTATGCCGGCTCTTATTAGCATGACATTGACAAACCACAGTAGGCAAAATATTTTAATGCAAGGGCTTAATATCGTGGCTTTATATTCTCTTAGTACCTCTCTAAATTGCATTAGTAGGTGCTTAGATTCATTTTGATGGTAGATCAGTTCATCATTAAGTTAATACTCTGACATAATCAAATTGATTGACAAATTAAAAATATCATTGCTTATCGCGCATCTGTTGCACAGAGAGTTACTCACAACTCTATGCTGCTGTCAAGTCTTTTTAGCTTGAACTTTATTTTCCTTGTTTTATATTTATTGCCAAATTTGTTCACGGGGAATTCTTGGAATTTGTCTACATATATATCAGAAAGATGAACATGATTACATTGATTTTTTTTTGTATCGTCATGTCTTTTCCATTACTCTACATGACCTTTAACAAATATGCCAGCTTATTATTATATATTACCATTATACCATTCATGCACTTTGTGACCTTTTAAATTCATTTGAAGTTAAAATGGAAGGCTCATTTGTAGTACTTTCTACCCCATTTTTCGTCATTGAATTGTAAAGGTATTAAGGCAGACAAATCATATTTTTGTCCTTCTTGGAAAAGGACAGTGATGAAAACCTGTTCATGTTGATTTTGGTCTAACATCATCATATTTATCAAATAATGAATAAATAAATTCTGTGATGCTCTTGCCAGAGCCTCTCTGAAAGCAGGAACCAAGTAATTAGCGTATTACGTAGCCCGGTCCAGTGAAGCGCATGATTAAAATTTGACTTCCTAATATGCCCATCTGGAGCAGCGTATTACAAAACCATACATTAATAATCTGACCTGTAAACTAGGTTGATTAAATGTGGCTTGTGTCATGAATTTGGTAATAAGCACAGCTGATTTTGGTACACAGTGTCAGAAAGTGTATGCCACATGTACCTGGCTATTAAAGCCTCATTCATACTCAACACAGTATAAGCTGCCCCTAAATCTGCCACCGCAAAATGAAATCATTGTACATCTCAATATTCTTTTTTTTTTGGTTAGGTATACAGCACCCTGTGTGAGAGAGGCTTTAGTAGGGCACTGCTGCAGGAAGCAATTTTTGTGCTGAATGAATTGCACAAATTAAAAATTAAACTGTAAGCTCTGCTCATAATCCTAGCTCAGATTGAAATGATGGGTATTTCTAAATTTGAATATCTTTCATTAATCGCTCAGAGGTCATGCACCACTGATTTGCTACATATTCATATATATATGTATATGATTTTAGAGAGGGTGATACTTTTGTCAGTTATTTCAAACTTATTCTTCATATTGTTAGCCCATGCAGCAAGTCTATCCTAGTCTATTTTCAGATAATATGATATAGCATTTTTGGAGGTCAAATGTATATAATGCTATAGAAGTTTTTAGGACTTTAAACCCTAAGGTTTCATGCGACAGTTCCATCCATGAAAAGCTTTATTATTGGGGAAAAATTTATGTACATACATGCACATTATTTAATATATGAAGCGCATGTATATGTACATTGCAGCACAGCCTTGAGATACTTTATTAAAGGATGAGTTATAAAGCTTTTTATTAATTGGAAAAGTCACAAGGTACTTCAGGGTATAAAATTATAGAAACAATGCATGACTTGCTTTTAAATGCATATTTGTATCATCAAGTTTATGAGTAATTGAGGATACTTTCCAAGTGCTTCTGTTTAGAAATTTCAAATGTGGAATGCTCATACTGCTGTAGAAGTGATATTGATATTGAAGAAAAAAGTTTGTTAAAAATAATTTTGATAGTAGCATATTCTTTTCAACAGTCAAATTAAACGTTGTGTCTAATTTAGTAACTAGTATTTATATTAGAAGTTACTTACATATACATGTACATTTATGTTATATGTTTGTAGAGGGTGTGATACAATTACTGGAAGCACGCTATATAAATGCCAATATTTTATTGTGTATTCTAGAGAGAGAGACTTTAGTCAAGTATCAATTACCAAGCTACATGAGTAGAAATGTCACAAAGTGCTTCAGGGTTTGAAATCTTATCAACAATTCATGACATGAACATGGTGAATTTTGTATCATTAAGTATGTGTGACCATAATTGAGGATGCAATCCATGTAGTATTTCTAGAGAGTGATGGGAATAGAAGGTTTGTCATTATGAGAGCTGAATCTTTCTCAACAGGGAAGGTTTTATGTGTGTTTGTGTGTGTTAGTCGCTTTGTGGGATTTGAAATTTAATGACATACTTGTACATCGAAAACAGTCACTTTTGCTATGTGGCATGTTGCTGTTGTTGTTGGCATCTGTCTGTCTCGAGAGACTCTCGAGAGACTTTTTCAAGATGTGCATTTAAAATGCATTTCTACTTAGATTGTGGGATGTCATGGTCTCATAGATATGCAGCCTGGCTTGTGATCATTCTGATGGGGTCAACAAGTCTTACTTACTCTCTACAATCATGGAGTGATCAGTATCAGTATGATTATTCATGCATTACCCAAATATGTTTATTAGGTAACACTTATAAGTAGCTCCATGGAGGACAGTTTGATGCATTGTTAATATTTGCAGAATGTCAAGTTGTAGGAGAGAGAGAGAGATGGGGAGGGGGATGAGGGGGGGGGGGATATTGTACATTTCTTTACTTCTGCCATGTTTGTTAATGATAAAACAAGAAATGAATGGAACAAGACAGTCATTGAGATGTAGGTGTGTCACATGCATGCAGCATGTCGGCAATATCAGCCAAGTTGATGAAGGTGGGTTTTGGTAAAGGTGATGGAAAATTTGTTTGAACAAACTTGATGAATACATTTTACTTTGTTATATACATATTGATCAGATAAAACACCTTTGTGCAATATATCTTTACCTTCTGTCATTGTCCCTTGTTAAATTTTGACTTAGAGTAGTATCAATCAGAAGTAGATTAATTACACATTTAAACATTTTCTCCCTTTTTTATCTCTCCTGAGCCTAAGGCTCGAGTGAGCTATTGCGATGGAAATTTGTCCGTCGTGCGTCGTCCGTCGTCCGTTAACTTTTTACATTTTCATCTTCTTCTCCAAAACCCATGATCGGAATTCAACCAAACTTGGTAGGAATCATCCTTAGGGGTAGGGGACCCAAAGTTGCTAAAATGGTACATGTGGCCCCCAGGGGGGCCCAGGGGGAGGGCCCCAATTGTAAAAGCTGTGTAAATTTCAAACATCTTCTTCTCCAGAACCAGGCATAGTTCAGACTTGGTATTGTGTATGGAGATACCTCTATAGATGAAGAATGAATGTTGTTCATGAAATTTCTCTGAGTGGCCCTATAGGGGCCTTGTGGGGGTAACATACTGGAGGGGGGGGGGGGGGGGCGGGCGCTGCCAGGCAAAATTTACATTCTGATCTTCTTCTCCAAAACACATCATCAGAATATAACCAAACTTGGTAGGAATCATCCTTAGGGGTAGGGGACCCAAAGTTGCTAAAATGGTACATGTGGCCCCCAGGGGGGCCCAGGGGGAGGGCCCCCAATTGTAAAAGCTATGTAAATTTCAAACATCTTCTTCTCCAGAACCAGGCATAGCTCAGACTTGGTATTGTGTATGGAGATACCTCTATAGATAAAGAATGAATGTCCATGAAATTTCTCTGAGTGGCCCTATAGGGGCCCTGGGGGGTAACATACTGGAGGGGGGGGGGGGGGCGCTGCCAGGCAAAATGTAAATTCTGATCTTCTTCAAAACACATGATCGGAATTCAACCAAACTTGGTAGGAATCATCCTTAGGGGTAGGGGACCCAAAGTTGCTAAAATGGTACATGTGGCCCCCAGGGGGGCCCAGGGGGAGGGCCCCCAATTGTAAAAGCTATGTAAATTTCAAACATCTTCTTCTCCAGAACCAGGCATAGCTCAGACTTGGTATTGTGTATGGAGATACCTCTATAGATAAAGAATGAATGTCCATGAAATTTCTCTGAGTGGCCCTATAGGGGCCCTGGGGGGTAACATACTGGAGGGGGGGGGGGGGCCGCTGCCAGGCAAAATGTAAATTCTGATCTTCTTCAAAACACATGATCGGAATTCAACCAAACTTGGTAGGAATCATCCTTAGGGGTAGGGGACCCAAAGTTGCTAAAATGGTACATGTGGCCCCCAAGTGTAAAGGCTATGTAAATTTCAAACATCTTCTTCTCCAGAACCAGGCATAGCTCAGACTTGGTATTGTGTATGGAGATACCTCTATAGATAAAGAATGAATGTTCATGAAATTTCTCTGAGTGGCCCTATAGGGGCCCTGGGGGGTAACATATTGGAGGGGGGGGGGCGCTGCCAGGCAAAATGTAAATTCTGATCTTCTTCAAAACACATGATCGGAATTCAACCAAACTTGGTAGGAATCATCCTTAGGGGTAGGGGACCCAAAGTTGCTAAAATGGTACATGTGGCCCCCAAGTGTAAAGGCTATGTAAATTTCAAACATCTTCTTCTCCAGAACCAGGAATAGCTCAGACTTGGTATTGTGTATGGAGATACCTCTATAGCCGAAAAATGAAAGTTGTTCATGAATTTTTTCTGGGTGGCCCTATAGGGGGTCTGTGGGGGTAACATACTGGAGGGGGGGGGGGGTGGGGCAAGTTGTCCGCCATCCATAAACTTTTTACATTTTCAGCTTCTTCTCCAAAACCCATGATTGGAATTTAACACAACTTGGTAGGAAGCTCAGACTTGGTATTGTGTATAGAGATACCTCTATAGATGAAGAATGAAAGTTGTTCATGTGCTATAGAGAACATGCACCAGATGTGAATTGATCCACCTCAGGTGAGCGTCGTGCCCCCTGGGGCTCTTGTTTTCATTTGAGTTAGCTTGTAAGAAATATCAATATTACCATATCATTTGTCGGATATTTTAGTCCTCTACAGTGCCTTGCAATTTGATCTTTTCTTTTTCCCTTCCAAGGTCATTTGTCATTGTTAGCTTTTATCTTGATATCCAAATGAAATGAGTAGGGTATGCATTATGAAGTTGTGTTGTCTTTGATTTCTTTGTCTGAAATAGTCATTGTGTTCTGAGAAAACACTAATCCATCCATATCCCTCTTACAATATTTGTGCTCATTTGCAGTGCTGAACACACCAATGCTTTGTTCATTATGATCACTGACAACATCAGAGAATGGGTTCATGTCCTTGCCATTTTGTAAGAAAAAGCAGACTTCCTGACTCCCCGTTGAACTGCATTATAACTAAAGGGCAGACAATGACAGGTACAGCTGTTTGATAGATGGGTCGTAGGCAGGATCTTTTGTTGCGTTTGAGCGATAGAAGTCTAATTGGTTTCTAATCACAATCCATTTGTCAAGGATTTAAATACTTATCATAATTAAAGAGTACCATTTTGCTTATACACTGTAAAATGATCATGAAATGAATGGCAGAAATGGAAAAGAAAATGTTTAATTATGCCACTACCATCACTTTTCTTGCTGTACTATACTGCTACCACTGATTGTGTTATTACAGCCATGTCTTTTGAATATTACTACATATAATATGAACAGCAGCAAATGAAAATACTGTTTTTAGCAGTCAGGAGTCATATTTAAACTCTTAATCCTTATGCTTAAAATCAAAATTACCATGGCTCCAATCTGCCTGTTTTCTTTCTTGAAAAAAACAAGATTACATCTGTAGGTTATTCCAGAACTTTCCAGTAAAATCTTCAGATCAATCATTGCAAGAGCCTTCCAATATGCAAGGTCTAGGGGGAGCTTCATTTTGAATGTACTTGCTGAGCCTCTACTTTGGAATACGATATCTTCTCCAATCTCAAAGATCTGAAAATCTGAGGTGAGCTGGCTCAGTGGATAAAGCACAGGATCTTTGAACGGAGAGGTCCTGGATTCAAAGTTTAATCAGTGCACTAGTGCTCTTTTGTATAGTATTAAGATAAGACTTAATGCCATTGATTTTCTGGTAGCATCTCTGCAATACTTCCTTTTTTAGCAGTCAGGTGAAATAACATCAGCATCAACATGTGATGTGTGCAGACTACTTAATACCATGCCTTACTTTTTCCTTTGCTTTTAGCATACAGCCAATATGTGCAATAAAATTCAACATTATAATCATCATTCTCATGTGGGTTGGTCTTTGCCAAAATGATTGAGTGCTGCTACTTGTGGAAAATGCAACAGGGAATGGCTGTCTTCTGAAGCCAAGAGCTCTTATATGAGTTGATGGAGTGGTCACTGAGCAAGCTCTTACTTGCACCCTTGTCGTGGGATTGTGTGATCTGGCCAGAGATCGATTGCAAATTGGATTTTGATTACAGTGATCGGTCAAGAGTGGCCGGCAGCTTGGCAACAAAGATATGTAACCCTGCAGAGGGACCAGAGCAAATAAATCAACATATACAGCCCACTGCCTGCAATAAGGTCGTTTTGGCCATGTATTGCCAATAGCGGTAACAGCCTTATTGCGGATAGCAGTACTGATTGGAAGTCGGTTCAGTGTTTTACGACATGTATCCATCCAGTAATTGGCCATCACAAGAACTTGGACCATGTCATCTCACACCACTTTGATCTGTTGACCCTAGGACATCCCAATAGACAAACAGCCCATGAGACCGACAATATTGGCCTTGGGAACCCTGGGCTGTTGGTCTCATGGGACTTCTGACAACTTTTCAGACGGCCCACAATCATGGTCTGTTGGCCTTGTTGGCTGTAGCCAGTCAACCCAGACTCTAAGACTTGCCATTTGCAGAGTTTTTATTAGGCATGGTTTGTTGTTCATTATATAGAAGAATCATTATATATACACTAATCATTATATACAGACTAATCATTATATACACACTAATGCAATGCATACATGATATATATATATATATATATATCTATATTTATATATTGCCTCCATTCGTATATTAAAAAAAAAAATATTGAGTTATATGTTCTTATACTTCATCTAACATAAGGATTACTTGATATGCTTTTACATTATGTCACCATTTGCATGAAGTGAGTCATTATTTCTATTTTCCAGTTGTCAAAAAAGTCATTAAAGATGTCAGTGCCCTGAATTTATCTTTACAGAAGAGCTGCAGTCTGTTTCATGTCATATATACAGAAGAGCCTTAACTGAATTCTGCGTAATAACATATTATGCTTGTGTTTAGAGTTTTTATGGCAATGCATTTTGAAGGTACACATTTATTAAATGAATAAAGCGTTCTATACGAAATACATTTGTGAACATTAAACTGAGTAATCATTTAAGTCTCTGTGAACCATATTATCACTCTTGCACAATGATGTGTGTTCATGAAAGATGTATGGGAAAGATATTTTGGACCTGACATAAAGATATATACTCCCAGACATACTGGCTAGCCACTGGCCCTGTAAAAACTATCACAGACCTGGGATTAAGATTACAATATTCATCACTCATTTTTAGTTCTTTAGTGAAGATTTCATTCTAGTGGCATTTAGGACAGAGTATTTTTGTATTTTAGAGCAATAAAACTCAATAAATGTGAAAAGTGCCAGTGAAAAGTTTGATGAAATGAACATAAAAGCATTCAATAAAGTTTGAGGAAAATTAATCCCATCATTTAAATTCAACATGTATAAAAACATTAATGTTTACAGTCATTTAACACATTATTTGTTATCCTTTGAATTACAATATTGAAATATTCAACTTGTGTTTGAATTCTGTTTGTGATGGCTGATATCCTGAAATGTTTATAACCAAGAATATGTGTAAAATCATTTCATATATATCAAGTGGAAACAATGCATAGCCCATATACTAGACAATCATGGTGACAAGAATTCTACAAACTGGTCACAAATATATTTTGTGAGAAGAATTCTCAGATATATGATTGCCAGGTTTCATTTTTTATTCTGAAATAAAGATTGTTTCTTTTATATCTGATCTGTTTTGAATTTGAAAAGCTTTTCTGTGCTCAAGAAATGTGAAATCCAATATTCTAATTTGGGTGGCTACACCTCCTAAGGCACTGAAAATTTAAAAAATTGAGCTAGACAATGGAAAATATGTAGACAATCAAAAGAGAAATAAATTGGCATTGTCTATGTATACAAGTACATTCAACTTTAGAAGTTTGTAGGAAGATGAGATCCTGTCTTTAGAATTTCACATGAACAAAACAATACTCTTTACAGTCATTTCAACAAATTAATTTTTTTCCAGAGAAATGAAATAATCAAAATATTAAGCTCATGTTTTCCTTTTTCTTTTTCATCTGATATCATGATAAAAAGAAGAAGTTTTTTGTAGTACATATAAAATCATATCATAAATCATTTTTCAGCAACATGTGGTTTATATTACTCATTAATCACTACAAGAAGTCTAGAGACTGGTTACAAATATATTTTGTGAGAAAATATTTTTCAACATAAGTGCCAGGTTTCACTGTGTATTTTAAACAAATATTATTCCTGATATCAGATCTGTTTTGAATTTCAGTAGGAAAGACAGGCTTTTCTTCACTCAAGAGATATGAAATCAATATATTAATTGAGGTGGCCTCAACCACTTGCGGCACTGAGTAGGATAAAAATTAATATAGACACCGGAAAATATGTAGAGAATCAAAAGAGAATAAATCAGCATTGTCTGTGTATTTGAGTTCATTCAACCCTTGAGAAACACGAGAGTATGGAAGACAAAAATAGACAAAAATGTTTTTGTCGTTCAACGACCTGAGAGAGGTATACTGTATATAGCTGCTACGATAAAACTAAACGACTTTTGTGTCATGTGACCAAAACATACATGTCTTGATCAGAAATGGCAATATAAGACAAACAAGAGACGTGAAAATTGGGTGAGTAACATTGGCAGTAAAAAATAAAGGAAAAGAAAATGGGGAATGCAAGGAGAGAAGTGCCAATAGAGATGAGAGAAAGAGAGGGGAGGAAGGAGAGAGATGAGAGAAAGTGAGAGAGAGAGAGAGAGAGAGAGAGAAGGGGATGGAGAGGAAAAATGGAAAGTCCAGGGAAAGGGATAAAGAGAGAAATTAGAGAATTAGAAAGAAAAGAAGTGTATGCGAGAGAGTAGGAGAGAGAAAGAGAGAGGAGAAAGAAAGTGAGAGTTATAGAGAGAGAGAGAGAAAGATATAAAGAGAGAGAAATTCATAGAGCAAGAGAGAGGAAGAAATAGGAGGCAGATCCATAACACTTGCATATATTGACATTCAATTCATCAGTACAGAAGATTAAATATAAAAAGATGTTCATTTTAAAGTCAACAATTTTCTGTCTCGAGTGCACTGTTAATTTGTTTGTCTTCGTCTCCCTGTGACAGAAGATAGATCATTTTCTCAAGAGGTCAATTTGTTTGATGAATACAAAGCACACAAATCTTGAAGAATGTAACCGATCTTTGCAAGTACTTATTTGTATCCAAAATTAGCCCTGTCGTATGACATATCTGACTTTATTGAATATGTAACATAAACCAGACTGATATGGAGTAGGAATACTTACGGCATGTCAACAGAAACCAATATTGATTGTGAGTTGAAAACAAATATCTCAGTACTTGAAATCTTGATTGATTTCACAAATATATTGCTGTGATATCGTGTAGTAAATAAACCATACCCTTCTACATTTATCTGATGTAATTCTTTCCCATTGCTTCATATATCTCTTTATACATCTTTCTATATACTTCTCCTCCACTTTCTTTTTCTTTCTTTCTCTTCTCTATTGTCGCTGTCTCTGTCTGTCCCCTTCCGTTCATCCCCTATGTATTTCCATCCCTATGTTTCCATGCCTTGCTGCAACGAGTGCTGTCACTCTTCACTTCTATTAAGTATTCATCTTGCCATTTCTGGTCAAGTAGAGCTCAGATATTCTTTGGTCACAGGACAAGAGTCATAGTCACTTTATATATGTGACCAGGCACCACAAAACCACCGAAATGTGTGCTTTTCAGTTAGAGCTCAATAAAGGTGTTTTTGGTTAGCATGGTCAAATATCATTTTTTTTGGTGCTTTTCCTGAAAGAGTATATTTTTTTCTAAGTAATTTAAAAATTGGAAGAACCAAACAATCTAAAAGTTGTATTTCAGAGAGTTTTTTTTTTTAGCAGACCTATGTTTGCCTTCTCTGGAATTTGTGGTATTAGTTTTCTTTCTTTACAGCCGTGAATACTTGCTTCATTTTGATCTTTCATAACTTTACAACAGAGTAACCTCTTGTATTGATACTTGTCCAAAATGATGAGCAGGATTTACTGCATTAGTATGCCAAGTTTTTGGACAATCTGATAATCCCTTCATAAAAAATTTATATTGAGTTGGAATCCTCCTTTTTGTCACCTTTGCATAATACCTGGCGAGTCAGAGTGGTTCAATAGACTGCAAACTTTAAACCCTTATTTCTCAGAAGTAGCACTCTGTAGGGTTGGACATTCTACTCTTTCTTCAGTGGCCAAGGAACGTAAACTGCTAAATGAGTTATACATCATTTTAAAAGCTGATAATCTCCTCTTTCAGAATCAGTCCTTAAATAAAAATTCATATCTGGCAAGATTTTGTGGTGCCTGGTTGCATATATCATAGCATTTGGTTTCAATTCTCTTTCCAACAGTACAATTGTCTGTGTTTTTTGTTTCCTCATATGATGACCTCCGTGTAGATCATGAACTGTGCTATTTAGTCCTGTCCCATCTTCATTCATCATGTCAAGAATGATGATTCTCTGTATTTTGATAATTGTCTTTATTGTCTTTTTAAATTGAATTGTATTTCTTTCTGCAGGATGACTTGATGCTTCTTGATAATGGGGTCAGATCATAGTATCTTCTCATCTACTTGGGACTTATAGGTAAGTGTCACTAAAATCATATACTAGTAGGTGCTTAACCCCTTCCATGCCTCCGGATTTTTGAGCAATTGTCAGAAATGAACTTTCGTGAGTCGAATATTAAGGTTCAATGAGTTTTTTTCTTGAGCAAACTGGGCAAAGATTAATTGCATAGGAATAAACATTATATTGGAGGCGCAGATTTCTGTATCGGGAAGAATTTTCAAGCCATTCTGAGCCTAAACAAAATGTTCAACACTCACATTTTTGGGCGGGATTTGCCGCCCACGGCATGGTAGGGGTTAAAGTGTACCAATCACCTGAAAAAATAAATTGTGTTACAGTTAGAAGGTATAAAATCATCATCAAAGAACTTTATCTAGCAATCTACATAGGTCAACATGGTTAAGGAGTATGAAGGAAATAAAGGATAACATGAAAATGCTTGCGCGGAACCGAACTCCAAGTTTGGTTCCGCGCGAGTCCTTATCTTGGCGTCTCCTCACGAGTCGCTTTTACGTGTATATTGAGTGTAATTAAAATTGCAGTATCTCTCTATGGAATTAATATTTGAAGCCCATATTTTGAATATAGTGACATTGAACCTCTAACACACAAAGCAAACTATTTTTCGGTGATTGGTACCCTTTGACCCATTGACTACTGAATTCTCTCAATCCCATTAGCTTAATACAGGGATCACCCGGTTCCCGTAGGCAACGGTTTAAGATATATGTTCAGACAAGGAGTTAAAAGGTAATGCGTGAGTTGCCTAGATGCTGATTAGAAATGCTTGAGATGATCTTTGTGGGTTTCCAAGGAGTTAAGATGATGTTGGAAGGATTAGGTTATGAAGTACCAAATTGCTAGATCTCTGTGTTTTTACACGGTCTTTTGTAATTGGCACTTACAGTTACGTGGTACTGGAGTCATTTAGGTGCTTGAGATATCTGTTCAGACAAGAAGTCATATGATAGTGCTTTCGTTGTTGAGCTTCTAATATGTTAGGTGCGTTTTGAAGGTTGCCATGTTGTTAAAGTTATATTTGAAGGATAAAGGTAACAAGTTATAAATTGGTCAGATATCAGTAACTTCATATCTACTGTAGACAGCACGCAAAGTGTTTATGAAGTCATGTAGATAAATCTAGATACATAGACCATTGGGGAAATTTACCAACTTCACACCATAACTGGGTCATTTCATCAGGTTGGGACACATTGTGTGACATGGCTTGTATCATTAAAATTATCAGCAGGTTTTCTTGTTTTTATTTCATAAAATATTCATATCCGATTATTTAAGTATTTTAAGTTGTTTTCAGTCAGGAAAGTTAAGCTGTCACAAAGATATGATTAAAAGTGTCGCCTCTGACGTAACATTGACGCGGTGTCAGTGTTATGTCATGAAAAACAGATTTCCTTTGTTTTTCTGGAATGTAACCAACAGTCAGGGACATATTAAGTATAAATATTTACAATACATGCTTCGACAACAGATGAAACCTTTATCCTTCATAATTGATATCATAATATTGTGGAAAACTTGTTTCAAACAAAATTTGAATGCTGACGTAACACTGACACAGTGTCAATGTTACGTCAGCACACACATGCTGATTAGTATGTAATTAGTATTCAGTCACAGGATTATCCATCAAACTTAAGTGGTTTTCAGATAGAATCCTCTCTCTTCTACATAATTAATATGTTTAAATTCCAGGGGTTTATGTGGATTTTCTAAAATAAAACAATCTCTGACTTAACATTTTCCACTTTGTGGTGTGACATGAAAAATCTAAACGATGTAGATGAAAATATTTTAATTTTGTTTCGCATGATTTAGAAACATTTTGTATGTGTTGTCTTGAGGATACATCTGGACAGAAAAAAAAAGTAATTTCTCCAGAAATTGGGGTACACAAAAAGCAGAAAGATGAGAAAAGTATAAAATGAGAGTGATGACGTAACATGACACCACAATAGTAACAAATTTGCTATTTCTCTTGTACAAAGATGCTGGATATCATCAAAGCAGGTGTTTTAGATAGAGTGTTCATATTGAGTCAGATAAGCTAAGTTTAAGTTGTTAGTTATAGGAAAAACAAAGAGAAACTTGACAAGCCAAAATTCTGATGTAACATTGACACCGTGTCAATGTTACGTCAGATTTATAGGTTTTTAAGGTATTTTTAAAATAAATCATGTGTACACATGGAGAGAAACATATGAAATGATTGATTACCCTAATCTTAATATTACATAAGATAACTGCATTGATTCTACTGATATTTTCAATGATACAAGCTTTTTCATCCAAAATTTTCAAGCGTGTTCCAACCTGGTGAAATTACCCAACTACAATTTTTTTTGTAATGGTAGAACATTTTTAAACATCAGAGATGTAAAATTAAATGAACTGCCTTTGATTTTCAAAAAAAAATATATCTGTTATTGCCAAGCAGTAATGAAATGTGCATATTAATGAGGTCGGTCACGGATGGACATCAAAAGGAAATCAAGATGTCCTTCTGTTACTGACCTCATTAATATGCAAATTTCATTACTGCCTGGCAATAACAGAATTTTTTTTTGAAAATCAAAGGCAGTTGATCTAATCTTACATCTCTGATGTTTAAACTGTTCTACCATTACAAAAAAAGAATTGTAGTTATGGTTTGAAGTTGGTAAAATGTGTCTGAATGTCCTCTTACAGTGGAATTGCCCCATTGCTTTACACAAAGACTCAAAGGGTAATTTATGAGCAGCATTAGTACAAACAAAAATTGGACTTGAATGTGTTCATAGTTATAATGTGATATTTGAAAGACAAGATCATCAATCATTAGACATCCAGATTTAAGTGTCTTCACATCTACTGATGACTACAGGCAAATAGTGTGGAAGTCTTGTAGGCGGATAAAAGTACTTCATCCCTTTTGCAGGCTTTTTGCCAATTTCTGTGAAACTTTGCACAGGCTTAGTAGACGTCCTGTAGATACTACCTATGAAATTTCAAGGGCGCAAGTTTTATAACTCCTTTGTAGGAAATGACAATCTTGCTTTTGTCGCAGAGAAAGCTATTCAGAAATCAATGCAAGTACATGTACAAGTAATGGTCAAAAAACAGTTTTAAAATTATGTGATTTTTTTTTTCGCATGGAAAAAAATTAAGTGTTGCCAAATTGTTGTTATTACTCACTTAAAAGCGAATTATAATCCTTTCACATCCGCAAAGTTTTCCAATTATAATTCTTTTGTAATTTATTGCATACTCACACAACTTCAAAATTTAGGGCTGCAAAAGGGATGAAGTACCTTTAAGTTGTCTATGTACACAGTGGAAAGGTAATGAAAGAGCTCATTTGTGTGCAGCAATTTCTGCTCTTTCTACTCATGTAGCTGGTATATTTTTTAGGGCTGTGAATCAAAAGTTATTGAGCTAAACTACAAAATGTGGTCAATTGTCTCGAAAGGGTTAACACCCTTCTGGCTCTCAACAGATGGCATATTTTTCATCAGGAGGAATAGCCTTAATTGTTGCTCACAATTCTTTTGTAAGCCAGAGAGATTTTTGTGTCCTTCTTAGTGAAGCAGGCATTCTCAAGTTTAATTTCAATTTCAAATTGTTGTCGCGCTTGAAGCAAACAAAGCATTGTCTCTCTTTCAACACGTGCTTCTCTCTGTGCAGGGTGTAATTTGCTAACAAATTCAATTTGTCAGAGCGTGGTGCAATTGTTGACTTGAGGAATATATACTGTTGCGGGGAGTCCGGTGTAACAACAAGGATAAGATATAATTTGATTATTGAGAATGCGATAGGTAAACATGTGGAGGGAAAGAGTAACATGGAGAGAGAGAGAGAGATAGAGAGAGGGTATATATAACCAAGAAAGAGTGTAGTGTGATAAAGAGGAAAAAAAGGGGAATAAAAGGAAAAATTTAAGTTATTGAAAAATTATAATAAGTGAAATGGTAGGAAAGAATAATGAAGAATATCCATAGCAAAAAAGCAGATTCAAAGATTAAGAAACTGCATTGAGAAACGTTTATTTATTAAAGAAATAAGAATACTTTACAGAAGTAATAAACTTTATTTAGAAAGGATAGACACTCTTTGAAACTGAGATCAAGGAGACAATGAAAAATTTATTAACGAGCCAAATTTCAAACCCTGCATAAGAACAAAAGCTAAGGTTTAATTATAGACCGGACAGGTGTATAAATAAGAGACAAATGGGAAATAGATAACAATTATAACCTGGCAGGTAAGGTTGAATTGTGCACACCAGGTGATGTGGGTATTTATAGTCTGATAGCATTACCTTAAAAGTTTGGTATTTCCAGTGCTTTGCAGGTGTACTTTATTCCTGGTAATATTTTAGCAGCAGGCAGTGTGTAATTACTGGTGATCGCTATCGATTTGAATTATGAAAGCAATCATCCTTCATGGCTAGAGGGATATGAGGTTGCTCAGCATCATCTGCTATTATGAAAAGATATTGGGATATTAATACACTCTTCCCCTTCTCTCTCTCTCTCTCCCTCTCTCTCCCTCTCTCTCTCTCTCTCTCTCTCCCTCTCTCTCTCCCTCTCTCTCTCTCCCTCTCTCTCTCCCTCTCTTTCACTCTTTCTCTCTTTCTCTCTCTCTCTCTCTCTCTTTCCTTATCCTTCCTCTCTTAGTCTTTCTTTGATCATCTTCTAATTTTCTTCATAGCTAGAGTGATATGAGCTTGCTCAGTATGATTGCTATTTTTAAAGAATTTTGGGAGATTACTGCTCTTTCTTTTACCTTGCTCTCCCCTAGCTCTCTCTCTCTCTCTCTCTCTCCCACTTTCTCCCTCCCACTTTCTTTATTCTCTGACTATTCCCCTCTCTCTCTCTGTCTTACTCTTCTTCTGACCATCTTCTATCATTTCTGTACCCTGATTTCTCATTATAATTTGAGAAGATTTAGAAGAACAAGAAAAAACCTACAGAAAGTCATTGGATTTATTTGGAAACATGAACTTCAGTTTGAAGAATAGGAAATAGTTATGAACATACAAGAGAGAGAGACAGAGAGAGAGAGAGACGGAGTGAGATACAGAGTGGAAGAGAGAGGGGGGAGGCATGGAGGATGATACAAGAATACACCATTCAGTGGTCTGGAGTCTCTACTCATAGTGCAGAAAAAGAAGAAGAAGGATGGCAATTAAATAAACAAGAAGGCTGTCACCAGGTAACTAGAGGTTTCTTTATCTAGAAATACAAATAGATTATGTTTATAATCAATCACAAAGTGTCAGACCAGCTAGGAGAACAAATAAGTCGATATTTAGATGTATACTACATGGGACAAGACAAGATAGGGAGATGACCGAAAGGGGGATGCAAAGAAAGAAATGTTTGAATATGATAGTGCAAATATTTCAAAGCATTCAAAAAGAAACTGAATAAAGATAGAGAAAACAGAGACAAAAGGAGAGAGGGGGGGGGGGGGGTATAGGAGAGGTAGAGGGGGAGAGGTAGACAGAAAAGGGAGAGTTGGCAAGGTAGGCAAGGTAGAGAGAGAGAGAGAGAGAGCTGGAGGGGGGAAGTGATATATACACAAAGAGCCAGTATAGACGGAGTGTTTGTGTGTGTGTGTGTGTGTGCATTGGTGTTGACCGGCAACCGCGGGCACTAATATGAAAGCACATCTTCGAACCGAGGACACACACTAGACCGAGGACCGTCCTCGTTTTGATTTACAGTTTGTTGGCTTTATTTTTAGCTTCTAACTACGCTGTTGAACTTTCGAGCATAAATGAGCAGAGTGCAAATATTTTGTGGGTAAAATTTTTTTTTTTTTTGCTTACGCACTCTATCCAACAGACGGGCACGCCCGGAAAGCAGTCTTCCAGGATTATTCTCTTCAAAAACAATTGAAAAATAACTGTGAATACTTAATTATGAATAAGTCCATGGTTGGGTAATGTTGACACACAGTCCTCGTTTTCCGGTGAAAACAAACGTGTGTGTGTGTTGTGAGAGAGAGAAAGAGAGAGAGAGAGAGAGTGGGAGATAGCGGGAGAGGGGGAGGGAGGGAGAGAGAGAGAAAGAGACTAAGTGATATACAGAGAGCAAGGATAGACAGAGGGGATATATATATATATGGGGTATAAAAGGGAAGATAGTAAGAGAGAGAGAGAGAGAGAGATAGAAAGAAAGAGGGAGAGAGAGAAAGAGAGAAGAGTACACGAACAGGTACATGTAGAATGACAACATGAATGATAAAAAGAAAACAGAACAAAACAGACCTGACCCATAAGTGATGTTGGATGAGATCTCAACTGTGCCAAGTGTTGTTTTTTTTGGTGACAATTACACTCTGCCATTGTGTATGCTGCCTCTCAGGTTCTCCTCGCTCTGCCATCGATCTGAAAATTGCCATATCCATTTTTTCGCTGTTTCTTAACAACTCGTCATGTTTGCTCTCGATCCTTTTATTCCTGTGCTTGAATAGGTATGTCATTACCCCCCAAACATGCCAGTTTGTATTGATCTGAAGTCCATTCTAGGTGCCTTAATTGCTCTCTTCTTCTCCTCATCCTACCTGAAGTAGCACTATTTTATAATAGACCAAATTCCATTAGCCACGTTTACCGTGCATTTTTTGAGAGGCTGTCTCTACATTTAATCAATTATTAGCATTTCCTTGCGAGATTAGTTAATGATAGAAAAAATGTTAGTTGTTTTGTCATGACCCACCATTTTGAGATGTGCTGGTTAGAATAGGATGGTTTCTGGTAATTAAAGCACTTTGAATTGATCCAGGTTATAATTACTCAAACTATGATCTCCTATAGACTTTCAAAGAATGAATGTGCATTTCAACCAGGTTATGTGCTTGTTATTTCATGGATATTTCCTTTTTAGTGACAAAAAGAGCTCATAACTTTGCAAATGTCTGATAAATAATGGTTTGTAAAGTTAGATAACAACCCTGAAATACTATTAGTTGCAGAATGTGTTATTCATGAATGTCATGATGGTCCTAGATTGAAAACACTAGCTGCATAATATTCCCTAACTTCATAAATTTTTAGCAGAAATGGACACAAATCTCTTCCTCTCTTTTCCCCTTTCCTCTATCTCGCTGTCATCCTCTTTCCCTCTCTTGTCTGTTTCTGTGGCTCTTTCTGTCTCCTTTATCTCCTTTTCTCTCTGTCTCTCTGTCTCTCTCTATCTCTCTCTCTGTCTCTACGTCTCTCCCTGTCTCTCTATCTCTCTCTATCTCTCAATGTCTCTCTCTCTATCTCTCAATGTCTCTCTCTCTCTCATATGATTTTTTTTTCTGGAGTACTCTCGAAGTAATACATCTGCTTTTAAGACCATGGATATAGATGCAACCAGATTGACCTAGTTTGTAAGCCACGTAGATCTATGTATATTAAGATTTTTTCTCCCTTATCTTCTCTATTAGTAGATACAATATACCCCTTCATATCAGCCGATAGGATAGTACTTAGCATTCATTATTCAAAGGTGATGAATACTGATAGGTATTATACAGATATTGACTGGTAGGGTGTGTAATATAACATTCTTCGGACCACCAAAGGGAGATATATTTTCCCAAGGTGTTATATAAGCACACAGGGCTGAGGGAAAATATGATCATGAGGGGAAATATAACTCCCTTGCAGTCCAAAGAATTATATTAAACCCCTTGCAGTTAATATCTGTTATATTAGGTAGTCTTGATTACACCAAATTCTCAGTGGCTACTTGGCAATAAAATATTGGATGTGAGTAAGTACGAGTCATCCGAAGTGTAATTTTGCAGATATTATGACAAAGTATGTTCATATAGGCCTGAATTTAAATCTAGGCCAACATTTGGTCTAACGTTCCATATAGATCCCACGGGATGGAACTGCATTTGCTTTATAATGGGGCTGAAGGAGTGAATGAAAATTCCTATCTAATTTTTCTTTTTAGATAGATTTTATACATGTAAATACAACGTTAGATTTTCCATAGTAAAAGACTCAGCGAATCCACATTATTATTCTAAGTTAACATTTGCCATACAAACGTCATGAAACTTGAACGGCTAATCTGAGCCAATGCATGAAGTTTGGCCATTTGCCATGTAGGCGCTGTCCCATCCGGTCCAGCGTCTAACTGCAGGAGCTACCGCAACATTTTGTGTTGCAAGTGAGAAACTTGAGAGAAGTTAAATCTAAACTTACCGTTCCAATAAAGGCTATCCATTTATTACCGCACTCCAGATCAAAGAAGGATTGCTAATTACATGACTGTAATTTTATGATATTCTAGACTAATAATAAGTCAATAGTTATGTCCCAATCTCACGAGAAAGGCGATCATAGGGACCATGGCGATCTGTGAAAATTTTGCAAAACGTGGCAGAATCCCCCTCTAACTTCATTTTTTGACCTGCGCGGTGATTGCGCTGCAGCTTTACTGCAATATCTACCTGCGCTGGAGATAATGGTAATATGATGATAGTGCGACGCTGCTGCCTTCTTTCCCCATTTTGAGGACGATGAGGGGCGCTGCGATCAAGACGATGGTATTACGAGGCTCATACGCTTATTAAGAGCTTGCTACGGTGGTGCTATGAGAGGAGCGACTGTGATACGCTCATGCTGGGCTCTTGCGACGATTTCAAGCAATCGCCATATAGATTGGGGATAATGATGACATTTCTTCAGTCGATTGCCAGCCTCCGAACAAGATGTTGAGTATGTGATGAAGCATTGCCATCGGATGGTTGTTGCGCCATCTCAGCCCAATCGGTCGCAGCGCAAATGCCTGCAGCGTGATGGGAGCGCGCTCCACGCGCCATTCAAGAAATGTCGCTTCGCGGCCGAAGCAGTTTGAAGCGTGCTGAGCGCGAGTCAATCGCGTTGTTAACGGAAGCAGTGTGGTAGTATCATCTTGAAAACGGGCCTGAAAGTAGGGCGAGAGGTACCGCTTTCGATGTGCTTGAAGTACGCTTTAGGTGTTGCTGATACGTTAGAGCTACGGACATGTTGTTTTCAATACGCTCTTGAGACGATTGTGGCGCACTTTGCGACCTCAACACTCTCGCTATGGAAGTTTTGAACATGTTCAAAATGTTGTGGCGACAAGGAAGATGGTGTGATCATTGACACTCCTGTGGACCAATCACACCTTTCTATAGATCTCTAAGAGCTGTCTAATATTACTCAGTGTTCATTGTGCAAATTTGATGAACATACTGTATTTACATGGGAAAAAAAGTTTTATGGAATGGGGGTCGATATCCTAAACAAAAATGAGAACCATATATTTGTAAGCGGCAGAGATAGATTTGCATACAATATATACTTGTGTAGAAGGTTATCATATGAAGTAGTATGGTGTGGGGGTTCAGCTTATTTTAGAATTATAAGCACAAATTTGTAAGCAGTAGAGATTTACCAAATAATATATATTCATTTATCTCATGTTATGTGGATCACATAGCAATAGATATGCATATTTACCAAATGTATGTATATGACAAATCTGAAATATATTTTGTCATGAAATGATTACCAGTAGTAAATACATACTTCCATTTCATGTTATTACAGAAGATTGTCATATGGAGCTGTATGTAATGGGGATTAATGTGCTGTACGTATCCTTGCTAGAAATATATTCTGGCATAGTGCTCGCTGCAGTTATTAGACAATTAATAGAAGTGCTTGCTCTTCTCTCTCTTTCATTGAATTAGGGAATTTGTGGTGTACCACGTCTCCAAACTGATGAATCTCCACAAAAAAATATTTTCTATAATGACTTTAATAAGTGAAGATTCCTCTCGCTGACTTTATCAAGACTAGAAATTTCACACTTTCAGAATATTTTAGTATGCTGATCAGGGCTCCGGAGCTCTTTCTCATGTATCCCTGACAAATCTCTTAGTGTACGCTGACACCTCACAAGGGATAGCCCGAACATCTTTTCTTGCCGTGCCAGCATTGTTCACACTGCCATTTGTGGATGATGATATGTGCTCTACTCTTCTTTCTGTGGTCAACGAAGGGAACATGCGGATGTGCAAATGTGTCTGCTTGCATAATGCATGCGAGTGCATGCTCCAGTATTATACACCTTCCAAGAATGTTCTATAATCTGATTGGTTTAAATCGTGTCACATGACATTCTGTGGAATGCACTGTAGCATCCATTTGCATTTGGTATCTAGTGCATTTTCTGCACTTAGAATGACGTCATTCACATCAACAATGCAAGTGGCAATGACTGGGCGCGTCAAAGTTTGCGCGAAGTGTATGTGCAATGGTGTTCGGATAACATGCAGTCAAATTCAGGAAAGCCCTGCGCGTACCAAGCTAGCTAAGCGCTTACGTCCTAATTTCTTCATCTCTAGCACAGTTAGCTCTGTATATTGCTCTAGATCTAGCTCTGACGTACACATTATGCACTGCGCTGCATGCATATGCATAAAGCGCATTCACAGATTGTGAGACGGCATCGCTAGCTAGCTGTGAATTCATTAAACCTAGTTGTTAATTTTTTATTGTTTTTTCTGTTCTCGTGTTCCCTTTTTTGGATATAGTTTGGATTTATATACAATGATGGATGAAGCGTGAGCGTAAACGTAGGAATACAATTCAATTATTTATTCATTGGCTTTTGGGGGAAGCTCAGTAGGAGGAGGAAGTTGTATAAAACAAACAATGCACATTTGCTTGTGCATTTGTGGGCCGAAATAATGCACTCTGTGCTCGACTCGCCACCTGGATATACCGCACTCGGTCCTGCATGCGGACCTCAGTGCGGTATATCCAGGTCCTGAATGCACTCGCTCCCTTGCATTATTATTATCTGTATGATGTGACAGTTCTGGGGTTTCAGGGCAACAAATAATAGATACTCAAAACATGCCATCTTCAACGGAAAAGAATATTTGCTGAACATTTTGCAAGTGGATTCCCAGGAAATTAACATTTTGCACTGCATGTCTTCTGTAGCGAAAGTGATAAAGTGGCTTAGCTGAAGTGCAAAGAGGGCCGATTGTAGGAAGAATTGGGATGGAAAATGGGTGAATTAGTTAAATGGGTTTTAGAAATCAGAATAATGTAGAGAAGTAGGGAGAGTCAGGGGAGTGGGAAGTTGCAAGAAGAACATAAATTGTGACAAGTTGAATGGTAAGAAAAGAAAATCGAGGATATATGATATGATGTAATGAAAGGCAAGGGCAAGAGTAAGGACAGGGGGAGAGGAGAGAGAGATAGAAAGAGGAAGGGAGAAAGAGAGAGCAAGAGAAGGAAGATTGGGAAAGAGATGTGGATTGAGAGAGACTTAGATTTTAGAGATTGAGAGAGAGAGTGAAAGAGAGAGAGAGAGGTGATGCAAGATAGGTCAGTGGCTATTTCGTGGGGGGGGGGGGTAGGGTAGGGGTAGTGTTCCTCAGGTTTCATAACCCTGACATCCACAAAAGCTGGTGCGTGGGTAACAAGAGTATTATCTATTCATCCGATGCCATATCAATATTTAACATGTCTAGAGTCAGGCCTCCCCAGGGGAGCCATGATGATATTTCATACTTTAATCTGCATCTAAGTGTGAATAAAGACCTTCATCTGCATCCAGAGTTCCAGTATACGTCTTCTTCGCTCTACAAGCTGAAGGAGCAAGACAAGATCGTAAGTTTACATTCATCTGGTTTTAAGAGCCATTAGAGAATTGATTCCAAATATGGAAAGTTTTGCTAAAGTCTTCCCTGTAATACTTTTAATCTGCATCTAAGAGTAAATAAAGACCTTCATCTGCATCCAGAAAGAATCTTTTCCGCACGACAAGATGAAGGAGAAAATGAGAACCTAAGTTTGCATTCATCTGTTTTAAAGGGGAAGTCCACCCTGATACCAAGTTTGTTTTAAGAGAAGGAGAAAATTTAAAGAAACAGATAACTGAAAGTTTGAGCAATATCCAATAAGAAATAAGAAAGTTATAAACTTTTGAAGTTGTTATCAATTCAGACAAAATGGAAGACGAGCTTGCAGGATACATTAATGAGTTGCCAACTTGTGTTTGATTGATTACTACATCAAAAATTCATTACTTACATATTTCTTATTGGATTTTGCTTAAACTCTCCGATATCTGTTTCTTTAAATTTTTCTACCTTTATTCAAATTAACTAAATACCAAGATGGACTTCCCCTTTAAGAGCCATTAGAGAATTGATTTCAATTTAGGAAGGTATTGCTAATGTCAAGTATAATTTGGATTATTGGAAGAAAGAAAAAAGACCATCGGCATGTACAGAAACAGAGTGCACCTTCTCCATTCGACAAGCTGAAGGAGGAAAACACAAATTTGAAATTGGCATTTACCCATTATGATGCACCACGCGTTACCCCGGGGTAGCGTTGTACCCGAGGTACCATAGTGTCCCTGTATTAAAGAGTTGCGACATGGACGTCTCACTTTCCTGGAAACAAAATGCTGTTCGAATTCTTTCTATTGAGAACACCCAGGTGCTCATCGGAATTGAATAGAAATGTTATGTAATAATGGAAACAAAATGGCGTTCAAATCCCCAGTTGTCGCAACTCTTTAATTAATACAGGGACAATATGGTACCCCGGGGTAACGCGTGGTGCATCATTTACCAATAGACCACTTCGGTAATGTATGCAAATTTTATGCATACCTTTCAAACAAAGGTTGCTCTTGACAACCTGAATGCTTGCCGGGCTTAGCAACAAATAATGTATGCAAACTGGATTCAAAGCATCGAGGCTCATTTATAAAAAGCAGGTTCATGGAATAGCTCGTCACTAGGTGCTAAGAGAATATATGTGCATAAATTTGTATACATTACAGAAGCGGTCTATTAAGAGCCAATGGAGAATTAATTTCCAATATGGGCAAGTATGCCAATGGCATCTACAGGTATAAGGTGGATTGTTGAAAGAAGAGAAAACATCTTCATCTCCAGAAAGAGAACATCTTCCATTTGTTTATAGGCTGAAGTAGAAAACACAAGATTGGAAATTTGCATTTACTTTAATATCTGCAACCATTAGAGAATTGATTTCCAGTATGGAGGGTTGATAATGTCATCTACAATTTAGGTTATTAAAAAAAGAATCTTGAAGAAATATGGAAGTGGAGAAATTACAAAGTACTTCTGAAGTTAAAGGACAGGAGAATGGAGGGCATTTCCCAAAGGAGAAAATCGTAAAAACTCACAAGACATGCAGAATTAACTGAACTTGCATATTCTTCAAAGGTTGTGTCATCTTATATACACTCTCCATATATGTTGAAACTCAAAGAAAATTTCTCTTAATGCTGTGACAGTTATTCCCCTAGAAATATTTTTCGAAGAAGAAAAGAGTAACAACTCTGAAGTAAGACAAGCAGAATAAAGTTAACTTGAATGCAATGTCCAAAATTTAATTTTGTGTACAGTAGCCTTCCCATATGTTTAGATTGCGAGGAACATTTCTTTCATTGCTGTGACAGTTGATCCCCTAGAAAAATGTTTTCATCAAGATAAACAGCCAAATGAGAAAACTAGATTAATTGTTCCATGAACTCTTGGATGTTGTTTTGAAGGTCGGTAAACGCTGTGGAAAAAAAAAATCGTCTCAGTGAACTCTTAGATGTTATGAAGGTCTGTAACCTTGTGAAACAAGAAATCAAACTTGTCTCATGAACTCCTAGATGTTGTTATTATACAGGTCAGTAAACCTTGTGGAACATGGCAAAAAATATTGTCTCATGAACTCTTAGATTTATAAAGGTCTTTAAACCTTGTGAAACAAGAAAACAAACTTGTCTCATGAACTCTTAGGTGTTGTTATAGAGGTCTGTAAACCTTGTACAAGAGTACAGGGTAGGATCCTGAGAAATGATAGGAGCATTGGGCCAAGACTGATGACGTGACTGGTTTTTGTGCCGTATCAATATTTCATGCGCAGAAAGAGTACGTCCCTTGGGATGGGAAGTTAAAACCTAGACTTGTGAATTTATACTCCTTATCCTTCAGACTTTTTCGTGAATCTTTAGGTCAATGCATGCATAACCAAGCTCCTGTAAAGGCTGCCCCGAAGTAAAGTAATAAAGTTAGCTGCAGATTACTACCCACTGATCTATGCATTTGGGGTGCCATATGTGTGGACACTTGTGACACCTTTTTTGCAATTTCATGTGTGAATTTTGCTGCAGCCTCAAGTTGATGAGTGCCAGAAGGGTATTAATTCTGTTGCAGGTTACATGCAACAATAGTTTGAACAGTCTTTGGTGAAAAGGTGTGTAAGTTTGATCTTGCATGACAATCCCCGAGTACGCTACTACATGAACCACTTCCTGTCTCACAAGATCTTTATGAGTTTTAGGATAGCTGATAAACATGAAGCAGTTGATAAGCGTGGACTGTAGTATTAAGGACACTATCTATTGTCAAGTTATATCTGTCAGTATACATGATGTCCAACTAAGCACAAAGACAGGTCTTTAAAAGTATGCTGAACTTATGTGCACTTTATTTTCCACCTTTTCCAATGAATATTACTGTTTTGTCATAAAGTATAATGAACCTGTACGTGCATGATAGGGTGTATTTTGATATCCATATACCATCACCTCATGTTTAACCTTAACAGAGTTACATGATACTGATGAATAGTAATGATACTAATGTCTAGTAAACAAACTATCTGTGACTGCTTGCTACATGCACTTGGCGATGCTACGGGGGCAGGAGGAGGGGGGCAAGGGGCATATACCCATCCATGGATGGCACCCCAAAAACATTATTTAAAAAAATAGATGAAGAGAGAGAAAGAAAGGAAGACAATAGGGCACATGAAAAGAAGATGATCTGACTTCTTCTCATTCTACGGTACCTTCCCTTGTTGACCTTGTTCTCTTTCATGTCATCC
This sequence comes from Heliocidaris erythrogramma, assembly GCA_025617745.1. Lineage (NCBI taxonomy): Eukaryota > Metazoa > Echinodermata > Echinoidea > Camarodonta > Echinometridae > Heliocidaris > Heliocidaris erythrogramma. The sequence goes on from CM046860.1 coordinate 20,296,159, forward strand.
ACGTGGGCCCTGTTTCATAAAACTTATTATCAATAGCAAATTGCAATAACTGTTATAAGCTACTGAAATCCTTGCATCTGATTGGCTGAGAGCAATTTTGTCATGGAAATGTGGCAGTTGTTACTGAAAACAAGTTTAACGAAACGGGACCCTGGTAAGACGGTTGCCACCACAATACAAGTGCCCCTGCAACAGCTGGACTCATGTTATGCCATTGACTACATCCACGCTCCCTATGTGCAATAATGTAATGTAACAATCTCATCACTCATAAGTAATGTAAGCTAAGGAGGCGGTAGTGTAATGGACTTGGGGGGAGAGTTCATATCTCATATGAAAGATAGTGGCATGTTTGGGATACCATATGCAATCGTGCAGAACTGCTATGTTGTCTAGAGACACCTCTATCCACTTGTTTGCAGGTTGTACATGTATATTGACCTAGGATGGTTAGGAGGGCTTGGCAGGGTTTGGAATAATGTTAGGTTGAGAGAAGGGGTGAGTGTGTGAGGAGAGAGAGCAAGGGGGCAAAGGAAGAATGACTTTGGGGAGAGTTCATATCTCCTAAAGATATTGGCATGTTTGGGATACCATATGCAATCGTGCAGAACTGCTGTGTTATCTAGAGACACCTCTATCCACTTGTTTGCGGGTTGTATCTTGTCCTAGGACGGTTGGGGGGTGGGGGCTTGGCAGGGTTCATAACATTATGCTGAGAGAAAGGGGTAGGTTGAGTGAGTGGTGCTAGAAGAGAGAGAAAGAGAGAAAGGGGGACAAAGGGAGAGTGACCTTGGCGAGAGTTCATATCTCATGAAGACATTGGCATGTTTAGGATACCATATGCAGTCATGCAGTCATGCAAAATTGCTATGTTGTCTAGACACACCTCTATCCACTTGTTTGCAGGTTGTATCTTGTCCTAGACAGTTGGGAGGGCTTAGCAGGGTTAAAAATAATGTTAGGTTGAGAGAGAGGAGAGAGAGGGAGAGAGAACGAGAAGGGGGATGGGTGTGTGAGGAGAGAGCAAGGGGGACAAAGAGAGAGTGACCTATCTCATGAAGACTTTGGCATGTTTAGGATACCGTCGTGCAGCACTGTTATGTTGTCTAGAGGCACCCCATCCACTTGTTTGCAGGCTTGTATCTTGTTATAGGAAGTTCATCAAGATCAGCAGGGTTTGAAACCATGTTAAATTGAGAAGGAGAACGAGTGGGAGCTGAGGGAGACAGAAAGTGTTGATTGATTGGGAGTGTGAAATACAGAAGTAGAGAGAAACGGGGAGAAGGATAGATATTATATGGGTTTCAATAACACTGGGAGGTAGAAAGAGAAAAAGAGGGGGAATGGCAGAAAAAAAAAAGGGGGGGGGGAGTGAAAGAGATATGTAGCGAACTAGAGTGTATAAGAGATGACAGCAATTGCCAGAGAGAGAGTCAGTGATGGAAAATGAAATGACAGAAAGAACAAGACAGAGATAAAGAGAGAGAGAAAGAGAAGAAGGTAGGATGAGAAAAATATGGACAACATGTACATTATATTTTTTATGGAGAAGTACATCAGTGGTAGAAAAAGAGAATAACACATTATTCAGCATGCTTCATACAGCTGGCGCTATATCAACATAGTCTTTCTGACTAGAATATGTGACATGGGGCTTAACTTAGAGATGATATTCAATCTCCTCCTATAATCTCTCTTTATCTCTTATGATACCGCAATTTAACAGAGTGCAGCCACACATGCGACTTACTCCTCCTCAGTGACAGTAGTAGAGCTGCTAAGCAGTATGTAAAGAATACTGAAGGTCTCATACAAATTATGACCTTAATTTTAGAAACTTCTATTGTATTTATTACATAAAACTGATTCCTTCAGCAACATACTGATTTTAAACCATTATATAATATAAAAATTATCCAATGTAAATTCGCAGCTCTGCAGTTAGTTTTTCAAGTTATTCCAAGAGAAAAGGCTACAGGACAAAAAAATATAACATAAATTCATTAAGATAATTAAGAGTGCAAACTTGACTTAAGTTTTTTTCTATCCACATTATCATTTTCTTCACACATACGTTGATCAATCTCCTTTTCAACCAAAGCAGAAAAATGCAGTCAGATATAGATTATTACCATTTGTTATTGCTAAATTACACAAGATAGTGAGATTATCAGACATTGTGATTAAAGCTTGTTGTTGATTATTAAATCATAAGCACTTATGTAATTGAAGAGTGATTTCCATTAAAATGAAAATATTTTGCTGAAAATGCTGAAAGAATATGTGCTCTGTATCTCTTTCAAGAAAATGTGCTCTATGATTATTATGATATATGATTATAAAAGATATTTTCATATGAAAAGCTGCAGGCCTTCAAATGCAGACGAAACAAAGGCAATGTTGGAAGTCCATGAAATTTGTATACCAAGCTGTTTTGCAAATTCATTTGCAGTGATGCATAGTTCCTCCAGGACTTGCAATCTGACGATCAGTTTCACCTTTTATCCTGAGTGACATTAAGAAGTGCTTTTTCTTTTCTTCAGAGACTGATAGCTGTATAATGAATAAGATGTGTGAAGATCTTTCCTGGATCACAGCGCTGTTCATGAATATTCATGATTCTTCTGTGGTTATTGGAGAGAGAGAGACTCATGGATATGTCCGTAGATATAGAGCTTATACTGGTCAACATTTTGACCTGTGCAGTTCTTTGTACACAGTGTGCAATAAAAAAAAGGAGTAAAACATGCTATTTTTACAAATAGAATAGGAGAAAGCTGTATAATGAATAAGATATGCATAAAACTCAATGGATCACAGTGCTTACATGAATATTCATGATTCTTCTGCTGTTTTTGGAGAGGGAAATTCATAGATGTTTCCGTAGATACCAGGTTTCCTGGTCAACCTTTTGACCTGTGAGGTTTTTGTACACAGTGTGCAAAAAAAATGTGAAGAATATGCTACTTTCATACATGAAATTGCTGATTTAACACAAATATAACACAGTATATACTAGAAATTACATCAGCTGTAGTGAATGTTCAAGTGATATGTTAGTTTGAAACACCTCCATTTAGAACTTCCCTGTAAAACATCAATCATTTTGGAATGGTGGACATGAATTTATTTATTTTTTAATTGAAAAAGAATCAATGAAACATACCTTGTGTTTTCAGAAAATTGATTGCTTGTTAACACTAAAATTGACAAAGTTGATATAGATATTGTTGTGCAGTATATTGAGTTATCAAGCACTGGAATATCCTGAAATGTGCAGCATCGATCTACTTGCAAAATGCCCATACTGTTGTAACACTCTACATCGATTTCCAAACTGGACTTTGCTTTTAAAGATTACTTAAACACTTAAAAAAGTGAAGGGCATTTAAGCTCTGTGATGTCCACATTCATTTAGCATGCTTATACATCCTTCTTATGTTATATTTTGATGAGGAAGGCGGGCATGCGCTGGAAATAATTTGTTATCCGACACTATTAGCCACACTCTATCACTTCTGAGTTGATTATTTCCCCCTCGTTGTGAATAGGAGTAAGACAAGTGTGATGGACTCAGTCAGCCATGTTTAACAGTAGAAGCTAGATCATGTTCAAACGTGAAATATATATGAGCATTCTATTAGAGGTATGTAATAACCACATGAATTTAAAGGGTACAAATCACCAATGAAATATAGTTAGGAGACGTCATTATAAAATCACCCTCAAAGAGTAGATATTCAAATTGTTAATGATTAAAGAGCATAAAGCTAAAAAAATTAATAACAAGTTCCATTCGCAGGTGTGCAAGAGTGTCAACTCATCTACCCTCAAGTTGCTTTTCCCTACATTTGGAATGCAATATTGGTATCTTCAAATATTCCTTTTACAGAAGTGATATTTGAAGTTGATATTTTGAATCTAGTATACTGACATAGAACTCCAAACATACAGAGGAAAGTATTTCTTTGTGGTTGGTCCCTTTTAAGGAAAGTGTCCTTATGTTTTTATAGAATTTTATACAAATTTAATTGTGCAACAAAGCTTGCTCTTTTAATAACGAAGCAGCAATCAATATATGGGGCTATTTTGAGGTCATGCACAATGTGTGCCGTTTATTCAGTATCATTAAATGATATCTGCACATTTCAAATGTCTGGTGCATCACTTTCTCATCTTCTTTTCTCTATGTTCCTCACTCAATTTCCCATTTCTCTTCTGAAAAAATATCTGATGAGTTAGAGAAGTACAGCACTCCTTTCATCATAAGATTTAGACTGAAAAATGACAATGTATTCTTATCATTGTATGAATGTTTTTAAAAACAGAAATAACAGGCTTGCCATTCTGTCAAGAATGGAGTGATATAACACTATGAACATGGTGACAAAGAGAGCGGACAATTTATGCAGCTCCTCATTGTACCCTCCACAATAGCTCTAGTAGACAAAAGGACATCCCTTCACTGCTGTTATGTGACACCTGTTCTACATATTTTTACAGGATAGCAATGAATGGATGTTCTTTTGTTAACCAGTGCAATTGTGAAGGGTACAATGAGGAGCAGCATAAATTGTCCGCTTCTTTGTTCGTCATGTTCATCTAGTGTAAAGAAGCCAAACTTCACAATGTGCATCTTTGATCTATACTATAGAAATGATTAAAAGGATATATCCAATTGTTGTCTGCATGGTTTGACACATTCGCTATATTTAGCAGATGTATTGAACACTTTATGCCCTTATCTTATAAGAATATTGTTGTTTTGTAAGGGACCTAATTTTCCTCATTATACAACATATGAAAATGATATTATTTAAGGCTAGTTTACAACAGTCATTTGCGGAATAATTTTCAGATGAGTATAGAAAGTTGAGCTGCTACAAGACTAAAATAGAAATTGTCATTAGCAGATCAGCCTTCCAAACATATAAAGTACTAATGACATCTTCCTCCAGAGCTTTTATCTGTCTCGACATATTCCCTTGTTCCCTGTCTCATTCTCTCGTTCCCCATCCCGTTCCCTCTCTCCATGGAGTACTCGCGGCACCGGAGTCCATGCCCGGAGAATATGGGTCACAGCTACTCAAAAACTGTTTGTTTCTTGGGCTTCTTGTGTGTGCATTTCTCCCTGATTGAAAGCATGTCATTATTGAACTAGTTCTCTGAGCATTCTGATAGTAGACTCTGTAGGTTCATTCACACACATAACGCCATAAACCGCCTCAAACAATTGACCACGGTAACACAAAAACCATTTATGTGTATATAAATGGCATTTGGAGGTAAAAAAAATGGTAGCTGCACACAAAAGAGATTGCAAAGTGTAACATACTCACTACTTATCTGTGTGTTAATATATAAGATACAGACACTATGCCCATTTTGCTGCAGTACAATTTAAAAGCGGTCTAACCCACCATGTGTGAACGTCTTTGAACGAGGCTTATGGAGGATGGGGCAAGAAAGTTTGATCTTACAGTGTATGTAGTAAGAGGTTGGTAGAAAACATGAACATCGTTGAATGTCTCGGGATACATCAGCAACTTTTCTGTTTCTTTTTTTTTCTTGGGGGGGGGGGGGGGGGTAAAATGTAAGGATGTAAATGTAAGAACTAGTACAAAAACAAGATTTTTATTAAAGGTCCACCCTACACCTGTCCTACTATTATAGCATACTCATACATGTACGTACCCACAGCATTATAGGGTGTACCTTTAATTCAAAAATAGTTGACATGCCCTTTAAAGTCAAGAATTCCTCCTGTGGTGTTTACTGTACATAGTTTAATGCAAACACTCTGCATTTTAAAGGATATGTCATGTATTGGGAGCCAGGAGGGGATTAACCATTTGGAGACAATTAATTGACCACATTTTGTGGTTTGGCTCAATAACTTTTGATTCAGAGCTCTAAATATATACAAAGTGCGTGAATAGAAGAGCAAAAATTTGTGCACACACTCTGTCCATTCAAAATTATTGTCTTTTATAAAAATTGGCCGTTCTTAAAACTTTTCAACAAAATTGCCAACCATTGTTGTCAAAGACATTACACCTTATTATAGAAGCATGTAGCACTAAAAGAAAATTATTATTGTTGCCAATTTGAAGAACAAAATGTGATCAATTTAGCCCTTCAAATATTTCCTGTCCTGAAAGGGTTAGCAGAGAGATTTAATGCTCTACTGACTCTCAGCAGATGATATTTAGGATGATAAAAAGAGGAAGAATGAGAAAGAACCAGCAAGGGAGGGTGGTACTGTGAGATACAGATATAGACTTCAGGAGAGAAAGAGAAAGAGAGAGAGAGAGAGAGAGAAAGAGGGAGAGAGAGAGATAGACAAAAGGGTTGGGAGTTCACAGCAGATTGATATAGAATAAGAAAGAGTTAATGATAGCTACAATTTTTCCTCTATGTCTCATTCGAGAGAAATATGTGTAGAGAAAAAAATGAACATCTTCTGAATGGAAATTAAATATAAGAGTGCAAGATAAACAAATATAAAATTTGGTAAAGAGAGAAGTGAGAGAAGTGGAGAGATGGAGAGTCTTCATATATTTAAACCCTCCACATAGAATAAGTGTGATATAATAGACAAAATAATAGATGCTTGTCAGCTAGAGTGACCTTTAAAATGTGACAAAATCCTTGCAAATTTACAACCCCCAAGCGTATCAAAATTACTGATAGCTTTCTCAGTAAAGGAGATGGAAATGATACCTAATGGCTTCAAGCCAAATTCAGACAGTGAGAAAAATCATATGCAGAATTACAACCCTTCCTTCATTCATTTTTGAGGACATAATGATGATTTTAAGTTTTTTAAAAGCATCCTCATACTACATTTTAGATATTGAATAACTGGCAGTTTGTAGAGACTGAGTGATTCAATATTAATATTTTTATTTACCATTTATCTTTTTAACTTCTATTTAGCTGTCATGTTATAAATTATTTTAAAATTAAATATCTTCTGTTTTTATAAAATGATATAATGATTTGTGCAAATAATATATGAAGGAGAACTGTAAATTTAAATTCAAATAGGTACATACATGAACAGTCATCATTTTGAAACATACAACAGTTCCATTTACATAATTATGTAAATATCCTTTCATTTTCAGCCTCTGATTACTATGATAGCACAAATTTAATGTCTTGGTGTATTTTATATTTTAGCCATGATTTAGAAATGGAGGGAAAAAGGTGTAGTATGGAAAACACTTGAGACAGAAATCCCTTGTAGAGACAAAGAGGATTATGGGATTGCCGCTTACACCTTTCCTTTGACGTCATTTCTCCAAATCCTTCACGCTATTTCATCTTTAGAGAATAAAAGGGGGAAAAATAAGCATGATTGAACTAAGAAATTTCAGATTTGACATTGTGAGGCAAACCTTGGGAATGTTCTAGTACTGTACTTTTAATTGTCGTATGCAGTGTCTCAGGCTTTCTTTTTATATATATTATATACATATATATTTATATAGAATGTTCTTTCCAAGTCCATTTAGCAGGAAAATCAAATGTTACGTATCAGAAGAACAGGCGTGCATAAAACTTAAACTTTTTCTGCAAATATTTATCTGGCAACTCTTTAATTGAACGAGTTTGTTGTCATTTTGATGAAATGCTTACACACCAGTGATATATTTCACTTTCCCTTTTTCTCTTTGTATTTTGTTACAGATTATTTGAAGACACGCCATGTAACCTTTTATTCCCTTGAGGGAAATTGTCCTCTGGAATGAACTAAAGAGTTGTTGCGTGATAGCATCATATATATCAGGAGAAGCGGAAGATTGCAATTAGAATGCGGAGTAACGCATCGCTTAGGAGCACCACCGTTTGCATTGTGGATAGAGAGCTTCATTTGCGCTGAGTATCATGCCCTGCGACGCAGAGTCACGTTCCAGCATCAGGACTTATTTGGAGTACACCGAGAGTATATATACTTTTAGGATGGTGTAAACCTGTCAGGCACTGGCAAAACGGAGCGAGAGAAGAGCGATCGTCTGTGGATGGAGATAACTTGTTTCCTGAGAAAAAGGGAAGGGGAAGGAAATAACGAGTAGAAGCACCGGATGGTTACCTTTTTTGCCAGAAGCTACAAGCACATTCACAAACTCGTTCTGTTTGGTGACAATTAATTTACATGTGAGAAAATGTTCATCTTCTTGCAGGGACATTTAAGATTTGTGTGTAGGAGGGGTTGCCATGGTGATATTCTTTCAAATACCGGTACAGCCTCTCAGTCAGGTGAAAACTAATGGAAATTGCTTGAAAGAGATTAGATGGATAAAGATAGTATTTTGAAGGCACAAAACAAAGGAATCAGAAGAGGGAATTATTCCACTGGATAATATCTGGAAGAAAGCAAAGTTTATTGAAATGTGGTATATTTGAAGAAATAATAAGAAGCATAACAGAAGATAACTCAACAAAAATCTTTATGTGGTAATCTGTTTGTATATGCCTACAAAGGTAAACATTGATAACAGTTTTGTTGCATTATGAGAGAGAGAAGTGATCTGAACCGACAGGATATTTTATGACAGTAACATCTCCTGAATGAACAGAAGACTTTAAAACAGCACACTAAACGTTGCTGTCGTCACACATCTTAGTGTGTCCATTTTCAATGATTACAGAATGCACCGCTCCCCACTAGTGTGAATCAAATCAGGTTGTATGCAACCCCTGGACACACGCATCATCCGTGAGTGCGTCCAACGACAGACAGGCGAGGAGGAGGAGGAAGCCTCCGTTGCCGTCGACGACAATCATCTTCCGCCCGCGACCCCTCGGGGTGAGATGTGACATGTGATATGCTGAGAGCTAGGACATATGACGCGTCGTGAACTTGACTTCAGTATGATGCCTGAACCTTGCGCATATCAGCTATCCTTTAATTTCCTGTGTTGAATTCCACCAGTTGGATAGAGACAGTTTATCACTGCCCTGTGGGTGGTAAGTTGGGTATAGCTACTATCTCTAATTGCTTAGCTCATATCATAGTGTTGTCACTATCCACTGTGAGAGGGTGGTTATGATTGATTGTTGAAAATGCATCGCTCGTGTTTGTTTGTGTAGAGTGTTCCTGTTGTAAGGAAAAGGACTCTGTTAGTTGAAATAAGCTGATTATAAAAATCCATTTAGAAATGAGCTAATTGGGTCATCCTGTCAATTTATATTTCCTTTCACTGTTATACACTTCTCATGTTTCAAATTTGTGTTTGACAAATATAGTTAGATCAAGTCAAGGATAATTCCACATTCCCCTGGCATTGGTTAAGTCATTTTTAAACCCTATGTCCTGGATGTGTACATGAAAGTTATGATGATGGGGTTATTTTTGTATTTACATGTATTTTTTACTGTTTCATCACATTACATCCTCAACCACCTGTCTGTTTTGGGTTTAAGCCACTCTGAAAATGTAATGTACTTGAGATATATATTGGACTAGGGTTCTATCTTTGTGTGCAGTTTCATCAAATTTTGTCGTTGTTATAGTCAAAATGATAATTTACACTGGAGAGCACCAGCAATGGTTTCATATATCAGTAACATCTATTTTATCAGGACACATTGATTGACAAAAAAGGAATATTACATTTCAATGTTAAGTGTAGCATATTGAACATTAATATTTCCTTAAACAATAGAAGAACAATTCACCATTGTATTTCAGGATTTTGCGGTTGTCAGTCATACCTACATATAAGAGCAGGATGCACAATTTTTCCACCTGGCTACAGGTGTCCTAGTGGTAAACATCTTAAATTTAAAACTTGTGTGGGTGTATGCAAATCATGTAGTCAGCTAAGAATAAAGACTGCATCCGTCGTCGTTGTTGATTTGATTTGTACATCACACGTCGACCTGTCTTCCTTCATTCGGTTAAAGGCCAAGAAAGTGGGCCTAAGTTCGACCATGTAACGTAATGCTATTATATCCATCTCTCACCACTCTCCGTTGTTATTCCATCCCTGCAAATCAAATTGGTAGCCAAATATTCATCATCGCTAGTTGTATATTTCACGGGAAGTAAAAACCACTACATCTTGGGAGAGCTTGCGTCATTTTTATCAGGGAAAGATATAACACCAGTCAAGGTCACCTTTATTCCTTAATGTCATTATCGTTCTGAAATTTCCATTTTCGATGATGCTTTTGTCACTTTCTGCTTTTTCTCCAAATCAGATTCCAGCCCACTCTGCTCGGCAGCCACCTTCGCCTTGCTTGGCAAAGAAAATGACACCAACGTCAAGAATGTCTACCGTTCCCATGGAAACGACATTATCTGCTGAATCAGGTGAGTGTGAGGGTTGCACATCATTTGAAGTGATATGAGCGTCTTGTCATTTAACCCCCTTTCTCTCTTTAGCACTCTCCCACACTCTAGCTCTCTCTCTCTCTTTCTCTTTCTTGCTCTCACACCCCTCTCACTCCTCTTTCTTTCTTCCCCTCTCTCCCCACTCGCTCCCTCTTTCTCCCACACCTATCACTCCCCTCTCACTTCTCTTGCCTCCCTCTCTCTCTCTCTCTCTCTCTCTCTCTCTCTCTCTTTCTGTTTATCTTTCTTTCTCTGTCTGACTCTCTCTCTCTGTTTCTCTATAAACATATCCCCTCACCTGAGAGCACATAATGAAATGTTTTATGGATATCTTTTCAATCTAGAGTACCAATTATGATTGTCTTATCTAAGCCCCCTGAAGTCATCAATAATAATGGAGAGGTTATGATACCAATAAATCACCCAATATTGGCAATGGCTTTGAAGCTTTTTTAATCAATGAAAACCAAAATGTTATTTTTTTGTGTGTAGGAGTGAAAATGTTAATATCTTTATAAAGAGGAAGGTCATGCAATCAATATTATTTGGAAAGAGGGTGTATACTAACTCCTGTTTTATTTTTTTTATGACAGCCAGAACGATTTAACTCATATCACTCCACACAGTGTTAACACTATTGTGACTCTCAACTGACAACATTTTCTTCTGCAAAGCCTTTTCACTGTAAAAAAATTTAATGGAAAACAACAGTTTTATCCTATACAAATGAAAGATATATCTTTCTTTAAAATGTAGTACCATCGAACAGAACAAAGCTTGGTAGAACCCAAGAACTCACGATTGATCAACATACAATATCTCTGGTCATTCATGATGATCATATATTATGGTCTTTGCTTGGAGGAGGATATACTAATGATTGTCAAAAACAGTGGAGGGGAATTCCTGGTAGCATTTTCCCCCCAGTCATAGAGCACCTAGCACATAGAAATGGATAACTGATATTTGCCTTTGATCAAGAACAAGGAGAGCTACCAAGGAATCAATGAATTAGAGAGAGAGAGAGAGGGGAGGAGAGATGGAGAGAGAGAAAGAGAGAGATAGAGATAGAAGGGGAGGGGAAGAGAAGGGGAGTTAGGAGAGGAGCAGGGAGGGAAGAGGGGGAAAGAGAAAAAAACGGAGGAAAGAAAAATGTAAAGGGTGAAAGAAAGAGGGAGAGGGAAGGAGCAAGGTAGGCAGGAAGGGGCAGAAGAGAAAGTTAAGGTCTAGAGAGAAAGAAAGAGAGAGAGAGAGAGAGAGAGAGTGAAAGAGAAAGAGAAAGAGAAAGACAGGGAGACAGAAAAAGAGAGAGAGAGAAATGTTGTGTATTATTTGACCTCAAACAGTTGTCTTACCCATATCCGTGGAAGGCACAACTATGCAATAAACGCCAACAGCGGGATAAGATTTGATGGATTTTTAAAAATCCTTCTTGCACTAATTTTTTTTCAGGAATAAAGAGTCATTATCCTGTCCATAATTGCTTTGATCTTTCAATCAAAAAACAGCATCCAGCCCTTCAAATTTCCTAGTGTAGTGACTGAAAAAAAAAATATGGAAGATATGATTATAATGAGATCAGAAATGAGAACTAGATGTCATATCACATTAGGTAACTTCACCGGGATGGACCCCAGCTGCTCTGTAATTTCACACTTCAAGAAGCAAAATATGTCTGGTAACGCAGAACCACAAAATGGTGCCCATTTTCCACCCTGCTGTGTCCATTACAGGGGAGGGGTTGTCGGGGAGGGTAGGTGGTTAAATTAATTGTGATGGCACTGACTAATACCACTCTCATATTCATGGCCTATGTTTGTTAAGATATCTGTATTGATTTAATCCCCAAATCGTTTTTCTGAGGTATGGTACCACCTAAGTCTATGTAATGGTTGTATTATTTCTTACATATTTGAGTTTCTGAAATGATGTTTGGCACTACAAATTTGGAGAATAGCATTGAAGAAAGACATACTAAAGCTTTTCGTCTTGCACTCATCAGAGTTAACCGCAAGAATTAACAGAAAGCCGAAATCGAACAATATCAATAGAAACTAAAGAAACAAAAGGCGCAAAATATATATGATGAGATCTGATTGGCTGTCTAAAGATAACGGTATAGCCTAATTTACCGTTATCTTTAGACACCCAATCAGGGCTCGTTATATATTTCAGTTTCCATACTATCCTATCATTATCATGAAACATGAAATATCTACTATGAAATATATCAGTCTCGGTTGAGTCGTGCAGGTAACTTTCAGTGTGGACATGCTCTGCGCTCAATTCATTTCTCAGTGTGGTTGTTAGTAATTTACTATGGAAAGGAGAATGAAGATATGCTTGCTCTTAGTTGGAGCCAAGTATGGAGTGAGTTCACACTCAACCCACCTAGGCCTTAAGTATGAAAGTGGTATTAAAATGACTTTTAGAAATGGAGTGATTTTACACTAAACGCTTCTAGGCCCTTCATTATATGAAAGTGGTCTTAGATTGACATTTAGAATGGAATGACAACCAATTTATTAAAACCTGCTGTCAGACTTTTCCAACTCTCCTGGAGATGATTGTTTTTAAGTGGTTTTTAGAATCATGCAAAATGAAGTTTGACAGATGAAATTGGATTTCCAAATAAAGAAAATGAAGATAATTGTCTGTTTTTTAAAATTCTTTGTGAATTCTTTATAAATGTTTTCAATATATTAAAGCAGTGGCTAATTTTCTCAAAGTGATATCACTTTCCTCTAATACTGGAATTTTCTTGATCTTAAAAAGGAGTTTAATCATTTTCCTTTTTTGATATACATGGTAAGTCATATTGACAGTGGTATAAAAGTTCTCAATGCAAAGATGTTTTTGCCCTGCTTCTATGCTTGAATGCATTGTCAGATGTTTGAAATTAAATTGTAAGGTGCCATTTTCTTCATCTTTATATAAAATTTTATCACCAGGCTTTAAATAGTGAGGCATTCATTACACATTTCAAAGAATTTCACATAACAATAACATCGGCAAGCTCATTAACTTACACCTACTTTCCCACTTTTTCATCTGAAAGTCATTGATATTCCTGTCATGTTCTCAAGTCCTGTAAACATATTCCTGCAACACCAGAACCAGCCTATTTTTAACACTTCCCTGAAAATCTCATCAGAAAATCTGACATTTGGATGATGTAGGGCAGAGTGAGCCCCCACAAGTATTGATTTTCAGTTTTTAAGAATCGTGTGGGATGCTATTGCTTCTCCACGAAATATTGCTTTCTCATAGCTCTACGAGATACGGATGCAAGTGTAACATTATTCTCCGGTCAGAAGACCTCCAGAGGCAAGTCAGAGTAACTGTGCTAGTCCCACATGTAAAGATCCCTGTCTTTATGATGGCTATCTGTCAAGTAAATGTTCTTGAGTCACTCACAGCTGTGAAGTATTAGATTTTTTCTTCATCTTAGGGGTATGCTTGGAATAAATGGGAAATAGGAACTCTTCTTCCTTTACAAAATTACTTTGAGAAGACTAGTTTCGTCTCTACGATAAGTGATAGTGACACTGAAAGGTTCTTCTTTTCAATGCTATACTCCACAACTGGGACATTATACGGACTCATAATGACAGAATCACACCCTTCCGTGCAACTAACTTTACAATGGTGTACCTTAAGTGTAATTTCATGAGACAAAGATTCAGTCATGGTGAATTTTTCGTAGTTTAACTTGATTCGAACATTGATTATGAACCCATTTGAATGTTATAAAAAAAAACATGAAATATCTAGATTTTGGAAAAAAAATGCCTACAGAAATAACATGTTTGAAGTGGCATAAATCGTGTGGGAAACAATATATATTTATATCAAACTCAGTCTTGGGGCAGGGGAGGGGGGTATTTTGGTTGTTAATTGAGTCACTCGAGCATGCTAACAACATGAATGGTGTGTAATTGTTGTCATAAAAAGTGGTGTGTGACGTTTAAGGGGCTTGTTCAGTTAGCTATATTGTTTTGCTCTAATTGCCACATAATTGATTATGGTGTGTAGTTTTGGAATTGCAAGTTTTGGATTAGCTAATCTTAAATGATTTATTCCCCCCCCACCCCAAATCTCCCACCTCAAAAGAAAAGGAAAAAAAAGTTTTGTTGGAACTCAAATGGAGTAATATTCAAAATGGTCTATCTATATAAGATATGAAACAAGTGATTATCAGTATCAGTATTTGTATTATATTTCAGATGTATCTAAAACAATTTTTATACCCGATTTATAAACACATGCTCAATAAACAAGCAGGCTTGTTTTGTTTTGTAAGTAGTAGTAGATTGTTATATTCTTGATTTTGATTTACATTGAGGTAATTATCTTGTAATTACATGCATTTTCTTAATGCAGAAGGGTCCATCTTTGTGGTTTGATTGCACCTCCCATGGCACAAAGTCTTTATCTTTCATCTATTAAAAGGTAAATCAACCATTATATAAAAAGATGAATAAAAACCTGCTCCAGCTCTCACAAAACAGAAGTACCGTCATTTGCAAAAGTTTAAGACCACTATTCCAAAATGCAATAAGTCAAAGAAAGAAATAAAAATTGAAAACTTATTTTTCAGACATACTATTATTTTCATGGCATAACCTATGTATCATACTTGAACTATATAGGCTTATACCATTACTCTTGTGTTACTGATCACTGTAGTAAACATGTTATGTAATCATTCAATGAGACAAAAGAAAGTATTCCAAATTATTGAAACACCCACAAATCCTGAGGTGGTCTTAAACTTTTGCAAATGATGGTATATCCCCAGGACAATATCTCAACTAATGTGGGAAATTAACTGATATTTTGTTCAGTCTCCACAATCTCCACATCCTGACCTTTTGAAGGTCTTCAGAATCACGAAATACTCCCGAGGAAACTTGTTATTGTGTCTTTTCGAACATGCTTTTCTCAGGATCAGAATACATAGGAGGATTCAAAATAAAAATTGCCCTTTTAGCTACCCAGAAGTGTCATAAAAGATGCAGAGCACCTGAATAAATTTTAGATAAAGTTCTAGGGTACCTTATCTCTTACATTCGCACCTTGAATCTGTTTTGAGATCATTTTTCAGATTATCATGGTGTTTTGATGTCTAGTTTCTACCAAGAGATTCAAAATAAAGCCTGACATACTAGGGGTGGGGTATATATAAATGTTTGATTTTTCTTTTAATCCATAGCTCTCTAGAAGACCTCAGTACACCTATGATTTAGAATATGAAGACCACAGTTATTAGATGACAGTCATACATCAGATTAATTGAGACAAAAAGTGCATCTTCCCCTTTCAGTTCCATGTAGCTTTGTAAGTTCCATAGCTCCCCCCCCCCCCTCCCCACCCTCTTTCTCTCTCTCTCTCTCTCTCTCATATATATATTTTCTCTTCTCGTTTATTTTTATTTTTTATATTTTGTTTCTTGGGTTGTCTTCCCTCCATTTCATTTTTCTTAAATTGTATTAACCTCCAGCATATTTTTCTTCCTCTTATCATCTTTCTCTTCTTCTCTTTCTTCCCATCAAGTATTCCCAATTTATCACGTTTATTTGATTATTTTCAGCTAAACACATTTTTGTGTGGTTAGTTTTGGATTCAATTGGTGTAAGTAATCATGCATCAGTTTCAGTTTCAAAACAGTGCAGCTGAATGTATCTTGGACGCTCCCTTAAAGTGCAATGTGTATAAATTCCTTCATATTTAGACTTGACATATTTTTAGGTAATGATTCACAATCAATCACTACAATTTGACAGTCAGACCCAACTTCGGAAAACCGAGCACAGGTATATACTCCGAAAACGGCGTATGCATATAGAGCCCTCATCGTTCAGTGCGAGGCAGTGTCTACAAAAGGCAAGGGGTAAATCTTGCAAAGTCAACCTGCCAACGATATTTATATTCTTAAAAATAATGCTGCCTGTCAATTACCTTTAAAATCTGTGAATGATTCGCCATATGAAATGACTTTCAAATGACAAACATTCGAAATAAATATGTGCGCAGCATTATTTTTGAAAATTATATTATCAACAGCAGGTCGACATTGCAGGATTTTCCCCATGCCTTTTGTACACGCTGTCTCGCACTGAACGATGAGGGCTCTATATTCATCTTGCTATATACGCCGTTTTCGGACTATAAACCTGTGCTCGGTTTTCCGAAGTTGGGTCTAACTGTTTGATGCGAGAACTTCTCTCTTTCTCACACTCAGTTTCTCACCTCTCTGTCTTACTTTCTCACACAGTCTCTCTCTCTCTCTCTCTCTCTCCCCCCCTCCCCCCTCATTCTGTCTTAATCCCTCTTCATCCCTCTTCTTCCCTCTTCTTCCCTCTTCTTCCTATTACTTCATCTCTCTCATTTCCTTTGTACATCTCTCCCTATATATATCTCTTAGCTTACTTTATCTCCCGCCCCCTATCTCTTTCATTCTCTCTCTTTCTCTCACTCTCACACTCTCTCTCACTCTCTCATCTCTCTCCCTCTCTCACTCTCTCTACTTTCCCATCTCTTTCCCTCCTTTATATTGCATGTCTTCTCTTGTTGCGTATTAGATTCTCTGTCTCTCTCTCTTTCTCTCTATCCCCCTTTCCCTTCTCTTTGTCTTTCCATCTCTTAATTTCTCCATCCGAACTAGATGCTCCCTATCAATATTGACCAAGCACTGGTACAAATAGACATTTTGTGAGCGGCAATGCTGTGTCCAACTTACGGCTGCCAGAGCTAGTCGTGAATGTCAGCCTATGTAGGTGCATTTCTATTAGCCCCTAACAAGCTTGAGCTTAGATAATTATTAGACCAAGCAGTACTTGAATTTGGAGGTTTATTTGTTCCATAGTTACATCAAAACTCAATTATGACTCATACAAGCTGATGAGTCGGCAAAAAACAATACGAGTAGAAGACTTGAATCAAGTATAATTTATGGTAAATGAGTAGTTACATATAGTTTTAATAGATAAAGATACAAGAAAAAAGTCTGAATTTGTAGTTTTATGTTTCTATTAGCTCATCTAGAGTCTGTCTTCATTGGTAAATTTAGCCTAATAATTAGCCAAATAAAGGGCTATTTTTCAAACAAGCCCAAGTTTATGTGCGATAATAGCTTGAGCTAACATCCCAAGTGCAAAGGTGAAATAGACCGCTATTTGCATCTTCACTGTGAATTCGCTGGTGTTAGTTATGATCAGGCTAACTTCTCCGATCCGAATTGGGCTATTTTGAAAACTCAGACTAATGAAAACAGGCCTTTACTGAGATATATGTGGATAAGTGCTACAAATCAGAGCCTAGTTTGATTGTCTCCAACCTGTACCAATATGGCTAGCAATTGATGTCCTTGACATCAGAACATCTTTATTAAAAATTTTGAATGTTAGTAACTTATTCCTGGGACTCAGAAAATCATTTAAAACACTGTTCACCATGCAGGTTTTGTGTTTCTTTATTATTGCTACATGAAAAAAGAAATTTGGTAAATGTCATCTTGAGGTTTCAGGTTATTAAATTGATACTGGACAAATTCTGTCTAATGAATATAATAAATTTGGTTCTTTCTTCTTGCCCTTACAGGATTATACAGCAAGAATGAACAGAAAGCTGAAATCAAACAATATTACTTTCTGGTTATATTGTTCGATTTGGCATTTCTATTTAGTCTTGCAGTATACTCCGATGCATGAGTGCAAGACGAAAAGCTTTATTTAGCATGCCTCTCTTCAATGCCATATTCCAATTCTGCAGTACCAAGCCGTCTTTCTGTTGTCTGTACACCTCGATTTCATAGTGGTCTCTATTGTTAAGTCAGTCCCTCCCACCCCTTACCCCATCCCAGAATGAATCCCTTC
Source organism: Heliocidaris erythrogramma (assembly GCA_025617745.1). NCBI lineage: Eukaryota > Metazoa > Echinodermata > Echinoidea > Camarodonta > Echinometridae > Heliocidaris > Heliocidaris erythrogramma. Next base: position 20,314,381 of record CM046860.1, read on the forward strand.
TCCCTCCCCTCCCATCCCATCCTATATCCTCTATATCTACTCTCTATCTATACATACACATATCTCTTGATATCCTTAAAACACCTATATTGGGGATACATATTGATTTACCAACTCTTGTCAACATCTTGTCACATTGCAAGGGCATATAAGTATATCGCCAATATTGACTCATCATTCTTATTCATCCCACAATATCAATGTACATTGTATCTTTCGGTTCCCACAAGTTCAGTACAGTATGCTCTGAATGAGCACTATAAATTCCTCCTATACCTATCGAGGCTTAAGTTTGCAATATATATGGAAAATAGACTTACCGATAGCTCAGTAGGAAGGCATATATTGCTTTTCCTTCCATTGTACAATGGCAGATACATAGATTATTGCACCCATATTGACAATATTGTATTATTTTCCTACATAAAGTTGCCATTTGTTACCAAGCTTCAAAGGTGGAATATGCCCGCTACTTTTTAGTATAGATATACCAATCCCAAATATGTCAGAGAAATAGCTTTTAATTTTTTGTAAATTAGTTTGCAGTGAGTATTTGTGTCGTAAATGGCAGTTAGATAAAATGATAAGAAATGCTGGTAAGTTTTTATATCCTGATACACTCCCTTTATATGTAGTTCAATCTTTTTTTCACTTCTGATATTTCTACAGTAGGCACGCATTGAAATTTTCATTCCATTCATTCCATTTTTATTTCATCCATTCATAAAAAAATACATTTACAAAAATTATATAACAACCAAAGTATAATAATGCATGGATGAGGAGACAGCTTAGGAAGGCAAAAGAGCGTTATTGGTGCTGCCATCAACAAAAGATAAACAACATGATCATGTATATATTAATTTATACATAAAAGCAAAACAGAGAAACCATAGCAAAACAAAAACAAACAATACAAAAGTAAGAGTAAAGCCTGAACATAGATAAAGTAAACTCAGTATTATAAGTATCCAGTATGAGTGATTTCAACCTCCTTTTGAAGACTTTAAAGAGAAGGACTACATTTGATATGGGAGGGTAAAATATTCCAGATTATGGGCTCTTGGTAGAAGAGTTTTTTGCAACATTAATTCTCATCAACGGTCAATGAAATTGGGAGGAACTACATGTATTGTATGAGTGAAATTGGGCTTTGATACAGAATTTGTTAGAGATACTTAGTGGGATAGTTTTGTTAAAGTTTATATAAATACATGAAAATTGCAAAGTTAAAATCGGAGAGATCTAATGAGCAAATAATGGAGTAGTATGAGCAAGGAAACTGGCATGAGAAACAATTCTAATAGCCCTCTTTTGCAATCTATGTAATCTAGACATAGAATATTTATTAACCTTATCATTCTGCGATTTCATGTATAAACCAAGGTTGATATTAAAGTATTCATGTTCCTGCGAAATATGTTGTTCATCAGTCTCAAGGTTTACTCTGGATGTCACTGGAGGCAGTATTGATGTGCCGTGTTATTTCAATGATACAACAGTCAGAAAATAAAACTGAATCCACATCTGTTGTCTGAACCAACTTGCTCCATTCTCGCGTCAGACTTGGTTATGGAGAAGCACGACTCTAACAATGCATGAATAACTCGTCACACGCGGGACTTGTCATATAGCACACTTGACTGGCCGAGTGAGAGAATGGTGATATTGTTAACGGGCTCCATTAGGATGGTTGCCATAGAAACCAGTTTTGATCGTGTATATAAATACACCAAATAAGACATTGCATATCCTGTGTAATTCCTGTTTTTTCCCCTTCTTTTCAGCCATCTTTCAAATGTGACACGAAGTATGACAAATGTACCCCAGATATTTTTGCCAAACAGCACTTTCCCTTTATTGCTTTCAAGCAATTATTAAAATATTATTCATTACATTTCCTATCAGTGTATTTCTTTGCTGCAGAAAAGAAATACTTTTTAGAAGAGATTTTTTCTTCTTCTTCTCCAAATCAAACACAGGAAGCCCTCTATCTCTTATGCAAGCTTCCTTTGTATGGAGATAACCCAGCGATATTTCTTTGTTGGGTAGCGTCTGAAATATCTGCAATATCTGCAATATCTTCGGATATCAATCGAAAAGCTCTTGTTTTTCACTCCTGTCACATCCTAAATTACACGCAAGTCCTTATAGGAGAGAGAGAGAGTATGTTGTCTGTGCATGTGCATGTGCATGCCTATGGTTACATATGGGCCTACACATTTCTTCTTCTGTTTTGCAGAAGCAGATCATTGCCCCTCCTTTATATGAAAAAAACTGTGTTTCTTGATAATAAGTTTCCTTTAAAAGGCTAAAGAAGGAGTTTCCGCTATCTATATTTTCCCTGTTATTTCATTGAAAGTGAGAGTTACGTGAAAATCTCTTTGGAGGTGCCGTGGTATAGTGGTTCATTCACTTGACTCTTAATCAAAAGGTTGAGGGTTCGAATCCCAGCCCGGCACTAACGCCCTTTGGCAAGACATTAATCCACATTTGCCACTCTCCACCCAGGTGTAAATGGGTACCCGATATGCCAGAGCGCTACATATTTGGCTGCCAAGCTATGACCGGGGTAATAATATTGAAGCGCCAGGAGCATCACGACGTGACGGACATGAGCACTATACAAGAAGCCACCATTATTATTATTATTATTTATGCAAAATGGGGGTCATTTAAACATCCTTGATGTCATGTGTTAAACTACTTTGTTTTTAGTGATATAGAGAAGTCGAATTTGTGAAACATTCTAGAGCAAGCGCCATGAGCGCTCAGCATAGGTGGAAACGAGAAGCCATCATCATCATATATACCTGGTACTGATATTGATATCAATTCTTATTCTGCCTAATTTTTTGACAGTATATTTCCTTCTTATCATCCCATACAGTTGTGTACACTCCTATGACGGAGAAGACAACAGCTGGAGGGGCTGCTAATGATGGAAACCATAACAACGTTCATTCAGACCAGACTGCTATCTCAGTAGCAGCATCAGCCGCCAGCTTAATTCTGGTCCTGGTGGCCATTGTCATCTGGTATTTTCTAGTCAGAAAACAGTAAGTACTAAACTTCTTATAAGCCTCATTCACACTCAAAATGGTAAACCACCTCAAGAAACTGCCGCAAAATGATACAATTTAGGTGTAAATGAATAAATAGCAAGTTGGCGTGAAAAAAAGTAGCTGCAGATTAGAAACTGTTTTGTATGGTACAAGATGCAGAAATTGTGAAGTGCAGTGCTCGAATGACATTTTATTTTGCTGTGGCATTTTTTAAAGGTGATTACCATTTCAAATATGAATGAGGCCTTAATCCAAAAGAAATCCCCTGTAGGACATAATTTACAATGTAGTTCTATGATTTCAAATACGACTTTTATACTATGGATGTTGGGAATCTTAAAGGGATTTGGTAACTTTGTAGAGGCTTGATAAAATCTGAGCTGCCTGGCCTTACATGCTATCAGTGAATGTAATATGGTGTAAAAATTAAGCTCAGGGAGGAAAAAAGCACTTCAAAATCATCATATACTTCACAAAAGTAAACATATGCAAGTGACTGGAAATCAAATGCCAGACTCATTTTTCCCCCATAGACTCAGTGTTAGACTAAAGCGTATGGACATACGCTTTCGTAAATGGGAGTATTCAGTCATAGATATCTTAATAATAGCATTATATATTTGAAAACCTTTCTATGCCTGGCTATTTATTTATCCTTCTGAACATCATTATACAAGACAGATATCAAAATTCAACAATTTATTAAATCAAGCCTCCACAAAGTTACCAAATCCCTTTAATGGGAGGAAGGTTTTAAAGAAATTTGGAGAAGTTTTTGAAGATTTTTTTGTTAATGTACTCCTCACATGAAAAGTTTGCAGTCTGTATATGATTGAAAAACAAGGCAAGAGAAAGAACTCTTCCTTTGTAACACCCTGAAGAAAACATCATTAAGTACGTACTGGTAAGATAATAAGGGCAAATCCAAAGCTCTACATAGTATTAGAGTTGCCAATGTTTATTATGAATAGATAGTTATGTAACTTAAACACTTTTATGTAATTTATTCCTCCTTCCCTCCTCAAAAAAAAAGACATCCTTTAAAGATTAATGAAAATTTGAAGAACACTAATATTAACATATAACATGGTGATGTAGTGGCTATAATGTAAGCTTCTAAAGATTGTTGTAGGCCCCCTTCTTCAGTGTATGTCCCTCTATGTGTCTCACTTTCTCTCTCTAAGAATTTAATCCAGTGCAACCAACCCCCTGTTCAGACTACCTCAGTTTATTGTATAGCTATACGATAAGTAATTAAATTTTCATAGTCTGAACATCGTATAAAGAAACGTCTTATAACGAAACGTTACCGTATATAGCGAAACGCATCTTTGGGCATCATTTCGAAAGAAAACTCAATAAAGAATCAGCATCCCCTTGTAGTCTGAAAATCGTATCGTACAAGAATCGTATAAGTCTGTACACTCTATCGCTAATCATGATTCCTTATACGACGTTCCTGTAGTCTGAACAGGCTACAAGTTCATATCTCCTGAGATAGTACCAAGCCTTTTAGCTCCATTTCATTACTTTCCAGCCAGAAAAAAAAAAATGCATGTGAGTTCAAGTAACCATGTCTTTCACTTAATTTCATTCTCTGATGCACTCTCCTAATTTCAGATTGCTTTCAAAATCCAAGAGTCACCAGCGACTTGGGAGCCACAAAAGCCACCGTAGCAACCAAGGAAGCAGACAAAGCAGTTTCCATGACGGTCACCATGACAATGTATCGTCGCATAAAAACCATCATGGCAGCAAGCACTCCCCCAAATCCCACAGATCCGGTAGCTCCCCCAAATCACATCACCGTCACTCCGGTTGCCATGACCACAAGGAGGTCTGCACATGCCGCAAGCCGTACGACTCTCCCCTGGCAGGTCGGCGCTCGCCCAAGGGCAACTCGGTATCGGAGTGCACGGGGAACTCGCCTTTCTGCCCGCATTCCACCCGATTCCAGCACCCCAATCACCGCAAAGGAAGAGACTCGATGCATTCAGAGCTGAGTGATGGGGGCTGCCCCACTGTGGAAGCCATCTGTACTTGTGACCTACCACAGGGTCACACAAAAGTCATCACAGGGGCGGACTTTACAGTGGTAGAGCTTGAGGCTCATAACAAGAGACAGATGATTTCGGGGGAACCATTACATAACGGGCACCTCCCCTGTACGGAGATGAAAGACATACCTTCGACAAGTGCATTAACCCATCAACCCTCATCTGCCCCCCAGTGCACCTGCCCTCATCCTGCTCCTCCGGCTGTAGCCCCAGCACCAGAGAGTCCACACATCGGGGCAAGTCATCGGAAGGTCACGCATGTCAGGAGTGACCCTGGGGTCATAGGTCAGAAGGGCAATGGAGAGATGGTTTGATCCCAGTATTGCAACTGGAATTGCAAGATAGAATAATTGATTGATTTATAGATCTATATGTCAGTGTAATTAAATGATCAATATTTTTACTGTGTCTGTATTACATTGAAGCATTCCAATGCATGTAACTTTCTACATATCTGTCGCAGAATATTAACATGGCTTTTTCAAACAAAGTTATTTTCTGAGTAAACAACTTGTATTTGCTATGCCTTTTCAGCTCCTATGACAGCCTAATCAATAGGAGCTCAACTATACAGTGCGTCCCAGAAAAAATTAACAGTCGGAAAAATTCTCTCCAAATAAATGTTTCAAAATATTTTAAAGAAATTTTTATACCTGTGGATAGCTTATGGTCTCTTCTATCAAATAAAAACCAAAATATCTCACAATATTTTACGCTGAGTGCGCAAAAGCCAATTATGTGAAACGGTGCAAAATGCAGACTTGACAAGAATTGATATTGGCTCTGGCTGTATCAGCCTAGCTGAGAGTCATATAAAGGCTTAGAAATTTCCATATTCTGATTTATGAAATAACAGGCTATGTTCTCTGTATATCCTTGCACATCCCATCAACATTTTATGCTTGAGTGAGTAATCAACTACTTTGCTGGGTGTTTCAAAATGTTACTTTTGGTAAGTCTTTTAATTTCATCAGGCTTGCTCACTCAACCATAATGTTTTAATGGGATATATCAGGAAATACATTGAACAAAGTCTGTTCTTTCAATGATCAGAATATAAAATTTTGAAGTCTTTTCATGACTCTCATCTTGGCTCATAGTCCTCATACCAGCCAGAACAACCAGAAACATTTGTCAAGAATGGATTTTGCACCTTTTCACACAAGTGGCTTTAGCTCACTCAAGCGTAAAATATTGTGAGATATTTTATTGTCATGTGATAGGAGAAATCATAAGCTAACCACAGGTGTGAAATTTCCCTGAAAATATTTCGAAATATTTAATTGGGGAGACTTTTTCAAACTGTCGATTTCAAATGGTTCTCAACTTTGTTAATACCAGTCAGAACAAATACCAATTCTTGTCAAGTCTGAATTTTGCACCCTTTCACAAAAGTGGTTTGAGATCACTTAAGCATAATAACTAGTCAGATATTTTGTGTTATTATATAGCAGGGACACTAAGCTATCTACAAGAATTAAAATATATTGAAAATATTCAGAAATGTTTATTTGGGGAGACTTTTTCCAACTGTTAACTTTTTTTCAACTGTTAACTTTTTTTTTTTTTGGGGGGGGGCGCACTGTAGTACATGTACTTTGAAATAAAATTTTGAAATACTTTAATTTCAATTTCCATCAAAGCTTTGGAACTCTGAGAAAGTATTGTGCCCTTGATAACTAATATGGAAAAACTGGTTAAGGTTTGATGATTCAGTCTGCATATAAAAGGAGCAATGTACGCCTAAAAAAATGAAAAAACCCAAAATCATTGTTGCCAGTTCATGCTTCTTATTCTTGCAATGGGTGAAAACAGGAGAAGTAATTGATTTAATTTACAGTCCTCATGACAGAACTTTTCTCTAGGAATTCTCATATTCTTTTTCTCTGGGAATTCTCATATTCTTTTTCTCTTTTTACCTTTTTATCGAAATTTCAACTAAGTGCAATATGAGTAATGGATTGTAGGAGTTCTTTACAAGTGTGCAGTATTTTATGTCTCATTGTTCACTTTCCATTAATATAGAGAAATAGATTCTAGCCAGTGTTCATAGTTTTGGCATTATTAATAATATTAGTTGCCTTCACCTTATTTATTTCAATAATCTTCAGTTTCTCATCCATTTCACACAAGAAAATTAAATTCCTACAATTGGTTTGAAGCGCAGGTAAAATTTGAATAAATTGAATTTGTCAGAACGAAATGGAGTTTTGTTTTAAATAGGGTGACAAGCAGTAAACTCAGGCGAAGTGAAATGTATGGAACTAGTTTTTTCACAGGAAAGGCTTGTCAAGGAGAGAATTTATAATGGTATTACTGTTTCCCAAATAACAAAAATTGCAAAGAATCTAAATTGTAATCAACACAAAGACTAGATATTGAATTGTTGACATGATACAAATATGCTTGTTTGGAATATGATAACAAGAAATTGACATTTTCTCTGGGTTGGCTGAAACATAATAAAATGATTTCTGAGAAGAGGAATCGTTATGATTGGAATAGGTTAGCAATGATATCTAGATAAGGATGTGAGGTTTAATGAAGAAAAATGGAATACCATTTAATTTATATCTTTGTGTTTTTCTATGCTCTCTTTGGGGTTTTAGAATATATAGTAATGTATTCATTATGTTTGGTTTGCAGTCCCCAAACGTGGTGCTGATTGCATGAATCGATAAGTCGCATTGAATCTGGATTGTTCTTCTTCTATAGTGTGATATATTGTGTTTTTTTAGGTTTGAGGTGAAGTGTTCATGGAGATAGTGCCTTTTTACTGAACATTCACTCAAATATTTTTGTTTTTATATGTCGTTTATATGGTTTTGAACAAATTTTGTTTTTCACCAGAAAAATTCAAAGAAATTGTATCCCTCTCCAACCTCAATACTAATTTTGTTTTAACTATTAATAGCTTCAGTATCTTAGTTTAAACATAATATTTATGGTCACTTTGCAACACTGACTGTTTTGTAAAATGGCTGATTTTGTAAATAAATATTAAAATTTAAGTTTTTTACTTTAGCTGTATTTTCCATGCAAAGACAGGAGATTTGTTCAAAAGCTATTTGCTGTAATGTTCCTTAGTGATAAATATAAGAACATTACATGGCTTAGGTAAATCAGGGTTTATATTCAGCCGACTCGAAGTTGTAATTTATTGAGGTATGATTATAAATCATCAGTCAGAGCTGTAATAGTTAGTCTCTTGAGTTTTATTATTAAAATGATAGGTATTATAGCAATAAGATGCAAATGAATTATAAAGCCAAGCCAAGATAATTGAATGTTTATTGAAAATAGGTAGCCTGCACCATAGACCATTACCTCGTGTGTCCTAGCTGTTGTGTGATAATGTGCAGTTATGCTGTATTAACATTCATTAAGCAATTATGGCATCACCTACAAAAACAGGTTAATCTGTCATTCCTAATTCAAATGATTAACAGGCCTGGTGTAGTACACAACTATTACACAAATCTTAATACATGTATTATCTCTGTGTATTGTTTTGTTAAGTTTCAATAAGCTTGCACCTGTTTCATACATGCTTAACATTTCTCTTGATTTAAATTTGAATGGGGGGGGGGTAAAAATGTTCCAACATTTTTCTTAACAGATTAATTTCTTGTTCCATCATACTTTTATCCATTTATATAGAAGACATCGACCAATCCAGAGTGAAATTAATTTGATTTACTGCAATAAATCATATATACCTACCTATTATGCCTGTAGTCTTGACTACGGGACCCCTTCGAGAATTTAACACACATGCGTCACAATATTGTGCGCACCCCCCGTAATCCTATTGTCCTCGCCACTCACGCGCGCCAACACGCTACGGCCATCTTCCTCTTTCTTGCTCGCCCCCGACGAGATAGGACGTATAGTCACAGCGCTCCTGAAATCAGGTCGTATAGTATCTTTTAGGTGCGCTTTTTCACATAGTTAAAGCACTTTTAGGTACCTATATTCGTTTAGATTATAGTACTTTGTGTTTTATTAGTCACTCTTGCCGATTGCAAGGGATTTTTGATTCCCTTTCTTGGCATTTTTGTTTCTCTTTTACGGTCAGCCCCACGTAGATATTTCTGTGTTTGCGGGTGTTTCCGTTTGTCACCGAGCCTTCGGGTTCGGTGTTTGTTCTTACGGTTTAGGCTGTAAAAATTTCTGTTGTGCGTATCTCCCAAATAAACTTTAGTTTAGTTTCTGCATTCAGTTGAAGTATTTCTTAATTTGAAAAGTATACTTTATTGTCTGTTTTATTGCAGAGGTATGAATTCGGAAGAAGAAGCAGCTGGGTCGAGGAGACCTGCTTCTTCCGAAGAGTTGTCTAGCAAGACGACTCGGCCTTCCAGAACTCCCCCGAGTACAGCGGTACGCGGGGGAGGGAGGAGGGCCAAAGGTAAGTTGCCTAGTGGTGTTTCCTTGCAGAGTTTGCCAGTTTCGAAGCTTGCGGCTTCGGGACGGGTGGCGTTAACTGAATCGGGATTGTCAACTCCGAAGCCTGTGGTTTCGGGGTGGGTGGCGTCAGATTCTAGTGGTTTGGATATCTGGAGAGAATCCAATCCCCCGGTCGCGGAGACCAGAGGGGGGGGGGCTGTTGTTTCCCGTACGGTAGCGTTCACTCGCTCTGATCCGTTAGGGGAGACGCGCCCCACTACTGCAGGGCAACCCACGGGCTTAGTCCTTGTTGGTCTGGGTTCCTCAAACCCTAGCCCCCGGTAAACGCCATATGGGGGAACGAGTACTTTCTGGGCTGTCTTAGTGTGCCAGCTGATGGGAATGCTCGAGCTAACAATTATGGACGCTCTTCGGAGCAACAGGTGTTTTCACCTGAGTGCGTGACTACTAGTGCTCCCCTATTGCCGCTTTCGAGCGGTCCAATAGTGGGTTCGCACGCCTTTAGTAGTCATCGGGCACATACTGAGTTATCTCGGTCTGTCCACGCACTGGGAGCTTTTAGCTCTCAACCCATGGCTACGGCATCTTCTTGCCTAGCTGATATGGGTGTTTTGGATGATTCTCAAGGCTCACGCCATGAGCGCTCCAATCCCTTTATGGGAAGTGAACGTCCCTCCGCGGAGGGATCGGTTCGTGTTTCCGAAGTGGCTTCGGAGATCCGAATGAATCCGATTAAGCGTTCTATCAAAAGGGTTTCGGCTTCGACTCTTGTCGAGCCAGCCAAGAAAAAGGCCAAGAGGTAGGCAAAAAGTGGCAAGGCTTTGCTGGCCTCTTGCCCGTCTGGCCTGGCTAACCCAGCTAGCTCCTCTCAAGCTGACATGTTCAGCATGATGCGGGCTTTTGCTCAGAATCAGGGTTGGTCCTTTGTACCGGCTACTTCAACCCTGACTTCTGTCCCTATTCAGGGGTTTGACTTTGAGACTAATCAACCTTTTGTGATTGATTCCTCTTTGTCTGAGACTGATTCGCATGTGCCTCCTGCTCCCGCGGCCCTTGGGGCTCCGCCGGGCGAGGAGACTGTTGGTGAGTCATGCGGGGACCCGCCTGCTGAGGCCTTTGTTAATGTTCCTTTGTCTCATTCCACTCGGGTGGAACCAGATTTGGATACGTCCTCTCAAGCTTCGGTTCCCGAATCGCTTGGGCAGGCGGAGTCTCAATCGCTCATTCTCTGTGGAGTGGAAGCGATTGTTTTGTTGTCCAAATATCGCCCTGAAGTTCAGTCAACCCGCGCGTAGGGTTCGACTTCGCGTTGGTTTAAGCAGCGGGATTTCTGCTGAGTCTGGGCGCCTTGGCGTCCGGCCCATGGCTGTTGCATCTCCTTGCTCGGCCGATATGGGTAATTGGTGTGCGTCTTTGGGTTCAATACCCTCAGCGCACTTCTCCCATAAAGGGAGGTGAGCGTTCCTCAGTGGAGGGTTCGGTTCGTGTTCCCGAAGGGCTTCGGGGATCCGAACGAAACCGGATAAACGCTCTGAAAAGCGGGTTTCGACTTAGGCTCTTTTTGGGCCAATCAGAAGCCTAGGGAAGGGGCTAAAAGAGGCAAGGCTTTGTCTGCCTCTTGCCCATCGGGTTTAGCTAACCCTTCGGTCTCTCAAGCTGAGATGTGCCAGGCCCTTCTTCTCGCCCCCCTTCGCCGGGGGGAGACAAGGGGGTCCGACAAAACCCCGTGCACTCACAGACCATGTGAACTTGGGGAGAGCCACTTGGGTGGGCCTGCCAGGCGTGTAGCGTCTCGGCGAGCCCCCGGGTCCAGCGAAGGCGGTCTAACGACACCCCCCTAGGGGTATCCCGCTGGAGGGCTTGCAGCGAGGTCCGTCGAGCGTCCCCCGCGGACGCTCGGCGGCGCTCCCCGTTTTTAATCAGTGTGAGATGGGCTTTGCCAGACTCAGGGTTGGTTCCTTGTACCAGGATTCACATCCCCTGCTATTGTCCCTTTTTTGGGTCGGACATCGAGACTAATTAGCCTTTTATGGTTTATTCTTCTTTGTCCGTGATGAGATCACATGAGCCTCCTAGTCTCGCAGCCTTGGGGCTCCGTCGAGTGAGGAGGCTTATGGCGGTTCATGCGTGAATCCGACCGTTTCGGCTTTTGTTCGTGATTTTTTGTCACGATCTTTTCAGGCGGATCCAGTTTTGGAAGCGGCCTCTCTAGCTTCGGTCTCCGAATCGCTGGGGCAGGCAGAGCCTTAGTTGCTCTCCCTTTGTGGGGTAGAAGCGATTGCTTTGTTCTAAACTTTCCCTGACTCTTTAGTCAACCCGTGCGTAGGGTTCGTCTTTGCTTGGGTTCAGGCAGCGGGCGGACGAGACGGTTTCTTCATAGTTCTGTCCGCCCCGCTCCCCGGAGGTGCTATAGGAACTCGGACACCTCACAGGCTGTCCTTTTTCCCTTCCTCCGACTTTTGTTATTCCCAGGCGCTCGGGAAAACTTCGTTTGATACTGAACCTAAAGAGGATAAACAAATTTATTCCTCCGGTTCATTTTTGTATGGAGACTCTTGCCTCCATTCTTCCGTTGATCAAAAGGGAAGACTACGCGGTCTCGATAGATCTCAAGGACGCGTACTTTCACATTCCCATTCATCGCGCATCTCGCGATCTTCTGGGGTTCTCCTTCCTCTCGGAGACTTACCGGTTTTGGGCTCTTCCCTTTGGGCTGCGCCCGGCCTTTCGGGTTTTTACTCAAGTTGTAGCGGTGCTAGCGGCCTCTCTGAGGCGTCGCGGCCTGCGGTTGTTTTGTTACCTGGACGATTGGCTTCTCCTTGCGGAGTCGCGCGATCGTTTGTTGGACGAGACTCGTTGCTAGTCTCTCTTACTCAAGACTTAGGTTTCCTAATAAATTGGGAAAAGTCAGAGTTAGTCCCCACTCGCAGCCCAGTTTGTCTGGGGGCGGTGTTAGACATAAGGAATCAGTTAGCTCGGCTCAGTCGAGACAGGATTCTCACCATTGTCTCTGCGGCTCGCAAGCTCTTGCTGGCCAGAAGAGTCTCGGCCAGACAGTGGCTTCAGTTTCTAGGTTATCTAGCCAGTCTAGTCAATGTTTTAGAGGACTGCCGGCTCCTCATGAGACCCTTTCAGAGACATCTCCTCAGGTTCTTCAAGCCGGGAAAAGACTCTCTTTTGGTCTGGTTTCCAGTACCAGTAAAGATCAAGTCTCTTCTCGCTTGTTGGACGAGCGAGGTGTTTCTCGCGCGAGGCAGGTCCTTCTCTGCCCCTCTTCCGTCGATATCGGTTTCGACGGACGCCTCTCGGTTGGGGTGGGGAGGACACTGCAACGGCAGCACGGTTGCGGGGGATTGGTCTCATCTTGGGACTCTTCCTCACTTCAATGTCCTGGAGTTTATGGCAGTTCTGTTGACCTTGCTCCATTTCAGAAGTCGACTTCTCAGTCGTTCGGTTCTGATTCTCACGGACAATGTTACTGTGGCGGCATATATCAATCGGCAGGGAGGCACTCGTTCGGTTGCCCTGAATGCCCTAGCAGCTCAGCTGTGGAGGTGGTGTCGTCGCATGGCAATCACACCCGTGGCCTCTTTCATCCCCGGTCGGGAAAACCTCTTTGCGGATTTTCTGTTCCGGGGCAGGTATCTTCCTTCGGAATGGATGCTCCATCCGGAAGTTTTTTGCCGCATTCGCAGTTGCCTAGGTCCACTGGAAGTGGATCTATTTGCGTCGGTGCTAAATCACCAGCTGCCGAAGTATTGCTCCCGTGTTCGGGATCAGGGAGCATGGGCTTTCGATGCTTTCTCCCTCAGCTGGGAGAACCTTCAGGGATTCGCCTTTCCTCCCTTCCAACTGATTCCGCGTGTCTTGCGGAAAATCAGGGAAGATCGGGCGAGGGTGCTTGTAATAGCTCCCTTTTGGCCCAGGAGGAATTGGTTTCCGGAACTTATGAGCCTTCTAAGGGCTCAACCGTTAGTTCTCCTGTTAAGAGCGGATCTGGTGTTACAGCCCCTATCGGGGATTCTTCACCACAATCCGGAGTCTCTTCATTTGACTGCTTGGCCCCTGTCAGGGAATCTGCAAGACAGTCGGGTCTCTCTGATAGAGCCGCGGACTTTTTAATGTCCAGTCGTAGGGTTTCTACTAGGGAAATTTACAATTCCCGTCTCTCGGTCTTTTTCCTTTGGTGCAAAGAGAGAAATCAAACCCCTTCTAAGGCTCCTTTTGGTTCATTTGCGGATTTCTTAATCTCGTTATTTGACAAAGGGAGGTCTATTTCTACTATCCGAGGCTACCGTTCGGCGATCGGGGCCATTCATTCGGGTTTTTCGGATGGTTCGGGGATTTCCAATTCCCCGCTACTAAGTGGTTTGATTCGTTCGTTCTTTCTGAAACGACCTTCGTTTTCTAAGTTAGTGCCGTCTTGGAGTCTGCCTAAGATCCTGGAGGCCTTAGCGAAACCTCCTTTTGAACCGTTAGGTGAAGCTTCGCTTCATCATCTTACGGTTAAGACGCTCTTTTTGGTAACTATTGCCTCTGGGCAGAGGCGCAGTACTCTTCATGCTCTCTGTCTTACTCCTGGTCATGTTCGCTGGGAGAGAAAAGGTGTTAGGTTGATTCCTAGGGCTTCTTTCGTTGCCAAGAATCAGACAGCTACCTCCGGTCCTGTTGAGATTTTTCTTTGTCCGCTTTCTGACTTTTCTTCGGTGCGCGAGGACAAAGTTTGGTGTCCTGTTAGGGCTCTCAAATGGTATATTGATAAGACTAAGCCTTATCGTAAGGATGATCAGTTGTTCCTGATCACTAGAGAGCCTTTTTCTCCTGCCTCTCGATTCCATTTCTAGATGGATCGTCGAAGCTATTAGGGCCGCTGGCACAGTGGCTCTTTTATCCAACAGCAAGCCTCGTGCTCATGATACTCGTAGTGTCAGCACTTCTTGGGTTCTGTTTCAAGGTGTGGCGCTGGTTGATATTTTGAAGGCTGCTTATTGGCGTTCGCCCAATTCCTTCATTTCTTGCTACCTTAGGGATGTTCCCGCAGGTGAAGCTCTGTTTGCGTCAACCACCTTGAAGTCCGCTGTGTCTTCTTTGTAGTCTTTAGTGTAATCCTATTTCCTTCCGCTCGAAACATGCCTCCCGGTCTTTGAGTTGGCGTTGGTCTGGCATAATAGGTAGGTATATATGATTTATTGCAGTAAATTTGTAAAATCAGCACTGATTTTCTTATTTACTATATAAATCTATATACCTACCTATGACCCTCCCTCCTTCCCCGCTCCTTGCAAGCAACATGTTTCTACTTGGGATTGCTCGCAAAAGAGGAAGATGGCCGTAGCGTGTTGGCGCGCGTGAGTGGCGAGGACAATAGGATTACGGGGGGTGCGCACAATATTGTGACGCATGTGTGTTAAATTCTCGAAGGGGTCCCGTAGTCAAGACTACAGGCATAATAGGTAGGTATATAGATTTATATAGTAAATAAGAAAATCAGTGCTGATTTTACAAATTTATGGCAGTGTTTATGAGATAGTTAAAACACTTCTAGAGCCATTTCTAATCAAATTTAAAGCTTCTGGATTTTGCATGGGATCAAATTATAAACTGTGTTGAGGCATTTTGATTAATTATCTCTTCTTTTTCAAAGGTGAAATTAAAAAAGAATATGTAAAGAATTTGATATACTTTTTGGGTAAAACAACAATCAGGTAGCAAGCAATTTCATGTTTTTATTGATAGCAATGGTGTACCAAGGCATCAGTAGATGTGAAACAAGTAATTTCTTCAAATCACTCATTAACTCTTTCAGTGCTGATGTCACATATATGTGACAGATAGACTTGTCATTTTCATTCACCAATTGCTCGACCACAGGATGGTGGTCAATGTATATCAAAATTTTGAGCAGAAGTCAAGCATTCTAAATATATGATTATAATTATATGCTACCATAGAAACTTTCAGAGAAAATTGCACATTTTGAAAAAGATATTTGCTTATTTCAACATTAAACAATAGTAAACAAATGAGAAACAAGAGAATAATGGATGAAAAAGAAACTCAAATATCATTTTCAATAATTCTTATGCATAAAGTTGGGTAAAGTAATAATGTTTGGTATCATAAGAAATGGTAATAACTTTCCTACAAGTTTTGTACACAATATTTTGTGAAATAATAGATGGTTAATGAAGTGCAGACGTTTGAAAAGCAAGCATTGATCACATTTTGGTAAAATTTTGAAGAGAGCTAAACCCCTTGGCACAGTAAGAGTTGAGCGGTTGTCTTTACATATATTAGGAATCTGTCTATTATAGGACCCCTGATCAATTACAAATCATATTGTCCGCATACTTTCCTCAAATTGCCAATCATCACTTACAATACCTAGCCCTTGGCAATTTCAAATGTTGGAATAATAGAATAATGTTGTGTAATCGTAATCCAAACCAAATTTCTATAGATGATGCAATAAGGTAGCCAAATTGCCAGAGATAATTTTTCTTGAGTGGATATATGTTCTTTACAATAACAGTGTTCTTTTCATTAACCTGTCAGTGAGTAGTAGAATTTCTTACTTGTTTGACATAATGCTAAAAATTATTACAATAAATTACATTAGTTTTATATGTCAACCTACTCCCTATAAACAGCAAACCTTCTACAATGTATTTATGCTGATAGAAAAAACAACAACAACAACAAGGTGCTGGTCACAAATTTGATTATTTGTACATATCATTTCGTATTAAAAAAAACACAAAAAGTATTTCATCATATCTGGAAATTACATGCATTTGTGATTGAGTTCAGAGGGGGAAAAACAAAATTATACTTAGGTTCTTTTTGATAACGAATGAATTTACAGGATCTTGGCTACCTCATTTTGTGTATAGAATGCCTTTGCTTAAAACATGACAAAGGAAGTTTACAGTGTTTTTTTGAATTTTTTTCCGATATCAGCTTAGCGTGAATAGGTTTACAAAATTTCTTGTTGAAAACTTGTTCTAACAATATAAGATTATTTATGAAGAATTTCAGATGGATAACAGGCCTTTCATACCAGCCCTACACAAAATATCAAACGTGCCAAGGAGACTTTTCTTTTAATCTTTAATTCATATTGATGATTCACTGGTCGTCATCTACTGCTCAAGTGTTGATATTGCCTATTTTATATTTAGCTAATAAAAATCACAACTTTCTAGAATATAAGTATTAAATTTTTTATATGATATGTAGCATGTAATCGAAAAAGGTATATGCTTTCATATTACTTGATACTCCTCTTTCACTTGATGGCATTCTTTTAAAATAATCAAGTTTTTAAATGATTAAACAAATAGATAGGACATATGTATGCCTGATAAGCAATGAATAGCATACATTCTCTGATAAATTTACATCAAAGAATTTCTCTAATATCTTCTCTTAAATATACACTTCTTTAGCAGAGTATATTAATTCATATTCCTCGTACGAAGAAGACTCTAAAATTGTGTTTCTTATGTAGTGTAAAGTAAATATTGCATATTATATAAGCAAAGTAGCCTACTTTACCATTATAAATGGTAAGGGTCACAGAGGAAAAAGGGGTAATGCCCATTGGCATAACAGGAATATTATTATTATTTCTACCAAAACGACCATTTTCTCTTTATAAAAATGCATTTTACTACAACATAAAGGACATAATATATGTTATTCTTCATACTTTTCTCAGAAAGAAAGCCAATATCATCATAAAAAATAATATATATATTGACTTCAAATTAGAATGGGACAATGCAATTTCACAAATTAGGACTCTAGTTTTGTGGTTAAATTGATCTAAACAAACACTAAAACTATGTTTTCTTGTACTATTCAGTCTTTGCCTTCAATGAATATTCTAGTAGTCATTGTAATAATGAGGCTAAGCAATGATTTTGCAATTCATGGTTTGGCATTTTTGCTGATCAAATATGAAATGTTGACATGTTTGTACAAAGTTGTTATTTGACTTGTAATTAATAACAATACAATACAATTTTTGAAGAAAGTTATATGTATTCATTATTCAATTTGTATAAATGTGAATGATGTATGGTAGAGAGAGGTAGAAAGGGAGGGAGAGAGAGAGAGGGGGGGAGAGAAGGGGTGATGAAAAGGAGGGGCAGGGGTGTAATAAAATAAAGGGGGACCTCAAGGATAGTCGTGTTTTCATTCATTCACCTACCCGGCTCTTCCATACTCACTCTGTGTCACTGTCTCCTTTCTCTCCCTCCCCTCCCCCCGCCTCCCCCTCCCTCCCCCTCCCTCCCCTCCCCCTCCCTCCCCCACTCACTCTCACTCTCCCCCCCCCCCCTCTCTCTCTCTCCCTCCCTTCCTCTCCGTTCCATTTCTTCTAACCTCCCTTCCACTCTCCGTCTCTCCCTTTCTCCTGCCATCCCTTCTCCCCTCTCTCACACAGACTCTCCCTCCCTCTCTCTCTCTGTTTTCAATACTCATTACACTCTCTATATCTTAATTATAGCTTTCTCTCTATTTTGTTTGCCTGCCTATAAGATATTGTCCTCCCGTTTGCATTCAGATTTCGTTGGTTAACATTTTTTAAAAATTTCTATCTGAAATCAAACCTTATGTAAAGTCTAAAATAAAAAGATTTTTCTTGAATCATGAAAATATCAAAGTGTATGAACATACATTTTGTTCTCCAAGACGGTGATGAGAAGCGTTTCAAACTACAGAAAATGAAATGGGAGGCAAAATGTGTATAGGCCATTCCCTTCAAGAGAAGAAAACGTGAGTATTATACTTGTCAATCATAGTATCAAGAAACGGTGATTTTTTTTTTTTTTTTTTTTTTTTTGGTCGTAAAGAAAATTGATATCTGTAATTGTTATCGAGGTCATTATTTTGACTGTAATGCCGTCACCGTTTCTTTTTCATTGGATGTAGGTTAAGGGAATATTGAAGTCTATTTGTTGAGCAATTTATATATTGTTCCTGTGTATTTAATACGATTTGCACATGATTATGTCGAATACTTGGCTTTTGCTAATTTCTTTGTAGAAATTTGGTCAAAAATGAGAAACTTATTCGGATACATACCAATGATGTATACAACACGATCGTACAGCCTTGTCGAGAAATCAATTCAAAGGCAATCTCAATATCCAACTGTATGTTCCATAGAAACCATGTTCGGATCATGTAATACGTCATTGTAATGTTCGCACATTTCAATAGGTGATGGACAAGGGTATGGAATTGCTTTATGTTGATTATTTGAAAATGTTTGCCATCGTGTGGGGTAACCTCGCTATTTATAAGGACCGCTAAATCATAAGGACCACTTATTCATATAAGGACCGCTATCCATAACGCGTGACTAAATGAATAGCGGTGTTGTATGAATAACGGTATTTAGCGAGCAAACCATAGACAAATTACCTCGCTATTCATAAGGACCTCCGTTCATAAGGACTACTATTCATAACTATTCATAAGGACCGCTATTCATAACGCGTGTTAAATGAATAGCGGCCCTTCAATAGCGAGCGGACCCCTTATAAATGAGTTTGGTATAATCATGGATATGTAGTATATCCATGGTATCTCTTGATTGCTCAACCCCTGTAAAGAGCAAGTGGAAGAGGAAAGTAATCTATTAAGCAGGTCGACCTTGTAACTGGTCATCACTCATTTCTCATCGAGGTCAGGAGGCTGTCGTCTGGAAATTTATAGGTGCTGTCAATTAACCGATCAAGTTGCTTCTTTGATTAATCATTGACGTCAGTAAATTGCGAATGATGGAACGGTGGTGTGCGACAAGAGTCAGATTAGAGATAATAACGAATAGATGATCATGGTCAATAAAAGACATTAAATATCTTTATTGGGCATGTAACAGGGAAGGAAGTCAAAGTGAATGGAAGTTTAAGAGATTGAACGGCACATGTTCCAACCCGCGGTCATTTTCTAGCAGTAAGTAAATAACTTCATCCCTGAGCCCAACACTATAAACTGTACCCTAAACATTATTATATAGCTTGAACCAATCACCGATAGATAGTTTGCTCTGTATGTTAGAGGTTCCATGTCGTTATGCTATATTCAAAATATGGGCTTCAAATATTCATTATAAATTTCTAAAGAGATATTGCAATTTCAATTACACTCTCTATACGTGTAAAAGTGACTCGTGAGCAGACCTATGGAGCAGACCACTATAGACGCACCCATACACGCACGCCAAGATAAGGGCTCGCGCGGAACCAAACTCAGAGTTTGGTTCCGCACGAGCATTTTCATATTATCCTTTATTTACTTCATACTCCTTAAATGTTGAAATATAAGATGTATAAAATGCATGAAAAAGTTCTTTGAAGTTGATTTTATACTTTCTAGCTGTACACACAATTTACTTCTTCAGGTGATGGGAAAATTTAAACAGAAATTGCAATCCTATAACTACATGTAAAACCATAATATCTCCGACGAAAAGAAGCCCGGAGCAAATATCGCGGGAGGTATATCGGATACCTGCGTTTAAGAATGATTTGGAAATAAGAAAAAGAAAAAGAAAAGATTAAAGAAGATTTGCCACGTGTATAAAATGAAAACATTTCATAACAATTTAGCACTCGTAGAAATGCCCGATGATAATAAAACTATATCCCTGTAATCTAACACAACATTTCTACCCAAGTTCACAGCATGCAGGCAGAAGGGCGTTAGTTCTATGTAAACTAACGAGATAATGTCCTTATGGCTATCGGCAGCGCAGACATAAAGCAACTTTCATGAACAGCGAAATTAGTTTTGCAATTTGTTAAAACCCCTATGGTTAAAACATGATGACAATTCAATGTTCATTTTCTGAAGATGAAAATATTATCATTATTGAGGGAGTAAATTTAAAAAAAATGGATTGAAAAGGCGGCTTTCATCATCAGTTCGACAGACCTTTCCAACCTTCTTATTCCCTTTCATCTCAAGGAGGTGTCAACGTTGACGCCCTCTGAAAGGAGTTTAAATGGTTACATACCCCAGTCACACCGACCAGACCGACATCAGATCGAATGAAAATGATATTACCACGAATGGCCAAGAAAAGGTCGGTTTGGAATCAAGTTAGCAGTGTGACTGAGCTTCAACGGAGGACCAAGACATCAGCTGCGGCTGTCAATTATGTTCCAACGGAGAGGAGGTCATGGCATTATCAACACCTTCGTTGACTGCGCGCTTGATGGACAGGTGATGATGGGTTCGGCGGACCATAAAAGTACGCAGGTGACATCAAAGGAATTAGACATTTTGAAGTGGCGTTGATACCATTAAAGAGTTCAAAGGGTTGACACTGGCGGATTTGAGGGGGCGCCCCTCCCCGCCTTTTAACTAAATCTGGAATTCCTAAAGTACACACAAATATTTCTTTCCTTTATTTTCAGAGATTTTTGGCATTGTGCTCTTCTCCTTTTCACATATGAGTGAATTTTCCTGATATGGAATATGGTCTGGTCTGGTACTTCATGGTGCTTCGTATGGTCAAGGAATGGTCAGGGAATGTATGGTATGATGTGGTGTGGTATGATATGGATTGGTGTGGTATTATGTGGTGTGATATGGTCTTTGGTGCGGCGTTGCACGATTTTGATATATGGTATGGTAATGTGTGGCGTGCTTTGGTATGGTGGTATAATAATAATAATAATGGTGAAAACTTATAGAGCGCACACACCGTCCAAGGACGATCATGGCGCTAGCCCAGCAACAGTTCCCTTTAATCCAGGTATACTACAATTTTTTGGTGGTATTTTGTAGTATACGTGTAGTATAGTATGGCATATACACAGGGGCGTCGCTAGAAAATTTTATTGGGGGGGGGGGGGGTGACACCCAAATTTGCCGACAAAATTTTAGGGTGTGAAACTCAAAATTGGCGACAAACAATGCTACAACATAATCCCCCCCCCCCCCCAACAAATGATGATAAAAGAAAATCGCAGATGTAGAGATCTTGATCATACGGGCCCATTTTCGCAATGAGGGGCTGACGCCTTTTGCCCGAATATCAACTTTTCAGTTTCTAAATGCGAGCGAGTAACATAGTTACATAATTATCTGGGAACCTCGCTGCCCAAACATGTGGATATTCTGGCACCTCGCTACCCGAATATGAAGTGGTGGTTGCCCGAATATCGGGGGGGGGGGGGGGACTGCATACCATTGCTGTATGGGACACCCTTTGCCGGATATCAACTTTTCAATTCCTAAATGTTCGCGAGCGAGCGAAGCGAGCGAGCAAATTTAAAATTCTACGTAGTGAAAATGTACAGAAGAACATACACAAGTTACATATTATTATTAGCTGGGAACCTCGCTTACCAAATATTTGGATATTCTATAGCACCTTGCTGCCCGAATATGAATATTGGAACGTTGAACATCTTCAGGGGAAGGGGGCTGCAGCCCATTGCTGAAGGGGGACGCCTTATGCCCGAATATCAACTTTTCAATTTCTAAATGTTTGCGAGCGAGCGAAGCGAAATAGGATTTTTTAAAACTTATCGTAGTAAAACTATACAGAAGTTACATACAGAAGTCACAGAATTATCTGGGAACCTCGCTGCCCAAATATGTGGATATTCTGGCACCTCGCTACCCGAATATGAAGTGGTGGTTGCCTGAATATCGGAACTGTGAAAAATCCTCGGGGGGAGGGGGCTGCATCCCTTTGCCGTAGGGGACACCTTTTGCCCGAATATCAACATTTCAATTCGTAAATGTTTGCGAGCGAGCGATATGGTGTGGCATGGTATAAAAGCCTGGTATGTTATGGTGTGGTATGGTATGACACCCTCTTGCGATATGGTGTGGCAGGGTATGGATCCTGGTGTGATATGGTTTGGCAGGGTATTGAAGCCTGGTGTGGTATGGTGTGGTCGGATTGTGGTGGCCTGGTGTGGTATGGTATTGTAAGGTATGGTGTATTATATACGGTATGGTATAGTATGGTGTGGTATGGTGTTGTATTTCTTTAAAGGGATACGCAACCAGGCCGACATGGGGAAAGTCGGGATTGTGTAAGCCCTATTCACTCGTACACAAACTTTGTGCGTCGAACGCGTCCGTTGGACTAAGGGAGATTACATTTCGACTGCACGAAGCCGACCGAATCTCCGGCACGAGAGCTCGAGCTTAGGCGGAGCGTGCATGTTGTGCGGCGACCAGTCTGTCCGAAGTTAGAGCCCCGCGGGGCAACGACATGATCAGGTAACGATCACGGTGCCCTCTCGCGGCATAAAAACGTCCATAATCTGCGGTTGAGTATCCCTTTAATTTTCATCTTTTACCATCTAATGAATTCGAGGTGTAGTTCTTTTGCTACCCCACCAAATACACGCATTCTTAGTCCCAGCCTTATTGATCCTCTCCTCTTCTCACATCACCAACCTCCATCTCTCTCTCTCTCTCTCTCTCTCTCTCTCTTTCTCTCTCTCCCTCTCTCCCTCTCTCCCTATTTTTCTCCAATAATCATTCATCTATCATTCTATCCTTCTCTATCTACCACCATTTTCTACTATCCATGTACATCAAGCCTCATTCTTGATATGTCTTATTCTCGTATTAAATGATAATACTCCGTCATTGATGAATGTTATGACTTCAAATCACCAAAATGATGCAAGGTTGGAATGCGATGATCAAAGGAGCTCGGGTCCGTCGAATCCATATTCTGTTACCCTTGCTATATCTAAATTCGTTAACCTATGATAGATTAGATTTGCTTAAAGGAAATATCAAGAATTTATTAGGGACATCTCTGAGAGGACTTCAAATGTGAAAATAGGAAAATGACAATCGCATGTTTTTAAAATTACAGAACACAGAGAGAACATACAGAGAATAATTATACTGAATAATAATTATTTGAAGAGAGTTATTTACCACCACAATATTAATTTATCATCATGAACGCTGTCACTCGAAAATCGGGTACTTGGATAAACCTTAATGATCTTAATTATAATCTTGCTTTGTAGTAGTCCGTCATCGTATTTCATTCAGTGTGGTCTATATAGATCATTTTCACTCGTTACAACGCAAACTATGAAAACAAGACTACATCTCTTTTTATCTGTGTACTAGTACTCCTTTCAGCAAAATTGTGATGATGATCATAGTGAAATACGTGTAGTTTTAACCCCAGAGATCTCTACATATTCTTTGGCGTCGGTCCATGTCCTTCAAAGAGATATTCGTTTTTGTGACGCAGGTTTCATACACGATGTATATTCTGTTTTCAACGTCAGTCAAAGGTAAAAAAAAAGCTTCAGACCGCTTGAAGATATTTTTAGAAACAATTAAAATGTATGCATAGAAAAAAGGTATAATCTACATAGCCCTAAAGCTAGTATATTATCCAGTTCAGGTAAAACATGGTCTTGTTCAAGTTCGTTGCATCTGTGATAATCTCACTTCCCAACTGATGCACAGTTAGACACGGACACCTAGTTCTGCCATAAAGCATGCAGTACTGTACTAACACAGAAAATACAAATAAATTATTTAATGTTGCTTATAATTCTCTACTCAATGCTCATATTTTTATCTAATTTAGCACCATCGTCTTTCTTATTTTTAAGATATCATTCTTCTATAACTTATTATTTTGGCTTATTTACGACATGAATATAATCATCTTTCTAATCAGATATCATTCTTCTGATCAGAAGTCGTTCATGAATGCGAATCTATGACGCCTTCCCGCCATAAACCGAGGGCGGTAAATCATAAAGAATTTTCTCTACAATAATATTCTCTCGCTCTCACGTTACCCAGCAACTTCATCGGTGAACATTAAGGGGGCGACTGGACGATGATTGGTGTCCATGAAATTACTTTGACAAATCTGGGTCTATGGCCCCAGCGGACACCCTCTCCATGACAGGACTCCATCTATCAATGTCATTAGTAATTCATGAAGGTGTTGGTCACCCTCTAATCATATTTTTGTGTCTGTGTGGAAGGGGTGGCTGTTGAAAAGAATGTTGTACACAATTCTTTTATATAAACTGCCCTTTCCTATATAACTTTTTCAATGAAAAGTGTGAAGTATTGCTCTTAAAGACTCAAAGGGCCTCTTGGTGGTGTTAATGATGACTTTAATGATACGGCATGGTGCAAAGGACTCATCGATCAGGGGCGTCGCCCCAATTATTTTTTAATTACCAGTTTATATTGTAATGGGTCGAAAACAATTAAGGCGTTTGCCGCATCCGCCTCTCAGTCCTGGAGATTATCGACGCCAGTGAGCAGTGGTGGTTCCAGGGGGGGGGGGGGGGGTGCACATCCGGCCCATGCCCCCCCCCCCCTTTGGAAGAGAAGTACAGTCAAACCTGTCTTAGTGGCCACCTGTCTATAGCGGTCACCTGTCTATAGTGGTCACTTATATTGCCTCCCTGTAGCAAGAAATATGTGTCTTAGAACCTGTCTATAAAGGCCACTTGTCTACAGTGGCCACTTTTTCTGTTTCCCTTGGGTGGCCTTAATAGACAGGTTTGACTGTATGAATTTTTACCATAGACGATCCGCCATTTTCTCGATTGTGCCCCCCCCCCCCCCTTTTAGAGTGAAGACCTTTTTTATATTTTTTTTTGTTGCTTGTCAGGGAATTATGGAGGGAAACTTGACCCCATAACCCCTTACTGAGCGATTTTTGAAGGTTTGGTGAAAACAAAAATTTGTCCCCCCCCCCCCCCTACTGAGCGACTTTTCGGGAAGCTGGCGAGACCAAAAAATTACTTTCATTTTTGTGCCCCCTCTTTTACTCAATCCTGGATCCGCCCCTGCCAGTGAGGGTGATGTTTATGAAGACGACATCGTAATTTTCATCAGTCATCGTACGAAAACTAGATCATAAAGCTGATGCTCTTGTCAAGATATTTGTTTTTGAATGAAAGAGTTGCTGATGTTGCTGCTAATAATGAAGACGCTTATTGTGATGATGCAATAGAGGTGACTAAGAAATTTACACTGCAACTTACTGAATATTAAGGTGCAAATAAAATTTTCCCGAAAATATTTTCCATCATTTTTAATTTTCAAAAGAGCAGTTCGAGGTCAGGCCTTCGGTTCCTCTGGAGCCGCCTGATAATGATTGAGTTCATGGCAGATTTAGACAGCCGTGGAAAAAAACCAACTTATAAAACCAAGGGAACTTATTGATAAACTACCGTAATAACAAGGTACAATTTTCATAATAGGAAGTTACAAGAAAAATAATTTTGGTTGGTTCTTATCCCAGCCCCCCCCCCCCCCGGAGTGGTGGTAGTGGTGGGGGGGGGGGGGGGGGGTCCCTCTTTTGCAAAAATAGCTAAACATGCATGGTGTATGATTTTGTGTTGACAAATCTTTATAAATGGCCCCACTTCAAATCCCAGATGAAAAAAATAATTGAAATCATATCGTTTTTTCATCCAAAGTCCGTAATAATGGGTACTCTTTTCTGCAAAATGACCCTCAAAATAAATATGGGTTTGGAGGCTTCCGCTCAGCCGCACACCCCGTCCAAACCAAATCTGAGCCCCGCCCCCCCTTGACCGGGAATATTTTTAAACTAATATTTAATCTAATATTTTCCCCCATTGCTGTTGGTCTAAGATTATAAATGCAGGCTTATGCTACCCAGGGGCGGATAAGGGGGGGGGGGGGGCACAAATGCAGATTTGTCAATTTTTCGAAAAGGGAGACCCATATTTTTGGGGTCTCGCCAGCTCTCGAAAAGTCGCTCGGGGGGGGGGGGGCACGGGCCGGATGTGCCCTCCCTCCTGAATCCGCCACTGATGCTACCAATAAATGAGAAATGCAGGTTGACCAAAGTAACAGAAACAAAGACAAAATATCGAATTGAGGGTGGGGGCGGATGTGTAAGCGAATGTATACAATTAAAAGAAACAAAGTGAATATTGAAGATTTCAGAGGAGGCGCCGTGTTTTATAATGATTACGGCAATGAAATGAGCAACATCAATCAATATTTGTGTCGTAACTGACGTGATAAATAACTGTTTGGTAGCACACTGCGCTGACATATTTATACCCAACCATTTATACCCTCTCATGTATACGTGCCCTTTGGGTTTATGGTTACTGGGCATTTAATGAGCTTCACAAATTAACGGGCCTTGGTTTTTATTGCAATTTTGCCCTTCAAAAATAAAAATTAAGGTACTGCTCATGTTATTCCCTAAATTTTATGGTTTATTGCTCTCTGAGTTTATTGACAAGTTTATTTGGTATTCTACGTTGTATAATAACACCAGAGATTTTATATATTCCATGGAATCGTTAATATCAATCAACGCCTGCATGTAAGATAATCCGCAATGGAACCGCAAAACAATGTAAATATGCCTATATATGAGTGTGATCAGTTCGCGTCACGGACGGACATTTCAAAATTTTCCAAGTTGGGAGGCTTGTAAACATAATTGAATAGATGTGACGGATTGCTTTATGATTTTACTGTGGAGTGTATCACTAGTTGTACTGCAAAATGATAAACTGTGGTTGTCATGGTTACGTATTTAAATGAGAATCAATAAAATGCTCCATTTCTTAGAGTGGGAGATTTTGTGTTGACTTCTCATTAATCTTTATTATCAGAACTAAATGATCTTGTCTAATACTTTCTCTTGCAATTATTCAGTGGACTTGGCTTCCCTATCAGACATTTGGAATTTCAAATCAAGCTTTAGATTTCATAAGAGATGTGAAAAATGTGCGTCACAGATTGAAATTTTGCTAACAGTGTCATTTTTTTTATAACACCCCTGCTTTTAAATAGTTTGGTCCAAGAACTCTGGCACCTTAGATCCCTTTGAAGAACCAAATTTCTAGTAAATTTTGATGTATTTCATGGTAGTGGTAGTGTTTCAATTACTTTTATGGTAAAATATATTTGTGTCACAGACGGACAAAAATGCTCACTCTTTACCGATCATGCGTATACCATCAAAAAAAGATCTCCAACTAAAGTTCTTCAGATTTTTAAAAACTATATTAGACCTGTAAGCGAAGAAGCTTGACTGGGGAGGAATTTTTAATTTGTAAGCAAATCTTTCGGCATATTACTCCCAGTGTTAAAGATCGTATGCTCGATCTGTAATGAAAAACACAAGTCAGAAAAAATTGGAACCAGCGGGATTCGAACCTGTCATCTACTGCTTGCCGGGCAGCGACTTAACCACCAGGCTATTCTGGTTCACGGCCAAGTCACGACGAACTAGAATCAAATACCCAAAGATCCTCTTCTTTCTGACTCATTAATATTCAAACGGTCCGCCGTGGAACAATGGTTAGTAAGCGAAGAAGCTTGACTGGGGAGGAATTTTTAATTTGTAAACAAATCTTTCGGCATATTACTCCCAGTGTTAAAGATCGTATGCTCGATCTGTAATGAAAAACACAAGTCAGAAAAAATTGGAACCAGCGGGATTCGAACCTGTCATCTACTGCTTGCCGGGCAGCGACTTAACCACCAGGCTATTCTGGTTCACGGCCAAGTCACGACGAACTAGAATCAAATACCCAAAGATCCTCTTCTTTCTGACTCATTAATATTCAAACGGTCCGCCGTGGAACAATGGTTAGTAAGCGAAGAAGCTTGACTGGGGAGGAATTTTTAATTTGTAAACAAATCTTTCGGCATATTACTCCCAGTGTTAAAGATCGTATGCTCGATCTGTAATGAAAAACACAAGTCAGAAAAAATTGGAACCAGCGGGATTCGAACCTGTCATCTACTGCTTGCCGGGCAGCGACTTAACCACCAGGCTATTCTGGTTCACGGCCAAGTCACGACGAACTAGAATCAAATACCCAAAGATCCTCTTCTTTCTGACTCATTAATATTCAAACGGTCCGCCGTGGAACAATGGTTAGTAAGCGAAGAAGCTTGACTGGGGAGGAATTTTTAATTTGTAAACAAATCTTTCGGCATATTACTCCCAGTGTTAAAGATCGTATGCTCGATCTGTAATGAAAAACACAAGTCAGAAAAAATTGGAACCAGCGGGATTCGAACCTGTCATCTACTGCTTGCCGGGCAGCGACTTAACCACCAGGCTATTCTGGTTCACGGCCAAGTCACGACGAACTAGAATCAAATACCCAAAGATCCTCTTCTTTCTGACTCATTAATATTCAAACGGTCCGCCGTGGAACAATGGTTAGTAAGCGAAGAAGCTTGACTGGGGAGGAATTTTGTAAGCAAATCTTTCGGCATATTACTCCCAGTGTTTAACACTGGGAGTAATATGCCGAAAGATTTGTTTACAAATTAAAAATTCCTCCCCAGTCAAGCTTCTTCGCTTACTAACCATTGTTCCACGGCGGACCGTTTGAATATTAATGAGTCAGAAAGAAGAGGATCTTTGGGTATTTGATTCTAGTTCGTCGTGACTTGGCCGTGAACCAGAATAGCCTGGTGGTTAAGTCGCTGCCCGGCAAGCAGTAGATGACAGGTTCGAATCCCGCTGGTTCCAATTTTTTCTGACTTGTGTTTTTCATTACAGATCGAGCATACGATCTTTAACACTGGGAGTAATATGCCGAAAGATTTGTTTACAAATTAAAAATTCCTCCCCAGTCAAGCTTCTTCGCTTACTAACCATTGTTCCACGGCGGACCGTTTGAATATTAATGAGTCAGAAAGAAGAGGATCTTTGGGTATTTGATTCTAGTTCGTCGTGACTTGGCCGTGAACCAGAATAGCCTGGTGGTTAAGTCGCTGCCCGGCAAGCAGTAGATGACAGGTTCGAATCCCGCTGGTTCCAATTTTTTCTGACTTGTGTTTTTCATTACAGATCGAGCATACGATCTTTAACACTGGGAGTAATATGCCGAAAGATTTGTTTACAAATTAAAAATTCCTCCCCAGTCAAGCTTCTTCGCTTACTAACCATTGTTCCACGGCGGACCGTTTGAATATTAATGAGTCAGAAAGAAGAGGATCTTTGGGTATTTGATTCTAGTTCGTCGTGACTTGGCCGTGAACCAGAATAGCCTGGTGGTTAAGTCGCTGCCCGGCAAGCAGTAGATGACAGGTTCGAATCCCGCTGGTTCCAATTTTTTCTGACTTGTGTTTTTCATTACAGATCGAGCATACGATCTTTAACACTGGGAGTAATATGCCGAAAGATTTGTTTACAAATTAAAAATTCCTCCCCAGTCAAGCTTCTTCGCTTACTAACCATTGTTCCACGGCGGACCGTTTGAATATTAATGAGTCAGAAAGAAGAGGATCTTTGGGTATTTGATTCTAGTTCGTCGTGACTTGGCCGTGAACCAGAATAGCCTGGTGGTTAAGTCGCTGCCCGGCAAGCAGTAGATGACAGGTTCGAATCCCGCTGGTTCCAATTTTTTCTGACTTGTGTTTTTCATTACAGATCGAGCATACGATCTTTAACACTGGGAGTAATATGCCGAAAGATTTGTTTACAAATTAAAAATTCCTCCCCAGTCAAGCTTCTTCGCTTACTAACCATTGTTCCACGGCGGACCGTTTGAATATTAATGAGTCAGAAAGAAGAGGATCTTTGGGTATTTGATTCTAGTTCGTCGTGACTTGGCCGTGAACCAGAATAGCCTGGTGGTTAAGTCGCTGCCCGGCAAGCAGTAGATGACAGGTTCGAATCCCGCTGGTTCCAATTTTTTCTGACTTGTGTTTTTCATTACAGATCGAGCATACGATCTTTAACACTGGGAGTAATATGCCGAAAGATTTGTTTACAAATATATTAGACCTATGAAGAAGGGTGGTGAGCAGAACTGTCATAATAGTTAATGCCGGGCATATTCTTGCCTTTCATTTAATCTATAGGCTATACACAGAAAAAAACCCAAATGAAAACATGTATGATATTAAATCATTATCTCTTATTAATTTGCTCCGTGAAATAAATGGCTCAATAAATAATGTCACCATATACAGGCCCATTTTTACTTACTGACCTGAATATGAGAGTCATCAAAGGTGCTTCGTGTGGATTATACCAAATGTTTCTATCAGCCTGTATATAACATGTGGCCCATATAGAAATTAAAAGGAAAAAATGAAAAGGAAAATGGAACACACATATGTTTATGAGAACAAATAAACAAACAAATATAGGAGTAATTTCAATTGTACTAGGTGTTAAAAAAAACAGTGGTCACTCAAAGATTGTACTTCGTATCAGAGTGAGGTTTTTATATACATTGTAGGCCTACAGTTGAAGGATGTAATATTTATTGGGAGCAAGTTTCATGACCTTTCTTTTAATACTTTTTTTGAAATATTGTTCTGAATATTTATTAGATTTTTTTACTTTTTGAAAAATCGAGGCCACAAAATCTGTGTGTATCAGTAATTAATTCAGAATACAGCATTTGCCATTGTGTGCTGCAGATGTCATTTCTGCCATCCTTTTACTGTTCCGAGTGTCATTAATGATTTATGAGTCTTGGTTAAAAAGGTGTTCAATGCACAATGGCAATTGTTGTATTCTGAATTAATTACTAATACACACAGATTATGTGGCCTTGATTTTTCAAAAAGTGAAAAACTTAATTAAATATTCAGAGCAATATTTTAAGAAAAGTATTCGAGAAATGTCATTAAGCTTTCTCCCAATAGATTTTACATCCTTTATCTTTATAAGTGTAAAAACCACAGTCTGATACCACATACAATTTTTGAGATTATATATTAACGATCAAAAGTGTCCGCTATTTTTTAAACACCTAGGCCTACTACAATAACTGTGTGAGTAAAGCAGACGGAGTGAAAGCGTATGAATATTGTATCATTAGTAGACCTTTAACAGACCAGGGCCGGTATTCATAAAACCCTGCTAAACTAGCAGCCAACTAGGCCTTAGCTGGCTGCTAAATGCCTAGTTGCCTGCTCCATAGTTTCCTGCTATTTTCACATTCATAAAACCCTGCTAGGGACAGTGCCAGGTAGTTGTCAACTAGGATTTAGTTGGTTGTTAACTTAGCAGTTGGCCGTGTCCCAAACCGCAAATTACAACACGCGTCAACACCTGCAGCACTTTTAGTTATGTAATCTCACTTACGTAATCCCCTCAAATCAGTATTTCAGTCCTACTTTACATCCACTTACTGTCACCAAGGATACGTCCACGGATACCCCCCAGCTTCCATGATGTCCCACACTCGGCTTGATCTCAGAACACGACTGTCATGTGCCGATCCAGGCCACCTTGCCACAATGTTAATCCATTTCCCCTTATGGTCACATATCACTTGAACGTTTATGGAGTGATAACCTTTCCGGTTCACATAGTCAGCTTAAGATGGGGTGAAATTACCCAAATATGTGTCCCATCAACACAGCCTATAACACCTGGAAAGTTCTTGATCCTGTAAAACCCATCTTTAATTTCGTCAACTTGCCCCTGTTCAGGAAACTTTACAAAGTTGTTAATTTTCCCAGATAGTGCTCGTGAGACTCTGTTCACAACTCGGCAGGATGTTGGTTGAGAGACTTGTATGGGGTCACCAACAACCATTTGAAATGTTCCTGTTGCATAATACTGTAATGCAATCAGCACCTGCTGATACGGAAGTAGTGCATGATTACGTCTAGTTGGATGGTCAATCTCTGGTGCTATTAAATCCGTTATAAACATTATGCCTTCCCGTGAAAATCGATATCTCTTGATCAGTTCGTCATCAGTAAAAATATCAATTGGATTACGCCTGTCTCTGAATACTCTTTCCCTCCTCATTGCACGATGCAACTGTACCAGTTCAAGAATCCTTCTAGCCATGCTTTCACGTCAGAGTCAAGCATACACATGAAAGATTTAGTTGTCAACTAGTGACTTAGAGGTACCGAATATCACCTCTAAAGTTAGCAGACAACTTAGCAGTCAACTAAGCTTAGCGGCATTTTATGAATATCATTTAGTATCCAACTAGGCTTAGTTGGCAGCTAAGGCCAAACATAGTTGCCAACTAGGCTTAGCAGGGTTTTATGAATATCAGCCCTGTTTACCATAATATGGTTGCCTACGGGAAACTAATTGCCAAAATAATTATTTACGTAAACCACCGACAAAAGAGAGATTTCTTTATATATATATATATATTGTAATGTATTCACAAGCATATGCCACAGGCTGAGCAGTGAAATTTATTATATTCATTTTTTATAAATAATCATGTTCATTTCAGTATGATCTTGTGTACAGGCTCCGATTATAGCTCTGTGTATATGCATCCGACTGACTAATTGTGATAGGATGCATTGTTGTGGTTGTTGTTGTTGGTGATGATGATGTTGTTGTTGATGATGATGACGATGATGATACAAGATGCGTGATGAGTATCTCATACGTTATATCATGGTCAAATAGGCCTAGGTGGATGTTTACATATTGTATCTTGAAACTGCAGAGCTACTAGGCCTGGCAATATCAATATCCCCACTTAACCCCCAAATGAGTTAATTTTGTTTTGTTTTTTGAAATTGTAAATATTATACTGTTTTCACTTGATTAATCATGTGAACTTCTATGACCTTGACTTATGTGAGTGTTGCAATCGCAACTTTCTTACAACACCCCATAAGATTAAATTTTGTTGCAGGGTGCCTGCCAAAATTATAGCTAATCAGTTGCCTGAGCCACCATGATCCTTGCAGTGTTAAAGACTGACCATATGATGCGCAAAAATAATTAAATATAGGGTGAATGTATGCAGAAAAGTGGACGAAATAATCTCAATATTTTGAAACATAAAACAGAAGTTTTAGAGCGAGTGCTAGAGAGAGAGAGAGAGAGAGAGGGGGGGGGGGGGGCAGCTCATACTCTTTCGCGCATGCGTAATTGCAGCCTTGTATTAAATAATATTATACACAGCAAAATGGCCGTCACTGATGGGAATGCCGTGAAAGAGGAAACATTAACGGCTCTTACAAGAGAAGCAGAAAACCTAAAACAGAAATTGTTAGAAGAAAGACAAAAGCTGAATGATGTTGAAAGTAAGTGTTCTCATTTTATTCATGATTAATGCCGTGTTTTTGCAGTATGAGCAGTCGAACTGCGTTGAACATATCTCGAACATCAGAGTTTGTGATATTTTGTGTAGTCCGATACGTGTTTAATCATGTGGGTTGAATTTGTGGAGTGTGACGGGTGCTGGCTAACTCGGCATCTTGGACAACTCGACCCCGCCGAAAATTACTTACTTACTTTGGTTTACTTTGGTTTACTTTACTAGGAATAAACAATTTTTTACTATGTCCTCTTGTCTGATCTCTGGATTGTAATTCAAGATTTGGGGCTAGGGTGCGCGCATCAGAATCGTATTATTAAAAACAACGTGGCTATTCTTCATGTTCTTACGACGAGTTGTAATGTAAGAATAATTTTCCGGCTATTCTTACGACATGCGCATACGCTCCATTTTCGTACTCTGCGCCGTCGTAAGAATAGGGTTAGGGTTAGGGTATTTATATAGTCGCACCCACGGACGCTAGATGGCGCTATCGCGCAAGTACACAGATAGTCAATGCGTGATTCGGCCCGCTATGCAATATGCATGCACACACTTCCGATACCGCCTGTGTTAAGCAAATGACAAGTGAATGAATCTGAGATTTTTTCTTTCTGTGATTGGTCCCCCTATCACTATGTTTATCAATGACGTATTCTGCATGCCTGTGTGTTCATCGACCCGGGATGCCCTTTGCATCCCACCAAACCCAGGATTTTTTCCCTGAAGGAGCTAAGAAGTGGCGGTATGTATGCAATTTTAGGCATTTTTATCGCTACTTACCTTGTTCTTGTATAGTTTGAGTGGTTGATTTAGTGAAATGTGTCAGAATCTTTGTATTTTATGGCAGTTGAGTTCGTTATCTATCGATGCGTCATTGAATAACCGTGCCGCAGTGAATCGCCTACCTGTGAGAGGCATAGAAATGGGCTTGTCAATGCAGTCAGCCCTTCGATTTTGGGCTTTGACTATCGATAGTACATGCCTAACATAGCAACGAAAAATATGTCATCGTATTTTTCAGCACATGATATGGACTATTTAGCCCTCATTTTTCACTATTTATGAGATTTTCAGGTAAGTTTTGAGCCATCTATGTGATAATTGGAATATTAAGCATTATTTTAAGGCATGATTTGTGACTGAGTGCTGTTTTTATTTTTTTGTGGCAGTGGCTATATTTATATGTTTTGAACACCTTCGATGTCAACTCGTTCTCACAGGTACATCGTTAAGTCAGAGGACTGGCAATATCGAGGACCCAGGTTCGATTCCCAGCTTTGTCATTTGTCGTTTTTTTCATTTGTTACTAACCGATGTTTTCTCTCTACAGAATTACAGATATAATATGGAAAAGGCTGAGGAGACAGAGAAAACAGAGACAGAGAGATTTTTACTCAACAAGTGAAGTGTGCGCAGAGTACGAAAATGGAGCGTATGCGCATGTCGTAAGAATAATTTTCCGGCTATTCTTACGACATGCGCATACACTCCATTTTCGTACTCGTCGTAAGAATAGCCACTGCCTATTAAAAATCTTGTATGTTTCAATCATATCACCTCGAGCCCTCCTGTAAGCTAAGGTAGGGATATTCAACTTCCTCAATCTTTGTGCATAAGGCAGCCCTTTTAACTCTGGGACTAATCTACACATGTAGTTGCTCTTCTTTGGACATTTTCCAAGTGTAATCGCTAAAAAATGTTTTAAAAATCCGCAAATTTACAAAGTGTGCATGAAGTGACGATTACGTCATATTTCTGCAATCTCGGGGACCGACACTGAACAGAGGTCAGGTAATTTGCTTGAAATTCACATTTTATCAATTCCAAAAATAGGATAATTCCTCGAAAATGTGTGATTTTTTTAAATCTTGAATCAAATAAAAGTAACAACAAAGTATGAATTTATGCGTTTGTCATCTAGCGTGCGACGGCGCGCTGTCGGCGATATAACCATAATCGAAACTATACGATGTGGTGGAGATTTCCATTAATGCTAAACGTTGAGGTCTCAACTGGCTTAGTGCCATCTACGTTGACTTTTTGTTTAGCATTAATGGAAATTTCATCAGAAATCTCCACCGCTGTACCACATCGTATAGTTTCAATTATGGTTGTATCGCCGACAGCACGCGCGCCGTCGATCGATCTCCCAAATGGGAGACTGTCTCCCAAATCAGAGACCAAAATTATTTACAGAAGTCTCTGATATCAGAGACAATCTCCCAAATGGGAGAGAGTCGTGCACTGATGTGAATTTCACCCCGATTTCCAATTAGTGATAATACATGTATTACAAAAAATAAAGGAAAATTACTCATTCTTTTTGGCGAACGTAAATGATAATCTTGTTGCTCAGTCACACCATAAGTTTGGCGCATTGAATGCGTCGCATTGCGCGTATTTGCGGGATGCGTAGCTTTAGGACCCATTACCATACTTGTCAAGACATATAATCACACATAATACTAAGTTACAGATACTTCTTGTACTGAAAGAAGAGTTTGGCAATCATGATTTTAGAGACCGTTGTGTTGACAATGTTCTGCCGAGTTGGGGAGAAAATAAATTCATTATTTGTCTTAGATTTTCATCCTTTTTTTTTCAAATAGAAGAGGAGGTTCTATGCCATGAAAGGCAAAATTTAAAAAAAAATGAGAAAGAAATAAAAGCAGGAGAGAAAAAAAATTTGGCCCCCAGAAACTAGGTCCATATCGTACACATAAAAATTGAGCCTTTTTTTAGGTGTTTTTTTTTTTTTTTAATCAGTGTGTGTGACGTAGTGCAATATATGGACATGGTTATTGAATTGAGTTTACATAGAAATTGGAGCATTTGTGATAACAAAGAAATACACACATTGATGACAGATCACCCATTTCAATTTGCTAGAAATTACCACTCACAGAACCACTACTATGTGGGGCTGTGTCAATTTCGGCAGTGGTCACAACCTCTTAGTTGAAGAGGTAAAAACACCAATATAATCTGCAAAAATTTGAGAAAATACTTCTACATTTTAGGATGATAGAATATCTAATTTCATGCCAGATTCTTGGATAGGATCTTTATCATCTCGATCAAGAGAAATTTTCAGGCAGTTTTTGGTCGGTGATATGTCCTAGATATCACACACTTGCTATGGGAGGCAATTTCTCACGGTATGAAGGTACAGAGTGCAAGGTTATCTACAATAACCTTGCATAAGTGGGGGTGAGAAATTACAGTAAATTAAGGATTTGCTTTTTTCTTAAATAAATGTTTTTAAACATGAAAGAAAAAGTAGAATCTAGAGTCTCTATTACTGTAAAAAAAATGATGATCTAGAGTATGATGTAGAGAAAAATCAGTATTATATTGGCATTAAAAACTTCAGTTTTATCTCATTTTCGCCTCTGTAATGGATAGGCAAATGAAATTTCATTGTAAAACATTGTATTACAACTAATTGTCTTATAAGATATGAACACAGAATCCCCTCCTCATATTTTTAAAGTCCAGACAAAGTTACTTTACTTGACATTTTGAATATGCATCCTTCCAAGAAATAGATTACTTTCTTCCTTCCAATTATATCATTTGCTTTTTATGCTGCAAATTCATTCCTTTGCAGGCAGTCATAGAAAGAAATTTCTACAAAGAATATTTTGACTAGGTTGCTACCTTTATAACTTGCCCTTCTCTCTGTTGCAGTGTACACAGTAGCTCAGAGGTTTAAAGAGTCTCCCTTCTCTGAACCTGAAACCAAGGCATATCCTAAAGGTCCATCAAGGGAAGGTTCTGTGCCTAGACTAGCTTGTGACCTTTAACCCTTGTCTTTCTTTCCTACTAGTGGATAAGTCACCGGACTGCAGATCACAAGGTACAGGGTTCGAATCCACCACGGCACTAATGTCCTCTGGCAAGACTCTAATCTACATTTGCCACTCTCCACCCCGGTGTAAATGGGTACATGGGGAGCGTTTCATCAAGCGTTTTTGTCAGTGATTTTTACCGACAAGTGTTATAAGCTACTGAAATCTTTGCATCTGATTGGCTGAGAGCAAATTTGTCAGTGAAAATCACTGACAATCACTGACAAATCGCTTGATGAAACGCTCCCCTGATATGCTTGAGGGCTAGTTACTTTGGTGATTCGGCTATAACCAGGGTAATAATATCCAAGCGCCATGAGCGTAACTACGTGACGGATATGAGCGCTATATAAGTGGCCATCATTATTATTAGTTATTATTACAGTGTTCACAATAGCTCAGAGGTTAGGGCCTCTTCCTCCTCTGAACCTGAAGCCAAGGCGTATCCTGAAGGGCCACCAAGGGAAGGTTCTGTGCCTAGACTAGCTTGTGACCTTTAACCCTTGTCCTTCTTTCATATTACAGTGTACACAGTAGCTCAGAGGTTAGAGCCTCTTCCTCCTCTGAACCTGAAGCCAAGGCGTATCCTGAAGGGCCACCAAGGGAAGGTTCTGTGCCTAGACTAGCTTGTGACCTTTAACCCTTGTCCTTCTTTCATATTACAGTGTACACAGTAGCTCAGAGGTTAGAGCCTCTTCCTCCTCTGAACCTGAAGCCAAGGCGTATCCTGAAGGGCCACCAAGGGAAGGTTCTGTGCCTAGACTAGCTTGTGACCTTTAACCCTTGTCCTTCTTTCATATTACAGTGTACACAGTAGCTCAGAGGTTAGAGCCTCTTCCTCCTCTGAACCTGAAGCCAAGGCGTATCCTGAAGGGCCACCAAGGGAAGGTTCTGTGCCTAGACTGGGCAAGAGATCAACGGCATATGGTGACCTCTTCACAGGATGGCAAGGTGATAGTATGGGATGCCTTCACAACTAACAAGGTACGGCCTTTAGTTTTCCTTCATTTTTTACATGAGCTAAAAGATACACGTCACAATATTGAGGATTACATGATGATTGTATGATGCTCATTTTTTTTGTCATCATTAATAAAGATTTGTGTTCAGGCTATTATGTAAATGTGAGATTTTATTATTGCATGTATAAAACTAGTTCTACCAAATACATGTACATCTGAATTTAAATTTTGCCAGAAAGTACAATTACTTTGCAACAGTACCACTATTCATCATTCATCAAAGTACTTTCTATAATTCATGAAAGATAATGTAGAAAGTACTTATTTATAAGTCCTTTATTCTTCTTAATTCTACATGTAGCTTTGCTGACAGATAGCATGACTACAATCTGGCAAGTTATTGTGTCATGTTCTGACTATACTACAAGTTTAAGCAGTCTAGACTAGAAATTTTCATTTGTCTATTGAATTTTTAAAATTAATCTGTAAGATTAATGAAGAAGATATTTGCTCTTGAAGTAGATCAGTTTTCCATTGATTTTTTTTTTGTGTGTGTTACAGGAACATGCAATAACAATGCCAACAACTTGGGTAATGGCTTGTTCCTATGCACCGTCGGGCACCATGGTGGCATGTGGGTGAGTAATCAAAACAATAAAGGGAAGTAAACGAAGAAGCTTGACTGGGGAGGAATTTTTAATTTGTAAACAAATCTTTAGGCATTTTTACTCCCAGTGTTAAAGATCGTATGCTCGATCTGTAATGAAAAACACAGATGTTTTTCATTACATTTCATTTGTTTACAAATTAAAAATTCCTCCCCAGTCAAGCTTCTTCATTTACTAACCATTGTCTACGGCGGACCGTTAAAAATGAATATTAATGAGTCAGAAAGAAGAGGATCTTGGGTATTTGATTCTAGTTCATCGTGACTTGGCCGTGAACCAGAATAGCCTGGTGGTTAAGTCGCTGCCCGGCAAGCAGTAGATGACAGGTTCGAATCCCGCTGGTTCCAATTTTTTCTGACTTGTGTTTTTCATTAACACTGGGAGTAAAATGCCTAAAGATTCGTTTACAAATTAAAAATAAAGGGAAGCTTGAGTTCTGGGAAAGGTACAAAATCATTTGTGAGCTTTCTCATTCCTTTTATGTTAGTTTGGAATATTGTCGTAGTAGACATGTCCCCTGAAAAGGATTGCTCTTCAAATGCTCTCACATTCAAAATATGACAAGAAACAGCTGCAATGTTCCGGCCGAACATTTGTGTGTAGTCCCATATGTACATTTCTGTGTGCAGTGCATGAGACTCTCAGCAGGATTGAGTCAATCATATTGGTGATTTCAAAACCTCACAGCATACACCAGTTATTATGTGCTATATAATCAACGTTTCCCCATTGCTTTGAGACAGTTTCTTTGACAATTCAATCTCATGACCAGAACTCAACTTTATCTTTAAGTAGTGGTCATGTGATTATAGTTTGAAAGAAATTGTCCTGAATTTTTTATTGGGAAAGGTTGATTATGAAGTACATAGAAATAACTGTGTAATCTGAGGTTATGGAATCATCAAAATTATAAGATATTGACTCATTCTTGCTGAAAACAAAATACAATGAAAAGCACCACACATAGAAATGTGTCATTTCACATACATGAGTCATGACAATTTGGTCCATAGTTTCCACCTATGTCAGGTCATATTTTGAATATGAGGGCATTTGAAGAGCATCCTTCTCTAAAGGGGACATTTCTTCTACAATGTTCTTCCACGCTGACATGAAAAGTACTGGTAGTTGTTTATCAGTGACACAACTAGCATGACAACAGCCAGTCTTATAAAATTTTGTTGCAGTGTTTCTTCTTGTCCGGGAACTCTATCTGGCATTCCATTACATCACCTCCAAATGCAATCATTTGTCATTGCTTACTTGAGTCTTGTTTCATTAATGACCCATTCAACACCCCTTACCCGTAAAACCCCAAAACGACCCTGATGGGGTCACGACCCCCAGGTTAATAATAACTAGCTTATTGCCCTGTGTTATTTGTGTTGCAGTGGTCTGGATAATAAATGTTCAGTGTATCAACTCACCCAGGAGGAAGACTTATCAAGCAGTAAGAAGCGAGCTGTAGCCATGCATACTAGCTATGTCTCATGCTGTACGTTCATGAACTCGGACCAACAAGTAAGAAGGAATTAAAACTGCTTGGAAAGAATCAAAGTTTATTTGTGGTCTGGTCATTAACAAAATCTTGATAATTCAAAATAATTTTTTTTTGGTCAGAAACTTTTTGGCTGTTCATATGCCGGTCTTTAAAAAATGTTTACAGTTCATAATTGTGAAATGATTGCTGACATAGATTTTGTAATCAGAGAAACATCTAGATGCAAGAAGTGTGTACTATATACGATGAAATCCATGGATAGTAGCATCCTAACTATGAAAGAATAACAGTTTTAGACAGAGTTTGAATTTTGTTCAAGGTCTAAGGCATTTTTGTTAGATTAGTGTTACATAATTATTTTGTCATCATTTTCAGTTTGCTGATATCTGCCTGTTTTCTGTAACAAAGGTTAGATGAATATTACAAAAAAACTTCTTTTACAGGAGTAGTATTGTGCTACATGTATGCTACATGTAATTGTAGAAGTATTGTCGCTAGCAGTACTTTAATCGCACTACTAGAATACATGACCGCAGTAACCTGATAGTCTCAAAAGAAATCAGTAAATCATCTAACCTGTTATCTTCAAACATTTTGTTTAGAGGATAGTAATACTAGTGCATAAGCTTATGCATCATTAGCTCTTGTGTATCAAAATGCTGAAGTAGTGCATCTGCATTGTATCATTTGAGATTGTGATTGTCTTGCAGATTTTGACAGGAAGTGGTGACAGTACCTGTGCATTGTGGGATGTTGAGAGTGGCCAGCTCCTACAGAGTTTCCATGGTCATAATGCTGATGCAATGGCACTTGACCTTTCACCCTCGGAAGCTTGCAATACATTTGTGTCTGGAGTAAGTAGATGTATATTCTTTGTATCTGTCGATAGGTGGAGATGGTACAATCATTTATACAAGAGACTTCTGACATATCCAATTTGTGAGGGTTGTTTTTCTGTATACATATCAAGAATGAAAAATTTGAACTCTTAAGACGTTTTCTAACATGGATGAAATTGTGTCCAAATTTCCCAATTACAGGTAGGGCTCTGTTCATAATAAATCTCAATATAACCCCCCCCCCCAAAAAAAAAAAACACCAAACAAACAAACAAAACAAAACAAAACAAAACAAAACAAAACAAAACAAAACAAAACAAAAAACCACCAAATCAATGACCTTGACCAACCCTGTATATTACCTTTTTCACAGAGTAAAATGTTTCACAGAAATACAAAGATGGAATGTTGACAGTGTTTACATGCATAATTTGTGGGAATTCTTTTGAAGTTGATACATGTAGAAGTTTTCAAATATTGATGATGAATTGTCCTATTTTCCAGGGTTGTGACAAGCAAGCATTGGTATGGGATATGAGGACCGGCCAGTGTGTGCAGTCCTTTGAAGGTCATGACTCGGACATCAATGCTGTCAGGTTTTTCCCCAGTGGAGATGGCTTTGCAACAGCTTCTGATGATGCTTCGGTAGGCTCCTTGAATTTCTTGCCAATTTCTATTGTGTTTTCAGTTATTATGGAAGATGCGTATCACAAAATACAGTTTATCTTTCTCCTTCATTTAAGAATAGTGAAAAAAATTGTCTTATTTTCTGGTTAGTACAAGAGAAGGATATTATATTTTTAAAGGACTTTTAAACACAATGTAATGAGGAGTGATGATTATTTTATATTTTGAAATATTGACACAATTTTGTTAAAGTGAATTGATTATGTTAAATGCAAACAATAATGGTATGGAACCTTTTTGTTTCCTTACATGACACTATTAGACTCTCCAAGGTACATACATGTATCTTAACCCGTTGACCACCGAATTAGTTTATTCCCATGCGTTTAATACACGCACCAATTGGTTCCCGTAGCCGATGGGTTAACCACTAAATGTTTTGTGTTTCAGTGTCGCATGTATGACTTGAGAGCTGATAGAGAGATTAGCTGCTACAGCAAGGAGAGCATCATCTTTGGAGCAACCTCACTGGACTTCTCTCTTAGTGGTAAGTGTTTATGTATCACTTTCACTTTTATTTATTTGACTTCAGAGACACAAAAGATGTAAATATACAAGACTTCTACAAATATATATATAGAAAAAGGACTCACTAAACTAGTCTAAAGAAAGGTGATAATAATACCACAAGTGTCAGCAGGGGATCGATCCATTTTTCAGATGGGGGGGGGGGGGGGGGGTCAAGACAGCCCAATAGTACTCTGCATTATTTTTTAACACCTCTTAATTACCAGCTTCTCCAGGGTTACTTAAAGCAGGGAAAATTAGAGAATTTGCAGGATCGTGTAATACCTTTTGTATTTCATTGTTTGGAGGTTTTATTGCCCGAGTTGTGCATCATTTTTCCTTATTTTATTTTACACCTCCTGATTTATTAGGGGCGGGGAGGGTGCAAAACAATATGTTTGCCCTCCCGATATTTTCTTGGGGGGGGGGGTGGGGCAACTGATCATGGGCAACCCCATAGTCGATGCCCCTAATTGTCAGAGAGGATAACTGAGCAAAAAGTTGTTCTTGTAAAAGGCTTGCAAAGGATAGTTCTCACAATTGCAATTTTCATGATGTTGCTCTTCATGCTTGCCATTCATATTGCGTGCATGGAACCTGAGGGATTTACTCTTTATCATCTTCAGCACGATGGAAGTATTGTAAAATCAATTAGATTATTATTTTTAAAAATGCTTGCAAGGATTACTGTTGCAACAGATTCAGGTGAATATTGCTTGATATCAGTGCTATACACAGTAATGGGAGAGAATGTGATGTGTGGGAATGAAAAGATGTTGGCCTGGGCCATCTTCAAGTTGGTGTGATATTTTCATTTCTTCAGCTGTCATTTGGGAAGCTCTTCAGATATTTATTTGAGAGATTTAATGAGTGAGTACATGTGATAAACTCTGAATTCTTACATCTTGGACTTTGTTCATCGTCTCTTTCTGCAGGGCGTCTGCTGTTTGTTGGCTACAACGACTACTCGGTCAACATCTGGGACACTCTGAAGGGTCATCGCTTGACCATGCTGTACGGCCATGAGAACAGGGTGAGCTGCCTAAGGGTCTCTCCTGATGGGACAGCCATGTGTACAGGTAGCTGGGACTACACCCTCAGGATCTGGGCCTAGAGGATGTTCCATTGGTCATTGGACCAATACGTTGACCCGCAGGACTAGTGGGTACATTTCTGTTTATTTTTCTCCTCTTTCTCGTTCTTCTAAAACGTGAGCCCAGAAGGCCAGTACTAAGCCCTATGGTCTTAGGCTAGAACACTTTGCATTTGGACCCTAGATTTGACCTTTAACATTTGACCATTGACATCTGGTGAAGATTTTTTTTTTTTTAGACTGTACAAAATGATACTGAGACCATTTTACAAAAGACTTTGTGTGGTACAAGTAATCTGTCAGATTAGTGTTAGTTTTGTTTGTCATATGTTCACAGTACTCACAGTTGGCCTAGACTTCAAGCATCGGAATGAGGACTTCCATAAGTCTGTATTTGTTTTGATTGTCCTTGCATCACTTTTACATATAGAGTAACGTCTTATAAGTAGAAGGGGTATTTATTAACCGTGTTTGCATGCTATTTGGGATGGTTCTTTTTGCGAGTAATAGGAATATATTTATTGTGGATTTCTGTTCAATTTTAGCATCTCTTTGGATGGATATTTGAATGTGGGGTTTTTATTTAGGGGATCGGAAGACAAAGGACCAAGAAGACAGACTCAGGTGAGGCCTTTTTAGCAGAAGAGAAAGAAAGGATGAATTTATGCCCTCATCTATTTTCATAATTATTTTGAAAATAATCGTTGAAGGTTGTGTGAGCATGTGAAATAAGCTTTGATAAATGAGTTTGGTGAAGGTGGTATTTTATCTCTAGATGTATATTT
Organism: Heliocidaris erythrogramma; assembly: GCA_025617745.1. NCBI lineage: Eukaryota > Metazoa > Echinodermata > Echinoidea > Camarodonta > Echinometridae > Heliocidaris > Heliocidaris erythrogramma. The sequence goes on from CM046860.1 coordinate 20,358,856, forward strand.
GGTTTGAGTTATCTACAACTCAAAATATACATGGAGACAGCTACGTATAAACTATTTGAATTTCAAAGGTCATGGTAGTTTCTATCATATCCCTTATTTCATTTTTGTGAATGACTTGTAGAAGGAAAGAAGCTACGAGGTGTACTAAAAAGGTAATTAGTACAAATGAAGTTGTGGTGCAAATCAAATAATTTCCTATTCTAGATACATGTGTCTGACTTCTGGCTGCTTTTATAAAGTTATTTTCCTGGAAAAGTTTGGTATTATTAACATATAAATTAGTATATGGAAACTTGCCAAAGCAGTCTATTATGCTTTCTGAGTATAATTACATGAAAACTATTATTATTTTTCTTAAGTAGCGAAAAGATTAATGACTCCCCATAAAGAAAAACAAAATTAATTTTTTAGTTAAGATGGGAGGGTAGTGTGTTTATTGCAAATATACTGTTACACGGTGTGTAGTAGATGGCTTTATTTAAAGACTGCCTCCCATTTTGTAGAATTTAGTTTGTATGTATTCACTTTTTTTTTCCTTTTTGATATTTGAAACCAGTTTCTGTGTTTACTTTGAATAGGTTTATGGTTCTCATTAGCCTATTGCATAGAATACATTCCAGTATGCTTGTATTGAACCTTGTATAAATTAAGTGACTACAATCATGAAGAATAAATTGGCTAATTAGGTTCATAGATATTCATATTTTTAAAAACAATTTAATAGAAGAGGGAGGAGTCCAGTGTATAAACTGAAATTCTTTGGGTGGATTATTCTAGAGCAAATCAGATATTTTATGCATCTGTGAATTCATATTTGTTTAGTAGTTCAGTTTAAAATACTGTATAATGAAGGCATGCAGCAGTTTTTTTTTTATCTGTGATCTAAATAACTGAAATGAGTATTTAGTATGATAATGTTGGACCATCCTCTCTACATGTTTCCATACATTCACTTAGCATTGTCAGCTACTTTATTAAAAACATGTCGATTGTATAATCGATCATAATCTATTTATTTTTTATCAGAACACAATAGAAAGTTTTTATTTGTACATAGAGATGCAGTGGATATACATGTATATTCAGTAGATAAAAGTGACTATCAAAAGCATGTAATTATGCTTATTAGACAGGGTGTATGCATGTATAGTATGATATGCAGGCTGTGTTTTGTTTGCTTGAATGTTTTATTTAAAATTAGTCGTCAGCTAAAGCCCACAGGACGACCATTGCGTCTCGAGGGTCTCCTGAAAAGTTAAATACCAGAGGGTTCACGAGACCGATGGCTCATGGATTGAAATCGACACGTTGGTGTTGCAGGCCATCTGACAACTGTTCTCAGGGTTCGCTAGACTGACATTGTCAATCTCGTGGGCTGTCGGTCCCGTGGGCAGTCGGTCTCGTGGGCAGTCGGTCTCATGAGCTGTCGATCTACTGGGCATTCTCCGGTTAGTCATCATCTGCACAAGTCTATCTTAGATATTTTCTTGCAATGTTTTTGTCCTACATGTATGACCATCTCAGAGTGTATTGTACATGTGTCCTTTAGCATACTGTACAAACATGTATATTAAATTATGCACTTAATATGCCAAATTCATGTGCTATTATTGCCAGTTAAGTTAATTTATCAAATAGAACTCTATCAGTGTGCAATTGGAGAGAAATTATATTATATAGACCTAGTTCTCAAATTTATAGTGCAATAATCCCATTAAAATTAATTGACTCGAGAGAGAGAGATAGTTTAAATTGGCAGATGAAAAGGGAGAGAGAGAGAGAGACCGATTTCTGATGTGTTTTAATACAATATCAATTGATATTATAGATATCCTCAATATATTAAGTACAAAATACACTTTTTTGTTTAACAAATTTTGTTTGTGCGATGATTCCCATTTTAAAAATACGAAACTGGAAACCAAACATTTAAAAGACAAAGATTTATATTTGAAAATTCTCTATGGACAGACACTGCATACAAGTTGAATATTATTAGTTTGATGTCAGTGTTTAGATCAGTTTATTCCAGTTTGTGTTTTAATTAAAAATTATTTGGTGTGTTTCCTTATGTTTAATCCCTATCTTCCTGTTCTGCACTGCCGTTTATAATGTACCTGCCTAAACTATGTTCTGTATACATAATCTGTATACTCGCATTAGTAATTGGTAATAACCGTGACAACTATTTTTAGGAGAGATTCATGTATCTATAGATATGTGTGCCTCAAATCCTCTTATTCATTTACATACATGTACTGTCGGAAAGTGCAGAGTTTGGTGCAAGCCTTACAAGAACTCTTGCGTATCCTTGTATTAATAACTTGTCGTGAACGAAACTTCCCAACCAAATACATGTACATGTACTGTATACACATTTACTCAAATTCTCGGCTTAGTAAAACTCCGAAATTTTATACTAATTTGATATTATTAATCCTCCCTAATGATTTTGCAAGAAATTACCATTTATAAATCTACCATGTCAAGAATGTATTGTTTTTATGTGGTGCTTATCCTGCTTTCTGTGTGCTGTTTCATGTGAGTGCTACATGTATGTTGGTAGTTCATCATTCATTCATCAGGTTGTGCAATAGAAAATTTCAGATTTCATTAAAACCTTGCCCTTAGATTAAAAGAGAGGTATTATATTCAGAATTTGAATTACTGTTAGTTCTTCACTATTGTCGATTCTTATTTAAGAAGAAGATATCCACCTTTATGAGTATTTCATTTGAATATTGTGACTTTTATTTTCCAGTCGGTTTAACCTTGATGTAATTTCTATGTAGAAATCTTTGATAAAAGTACTACATTCTCTGCTCTGTCTAACAATGTTTAATATGCTAACGGACCTACAAGAAGTACAAGAAGATCTGATTCCAGTATTTTAATGTTTGCTAGAGAAGACTGGATTTCACAAATATAGAGCGACTACGCGCGTGTACTGATACATGTTTTACTAACGTACATCCATAACTTTACTTTCTCATGGATGATAGATGGCCGACAACTAGCTTTATAGACTCCTGAAACATTTTGCTTACAAGTTCTACTACATGATTGCAGTTACTGAATTTTGAAAGACTCGGTAAAAAAGAAAAACATGTCAGATGATGTAATATTAGAGAACAGATATGATGTGAGCTGCATTCCATTATGGGATGACTCAGTACATACAGCCCTGGAAAAAATTATTAGACCAAGCTTCTGTAGTAAGGGTACTATAATATGCATACCAAATTATAAAACTGATTTGTCTTTGTATTTCATTGAATGAATAACAAATTCCAGCAAGTTTACCTTGCTTTTATGATATTTTTATTTCCTTCTTACCACAAAAAAAATACTGTCAGTAACCATTCTTGGTCTAATATTTTTTTTTCCATGGCTGTATGTTCACATAGCAATGTATCATATTTTTGCACTTTAGCTCTCTTCCTTGTTCTGGAATGAGAATGATTTACATCCATTTGCACTCCAAGCTATTATTTTCATGCATGTCTGTGGAAAAGTGATCATAATAATATGATTTGAAGTACAGTGCTTGTGTATGTAGTTTATTCTCAGGTTGGAGGGTTCATCTATTTATGTAGTGCGTTGAAATGCAATGTTGTACTAGAGTATTATACTGCAATTTATATATCTGTGAAAGATTTATATAAGAATAACCTTGCTGTATGATATAAACATGTAAGTACTATTTTAGGTCAAGAAAAAAGAAAAAAAAAAGACAGTTCCTTTGGTATTGACTCTATCAAGGGCATTTTTAGACTGAGAAAATATATATGGGTGTTATATTTATATGTACTACGTATATGGTGATCATGATTTTCTGATTTGTAAACAGGAGTCTGTAGACCTTGCTAATATTTTGCGTTATGGGTGTATTTGTAGAGTTTTACTTTGCTTCAGAAGTGAAAATTAAAGACAACTCTCGACAAAAAAAACGTGTTTGCTCCCTTATTTTCCTTTGTACATCACTACATGACTATGAAATGCAATAGATATACATGTATATGCCTTATATTGTAGACTAGTAGTTTTCTGTAAATTTTTAAAACATGTGTAACATGCGAATGCGAAACCACTTGAAATGCAATGTCTAGGAGCAACTAAATATGTGATATCACATCCAGTAACAAGGGAGCCTTAGGCGATATGTGAAAACCTGAAAATTGTGTCATGCTTGCACTTGTGTACGTTGACCACAGAAACGAATACTCCCAAGTGAGTTGAGGTAGTGCAATGTTCCCTGTATTAAAAGGAATGCTCTTCAATTAATGCTCTCGTATTAAAAATATGACAAGAAATAGCCGATGTGTTTGGGCCAAACATTCATGCCACATGTGTGTGCTGTCCCATACCACCCATTTCTATGTGCAGTGGATGTGCTTTTCAGCAAGATTGGGTCAATTTCTTATCATTCTGATGATTCCAAAATCTCACAATATACACCAATTTTTATGTAGACATGATAAACCATTCCCAATTGCTTTAAGACAAGTTTTTTTTATAATGTAATCGCATGACCAGAACTCAACTTCATCTTTTTAAAGTTAACTACATGTATATGTACATAGGCACACTTGCTCACAACACTGAATATGTTTTCATATAAAGTAATCACTTCACAACCATTCATATCAAATAAACATCCATGTCAGAAACCCATTGCACTGATCAGCAGATAAAAGTTGTGAAGTGATTTTGAAAACCAACATGAACAAGTGCAATCGAAGCTTTTGCACCACAAATCGAAATAAAACATAAAAGCAGCTGAACTAAAGGAAATTGTACTCAAGGTGATTTATTCAGTTCACAGCAAAAAAAAAAAAAAAAAATGTTACAGGTACTTTAATTTTACAAATCATTTTTACATGGTGATTTCAGTAAGAAAGTAATGTACAGGAATACAAAAGCCAGTTTGAAATAAAGTTACTGAAATAAAGTTACTGAAATACAAATTCAATGGCAGTGCCTTGAAAAGAATACATCGCATTGCTGATGCAGTAGGCTACATGATATATATATATAAGTATTTCTAGTTCTACCCTCACTGTGATTTTTTACACAGCGCCTGCTGTGAGCGAAAAGGAATTCCACTTAACCTTACATAACTCGAAGTCGCATAGGTTAAAATTTCCCTAAATCGTATCAATATTTCTGACCAAACTATGCAAAGCATGTTATTTATATTTCCTAAGTCGAATTTTGCATAAGTCGAACTATTTTTTTTTGTCCCAACAGATTCGACTTATGCAAAGTGAACTGTTTGTCCTTTCACAGAGTTAACACAATTCTGGTTCTTGACAAAAAACATGTACGTGATCTACTGTAGTGAAATTACAAATATCATCGATTAGATCAATAGTTTATATCTACATCTATTCAATGGGCATTTCATCAAAACTGTGATGCCAGGAAAAATTCATCACTACCTCAGTCTTCTATAATTTCATCCATTAATTCATCCAAAAATTATGCTTCCATTAATTTGTTACAAAATACAAGTAAATTCTTTTAAAAACATCACATACAAAATATCATCATTTCCTAGTCTATTAGTAGAAAAGTTCAAAAGTGAGAAATATTTGATCTTTAACCTGATTCAGTGCACCTTCATGAACTTCAAACATTAAAAATGCAGCATGAGAGAAAATGAAAAGTTAGTCTGAGAAAATGAAATTTAAGTGCACAGGCATATTCTTTTTTAAAAAAGACACCATATTTTAGGAAAATGAAAAGGAAACTGGGCGAGTGAGTATAAATTCTTTGGAATGGAATGAAATAAATGTGCATAAGATATGTCGGTTAAAAAACAATAAGCTGTCCAGTACTGATAATAAAAGCCAAAATAAACACTTTTTCACCATTCTCAAACAAACTAGAAAACAGAAATGGTTAATAACAATTATTTGAAAGTAATTTTCAAATCAACTCACAAAAGTACTCTCGTAAGTATAAAACAAGTATGAAAATGCATGAAATAATAAAGTTGCAACAAAGGACTGATATCAAATATTTCATATTTCGATATAAAGAGCTCTTTTTGGCAAAATGCAAAAAGATAGTACTGACCAAATTCGGAAAGAACCAATTTGAGTAACATTTGTACTTTTATCCACCTACTGCAACTTGCTATTACCCAAAACTGACTCAGAGAACCTACAAAGTATGAATACAATTATTTCTTATTTCTGTTTATGCTGATTTAAATATACAAGATTACACAGTATAGTTTGAAAATAAATGACCTTTAGGCTTTATATTTTTTATGTGATATGTCCTGTAAGTGATTCAACTTTGGCAGGGAGACATTAGTTCCGGGCTCTATGTTGTCAAAGATACAGACTTTGGTTTGTGACTGAATAGACCAGTTCGTAGTTAGCACATGTCCCAAATGACCCCAAATATCCACAGATATTTTAAACATGGAGGGTCCCCTTTTTGTGCACTTTAGAAAAATCACCCTACGAGTGATAAAGGTGCTTCATGAATAACTTTTGTTTCCTTCTTTAAAAAGAATACTTCCACCTGGACATCATGGAATGCACCACTGAGGCATAAATGAATAATTATTACATGACATTCATGAGCGCATATCAAGTATTTGTGTCAGTGGGATTTTAGAATTTATCACAGATGACCTTTATCTGCTCATGCTCAGATTGCATCTACGAACTGGCTTATTCTCGGTTATTTGTAGAGTTAGGTTTTAGACATGTACAGTGTCGGGTGCAGGGTTGAAATTTAGTCAATCAATTGATACAAAAAATCGACCGCCAAGCAATTGTCCCCAGAGCATTATGTCATACAGACATCTTGTCATGATTTCCTTAAGTCTAAATGTGATATTTGGTCCAGTAGTGGTAATTCACCTATCAATTTCCGATTATCTCAGTTAACAATTGTCTATCATATTTACAGGTCAATTTGCCATGTGTAAGTTTCACAAAGAATTCTCAGGTTGACATGACATGACATGACATAAATTAAAATCAAAGGACATATTTCAACTGAATTACACATAGAATAAAAACAAATACATTCCACTGAGAACTTTGGATTGTCATATTTTAACACAACTTTCCAAAGATTATTGGTTAATATTTATTTTTGGTGAGAAAATTAAAAGGAAATAGAGAGAAAGAGAAAGAAATAGAGAAGCAAATCACCTTAAGGGAAACATCAAAATGATCCTTATAATCTACACTTGGAAGACTAAATTTATCTAGCAAATTTTGGACAAGACCAAAAGTTTCTCTTTAAAAAGGTATTAACAAGTACTGATTTCATGTCACACCGGGTATTAACAATCAAAGAGATATTTCATCTTTGCCATGTAATATTTTAATTCAGGTACTACACCAAGTTCTTAAAATGTATAAAAATATGCGTAAAACATTTATAAGGGATAGCAAAAGCATTTTATAAAATGAAAGTAATCCTCTTAATACCAAATGTATGATACATAAATGATTATAACTGTGTATGGAATTCAAATATATATTAATCATATACTAGTATAAAGAGGTTTGTAATTGCACAAACATTATAATTATTTGGTACGTTTATACAAATATTACTTTTTACATACTAATTACATCTACAATTAATGAAAAAAAAACAACATTTTTTGACAAATCGTATTCAGCCTACACATATCTACAGATCGTATACATAGTTCTTTTTCAAACATAATTTTAATGATGCACTTTGTGAAATATCTCATTGTATTCAAGGTGATTGTAATATTGACAGTGAATTGAAAGCACACAAGTTTAGTTCATGTATACATAAAATGTACATTGTTCCGTTTCAAGATATAAAGCTTCACACAAATGCAAGTTTACATAGATATATAAAAACATTGAACAATGACATTTACCTTGGTATATGAATAAATATTTTCACAAGAAATTAGAACAAAAATTGTCTTGTATCATTTTACAATTCATAACTGCAAATTTTCACATATCTGTGTTTCTATTTTAAAATAGAAATTAGTAGTAGGGTTTGCATGAATTCTCCCAGAGCTGTTTAATTACAGACTTTGAGAGTAAATGTGTCTCTTTGCTCCAAGATATTAGTTTTCAAGTTCAGTACATAATAATCCTATCAAGCACATATATTGTGCCATATATTCAGTAACTTCAGTAACGGGTTTTGAATATTAGTAGCTAAGCAGGCCTGATAAGGCACTAGGGCATTCACAGAATTTCCTCCTATCGGTACCAGTTGTACCAGTACCTTGTGAAGAAGCAGTGGCAGGGATAAAACCCAGTACCTTGAGCTCCACAGTATGGGCACTTATCTACCAGACCACAACACTTCTACAGTTCAGTGCTTGAAAAATAAGTTTCCTTGCAGAAGGGGGGGGGGGGGGGGGGGGGGGGGTGACAGCCATAATCACTTTGGGGCATTTCTCTCGCAGATACATGCTTGGAGCGAGCGTTCTATTCTCATTTTCCTCACAATGGAGTAAGTACAGTGGAAACTCGGTATAAAGAGCTCTTATATAACAAAAATTTTGATATAAACAAGGTCATTTTGCCGGTCCCAAGTCTTTGTTCTTTTTTTTTTTTTGCCCCTGATATAAGGAGATTCCTGATATAACAAGGTACATTAATTTTCATGGTCCCAAGGTCCTTGTTATACTGATTGTATAAACACAGACAAACAAAAACGATAAAATTAATTTCAAACATTGATGCACAGCCAGCAACTTCCAAGGCAGTATTTAACAAGCACTTTATACTATTAAACACATTGTGCATAAAGGTGTGAAATACCAAAGTTACCATCCAAAGTCAAGATAAGGAGAAAAAGATGGTCCTGGAAAAGAAACTCAGTGATTCAGAGTCCATAATTGGAGGTCTTCAAGAGAGCATAAGCACACGGTCACAACGTCTGGAAGATTACAATAGTATCCTACTGTAACAAATTCACCTACATGATGCTACAGACCCTGGATGATTGCTTGTTAGGTTCAGGAGATTTAATTGAAGGCGCATTGGATAATCTGATCTCCTCGCGTTCCTGTTCGAGCTTTTGAATTTCCCATAAACCTGCCTCCCTGTGGTTAAAAAGAACAGAAAATATTTTCATAATTTACAGTAATTAATAGCTTTTTATAACTATCTTTCACCTGCAAAAAGGCAGTAAATAAGCCATACACATGTATTTGAAGTGAAATCAAAGAATTAAAATTTATCTGATATTCATCATTTTTGTTTATGAAGAATGAAAATATTGACATTGTATCTGAAAAACAATCATTCAAAAAAAAAATTTAATCTAATTTCATTTGTTTACTGTTTATGTCCAGAGTTAACGACTGGTTAACTGCATGGCATTTACAAGTATTATTGTATTTCTCAGACAATTTCCCTATCAAGACAGTTTACAAGCAAAACTAGAAATATCACTGAAGATGATGATTAATACCCCCGCCCCGTGACAACAGCCTTTCTTGACTTTTGGTCGAAAACTGAGGAAGTAGTTCGATCCGCAAGATTTTTCCCTGATTTACTGCCATAGATATGCCGTTTCCATGGCAACGCAGCTTCCGACACATCCAAAAAATATGTCTTGCACATCTTCCCACCAAGACCAATGTGTGTACCAAATTTCTTGACTTTTGGTCGAAAACTGAGGAAGTAGTTCGATCCGCAATATTTTTCCCTGATTTACTGCCATAGATATGCCGTTTCCATGGCAACGCACATTCCGACTCATCCGAAAAATATGTCTTGCACATCTTCCCACCAAGACCAATGTGTGTACCAAATTTCATGAGCTTTGGTCGAAAACTGAGAAAGTAGTTCGATCCGCAAGATTTGCAACAGACCGACCGACCGCCCAACCGTTGACTGATTCCTATATACCCCCTTCAAACTTCGTTTGGCGGGGGTATAAAAACATATAACATACTTAGACATTTTTGTTAAACTTTGTTAAATAAATAACATAATGCTGACAATAGCAAAGTATTCAGTCATGCACAGCTGCATCAATACGATGGCATGTTTTAGCTCAAGTTGTTAGTCACGACAAAGTGAAAACTTGCTAAAGCAGAGAGAACATTTACAGATATAGGTGTAATACAAAATATACTCACAAACCACCCCTGGTCATCCTGGCTAGTGTGGGATAATTTGCCTTGTCCTCGATGTTCACAGTTTCTTCCAAGTTCTCCAGCTCATCCTCCGTCACCGAGGTAAACGACTCGTCGTCATTGTCGTCATCATCGAACGATGTTGACGGTTTGCAGAAGTCACTTTTCTTCTTCTTCTTCTTGTTGAGGGAGGGGTGACTCTGGATAGGTACTGCTGGGGGTGGGGGAGCCCTGGTGGGCATGCTGGCACCAAACGTCTTGGTGCCGCCCCGAAGGGTCTCGTAGATGGGCTCTTCGTCGTTTGACTTTGGAGTCGCTCCTGAAAAAATAAAATGTAGCACAATGACAGCATGGTTGCGTTGCCACATAAAACATTAGTATTATTACAAGATAAATATAAAACAATGGCATTTGGCAAATATCAGTAGAGCTTGTAATTGATTTTGTTCTTCAGATGATCATATACAACGCATGTTTACAAATGCAAACATTACTACCAGCTTAGTACAAAGATCCAAGATTGATGCAGAATTCTTAAAAATTGTTCATGCAAGCATTTACTTAGTTTCTTTCTTCATCAGTGTTATAAAAACAATCAACTATTTCAAATGGACTATCTTCTCAATTAGCTTGTGCTTTAGTCAACAAATAATTGTGTCTTCATTGATAGGCCTGACAAATCTTGGGTAAGGCTTTAAGCCACCTGGAAACATGTATGAACAAGGCGTCTGTCAATTTTGGCACCTTGGTAAAGCCAAGTTGCACAAATTCATTACCCGCAACCAGGATCATAGGAAGCACATTTTTAATGCTGGGCAACAATTGATGAAAATTTTCATACTCTGTTGTTTTTTATCATATGATTTCAATTTTAAGATAAATTTTACATAAAAAGATGAATTTATAACTTGAGTGGCAGGCTCTTGTGCCAGATTGCTGATTAGTAGTGGGCTCTAAACCAGAGTGGTGGCTTCTGCCCGCCAACACCACCCAGTGTAGCTATAACTCTGCCCATAACCATAACCATTCATTACCATATCAATTCAACTTACCTTTCTTGTTGATTGATGCATACAGCTGACTGTCTCCCAGCCGCCTTGGATTTTCGTAAGTGTTCTCCAGTCTGCTGGCAAAGAAAATAATACCAAAACATTTAAATACCACAAACATTCTCAAATTACATGATTAAAACTTTAATAAGGTAAAAAACACTCAATCGGGTGATCTTACAAGCAATAAATCAAACAGGCATGTAAAGACCCCCCTCAAAAAAAAACCACAAAAAAATGGTGAAAGTGACTATTTTATTTTGTGGTCAGTTGTGTTTTCTGCATAATTCATCTGAGGCAACCAACTTGAATACATGCATGTAATGCTATCAAACATCTATATGATACTGTTTAAAACTGTGCCCAAACTCCTTGATGATCACACTGTAAACACATATAAGAAAATCTAATCATTCACAGAACTGACAAAATCATAAGGTATTATTTTATACTACTACAAACTACAAATACATTTTCCTTCTTATTAGGTCACCCCAAATACACATTTTCATGTATTTAAAACTCAAGCCTCCCACTGAGGTCTTTTGGAAAGCTCTTTAATTTTTTTAGCACATGTACCTGTGTACCCAGGGGCATCATTGTAGAGTGACACCCCCCCCCCCCCAATTAGTTTCTGCCTAGCAATTTTGGAGTTGTTTGTACCTTGCTAACAAACTAGAAACACTGATCCTTTTTCTTAAAAAAACAAATTTAAATCTTTTTTTTTGGGGGGGGGGGGGATTGGTGGAGAATTTTTTGCCAAATTGTATGCAGCTTAGGTCTGACATCCCCCTATTCAAAATGATCCAGTTTACACTCCTGCTTATGCTATATCTGCAATCTTACTTGACTGATTCCTTGGACTGTATTCCTTCATCTTCCTCGGAGCTGCTGCTGCTCAGCTCCGAATCCTCAGAGTCTGACCGGAGTCTTGATACTAGATCCTTGGCCCTCTGCCACATGTTCTTGAAACCTGAATCACTGCTATGGTTTTCTTTCTCTTCTTCTTCTTCTTCACTCTCAGTGTCATCCTTCTCTTCCTCCTCCTCCTCGCTGCTTGACTGCTTTGGAGTAACAGCTCTTCTCCCCTTGCGTCTACCACAAGTGAAACATAATAGAAAACCAAATGATTCCATTTTTGTATACACATTATGCAAATTTATGTAGCAGACAAATAATGCACAGAACTGCACTCTGTCACTACATGATCGAATAGAATTTGTAAATTTTATTTCACATTTATACTCTAACACCACTTGATATTGTTACCAATGAAAATGAGATTGTTCAAAGTGCCTCTACCAACAAATCTGTTGTAATTTGGAGTTTTGTTTTGTCTCTGTCCATTGTTCTATGTTTATTGTAGAGCTTAAAGTCAATATTTTAAAAATCTTGCTGTCAGGATAAGTTACGAAGTAAAGCTATTATTCTTAATCAGATTTGTTGGTCCGAAATGTTAAGGCCTTCAAGGATACTGAATCATAATATCGGCCGTTTAGAGTCAGAAAGAGTATCAAATCTGTATTGAAATATATGAGTAAATGCCTTTACCGCTCTCAACAGAAAATATACATGTACATTATATACCGTGCGTCTCAAAAAACTTTACACTTTTGAAATGGCTGCCAAATAAACTAGAATTTATGCCTCCGCCATCACGAAAATGGAATGTATGGCATACATGTACACTCTAAACAGGATTGGTCCATCAAAATTACAAATCTTTTCACTAAAAAAGCACAGGAGACAGAAATTTTATTTCATTTCATTTCCATCCCGTACAAGCAAAGAACTTACCATTGATGACTTACAATCATCAAATACACCCAGGAAATAGATATTTTATAGCAAATAGACCACTGTCCTCTTCAAATTTCTAAAATAGGTAGGCCTAGACTCCATACATGTACATCATGAACCATTTTCATATATATATGACCTCTATGACCTTTGAACTTTGACCTTGAGACGCTAAAATCTAATCCGTTCATCGTCCCTCACATATGCATACATGGGCCAAGTTAGAAGCTGATCTGTCAAACAGTTCTTTAGTTATCACGAGAACTAACCATTTTTATGTACATAATTACCTCTGTGACCTTTGAACTTTGACCTTGAGACCCCAAAATCTAATCAGTTCATCGTCCCTCACATATGCATACATAGGACAAGTTACAAACTGATCCACAAAACGATTTTGAAGTTATCGCGAGAACGGAAAGGGGACGGACGGACGGATGACCCGAATACATAATGCCTCCGGCACCACCTACGGTGTACGGAGGCGTAAACATATATGATTCTGGGGTGAAAGTTTATATATATACCTTTGAACTTTGACCTTGAGACGCTAAAATCTAATCAGTTCATCGTCCCTCCCATATGCATACATAGGCCAAGTTACAAACTGATCCAAGAAAAGGTTTTGAAGTTATCGCGAGAACGAACCATTTTTATGTACATAATGACCTCTGTGACCTTTGACCTTTGACCTTGAGACCCCAAAATCTAATCAGTTCATCATCCCTCCCATATGCATACATAGGCCAAGTTACAAACTGATCCACAGAACGATTTTGAAGTTATCGCGAGAACGGAAAGGGGACGGACGGATGGACGACCCGAATACATAATGCCTCCGGCACCGCCTACGGTGGACGGAGGCATAAAAATATATGATTCTGGGGTGAAAGGTTTATATGTATGGAAAGCTTATAGACTCAACGTTCATATGACACCAAAAGGTCTAAAATAATTCATGCCTGGGTGAGCACTGCTCACTTGGTATGGAAATTAGGTTGCACAGGAATGGGCCTTCCAATTTGTGAGAGGAAAGTCCTTTGAAGCTTACAGAATTGAGGATGATATGAAAAATTTATGATTAATTGCGATGAGTTTGGGTTTGCTGAGTGAAATTTGTGGTTTATGGGATTAACACTTTGGTTTGTTGAAAAAAGGAATGTCACAGATGTTGGCTACTTATTCTTCAGGGGGTCGTTTCATCAAATCAACTCCATGACAGTCATAACTGTTGTCGGTGATCTACGGAAATTTCATGGACCCAACAAACTGTTTCACGAAGACATAATAAACGACAACTCAATGATATCGATACTCACCGGCGAAAAAACATAGTCTATATCACAGTCCATTGGAATTATCATCAATTACCCAAACATATTTTGAGGCTCAGTTTTTCCCAAACTATTCCAAAATGTCAAAAATGGCACAAAGATGAATGCTGGTGATACAAACATCCCGTTTACAGGAAAAGATGTGTTACTTATGGCATCTTAGAATTTATAAAATTGAGAAAACTCGAGGAGGCTTTTGCGATGTACGAATCTAGATTTGTAGGTAAGAGGATACCGTAATTGACTAATTATGGAAAGAAGACCCAAATCGTGTTCACTTCAGAGAATATGATTAAATTACAATATTTTATGGCCCAATTTTTAATTTTTATTCATCAAAAGATACATATAATATTATTCATATCAAAGCACTGCGTGAAAAGGGAAAATAGAGTCAAAAAGGGGCCTGAGCTTTCGATCCTAGCAAAATCTTTGTCAGAGGCAAAAAGACAAACATAAAAAGCAAGACAAGCATATATACATAGACTACGGACACAAAACGGTATACATGTAACAGCAACTGTGAGGGAGGGGCTGGGGACACAAAACAATGGGAACAAAAGGGGAGTGTGGGGAGTCAAAAAGCCATGAGTCAAGTAGGTGCGGAGGGGGATTAAAGCAAACACAAAGGCGTGGAGATGCAAGGACAGTAATGAGCCCCAAGCTCAAGTGTGGGTAACCTGTTGAAGCAAAGGATAAATGGGGAGGCAACATCAAACAGGATAAGGAACAATGCAAAGACAAGGGGTAAGAGAAAGGAATAAGTACTGTACAAGTCCAGTACAGTGGAGTGGTAGGGCAGAAAATAAAGTGAGACTAAGTGAGGGAGTCGAGTTGTCAGACACCATGTGCATAATATATGGCATATAGAGTAAAGTGTAGTGAAAAATGGGAGGAGTAAAATAAACTAAGTGGGAGTGGAAAGTATAATGTAAGGAAGGGGAGTAAAAAGATGTATTAATCATTTCCCTCCTGGATGTTGAGGCCATGAGGTTGGATGGTGCGAAGTCGTCTCATCCAGTACTTCTCCCTGCTGGTTCGGACTGTGTCGGGACGGGTACCTAAAGATTCAATGCCCTGTAGAATCATATCGGTGATGGAATGGTTAGGAAGGTTAAAATGGTGGAGTGTCAAGCTTGACTGTGTTAACAGTGGATCTGTGCCCATAGAAGCGTCTCTTGAGTGTGGTCTTGGTTTCCCCTACGTACTGGGTCCTGCAGACTCTGCAAGTGATGAGATATACAACATTAGTGGTGGTGCAAGTGATATTGCCCTTGGTTTGGTGAGGGAGGTTGGTAGAGTTGCTGGTGTATAGCACATACGGTACATTTGTTGGCTGTACATTTGAAGGTGCCGTGCTGAATGGGAGAAGAATGGCCAGTGAGAGGGGGGACTTCAGCACGAACGATGAGATCCTTGAGGTTGCGGGGCGTCGGTAAGACAGGATTGGGGTACTGGGAACAGCCTGTAGGAGACGATCAAAAGTGTTGAGAATACGGTGGTTGTCATGAAGGATATTGCGGAGAGGAGGGAATTGGGGGGGGGGGGGAAGGTGGGCACAAGAGGTATTTTGTCATTGATATCCTGGCTGTCAGTTTTCTGTTTGAGAACTTCAGATCTGGGGAGGGAAAGAACTTTGTTGATGGCTTGTTGGGCTGTCTTGGCGCTATGGCCCCTGGCTACGAGATGTCTCTTCAAGTTCCTGGCATGGAAGGAAAAGTCGGAATCCTCAGAGCAGATATGGCGAAGTCTGAGGGCCTGACTGTAAGGGATGCCGGAAAGGGAAAATACATACATGATATATTGTCGTCGTTCACATGGGTCTGTATATACAGACTGTTGAATATTCGATGCTGATTCTATGGTAGACGGATGTGGGTATTTTTAATATTAATCTCATTTACTTGTTGGGGGTCAAGAAGCCATAAGAACATATTGTCCGTCTGTACAATATTATAATACGAACAGTAGTAACACTATTTGATAAAGGAATGGTAAAGGATAGTACTTGGAGATCAGGAAATAAATGTTCTCTTAATTTACATTTCTTATTCTTTCGCAGCCAATAGACTGACTAAAAGCTGGCTTGTGCTGGCGTTCTCAAAATATATGACAGGTCTGGAGTACCGACAAGTCACTTGTCGGCGAAGTTGTCGCTGGTCTTGGCAAAGACGGCTTTGTGAAACACTTAGCGGACAAGTTGAGCGACAGTGTCGAGATGTCGCTGATCTTGTCGTTATGACGGTTTGATGAAACGATCCCCAGGTCAATGGATAATAGCAACAAGTCCAAATTTGGGATAAGGGAATGTGGCCTGGATATTTAGGAGTGGAGACCAATGCATATGAATTGTCAAGATATGCACCAGCACACCCAGGAAGCGAGAGAGAGAGAGAGAGAGAGAGAGAGAGAGGGAGAGAGAGGGGGGGGGGGCATAATGTCCTTTTGACCCTTATCCCATCCACCCAACAAAGTCCTACCCTATCTCACCTCCCCTGCACCATGTACCATCACCTCATCCTGACTCCCATGAACACAGTTACAATGCTACAATAATAAATGCAATTCCTGTTCACTCATGCATACAATTTTCATTTAATAAGCCATAAAATTCACTCAGCAAACCCAAACTGATCGCAATTGATCATGAATGTATCATATCACCCTCAATTTTGTAAGCTCCAAAGGACTCACCTCTCACAAATTGGAAGGCTAATTCCTGTGCAACCCAATTTCCATACCCTTTACAAAAGTGAGCAGTGCTCACCCAAGCATGAATCATTATCAGACTTTTTGGTGTCATATGAAAGTTGAGTCCATGAGCTATCCATACATATAAACCTTTTCCCCCAGAATCATATATTTTTTATTTGGCAGCCATTTCAAAAGTGTAAAGTTTTTTTTGAGATGCACGGTAGATAGAGACATCACCATACCTTGATTTTACTGTGAGAAAAGATGATTTGCTTCCCTTTGTTTCCTTCCTGTCCACCTCCATTTCATATGCTGCTCTGACGAGGGAAGCCATACTGTCACTGACGAGAGACAGGTCTGAACCACTGTCGTATGCTCCTACTCCTCTGGTAACTGGTACAAGAGACTGACCCTTCCTCTTGCCTTTCTTCTTTCTTGACCTGAAAATGTATGAAAACCATATAAACAAAGTGAGAAAAATATTTTATCAGAGTGAGAACCAAGTAGACATAGACAGATAAACATAAGTAGACCAGTGGTTCTTAACTTTTTTTAAAACCTGTGACTCCATCTGACATTCCGTGTCAATGCTGTGACCCCAAATATGTAATTCTTGGTTAGAGACCCATTCAATGCAAGCAAACATGAAATTTAAAATGGATTTTTTTTTCATTAAATTACCCATTCATTGACCCCTACTAAAAAATCTAGAATGACCCCAAGGTTAAGAACCGCAAATAAAGTGAAACAGATATGCAGAGGAAAGGAAAGGGAGAGGAGATGGGAGGGGAGAAAGAGAGAGTTGAGGGGAAAAGGAATGAAAATAAAGAGGGGGAAGAAAATGAAAAAGAGAAAGAGAAAGCGAGAGATAGTGGGGAGGGAAAATACAGAGGACATAAGCATAAAATACATATAACCCCAGGTGGAGGTCTCAACTGCTATTTTTAGGCCACGTCAAACTTCATAACGGAAAGTGACATTAAGTTCATAAGCTAAAAGATTTACAAATTCGTTGTTGAATTTAATGCAGAATCCGACGCATACTGTTAATTTTTTGCGCTCGGCTGAGTAAAGTGAATTTCACATGTTTTTAATTTCGACGACACGCTAGGCACATGGGCAAAAGAATACATTAACAAAAATATTTGCGTGCTTTTATTTTCGCGCACATTTCATGCTGCGCGAAATGCGCGAAAATTTCCACACCGTGAAATATTCTATGTTTATAGTACACAACTTCACTACAGAAAGTGCTGTAAACATCATGTGTACACATCTTACCCAAATGACCATGTGATCATAGTGTCACACACACTTCTATACACAGTATATACAATACCGGTATGCTTTTTTCCCCAAACATTTTATGTTCACTGCACGTAAACTCAAGCCACTTGACCAACAGCGTAGTAAATATCAGAATTCTGCATCATATAAAAGCAATTACAACAATTACACCACAATTCTCACCTGAATCTTATTTTGTCTTTGAATTTCACCTTTTGAAAATTTCTTGCATGAAAAACATTGCATAAACAAAAACAAACACTCATAAAGAAGAAAGTCAGCTTTGAAAAAATTGTGTATAGTATAAAGGACAATGTTGTCAGTTGTCTACATAATGGATAATTGTCAAGTCTCATCCTACATGTATCTCATGTCCCACCTTGCTCTGTTTGGACAGCACCAAGAGCAAACAAGAATTTGATATGCAAAAATGCTATCTGATATTCTGTCTCTTTACCATTCTACAGGCATGTCCATTCCCAAATGATGGTGACTTCATAATGTACTACAGGTACTTCAACTGTCATGAGTTTCTTACTGAAACTGATTTACCGATGAGCAAGTTCCAAGCTTTTTTGTCCCACAAATTACCCACTACATCACAGATTTTAGTATGTCGATTTGCTGCTCACTGCTCAGTGATTTGAATCGAGTGTAAATCCTCTAACTGACATGTCACAGGGGACTTAAAGTCACTTTATACAAGTCTTTATAACATAAAGCCCAAATTATTGAATTACATTGATCACATTTCTTGAGGGTTGAATTGCCCAAATATGAAGTAAAGTAATACTTTCATGTATACATGTATGTTGTTGTTTTTTCAATTATACTCTGCAAGGTACATTTAAGACATAAAATGAACAGATATCTTGGACTAGCTTAGATTTCAAAGACAACATCAGCTTGTCTAGGTCCACATAAACCTCATCACATACAGAGTTGCGATTGACCTAGATTAATAAAGAGTTGCAATCGATATCAAGTTGCGATCAATTCGAATCAATATTTATAAGACAGGAGCCATGAATCCAGTGGCGTAGATACAAGCACACTTTCTATTGTTAGTGGGGGGATGATGAATAGATCATCCCACCCACTAACAATGGACAATTATGCATGTCTACGCCCGTGCATGAATCTTTAATATTGTGAAAGACACTCTGCATAGCACTCATGCAGTCTAGATACATCAAACATATAGAACAAATTTTCATGCGTTCTGGTAAACGACTCCGATCATTGAACTGCTGTACTCAACGTTTACAAAGTTCCTTCCTTCCTTCTTCTATCTGCACATACCATCAAAATGCTATCTGATTTTATGTTCTTTTCTATTTCTTTATTTTCCCCAGATCATGTCGAACATTCACTTATTTCTCTAAATAAGCAAGCCAGTTAAAAAATACTGTTTGTGTCATGTTATATCTGCATATGTTTGCAAAGTTATGTAAATGTAGGCATGTATATAAATTGTAAATTAAAATTGAAATTGAAATTATAAAAAGGTAATACTTACGGAGACCTCATCCTTGGGGAAACCTTTATCACCGCACCATTGGGGGTAGATGTAGCTGGCGGATACCTGTCCCTGACCCCTTTGAACACCATCTATAAAAACAAATATAATCATTTGGTTTGTTAGTTTCAGTTTGGACACTCTTCAGAACCGAATGAAATTCAGGTCCAGTGATATTTTGCATCAATAACTACAGTAATTGTGATGAAAATGTAGCACAGTTTTGGTGGAGATAAAAAAAACCCCACCCAGTTAACCCATTGTTTATGTGAACCGAATTGTCCCTGTATTAAGCCTATGGGAATGAAAGAATTCAGTAGTCAAAGGATTAATGACAGACAGTCTTCATCTCCTGTAACATGTAGTCAACACACACACATGACAATGAAGAATAAAATCTTAACTCTCATGAGATGATCATACATGTTGAAGATATTTCATATATATTACAGTGACTTAGAATTTTGCAAATTACATGAACAATTATGTGGAAATAATGAGGAAATATCTTAATCAATATTTTGGAAATTGAATGCATAGTTTTGTAATTATTAAAGCTACGGTTAATATCCACAACAAAAAAGTGTTAGTGCCTCATGAAGTTCCCCATAAGAGATACATTTTAAGATTAGTTAATGAAAATAATTGGAAAATCAGGGGAGCATTTCATCAAGTGTTTTGTCAGTGATTTTTACTGACAAATTTGCTCTCAGCCAATCAGATGCAAGGATTTCAGTAGCTTATAACAGTTGTCGGTAAAAATCACTGACAAAACACTTGATGAAACGCTCCCCAGGAGGAGAAACTCGACTGAAATATTAAAAAATCAAACATAGGTGATATTGAATGTCCAAAAGGCGATGTGTGTGTTATAATTTAATTCATTGCAGGCCTACATACATCTACATATATACATTGATATATTGTGCACATCAATGTTCATGCCAATTGATGTGAGAGCCAATTGATGCAATACAGAAAAGACCTACAAAAATGAATAGAGAGAATTTATTGTGTTTCAAAAGTAGACCTATGAAAAATCGTAAGAGAAGACACAGTGAAATTCCAAGCCGTGGACTGAAGGGTAGCACATGAACTGGCCATTACACAGCTAGAGTTCAACAGTCTCAAAAGAAGACGGTTAGTTGTGTTATGTTCAAAATGTGGAAATGATATCACACTGATGAGGGAATTATGGGTAACCTGTGAGGATGAATTCACGTTGCCGTCGATAATGGTTTCAGACATGTGACTGATGGGAGGCAGAGGACCTTGCTGTATGGTGGCAAGAAATTGAAAAGCAAATTTAACGGATATTTATTTGATCACTTCACACTGCACAATTTTTGACTGATGGTTTGCTTTCTTTTCTACAGAACAATACTGAGAATAAATTATGACAAATAATTTCCTGGTACTACAAAATTTCAATATGGCACGAAAAAGAGACATGATAACTCATCAGGTTATCACGCAGGTATGTAACAAATTACTTGAAATCAACTATATTATACTTGATGAACCTGGACGCCGTAATTTCTGAACAATCGCAAAGCTTGGACAAACTCCTTTTGTCTACACAAAAAATAAATCTTGATTGTGTTTTGAAGAATAAGTCATAATAAATTATGACTTGGAAGCAAGCAAAAGCTTCTAGCAAACCTTGTGAAGCATGAAGATAACATATAACAAGAAATGGAAAGGAATGCCTGGATACTCCTTTGCCAAACATGAATCCAACCATGTAAGTTTGTTTTGAATTTTAAAGATGTACCATCCTTCATCCAGGTGATCAGGACAAGTTTACAAAGAATCATTTTTATTGTATTTTTAAGAATTAAATCATTTTAAGAGAAATGAAGGCAAGTTCAGAATGATGTGATCCTGTGATAATAAGAAATCCAATCAACAACAAAAAAAAAAAAGAGTACTGTTTTTGCTTTTATGGCAGTTTATTCGGAGATGAATAAATAAATATTTTAGTTGACAGAATTTCATAAACCCAGCTTTGACATATAAATAACATCACACCCAAATGACACCATAAACAGTCAGTTCTAATTTATGATGATTATTTAAAAAAACTAAACATATTGTTTGAATATTATGAGCATATAAAACTCAGTCAAACTGTTCTTTCACAAACAAATTCATCACAAATGCATCAAAGCAGAAGCTGTAAATTTCATTCTTATCATATAAAGTACATGTAATAAATATAATACAATATGGGACAACATCAATTGCACAGCATGTCAAACTTGTAACTTCAACATTAATCAATTATCAATCTATCTATGTCCCATAGCTTGGAGTCCGTTGGGTTGACAATGTGATAGCTCTTGAGACACAGGCTCTCCCAAACTTTCTGTCTTCAGCTGTTCTTGGTAGCTGCTCAATAGACATCGCTGTCCACTGCTTTATGTTAATGAATTAAATGAATCATAAAAATCACAACTTACTGGGTCATAGCCTACAACAATCGGCACTCTTTTCTGTCGCGTCTCGTACAAGCTCAGTCTGTGGCTCTTCTGACTTTCCAAAGCCCTGGTGAGCTTCTTGATGATCCTCTCTGTGGAAGACTTGGTCCTGCTGTGAAGGGGTGCATCCTTAGCCAGCGCTTCCCTGTAGTACATGGTGGCGATGTCTGGGTGTTTCCTGGCAACGTTCAGATCACCCAGTCCATCGGATATCTTCCAGAGGTGGTCGGTGTCACCTGAAAGTAGAGTAGAGTACATGCAGATGGATTAAAGTTAAACTCCCCTGGCTGAACTTCCCCTTTCCTCTATCTTATATTGTAATGCTGTTACCGTATACCCGGATGTACAATATTGAGATACCCGGTAGTATCAAGTGCAGATAAACTCTTTCTAGTGATATTGTTAAAATTTAAGAGGAAAATACATTGATTTTTATCTTACAATAAAATCTAGGATTGAAATGTTCCTAAATCTATTTCAAAATTTGGGAAGTAAACATAGTATTGGAAAAGTATTGGAAAATTTCAAGCAAACAATCCTCATTCCATTTGTTATAAACAAAGAAATTTGTCTTCTTTTCTGAATGGCCTATACTGTTTATGCATCCTTTTATCAAAGTAAACATGCTTTTTTTTCTCTCATTGTTTTGTTGTCTATGACACCCTTGACTTGTTTCACATCATTGCAATATACACATTCACTAGTAGTTTAAAGCGTTTATTTGACAATATTTACCGGCATCAGTGAGTGTTTGGTGTGCAACATGGTAGCTACGCTCAGCATTAGAGTAATCACATAGCTGCCTGTACGCCTCAGCCATATGATAGAAGCACCAACCTCTCTCTCTATAGTTCTCTAATAAACCTTTATTACAAATAAAAGAAAGAATGGATGATAAAAACAATGAATAAAACGGCAGCAAGCTAAATAACTCTGATATTGGACACAATATCAACACCAAAAACATAGTAATTTATAATCTAAAATTTTAACCAGATTACAGGAATTTTCCTGCAAGCATGTATCTTTATAGGGTACATAGATTTATTTTGGCTCAAACTAGGCTGACAGAATATCAGCCACTAAACACATTAAAACCCCCTCCTTGATGCCCCTACCGTGTAATGAAGCTGCTTCTTGGTAGATCTCTACAGCACTGATCAGTTCATAGGAATGAAGGTACATCCTTGCAAGACTCTGAGCCACCGCTGCCTGAAGACGAATGTCCTCCCTGCTAGGATGAGAGCCTGAGCTACTCCTGCATCTCTTCCAGGATTCCTCCAGCCACCTCAGAGACTCTTCGTTGTTTCCTAGCTTCTTACAGAGCACAGCCATGTCATGGAATAGCTTGGCCTCTTTGGTGACCATGTTACCTAGAAATGACAGCAGTCATAACTTGAATATTTCTCTATTTTGTATATAATGAGAACAAACATTTGCACTGTCTTCTATACAATTTAACCAATCTGTTATACTCAATGCATGAATTTTAATATCCTACTGGTATAGATTTTCTAATACTCCAGTAGATTTATACATGTATAGAGTAAAATTGCAACTTCAAGACTGATATTTAGAAGTCATTATCCTGGTATATTGTTAAAAATATTTGTCTCAAAGTAAGAGTTCACATAGTTAATGTAGGGTCATAGAGAGCAATCCCTTCAATTTATATCTCCAATAACAAATTGGCTTGTTCAACTTACCCTTTGAATTATTCTGCTTGAGTACCTCTGTGCTTGCTCTCTCACATGTCTTTACAACCCGATGAAAGTTTTCTGTATCCACAAGAGCATTGAGCATCCGAGCTTCCTTCACTAGCATCCTGGCTTTCATTAGTCCATTCCCAACTTTGGTGTAAAACTCTGCTGCCTTGCTGTAATTCTTTCTGGCTTTATCCAAGTTACTCTGCTTGGCTTCCAACTCCGCCATTTGATTGTAGGCGTCGGCCTTGCCCTTGTCATTCTTCCATTTCTCAAACTCACCAACAGCCCATTTAAAACATTTTATTGCACTCCCCGAGTCTCCCTTTGCATCGTATGCTAACCCGAGATTGTAGTAGATGTCTGCTAGGGCATTGGTTTCCATACCATTTGTCCTTTCTATATCTTTCTCAAGTTGTTGGTGGAGGATATCCACAGCTCTCTGAGCTTGCCCAACGATCACCAGAACAGCACCAAGATTACAAGCGCAGGACTGGATCAAGAACTTGTCATTCACCTCTGTAGCCATGGCCAGTGCTTCTTCATACTTTGTGACTGCTTTTTTATACTTGTGATCACTCACATCTGCATTGGCACTTTTGAGCAAGCTATCGACAAGGCGTACACTAGGATTATCTGATCTATCACGCGTTGCAATGTCACTGTGGTCATCAGGTCGAGAATTAAGTTCCAAAGATTTTTCAGCATGTTCAGATTCATTTAAAGCATCTTCTCTCAGGGAGATATCAGCTTGATCATTTTCCTCCACTGCCACCTCTTCCTTCTTCACTTCTTCCAACTCATCCTGTGTTGAATTTTTCCTTGAGCTTTGTTGCTCGCTTGCTGATTGCTCCTCAAAGCTAAGTGTGTTACTCCTTGAATCCTCATCGCTTCTTCCGTCTTCTGATTTCCCACTGTACCAATTATTATACATGTACTCACTGTTAACATCAATGTCTTCAACTAAGGATGTTACGATTTGAACTGGTACGTCTTTATCTCCGTCACCCTGATCAGATATCAAGGTTTTGTCCTCTTCTTTACTCCCAATAGCATTTCCCACACTTGCTTTACTTGATGAATCATCTTGATTTTCATCTAGATCGTTGATATCAAAGACAAGTTTTTCCCCCTTTTGAAAATTTCCATCTGCAACATTCTCATCCTCAGCAAATGTCTCCATCTTGAAAGATTGTGTTTTGGAACTACCTCACCATCTTGTGCTCTAAATGACAGACCCTAGATCTACATAAAAAAAAAATAAACAGCAGACAATTAATAATACGCTTATAAAGAATTGTGCATTTAGAAAATGTACGGCCAACTCGTGAAATTAACCACTGGTCATTCAGGGTGTACACATCCACTTGCATGCAAAGTCTTAATGGAAAGAAGTTCTCCATCATGCGCTGCACGCAAGAAATGCTCTTCTGTGCGAAACTGGAGATAGTCATTAGTAGTGGACTATTTCACAAGAATGCAAAATAAATATTTTGCCAATCATATACCTGTCAAGGCCTAATCATGGAATAGGTCCCACCTCATTCAGCGTGTACAAACACACACTTGTGTCCTGAGCTGGAATGAAGTCACCACCGCAACACATTCCCATTGGCATTATTGGCACTGCAAAATAACTATACATGTACAAGCTGGCCATTCTCTAGCGTTGCGAAAACTGCAACTACAAAGTGCCGACTACATGCTTTTCGCTGAAATTAATTTTTAAAATAAAAATTAAACTAAATAAAACTTCAACTATTGATTAATTGCATTCATTAAGTTAAATTTAGTTAACTAACTTACAACTGACCCCAAAAAAGGATTCATCTGCTCCCAGTTCGTAATGGCAGAATGACGATAATTGCTGCACTTTTTGAAAGGTCACAAAAACACCCGTGCGTAACTTGTACCATTATACGGACTGGAGGCAGATAACGCAATAAATCATCATTTTTTGGTAAGTTGTAAGTTAGTCAACTAAATTTAACTTAATGAATGCAGTAAAAATAATATTTCAGTGAAAAGCATGTAGTCGGCACTTTGTAGTCGCAGTTCGCAACGCTAGAGAATGGCCAGCTTGTACAATGCTGTCGCTTTGCAAGTATAGTTACTGCAAAAGCCAGAAATGCAAGCAATAAATTAAACCGCTACCATCATCATCATGATCATGACCATGGCTACTCTCTGTGCGAAGTGAATTCTTATTCATGTTGTTCAGTCTATTTCACAATAACACCATTGTTTATTTTTGAAAGAATCATGAAAACTTGTATGAAAAGCGTTTGGATTTTCTGTTTGATCTGTCTGGACTACACGGCCAGCCCCCAGCAACTGCTTGATCTGGACTGCCACTGGGCTTGTCCTGGCCGGCCCCTGGGCCCCGTCTCATAAAGATGTCCTTTGTGGGATTGTCCCGATCGGCATAGCTTTAGGAACCTAACCGTTTCTCAAAGACGTCCTTTCGGAAAAATGCGTAAGGTCCCGCCAAGGACACCTCTGGATATGTCCTTCCTCCGTCACATAGAGGGCACCACCAGCGGCAGGGAAGAAATAGACAATTTACGGAACGCTACTTGTTTGAATTTAATTAAGTGTATTATGTCGGATCGGTACTAACTGTATGGGTAAGATCGCTTATCAATATCACGTTTTGTTCTCATTTTATGGCTTCTAGAATAATAGCAATACTATCCACAAATCTCTGTTATGTGCACGTACACACAAACATAATGCGTCAACTAATAGGATACAAAAACTGATAAAAAAATTAAATAATTTTGTTAACAACGGTTTTTCATACTTTTGGGACTATTCTAGTATACCCAGACTTTAAACACTCCGTAACATTTGTTTTCTTCACACTTATGGCATAATTTGTTATATTGTGGTAGATTTACATTTTCTTATGATACAAATTTCAATTCTAGTTCAAATTATTCACATGAATACATGAAAATCTGCTATTTTAACATTTATTTGTAAGGTCTTCTAGAAATACTGTCTGAATGCTATAAATAGCATTCTATGGTGTCCTTCGAAACATAATCATGCCTCTGGAGGAAAAAGAAATGAAATTAAGTTTTACTAATAATCGTTATCTTTATTGCGTGGAGCCTTTTACTCCGTTTTTCTTCCAAACCAAGCTTCTTGTGAAGGAGGATACGTATGTGGTAGAGAAACAAAAATACGCCCATCATTTCAGGGGGAAATTAGCCTTTTTACATCCCAACGTTTAATGATTAAATGTGAAGCTCAAGATCAAGGCTACAAGATATGACCGATATTATCGATAGTGCACGTTGTCGTTATAGTCAATGCCAATCACATCTTCGTGAAACGGTTTGGTCCCTGAAGGGACTGGCAGTCCTTCCGCCGTGGGATGGTCCCGATCGGGATGGTCCCTGAAAGGACCCTTTTGTGAGATCCTACCCTGCAAGCCAAGGCAAGGGCAGTCACCGGTCACCACTATCGTCGCACCGCCCTATACTCGGGCGCGTCACTCTGTCTCTGCACTAGGCTATATTGCCGCGAGCAAAAAAGCAAAGCCTAAGCCTAGGCTAAACAAGGCTAAGCCAATTGTATAACGGTAGACTTAGTGTAAAAATCTACCAGTCCATGCACAATCACAACTTGATCAACGCTTTACATGGTTAAAGCTTATTGTATGCTTGACAGCTAAATAATCAAGAAATACTTACGTTCGATGAGTGTGGCTGTACACCGGGAGTTAACTCCATAAACATATTTTGCGTTGTTGCGAAGCAAAATCTGAAATTCTCGACTAATTTCCGCGAATGCAGCTCTTCTTTGCATGGCCGGAGAAAATTCATTTAGCGATTTGAATGGTACAAATTAATGCTCTGGCTGAGGTTTCATTTTTTTGTTTCAAGTATTTCATGAATTTGATGATCGATCTTATTCAAATGATAATTAGGTCAAGTATTACGGAGTAGTCATGCCTGACAAAATGTCGGTAAAATGTAATGTATAGAAAGAGGGGGGGGGGGGCGGTGGGGCGGATGATAATTTTGATCTTAATTGCCTGACAATCGTTACTTTTGTGACAAGAGAAAGGAAGACAAGAGCAAATATTCAGTAAATATGATGATATATGAAGCTGTCACCATGATGCAAAATCTCCCTTCTAAACGGGTCCCATTTTCATATGCACCGTTTTGTTTTGATTATCTCCAGGGCCGTCATATTGCCTTTGCTCAAAGTTAATTGTGGACCTGCATAGTGCATATAGAGAGAGATAAGTGTTGCATAATATTCTGGGCACTTATTCCCGGTTAGTAAGTTATTGTTTTTGTTGTCACTTGTATTTTGTTTTTGTCGTTTTTGGTGTTTTTCTTTAGCCGGAGGAGAGCCTTAAAATGTTGTTCATTTTGGAGTAGAGTAGATAAGGTGGATCATGGGCCTGGGAGCCGGGGGCACGGGGGGTGCTGCAGCACCCCCTGGAAAAAATCTTCCACTTCCCAAACTAAGTTTTGAGAGTCAGTCAACCAGAAAGGTTTTTTTCTTCTTCTTCTTCTTTTGTTTTGTTTTGTTTTTTATTGATCAGTGATATATGACTACTTGTCAAATTGGTAAAATTTATATTTCCAGATCGCTCTGCGCTTTTCTTAGCAGCAGAGTTTAGTGATTGTTTGAGCAGTGCTGTAAAAATTAACATATTTTTGCCTTTTTATCGATATATTCGACAAAAACATAGATTATGATTAATTATTTTTAAAAAAATTAATATATTTCCTCTTACTTAAAATTTCTTCTATAAAAACTTAAGAAGTAAATTAACATTTTAGAACGAGACTGTCTTTGCCGAAGCTGGAAAATTCTGACCAATCAGAAAACGCCTTAGTGGCAATTCTCTTGTTGCAGATTTACACGTGAAGGTATGGAGAAATAATTATTTTATAATTAAGTATAATTTGTATGAATGAAATGGTCGTTACTAGCTCTTGATTAGTATATACTTTTAATATGTTTTTGAGATGTGTTGAGCGTAGAATGGATGATATCAAGAGAGGAATGAGCAAATTAAAGGACTTTTCCCATGTGGTCTGGACTGATTAAGTTTTGTCAAGTCCCACATATGGAAAACTGTGTTGTGATTTTTCAAAGCAATATTGCCTGTCGGGTTGAATCCCTAACTGACTGATGTTAATGTGAAGGTTCACGAGTGTGATCACACATATCTTAGTGTTCCTTAACCCCTGACTAATTTATGTATTTAATGGTCGAATCATGAGAAAAAGAATAAAACAATTTATCATTTTTTTATGGCAGCTGCAGCTGCAGCAAAGTTAGACCGAAAATTCTGTCTCTCGTTCGTTACTCTCATACTAGGTACATTCCTATACTTCGTGTGTATAATGTAGGCAGTCATACACCTCATCTTTTTAAAACACCACTGCACAAAAGTCACCAATATTCACTCAAAATCGGCATTTAATTTTCAAAAACCGACCCCAAAATATCCAAGAAATACAATAAATTCAACTCACCAATGTTGGAAAAGATATTTACAAAAATGAAATCCGCAATTTACTGTTGATTCTCGCGAAACGAGCTATCGGAGTCATTGTGTACATTTCCTGGTCGCCGCGGGCGCTGACATCTCCCCAAAAGAGTTTTGTCCTCAAAAATTCGGTCCCTATGGCGTACACGGAAAAGTTCCGATTTTCTGTGTGCGCGATTGTAAAGATCGACGTGCCCTTGCGATCCCGAGTTTCTTCGTGGACAAAAATTATATTGGCCGATTTTAGTCTAAGACATCGGCAGTTTGTAAACAACACGCGATCGCGAAATAAATCGGCGGGGATTTCTCCGGTTTTGGACAAGATTTTGACTTTGGATTTTGCTGTAAATATCAAAAGTTCTTCCTAACAGCCATTTGAGTTAGGAGTGAGATTTTTAAGGGCTGAATTTGAAAGCAAGTATTTAAAATATTTATCTTATTTTCCCCCCCATACCTTTAGTACATGCGACAGAAAATACCAACTATTTTACAGAAATGTACCCGGGAGTGGTTCGTTAGCTCTTCACTTAGACTTAGAGACAGAAACGCTCCATTCACTCGCCTGTGCAAACCGAATACACATTGACTTACACACTATACAGTTTGAATGCAGCGTAAGATTTTCAAACCGAGAACAACTTGGACGCTGAATTACCTGAAAAAGGAGCATGAAAAGGAATAAAACAATAAAATTGGTAAGTTGAACATGTTCGTTTAAGTATAGAGCCTTGGCCTAATCTATTTAATTTACACAAATATTGTTAAAATGTGAATAATACGATTTTGAAAACGACATGACTACTGTCAAGCAGCTGACAGTGAGTTTGCACAGGCGAGTGAATGGAGCGTTCTGTCTCTAAGTGAAGGGCCGACCCACTCATAGCTACATTCCTATACTTCGTGTGTATAATGTAGGCAGTCATACACCTCAACTTTTTAAAACACCACTGCACAAAAGTCACCAACATTCACTCAAAATCGGCATTTAATTTACAAAAACCGACCCAAAAATATTCAAGAAATACAATAAATTCAACTCACCGATGTTGGAAAATATATTTCAAAAAATGAAATCCGTAATTTACTCTCGATTCTCGCGAAACGAGCTATCGGAGTCATTGTGTACATTTCCTTGTCGCCGCGGGCGCTGACATCTCCCCAAAAGAGTTTTGTCCTTAAAAATTCGGTCCCTATATGTCGTACACGGAAAAGTCCCGATTTTCTGTGTGCGCGATCGTAAAGATCGATGTGCGCTTGCGATCCCGAGTTTTTTCGTGGACAAAAAATTTATTGGCCGATTTTAGTCTAAGACATCGGCAGTATGTAAACAATACGCGATCGCGAAACAAATCGGCGGGGATTTCTCCGGTTTTGGACAAGATTTTGACTTTGGATTTTGCTGAAAATATCAAAAGTTCTTTCTAACGGCCATTTGATGTAGGAGTGAGATTTTTAAGGGCTGAATTTGAAAGCAAGGTATTTAAAATATTTATCTTATTTTTCCCCCATACCTTCAGTACATGCGACAGAAAATACCAACTATTTTACAGAAATGTACCCGTGAGTGGGCCGACACTATGAACATAAGAGGCTAAATGAACGAGAGACAGAAAATTTCGGTCTACAGCAAAGTCAAACTAAAAGTAGTAAAAGTAAAACTAAGTCTAACTCTAAGATCACTCATAGTTGGTATTTTCTGTCGCATGTACTAAAGGTATGAGGGAAAATAAGATAAATATTTTAAATACTTGCTTTCAAATTCAGCCCTTAAAAATCTCACTCCTACCTCAAATGGCCGTTAGGAAGAACTTTTGATATTTTCAGCAAAATCCAAAGTCAAAATCTTGTCCAAAACCGGAGAAATCCCCGCCGATTTGTTTCGCAATCGCGTGTTGTTTACATACTGCCGATGTCTTAGACTAAAATCGGCCAATGAAATTTTTGTCCACGAAGAAACTCAGGATCGCAAGCGCACATCGATCTTTACGATCGCGCACACAGAAAATCGGGACTTTTCTGTGTACGCCATAGGGACCAAATTTTTAAGGACAAAACTCTTTTGGGGAGATGTCAGCGCCCACGGCGACCAGGAAATGTACACAATGACTCCGATAGCTCGTTTCGTGAGAATCAACAGTAAATTACGGATTTCATTTTTGGAAATATCTTTTCCAACATCGGTGAGTTGAATTTATTGTATTTCTTGGATATTTTGGGGTCGGTTTTTGTAAATTAAATGCCGATTTTGAGTGAATGTTGGTGACTTTTGTGCAGTGGTGTTTTAAAAAGTTGAGGTGTATGACTGCCTACATTCTACACACGAAGTATAGGAATGAAGCTATGACTGTCTAAGATGTGGATCTCAAGTCAATTTTCATTACGTTCACGATCAGTCGCACATGGCGACTTTAATACCAAGTATACTTAAGTATTTGAAATACTTTTCAAATTTTTCCCCCATATCTAGTACATGCGATAGAAAAGTATTATTGGATTCGTTCGCTTAGTGGTCAATATGTCCACTATTGGTCTGATTGGTACTTAACGCTGTGCGATTAGCATTACAAAGACGGTGGGATTGGCCCGGAATGTGCTGTGCATGAACGGAGTACAAGGCAGTGCAATCTGTTCCGACGTGGCATGCTACATTTAATTGCGCTAATATCTCGCACACGTTTATACTACCATGACTACCGTCTATGCATTGAAGAAGTCAAATGGGCTGAAGAGGAAGATTTTGGCAAACTCCGACCATGCCGAAGGTGGTTTGAATGTGGAAATGGATGAATCTTGCCTAGTGAATTTTTTGTTTACTTATCTTTCCTATGGGGAGATTGCGTCCTGTGTATGGCTTGATATTCAAGCCTGTATGGTGAGTAAAATCTGATCATATATTCATCAGGGGGCCGTTTCACGACGCCAGCTCCATGACAGTCATATCTTTGTCGGCGCCTCACCGGAGATGTCCGCTTGCCGACAAACTGTTTCACAAAGCAATGACAGACAAGCTATCGATACCGCAAGTTCGAGAATATAGTCTTTCTCATGATCCTCTCGGCTTATTCCAGAAAATTTAAATTACGTTTTGGGGCTTAAATGGTTGGTTATGATTGAAACATGCATGAATTTCCCATTAAAATGTTTTACAAATTTAGTAGACCAATTATACCTCATCTTTTCCGCTTTTAGTCTTTTTAGAAAAATTGAATAAAAGAAAATCGCAGTATTCATATTTTTGCAACCGGTAAATTGAACGTGGGTTGAAGGACACCATAATGTGATAGTTTAGCGCTAAGAACTCATTTTAATAAATTGACATTGAGTTTTTACAAGAATATTACTCCAAATAGCTTGTTATTGGAATAATCATGCAAATTATTAAAGTAATTAATAGAATATTTGTTATGATTATGTCGATAAGCATATTTATACTAAAGTTGTAACTATAGTCATTTCTATTACGTTCATGGAACGTAAGATGGGTATGGAAGTCAAAGACTATTAATATGCTATGGAGAACGATGTGTAGCAACTTTCAAACTGATAATATTTATCTTGCTATATTTATAAAATTGTGATTTCATTTGTTTCATACCCCCGAGGGAGGTGCATCCATCAATATCATTCCTGCAATTTGGTTTAATCTTTTCAAAATATATTTTTCCCCTGAAATTTAGATTGATAGATAGAGATAGATAGAGGGGTAGGCCTAATATATGACAGTGACAACCATGTCCGTGATTTTATCATTCACTTCAAATTAATATTTGCTGATAATATATGTACAATGCATTCTCTCCTCTCTCCGCCCACCCCTCCTGTTTTTCACTTTCACTCTCTCTCTCTCTCTCCCTCTCTCTGTCCCTCTCTCTCTCTCTCTGTCCCTCTCTCTGTCCCTTTCTCCCTTCTCCTTTTGCTCTAAAGTAGACACCTAAAACGAACTTTGGGAAATTCCTCTTTGAAGTGTTCAGTATTTCTTTATTTAATCATTATGCATTATTATGTTTCATTGACTATATTGTTTGTTTCATCATTTAATTTTAGATGAAAATAATACTGAACGAATGAACCAGTGTGAATGAGTAAATTTTTGAAGGAATTAACAAATGAGTGCATGAACGAAATGATTAAAGACATAAAAGAATATACCGGTAAAAGAACAAAATTGAATTATCATAGCGCAAAAAGGTTAAAGTTTGGAATCTTTGTGATACAACGAGTAAAATCCTTTGTTGAATATTTAGTTTTGTATAAAGACAAGGAATGTAATCTTTCAAATTCTATTTTATAGCATTTCATTTATTTATACACGAAAATTAAAGAGGTGAAGAGAGGAAGAGAGAGAGGGGAGACTCGAGAACCTGAAAGAGAGGGAGGGAGGGAGAGAGAGAGAGGGGGAGGGGGATGGAGAGGGGAGAGAGTAAGCTGAAAGAGAAGAATAAGAGGATGCCGTCGGGTGGGCAGAGCCTGTATGAAAGACTGAGAAAAGCTAAGAGCTGAAAGGAATAACAGAGAGGGGAATTTAGGGGAAGAGAAGCAGAGAGAGACAGACTGCAGTGAATGTTTAAATGATACTAATCATGCCCCACCCTCGTAACTGATCAAAATATATTTAAAAGTGATTTTTGAAAAAAAGGTTTAGATTGAACCTTAACTAGTGTACATACGAGTAAACGATGAGCTAAGAATTAATATTATTACTTGAAACTACACCTTTCGCATCTCATAGAGTCGCCACTAATGAACTATGGAGGCGCTTTCCAACGAATAAAAAAGATAAGACAACTTATCCAGAGCTTATCCAGAACTTGTCGGCGAGCTTGTCGCTCATCTTGGCAAAGACAGTGTTGTGAAACACCTCGCGGACAAGTTGAGGGATAGCGCATGAGTTGTCGCCGTGCTGGAGTTATGACGCTTTCGTGAAACGGCCCCCAGGGGAAAATATTCAGATCGCTGGTCATGTGATCAAATTTAAAGATATGAATTTAGCTTTTTTATGTGTTAATGTTTTGTTTCTTTGAGGGGATTCTATCAGGCATCAAAACAGATGGAGCCCTAACACTAACCGACAACTTGCCTTTGAAGTAAACGTTTATGCTGCCACAACAAACACAACAAAATATGCTCTCTCTGAAACACATTCTTCTAAACGAGGAGTATATTCTGTTATATTATGACAATTAGTTTTTGCAGACCCAAGTGTAACCCGGGGGGGGGGGAAGTGCTCATGAATGGTATAACTATAAAAAAGGTA
Source organism: Heliocidaris erythrogramma (assembly GCA_025617745.1). Classification (NCBI taxonomy): domain Eukaryota; kingdom Metazoa; phylum Echinodermata; class Echinoidea; order Camarodonta; family Echinometridae; genus Heliocidaris; species Heliocidaris erythrogramma. The sequence continues at coordinate 20,393,620 of CM046860.1, forward strand.
CAAGTGAACAGATTTAGTGCAAAAGGTACAAGAATTGCTATCACAATTTCCTTAATGCCCTCATCTTAAAAATCTTGTTTCCAAGAATCCAAGTAATGCCAACAGAAATGTAGACGTATTATTCTACCAACATCTATAATGTACATGTATGAAGTAAAACCAATTGTGCATTAAGAGTAATGTATTGATCCAGTAGAATACCTGTATGTAATTTTAAATTTCAATTGTGGTGTTGTTCTCTACAGATGAAGGCTGCACTGTTCATAGCTTTAGCCTGCCTTGTGGCGCTGTCTGGTGCCCAGGATGGGGCTAAACTTCTTGCTTCTAAGACTATCTTGAATCAGTGGTTGGTGGAAGGCAGGGACATGACTGTGCTCTATACCATCTACAATGTTGGAAGCAGGTAAATCAGATCTTGTCCAATTTTGAAAATTGGGATGAAGCAAGGTGTGTGTTGTTGTTGGATGTGTTTGTTTTTTTTTGTGGGGGAGGGGGTATGTTTCTTTTTATTTTTAAAATAAGTAAACTAAGGTACCACTAAAGTGGGGCTACTGTTACTACACACTATAAACTCTTTGTACTGTGGGTCCAGAATAAAATAATGTGGGTATGTGTGCATCAACCAGGCCCATTTTTAGCTCACCTGAGCTCGAGTGAGCTATTGCGATGGAAATTTGTCCGTCGTCCGTCGTCCGTTAACTTTTTACATTTTCATCTTCTTCTCCAAAACCCATGATCGGAATTCAACCAAACTTGGTAGGAATCATCCTTAGGGGTAGGGGACCCAAAGTTGCTAAAATGGTACATGTGGCCCCCAGGGGGGCCCAGGGGGAGGGCCCCCAATTGTAAAAGCTATATAAATTTCAAACATCTTCTTCTCCAGAACCAGGCATAGCTCAGACTTGGTATTGTGTATGGAGATACCTCTATAGATGAAGAATGAATGTTGTTCATGAAATTTCTCTGAGTGGCCCTATAGGGGCCCTGTGGGAGTAACATACTGGAGGGGGGGGGGGCGCTGCCAGGCAAAATGTACATTCTGATCTTCTTCTCCAAAACACATGATCGGAATTCAACCAAACTTGGTAGGAATCATCCTTAGGGGTAGGGGATCCCAAGTTGCTAAAATGGTACATGTGGCCCCCAGGGGGCCCAGGGGGCCCAGGGGGGGGGGGGGGGCAGGGGGAAGGCCCCCAATTGTAAAAGCTATGTAAATTTCAAACATCTTCTTCTCCAGAACCAGGCATAGCTCAGACTTGGTATTGTGTATGGAGATACCTCTATAGATGAAGAATAAATGTTGGTCATGAAATTTCTCTGAGTGGCCCTATAGGGGCCCTGTGGGGGTAACATACTGGAGGGGGTGGGGGCGCTGCCAGGCAAAATGTACATTCTGATCTTCTCCCAAACACATGATCGGAATTCAACCAAACTTGGTAGGAATCATCCTTAGGGGTGGGGAATCCAAAGTTGCTAAAATGGTACATGTGGCCCCCAGGGGGGCCCAGGGGGAGGGCCCCCAAGTGTAAAAGCTATGTAAATTTCAAACATCTTCTTCTCCAGAACCAGGAATAGCTCAGACTTGGTATTGTGTATGGAGATACCTCTATAGACGAAAAATGAAAGTTGTTCATGAATTTTTTCTGGGTGGCCCTATAGGGGGTCTGTGGGGGTAACATACTGGAGGGGGAGGGGTGGGGCAAGTTGTCCGCCATCCATAAACTTTTTACATTTTCAGCTTCTTCTCCAAAACCCATGATTGGAATTTAACCAAACTTGGTAGGAAGCTCAGACTGGGGGGAATTATGTTAATTTCTAACATCATCTCATGTACATCCTCCTAGTTGTTTCAATTTCTAACATATCTCCTGGTGGTGCTAGAGAGAACATGCACCAGATGTGAATTGATCCACCTCAGGTGAGCGTCGTGCCCCCTGGGGCTCTTGTATATTATGACATTGGTGGGGGGGGGGGGGGGGGGGGGGGGTCGGAGTGACATTTTGTGGGTCTGCTCATGTTGAATATGAGTGTTTGATTTGCCTTCCAGAATATATCAATTTCTTTAAACTCTTAAAGTTGTTGGTATCTATATGAACTCATTTGGTAATTCCAAATTCCATCTTGAAATAACAGTTATTTTTCTCCATTCATTTTCTTGAGATTAATAGGTACATATTTATTAAATTGTTTCATCTCACACACACACACACACACACACCCTACAGTGCTGCATCTCAGGTTGTCCTCAATGAAGAGTCTTTTGCCGAGGGTGATTTCAGTGTGGTCAGCGGTCAGCTCAAGGTCCAGTGGGACCGCGTCTCACCAGCCAGCAACGTGACCCATTCTGTCATCCTGCGACCCCTCAAGACCGGCCTCTACAACATCACTCATGCCACTGTTACCTATGTACCATCAGAAGGATCAGAAGCTAGGGTATGTGATAATGTGTTAACCCATTGCCTGCGGAATTCAGCTGGTTCCTGTATTAAAGGAGAATTAACCCCTGATTACAAATTTACTTATATTGGAAGGTGTAATATATTCCTACTTATTGGCCTAAATCATTTTCTAATAAGATATCAGAAAAGGGTATAAATAAAGATATTCCAACACCCGGTATCGTCTCCTACTCATTGTATCCCCCGGCAGTATGCCGGAGGATACTTTGGATTCAGCAGCGTTTCGCCGCCGCCGCCGCCGCCGCGTCACATTCTTGTGTGCGCTCTAGCGGTCACATTTCTCGACGAATTTCTTTCAGACTTCCTGTGGACGTGTATCTTGGTAAAATCTGGACCCCTATAGTTTCTGGTGATGCTGCCCCCAGTGTTCCGTCTTTTATAGGGTAAAAGGCCATATTTTTGGGGATAGTTTGTGTGCGCTCTAGCGGTCACATTTCTCAACGGATTTTGTTCAAATTTTGTATGAAGGTGTCACTTGGTAAAATCTGGAACCCTATAGATTTTGGTGATGCTGCCCCCAGTGTTCCGTCTTTTATAGGGTCAAAGGTCATATTTTGATAGATGTCTTGTGTGTACTCTTGTGTGTGCGCTCTGGCGGTCACATTTCTCAACGGATTTCGTTCAAATTTTGCATGAAGGTGTCTCTTGGTGTAATTTAAAAACCTATAGTGTTTGGTGATGCTGCCACCAGTGTTCCGTCTTTTATAGGGTCAAAGGTCATACTTCAGGGCATGGCGTAAGTGCACTCTGCAGGCCACATTTCTTGATGGATTTTGTTCAAATTTTGTATGGAGATGTATCTTGGTATAATCTACACGTTTAATTTTTGGTGATGCTGCCCTCATTGTTCCGTCCTTTATAGGGTCAAAGGTCATTTTTCCATTTCTTGCACTCTTACTTCTGCATTTCTCGACGGATTTCGTTCAAATTTTGCATGAAGGTGTCCCTTGGTGTAATCTAAAAATCTGTACTTTTTGGTGATGCTGCCACCAGTGTCCCGTCTTTTATAGGGTCAAAGGTCATACTTCAAGGGATGGTGTGAGTTCACTCTGCAGGCCACATTTCTTGATGGATTTCTTTCAAATTTTGTATGGACATGTATCTTGGTATAATCTACACATCTTTACTGTTTGGTGATGCTGCCCTCATTGTTCCGTCCTTTATAGGGTCAAAGCTCATTTGTCCCTTTTGTGCACTCTTACTTCTGCATTTCTTGACGGATTTCATTCAAATTTTGTATGGAGATGTATCTTGGTATAATCTACACATATTTATTTTTTGGTGATGCTGCCCTCATTGTTCCGTCCTTTATAGGGTCAAAGGTCATTTTTCCATTTCTTGCACTCTTACTTCTGCATTTCTTGACGGATTTCGTTCAAATTTTGCATGAAGGTGTCTCTTGGTGTAATCTAAAAACCTATAGTTTTTGGTGATGCTGCCACCAGTGTTCCGTCTTTTATAGGGTCAAAGGTCATACTTCAGGGCATGGCGTGAGTGCACTCTGCAGGCCACATTTCTTGATGGATTTCTTTCAAATTTTGTATGGAGATGTATCTTGGTATATCTCTCAACACATTTCTTTCAAATTTTATATGAAGATGTGTCTTAGTGAAACCTACACATCTAATTTCTACACCATCCTTTTGTTTGAGGGAGGGGATGGGGGAGGGTCTTTGTCCCTCCTTCAAATTGCTGCCAGTGCCGGGGGATACATTTAGCATTGCGCGGCCCCAGCAATGCACATTTCTAGTTTACATGGGGGCTGCCATTTTCTTGCTGATTTGGAGTTGTACATGAACCATTGAGAAATGTTCCAGTCAGGAAGATATTTTGAATCCAAGACCTAAATTGATTTTCTTCATTAACTAAAATCCCATATGTGACAAAAAATATAAAGTGGGTGTTTACATGTATTATAAAAATTAAATCTTTATAATGATACTTTTAAATTGTCTGGTTTTGCTTAACAAAAATCTATTTTCTTGGGTTTGCCAAACAGAGCAGAATATAATATATGCAGCATGCATTCTGACTTTTCAGATCCCATTATCCGAAAGCAGGTGAATGCATAGTTTGCCGCTATAGATGCTCAGGGAAGAAGCATCCATAAAATTTGAATTAATTTGCTCCGTCCCATACGTCCAATATCGAGAAAATAGATTTCTATTAAGCGAATATCGATTTTCAACAGAAATATATAAGGAAATCTTCAGTTTAAAAATAAATTGACATATCTATTCTATATTTTTAATCTCAAATGGGTTTTTAATTTTGAAAAAGGCAATTGGGCATTTGGATTAAGAAAATCTTCTTGTACACATAATAAAAATGGCAGCCCCCATGTATTGCTAGCAGACGATACATATTGCTAGCAGATGATAAATTTTGATCAGAAAATCTTGATTCGTATATATTTTGACGCGAAGCCATATAGCCTAACAAGTAGGAATAAATAACACCTTTGAACACTATCGTCTTTATTGTTTGAGGTTAATTCTCCTTTAAGGGAATGGGAATTGGCAAAACATTAATGTACATTTGCCACTCTCCACCCAGGTGAAGTAAATGGGTAAAGTAGGAAGAAATTCCTTGAATGCTTTTGCATCTTATCATGGCGGTTCTGCTTTAATAGGTCATGCTATTGGTACCTGCTGTAGCTTAACCTCCATTTTCAGGTTCGGTTCAGTTCAGCTAGGTTCAGCCTTTTTTTTTTTTTTTTTGAGGTGAGAACTTCAAACTTGGTACCAGTATGTATCCCCATAGAAAGATGAACTGATTAGATTTTGGGGTAAGTAGGTCAAAGGTCAGAGGTCACAGAGGTCAATTTACATGAAATTACATGAAATTACTGGTTTTTAGCCTCGTTACTGCGATATCTCAAGAACTGTTTGAGGTAAGAACTTCAAACTTGGTACCAGTATGTATCCCCATAGAAAGATGAACTGATTAGATTTTGGGGTAAGTAGGTCAAAGGTCAGAGGTCACAGAGGTCAATTTACATGAAATTACATGAAATTACTGGTTTTTAGCCTCGTTATCAAATACTTCTAGAACAGTTTGAGCCATCAACTGAATTTAGGCGGAGGCATATAGGAGACGCAGTCGCATTCATCTTGTTCTTTCATGAGGAGTTATAACAATATGCTATCTCCAATATATTTTGAGTACTGCCCCGAGGGTAAAAGTGCCTCAAAGAAAACAGCAAATTTTTTTGTGTATGACAAACGGGAGAGTTGTCCACAGAAATGTCATCGATTCACCTGATTGCCAATTTGAGATTCGCATAGATGTAGTGATCTCATTTTTCAAACGTCCATAACTTTCTTAGTCCATGTCCGATTTCTTTCAAACTTTCACCATCCTGTTTTTCTTATTTTTCAGCTTTCACACAAATCATCTTATTACCAAGGTTGGATTGCCCTTTAATATACAAAAGTTATTAAAGCTTTTGAGTTATTGAAACCTTCTGTTTTGTTTTGAGTAGAATAGATGAATTCTATGTAATTTTTGGAAAATATGAAGTGCGTGAGACATTCAGTAAAGTGCAATTTATTACTGCTATCAAAATCAGTAAAGAGAGGTCAGGCACCAGATAATATCACTTGTGCTATTGTCAGCCCCTTCTACCAATGACTAGTATCTCTTATATGCACACATCATTAATGAAGAATGGATTTTGTATTTGTCAAATCAAATAAAATATAATCATATTTTGATAATCTTTTTGTATTCATTTCTCATCAGACCGCATATACAAGTGCCCCAGGAAAAGCTGGTGTTGTAGCAGTTAAAGATTATGATAGGAGATTTTCCCCACATTATGTGAGTATTGCATCCTGTTGAAGGCAGTATTAGAAATTAGCCAAGGAGCTGGTCACATACCAAAGATTTAAGAATGATTTGATGATAAATATCAGTAGGTGCTACAGGCCCATTGGCATAAATCATTAAGCAACATACACTTTCGGCTACAAAACCCAATTTTATCATTATCAAATTGTTCTTATATCTTTAGTATGTGACCAGCCTTTTAGCATCAAATATCGTTTGTTGAAAGCCAGAAGGATGTTAATTCTGTGTTAAAGTATATGAGTTAACGCCCTTCTGGCTCCAAACAGATGATATGGTATTATGAAATCCAACCCATGGTTGTAACAAATTTTCTGATAAAAGCATTTCCGAAGTTGACACAATTCACTTTTTGCCTACTCTTGCTGACTTCCTGTATTATGTCAACCAACTTTTTGTTGTCTTTTGTCACAAAATACGTATATACAATGGATATAGACAGCCCTTACGTGTACTTACACACAATGAATGGATACAAAAATAACTAGAGGTTAGGGTAGCACTTGAATACAAAATACAACTTCCTGCTCGTTCATTTCCCGTGAAATGAAGGATTTCACTTTTCCCACGAACATGGCAAGGGTTGGTCCCCAGGAATAATTTGTTTGTTCTCGCTTTATACATAACATGGTATTTATTGAAATTCTATTCTTGACTTGTGCATTGGTAATTAATGTCAAGGTTATCTCTTCCATTACGTGATTAACTATTTCAAGATGGCACAGATGTTTATTGCAAACTTGCATGCAGTAAATTACCAGTTGTGACAAATATGTATGAAAAGAATGTTTCGGACTGATTGATACCGAGTCCAGCAGCTTTCATGTACAAAATCATCCATAGGAAAAGCGCCTTATTAAAAGTAACTTGGAAAGAATTTCAATTTGTGCTATTGTATTGCCATTCAAAGGTTGTATAGATGCAAACAATGTGACATTTCTTTGGTATCTGCCAAGCTTTCTTTACTTCTATCTCTTCTTTCTCCCTTTTCTCACATTTTTCTTCTTTTATACTGACATTAATTATTTGATGTATTATATATGTTCAGCTTTGAGATTTCACGGATCTATATCATTCATAATATATTTGTTTTTCTCTTTCGATTTTTTTTTTTTTCAGATGGATTGGGCCGCTTTTGCTGTTATGACGATCCCTCCCATAGGCATCCCATTCCTTCTTTGGTTCCGTAGCAAGTCAAAATATGAGGCTCTTTCATTTAAGTCCAAGAAACATTAATGTAGCGTATACCTAGTCCCAAAATTTTAGCCCCTAATTCTTTATTTAATTGGAAATCACTACCACAAAATCAGGATAATTATAAAAGCCAATGGAGGGAGATCTTCCTTTATCAAAAATGATTTTATTAAACCATATGCAGTATTTCGAAGGGCTTTATGTATACTTTTTCTGTAGAAGTTCTACTAATTTGTAATGCGGAGGATCCTGGTCTTGTGGTAGTGCCCATCTTGGTTTCTCCCTCAAATACGCTAGAAAAAAATCAAATGGAGCAGTCACTGGTTGTTTATTAAGGTAATAGGGAATTATGATATGATTTACCCTGGATTCAACATCATGTATCTTACATTCCACAGAGACATAAATGTTTTTAATTTTTTACAGCAATCAGTGACTGATCCAATTATTCTTTAAGACAAAATTCTATCGTAAGAAGTTGTTGGAACATCTTTATTTGTAAATTGGAAGCTTGGTAGAACACCTCATTGATACTACTCATGCATCAAATCATACAGATTTCTCCAACTATCATATTTGGTCATATCTTAAAGCATTTTGAGATGACTAATGAGCTGATTTATTAGTTGTTATTCATCATTACGAAGTGATGTCTTTAAAAATCTTTTTAGAGTTTCTTCTTTGTGCCTCACGGATCAGAGCTGTTTCAGTGCTCAAAATGAAAAAAAAAATATAGTTTCATTTGATTTTCAAAGGAATCATAGATGGTAATCTTGTTGTTTTTAGATAGTTGGTAATTTGTCCCTTCACTTTCATTTCTTTACATAGATTTAGTACGTAGATGTTATTACTCTTCCTCTTTTTTTGTGTAGACATTAGCAGAGGTCACAAACTTTCTCCCTCTTTTTCTTTTTTTTTTCTTGTTTATGGTCTTAATCTTTACATCAGTTGTGAGACAGAATACCAGTCCTTGAATTTGTAAATGAGAGAAAATAGCAATATGATTTTCATGCGTTTCTTTATGTATGTGTCTGTGCAAATTGTGAGCAAAGCAATAAGACAACTGTTCTTCATAGCAACTTAGTGCTCTGAGCCTTGTTATGTTTATGCACAATTTCCCCCAATTTCTAGGGTTCTGAAGGTTCTGTGTTTGATATATCAGTGGTGTACTTCCAGAAAATGAATGAATCGTTTATATTGATATGTACTTGAGTAGGGGTATCAATAATGTAAAGATACTTCCTCAGAATCAATCGTATAAACAATGTGACAGGGCGGTTAGAGAAGGACAAAAAAAAGTTGTTCTGTATTTTTAACAAATTATAACAGTTGGGTTGGGGGGGAGGGAGAGATAGATTTATTATAAGAACACAGTGTAGGTGCTGGGATATAGTTTTAAATGTGCATCTCGTAGATGTATTCCCTTCCAGGTAACAGGTTTATCTTCCTTTCATTCCTTTTTGTGGGAGCTGCAAACTTAGTGTCATACATCATTACATGTCATGTAAATTGAATGTTTATGAATGTTGATGTCATTGTCACTTTCAGTCTTTGAAAAAAATACCTTGTGAATTTAACTACAAAAAACAACACTTAAAAAATTTCTGGAAATCGCTCTCCTCACCAGGTGCATTTATACAAGTCACATGTTTATGTGAAAGATATACATTAAGAAAGTGTGAAAGGAAAAGTGAAAGAAGGTGAACGTAAACAGACGCAAAACAAGAGTGCTATTTTGAGAGGTGAATCAAGAGAGATAAAAAGGCGAGAGGGGGGGGGGGGGGGGGGGTTGTAGGAGGGAAATGAAAGGAAAGAATGATGGGAAGTGAGAGATTTAGAAGTAGAAAGAATAGAAGAAAAGAGGGTTGGGAAGGAATAATGACTGGGAAAGCTAAGAGAATAGGGAGAGATGGGGAGGAACAAGACATGTATAGAGCTTAAATGGTGATGAGAAGGAGATGGAACAGAAAGTTTGAGAGGAAAATATTTGACAGCGTGTCATTGGATAGAAAAGAGGGAGATCAGAAGGAATGTCGGACTGAAAGGAGGGAATGATTAGAGGAAAATATGCATTGTTGGCTAGGGAAATGAGAGCTTGTAGCAGGGAAAGATTGAAAAATAATCAGTTGAGAAAGTGCGACTGGCGAGAGGGTGGGGGTGAAAGTAGAAGACGGAATAAGAGGAATGAGGAATGAGATAGTGGTAAGGGGAGGGAGAGGGATGGACATGTAGCCTATTCCCTTTCTCGGCAGGTGATCAGGAATCATCATCCGCTGTCCTCGGAATCTTCCCCTTTGTTCTGAGCTTGAACCTAAATATGAAATGGAAATACGAACTAAAATGCGTCAATATGTGTTAGACGTTCAAAAATATAATTCTAATACAACATTCTAATACACCTTCGTATACGGCAGGAACGGGGGTGTGATGAATAAAATTATGAGAGACAGAAATAAAATGAGTATGTTATAAGTTTACGTTATTGTCATAACGTGCTTTTCTGTTTACATAAGTGTATGAATTATGAAATAACGCACCATTCTTTATAGTGATGACTATTTCCCCTAATGTTTAGTTAGGGTCTCATGATTTTCAAATCGGAACTAACTAATCGATACCAATGTTTTATTAGTCCCTTTACGAGCGGCGCAATTCCTTTCTGTTAATAATAAATGCATAACGTAACAAAATTACCTCAATAGAACTGCAATAAAATTGCCATATCATACCTTGGAAGCTGGCTTATACAAAGTTACACAAAAACTTATTTGCCCCTCTGCAACAATATCCTTGATCATATTTTCCAGGTATAGGTCCAGGAATTAGGAAAGAAGGGCTGAGATGCAAAATAGTGCTATATGTGACCAATTTTGAAGCCTATTTAATGAACTATATTTTCAATTGGTATGAGGATTTTTTTTTTTTTGCTATTTTTTTTTTTACGACGGCCAATGGGGGGGGGGGGGGCGCAACAGGCGCCTGGATACGCCCCTGTATGCTATATCTTTCTTGTATACGGGATTGTAACTATATAGTGCAGTCGTAATGGGCTTTTACTAAAATAGGCCTACCGGTATATTCGTTTGTTTTCCCCTTTCTCACATCAGGAAATAAAATACTTCAAATTAATCACTGAGGCCTCTGAAGAGTATCTCGGGTATTTTAGAAGATTAAGGTTTCAAATTTCTGGTCGGAGTTATGGAATTTTACGCGATAAAATAATCGTACGATTTGCTGTAATATTTAAATTTTGGAGTATATTTCAAATGTTTTCAGATATTCTGATAGGTAACGTGGGTTACAAATATTTTTTTTTCTCTACGGCTCCCTGATATTCGATTTATTCAGACAAGAATTTCATGAATTCCTATACTGAAATTGCACAAGATCTATCAACTAATTTTATGTGTGCGTCTGGTCTGCTCAGTGGTGTAGTGTGAGTGCGGTTGCAAATCTGAGGATCTTGTACGTTCTTTTTACACCCCCCCCCCCTCTCTCTCTCTCTCGCTCTCTCTCTCTCTCTCTCTCTCTCTCTCTCTCTCTCTCTCTTCCCACTGTTTGCCATTCAAAGAAGGTGGAGGGGGGGGGGGGGTCAGTGCCTATATTGCCTCTTTATGCGTCCTCGGTGCTACTCTGCTGCGTCTCGGAAGTTGAAAATTAGAGCCAAGTCAAAATCATTGTCGGACGTTAAATTGTCTTTGCGGGGAATTCCATAACAGGACATTATATGAAACAAGATAAGAAATTGAGAATTACTTTCGGTTATAATTTGTCGTCAGAAATGTCAGAAAAATAGAATTTCCAACTGGAGAACACAGCTGATATTAGTTATTAGTTTTGTGGGTTTTTTTTTGTGTTTTTTTTAGTGCATTTTTGTTCTTGTATTCCATTTTCGAAGGATATTGCGAGAGAAAGAAACAAAAGAGTATATTGAAAAGGAAAGAGAGACAGAAATAGAAGGGAGGGAGAGAGAGAGAGAGAGAGAGAGAGAGAGAGAGAGAGTGGGGGTGGAAGGGTGTGGGTCATCCAGAAATAAGTAAAATTTATACGCATGGGGCGGATCCACCGGGCATTTATCAGGGCAGCCCTGCATGCGTGCTGGAGACCAATTGCAAGTTGTACACGTATTTAAAAAAAAAATATTTTATTTTATTTTGTTTTACTTTATTTTTATTTTTTTATTTAAACAATGTTTTTGCCTTTGTTGTTGTTGTTGTTTGTTTTGTTTGTTTGTTTGTTTGTTTGTTTGGTTGTTTGTTGTTGTTGTTGTTGTTGTTGTTGTTGTTTTTTTTTTTTGGGGGGGGGTCCTTTACATAAAGAGGTCTCTGCGAGAGCAGGTACCCTTTGGGTCACTCCAACAAAATTCTTTTCTTCGAGGAAGGTTCCCTTGAACCTCCAGAACCACTGGTAGGTCCCTGTTCGACGATATCGTATTTCTTTGGTTAAAAAAATATACAAAAAGTTATAATATTATGTTTGTCAAAGCCCATAATCAGAGGATACATGTATATAAAGTTGAAACACTGTCAGTAATCATACCATAAAAATGATGTGATCAGCATAATGAGTTCCAATTAAGCATTTTGATCAAAATCGAACTTATTAGCTTTGAATAAGATGTGTTTCAGATCACGGAAATTCAAATTCTTGAGTTCGATTTGATGCCCGCTTAATCGGTCGTTTGATAGATCTGACAACTTTAATTGTTTAGATTGTGCACAAAACTTGACATTTTGAGCCCTATTTTGCCATGCCTGTATCTAAGTATGTCAATTATTAATGCAAATTCTTCATTGCCCTGTGAGGAAGAGCGTTTTCTTTGTTCATTTTAGAAAGGTTGTGATGTAAGCATGAAGCGTCATGATCGATCTCCTGCAAACTGTTTGCAAATTCACATTACGTAATCTGTGTCACTATGTCAATAACTCGTGATGCATGATTGTGTTGTCACATGACCTTCGTTGTTTAGCCATGTACCATGATCATCCTTGAAGAAGCAAATGTTTTTGGACCAAAGATTAGCAGAACTTGCAGAAGATTCAAAAGCAAATGGGCATAGAACATGGTGTGTAGTGGTTTATACACTCGACTCTCAATCAAAAGGTTGAGGGTTCGAATCTCTGCCGGTGCGTATATGTCCTTAGACAAGGCATTTTATCCACATTTATCTCTCTCCACCCAATGGGCACCTGGTGAAATTAAAATGCATTGTGCGCTGATAACGGCTGCAGGAGCTAAAGCTAGGGTATAATAATATCCATTTTTTTTGTACCACAATAGATGTTGAGCTCTAAAACAAGAACGGTTTTCTTATTACATCAAAAATAATTTAGCTGAAATTGTCAAAGAAATTTGAAAAATCATGGTTGTAGTGGCGCCAATGAAGACCCCCCTCCCGTCGCGTGCGCGCGCGCGCACACCCCCCCCCCACACACACACACATATTTTTGGCAGGTAATTTCACGTCATTGCGTGGTTTTTATCAAATTCCAATTATTTCCTCATGAGTGGAAAACCAGTCAAATTGTTCTGCCACCACTTTCTTACAACGGCAGTGAAATTACTTGGTTTCGAAAAAGAAGATATAAAAGATATATAAAATCGACGCAAAAGTATCTCCTGGCGACATAATTTTTATGCTTGATATTGCAAAGGGGAGAGCAAAGCATAAAACTACAGCTCGCTAAAAGCAATAGAATTACAAGTCTTACTTTTAAACATTGCAAAAAGCAATAAGATCGCCACCATTTCATTTAGCGTATTCATGAACTGATCGATGGTGCGGGGGATTGGGGGGGGGGGGGTGTTGAAATATGTCTTGACAACCCCTACGTACGAAGGGGCTGTAAAGACCCTCTCCCCTCATTGTTGAACCCTTGAGCACGCCATGGTGGTGTATATCAAAGAATTTATCAATGGTGGATTTGTCTGGACAGCCCCCAACTGCAAGTTCTATACTCCCGCCCCCCCCCCCCCCCCAGCTAGGCCTCCAAACGGGGGGGGGGGCTATATCTGCCCAAGATGCTGGATACGCCACTACACCACGAATAACGGCATCAACCATATCAAGAAATATCAACCATACACAACCACAAAACAAAGACAAAAATACGTAGGCGAAGTAGGTGACTTCCAATTTCGTTTCCAAAGAGGCAGAGTTTCGACTTGCCTTTTCAGCCGTCATCTTGCTACATTATGACGTCATCAAAGAAGGCACTCGTCCAAAATAAATACAACGTCAAACTTTTAGCGGAAGCTGCATGGGCGAGATCTGAATACCTTTGTGTGTATTTTAATGAATGTGATCACGACTGTCTTCTGGGAAAAGAAGAGTGATTTTGAGGCCCTGTTTGGCTTGGGTTCAGAAGCATGCCATATTATCGCGCGATGTTTGGGCTAATAGCTTTTACTAATCCATCGTTGTTTTATCAAGAAAGTTTTCAATATCCCGAAGTCGTTGTCATTATACATACTCTGTGGAAGAGGGTGGGCCCAACTATGTTGGGGGGGGGGGGGTGCCACTGCTCTCACTAGTATTGTGGTTTTGATGAAATGTGAGGGAGTGGGGCGGGTGTCGTTTGGCCGTTGAGGTTATTTCATCTCCTCTGCCCTTTTTTTTTTTACTCATTCTTCCTCTCTATTTTCTTGTATTTTAATATTCAGTAGGGTGGGGTAGGGCACGCGCACCCCATGCCATTGCATTTATAGCTGGCAGATCGGCGTGAGTATTCTGTCCATATACATTTTAAACATGACATGGATTTCTCTCTTTATCGACTAATAAAAGAAAATGAAAATGGATGGTATATACCTAAGTTTAGTATAGGTTTTCCCCGTTCAATTTCACATTTCGAGCACTCGAATTAGGGACAAAAAACAAAATTTCGCCAAACCTTCTAAAATCGCTCAGTAAGGGGTTGTGGGGTCCAGTTTCCCTCCATAATTCCCTGACAAGCACACAAAAAAAAGTCTTCACTCTAAAGGGGGAGGGGGGCACAATCGAGAAAATGGCGGATCGACTATGGTAAAAATTCATACTTCTCTTCCAAAAGGGGGGGGGGGGGGGGCACGGGCCGGCTGTGCCCCCCCCCCTGGATCCGCCACTGGTTCATGGCCAGCGAAGAATTGCACCGTTACTTTTGCAATATCTGCCGATCGCTAATTTGAATGCCCTGAAAATAAATCGAATGCGAATAAAGAAAAATGGAATGATATTAATTGAAATAATCTTGTCCATAAATGAATTTCAGTGTTCATATATTAAAAAACAAAATTTCGCCAAACCTTCTAAAATCGCTCAGTAAGGGGTTGTGGGGTCCAGTTTCCCTCCATAATTCCCTGACAAGCAAAAAAAAAAAAAAGTCTTCACTCTAAAGGGGGAGGGGGGGGGGCACAATCGAGAAAATGGCGGATCGACTATGGTAAAAATTCATACTTCTCTTCCAAAAGGGGGGGGGGGGCACGGGTCGGCTGTGCCCCCCCCCCCCCTGGATCCGCCACTGGTTCATGGCCAGCGAAGAATTGCACCGTTACTTTTGCAATATCTGCCGATCGCTAATTTGAATGCCCTGAAAATAAATCGAATGCGAATAAAGAAAAATGGAATGATATTAATTGAAATAATCTTGTCCATAAATGAATTTCAGTGTTCATATATTAATCCGCTTGCCTCGAAAAGAATTTCAATGACTCCATTCAAAATTTGAAAGACCGATATCGATCGTTAGACGATAGTGTCTGAATTTGAATGCATCTAAATTAATTTGATTGACAAAAATATGAAATCGAGCGGGAAAACCTATATTTTATTGTCGAATAAGTACATATTTTTGAAGTTGCGGGTATTTTATTGCTGACGACCTTCTGCTTAACGCAATGGTGCTCGTCGGCGTTTAGCGGAACAGTGCAACGCGCTTACAAGTACATGTAGGTCCTTTTGCCTGCCGGGGGAGGGGGGGGGGGGGTGGGGTCACTCGCAGACTGTAGTGGTACCCATACATTTTTCTTTCAGTGAAAAAAAAAATCATATAAAAGGAATAGTTATATTTAAGGTATATTTTCAGTTGTATAAATTCTTTATGCATCCATGAATGTATACATTTTTGCAGATAACGCATGCAAAGGTATATTTTCAGTTGTATGCTGCATAATTTCAAGTAAGCCGAGATTTTAAGTGAATTACAAGTACATGTATGTGTCAATTCTTTGTTCTTCCATGAATGTATACATTTTTCCATACTATGTATATTTACTTGTAAATTGTATAAGTTTTTGTTTATACTTTATTCATGATTGCAATGTTTCTGTTTTTGTATATCTGTTGATTCCACTGACAAGAAATGAATGAAAGAATACTTTTTTTATTAAAACTGCGTGTCCAAAAAACGCGGTGTAAAAGGGTCGGATTTCCGACCCACGGCGTCGACACCGTTTTGGGGAAAGGAGTGTTTTCAGGCTTACATTCGACGTTCCTGGGAAAAAGGGGTGTTTTTCAGCCTAATATTCGAAGTTTTTGAGAAATAAGCGTTTCTTCGACTTTTTTTGTGTGTACATGTTCCTACGCCATTTATGCCATTTAGGGGTAGAATTTGACATCAAGGATTACGCCATTTTTTTAGGGTCCAATTTGGGGATGCTAGGACGAACATGGGTACCACTTCAGTCTGGGAGCCCGCACGACTTTCTCTTATTATATAATTATATATGAATAGAAAACTTTAAAAAATTGAACCAGGTGAATCAAATACAAATATGACAATTATTTACTCATTCATTGTGCATTTTGGATCTGTAAATAAACAATATACACCCTCTTTCTTAGAATAGCAAAGTCATTTTCTTTCTCGGATTTCTATATATGCACTGTAATTTTGAAAAAAAATATCTATTATCTATATATAATATAAAAAATAATGACATTTCAGTACAATACCGAGCGATGTCCATGGCAACTTGTTTGTCGTTGCTTATACTTGCGGTTTTGGAATGGTGTATATGTTTATCCAGGAAGGTTGTGGATATCAAAAAGGATTAGATCGGTTTGGCAATGTTTGGCCTCATTTCAGTGTTCTACTTTTCAAGTTTATAGCTTGACGTAGAAATTGCATGGGCGGAGATACAACAGAACAGAGAGAGTTAAATTCCTGAACCGAATTTAAGGAACGAAAATCCACCTCAACATCAATCACACTTAGAAAAAAAGGTTCAGGTTTGCACCCTAAATGCAACACTGGCAGCACCTTTTTGGGTGCAATCTTGAACCCTACATGAAAAGGGTGCAAAAATACACCTTTTTGTTCGTGTTTGCACCCTTTAATGCCCGTTTGCACCCTAAACGGTGCAACTTTGCACCTTTAAGGGTGCAGAAATTTTTGCATCCAAAGGGTGCAAATTTGTACCTTTTCTAAAGGGTACAACTCTGCACCCTTAAGGGTGCAAAATGTAGCGAACTGCACCCTTAAAGGTGCAAAAAGCTTCTTAGGGTGCAAAGCTGCACCCCAAAAGGTGCTGCCAGTGTTGCATTTGAAGGGTGCAAAATTGTACCTTTATTTCTAAGTGTGATGAATGACCAAGGAGTATAACTCCTTGGAATGACTCCTTGTTAATATCAGTTGTTAAGCAGGAGAATAAGCAAAATAAATCAGTATAAAGGATTGAGAAAATCAACTGAAAGAAAAGAAGTTAAGAATCACTTGATGTTTTCAGTCAATTTGTGATTGCCAAAACATCAACCGTTGAGCAACAATGTATGTGATTTCTTATGCGAGGTATAATCTTCAGTTATTTTGTATATTTCGGTATAAATATGTCATCCTTTATGATACATTATCTATTTTTCTATCAACATAATACAGATGGATATTTTTTGTGACTTTACGTATAATAGCAGGTTGATCACAATATGAAATCATAGAATTGCCAGTTTCAAATATTTCAAATATTGTTAATCTTATCAGGGGCGGACTTGGACTAAATTCAAGTAGGGAATTTTGGAGCAACCAACCCGTGTTGCCGTTTTGTGCGCGACCAGCCATTTTTAACCAAAATATTGACCGGCCCGTGAGGAAACCTCCCCATGGCCAGTCCGCCCCTGATCCTTAGAATAATCTGATTCTTCTCAAATTTTCACTCACTTACCCATTTCTGCTAATCCTATTTTGTTCAAATTTTATTGATGTCAGAGTCCTCTTTTATTTGACTTCATTCCAATTGAAATTGGCACATATTATAGCCCTCTCCACTGATACGAATTTAAAACCAATAATGCGACTGCCACTCCCAATTTTTTATTGAGTTTTATGACTGGTGTGTTTTGATTCAGCTCGTTTCACGAAATCACCTTTTATGAAACTTCCATTAATTTTTGTGTCATCAAACACATTGCTATGAAGCCTGGGTCACATTTGACCGATAACGATAGCGATTACAAGATTTTCAATTAAAGGTACAACCCACTTTATGATGTGTACGTGTGAATATGCTTTTGTGTGTTAATAGTGGGGCAGCTCTTAGGTGTTTTTTTCGTTTTAATAAACTTTTTTATGAGAGAAAATAATAAAAACTTAACATAATTTGAAACATTTCATACAATATAACCAAAACAAAAATCTTCATATAATATAACTACTAACTGAAGTTTCACATTTCAAAACAATAATACAAATAACCTTTCATGTAAATATATTTTCGAATAGAAATACACATTTCAAGAAGAATAAGATTCATATATTTTAGGTACACATTTCATTACAAAAAAAAAGAAAGAAAAAGATGAGGGTGTACCTTTCATGAAAAATCTCTTTATCGTTATCGTTGTTTTTTCCGTGGGGGGGGGGGGGGGGGGGGGGGGAGAACAGACAGAAATTTTCTCTCATGATCATCATTTACATGAAAATGTTTTCTTTAAAAAAAATTGCAATCTATGTTTATACCAAATATCAACGTGTAATGCATCAAGTTTTGTTTCAATGAAATAATTATGCTCAATTTTGTTATGAATGATGTATTTGATTTGAGAGAAAAATAATAAAACATATCTTTAAAAAAAAAAGTTATCAGTCAAATGTGACACAGGCTTTATCCTGTCATCCAGGACCAACTCAAGAAGTGAAGGGCTGGTCACATTTGTCCAATAACGATAACGATAACGAGATTTTCAATTAAAGGTACACCCCGCTTATGGTGTGTTCGTGTGAGTATGCTCCTGTATGTTAATAGTATAGGGCAGCTCTATAGGATGTACTGTTCATGAAAAATCTTGTTATCGTTATCGTACGGTCAAATGTGATCCAGGCTTTATCCTGTTATTCAGGACCAATTCAAGGAGTAAGATTCAAACCATTGACCCATACTTAATATCATTCATTTGAAGTTAAGTTTGTTAACAGCAAAATATACGAGGAATATGTTTGCAAAATAATAGAGGAATATTTCTTCCCAACAGTCCTACCTCGAGAAATTCGTTGTTTGTTGGGTTTATCATACCCTTTGCCCCTGATGATGTTCATCTTACAACTCAAACGTTAATGCTCTTTATTTGCTTGTAATAATCGAAAATGTTTCTGCACCTAGTTTCGTTGTCAATTATTTTTTTTTATTGTTAATTGCAAATAGTTATATTTATATACTTTTAAAAATGAAAATGAAATGAAATAAAATCTAAATCTAAAAAAAAACTCCCCCCCCTCTCTCACTCACACACACACACACACACACACGTTTACATGGCTTTA
The DNA here is from genome assembly GCA_025617745.1 of Heliocidaris erythrogramma. Lineage (NCBI taxonomy): Eukaryota > Metazoa > Echinodermata > Echinoidea > Camarodonta > Echinometridae > Heliocidaris > Heliocidaris erythrogramma. Next base: position 20,412,854 of record CM046860.1, read on the forward strand.
CTTCCGAGGACAACTATTGTTCCTCTATTGTTACTCGTCCCCGGACAGTCGACGGAATAAGGCATAAATTCATTGTTCGACGTTCGAGGACTATTGTCCGGCTTCCGAGGACCATTGTTATGATTTTTTTTTGTTCTCTGTCCGAAAATGTCCTCGGACATAATGCTAAACAAACGCACACACACACACACACCCTCACACACACACACTAAAACGATTGTTCTATTTTCATTCAACTCTCAAAAAGTTCAAAAGCAAAGGTAGATTTTAAATTTTACCAAAATATCTGAATTCGAATGTATGGCCTATAAAACATCATGAGCAAATAAACAAAAAAATAACTGTAAACTATTCATGCTTAAAGTTCACGCATTGATGATTTACAACCAAGATGTACAAATCTGTCTGTTTCAAAAATTTGAAATAATCTTTGACCTACTCATCTCCATCGAATAATTTGTGTATAATATGTTTTGCTGAAAAATAATAAAAAATATCCTATGATTATTTTTTAGATATTAAATCCCTTGCCCCATTGATGATAGATAAGGATTTCTAAGTATTAGGATTGATTGCATGGCTATGATGTCATGCTATACGTCATCGCCCGATGAGAGGTGTGTTTTATGTGTATTAAGGGGCGTAAACTGGATTATAATTTCTTGGCATTTTAACAAGGTTAGTAGGATGCTGCCTTACATTTTGCGACAAGGTAAAATAAAAGTCAACGTTACTTTTCACGAAGTTATGATTTTGGTACAGTTCAGTCTGTGATAACCTTCATGCATTGGCTGACATTGTAATCATGTAAGGGCAGCTTTATGTGATTTCACGTACAGATAAAAATCGATAAGTTTGTATTGAAAATCATCATTCTACTTGCACGCTGATGGTAAATGACATTACCAAGTTTTAACCAATTTCTGATATACAAATAATAATATCAATGGAATACACGCGCGTATATATAGGCCATTATGAACAGAGAGAAAAACCTCAAAGTAGTAAGCACAATAGGCATGGCCAATTAATCATAAATTTTGTCTATATGTTTTGAAGAAAAAAGGAAAAACTAATAAAAAAATAAATAATTTGATAGATAGGTAGGCGTTCTTCAGCAATTTATTTAACAGTATAGAACACAGTCAAGTAAAAATTCTTAACAAAGGATGGGAAAGACCCAGATGGTCTCCACAAAGCTGTTGAAAGGGCGTAGGACCCTCCCCCTTCCCTCCCCGTTTCAGTTGGAAGAGGCCAGAAACCACAAGGTGCAGCTTCAAGCATGCAGCTGTAAACCTCACGTAAGATATTTCCGTCATAACATTATATGGAATGGATTCAGTGGAATGCTATAGGACCAGTCAATGAATAAAGGTCTGAAACTAGTCACCTGCAATATCCGGGCGAATTATGAAGACGTTCCAAGTCAGGACATACATGTATAGAGTCAGCAACGATGACTAATTAGCATATTGGGCCTTGCTAACATGACGCATCCTATGTATATATATATATGGGGCATGATTTTGTTTAGAAACCATTTACAGAGTGTAGTGAGTAAACGAAGGCTTGTAGTATAAGGCTTGTACTACGAAAATTAGAACTCTGAAATGCCACAATCATGAATCGACCAAGATTACCAAGACTGCTACAAACTTTGACAGGTGAAATTAATAAAAATGATTGATTTGAGAGGTTTTGGGAGGAATGAAGATAATAAAACGATTAAGAGGATATTGTTACTTGTAGAAATATATACATTGTCGTTTGTTCATATTTTGCTCAGCAGGTCACGCGGCATAGACTGACGAGAAGTCAAGATTGGCAGAATGGTGGGGGTGGGGGCGTTCGGGGTGAAATGATTAAAATCCGCGAAAGTCCACCGCCCCCTGGAAGCGTGTAAATAGCGACTAACAAACAACAAAGCAAACAAATAAAGGTGGTTGACTCGCCCCCTAGATCTGTCGACATCATATTCATGAACATATAAATGATTACAAAATCAGGAAAATCTTAAAACCACTCCGGACACTGTCTTCTCCCTTGAACGTTGAAACAGCACTAGTTTTGCTTTTTGTGGAAACTTTAGAAAAAAAAAGAGTCAATTGATATACCGTAAATGTCTAGTTTTCATAGTAGAGAGAGTGTAATATCAAGGAGGTATAGGCAAGCTTGCCCGGTACCTCCTTGGTACTACGAGCTGTACATAGGTAATTCCATGCTCACTTTTATTTCATTTTCACGCCAAAAAAAAAAAACCCACCACAAACAAACACTTCCAATTCGAAACTATTTTCATGGTTGTCTAAAACAGTCACTGAGAAAAAAACAAGGCCCCATTTCATAATATGATAATCATAATAATTTCAACGAAATTGATATACCATAGCGTGACTTATGTACAGCTAGAGCCTGAATTGGCAATATGAAGGAACGCCATACAAAAAACACAAGTGGTGTTTCCTGTCATGTTTCTTTGAAAATGAAAAATATATTAGAAACTACGAAGTCTAAATAAATAAGGAAAAATGAATATTAGTTCCTTGTATTGAGATTTGATAGTCATCTTGATGAATACTTCAAAAGGCTGGCAAACGGGTGATTGCATGTTTGAGTGTTCTACATGTATATTCTCTTTCTCTCTTAATTATTATCATCTCTCTCCCATTCTCTCCTCTCCGACTCCTCTTCTCCCGCCCTCTCTCCCTTCCCCTCTCTCTCTCTCTTTCTCCTTCCGAATATCAGTTCTCTACATTGATTCTGTTTCTTCGAGTCCCCCCCCTCTCTCTTTCCCAGTCTGTCGCAACTGTCTGAATTACCCGATCACTCATCAGACAAGATCCGTTGGCAAAGACGAATCTACTTGGCCTAGTAGTGTAGTAGCTACAACATGCAGGCGCAATTATAAATCGGATGTGCTTTTCACCGCGTGTTCTTTCACGCTGTCTAACTTTCTTCTGACTTTTTTTCTCTCCCATGGACTAACTTCAAATGCAGGCATATACGGAAGATCTTACAGAGACTTTCTGCTTTGATAACATGTGGCGAATGTCTGCAATAGGTTACGGTGTCGTTCGCCTCTGACCTTTTCAGAATCAACCTTGGAACCGTTTGGAATAAGCAGATGTGAACTTGGAAGTTTGATATACAGTACTTGACAAACAACTATACATGCACCGCTGCTGAAGTAGATACGTGTAGGCACCCCTTGCATGCTCATGATATAGAGGTGCACCTCTGCAACTCACGCTCATAAGTTAAGTCAGCTGCGAAGGAGGTGAACTTTCTTGCACTGGCGTATAGTTGCCTGGCACTGAATCTATTCACTGAACAGGATTGTTGATGATTGGATAGTGACTCACTTGAGGAACATGGATAATAATTTCATGTCACACTTTGGTCTCTTAAGCTGGGTAAGTGCAAAGTTCAAATTGTGTGCTTTAGCCAAATAAGGTATTTATATTATAGACTTTATTTATACGCGAATGTCTGTATCAATAAATGCACATGCAACTCCCAGTCAAAATTTCGATCTATAGAGTGGTTTAGATTGAATGGGGATACACAACATTTCATTTAACATCTAGCCAAAGTGAGATATATTATGTCCTAAAGAGCATATACAGACTTATTTGATCTATGGGTGTCTCATTTATTCTGTGTCAAAAGTTTGAGTAAGAAGTGGGATTGACATTTTCGGGAAACCGGATACGGCATGGCAAAGGTACGTATGCAACGTCAACTTATTTCCATCATATTTAGGCAATGAGGCTTATATTCATGTACGCTGCCAGTACACAATTTAGTGTCTTCTCGTGTATCTTATAATGACCAATATCGTTCAATATATGGCGTATAACCAGTAGAGGGTGAGGACAGCGGACTCTCCGTTTGAACGCCGAGGAAAAAAATTCATTATAACACCGACTCCAAACCAACTGATTCTTTTTCATTCTATTATCTTCTGGTGTATATAGGGCTCGTTTGTGTGACTGAGGTATAAAGCACTGTATATTTCTCAAAATATAATTACTCAAGCCCCCCCCCCCCCCGACCCCCACTATAGGGTCTTGGGAATTCCCCCTGTTCATCAATATCTATGGATACTGTCATTCGTGGTTGAGCATATCTCTTGCATACTTGTAGGATGATTTCGAAGTATTGATCAACGACCATAATAACTAAACGAAGAAAATGTAATTCACATTATGTAGGCCTCAATGTTATACCAGAAAATTTGGAATGCAAACCGCAATCGGTCCTTGTGCTGTATGGAGACATATACAATAGTTATCAAACTAAATGAAATGTTATTAAGTTTGCATCCGGTTTACTCTATTGGTGATTATTAATGATTGAGTCCAGATGTTTGAAGTCGCTTGTAAAATACCATGTACATGTACATGTATACAAATGTTGCCTCATATTTGCTTGATCTGTTCCTGTTCGGAGTTATAGCAAGTTAATTAATGTTGTAAATTACATTATTCATGGGCCTTAAAGAACATCAGCAAAATCACATGGTTTCTGTTCCAAACACACCTTTGACCTTACTTAAGATATTTTTATTTCAAAATGATTAAGCATTATTACACTATATTTATGTTATATTAGTTTCCTTGACTTGCTATGTTAGAAATGTTTATTAATGTTGTTGTGTCTTCTGATACAAAGAACATGATTTACAGTATCATGCTCTGTAGAAATCAACATTACACTTCAAAATTTGTTTCCATGCACATACTCACACGAAACTGTTTCTCTTACAAAAAAGATGTAATTCAAATGAAATAACAGTGAACATATCAGTGACAACAGACATATTTGTGAAGCGATCCCACAAACGACACACGATGAGACGCTCGTACGGTTGTAGTGGTCTTTATTCGATAACCGAACGTAGAACAACGAAAACAAAGAAAGAAAAAAACCTGCAAAGAACAATAAAAAAGAAGCATCATAAGAACACTAAAAACAGTCACCAATTACAACCATGAAGTATGGACTTTACAATCTTTATTTAAAATAAGCATGTCTGAACTCTCTTGACCTCCAAATTTATATTCATGCCATGCAAACCATCAAGCGAAAGACCACTCAAAGACACCCTCGTTACGTATAATAATCTCTGTAATACTACTTCTCTAAAAGAGCCCTTAATTTCATCATGTAAAAAATCATCTAAAGAAATATATCTCCATCTAACCTTTGAACCATTGTGTGAAGGTATAAGTCAAAGATATATGCCCACCTACGTCTCACCAAATGAACAAGAAATTCTGATCCCCTAATCTAAGTTAAACTTTCCTTTACAAACAATATAACATATGAAAGATTCGTACCCTTGATCGGTCACTCCTCGGCGACAATCAATGGTCGCCTCCCCCAGCTATACTGGAACTGGTCATAGACGTTACTCGTCCATACCAACAGGACCTTGGATTAAAACAGCATCAAATAATCACTCATTCAAGTCTACAAAAATTACTATCACTGCTATTAATTCAAATTTAAAACTTTAGATATACACCATTTAAATCCCGCCAAAAATATCTAACAACTGGCAAGTTAATATTTTACTCTATACGCCAATTTCCGTATCTGAACTAATATTTTACAACACAAGAAATATAATAACCCCAAGTTCTATAGTTGTACATTCATTCAACAAGAAATCAATAAATACCTCTTGTATTAAGTAACTTAGAATCTGAATGTATACACAATACAATAATTCCCAGTCAGGTAACAATCCTTTTCAATCCCTATAAACTTCATGTAATACCTAAATCGCTGCATGAAACCTCACTTACTGCTCATTACATCTTCAGGGTATTAAAGTATTTCTAAAACACACTTTAAACTCACTGAACTTCTAAATAACGAAATAATAATAATAATAATATATAAAATTTATATAGCGCCAAATCCATTTTGATTAAATACTCAGGGCGCTTACAAAAAGAATAATTGAAAGAAAGATATGATAGAATACAAACAATTACAAAAGATCATATCGATTACCAATCAAATAATGTCTGTTTTCAAGTTATGGCATCTCAAATAGAAGAGAATTCCACAGGGATGGCCCAGCATGAGCAAAGGCACGTTCACCGCATGATTTTTTTTAAATTCGGAATTTGTAATAGCCCCATGTTAGAAGAGTGTATAAAGAGCGGATAGGTGTATAATTGTGTAAAAGAAAAATGTTATATTGTGGGGCAGTACCATCTACAAAGTGAAAGACCAAAAGAAGAATTTTGAAAATAATGCGCTGTTTTACCGGTGACCAATGTAAATTTTGCAAAATAGGAGTAATATGGCAATGCTTGGGTGTGAGGGTGACAATTCGTGCAGCTGCATTTTGAAGTTTTTGAAGTTTGGATATTTCCGCATTTGGTATACTGTACAAAAGGGAATTTCCAAAATCAATGCGAGAGGAGATAAGTGCATGCATAATAGAAAAATCAATGTCCCTGTCCCTGTCTTGCCAGGACTGCTTCCACCACAAAACTAACACCCTAGCTCTTTGGAGTCATCAAGTTGCAGTGACGAGATACACTTAAAATGATACCAAACTCCTCTAAAACCCAATCACCAAAACTGATATCATCAACAAAATGATAAATTTAAAACGAAGCATTGTTTCCCCTGTCATGCCTATGTGTACCAAATAATCCTGAGTCAAATCCTCCATAACTACATTCTGATCATGTCACTAAACTCTAAACTACACCCTATCCTCACAATATTGGGCTACACTGGCTTTCAAATACATGAATTAACAACATAAAAGGGTAACAAAGGAACAACATTCTCCTGTCTCAAACTTCCCTACTACAATGAATGAACCTTCCAAGGAGATAACAATCTGGTTCATCTCCAAGCCCCAATGCTTCACTGATAAAAGAATTCAAGAATTGCACTTCACCCTATTACAATCAAGCAATTAATTCTCTCTTCTTTAAGTTTTATTCCAGAAATTCTGGATTACCACATCTGTATCAATATAAAAAATATATCATCATTACGTGTAATAAGTAATGCCACCTGGGGCCTGTTTCATAAAACAATGACAAGTTGCAATAACTGTTATAAGCTACTGAAATCCTTGCATCTGATTGGCTGAGAGCAAATTTGTCAGAAAAAAAAAATCACCGACAAGACACTTGATGAAATGCCCCCGTTATCTAGGGGTGATAGTGAAGGGGGCCTTGTAAAATAGTATACGATTTAGACCCCTTTAAAATGATATAACGAACTGATATATAGAGATAACTAGAAATAAATAAGAAACGAATATTTTACTATAAAAACGGATTAAGTTTACAAAGTCATAAAGAAAAGAAGGGATGATACAATACAAGAGTATGAATAAATGGAAAAGGGAAAGAATGACTGAGTAAATTGATGACTATATGAATGAATAATTGAAAATATGTAAACAGGAATAAAAAAATAACAATTATCATTATTCTTTAAAAAAAAAACATCGATAGACCAATTTCAACTTTTCAGGGAGTCATTCATGCCTAGTTAACATTTGGCTTGCGATGTGTCTACGGAGCCCGTAAACTGCACGTATCCCCCTTTCCGTAGCCCGTAGACATGTCGTAGGTGACATCGCACATTCCTCGCACGGGCACCGTGCAATTGCCAAGCGTGATCGTGCAGCAAACGCACGATTTTTGGTGGACATGGGGGCAAAAAAAAATCGTAAGGAGATTGTACATTCGCACGGCCCTCGCACAGCTAAGCGGTTGCCGCTCGCTGCAGTACCCGTAAAATATGAAATATAAACACATAATCCCCACATAATCCCTATTGCTGGGGATTGGGATCCTCAAACGGCACAGCGACTGCACAGTCATGACCGCACCACCTCCGTGAAGCCTCGCCACGGGAGCCGTGCGGGCTCCGTACGATTTCCTCATGGAGGTTGTGGAGACTGTACGGCAACTGCATTGACATCGCACAATGCCCGTACGGAATTTAGACGGGTTGCCCCCGAGGCCCCGAAGAACAAATTGCACGATGCCCGTAGACAATGTGAACGCAAATGCCGTAGCCCTTAAGCCCGCCGCACACTATACGTCCGTCTGCGATCCGATTTCAGAAGGAAATGTAAAAGCATTTGAAACAAACATATATGCACATAAGATATTTTCTAATTGAGGTTCTGAATAATCATATAGGTCATATAAAATCGAAAATACGGCCTATTGAGAGCTTTCTAGTCGAAAGAAAAGCCAAATCGGCTCCGAGTCGTAGTGACGTCAGAGCATTCCTACGATTGTCTACGATTTGAAACTGATTTGGCCCTTATTCCAGGTATAAAGCTGACAAAGCACCAAAACCATGTGTTTATTATTCATATTATTGTTCAGAACCTGAATCAGGTAGATTTAATTTGTTACAATTCCCATATTTAACGCTATTGCGATCTATTTGGAAAGTTGGATCGCAGTCGATCGTATAGTGTGAGGTGGGCTTTAGAGACGTATACGATGCCCGCAAAATCGCACGGAAAATCGTAGACACTTTTATCGCACGGCGTCCGCGGCAAATGTGAACTAGGCATCACACGCACTGCGTCAACGAGCTGTGTATTCATGAGATAAACACTTGACTATAATTTTATAAGCTATATTTTCCACAAGGTGGTTGGAGGAAGGTATAAACAGTTAAGGTCCTTCTTTATTCGCAACATGGTCCATAAGATACCAAGTTCTTCTAATTTGGGGGTAATTCACATCTTTTTCGTTTTGGCACAAGGCTTTCGCTATATTGAGGGCATTGACATTATAATGCTTTTGTTTACGGTACAGATGATTTTGTGTTACGCTTTAAAAAAGAATTTTTTTTTGCGGTTGGAAAAACAACAGATAAACAACGTGAAGAAGGAAACAAGAAGAGAGAGAAAAGAAAGCACACCGAGTGAAGTAGTGAACAATATTTCCAGGAGAAAGGCAGGAGAACATTAAATGAAAACTGTAATTTGATCACAACTAACAACAAACAAAAATCACATTGCATTCTAAGAATTTATATGCATGTAAGGACATTGATAAGGAGCAGGTATCATTTTACGAATTTTCATGTTTAAAGAAGACTTTTGGACGGATGGTGGCGTCCCTTTTTCTTTTTTAGATATTCATTTCCTTGTTCAACATTTAAAATTTAAGAAGGAGAAGAAGAAGAAGAAGAAGAAGAAGAAGAAGAAGAAGAAGAAGAAGAAGAAGAAGAAGAAGAAGAAGAAAAGAGCAAGATGTAGTAAAGAAGATTGATGAAGGGGAAAAAGGAGGGGGAAATTAAAAGAAGAAGAAGAGAAGCAGAAGAAGAAGAAGAAGAAGAAGAAGAAGAAGAAAAAATGGCCACGGCGAACACAATAATGACAAAATAGAGAATTAATTACTATCATCATCATTAAGACAATAGTGGTCATGCAGTGCACCATGATTACAATTTGCCAATAAGCGCTAAAATCTTCAGGGTCGACTCCGGGGTCAGACCTAAAGGAGGGAACCCCTCCACCATAAACCTTGTAGGCCAACAGGGTCCTCTTGCATAAAAAGTTGCGTTTAATTTTTTGAGTTGCGATTAAGCGCAACTCTTTATGCAAGAGGGCCCTGGTTTTTGCTCTGACCAATAATACCGTTAAGTTGTGAGCTTATTTCGTATTGCACATTGGATGCTGAGAACAGGGGCATATATAGCTAGGCAGCATGGGGCACATTCCCCAATCGAATAGTGACAAAAGGAAAAAAAAAAAGAAAAGAAGGGAGATACAGAGAGAGAGAGAGAGAGAGAGAGAGAGAGAGAGGTGGAGAAAAGAAGGCGTGATGAGAAGAAGACGATGATATTATATTACATTCCCTTCCTATAAATATTTGGAACGTATAGGTAAACAGGGGCGTAACCCTCTCCACAATGAGGGGTGGTAGAAATAGAATATGGTACTGCTTTCCAATGACATCCATAAAGGGTCGATTGATCTACCTTCAGAATGGAGGCGGGGGGGGGGGGGGGCTATCAAACCCCTATCAAACCCCTATCAAACCCCTAGTTTGAAACATTAATATCGAATAGCCCAATTTCTGGAAATAAATTATTTTGTAGTCTCTCATAGTTACCGAATGGCTGAGCACCAGTGTTTAGAAAAAACCCCTCTCATTTGCCAAGTTTAATTAATGCATGCTGTGGTGGATGGGGTGAGGGGGAGGGGGCATTGGTGCATGACCTCCGGCAAATTACAATCTTGCATACTTACACATTAAATTATTTAAGTACAAATAGAAAAAGAGCTTTGATCAAGCCTTCAGAGAGAAATTTTAGAAAAAAATGGGGAGGAGGGTACATGAAAAATGTGACTTATTTGCTTTAGATTTTGGTTTTACTGGTAAGAGAATTTACAGACTTGTGCTCCCCCCATCGCCCCCATCCACCCGGCTATAGAGACTACTGGATATATAGAAAAAGAAGTAGTACTTATGACTTAGTGAAGTAATTCTGGAAATAAAATATAATGTAAATGTCCGAAGATTTGCGTAATCCGAAACACTATGAGTTGTTGTCTTAGTGCTCAGGCCTATGTACGTCGTGTTTGAAGTGTTTCCTCATAGCTTATGTGCCGCTTCCTTGCCCTAATGTCTGTGCAGAACTACAGTAGCCAACAGCTGGCAAGTTACTTCCTCAGATCAGAGTTTATTACAGTGTATTTTCACTTTTATTTATGTTATCTCTATCATAACTTTAAAATGTCAAAATTTCCGGGGGGCTTTTTCTTCAAAAACCGAGGAGCAAAAATGATACTTATACCCTTGACGCGCGGTTCTTTCCCCGTGGCGTTCGAGTTTCTGTTGTGGCGGAGTGGGCCCATTGTTAGGATTCCCCCTAACGTGGGAAGTAAGCTTGTAATTATAACAATGTTGATAATAACTCATAAATGTGTCTTGTTACTGTATGAGTTCAACTCATACTTAAAATTTCATATTTTATAATCCGTCCTCGTGCTCCGGCCATTCTTGCCTCTTCCCTTTCCCGTATGCCACGCACCACAAAGCCGGTCTATTTTAGATGTTTTAGATGTATTCATCATTATTATATATTGTTTTTAATGCATGTATTGCTTTGTATATGTCATAAGTGTGTATTTATTGCATTGTAACTCTTTGTAATACTTTGTTCATGTACTGCCAGTGCAGGGCATATTTCTGTGTTTTTTAAATATGGATCAATAAAAAGAATCTGAATCTGAATCTGAATCTGAATCTTAAATAAAAAAACCCAAAACATAATTATACTACAAACATGATGATTACCAATTTCTGGAAAAGCTACTGGTATAATTTTCATCAATAGCGTCAATTGAGAGTACTTTTGGATACGCACTGTAGAAGGATAAGGAACGTGAGAAATATACATGTAGTTCCATCATGATAACACAGGTAGGGTATTGAGCCCCCCCCCCCCCCCCCCCCAGGAGAGCGAAGTACTGTAATGTATACCTTGTGCATGCTTAATGTACGTTCATGATAGAAAATTCATGAAAAGGGCGTGGTTATCAAGGAATTTTCGTAAACATACACAAACGATCATACGGGCTAGATGTGAAACGCCCTTTCTCGACTGGATGACCTTTTGACCTGTCAATGCAATTTGTGCGGAAACATGGCGGTGGACAGATAGGAATTTTATACGTCCACCGGTACCGGTATCAACATCGTTCTCCCAGACTATTTTCTAATTTGCGTTGCTATATCAATTCCCTCCTTATCAACATGTCTCTAAACAGAAACACTAGTTCATTCAAATGTTATTTGAATGAAAGTGTCTATGTAGAAGACGAGAAAAAGAAGCAAAAGGTAAGTACCATAATAATAAACATGATATTGATAAATCGGTTTCTCTATCATTGCTGCACTAGTGCCGTGGTAATGGTATCGGGCATCCGCGCCGGTCCGTAGAGTTATCCTCTGCCGCAGCTCCACGCATCACGAGGCCCAGGGTGTCGTCTGGCTGGTGGGTAGATGCTGGAAAGGTTAGGTGGAATGCGTTGGCCGTTGTATGATCTGCGACCGGCATGACCGGTCTGGGGCGATCCTGGGTTTTAGCGGTCTAAACTTATTTTAGGTTGCTAACTTCAGCTCATCTATGCCCTAACCCTAACCCTAACCCTAACCCTAGTTAGCAACCTAAAATAATTTAGACCCCTAAAACCTAGGATTGCCCGGTCTGGTACCTCGACTGTGTCTTTGAAAAGCATTAACGGTTAACGTTAGTTCTGTGTTTAAAAACACGAGTGGCAATCAGTCGATCCTTATTTCTTAGAGTAGGATATTTTTTTGAATATTTTTGATTTTCTGTCATTGTCATGTGTCACTGATATCTGGCTGTGGCAAGTTAAGTTAGCTGGTTCCCGGGGAGGGGGGTGGCACTCAACCTGTTTTTGGATGTGGGTATGCCTCTGCCAATCTCAAAACAGGGGGCTAAGGAGCTAAATCAATGGTTAATTGAGGAAGCTCATTTTGAGGGTCTGAGGTAGGCATGCTCACATTTTTTAATGCTCATGAAAATCTAGTGAAACTTAAATTAACCTTAAATTGAAAAGATTTTTTCACAGAACATGAAAATGTATTGATCTAGACGTAAAATTTAATATAACTATAGTTATGATTTTTTATATGCGACAACCTCGCCAATGGGCAGTCAGGGCAATTTCGTCGGCATTTTTGATGTCCGAGAGATCAGCTGATCAGTGCGCATGCGCGTGTTGCATTCGGTTCAAATTCGTCAATATACGGGACTACACATTGCAATGTAGAAAAATGCCCTCGCAGGCGCTCCAAATCTGCCCGCGCGAACTCCGCTGTATATGCGTGCAGTGTTGGAAAATTCCCCGCAAAACTGGCTGACAAGGGTTTTTTTCGAGCCGTCTTGGCAGTTAGTGGCAGAAAGAACCGTCAGGATTTTGGTATCAAATCAATCCTTACAATTTAAATTTTATAGTACAATATAATATGTACTTTTGATGTAATGTGTCTGATACTTCAATTGAATTCATGAAATCGGACAAATTGAAGCAAAAGTGGTACTTATACTCACTCATAGCTACATTCCTATACTTCGTTTGTATAATGTAGGCAGTCATACACCTCATCTTTTTAAAACACCACTGCACAAAAGTCACCAATATTCACTCAAAATCGGCATTTAATTTTCAAAAACCGACCCCAAAATATCCAAGAAATACAATAAATTCAACTCACCAATGTTGGAAAAGATATTTACAAAAATGAAATCCGCAATTTACTGTTGATTCTCGCGAAACGAGCTATCGGAGTCATTGTGTACATTTCCTGGTCGCCGCGGGCGCTGACATCTCCCCCAAAGAGTTTTGTCCTCAAAAATTCGGTCCCTATGGCGTACACGGAAAAGTTCCGATTTTCTGTGTGCGCGATCGTAAAGATCGATGTGCCCTTGCGATCCTGAGTTTCTTCGTGGACAAAAATTATATTGGCCGATTTTAGTCTAAGACATCGGCAGTTTGTAAACAACACGCGATCGTGAAACAAATCGACAGGGATTTCTCCGGTTTTGGACAAGATTTTGACTTTGGATTTTGCTGTAAATATCAAAAGTTCTTCCTAACGGCCATTTGAGGTAGGAGTGAGATTTTTAAGGGCTGAATTTGAAAGCAAGTATTTAAAATATTTATCTTATTTTCCCCCCCATACCTTTAGTACATGCGACAGAAAATACCAACTATTTTACAGTAATGTACCCGTGAGTGCTTATACTTAGACATATTCAGACGCAATTTTCGTATGGATTATGATGTCGTTGGAGAAAAATACTTGCATTGTAAAGCTGAAGTCGCAAGTAAAATGACGTCATATTTCTTTTAACCATTGATTTATATACTACCCCTAGATTGGGAACTTTGAAGGGGGTGTGCATGATAGCGAATGGACAGGTGACCGATCTAGCGTGTCGCAACTTTTGTACAGCTGAAATGAACACAGAGAATGCGCCCTCTCGTGTTGGATGAGCGTGCCTATCTAAGGAGCGAAAGGGCTCATGGGCAGAGCTAATTTTAGCTGCTCCCGATGACCCGATCTCACTACTCTGGTACACATACGGTGCATGAGCTGAGTCAGCGGTCGCAGCACGGTTTTTAACTCTGTACATGGCGCGCCACTGCACTGACTCGATGTCGCATGCAGATTGATCTCGCTGAGCCGCCGCTAGCGCTAAGTTAGGCCAGTAAGTTAGGGGGCACTAGGCCGCCCAGCTCCCCGCTGCGCTGGCCTGGGAGGCTAGGGAGCGACCGTTCCCCGACAATGGGCTGTGCGCATTGTTTTCTCATATTCTAGGGAGCAAGTCGGAAGCCAATCGAGGTGCGGTTAGTGAAAATCACCTTCATGGGAGCGACCCGAGAAGGTTGAAAATGGGGGACGTCACAGCGGCACATATATGTGTGATATATATATGTGATATATATACATTTTCACCATGTCATTTAAAAAGCTATATATTACTATCAATTTAATCTACTAGAACACAATAACAACAAAACTATATATATATAATGCAAATGTGTTATCAAATTCCCCCACGTGATATTTTTGTTACCCCCCAAACACCTTTTTAGAACTCTACCCCCCCCCCCCAAAAAAAAAAAAAAATCCTTGACTTGCCACTAAGACAAGACTGACAGGTAAAAGTTATGTAACATTTAAGATGTAAAGATATCAAATTTGCTTTTTGTGTGAATAAATGTGTAAATCTGAGACGGTTACCCGAAGACTATAATCAATAAAAATATATTTTCTCAAAAAAAAATGAACACAAACGACAAAATTTATCTGATCATAACGGAGTCAATAACTGGGCGAAAACACACAACATCCAAAGTAAACTCTATGTGAGCACGCGGGGATGATGGGATTTGTTTACTATAGTGTCTGCACATCTACGTCACAGATCTTGTACAGAATTCGGTTTTATTTTTACAACTCAAGCTTTGACAATTTTTTTTGGCATGTTTAAAATACGATTTTGGGGGTTCGGGTGATGATATCAGGTAAATCAGGTAAATGAAACCCTATGAGAAGACTGTTTTCATCTGTTTCTTTTAATAATGAGGGTAAGAATAACACCCTCATAAAATAAAGGATGGTCAATGTTATGTTGATGTTGGGGGGGGGGGGGGTAAAGAAAGTTCATGTTTTGTATTGAAATGGTACCTGCAATCGAAATGAAAAGCACCTTTTCCATCACAAGAGGGCACTTTTTCATCTTTGGAGGGAAATTTATAATTTTTGGAAATTTTGAGGTCGTACACCCCTGCAACTACTGGAAATTGGTATTGACTCGTGTTTTAAGAATTTCTGATTGAATGCATGTCATCACACAAGGGAAGTATCATATCTCTTAAAGCTGGCAGTTCCCTTACGTCATGTTCGCATGTGATACTAACGTTTTCACGGTTTTACCCAAATCTGGCACAACTGAGTTTTTACATGTCATTATCAAAATGATGCTGCTTCTTCTTCTTTCGTATGAGATATTTGCTGCTATGCTATGTCTCGAAGGTAAAGCATGTATGGATGGATGATATCAAAGTATCATAAAAGCATAATACTTCTAGTTTATGGATAAAAGATAATTATTTTCATATAGCACATAGTGTGGTCACACTAACCCTTTGTTTTAGGGTTTCGTTTTTTCTGGGACGCACTGTACATGTAGAGCTACTATGGACTAGACCCTACTGCATGATTCAAATTGAAAAAAGAAAAAAAACATAACCCCGTATCTTTCCTTAAATTACTGAAAAGTCAGTAATAAATGTTGACAAAAACTGAAATACATCTACATGTAGGGTCTAGCTATGGCCACTCACGGAACCATCACTATATGGGGTTGTGTCAATTTTGGCAGTGGTCACGACCTCTTAAAGCTGAAGAGGTAAAAACACCAATATAATCAGCAAAATTTTGAGAAACTACTTCCTTCTACATTTAAGGTTGATAGAATTTCTGATTTCATGCCAGATTCTTCAATAGAATCTTATCATCTTGATCAAGTGAAATTTTCAGGCTGTTTTTGGCCGGCGATCTTGCTCCTTTCCAGCACACATGTGCTAGAGATCACACACTTGCTATGGGAGGCAATTCCTCACGGTACAAAGGTACAGAGTGTGAGGTTATCTCAAGTAACCTTGCATAAGTGTGAGTGAGCTATGGCATCAGTTTATGACATTGCAAGCAACTTTTTAAATACATGTATGTGAACCCTCTTTTCTCTACATGATTTTTCCTTTGTTTATTGGCTAGAAGTCTATAGATACTCTAAATATCCCATTTTCAGCATGATTATGAATCCTTCATCCAGAACTTTCCAGCTGCTTACATGTATTATTTTGCACATGCGATTCCTAAAACACTACAAATACTGAAGAATCAAGCAGAAATTATACATATTGAAACTGTCCACTAAAAAACCCCTTTAATATGGTCTTCACTATTAAATTCCACTGTATATTAAAAAGGGGACATTTCTTTGTATACATGTACATGTACATACCGGTATATTGTTAATTGGATAACTCCCTACAACTAGGGGTCAAAGCAGGGTTTATTGTACATTATGTAGGCAGGGTTCAAACATGGCTCACAACACTGGTTGGTGAAAGTGGAAGGAAATGTTTACAAGCATTTTAAGGTACTTGATTTTAATCTTGGAAATCCAGAACTGTGCCAGAAAGATTAAGAAAAATTGCCCCCCTGAATCAAGGCATTCATTTTAATAGCAATCGGTTAACTGCAGAAATTGTTTCCAATCACATACATACTTTGATATAGATAACTTATTGTGTAAATATATGCAAACTAATATTTGAAAAGATGGTGATAATTCAAGAGAAGCCGTAAATGCTCAGGCCTGCATGGTGCTTGGAAATGATGATAGGACACCTCTTCGATCCAGAAAAGCTAACTTGAAGCAGTGATCCATTGAGCTTATTGATAATGTGAAAGGGTAACATGATACATGTACATGTACATCATTAGCTTGAGTTAAGATTCTTTTGCAAGTTTATTGTACAGTATTGGACAAATAGAGACCCTTTTTATTGTGTGGCAATTTCCTTTGATTCAAATTGTTTCCAGTATTTTATCTAATGGTATTTGGTCTCATTACAACTTTTTGTATATCTTTACTGCCCTGCAGCCTGCAATACCAAAGCGAACGAGCGCTGTTCTGCAGCGCATCATCCCGTCTGTATTCAGCAACCTCTTAGACGACTCCAGCAAAGATGGTGATGTAGTAAAGACAGATCCTCCTCCACTGCTTGACGGTAAGAACTTCTTAACCCTTTAGCACCAAAATGTCCCAAACTGCCTTTCCTACTACCCCTTGAACTGCCCCAAACCATCTATACTTTCATCTGCAATTGTAAACTTGGAATAATTCGCAGTGTGGAAATTTTCTCACATTTTTTTGTTCATGTATTCTTTTGCCCATGAGTCTAGCGCTTGGGCAAAATTAAAATGACGTGAAATTCACCTTACTTGGCCGAGCGCGAAAAATTAATCGTGTGAAAATTTCCACTTGTACAGTGATTCATAATAATGTCATCTGTTCGCGCTTAATAATGCATTTTATTTTTGGGGATTTCCAGGTTGATTCTGTATTAAAAACAGTTTTGTTTCAATATTAAGATATTATTTGTTAAAGTCTGTCTGAAACAATGAAAATATCAGTGAAAAAACAAAAAAAGTCATTTGAATAAAGATATGTATTGTACATATATACATGTAGTTCATGAAAGTTCAACAAGGGCTTTTGAAAACTCAAGGAGAGTTCTATTTAAGATACATTAGCATATCAGAATGTTCACTTTTCCAATGGAAAATCTTACGAGGAGCTCCATTGAACAGAAAAAGGAGTAATCCTACACAGTGCAGTGAGAACGCTGCAAATTACTGCTTTTTCTAGTGATGCTGTTTTGCTTGAAAATTTCCTTTATACATGTATAGCCTCTTCAAGAAGATAAAGATTGATCTACTATAGTCATGGTCCAAGTATAGTATTTGATGACTTGGTTAACCTTATATGAAGCTATGAAACTGTCAGAGAGGGCATTATTACCCTGTAATTTGACTATAGATCGTTTATTAATGAAAGTGTGCATGATGCAGACTTCCTGACTATTGTACACATACAGTATATTAATTGGGAAGAAGTGATGCTGTTTTGCTTGAAATTTCCTTTTAATGTATAGCCTCTTATTAAAAGAAGATTAAGATTGATCTAATATAGTCATGATGATCCAAGTATAGTATTTGATGACTTGGTTTTCACCTTCTATGAAGCTACATGTATGAAACTGTCAGAGAAGGCAATATTAAATGAGCATTACCCTGAAATTTGACTATCGTTTATAAATGAAAGTATGCATGATACAGACTTCCTGACTATTGTACACATACAGTATATTAATTGGGATGAAAAAAGATGACTGAAAATTAATAACTGATAGGAAAGTTTAATATTGAGCTAACAATTAGTTTTATAGAAGTAAAATGTATTGTGATGATTCGCCTTCACCTTATATTTTACATGTACATGCGCATTGTAAGCCTGTAAGTTTTAAAGTGGGGTGGAGAATTGTGAGAAAGAATATAAAACCCATGATTAGGTGTACAATGTACAGTACATGTACCTATGCTCTTGCAATTAAACTGTGAATCAACATTGAGATTAAGACTGTTCTTCATTCACTCAAAGCCCAATAACTGACAGCTTTTCAATTCATAATGTACATATAGGATACGGAATGAGCATGAACTTTGATACACTTGGGTATTTCATATGTTCATGTATTAATATTGATTGAGTGATTTACAGAAACTATTGTTATGTTTTCTTCACCTACATGTACATGTACATGTATGTGTACACTAGCTGATGACTGATAAAAGATCTATTAACTAGAAACTTGTGCACTCCTTATTCTCTGCCTCGTCTGGGGGACATGTTGTACATGTATAAGGGTAACTTAAATTACAATACATGGAGGTGATATTTAGTTTATTTACACAGTTTAACTATTGACTGGGTCATTCTTCAGATGTCATGTGATTATGTGTATGCTCTTAGAATGA
Source organism: Heliocidaris erythrogramma (assembly GCA_025617745.1). Classification (NCBI taxonomy): domain Eukaryota; kingdom Metazoa; phylum Echinodermata; class Echinoidea; order Camarodonta; family Echinometridae; genus Heliocidaris; species Heliocidaris erythrogramma. The sequence goes on from CM046860.1 coordinate 20,432,026, forward strand.
TATATTTGTACTTGTTTTCTGATTGCCCAATCGTAATTAACAATATTTAATATAAAATCTGATATGCTGGAAATCAATTTAAATCAGATTTAATGTGACATGCCTAATTTTACCACAATGATCTTTAATTCTTACATACATGTACATTTAATTTGAAATACTTCCCTTTTTTCAATTCACATGTACATGTAGATGTATTTTAGCTGCAAGTGCACTATATTAGAATCTGGAGGCATACAGTGATTGAAAAGCTTAACTTTATTTCTGCTCTTAGCAGAATTAATGTACCTGTTATTATCGTCACCATAATGTTTACATTTAACAGCTGTGGAAGGTTTGCTGTTAAAATCAGTGTGACTTATTATAATTGACATGTTTGATATGTGTTGGGTTGTTGCCTGCTCCAGTATGCCCTTGTCATGAGTCCATGTGGAAACTTGGCATACGCTCCATGGATGGGTGGGGCTGTGGCCTTTAGTTCCAATGTACATGTACTATTCTAGAATGCATCACTCAGCCATGAGATGAAACAACACACATACCAGCAAACACAACAAACTGTTTTGATATTAAATGGCTATGACATGTTTTGGTGTTTTCCTACATGTAGAATACAGTTGTGATTTACGACTAGATTTTAACAGTTTTAATTGTATGTTAGTAAATAAACGGACAGGTACATGTACATGAAGTATCATGATATCTGGACAAGTTCAGAACTTAACCCCTAGCATGCCATGGGCGGCAAATCTCGCCCAAAACTTTGAGTGTTGAACATTTTGTTTAGGCTCGGAATGGCTTGAAAATATGTCCTCAAACAGAAACTTTTGCTGTCAATATAATGTTTATTCCTATGCAATATTTCTTTGCCCAGTTTGCTCAAGAAAAAATACATTGAAAGTTAATATTTAACTCTGGAAAGTTTGTTTTTTGACAATTGCTCAAAAATCTGGTGGCATGGAAAGGGTTAAGATTTCACACAGTGATGTGTCCTTCACCATTGTCAGTATTGATAAGGTAGACCAATCAGATCCCCAAGCAAAACAGAGACTAACAAACACAACAGAACAAAACAAAACAAACAAAATAAACCAAAAACATATATACTTGTATAATATATGTAACAAACATACTCAACCCCAACCTCAAGCTGACAGACATGTACAGTACATCTAGGGGTTACTCTTAGTTGACAAAAAAAAAATGAAAAGGAAAAAAAAAGAAAAGAAGTTATCCCTTTACGAGGCATTCCAATTGTTAAGATTCCATCAAGTCAAACTTATATTATATAAACTTCTTGCATGGAAAGCATGGTGTAGATTCTTTATTTACAAGTCACACTTACTTGTTATCTAGGATAGCATTTATGCATTTAAAAATATATTTATAGAACTTCATAGTAATTTTACGTGTATGTGCAGACATTGAAGAGGCCTACAATGAGATATCAAAATGGAACCCCAATCATACACATTAAACACAGGAACAAACATATTGTCATATGTCTGTTTTTTAATCACATCGATCAATTCAATGTTCCCTTTTATCTCTACTCTCCTTAATCTATCATTAATGGTACATATTAAAATCAGAGAAATAGGCAAGTGACATGCACTGTACATGTAAACGCGTTGCTCATCTGGTCATAGACCAAGGAGAAGAGACACTTTGGTTAGATCCTGGACCTGAGCCACTGAAGGAAAGAAAAGTTCCTGTCTAAATGTCATGAACTTATAACCGCAGAGTCTGGTTATACATCTTGAGAAAATGATGAAAGATACATGTACATTGTAAACAACATTAAAGGGGCATGTCATGTACAGTAGACATTAGTGCATAATTTTGTTATTTTAGTAATGAACCTCATGTGAACATTATTGGCAAGTTAGCCCTTACATACATGTACATGTACATGTATAGTGCCACTAAATACAAACATGAATCTCCAATATGATTTCTTGAGAAAGGTTTTTCAACCATACAGTGCATCCCAGAAAAAAGTTAACAGTTGGAAAAATTCTCCCCAAAGAAATGAAAATATGTTTAGGAAATTTTGATACCTGCATGTGGATGGCTTATAATGTAGGGGCTCTTCTTTCAAATGGCACCAAAATATCTCTCAATATTTTACGCTTGAGTGGGCGAAAGCCAATTTTGTGAAAGGGTGCAAAATCCAGTCTCGACAAGAATTGATATTGATATTTATAGAGGTGTTGTGGATCAGTGGATAAGTCCCCGGACTGTGAACCACGAGGTCCGGGGTTCGAATCCCACCGCAGCACTAGCGTCCTTTGGTAAGACGTTAATCTGCATTTGCCACTCTCCACCCAGGTGTTCAATGGGTACCCGGTAGGATGGCGAAAGGTAATGTCCTTTGCTTTATGTGTGCGCTTAACAGGCGACTGGCTGGAATGCTCCCCAGGGAGTGGAGAATGTGCATACACTGTGTGCGGGCGTGCTAGAATCCAATGACCGGGGTAATAATATATATCTATATCTATAGCGCTTTGAGCCAGTACTTGGGAAAGGCGCTTTATAAATGCCAGGTATTATTATTATTATTATTATATTGGCTCTGTGTATATGTACATGTATATCAAGCCGAGCTGAGAGTCATGCAAAGGCTTAGAAAATTCCATATTCTAATCAATAACAGGTAATTTATGATATAACAAGCTAGATGTTCTCTATGTCCTTAAACACATCCCATAAAAATTTCATGCTTGAGTGAGCAATTAACTACTTTGCCGAGTGTTTCAAAATGTTACTTTTGGTGAGTCTTTTAATTTCATCTGGCTAGCTCACTCAGCCATAAAGTTTTGATGGGATATATCAGGAAATACATTGAACATAGTCTGTTCTTTCATAAATAGTCTTTCAATGATCAGAATATAAACTTTTGAAGTCTTTTCATGACTCTGAACTTGGCGCATACCAGCCAGAACAGCAACAAACTTTTTTCAAGAATGGATTATGCATCCTTTCACAAAAGTGGCTTTTGCTCACTCAAGCATAAAATATTGTGATACATTTTAGTGTCATTTGGGAGAAGAGATCCTAAGCTAACCACAGCTATGAAATAATCCTGAAAAATATTTTGAAATATTTAATTGGGGAGACTTTTTCCAAATGTCAATTTCCAATGGTTTTCAACTTTGTTGATACCAGTCAGAACAAATACCAGTTCTTGTCATGTGTCTGAATTTTGCACCCTCTCACAAAAGTGGTTTTAGATCACTGAAAGGGACACGCACCAGGCAGCCGTGGGGAAAGTCAGGATTACGTAAGCCCCATTCACTCAACACAAAGTTTGTGCCTTAAACGCGTCTGTCGGACTACTAGGATTACATTTCGGACTGCACGAAGCCGACCGAATCTCACACGAGAGCTCGAACTCGAGCTCAGGGGGAGCGTGCATATTGCGCGGTGATCCAGTCTGTGTCTGAAGTTTGTGCCCCACGGGGCAATGGCATGATCAGGTAATGAACACAGTGTCCTTTCACAGCATAAAAATTTCCACAATCTGCAGTTGAGTATCCCTTTAAACTAGCCAGATTTTTTGGTGTTATTGTATAGAAGGGACCCTAAGCTGCATACATGTATCTACAAGAATTAAAATTTATTGAAAATATTCAGAAATGTTTATTTGGGGAGACTTTTTCCAACTGATAACCTTTTTTGGGGGACTCACTCTAGAGCCTCATTCTTCTACTAATATTCAGATGTTATTCCATGATATATCTAACTTCACCTTTCATTAGCTCATTTTGTTTAACAAATATAATACATGTATTAAGGGACATACTGTACACTACAGGCATAAAATATGAATGTATTATCATCATGCGCACACGTTTGTTCTTAAAAAACACTCTCCACTCAAGTGTTAATTTGTAACTAAACACACTTCAATAAGACTTCTTAATTAATTTAAACAGTTTCACTTTTATTATTGAAGCTTTCTTTTGACAATTATCATTATATTGTATGTTGTATTTAATTGACAACTACATGTGTAATTCTAATATGTGTTGCATGTTTAATAACAGTAATGTTTCTGAAGTATCTTAGGCCTACAGGTGCATCTACATATGTATCATTACCTGATTATCAAATTCATTCACAAATAAAATGTATGCAGCATCAAAATGTGTGCATCATCTCTCCTTTCTAATATATGATCTTTGTTTCAGCATTTGGTAGAAAATTCACTTGCATTTTTACTTTTATGATGGTTATTTTTCAGATATCTTCTGCTCCATTCTGTATACATGTATGATCCGCTATTTTTTTACATTGAAGTGTTGTCATGTTGACAACAAAGATTTGTGGTAATAAACAAACAATGGCATGATCTTTGGAATGTCCAGTAGCTGACAGTTTATAGCCTTTAGAAGACAAATACACTGTCTACATGTATGTACACCAATACACTGTAGGCTGAAAGAGGAATTGATTACCAATCTTTATTTGTTGAAGTGGCATATATGCCTAATGCATGTACATGTATTTCACACAATAGGCCTCCAATGTCACATGTATGTAGGCTGCATACATACATAGTACATGTACTTAAGCCACTTACATGTACCTGAAGAAACCTGCATTCAAAAGTAAAACACTTCAAACCGATATGAATCACACACTATTGGGGATCAATTAAATATTGTATTCAACCTTTGTGCATCCTATGTGAGAACTGAAGTCATATTTCAAAGTTGAAGATTCAGCAATATGTATAAAATATTTAAAGCAATACAGTACTTTTATACTAAAAAGGCATTGTTTTTTTTACGGGGAGGGGGGAGGGGGGGGGGGTGGGGGGATGCAAGTTAGTGTGCTGCAGCTATAAAACATGATGTTTTGCCAGAGAATATGTACATTTACATTGTACTTGTACATTCATTAAATACATGTACATACAGACAAGGCTAGTCCATCAAAAATCCCATAGAAGTAAATGCATCACCACGGTGATCAAAGGGAAAAGATTATTAATGCTTTCCTGCCCCTCTGTTAGTCACTGTATAAAGGACAGTGCTCTCATAGGGACAACATGTACTCATACATGTATCTACTGCGTACATGTACATGTCCTTGATACATACATGTACAAACAACAAAATTATGATGATCTTCTTCCTAGTCTACTTCGCCTGCTTTTAACCACTTCCATAATTTGAATTACATGTATGTATACATGAATACATGTACAATGTACATACACACATGTGTGTTTCATAAATTTAGCATACATATGTACGTATAGTACTAGTACTGTAAAACCAGTAATGTTTGCGACACGAAACTTTTGCGAATTATAAACGACAGCCATTTTCACGGCAAGAAACTTTCGCGATTTGCAAAAATTTAGTGCTATAATAATGTCGATTATGATTGAATGATTTCGCGGCATGAAATTCTCGCGAGTCTGAACCTCTTGTCATAGTTTCTGGTTTGGCTTCTCGAAATCATTTATCTGAAGATCGCTTCAAGCTTAAACTGTTGTGTTGAATTGGGGCAAAAGCCTACAAGTACCGGTACAATTTCATGTATGTTGCATGAATTTCTGAACCTGTACAGTGTAGGTACATGCATATTTTGTTGCCATACGATATATTTAAGCTGAAAAATTAATTATGATTTTCTACATTAATAGTCAAAGCACAATGTATTTCTTTTCTTTTGCAAGGATAATCTGTAAATCAGGGTAGAATGTACATGTACATGTGTAGCACCAATCACTCATTATTGAATGTTCATTTTTAAAAAAAAATTCCTTGTACCCCCAAAACGGGGTGAACAGGAATAATCAGAGTGAATAGAAACAGTCTTGAAAAAGCATTTGTGAAATTATAATTTCTTTTCCTAGGCATGATGCAGAATTGCAGACCCTTTTCATTTCTTTTATTGATTATGAATAAGGCAATGCAAAAGGCCTTCATCATTTTAGGGGCAAAAATAATTTAATTTTTCATTTCCGTTTCTGTTCGCCCTGGTTTGTGGTTTTTGCAAGTTACTGGGGAACTCTTTAAAAAGGAATCAAAACATTTTTTTTATAGACATCACTTGTATAAGTAGACTATAGATAGTACAACAAAAGAACAAAGAGATTCTGAAATTGTTTGTGTGGACTATTTTAAGCTGCTAAGATGTAGTTTCAATAACTACTCTGTAGCACTGTGGTGTGGTCTATTTTAGATTGCCAAGATGTAATCTCAGAGTACATGCTATACATGTACAGACATTTTAAAATACAATTGTGGCTAAAAATGATAACTACTGAACATTGTATGTATCTGTACATGCATGTAATTGGAATATGAAATTTTACAGGATGAATCAAATTTCCAGACAGGTCTACAAAGGAAACTGACCCTGGTTGATGGTTATTATGTATTCCTCGTGTAAGTACCACTTTGCAATAGCTCAAGGTGTGAATAAAAAAATCACATGCAAATCTGTCGAAGTCAGGAAACATTTGAAATACAAATAGTACACCTGTATACTGCTGAAAAGTTGGCAAACAGGAAAATGTCTGGATTTCGATGATCCTATTTGCACAATATAAACCACAAAATATCTAGGCCTACCTGTGTTATTGTTCATTTTCTAAATTGCAGAGGATATTCTCACTAAAATAGCTCACTGTACTGTAAAACCAAATGTTTTTGCGTGCATGAAACTTTCACAAAATTCGCGAGTGGTTGAGATTCGCAAAAGTTTCATGCCGCGAAATAATGAAATCACAATTGAAACAATGTAAAATTATTGCAATTCGTGAAAAGTTTCTTGCTCCAAAATTGCCTGTCATTAAACAATTGTGAATGTTTCTGGATTTACAGTAAATATATCATAAGATTGCGATTGTTCAGTTGCCGAATTTAAAAGCTTATAAAACCTTATTATATTTTACTGGTGTTATTTATAATTGTTTGTCATGTTATTTCTGGCATTATGTGCATACCTGCATAATGTACACTACATGATGTTGGTATCAAATTTTCTTTATTACAGAATTCTTTTAAATGTTGTGAGAAGGCCCAAGTGAAACGTATCATGGGAAAAGAGTTTCACTGGTACAGGAACTTTTTGAGAGTAGAGGAAGTAATTGTACTAAACAGGAATGCTATTTCAAGGAAGCTTGCAGAGCAAAGGTCTGGTGTCCCGATGAATACAAACTTACAATTTGCCATAGTCTAGCGTGTGTACTTCATTTTCATTTCATTACCCTTTTTTTGGATGCCAACAATATGAGATGGAAGTGTTTCTATGAAGTGTTTATTTTGGATTGGATACTAGTATACTCTTTGGTTATGCATGCTTCATAAACTGGAAATTGTGTTCCTTTATTAAACGAGAATAGAAGGAAATGGATGAGTGGTTTTTGTACGATAGTACTTTATTATTCCAATAGGCTACAGTCCTATACTGTAGGCTGACAATATGTACAATGTACATGTACATGTCATTCTCTTTATTAAAAGTGAAGGTTGAGTTCTCGTAAAGGAGAAAAATCATTTTTGAGCTTTCTCCTTCTTTTCATGTCATTTTGGACAAATATCATAAAATAAATGTCCTCTGAAGATGACTGCTCTTTAGATCCCCTCATTTGAAATGCATGTGTGATGAGAAATGGTTGAAAAGTTTAGACCAAACTTTCATGCCATATATGTGTGTGTGTAGTCCCATACATATTTCTGTGTGCAGTGCATGTGACCTACAATGTATAATGCAAGATTAAGTCAATTTATTTATCATTTTGATGATTCCAAAACCTCACAATGTACATTAACCCTTTCAGGACAGGAATTATTGAAGGGCTAAATTGTTTACATTTCATTCTTCAAATTGGCAACACTGATATTTTTCTTTTAGTGCTACATGGTTCTCGTACGGTGTAATGTCTTTAAAAACAATATACAGGGCTACAAATTTTGTCGACAAGTTGAAAAAATTGCCAATTTTCATAAAAAACAATGATTTTGAACCTCTCAATGTGTTGCCAATTTAAGGATTTTAAAGCTTATTCTCGTTTTTAAAATTCCTGGCATCAAACGCAATATGGTCTTGCAACAAAGATGGACATAGTATATATGCAGAAATTTTTGCTCTTTCCACTCAATGCACCTGGTATATTTTTTAGAGCTCTGAATCAAAAGTAATTGAGCCAAACCACAAAATGTGGTCAATTGTCTTGAAAGGGTTACCGGGTAATACTTACAATATGTACTACATAATCAACCTATTCCAAATTGCTTCTAGGCAGTTTCTTTCACAATCTAATTATTTTTAAGATGGATAAATATATATGTTTTCATACAAGTAGATTTAAATACATGCTGAGAGCCAGAAGGGCATAGTTATTACTCATGCACTTTAACACGGAGTTAACAACCTTCTAGCTCTCAACCGGCTCTCAACTCTCAACGAATAATGCAATCTTCCAGCCTCTTCTCTTACTCATAATTTCACAGACATGAAGTACATTGTACATGTAATGAGGAACTTGATTGGTTTCATTCTATTTTAATATATGACAGCTGTTGGGAAGTGCACCAGGCTATAAAATAAATTTACAAGTGTAAATGAATAGGAACACTAAACATAGATGTATTTGTACAGCTGTAGCCTATTGATGATTGTCTTATAAGTACCCTTGGTAATAATTTATGCATACATGTACATGGAGTAGTCAATGGAATTTCATTGATTTCAAGTCTGAGATATTTTCCCTGTTTTTCTTTATTTTTCCAAATTATTCATATATTTACCGGTATTTATAGATCTATCATTTATATTTAGTCCAAGTGTTATCATCGTTTTAAGATGATGAAGTAAAACATTTCCTCAGCATCATGCTTTTACATTCCAACTGTCATTTATTATTTCTCAATATGTATTCAAATAAATGGCAGTTGGAATTTGAAAGTATAATGCTGAAAGTGTTTTTATATTTAGCTTTTATATAATATGACATACATGTATTTTGACAGGAGTTGGAGTTATGCCTTTTCAGGTTTACATGCGACTGATGATGTGGGTCTTTATTAAATCGAAAATCTCAGGAAACAAAAAGTATAAAATGTTACGATGTGGGGTGACGTCATAATCTCATCCACATCACACCAACATACACAAACGATACTCAAAACGGGGTAAGATAAACGAAAAATCACACAGAATTTACCATCGTATACATGTACACATGTACACCTTTATTCTTCCCTTCTGCAAACCAACACTGCGCATGCTAAAAAAAGTATATGAATATGAATATGCATAACATATAGCCGGGTGTCCGGGGAGTCGCGGGAAATTCAAACATGTTTTTGAGACTTTTTTCAGACTCCAGCAGGTCTCGGAGACGTCTCCGCGATGTCACCACAATGTCGCCACAACGTATCCTTAGTCTCCTTGGTTTCTCCCAAAATCAGGCATGTGAAATCTCCGCATTTACGTGAATTTCCGCGTTTTTAAAATCATTTTCTCGCGTTTTTTATTCTCTTTCCGCGCTTTTGTAACTTTCGGAGGCAATGAAAAACCATAAATTCTCGTATCATGCTACGTGAGCAATTTGTATAAAACGCCTGGTAATAGAGACTATCAAAATCACCCAGCATGCACCGCGCGGGTGGTGGCTTCGTGCATTGCATTCTATGACTGCACCGGGCGAGTGATCGCTTCGCGCGGGCTGGCTGGGGAGATCGCCGAGTTGGTTACGCGTATGGGGATTCGTGCGTGTATTACATTGCATGGATCCGCTGCTGGATGTGTCTTCGTTTTTGAGTGCAAGTGCGACTTCGTTTGGATATATTTTTTCTGCTTTTCAAACACAGTTGTGCCCCATTTCGGAACTTGTTTGTAACTTTTTTTACTGATGTTAACTTCACAAAAAATGAAACAGAGCCACAAGAAGAAGGTGTTAAACTTAAGAGACTGATCGGAAAGAGAAAAAGTGTGTAGTCTGTGAGTATCAAAATAAACAATGAACATGATGAATTAGGCCTACATGTAATCTAGAATTGTGAGCGTGAATAACACATGTAAATATGTAATATCTGTGTTTGCGTTAATAGGGTGCATATTTGTTAGTGTCTCAATTACTACAGAAATTTGTGATCTATCATAACACACCTACGTACCCAGAAACATTGTATCCTAATTCCTATTTCCTATGCCTGAATTTCCTCTCTTGCACCAGATTGCATAATTTCCAATTTTAAAATGCAAGAGCTCCCTACCGTGGGAGGGGCGTGCCCACCGCCCTATACCCTACCCCTGCTCGGTCGCTTTTTTTGCCCGGTCGCTTCGCTTGCTCGCATTTTTTACTTTCCTCTTTTTTTTTTTACCTCACTCACATGCCTGCAAAATCGAACATGTTTGAATTTCTTGCGACTCCCAGGAGACGTTTCCGCACGTTTCGCCACTAGGTCACCACCTAGTCCCTAGATAGGCCCTTAACGTCCGTAATATTGTGCACTTAGGTAAATAACTTAAGGAAACCAGGGAGATTAAAATATACTATTTTGCACTTCATATTTTTGATGTTTCACTGCATTGTAACAATTAATTCACTACGGAGCATGCTTGAGTAATTCATCCGCTGGCAATGCATTCTTGTGAGGTGGAGTTAAGTTAATAGGATAAAATTAAATGAAGAAATTCATATAGAGTACCGAAGTGATGACGTCACAAAAAGCTGTTTTTTCATTTTGACATTTTTTATACCATATCTCAAAGGAACATGGTGAAAAACATCCAGAGCCCAAATTGTATGGCAATTGGCTCATTGGGCCCCGAGATATGGCCGCATGAATACCTCCTTAGCCCCATGGAAGTCAGTGTTAAATTGGCCTGGTTCTAAACTGTTAAGAACCAGGCCAATTTACACTGACTTCAATGGGGCTAATTAGATATTCATATAGCCATAACTTGGGCCACCATGAACTGATTCACGTCAAATTTTGATGTGTGAACGTTTTCCATCATGCTCTACCTAAATATGGTCATAAAAATACTGAAATACAAAAATCAAAATTTGATGACGTCACACTTCGGTATTAATCTATAATATTGAGTATCTGTCTTCCGTAAATTTTAAGAAGGCAGATGATGTTTTAATGGTAGTCAAAATGTTTTTGATTTTACCTCTAGTCTGAAGTTATCTTGTCTTTGTGTTCTTTTATTGGGTTTATAGTATTTTGGTGTATTTCCACTATTTCAGCCTGCAATTCGGCGAGAGTTATGTTTAGCCGCATTTCAGCCTTCATAACTTTTGTTATTGCCAGGAAAATGCCGCCAAAATGCACCTCATTCAGGAGATTTTTATATTTTGTCTTTACTGTGAACATTATAACAAATTCCACCCTAAAATTTTCAAAATATGATTTTTGATTACAGTTGATTTAACATGTGAGCGAATAGGGACCTGAATTAATATGAGCCCTATAGCGAAGCCTAGCCTAACGTTGCTAGGGAAGCGTCGGCTGCTTGGGGAGCTTTGCGAATGCTCTAAAATAACCTGTTAGATAGCTTGTATGCAACATTCAGCAATTTTAGTAATCAATTGAGGGTATTGAGGTCCTATATGTACATGTATTTTATGTAATTTGAGACAGTATTGAGTAAAAGTATCAAATTACAGCATAAAAAATTACATTAATGTAGGTTAGATGAGAGCAGTTTGTGTGCAATGCATTGTACCAAACATGACACCCCCCCATTCCCAAATCTCTCTCTCTCTCTCTCTCTTGTCTGTTGGACCCCCCCCCCCCTTTCGTTTTGGCTTTCCTCCATATAAAGGAGGTAACGTTTTTAATTACCAGTATGTAGAGCAGCATTGAACATGCACTAGTAAATGCATAATTGCAGTCAAAGTCAGTATTGATCCAGGGGTCTTTTTTACCTCCCTCTTCGGAAAATTTAGGACTACAGAACGAATGAATAGTACCAGTCTTGTCAGTAGACCAGACTCTTTCAATTAAAAGCAAAATATCAAATATCTTCAAGATATGACCTACACTTACAGACTTCTCTAATGCAAACTTTACCTTTCTGTATAATGAGTATGCTGCCCTCTGTTGGTAATTTTCCAAAATATATACTGCTTCAATTGCCTACGTCTTTGTCTAACACTGTAAATTGTCTAACACTGTAATTAATTATCTCACACACAATGTTAGTACAATAAATTGTAAATTTACGTTAATTTTCTGTTTTATGTGAATTGTGCAGGGTCTTTAGGAACTTTATTTTTATAGTATTCTTGTCTCATTCATTTTTCTGTGACAAGTTCATTGACCATCAAGAATGAGAAAGTCCCGCAATACAATCAATAAAGCAAGGACTGTTAAACAGTCTAGCACCCTCTAGCGATCAAAACATGCACGTATATGTACAGTTGTATACACGCATCATCACTGAACTGTTTCGCAGCTGTAAGACAAGACTAGAGTCGCAAAACTCACTCGCTTGCAGTCTGTAGAGGAAACCATTCTGTTTTGAGTCCTGGTGGGGGACAGTTCTTCCCCTGAAAGTCTTTTTCTGTACTTTCCTGGATGTGATTGCTCAAGTTACTCATTGAGTATCCAGTGTTGGGAGTTCTCTCTGAGGATTTATTGGAATATTTCCCATCATGTATGGTACTTCATTCTCTTACTCGGGCGATCTTACACTCTACCCTGGTAAGAAAAAAACAATTTATTTGATATTACTTTGGAAAGAAAAGTAATATTTTTGAGAAAAAAAATGTAGGATTTTTAGAAAAATATTGAATTAAATTTAGAAGAGGGAATCATTACATGTATGTCATTGAACTCTCTATCCTGGTACAGGTATAAGAAAAAGTTGATTTATTCGATATTACTTTGGGAAAAAAAAATTGAAAAGAAATGTAGGAGTTTTTGAAAATGTTGGATTAAAATTAGAAGAGCGAAGTATTATATCATTGAATATTTACAATTTTCTAACCCTCTTCACTCATTTATAGGTTTGAAAAGAATTTGTCAGAATTGAAAGTTTTAGATTGTAATTTTGAAGATAAAAATGGAGCCATGCATGTACTTCATATTTCCCATCAAGTATGTTACTTCTCTTACTCTGGCAGTCTTAATTTTTATCTTTGTATTAAAAATATTTTATATAATATTTCTTGAACAATAAATGGATTATGATTTTGAAATATTGAATTAAAATTAAAATAGGTACATGTAAGCATAACTTTCTGGAAATTTTGTATTTTTTCAACTGAAGTAAGTTTCTATCGTAGTTGGAAATTGATAATTTCTCAAATATCAAATGTTACAGGTTGTGATTTTAAAGGAAAAGAAAAGGGAAACAGGATTTATTTAAATATTTCCTGTTACGTCTGGTACTTCTTTCTCTTACTCAAGACAATTTTACTCTCAATCTCGGTAAGAAAATTCTTTTGTAAAATTGCACTTTTGAATGTTTCAGACTTAAAAAACAACAACATAGAATTACGATAAGGAATGCTTGAACAAAAAGAAACGATAATTTACATGTAAATCCAATTAAAAAGTAAATCAAAGTCAATTTGGTTTAAATTGCTTACCGTGATCATATCACAATTTTAAATACACCTGTATATTGCCAACCCTGATTCCCAATCACCTAGTCCCACTATTTATGCAAACGTAGAAGAAGATTTGATTAGGAGTGCTGTTTAAAGGAGGAATGAAGTTTGAAATATATTTTCTCAACCAGAAAATAATGAGCTTGAGGTGGCAGCCCCAGTACCCGTTCTCATTACAAGATTGAAATGTGGATCTTGCTATTATGGCGCGCATCAGGGAGGTCCACTGGCATGCTGCGGGTTCACACCTGCAGAGGGTAGCGCGATCTATCTTACCACTCTCTGCACAGTAAACTGCAAATACATGTAGAAGCGCTCTAGATCACGCTATCTCCATACATGCCGTTTTTAACGGAACCGTCCCGTTTTTTATTGTCTTTAGAACCATAAAACGATTTTTGGGAAATAGTATTAATACCAATCGGCTTTCCATAGCATCCGAGTGCTGAGAGGATTACAGTGCGCAACATGCGTGCGCTGTGTGGCTGTGCGCCACACTGTAATAATGAGCGTGCTTGTGCGTATAGTGCTATGCATATCCCTCAGCCATATGCACAGCATGCATGCATACGCTACGTACAGTATATACCGTTTTATTTTTACGTACATGTAGGTTATACAAATGTACGTTAGCACTATCCCGATGTCGCTCATGCATGCTCTACGCAAGTTGAGTCCGCAGTACTCAGTACGTATCATGTAAATATAGTCGTACATGATTTGTGATTTGGTTCCAATTCGGAAGAAAATCTGTCAAAATAAAAGCAACCATGAGTGGATAAGTGTCAGCCAGGGGCCTTGAGGCAGGCCGTGGACCCCTTACTCCAGGGAGCCCCACCACCGCCGGCGGTGGAGCTCCCTGGAGTTACTGGACCCCCTGCCAATGTGCGTTCCGTTTTCTGAATTCCAAATTTTGGCAAGTATGTATCTCTCGTGGACCACCTCCCAGAGGTGGTCCAGTTTGGGATCGCCGTGGATCACCTCCATGGATCATGCCGAAACCTTAGACGTGGCACGATCTAGCTGGTGCTACTTTCGAGCTTGCTATACCTTGTAATGAGAACAGGGTCCCAGTGTAGTACATACAAAGAGTTTACATTTTCTTGATTCTGCTAAGTCATCACTATCAGTGGTTTTCAACTTGTTACTAAGGCACCAAAGTGTTTAAATTTAGAATTCAAAGTAATTAACTATGATGGGGTAATGTGTCATCAAGATTCCAAGGTATCGGGTCTATGTCACTGCAATGAATAGAAAAAGAAGTCTCTACACTTTCATGATACAGTTTATTCATATGAATTGCAAAGATGTCTAGTTGTTTAGTTCAGTTTGATATTAATTTTAGTTTTTGATAATTTGGCCAGATACATATCAGGGAAGGTAAAGGGGAGTTTGTTACTGGTTTATAATTGATTGAATACAAAAATTGCTTGGGTCATTATTAGTTATTTTAACTTAAATAAAAGCATTGTACACTTAGAAGTTGTGATAATGGGAAATCATTTCCATTGCAGTTTCAAAAAATCAACCTTACAATTGTATATCTTTCTCTTAATATCTGGTAAGCATTTGAAGATTTGGATATTTATTTGTCTCCCATATATTTCACTGATTTATACATGCATGTCCAGTTTTGGTACAAGACTTGTAATAGGTTGGCTGTACTACAACAAACCATCTTATGTTTTTGTACAAATTTTTCTTTCTTTCTTTCTTTATTATCATTATGATTTATTCATATTTCTACCCACTTGTTTGTCAACGACCTTAAGTTCCGTATAAAGCATGAAAATTAATTATCTTGGACATCTTAATTGATCCTACAGATTTCTACAATATCTTTTTAAATGCGTGCATACTCGCACAAACAGTAAAAATGCCTTGGACCCCTGTTACACGTACCTCTGAAAGTGGACTGAGGCCGCCTCTGGAGGCGGCTGGATGTATGTGTAACATCAACTTTTTTTAAAAGCCGGACTGAAGCTGCCTCCATCCCAGTCCACCTCTGGATGTGGTTTGAGTCCGGCCTCAGGCGGACTCAGTCCTGCAATCAGTAAGTGTTACACCAAAGTGGACTCGGCGCCGGCTTATAAGCGGAAGTGACTAAACCGTGATAATAATCATCATAATCAACATTACATTGGGCGCGCTTTGGTTACATGGATTGCGCCCCAACGTCAGCTCGTGAAAAGGCGACGTGAAACCGGCCTACATTATGTGTAGACACAAAATTGCGGCCCGAGGTATGTGTAACAGGGGTTTTAATGATCTTGAGGCGGCTTCAAATTGCAGGCGTGAAGCCTGCTCCGGGGCCGCCTTTAAAAGCCGACGCATGTGTAACAGGGTTCTTAGATTGACTGGCATAAATTGTGCATGTGTTATAGGGCATTGTTGAATATTTACAATTTGGGCATGCATTAACACCCTCTAGTATACGCCCACGCGCAACAATATGCACTTGTACGCAAATTGCGCGCATCCACGCAAACATGTAAAAATACTTTTATTGGTCTATAATTGATTCTAAAGTTGATTTCACATCATTTTCAAAATTTAAAGACACTGCACTGTGCACTAAACATGCCGACTTCATACCTTATTATTATTAATCTATCGCATTTCAGGACTGTTCCACAGCCCACCTGTATAGTTGTACTTGTTATTATTCCAGGTACATGTAATTGCCAGAAACCATAATTCATTAAATAATACAATGTAAGTAATGGACAAAACATTTTTTTTAATTTCAGGTATCTTCACTCCTATTACCGGTAATTGTTCTCTCATAGTACATGTATTTGTTTTTGAATCAAATTCAGTCTACATTTACATCTACTACATGTACATGCATTGTAGTAGTTATTTCTAGTGCAAATGAATTGGACCTTTCTAATACTGCGTTTCAAGGCTTTATGTGTATATGGCAGGAGCCAGGAGGAGCTCAAATCTTTTGTTTGGCTTAGCATTATGTTTGAAGGTCATTGTTGTATCACTGGATTTCATTGATTTTTATGTCCTTACCAGCTTTTCATTATGGTTCATAAATCAAAACAGTTCGTAGTTTTTATTGCATTATTTATTTATAAGGTCATAAAATCCATGAACCATCCTGGGAATAGACATGTATATACTAATTGCCGTAGAACATTTTGAAATCTTGTAGAAGAATTGTAATATATCCTCATGCACAAGTAAATTTTAGATCAGACATGTATGTCATGTTCATTTTTATTAGTTATTAATTAGAGTAAGAGTCATTTGATACATGCACCATACAATGTGTACTACATATAAGAAACATGAAAAGAGGAAATCTCTAAGTAGAGAAGGATAACTACATACCACGTACATGAAACAAAATGTTTGTAAACAAGAGCGTATGAAAATGTATACCTGTGCATGTTTGAAATTACTCTTTTAAAAGAAATGAAAAAGGAAATTATAATTTGAATATTTTCAGATACATGTACCTGTAATTACATGTGTTCATACATGTTCATGTACTATCTGTAAATGTAAAGAACATCTTGTTTTATGTATTGATCAATGCAAAGTGTCAGACATACATTAATTATAAATAATTATTTTAAGACCTACGTATATAATATGAAATATTACCTCTAGTTTAAATGTATATTATTATGTTATTATATTACATGTATATAAAAATGGACATGGACATGGACATCCTCCCCACATGTTTTCAGGTGAGGTGATCATTGACCATACACCCAGGGTTACATACATGTATTCAGTATTAAAGACTCATTTTCATGAAATTAAGTACCATTTACAAATGAAATCATTCACAAAATAATTGACAAGAAAATTTTTTTCACCCATCTTTTCAGGTGAGGTGATCATTGGTCACACGCCCAACGTGCTCAAGTTTGACTCCTACAATGGGTTGAACCGTGGAATATCAGGATCCCTCTACTGTACCAACTTCAAGATCAGTTTTGTCACAGCCAACAGACCTGCCCAGCATGTGGTGAGTATATATATATATATATGGTCATTTTAATCCTCTATTATCCCATATCCAAGGACCGACTCGTTAGAGCTTACTAAAGACCGCAATATCTCTTGAGTCGAAAAATTGGCAACGCATTGCTGATGAAAGGCTTCCTGCCAATAGTGGTCATTTTTGTAATCCCTGGAAGAGATTATTTTAGTAATATATTCATATTTTTTTAGCATGTATGTACTTTTTATCAGGTGGGTTGAAAAGAGCAACTTTTGAGCTTGCTCAAAGCTTACCTGACAAAGCACTGACATACAGCCATGGAAAAAATTATTAGACCAAGAATGGTTACTGATAGTGTTATTTTTGTGGTAAGAAGGAAATAAAATATCATATTAAAAAGCAAGGTATAATTGCATAAGTTTGTACATGTGTATGCATATTATAGTACCCTTATTACAGAAGCTTGGTCTAATAATTTTTTCCAGGGCTGTATATATAAAATATTGAAATACACAACGTACCACATTATTTTGCTGATCTGTAAATTGTAATACATGTATATTCTTATCCCTACAAAACTGCAAAGATATGATAAAATACTGTGCAGAACCGCCTACTTCTTGAAGTTGTAATCGATCAAACACAAATTGGCAACTCCGTGACGTACATGTATCTTGCAAGCTCCTCTCCCATTTGCTCAGTACAGTAAATCTCATAAATTTTCATTTTCTTAGTTTTTGATAAAGGAATAGATTTGATTCATACAGGTTTTGTGTAAAAACATATGAGCAGTGATTATATCTATTAAAGGTACATGTATGATTGAATATTTTCTTAGAGAAAATGGAAATGATTTTTGGGGTACAGGGCAAATGGGAGAGGAGCTCTCAAGATATGTCACAGAGTTGCCAATTTGTGTTTGATTGATTACAACTTCAAAAATTCATAACTTTCTTATCGTATTTTGCTCAAACCTTCACTGATCAGTTTATTTAATTTTTCTGCTTCATTTAAAACCAACTTGTAATCAGGATGGACTTTCCTTTTAAGGCACTTGCTGTGATAATTTTAATCTCTATATATGTTCTTCAGTGCGTTGAGTAGTAAGTTCCAAGGGTAGTTGTAGACCATTGACCATAACTTTGGTGTGTGTGGTTATGGACAGGGAGGATCCCTCACAATAATATCCTTCCTTATGAGACAGGTGCAGGAAGTATTGGGAGGATAAGGGGCTCCCGGGGAAATGGGTATCCAAGCAAGATTTGTCAAAATGAAATTTCTAGTTCCATAATGGTGTTGTATATTGATACAGAATATCTACACTTTAAATATCAACTGCAAGTATATGCATGTACATGTGTAGGTTCAAGAGTTGGGATCAAGAGTTGGTCTAGCAGTATTAAAGGGATACGCCACCAGGCGGGCCATGGGGAGAGTCAGGATTGCGTAAGCCCCATTCACTCATACACAAAGTTTGTGCATCGAACGCGTCCGTTGGACTACTGGGATTATATTTCGGACTGCACGAAACTGACCGAATCTCACACAAGAGCTCAAGCTCAGGTGGTGGAGCGTGCATGTTTGCACAGTGACTAGTCTGTCCGAAGCCTGCACCCCACGGCACAACGGCATGATCAGGTAATGATCACGGTGCCCTCTCGTAGCATAAAAATGTCCACAATCTGCGATTGAGTATCCCTTTAAACGTCTACGGGCAGCTCTTTGTATTCGCCTACAAACTTTCTCTGATCGGTCCCAGATTCGAATCTCAGTCAAGTCTTTCGGATGGTGACGTTAAAGGTCGGTCCCAGATGTAAATAATCATATTTGATTGATTCATGTCTGTCAAAACTCAATTACACACACACACACACTTACATATAGGTTCAGGTGTTTAGAATTGAAATCTTAAGGGCCTTATCTTATAAAGAGTTCAATTTAATGATTCAATTTAATGGCAACTAAAATCATTCGCAACTGTGTACTTATACATGTAAGAGACAGGACTTATGGTTAATTTTAAGTTACGATCAATTCCACTCAATCACAAACTCTGTCAGAGTTTTCTAGAGTGGTATTAAGCTAGATGTAGATGTAGGGAAAGTTTACATTTGAACACTACCCATTCAATATATTTTTTATTTTCCAGAGTTTATGATTTGCATGATCATGATCATTGATTTGTTGGGGGTGGGGAAGGGATAGACAGTATTAAAATGGGCTATTAAATACTAGTACATACATGTAGTCAAATCTGAATCGAAGAAAGAGAAAAGATCAGATTGATACTTTGTTATTACAAACTTTTGAGAAAAAAATTATCAGGTACTGTAAATGCATGTAACTTTTATTTGTACTGAAAATGAGATGTCATCATACTCCCTTAAAGTGAACCCCATGTAAGGGCTCAGAAAACTGTCGAGTTCATAAGAAATCCTTTTCTACGCCCCAAGGTAAATAAACAGCAGTTCACATGATGTTATGACTCTACAAATCTTTTTTAGAAAGATATATCTCAAAGTAAAGGCATGTTTGTCATGATCACAAGGGAATAAGCATGAGGAATGACTGAGAATAATCTTAACTCACAGGTCTAAATGAATTTATCAGATGTAACTGTACATGTATTTGGTTGGTGATGAAACACAATTATTTCATCACTGAGTGACATACCTACATGTACATGTACATGTATGTTGTTAATTGTGCTCATTTTTATAACATTTATGCGTTCTAACTGCCACATTCCTTGACGGATTTCTTTCAAATTTTGAATGGAGTTGTATCTTGGTACAAATTACCCATCTATAATTTCTGATGATGCTGCCCCCAGTGTTCCGTCTTTTATAAGGTAAAAGGCCATATTTTTGTGGATAGATTGTGTGTGCTCTGGCGGTCACATTTCTCAACAGATTTTGTTCAAATTTTGCATAAAGTTGTCTCTTGGTATAATCTAGAAGCCCATAGATTTTGGTGATGCTGCCTCCAGTGTTCTGTCTTTTATAGGGTCACAGGTCATATTTCGATAGATGTCTTGTGTGCACGCTTGTGTGCGCTCTGGCGGTCACATTTCTCAACGGATTTCGTTCAAAATTTTGAAGGTGTCTCTTGGGGTATAATCTAAAAACCTAGAGTTTTGGGTGATGCTGCCACCAGTGTCCCGTCTTTTATAGGGTCAAAGGTCATACTTTGGAGGATGGTGTGCGTGCACTCTGCAGGCCACATTTCTTCATGGATTTCTTTCAAATTTTGGATGAAGATGTATCTTAGTACAATCTACACATCTATACTTTTTGGTGATGCTGCCCTCATTGTTCCTTCATTTATAGGGTCAAAGGTCATTTGTCCATTTTGTGCACTCTTCTGCATTTCTTTCAAATTTTGTATGGAGATGTACATGTACATGTACATGTATCTTGGTCAAATCTACACATCTTTAGTTTTTTGGTGATGCTACCCTCATGGTTCCGTCCTTTATAGGGTCAAAGGTCATATGTCTTTTGTGCGCTGTAACTGCAACATTTCTTGATGTATTTCTTTCATATTTTATATGGAGGTGTGCCTTAGTAAAATCTACACATCTTTAGTGTTTGCTGATGCTGCCCCCAGTGTTCCGCTTTTTATAGGGTCAAATGTCATATTTTAGTGGATATCTTGTGTGTACGCTCTGCAGGTCACATTTCTTGACAGATTTCTTTCAAATTTTCTATAGAGATGCATTATACTCTAATCTACACACATTGTTTTGGTGATGCTGCTCCAAGTGTTGACAATAGTCCGGGCCCCTGGTGGCAATCTCTATGCCATCCTTTTGTTTGAGGGAAGGGGGGGGGGGGGGTTCTTTGTCCCTCCCTCGAACAAAAGGATAATTAATGCAGAAATCGCTGCCAGTGCCGGGGGATACATTCGCATTGCGCGGCAATGGACATTTCTAGCTCTTAAAGGTTGACTAAATTAGAGAGAAAAAGGGTGCTGTATTTTTGCCTTCCAATCACAAATCTGGCAACTGATTGTCCAAATTATGTCTCGTTTTGGCGAAAAAGGGGGAAAAGTAGAGGTTTTGGGACCGTTCCTTAAAACTCGGGTCATGGCTTACAGGAAAAATACAGACTCTAGCATCATATATCAAATACAAACTTTTGAAAATGTTGTCTCATCTTATTATTCTTGAGAGCTATCAGGTATTCTGATTTATATTTAATCTTAAAAAATGACAAAGCAGATTGAAAATTTGGTTTTTCCTTTCTGAATTTACAACGATAAATATAAAAACGTGTGCACAAAAGAAAGAAGTTTATACATAAATAATTTTGTTGGTCTTTGTTACAACCAAAAAGTCTTTGAAAGGATGAGAGTTGTACCCGTGTCCCTAATTTTGAACTCAAAAGTTTTTCCAAACATTTCCAAAGAGGATTTACAACTACGCATTCAACCATAAAATGCTGAATAGAGTCAATTGATTGATTACAAAGACTGCATAATTCAGTGTCAGACCTCTTAATTTTATGCAGAAAATCGTTAGTGGCTGTAGCCTTATGGAAAGTTTTAACATAAAAAGACCTTAGTTGGGTTTCAATTGTGCACTTAAGATTATTCCTGTGGACCAACGTCCATTCTTCATCATTTAAATCTATACCAAAAATGTCATTCCACTTTCTGCTTCTATCCTTGGGTAACAGTTGGTCCGTAAAGATTGAATAAGAAAATTTTGAGAGACTATTACAACTGAATAACTTACTAACCACTAAGACATATGGGTCCCTTGAGTCACTGGACCACGTTCCAAACAAAGGGATAGACTTGATAAGGAAAGAATACTTCCTTCTATCACGAATTGAAATATTAAATTCCAATACCAATTAAAAAAACTCCTTAAGTGATTACCATCAAACTGTTTTAATACCTTTATCATACCACTCCGAATACCGTTCCTTAAAACTTGTGAGCTGATTGGCTAATTGACGTCACACCCCCAAGTGACGTATGAAGAGTAAGAGGCACAAGATCTGCAGGCTGCAGCATATAACATTGTACACACAATGCGGTATTTGACCCCTCTGTTCAACGGACAATTTATGAAAAAAGGACACTAATAAATATTGTCTTAGGAGTGAATAATCATTATCAGTATATATTTTCTACAAGATCAATGAATACTTTTGCCCAAATATACAGCTCTTGTTTTTTTGTTATTGTTTTTGTTTTTGAACAATGTTCTCATCCATCTGAACTTGCCGAACGAAAGTTTTGCATTGGTCTTAAACGTGTACACAGCCATTTTATGCGTCTGTACAATGTACTACACATCTTTAGTACGGCAACTATGTTCTCCTCGTCCTTAGCGACTGGTGAATGATTTTGTTTTGTTTATTTCACTTTCGGCTTTTTTTTTACTTCGCTTTACATACCGGACTTTGGCTGAATTCGAGTACGGTAACTTATATAGAAAGATGAAAAGTGACCGTGATTCCATGTTGGAGGACTTTTTGAGCCAGATACGAACTCTGATTTATCAGGTGATTTATCACATCCCGAAGGCAAAGAAGCTCAAGTGGCTAGGGGAATTCGACCATATTATATGTTTGAACCCCTCACAGAAGACATGCCAGGGCCTGCTGAAGGGGCCGCGGGTGAAGTACCTCCAGGGAGCTCCAACACGTTGGAGCTCCCTGGAGTTACGGGTGAAGCTGCTGCAGCTGCTGGAGATGATGACTGTCATCGAACAAAGATTGGAGGATGACTTCAAGTCTGATCGTTGGAATAGCTGAATCTTTTAGCTTGCTTCTCCTTTTCTTCATGTCAAATTCGGAATACAGGCCAGGAACCTCAAAATCGGCTTCGGCAAAGTGATCACTGCAAATTGTACTCCACTCACTTGGCCAGCCCTTGCCACTCTGCCCGTGTGAGCTTTACCAAAAGTTGCGACCCACAATTTCCGTAGATTTCATCTTTAGGAAAATCATTTAGGCTTACATCATCTTTAGGGGTCTCGCTACAGCCCGCAGCTATACACCGATTGGCATAATTGATGAAATTGTGTCCCCGAATCAACGTTATTGTGAGGAATTAAACACAAAAATATGCAATGCAAATGGTCGATGCGTTGAATATCATGCTCGCGCTCGGCACCGTACTGGGCTGGGCCTGCAAGGCCTCCGGGCGTCCACGGTATAGGTGGGTGGAATATTTTTCTTTACTTCTCGTACGTCACAGATCACATGATCACGATGTCGCTTCAATGTTTTTTTTTAGGGACGGGGCTTATGACTGTGTAAATCAGCAAAAATGTATTTTTCAAATGATTATGAAATACGACTGAATGCATAAAAAAGTGTGTAATAGATATTTTTTGGCTCATGATGACTCCTTCCTAAGAAAAATGGGCAATTAATTTCTATTTTAGTCACCCTTTAACTAATATATGTTATGTGAATTTATTTTCAGTGAAACTCAGCGCATTCTAAAAACATTTCTTTGATTAGACTGCTTGTGTACTGTAATCATTGATGAGAGTGAAACCAATTGGTAATTATCGATTTTAGCACCATTTCAATATCAAATTTGAAGGTCACATTTTGCAGCTCTTGACATGCTTCATTGTGTGAATACCAATACACATTATTTTCAGACATGTACAGTGTACATACAATATGGATTTGTTCGTGTGCATTATCATGTGATATGTAAAAGAGATATTGAAGACATCATTAGGAACATAATTCATGACATCCCTTAAATGTACATGGAAGCATTAACAAGAACATACACATATATACATGTATATAGAAGCAATAGCAAGAACATGTACATGTACATCTATATAGAAGCACTATCAAGACAAAAGAACAAACAAAACGAAACCATCTCATTTTATATTCAAGTGCTGATTAAACCTAAATTGGCCCTTATGATTTAAAATTGTTCATTATATCCTATCTTCTCCAGATTGAGCTCGACCACAGAAATCATCTTTTCAAGGAGAATGACATCCCACTCACAGCAGTTAGCCAGCTCTTTCATAGTAAGTACAACTCTCAAACTACCTTAGTCTTAGGAATAGAAATGATATACAACAGATGTACTTAACTTGCTTAGATATCGAGTGTGTTTTGATCTCTGTCATAGTAGTGCAATAGAAATGAATGCTGCATCCTACACTGTACCGAACAGAATTGTCCTGCCTCCCATGTGATATGAAATGTAGCTACGTGACTCTACATTTTGGTAATTTCTTTCTTCATAAATAAATAGATTCTCCAATATACATGTAATGTGTGCCAGTTGCAAGAAATTTGAAAGAAAATACCATTATGATTTACTGCTGCTCTTGTCTTCTATGCTTCCTGCAATAAAAGTTAAAAATGGAAGAGACCATTATTCTAGAGTGGAGTGTTTCCTTTATTAAAGAGAGGAAAATAATGCCCATGTTTGTGCATGTAGACTTTAAAACATGAATTATTGAATTGGATGCTAATAACATGCATACATAAACATTTTTCATAATAATACTCTTTGATTTCCTTTTCCTAACCTAAATTTTTCTTTGGGTAGTCAGTAATGGTACTGGTAAGCGACGTCAGATGATTCCCGGGATGGGGTCGACGAGTAACATCAAGCTCATTGAGATCAGATCCAAGAACTTCAAAGTGCACATGTTCAGCTTCAAGTTCGCACCCAAGAACACTGTCAAAACGGTAAGAATGCATGGCAACCTGTGGACTGTGAAGAAAGAGCCATTATGCCTGCAGTTCGACAGTTCTTCTGTACTTGATATATCATGTTTTGCAGACCTTGTACTCTGAATGTTCCTTTGCACGAATAAAAATCTGGGTTTTTTTTTTGCATTAAGTGTATATTATTCAAATATTATTTGCATTTGCAAGTATTTTGACACTAAACATAGGTTGTGATCACTGTACATGTGGGAATTTCAAACTAGTATTCATTGTCAGTTCTGTCATGAAGAAAGACATTTGTTTGGGATACTTTCAGAAGTTATTTTTTATACAAAACAAATGATGAATAGTGGTAAAATATGGCGTAACACCTTCATGCACATGTATACATGACCGATTTTGCCAATTTGACATATTTAAAGTGGTCATAACATTTAACGAAATGGGAACTTTCTTCTGATTTCTCGCAAACTTTCTCTAATAATCTTTTCTGAGTGCTGCTCCTGCTTTACTCAAAGCAACAGCAGGGTTTCGTTTCCTTTGAACACGAACCCTTGACATTCAAACATGGCGTATGTGAACCAGTATTAACATTCCCCAGGTTCCCAGGATGCGTCTGCAGAGTCTGGATCCTGTGGCACAAAAGCGTAGGTTTGATTTGCTATTTCCTACAATCGATTGGTCCTCTGTCAACAAGCAATCAGGCTCAGCCTTTCATGAAGAGGTGGTGTGGAACTGCGGATGTTCAGGGACCACTGATTGAGTGTAGGAAACTGAGATTGTGTGTAGGCTGTGTGTAGATAGGCCCAGATATCTTAAATTGCCCCAGGACTTTGAAATGTTATCATGTGCGACTTAGGGAACTGCTGAGAATAGCCAGGATTGTTCTACATGTATGTGGACAAAAATACATTTCACAGTGGACTTATCCGTCAGGGCCCTGTTTCATAAAACTTGTTATCAATAACAAGTTGCAATAACTGCAGTTATAAGCTACTGAAATCCTTGCAAGTTTTATGAAACAGGACCCAAGTTTGCTTTCTGTTGAGCTGTAGAGTGAATAAACTGTCCAATGGCTGGTTGTCTTATCTTGTTATAATAATAATCAAGGCTTTACGATAACTTTTTGTAGTGGGTCCGGACTGAAACTTGTAGGGCCTGTATGCATGAGCCACATGTTAAAATTTTGAAATTTTTTGGGTCTGGACTTAGAATTTGTGTGCACAGGACACATGGGCACCTGTTAATGTCCAGCCACGTAATCACTAAATAAAGCAATAGAAAACATGAGATGAATACATGTAGGTGGAGGATATCTTTATTGTTGCCGTATGGGGGCTGCACTGGTCCATAATACGGAGAGCAAGAAACTGTCCATTTGGACCCTTTTTCAGACTTTATTTCTTTAATTTTCCATTTCCTTTCAGTTCTTTTTATAGTCAGAATTACCCCAAACTGGGAGGCAAAATCAGATAGAAAATGGGAGACCTTGAGGGTGTTTGTTCATTACTTCATTTTGACCGTCATTCAGCGCACTGACCTGCAAAACCCTGTTAGTCTGGTCACGGCGGCGGTTGATGAAAAGCTCGGCCCATTTAACCTTAGCTACTAAACTGATCACATCATCAAGTGACCTCCTTCTCAATTCTGCTTGTCATGCTTGTGTTCCATCCTTTCATCATCTTGGGAGCTTTAATCTTATGAGACAAATCAGAAGTCTAAACCATTTAAGATTTATCGCCATCAGCTGATTGGCCCCATCATTTTAACCCTTTAGATACAAAGCCAGAGGTAACTCTGCTTGGGTCATGGAAAATGCATGCTCTACCGAAATTGAAACGAACCAGACAGAACAAGTTAGTATAGCCCCAATCTGCTTGTAGACGATAGGAAGGCTTTCAAGAGTTGTTATTACATCTCTCCAAAGTTGTTACAGACAGTCCTTAAAAATGTCGAATTTGGACTACCCATTGGAATTTCGTACATTCTCTACCCTTCCCTGCCCCTTTCCTTCCCATCAGGTCTGTCTTTCTACAGTCAAATGATTCTAATCTTACCTCATCCTCGGTATGCTTAGATTATTGGATGCTTCTGGTCAGAGTAAAATTTAGTCAGTGTTTGACCTCCCAGTATTGTCTGATGGTGAATTGGCTTCAGTTATATTTGCATTTGTCACTGTAATTGTGTTTGTAGTTTTAACAAAGATAACAAATATAAAACAGCACGATGTAATCATCATCCAGAATTTGGGTTTTTCTTTTTTGTTTACCAATGCTACATGGAATAGTTCTGTTTGATCGACATGCATACATCTAACTTCCTGTTTTGTCCATATGCTGTACTGCTAGAAAAACAAGCCCTGTAAATCAATTTCTGTTCTCTATTGTTTAGTGAGGGTTTTCAGGTTAACCACAATGTCTGCAAAGGCTATAAATTTGGTAAGAATATATATTTTTTCATTAGCTTATTAAACAATCGTGGTTTAATGGTTTAAGACCAAAAAGTTGAGGCCAGAATCTTCTTCTATCGAGAAACTGCTCTTTTCAAAGTCGTATACTGTAGCAGAGAGACTCTTCCCCAGTCAAAGAAACGTATGTGTGCTTTCCAAAGCCCAGCCCAAATAGTGTTAACAAGAGTAGGGTTGTTGCCTACAATATGTCAAAAATTAATTCTGTCAAATCAAGCATGACTCACAATACCATTGTGTCGCTGCAAAAGTGAACATGCAACATATACACTATTTGAATCCGACATGTTGCACTTCTTCTGCCATCCTGTAAAACCCATCTAATCCACTGCCCCAATTATACAGGAATTATCCATCGACAATGACCTTTTTATGGAATAAGATGACTTCGCTCACCGCCATGTTGATAATTCGAAAAGCTCTTGACCATGACGCTAATACTAGATATACCATGCCCAGCTGTTAGTGTCAGATAGGGGCGGGAGACAGAGTAACAGTTCTGACCTCATTATACTCAATGAATCATGATAGATAGCCAATATTTGGTTGGGAGTAATTAATTACGTGATTCATGTGTCTGTAATTTGATAAGCCAGACCCTTTCTAGCGGAGAAGACTCTCTATCATACATTTGTAGCATATAATGTTCACCATGGCTTGCGTTTTGGCCACTCTCTGAATATGTTACATGTTCAAGAACAAAAATATTCTATATACATCAAAATAATTTGCATTGTTCTTCAAATCTATTTTTAGAAAGAGAGAAATCAGTTGACACCCAGCTTACAGAAATATGTCTAAATTCCAACATCTGTGATGTGATAGGGCTCATATTGACATGAATTTGCATAAAACATGCATATACAAGCCTCTAGAAAAGTACTTTCTATTTTAAAAGTTTTCTGTATCCTATTAATACCTGTTATTTTATGTCATAAAGTAAAGGGATCGTAGTTGGACTGCTTATATATATTAATACTGCTGCAGTAGCTTTTACGCCGAAGTGGTGTATGAAACATTCACAGGTGAATTTGTTGTCGGCCTGTTGCAGAGGGTCGATACATCAAAATCCATACCTGCACAAGGAGTAATAGGGCGTATCTTTTTAAACATCCTGTCTGAGACATTCGATAGGAAACCCATGTTTAGAGTATGCCTCGTTAGATAGATGTGTAGTGGTGTAGCAGTGTATACAGATGTTCCATGTTATTCATGTTATTATACTGCTGGGTACCATCATATAATGTTGAATTTCAGGAATGATAGGTAAAAGATTTAGACAACTCCATACACCCAATGGGTACCAGCTCCAAATTGGTCTGAAATTGTGGATGTATTTGCTCGTAGATGAAAATCATATAAAGAGTAAGTTATTTCTTGCTGGGAACAGTGATAATGGTTTTATATCTTCAGTAGATTTCTTTCTCTTTATGCACAATAATCCTTACCCTTACATTGCAAATATATTTGCATTCTATTTTCATTTTAGAAGCAAACAATATATTGAAATGTTGATAACTTCAGAAACCAAAATGTTAGATTAATCCAGGATCGATGATATAAAGCTGACAGACAACTTGTAGACTCTTAAATATCTTTTGATTAATGAGCCAGGTTTACTGAAGGATGTAGCTCACTTAATGAACTGTACTCAATCATCTATGTTTCTTATAATGCTATTTCCTGTAGAGCTACACGAATGCAGGTTTTTATCAAACTGGATGCGATGTCCGATCCTTTCGGACACAGCAGCAGTTGCATGAATTATGAAATGTTTAGAAGCATCCATTAATAGCCAACTCTCCTTGTTTTTTTTCCCTCCCCTTTTTTGTGATCAATACATGTAAACTCAACTGTACCCTCTTTTTAAAATAAGTGCAAAATATTGTGGGGAAAATGACCATATCTATGAATTAATGTCAGTATCATGCTTACATATTTAATAAAGAAAATCAGATATTTGGGTAGAAAAGGGTAGAGAGTTTTTTGTTGTTGAGAAGTTACATATATTAAACAATAAAGGAATTCTCATACTAGACCAAATATATTGAGATATGATGGAAATCCAGTATAGGTATTTATACACAACCATAGCCTATGAAAGTTGATATCCCAACAGGGAAATGTCTGGAAGATTCACATCTATGTGATTCCTCTTTCCGCTGAGGTCCACAAGCTCCAGATGGTAACCTAATGACGGGAATTCCGGACCCACTTGATGCTCTTTCCACCCTGCCATATTGACAGAGGATGGAATAACATGAGACTTGCGTGAGCTCTCCGGCCACTAGCAGCAGCTGTGAAACTATCCTCATGTTTCATTAGAGATTTATTAACTTGCCCGTGATATGATATTCATATATATTGACAGAGGACAGAATAACATGAGACTTGCGTGAGCCTTCTGGCCACTAGCAGCAGCTGTGAAACTATTATCGTGTTTAATTAGAGATAATCATGTACATGTATCATGTATGTGGTTGAAAGTTAGAATTTTGCCAATCCATTGCCAATCCATTGCCCTTCTCACATATTACAATGTTGCATCCATGTCTCCAAACGCTGCCTTGGTTTTTATGACTTGGTATTTAGTGTGTTTTGTTTTTGTGTTGTATGTTTTTTCATGAGTGGAAAACAATTTACTTCTGGACAGTTTATTCAATTCATTTTGCTATGGTACTTAATTTTGTTGTCCCACGGAAGACGCTTTGAAAGAGTTTAAAACTGGAGATGTGTCATGGGCAGCCACTGATTTCAGATGCTGTTTTTAATGTTACCATCTTGAAAGGGATACTCTGAAGGTATTCATAGAGAGTTGATTGGCTGTTGTGAGGTAGACTTTTCCAATTTCTTATTGTCGGGGAAAATTGAAGGTGCATGCGTATCAGTCTTAGTTTGGCTACTTTGAAATGGTGCTATTATCTTATGTCTTTGGATGAACCTTTAGGTTCTAGTTTTCAAATAGTCCTCCAGTTTTGAAAGAGACATTAGAATTTTTGGATTGAAATTATTCAATGATAAGTCATTCTTTAATAGTGCACTATAAGATTGGTCTACGATCAGCATTTCTGACGAGACAAAATGCATAAATTGATAGCATTCTCATGACGCAATGATGACAGGCCCTATGTACAGAATTTTTACCTACACAAACAGCATGCAGTAATACCATAAGCCAAATCATATAGATTGATTTATTAACAATTTAAACCATCTATGAACTTTATTCTAGCAAATTGCTTCATATACATGCAGATGTTAGTGCACAGGGGCGAAGAATGGTCAACTGTACTTTGCAAAGGTACGATTCTTTTGATTGTCTGAGGGCATCGGGCTGATAATTGCAACTGGCCATGTTTTGGACAGGATATCCTTCCCTTTGGAGCACAGATTCAGTTGTATTGGACACAATGCCAAATATCAAATGACCCTATCTGCACCTCTTCTATCAGCCTTCAGTGATCCTATAATCCTTGCTAATTTTAGGTTAATCTAATCAATTAAAAAACTTTTTTTTCCCACCAGGTTTAGAGTGCATCTGGTAACTTTCAGATCTCCAGCTTTTGAATGTAAAATATATTGTAAATGAGCCGTTCTCCGTACTAAAATTTCACTTTCCCAATTGAACGTAGGATTGTTGTGATTCACTTGGTGAAGCTTTCATAATGTTTACTTTCAATCATGTTTTATTTGTGGTGACAGCCAATTCTGTAAGTGACTTTTTGCATCAGAAATCGTTTAGTTACATAAGTGTATAGAAAAACTGATAGATTAATAAATCCATTAATTATATTTGAACACATATCATCCAGTCCAAAGAAGAATACAGGGCCCCGTTGCATAAAACTTACCATTAATGGTAACTCTGCTAACTACCATGGTAACATCTCTCAACAGCCAATCAAAGTCAAGGTTTCCATGGGAGTTACCATTGATGGCAAAGTTACTGTTAATGGTAAGTTTTATGCAACAGGGCCCAGATTCAGTTTCAGTGAAATTGAAACATCCTAGTTTTCAATAATAAACTTAAGCTTGTTTTATCACAAAGAACCTCATTATTTATGATGTATTCAAATTTATGGGCTCAGCTGATATTCCTGTATCTCATCGGATACGCTATTAAGATTCACGTTGATGTCTTTTAAAGTTATACTACTGGGGAAAAGGTCAAGAACATTATGTTTATATATTATGATTTAAGAGAAAATGAGAGCATAATGATTTCTTCATAACTTGTTATATCTTCCCGTGGTCTGTTGGAGATCATGTAAGAGACGCATCGGGGAACTTAATATGAAATGTCAAGGGAACTTCTAGTAGCTTGCACGTATCGATAGCCATTACAGGGTCAGATTTGGATGATTTTAAGCTTGAGAAGGGGGGCGATGATAGTACTAAAGGGAGAAGAAGTATTTATGCACTTTATAATCTTGATGACTGGAAGAGTGTTGCTCATGCCTTTTGCACTCTTTTGTCAAGAGATAATACGAATGTGACTTAGGAAATATCCAAATGTAGTCGTCTCATTTGCATGTTTCTTCTGAATTCCTGTAAGAGTATGGAGGGAGACCTCATCAATTATCCATTGGCACTACCAAGCAGTAGAAACTTCAGTTTCTGCTTGTGATGGTTGCACCGTTACTCGATTTTTGCAGAATGCCTCGAAATAGTTGCATTAATTTTTGTTTATTCCAATTTCTTGCATCTGTCTTTCTGACTTCTTTTTCATTATTTTATTCCATTTAATATGACCTGGTTCATGTATTTCAGGGGAGAGTTTCATCAAACGTTTTGTCAGTGATTTTTACTGACAAATTTGCTCTGAGCCAATCAGATGCAAGGATTTCAGTAGCTTATAACAGTTGTCTGTAAAAATCACTGACAAAACGCTTGATGAAATGCTCCCCTGAACACGTCTATTGAACTACATTGCACAAAAAATACTGCATGGTATTTGTTTTGTTCAAAGGGTTAAATATGCACGCTGGTTGATCTTCCCCTTTAATTTCTTCTGCGGAGACATTCATGTTAATCTACATAGTCTAGTCATAAAGTCATGTGCTTTTGAATCACCCTTAATCTTGCCTCAAGTACATGTAGGTGGGCTGTAAGATTCAATAAGAAAAAGTTAAGGGAAAAAGTTGATCATATCTGAGTTATGACTCAAATTCATCCATTACCTGAGTCTGGGAATCCGTATTCCACAACCCCTTCAACCCCTCCACTGCAGAACTTGTATACAGGGATATGCACTCTGCATAACTTACCTAAATGTGATTATGGGAAGGATATAAGCTGCACATGATCAACTTAGGCTAGCTTGAATGTAAAAAGCAGCAGCAGAATTAAGAATTAAAAAAATTATACATGATCAACATCCAGCATTGATTTAGAATAATAGATTATGTTAGTTATATTATGTTAATAGTTATGTTTTTTTAAATGGCTTTTGTTGCAATTTACTACAGGATGAGGTTAGAAGCATTGATTTCAGACTATTTCTTCTTATCTTAGTTCATCTAATAGTGCCTTTATCTTGAATTTGTTTATAAGCATGAAGACCATTTTGCTTTTCATTTGAAAGCATATCAGCAGTAAAGCTGGTAACTGAATAATTCTTATAGTTATATAGATATTGATATAGTTTGTACATATTATACCTTAGCCCCCCCCCCCTCCCCCACCCTTTCCTTCCTAACATCTCTATGCGGTCAGCAGAAAATAGCTTTCCAAGCTACTCTGCAGAGGCCCAAACGAGGCTTCTTGGGCAGTAGGTCGGCCATGTGAGGAGACATGTGGGTAATTGATTTCCTGAGAGGGGGTTACCCCCACCTCTTGCCTTGGCTAAGGACATACTGAGTGACAGGAGTATGACTAATATACATTATCTAATGTGGCTTTGATCTAGAGACCTGCAGTGTAAGAAGTAGACACATCAGATTGAATTTTCGTCTGAAAAAGACACAACTCTTGGCAGGTTTTCAACTGGTTTGGGAAACTTTTGACACAAGCCTGGAAGGGCAAAGATAGGTTTGAGTGTCTTTGTATGCTGTTTTTCAAGAGGAAGATTTATATCTAACAGTTAATGCAGAGGCTCAGGAAATTATTCCTACTAGAAATATGACCCCTTCCTCATAAAGTAAACAATGAAACATACATGTATCATCTATCATTGAGAAATATCAGTATGTAAAGTACACTTTAAGTAGTATCACATACATTTTTAATTTATGTTGGGTTTTTTTTTGGTTAAAGAGAGTAGAGATACATTAGTGTAAAAAAAATTCATGCTATGGCATGCCATATATATATTTCTCACTTATAGTGTATAAGTTCTTGAAGTTCTAAGTATTGCATTGGTCACAGATCCATCATCAAAATGAATTCTAAGTAAGTCGACTAAAGTAGAGAATTATTCTCCTTTTGAAGGTGGAATTTATAAATAGAGTATTTGCAATTTTGTTTCTGTTTATTTAGATGATCAACACAATCTTGCATCATGCCTTCCCGACCAATCCACAACTCCTCTTTGCCTTCTTCTTTGAGCTTCCATCCAACTCTCCCAACTCGCGCCCCAAACGCTCCGAGTCCACCCACAACTCTCTCACAAACGGACACGAAGCAAAGAAGGCGTTGCCAGTCCGCAGCGGAACCCGCATCAAGGGACTTCTCCATCCTCAGCCTAAATACACGCCGTACCGTGACAGAATATCGGCGACGCCTCCGCCCCCGCCGCCGAATAAACCAGACCGGGAGAGGCACGGGAGGACGCCGCAGTTCAGACGGGCAGCAGATTGGGAGCAACAGATAAAGAGGATGGGGGCACGGAACGTCAGGGTCACAGAGGTCAACCGAGAATTCAGGTTATCAGACAGGTGAGAAAACAAGAGAAGTAGGGGGTGGAGGGGAGTGGGAAGAGATTAGGAGGAGGGTAGGAGGTGGGTAGGAGGTGAGTCGTATATAGAAGGTAAGATTTTTATTAAATCCAGGATTGCAGGATTCACCTCGATATAGGTTGGCTATTGCAGGCCCAGCTTAAAATGAGTGTTTTAAGTTCCATTTGAAAGTGCTAGAGAGATCTATATGGGCCTGCAGTCAGATGATCAGAAAGTTTGTTAAAATGCTACTTGAAGGAATACCAGAATGATGACCGCTCGCTCAAGACAATAATAGTTGTAAGTTGGAGAAAGACATACATATGTACATGTAGGTCAGGAGGTCAGAAAATGGAGGGCACAAGATAAATGAGGAACTCCAGCAAGTAAGAAAACAGACTGGAAGGACCAACCCATGTGTGTTCAGCAAGGTGAGAAAACATGGTACCAGGAAATGGTATAATTGACAGGGCTCACAAGGGTAGGATCACAGATATTGGACTAAAAAAGCATCAGATAGTGCAAGCACTCAAAGTGCTTGCTTATTTGTACATCATATTATTATAGAGAAATGTTTGGTTATTTGTTCAATATCCTGTCCTTTCACATTGTTTTTAAATCGTATCTATTCTAAATATAAATCATTTATAGTGAGGCATGATAACCAATAATTAAAACATTAATAGAAGTAAGGAAAGTGAAACAATATCTAGAAGGCATTTCAAAAACAAGCATTTCTAAATGTAGTATTAAAGGGATTTCTGCTTGAGGACCCTTGTAACTAATATAAAGAATCTGGGGAAAAATATTCAACATATATAATTAGGTAAAATGACAATAACCATTATTTTAGACATTTAGAAATAAGGAAATTGAAACAATATCTTGAGGGCATTTCAAGAACAAGTAAGTGGTGAACCTGCAAATAGTTCGGGAAGTAGTTTTGGGGAGTCTTGTAAAATAATCTGGGAGAAAAATTTAATTTAATGATAATAAACTTTAGTTTGGATATTTAGGAATAAGGAAAATGAAATAACCTCAGGAAGGCATTCAAAAAAAAATAAGTGGTGAACCTATGTGTACTAAGAGTAATTGGTTTGAGGAACTTTTGAAATGTTGTAAACTAATCCCGGGGAATGTTTCAAATGGTTGCAAAGAATATCATTGGTCCAGGATGAATTAGTGTCACATGAAGGAGAAGAGCTGTACAAAGTATTTAGAGCTAACATCCTTTCAGTCCTATAACAGCTGAAATGCTCTGCTAACTTTGCTCTGACCAATGAAGATACTATTCCCCTCTGAATTTCCTTCCCCGCTATCTCTTCTTGACACAGCCACCAGGTAACCAGTCGCTAGAGCTTAACCCAAACCCAAATTGGCAGCTCCGAGCACCATTAATCAATTCGACCGCGCCGTCCAATATTTCAGGCCAGCCCTTGATTAAATCCCTCCTTCCGCTGAACGATGCCACTTCGGCAGCGGTGATGGCACGAGCAAAGGTCTCCCCTTGGTCTCTTCACTGTCCTTCCACTTTTTGTTTGCAGTGTGGGATAACTGCCGATCAGTCCGCTAGCACAGACTCTACTCTGAACCCAAAGTTTCATTTTGACGTCATCCAAGTTCAGAATTGCTTGATAGTTGTGCCAAATAGATCAGCTCATTCTGTAAAAACAAATATACACAGAAGTTCAGAGTGATCTATTATTAGATTTGGAAAAATTTCAACCAGCTTTGCAAAACCCCAAAGACCTCTGTACACATCTCAAAAAGAGTTCCTGGGAATAAAAATCATTCTTATACTAGCTGTGCACATGTTTGTTTATGTAACTCTGCATCCCAGATTCCACAAGAGTTTGTGCAAACGTTTGTGTGGCTAGGTTTGGACATTGCTGCTTCTCTCTCTTTACCACCTCTAACTGGCCTATCTGCGTTAATCCTAACAGCGCCCACTGTCAGAAGCAATATCTTTGCCATAATTTTACCATCCCTCACCTGATGTGCGAAGGGGTCGCTCTTGCTTTTTGAATATATTTAGGAGGAGGGAAATTAAATCAAGAACAAAGCGCTTTTTGCCTAATCATTTGACAGTCGATGGGGCATGTGTGACCACACAGGAAATTGGCTCAAATTGAAGGATATTTTACGGTTGCTTATGGATTTCATTTCACTTTGGCTGATTTTTTTCTTTAAATTTAATGAATTCCTGAAGAGAAAAAGTTTAAAAAGATCTTTCTTCATTGAAATATTTTGTTTGTTTCAATATTATCCTCGAACACGATAACTTATGTCAGGTGATACCATAAACTTAATTTTTTTTTTTTTTTTTTTTTTTTTTTTTTTTTTTTTTTTTTTTTTTTTTTTTTTTTTTTTTTTTTTTTTCACCTTAGCGCTCTAGAGGGAGGAGCAGCTTTGGATCCCTCTTTCAACTCTAGTTTATTTTAACTATTTGTACAGTTTGACAACTGCTGAAAAGTTAACTATTACTTCATCATATATCCTGGATATGATTGGTGCAGCAAAGACCTGGAATGACTGCAGTATATTACTGATATTCATCGTTTGAATATCATTTTTCTCATTCCATGACTGTGCAACTAGGAAAGCCATAGTTCCATCCCTATGCTATCTTGGTGCACATGGCTTTGAAATCTGCATGAAAAGAGCTTTTCATTGGTCCTTCTTTACAACTTGACAGGGCCATCTATTCACAAGCAGTTAATCTTTTAATCTTCATTCAATTGCTGCATTGGACATGGGAACTTTGAGTCTACTCGGCTTACTTGTTTTATGTTGTCTGATAGCAAGCATCAGTGATTCCACAGAGGAACAGTATGCAATCGATTACACCACTTTTCATCATGAACTATTCAATAAGTCTCGTTTTAAACTTGTTGGAAGGAGAGTAGCCTATTATTGGAACACATCAGCAAGTTTTCGTACTTTGCTTCTCACATCAGGCGACATTGAGTCAAACCCAGGACCAAACAAATCTGTTTCACACGACCCAGTGACAACTGTTCAGACTTGTCCAGACAATCCCACGCTCTCCCAGCCCCGAATTTGCTATACAAGAGATGTACTTTTGGCCTATAATTGCAACCATCACCTTCGCAATAATGTTTGGGCCACTATCAAATCTTTGGGAATCAACGCCAAAAATCCTACGAAAAGAGGGACAAGAGGAGGCTTTAACAGGAGGAATCACAACAATGACCATCCTCAATATATCCACAGTAGGCCTACTTCGGATTCAGCAACCTCTTCTTCGCGTATTCCCAAATTCAACTGTAAACTGGGTGTTATTAATGCCCAGTCGGTCTGCAACAAAACTGATTTATTAACCGATCACTTCGCGGAAAATGACCTAGATATTATTTGCTTGACCGAGACCTGGCTCTCATCATGTGCTAAACATGAGATGGCGATTGGAGACTTGACCCTTCCAGGCTTCGAATTCAAACACATCCCACGTGACAATCGCAAGGGTGGTGGAGTTGGTATTCTGTATCGGAAGTCACTTAAACTTGTTCCTTCAAAGTTATCGAAGTATGATAGCTTTGAATACTTTGATTGTGACGTTCTGCCCAGCGACAGTTTCCGTATCCCAGTCAAGCTTCTTATCATCTATAGGCCACCTTACAGTCAGAAGAACAGGAGCACCATTGCAGTCTTTTGCCAGGATTTTAATGATTTATTAGCTACTGTTTGTGTCTCACCGCACAGACTTCTGATAGTTGGAGATTTCAATATCCATTGGGATGATGAGACCAACGTAGATTATCTTCGATTTGCAGATACTCTTAATTCGTTTGGTCTTCTTCAGCATGTCAATGATGTAACCCACATTAATGGTCACATATTGGACTTTGTGATCACTAGAGATGGTGATGACATTGTCAAGTCAGTGGGCATTTCTACATTTCTCAGTGACCACGCTGCTCTACATTGCATCTTGAATGTCGGTAAACCTTCTGCAAGTCGAAAGGAATTTACCTACAGGAAGTTGAAATCTATCAACCATGATTCTTTCAACGATGCTGTGAGGTCCTCAGATTTAGTCCTGAACCCATCAACAAATCTTGAAGAACTTTGTGAACAGTACAGGATATCATTGACTAAAGTCCTAGATGATCATGCTCCACTGAAAACTTGTGTCGCTATAGACCGCGTCTCCAATCCTTGGTTCTCACACAAGATTGCTGAAGCCAAAAGACTGCTACGACAAGTAGAAACGAAGTGGCGAAAGTCTAAGCTCACAGTTCACAGAGAAATATTCGTTTCTCAGCGTTTGACAGTGTTGAATCTAATCAAAGAAGCCAAGTGTAAACACTTCGAAGATCTACTTTCAGATTGTACCAATCAGAGAGAAGTGTACAAAGTTGTAAACTCTTTGCTTCATCGAGATAAACGAACTATCATACCATCTCGTCCTCGTATCAATGACCTTCCTGAGATGTTTAATGAGTTCTTCATAAAGAAGGTCACCGATATTCGTGAGAGAATACATACAGCTCCACCCCAATTTGACTTACAACAAGTTCAGATGAGTAGCACCTTTCATCATAAAACAGTTGATGAAAATTCACCTTCATTGGATTGCTTTGAACCAGTTAACGAGAGTCAAATTCGTAAGATAATTTTCACTTCACCTCCAACTTCCTGTGCAAGTGATCCTATTCCAACATGGCTGTTGAAGAAGCATGTGAATGTTATCCTTCCGTGTATTACATTGATTGTCAATAAGTCTCTTGAGGATGGTACTTTCCCCAATTCTTTTAAGCAAGCTGTTGTTATTCCACTCTTAAAAAAGCCAAATCTGGATAAAGAAGTTCTCCAGAATTACAGACCCGTTTCCAACCTTCAGTTTGTCTCCAAAGTTCTTGAGAGGGTTGTGATGAATCAACTACAGGAGTACTTGGATGAGTACAGTTTAACAGAACCTCTTCAATCGGCATACAAGAAACATCACGGCACAGAGACAGCTCTTGTTAAAGTCCACAGTGATATTCTTCTGGCACTTGATTCCAAGAGGGCTGTTTTTCTTGTACTGCTTGACCTAAGCGCGGCGTTTGACACGATAGACCTTGATATCATGGTTGATCGCTTCAGAGAACGTGGCATAAGAGGTGCTGCACTGTCATGGATCCATTCTTATCTCAATTCCAGATCACAGAAAGTCAAAATTCAAAATTTGTTGTCTTCTGTTCATACTTTAAAATATGGAGTGCCCCAGGGTTCAGTGCTGGGTCCATCGTTTTTTAGTTTGTACATAACTCCGCTTGCCAATATTGCTAGATCCCATGGTATTGATGTTCATCTTTATGCTGACGATATACAGCTGTATACTTCATTTAATCCTTCTGATCCTATAAATGAGATACACATAAAATTACGTATGGAAGCCTGTATTTCTGAAATGAAAGCTTGGATGATCTGTAACAAACTGCAATTGAATGACAATAAAAGTGAATTCTTGATCATCGCATCTCGCAAGCAATTCTCAAAAATACAGTGCAGCTCTATACAGATTGGCGATTTTGTTGCTTGTGCAAAGTCTAATGTACGTAATCTTGGGGTTCAATTTGACTCAGAAATGTCAATGACTTCTCATGTGAATGTAACTTGTAGGAATTTGTTCTATCAAATTCGCAATTTAAATATTGTAAGGAAATCCATGTCCAAGAAAGTTACTTCTTCAGTCATTCATTCATACATCGTTTCCCGCTTAGATTATGGGAATGCTCTCTTGTTCAATGCCAATGGTAATCAGATACTTAAATTACAAAGAGTGCAAAATGCTGCCGCCCGAGTTATCAGTAAAACATCCAAATTCACACACATTACTCCAATTTTGAAAGAACTTCATTGGTTGCCTCTTACTGAACGTATAAAATTCAAAATTCTCATGCTCACATGGAAAGTTATCAATGGTTTTTCTCCTTCATATTTACGTGATCTCATTTCAGACTATGTTCCTTCTAGAAATCTGCGATCCTCGGGTACAGGAATGCTAACTCCTCATAGAGTAAAATGTTCTTTTGGTGAAAAGGCTTTTGCTGCTAATTCTCCTCTACTGTGGAATACACTTCCTAGTAATATACGTAATGCTACTTCCTTAGAATCATTCAAACGTGGTCTTAAGACATACCTTTTCACATCCTACTTTAAGTAAATTAGCTTCCGTTCCTTGTATCCCTCCGCGCCTCTGAATAGGTAACTAGAGAGCAGGCGTGCTTAAATGCTATTTATTATTATTATTATTAAATCATATATCAGATTTCTTTGTGAGACACTCAGTTTTAATATGACTCCGCAATTGCCTTTACTTCTCTATGGAATTGTAAACAAATTAAGTTGGAAAGTATTTTAGATCTCTGGATCAAGATCTTATTCATCTTTTCGACCAGAGCCAGACAAGAGTTAAAGGGAAAGTCCACCCTGGTATTTCATTAGGTCGAATAAAAGCAGAAAATGAAAGAAATAGATTAGTGAAAGTTTGAGCAGAATCCGTTAAGAAATAAGGAAGTTCTGAATTTTTGAAGTTCTAATCAACCAAACACAAAGTGGCAACTCTATGCTGTTTCTTGCAAGCTCATCTCCCATTTGTTATGTACTGAAAATGTTATAGATTTTCATTTTCCTTGTTAATGATGAAGGAACAGATTTCTTTCATATAGGTTGTGTGTAAAAACATACTTGCAATGCTTATATCTAGGGTGCATGTATGATTAAATATTTTCTTTAGAGAAAATGGAAATTTATGATTTTTTTAGTAGGGGGAAAATGGGAGAGGAGACTCGTAAGATACGTAATAGAATTTTATATTTCATTTATTAAACTTCAAAAATTCATAAATTCCTTATTTCTGAAAGGATTTTGCTCATTTAAACTTCTGTTGATATGTTTCTTAAATTTGTGTCTGCTTCTTTAAAACCCACCTCAATATCACGGTGGACTTCCCCTTTTAGAGAGATCCATGATCTAAACATACTTCCTTGTTATTCACACTCTTGCCATTACTTTCCAATTTTCTCATGGCCTGTTGCTTGTAATTATTTTTGTCATTCCTTCAGTGGGAATCAGGATTTTTTTTTGTAAATCTTGAATAAGTCTTACTGGTCAGCAAGCTAAGGACGTATGTTTTGAAAAAAAATTACAAAATGGAATTCTGATAAATTTTTTAAATTGAAACTTACAAAGGCACTCTGTCGTTTATTTGCAATACTATGTAGAATTCACATGGATTATTTTATAACAGAACATAATAGGTCTTCAACAAAATAACACATCACTGAAATGAAAACTGAAATGAAAACTGAAATAATCAATTAACTATTTTCATGCAGCGCTTGAACAAAAATCGTCGTGATGCGTCGTGATCATAATAACTAGCACTCTAGTTAGTATTGTCAAGATTGTTTGTTTATACATGTACATTCTCTTGAAACTCATTTGTATATCTGTTCCAGTAACTCCAGATTTGAAATCGAATACGGAACGATGCACTTCCTGCGTGAATCACGGCGAGATTTCATTTATATTTAGCTCCGATCTCTGACAACATGGCTGCTGAAAGATTGGGGTAAAAAAATGAGGGATCATGTGCAGAGATTAAATGTAATCCTGCAGTTTGTTTTGCACCAGAATCTGTCATTAAATATATCAAAATGGAGAGACGTGAGGCAGTTGTCAGTTTTAGGGGAGATTTGGAAGTTTGGATGATCTCATATTACATGACAGAGCGTTGTTTTGGTTCTAGTATTGTGATATGAATTGTGTATCATATACAGTCAAACCTGTCTATTAAGACCACCCAAGGGAAACAGAAAAAAGTGGCCACTGTAGACAGGTGGCCTTTATAGACAGGTTCTAAAGCACATATTTCTTGCTACAGGGAGGCAATATAAGTGACCACTATAGACAGGTGACCGCTATAGACAGGTGGCCACTAAGACAGGTTTGACTGTATATGATTAGGGGAAGACTGATTTGGAATGTAATAATAAAAATAATGATAATAATAACTTTTTTATATACCGGTAGTGCTTTTCCAATTTAGTAACTGACCAAAGTGCTTTACACTGTACTATTACCCCGGTCATTGGATTCAATAGACCGCTTCGGTCTAATATATGCAAAT
Source organism: Heliocidaris erythrogramma (assembly GCA_025617745.1). Taxonomy (NCBI): domain Eukaryota; kingdom Metazoa; phylum Echinodermata; class Echinoidea; order Camarodonta; family Echinometridae; genus Heliocidaris; species Heliocidaris erythrogramma. The sequence goes on from CM046860.1 coordinate 20,474,748, forward strand.
TTTATGCATACCTTTTAAACAAAGGTTGTTCTTGACAACCTGAAAGCTTGCCGGACATAGCTACAAATAATGTATGCAAACTGGATTCCAAGCATTGAGGCTCATTTATAAAAAGCAGGTTCATGGAATACCTCGTCACTAGGTGCTCAGAGAATATATGTGCATAAATTACAGAATTATGTGTATACATTACAGAAGCGGTCTGTTGCGATTCTGCACTCACAGTGCACATTTTCCACTCCACTTTTTCCACTCCACTTGGGAGCATTCCAGCTTGGCAACCATTTTACAGGCGTACAATTGCTATTCCAGCCACAATGACGTTCGCATCCTACCGGGTACCCATTTCACACCTGGGTGGAGAGGAGCAATGTAGATAAAATGTCTTGCTCGAGGACATAAGTGCCATGCCGGGGTTTGAACCCGCGACCTTTGCATCCTCAGTCAAGTGATTAAACCAATCGACTGCGACACCTGTAGTGTTGCAGTCATTGGGATGATGGAGTGATTTCCTGCAAGTGACAAAATGATTTTAAAAATATTCTTGAGATACAGGAAAATGAACTCCAGACCTCTGTTTTGCTATTTCTGAGGTTGGGAAATAAAAGTATAAAAACTAATTGATTTTAACAACTTACATGTACATTTATGTGGTTCTGAATACCAAAATATATGTAAATATATGTAAATATATGTAAATATAAGCATATTTATATTAATTCAAGACATGAGTGTGCCTTCTATGTGGGAGAGACTTAAATTTGCTACTAAGTATTCTGAAAAAAAGATATTGGGGTTCAAAGATGCACAGAACAGAGAATAGGAAAGCATGCAGAAAAACTTAAAATACCCCAGCCTATCAATCATTATCAATTTTTTTTTTCTACATGCAACCAATGCAGGTTCCTTGTATATTTGCATGATACCATCCAACAAAACCAAAATGTAGAAAGCGATTTTTATAGTTACTTATGATAGGACGAGATTAATGTAGAAAGAAATGAGCTCTCAGCGAAACTAGTTCTGCAGATGATGCTGTCACCTGTTCGTGATCTATAGGTAATTTACCATTAGTGAAGAAGGAAATGGTTTCAAGGGTAAGATATACAGTACAGTGTACAAGTTAGAGGTTAAAGCTCCTAATCAGCATTTTGGTGTTTTTTGTGTTTTGGCTATAATCGTAGGTCTTGCGCACAACTACAAGTATATGAGTACATTCAGGTCCCCACAGGAAAATGGCTCTTTGAATTATTATAAATCCTCAAGATGTTTATCTTATTCAGTTATATACTATCCGTGATTAAATGATTTAACTTTGAAAAATGGTTCTAGTTTTATCCAGATAATTGCACATGCAGTATGTCTTTTTGTTTACCTAATTTTCTTCTTTTTTTCTAGTAAAAAATGTGTTTCCAGTATGGTAATTTGCCAGTCACAATAGATATTGTCTTATACATGTACACTTTCATAGCAGCAAATATTGGATACAATATGTAGAAAATTATTATTAAAATTGTGTATTTATAAGGATATGAGCCTGATTGGTTAAGAGTAGGCACTTTGTCTGTCCATGACATTGAAGATTTTATGGATTATAATTTTAGTAGATGCCCATGGCAACCAAATTTTATCAAATTTTATCAAATTTTATCAAATTTCAACTACTTCAGTGATGCCCTTCACAATGAAATATGAGATAGCTCTCTGAAATTAAATACTTATTTTCTACAGGGCTTCAAACTTTCAAAATTTGTCAAATGTCCGTCTGTGACTAACCGATCGGGCTGATATACATGTACCGATAATCTTTTAGAGAAATAGTCCCATGTTATGAAAGACTCTCCCTTACATGTGCATGTTCATATGCCTTTTAAAGTAGGTTGTATTCATGAGAGAAGAGATGAAAATTATGAGGAAAGATCACATTTTTTTGGAAAGTGAAACGACATGTATCATGTAATATAACAATTAAACTGGCAGGAAGGGTAATTATACATTCTTTATTATTCCAATGAGCTGGCTTAATGATAAACAGCAAAGACCTGTTTAACCCTAAAGCAGAGATTTATGATGGTGAGAAACCAGCTGGAGTTTAATGGATAATGATTTACTGTGGTGTTTAGTTCACCTATTGCCATAGTAATATAGTTCAAACACCTTGTCTGCTATGTTCACTTTAAATGGGAAGAATAGATTATTAACGATGCAAGCTAAGAGACTCAGGGTAGCTTAGCATTTTTTTTTTGTCATAACAGATTTTGAATTGCAACATTCCTTTGGTGTCTGGGCAGATGACTGCTGCATACGCATCCACTTTTGTGCAGTCATTATTAAACTAATGATTCTCCATAAAGTGGACATTTTGTTATCACAAATTAAAATCATTTCACTATTCAAATTCAAGATAAAATGAATCTCAGAGCACAACCCATGGTCTCCAATGGAATGATAGAGTACAGAACAATGCCATTTACAAGTAAGCACAGGACATTGAGTGGTAGCATGTTATTTTCAAGAGAGCGAAAGAGATGATACACATCCCAAAACACTAGAAAGTTTTGAAATGTGAAATTTTTACTGAATGATACCTACAATTAGCATTTACTGTTATTTGTTGTGTCATGACATTGTGTGGTCTGGACACAGTGAAACCATCATCTACCCTGGAGACCTAATGTACATGTATGATCATTCTTTTTTGGCTATTGTCTCCTGACCAGACAAAGGAAATTAGCGTTCATTGATTAGAGGGAGGTGTTTAGCTCGGTCTTGTTGTTCCCTTGTCTGCCCAGTCTCCCATTGTCATTCCATCGTCTGTAACCAGGCTGCTTTCAACAAGAGAGCTTTCTTACTCATACTCCAAGGGCACCTTCTATATACTACATGTACATATATTTGTAGGGCTAAGGTTTCTCACTGGTACATGTAATATGCTTGAGCTCTTACTGAGTGCAAGGAATGCAAAATGAAAATACTGAGGGTCTTCATAAGTGTCCCCCCCCCCCTCTCTGGGTACTAAGAAGGAGTAATAAATATGTTGATGCATACTTTCACCCAACAAAAATGTTTGTGTTCTCCCATTGTGTTCCCTTTAGATACTGCAGGGCCAGTTTATTCAATGAAACCAAGTATTGATAAATTTATGTTGCGAAACCTGCTCATACTAACTTTGGTCTATCAACCCCCCCTTTTTTTGTTGCAATCACATAAACAGTTTTGATATGTGATTAGAAGCTTGCTTACATATACCGTCTGTTGAGAGCCAGAAAAGCGTTAACTCATATGTTTTAACATAGAGTTAACGCCCTTCTGGTTCTCAACACACGATACATATATGTACAAGTACGGAGAGATTGCATCCTGAATTTAAAGCTCATTTCATGTTCAGTAATTATACCTTTAACCAGAATTGAATCTGCCATTTCCTTCAGAAGGAAGAAATAATATCCTTTTGAACAAATAAAAAAAACACTGAAACTCAGAAAGAATGCGAGACAATTATTGTTGTTTCCTTCCTTGTTCATCCAACAGACATAAATCTTAGCCAATGCTGTGCTGATGACCAGTATCTACATACATTGAAACCTTCTATAAAGACCGTTTTAAAGGGAGACAAGAAAAGTGTTTTTTATGAGCAGGTGATCTTTATGTAAAGGTTACTTTAATACATGTTTCAATGAGAAACTCTTTTCAAGGGAAACAGAAATTGGGGTCTTTATAGACAGGTGGTCCTTCTATACAGGTGGTCGCTAAAGCAGGTTTGACTGTATTATAGTTCCAGTGCCTAATGCACATATGTACATCGCACACCAATACTGTTTCATATCATATGTATTGAATGAAAAGCAACTGTCGGAAATATACAGGAATACTCTCATTGCATTTCATTTGGACAGAAAATGGGCATTTCACCAGATTTCAAGGAACTTGTACAAATGGTACTTGAATGTGGGAGGATGTGTAGGTTTTATGAAGGAAATTTGTTAATTTTTGTAGCCTCTCTAAATAGAACCTTTAGCCCACCATAGGTTACAGGTTATTTGCGTAGTGTAAGACTTGGGGTGCATTTTAAGGGGATGATATGAGAAGACCATTCCTTGAAGGTAATATCGATAGAAATTGGATTCCGATGTTGTAGAATGTAAACTTATATCAAATTATTGAGAGAGAGAGAGAGAGAGAGAGAGAAGGAGAGATATAGAAAAAGATGGAGAGAGAGAGAGAGAGATCCCTTTTTTGCATTCAATTTGTGTGATCACTATTAACCATGAATATTGAAATCTGTGACATACATGAAGAAACCTTGTATCAGACTGTACAGCTCTTCCATTGTTTATGCACTTTGCTGCCTTTAATCAAGTGTACTGTGTTGCAGTATCCTGTACAATCTAAGATTTTTTTGATTTGTTTATTTCCTTGTATATCAAATAATTACACTTTGTTTTATCTTTTTTCTCTTTCACTTTGGATACCTTTCTTCCTCTCACTTTCTCTTTCTGTCTTCCTGTATTGCTTTCTTCTTTCTGTTTTTATGTCTGTCTCCCTCTTTTTATTTTTCTCCTCCTCTTCCTTTTTCTCTCTCTCTTCTCAATCTGTCTCTCTGTCTCTCTCTGTCTCTCTCCCTCTTTCTCTCTTTCTCTTTCTCTTCTCCATACAGTATGCCAGAGTACTTTGTGGTACCGGACCCATGTTCTGACTATGATTTGAAGAAGGCATCACCAAACTTTGAAGATGGCAGAGTTCCTGTAAGTAGATGTCCTTGTACCTATAGAACTGATGTTAAAAGCCACTAAATGTCAAGGATTTCCCTCCTCAGCTGTTCAGATATTAATTCCACTCACATATTTAATTTAACAGGACTGTGCGGATAATGTGGAATATATGGATATGCAGTGAGTTATATGTACATACCTGTGTAGACATCCTTAGGTGTTACCAAAATCAGGGCTTGATACCAACGGGTCCTCATGACACATGAGAGCCCCAAATCTCAGTCCAGGCCCCCAATAGACCGCTTCGGTAATGTATGCAAATTTTATACATACCTTTCAAACAAAGGCTGTTCTTGACAACCTGAAAGCTTGCCGGACATAGCAACAAATAATGTATGCAAACTGGATTCCAAGCATTGAGGCTCATTTATAAAAAGCAGGTTAATGGAATAGCTCGTCACTAGGTGCTCAGCGAATATATGTGCATAAATTTGTATACATTACAGAAGCGGTCTGTTTAAAAATGTTAACATTGGGCTAATGCATAGAGACATCAAGGACCTGTCAATCCGAACCCCGTTAGGACAAACAAGTTAGTGTGAAGCTTGACAGGGATGCTCAGCATTTTAAATCTTGGGGGTTTAATTTGAGGGGTTAATTTGATTTGGAGAGGCTAGATTAGCCAATCGTTTTCCCTGTTTTTATCAGAAATTATATTCTGAAACACGTTGGGGTGTCCATTGCTTGAAATTAGATTATGCTCTCTATCTTTATTCATGGACAAACTTGATTAATTGACCTAAAGCAAAAAACCACCTTGAGACTTTAATTTGATAACACCAACTATAATCCCTGTGATATCCACACACACTCTCCATTTCGTGTTCTGCGTTTAAGCTCCAATCTTTCGCACGTACGCTCTCAAAGTCCCAGCTGTTTGGAATTCATAGAAAGCAAGGTTAGCACGTGTCAAGCCATCCTATCTCATTTACAAACTAATTATCACCTGCTTGCGAATGTGTTCCCCCGGTTCTATTCCCAATGTCACTGGATTATCCATCAGGTGTTGGGTGTAGATCAACATCTACGTGTATGAGGAAACTTAAATTTGTAAATCTCCACCAAGTGTGCATCACAGATCTTGCTATTTCAAGATTTTCAGTAACTTTTTTTTGTGGTATGATATTTGTTAGGACGTGAGTAGGTAGGGATGACTGAAATGTGATGTAGTGTATTCTTAGTAGAGGCATTGCCTTCAATGTGATTCACCTCAGACTCACACAGGGTTTGTTGACCTCAGCGACGTGTTGTTAATGATGATTTTTATTAATACCAGGCTACTACTGAGAAGCAACAATATGCCAGAAGATAAGAAACTAGTAGATTAACAGATTTTGGTTCTTTCCAAGGGACTTGGTTATTGATGATCAGTACCATAGCCAACTGAAGGACTCTAGTGTAACCACTTAGTTTTGAATCGGTGATCTCCTGGTTACAGGACCACTAGTTCACCACTGAGCCATTTCATCTTTCCTTGCATGTTTGCTGTGATGAATTTAATGTTTACTACCAGTACACACTATGCCTGTACTTTACTTTCATCAGATGAGCCATCACATCTTGCACGTTTGCATGTACCTGTACTTCACTTCCAACAGATATCGTGGGAATTCAATTTGAAATAAGAAAGAATGGAATTACAATATTTTACTGTTGCCTGTATGGGTTTCCATTGTAAGGTTAAATATTTGTACGTACAATATATACTTGAGCTAATTTATATTGAGTTAAGAGGCAAAATGAAGTGACTCTGGAAAAGATCAAAGATTTCCTGCAGAAAGTGGTGTGATCTTGTAAATGTTTATATTTCCTCATTTTCCTGCTTCTCCCCGTAACATTCACGGGTCGCCCGATCATTTCCTCATTGTGTTGATTTAATTCCTGCATTAATTGATCCATAAATCATGTTCTGGGGAGCGTTTCATCAGGCGTTTTGTCAGTGATTTTTACCAACTAATTTGCTCTCAGCCAATCAGATGCAAGGATTTCAGGAGCTTATAACAATAGTCGGTAAAAATCACTGACAAAACGCTTGATGAAACACTCCCCAGAAGCCCTTGAAAACAAGTCTTCTTAGATTACTTGCATGTTCAACTATGTGATCTTGTAGTCCATTGTCATGTGTACATAAGTCAGTCCCATCTGATAAAGTTCCTGTTAGAATTCTGATAATTTGCCAATAGCTTAAATTTCTGTTAGGACTCGCAAATGCAACATGTACATGTACTTTCACTAGATGTAATCATAAGGTCGGCATTACTTGTAATTACAAAGTCATTACCTAGTAATGACTTTGAATAGATGATAAAAAAGGGGAAAACTTATAATTGGAAACTAATAGTTACATGGTAGGATATATGCCTTTGAAGTAGCAAAGTATTATATCTTCTGGAGGGGATGATCCTGAGATAATTAATAATTGTAGAAGAAGAGAAAATTCTTGATAGATTGAAAGTTAAGATGATAAATCTCGATTGCTTGTACAAGGTGGAGAATTAACTACTTATTCTATCATTCAAACTTTGTAGAATCCTTGCCACTCTCATGTTCCAGGTGCTCTTCGATCCCCTTACCCTTCTTGGTAATTTTTCTTAATACATTAGTGTTTCCTGGACGCACTTTTGCTTCATGTAAACATGCTGATATGAAGCATGTGTACTGTAGGCATGGTGTTTAATTTATACAGGTAATGCGTCTGTCAGTGGAACATGTTATCTCACTTTGACAAGAAAATCCCAGTGGTATTCCTGTGAGTCCCTTTCCATTTTAAGTTGGAGATTTACCCTTTATGGAATTCTTTACTCCTTTTAATATGTGCAAACATCGTTCAGCGCATGTTCATTATCCCTGGTGCCACTTCTTATGATGTTACGTGTACCTGCCATTTCAGATGGTAGGTAACATCGCAAGAAATAACCAAAAGGTTATTTCAGATTTAGATATTCTTCATGCATCATCATCCCCATCGTCACCATCGACATCATCATCATTGCCATACATGTGTCTACTATCTTTGAATTTATTTCCCTTTTTCTTTTGTGGATCTTTGCCCTCATTCTACTTGTTTATCGTTATTTTTAAAATATTTTAAAAATATGTTTGCTTCTTGAGATACATTATTTCATTTTCATATTTCATTTTAAGTTGCCATTCTGATCTGGAATATTAATGCTATCAAAGCAACAGGGATTTTTTTCTGAACCCATTTGCAAATCTATCACAGGGAGAACACTTCGATTTGAAAAGAAATAAGTGAATTAGTGAATTGTCTTCTTCAACTGAAACTAATTTAATACCAAGGAAAACATGATTTATATATACCAGACATATTATTTCTAGGCCATTTCATTTTACAATATCAAGTTTTTATAAGATGTTACCCAACAGGTTGAATTTAGTGAAGGTAAAATATGTTCAGTACGATCCACACAGAGAAGCATTGGTGGTGGTTTGGGGGGGGGGGGGGGGGGGGGAGGGGGGATGGATGAGGTAGGAGCTGCATCAGACAGGTATGTAGGTACCAGATACACTCTTTCATCCTTGAGGAAGGTCACATAATTATCACATTTAGGCAAGTCAGGTTTTTTTTCCAGCCAAAAATTTCAAAATATGTATTTTTAAGAAACACCCTCTATGGAAACATATCAAGGCAAGGGGGAGAGAAAAACGTGTCGCTGGCTGATATTTCAGTCCCCGGTGAAACATTTGGTTTTCCGTTTTTTCCAGTCAAGTTCCTGGAGTTAATTTTGGCAACCGTCAAGGATAAAGTTAGAGAGTGAAATAGTGTTTTAGCAGTCATGGGGTTTATATGCATTTTTAAATGGAAGTTTGTAAAAGACCAGTCAATTGCCTGTGCAAATCACGAGCTCAAAACCCCTGCAAGCTTTCCCTTCAAATTTTCTTTGTACATTATGTGTTGTAAATGAACCTGTACAACAAAATTGTAAAACTTATTTGTTTAGCTTATTATCCTTTTAAATCTTGCTCTTGGTGGATTAAAATTATAGTGTATTGATTGTTGTTGGAAGATTAAATGATTAATGACAAAAGTAAAAAGAAAGGCTTAGAAGGGCAGTTTCCAAAGAAGTATGATAACGAGAAGCTCCCTAAATCATCTACATGTATTCAGAAATACACTATTTTGAAAAAAATGAAATCCTGTTGTAAACAGGATTTTTTTTAAAAGGCTGTTGTTAGTGGTCAGAAATGACAAAAAGTCAGAACTCATAGAAACATCCAAACTACAGTTTCTCTGTATAAAGTGGAAACTGAAATCTGATCCATCATTGACTTCCTTTTGCGGCATCCTAGTGCAGGTCTGTGGTAAATTTGAAGGGAAATCAAAAGGCATATATATGATAATGAGAGAATTTGAAGCATTTTATACAGCATCGCATGTCTGTACTTGCCCTTGTAGTTTTTTTATGTTGGCATTTGTATATATGTTATCATCTTTCTTGAGATATGATTTGATTAGATTTGATAAATATTGGGTACTGAAATGTCGCAATATGAGATAATGGAACATTGTAGAATATATAGATAAGGTATGTGTACATATAGTATACAAATACAGTTTTGATATCTTTTTTTCATTTCTTCAGGCAGGTGTATATGTAATAACCTTACAGGGAGATTGACCAAGTATTTTCCTATCACTACACATCAAGGTCTGGAAGCCTTGACTAGACTAATCATTTAATCAAGTTTGGGAATTTCTTGCATGAGGCTCCATGGATTCTAACAGTTTTATTTACACTCTTGATATTTACATGTAGGATTACTTAACATTGTGGGAAAAGTTATATAAGAGGCTCTTCAGTATATTTTTTCTGAGATGTTGAAAGCCAAGGTGTAACTTTTTATTGAAGTACATGTAGGTGTTGTATAGGGCAGTCAGTGTTCTTATTTATTAAGAGATTTGTCAGCACTTAATCGCTCGCTACTTTAAGACCTTAAATATGTAGACCTTGATACATCATGAGATGATTATTTTTATTAAAATCTTAGCCCATGTCCTCTATTACAGATGACAGAGAGGAACAAAGATTACAGAAAGGTTCATTAGACTTTTATAGATCAAGCTATGAAACTTTAAGATTACCGTAGGAATTCATCTCATGAACTTTGTTTGAGGAGCTCCCAGTAAAGAATTGAAGAAAAAATAAAAGGAACAAGCTCTCCGTCAATGAATAAGATTACGGTAGTCGTTACCATAAAATTGAGAAAGGCGAGAGGTTAGAGTATCCACGGGATGGTAGAAATTGTGATATTGATCCCATTCATATGACCACTGTGATTTCCCTCGATCACCCATTCAGGGAGAGTCTGTAATTTCCTCATGCCCAGTATATGACTGGGGATGATTACATGATACCTACCTGTATGTGAATTGGATAGTTCTATGATACCTCTGCCCTGTCTTATAAAGATTTGTATTTGATTCAGATCGATGGCAACTTAATATTAATCGCAAGTCCTATCTCTAAAGTGCGCAGTTGTATTAATTTTAAGTTACAATTGAGTCAAAACACTCGCAAAGACATTACCCTGAAATGTGAATAAGCAATTAAATGAAATCTGAATTGGACAATTCAAGATGCGTAAATGTAAATGGGGCTTGTTTTGTAAAGCCTATGAAGTGACTTTGGTATAGATCATGATGCGTACCATGTGAAATGGGTAGTTTCATCCTTTCTTATTGCATGCCGTCTGAGTATGAGCGGGATAATTTTGTCTGCCATATCAATGGGATAATTTCCTAATGGACAGCATGTGAACAGGGTAATTGAATAACCCCTAGCATGTGAATGGGGTAATACATTCTTGACATCCTCACCCCTCCTGCATGGTAGGCTCATCCAGTAGGCTTATCCAGTGTCCCATGCACTATTTAGCCATCCCCTCCTGTCTGGACCAAACACCCAACACATGATTAACACCCAGACTATCCAGCTTGTTGTCTTCCTCTACGCACTAGGGAGGAAGGGGTTCATTGTGCTCCGTTAATCTCAGGGATTGTACCCCTATCATCCACCCCAGTGCCGTTAATCCCAATCAAAGCTCTATTTATGGAAAGTCCTGCTATCACTTTCCACTTTAATAGTACATTCAGCTTGTTGGCAATCTTATAGTTCATATTTTGCATGTTATTAAACACCAATGTAACTTTTAAAAAATAACATAAATTCAGATATGGTCTATGAATGGAATTGTTCATATAAACTGTTTACATTTGATTTTTGATTTCATCCTGTAATTGTGAAGGTGTTTATTTGCTATTAAAGTCCTCAATGCCAGTATATTTTATCAGATTAATTTATGTCTTCTCTACTTACTTCTCTTCTTGCCTACCGATGACTTGAATTGTATAAGTCAATTTCTGTTTTTTAAAATGCAAGACAATTTTGTTCATGAATTGTTTAAAAGTGAACACATTTCTTTGTTTCAATTGAAGCTTTAATTCTTTACGAAAACTCAATTTTCCTTTGAACTGTACACATTCAATGATGAAGTTTACACATTCAATGATGAACTGTACACATTCAATGATGAACTGTACACATTCAATGATGAAGTTTACATGATGTTGTGAATGTGCATTTTCACTAAAATAACTATATCCCCTTTTCATGGACAAGATTACAGCACAAATTAATTTCATGAAATATATTTAGAAATCTGGATTCTGATCACAAGGTCCCCTTGAGATATATAGATCTGGTAAGGATCATAGTTTTCTGGGGCCCAAAATAATTGGACAATAGGATTTTAGATGTGGTTGATATTATCTTAAAGAGGTGCAAATTGATTTGAATTTCATATATATAGACAAGGAAATAAGCTGATATTTTGTGACAATATTGTGTGTAATGTTAGGAGATAATCAACTTCAAAGTTATGATTAGGTGAGATTGATGAGATCATATGATTTATTATTGTAGTATTAAGATTATATAATTACAGTTAATGTTTCAATATACAAAGTTACTTCATCTTCATGATATAAATTTCAGTTATGGCCTCTTCCTACATTTGTTAAAGGATTGAATTAGATTTCAGTTGACCTGAGAGATATGATTGATTCATGTTATGGTAGGAGTTTCAAAATCTGAAGGTGAAAAATAATCTAAAGAGGGGGATGATATAAAATCTACTGTAAGGCTACAGAATTAGCTAGCTGAAGCTTTTTGCAAATTGGTACCACTGGCCATTTTAAGGCAAGGAATTTTTGTGAATTGCAAAAATTCAAGGCTGCAACTTAGCTCAATTGCGGCATGACACTTTCGCAAAGTTTAACAGCGCAGCATACCTGTCATCAGACATCATGATGGTCTATAGATAAGGAGGTTCCTATCACAACAGAAGAAACATGCTAGAACTGCTTTGTAACAAGGGCACAACTTCATTTTATATGTGTCTTGTTTATGCCACATGAAAACGATCAGTGTAGCCAAGTGTAAACAGCACCATAATCATAGTCTTTCCCCGCTTGAGGTTCTGTAGAACTCTGGCTTTAGTAGTGACATAGGAATGGAAGCTAACCACATTACTAAAAACTTGACTTTAGACAGTCTAAACAGGATCTCAACTACTTTTTGACAGACAGGGGTTTGAAGCCACATAATCCCATAGGCCTATATACATTGTTAGAATAACCACATAGATTGCTAAAGATTACATGTATGTCTGAAAATCAACGTGTTATTTTAGTAGGTCTGAAAGAGATGTCAGTGGTTGTCCTTCCTTGTAAGAGGCATCATTGATGCAGATCTTTATGCATTGTTGGTTAGTTAAAGTCTATAAAAGAAATGCTTTATTATTTATTTTGTCTGAACAGGTCCTCATCTTAGTTTCCCCCAGTTGTTAGAGGTCCCATTGATGTCCATGTAGAGTGCATTTCACCTGATCTAAGAAAATAAAGAGAAACACTTACACGTAATTTAGGTGATGTGAAGAGGGTCTTATTACTACTTTAAATGAGGCCTAATTGATGTAGTTAACATTTCATCTGTGGTTAGCAGATCTAACAAAGGAAGAGAAACACTGTTTTGAGATGGTGTGAACACGTTCTTTATTTCTCCCTCACCTGTGAATGGCCCCATTACCACAAGGGTAATAGCCCTCCTGTGTTTAGTAAACCTTTTACATGTAAAGGAAAAGAACTTTAGCTGGTCTGAACAGGGCCTCATCTTCATTTCTTCCTTGCGAGCTACTGGCCCCATTGATGTAAATGAAGATAACATTTCTTCTTTGGTTAGCAGATCTTATACAAATGAAGGAATACACTGCATTTAGCTGGTTTGGACAGGTTATCCTATTCATTTCTCCCTCACGTATGAGTGGCCCCATAGATGTAGGTGCCATTGCATGGAAAGAAGAGCTGTATTTTGCTGGTGTGAATGGGTGTCATTTTGGTTGTCCTTCCTTGTTGGAGGCCCCTTTGCTCTACAGACAGCAATGCAATGGTGGTTGTTAGCAGATTTGAGATTGTCATCTGACAGCATGGTTATTCCTGGATTGAAAACCAGATTTCCAGCCTTGGCTATTATGCTCCAGATTTCTTGAGCTTCTAGAATTTATAGCACCTGCCTTGAGGGATGTGTTACCTTAGAAACCAATCAAATTTTGCTGATGTCTGAGTCCAGAACTTAGTCGAGGATCACGTCAAACAAATATACATAGATCTTGTAATCCCTGTTCATATAGGGAAGCATAATAGATTTACTGGGATTTACAACATCAAGGCTTCAAAAGAAAATTCAAGAAACATTTCGCTATAAAATGTTTGTTTCATGGTCATATGTAGGGATGTAACATACAATATTTGAAAAGTTACACCCATTTATGTTACACTATAAAACAGACTGGTGATTCATTAATTTTTCTCATTTTTATCTTGTTCTCTCCCCAAATGTCTATGCTCATTATTCTGTTCATATTTATTATTCATCCAATGGCAATGAAAATATGTCTGTGGGATCTGACAACATTATGTGCAACTTAGCTCTAAAAAACACTGTAAAGAGCTGTAGCAACAAAAATGAAAAACAAAATTGAACCCCCCCCCCCCCAAAGGAAGCTTGTTTCTGAAAGACAATGAATCCTAAATTGACTAATGCAGGGTAATGAGTTTGATAAAATCCAATTTTATGAACTACAGTTATAATGTCATATGTACAGCTTAATATCTAATATATTTTTCATAGATTTTCATTTTTATCTACATATATATATTTAAATTCATTATGATTCTTTTGTTTTTTTTCATACTCAGTTCTGGTGTTGGAGTCACAGGAACGGCAGTATGTTAATGAGAATGACAGCACTGTCTGACAGCATCATAGAAAATGAGTCTGAAAAGTGGTAAGAATCGATATATCGGGGATTTTCAGTCCTGGAACTTTTGCAAATTGTCAACAACGTCCATATGTTATAAGATTTCTCTGGATATTTCGGAACCTACAAAATATGAAACTTGCATTCAATACTGTAAACCAAGAATTGTTTGCGTGCATGAAACTTTTGCGTTTCAGATTCTCGGAAGATTCATACTATAAACAATGCTATCACAACCTAAACAATGTCAAATTTTTGCAGTGTGGGACACTTTCTTGCGTAAAAAAAGAAACTTTCATGTCCCAAAACAGTCTGGTTTTATAGTATATCAGTTTAAGCAGTTAAATTTAAAGAAACAACAATGAAGTTCAAATAGCAGATGCATTGGGCCTGAAATCTGATTTTTTTTTTTGGGGGGGGGGGGGGGGAAGGGGGGCCCTATGACCCAGGCCTAGTAACCATAAACCTCTAACAAAAGGAAGGGCTTAATAAGAACAAGGCAGTGCTTTATCAAACTGCCTGAGCACACACCCCACTGCCATTCCAGGGGTTAAAACACCGCTATACTCCTCTTGTCGATTCGTAATGTAGTTAACTAGAAGAACGCTTCATTAAGTATAGGCTTATTAATCTCTCATTCTATTACTGGAGAAGGACTGCTAGGTGTAAGGTGCCAATCTGATAATGCTCCAGATAGTTTCCAGCCAAATTCTCATATTGGATTTAGCACGCTGCCATGGGGACCCCGGCAAGCACGTGACTCAGAACGCCCTCAGCCAGAGTTTCAGCCCGTCTGGGGATAGGATCAGAGTCACCGGGAGTTCACACAGAAATGTTAGACAGATTCTCCTGTAAAAATAGCAGCTTTGGGGAGTCGCCGATGACAATTTTGGAAACAATAGTCTCGAGAAGTGCTTGCAACGGAACCATGTTACGACACTCATGTTCCGTTCGATGACTAAATAAACCGCAGATGATCATATCTTAATAGTGAGAACATATCCACCATGTCTGTAGTGATGACATAAATACCTTGTCTCACAGAAGAGCTATTTCACAGATCTTAAGTTAACCCTCGCCTATAGGAAGCAGGCAACCTGTCATATACAGTATACATGACACAAATGGCTGTCAAAATCCATCAAAATAAGAAAAAAAAAAGAATGTAGGCTAGGGAAAATCATGAAAATTACCAGTAATGGTTAACAAGGATTCGTGGATACCGGTAAATTGAATTTGGTAAAGAAGCTTTGTACTTGGTTTGTGGATAGTACAGTTTGTGTTACTTTGATATTTTACTTTGATATTTTACCATCCATGGCAGTGTGAAAGAAACATACTGCAATTACAAAAAAAAGAATAAAAACAAAGGACTCTTAAAATTGTCTTAGTCAACTCTTTCAGAAGTTGAATTTTAAAACGGTCAAAATGCAGGAAACTAAACAATATGTTACTTTTAATTTCCTTCAATCATAAACAAAACTTAAAATGGCCGACCAGAATAGATAATTCTGTCCCTAGATAGATCTCATGGTAGAGACTTGGAAATGATTGTGACTTCCTTGCGCTAAACTCCTTGCAAGATGAACAATAACATATTCCATACATGCATACGTTTGGTCTTCCAGAATGTTGAATCAGTTTGCTTTTGTTTTGCTGTAACTCAATTCAGAAATACTCTATATTGTTTCATTAGTTGTCATTGTGAGAACCCCATATTAGGATAAAAAGGGGGGATATATTGCACATTGAATCATCTAGGGTATAATACTCCTTATTGATATCAGTAAATTTGCAAACATATAATGACAAGATTTGATTTTGTCATTTCCTCTAGTGTACCAAATCATATCACGCTCCATGGATCTATTTTTTAAACTCATATAATCTCTTGCCGTATGATTCACCAGTAGTAGAAAGGTTTGTGATGGAAGTTCATTGAACACTTGCATCAAGAAAGAGATACAAACTTCCCTTTTGCTATTTGATGCTACTGATATAGATAATGTGATTTTGTAAACTCCTTTGATAAAATTTTGAGGCAACAATGGAATCCCCCTAACTCGGTTATATTTTTGTTTGATCTCAGTAATAAACGTCGGGCTTGATCATGCCAAGTTTTTGGGAGTATTATTCCTCCATTTTTTATAACCAACTCGTAATGTTTGCATCTTTCTTTATCTTGTTTCCTGTTTTCTTTCCCCTTCCCCCTTCCTTTCCCCTATCCCCCCTTAAAAAATATACATTTGCTCTACTTTCCTCTCTCTCGTATGTGATTTCCCATTCCGATTTCTTCTTTTCCCACGGCTGCTTGATCTTCACTATTTCTCTAATATCTCTTCCTCTACCATTTATATTGTCCCACCCCTCCCCTCTCTCTCTCTTTTACTCATCCCCCTCTCTTACTTATCTTACCCTCCCTTTCTTTCTACTTATCTTTCTCTCTGCTTCATTTATCTCTGTGCCTTTCTCCTCCTCTTGAACTTTTCACTCTTTATCATCCCTCTTCAATCTCCTATCTTTCCTTCTACAGGTTTCTAGACAGTGTCATTCACATCCATCCCTCCAAAGTGCATCCAGACATCATAGACCTGAGCAAGGAATGTCCAAGTATACAGGAACTACAAACCGGTTACCTCAAGCTTCAGTCTATGTGCATGCCAGGTATTAAAAGCAACACTTAATGATGTCTTCTGTAGTGCCGGTATATCCGCCAACTCAGTTGGTCATGGTGTTTGCCCCAGAATACAGTCAATGTATTAGTTAAACTCTGTAGGTGCGCTGCTAATGGTATTTACAGTTTAAAGGGCAATCCAACCTTGGTAATAAGATGATTTGTGTGAAAGCAGAAAAATAAGAAAAACAGGAAGGTGAAAGTTTGAAAGAAATCGGACAAGGACTAAGAAAGTTATTGATGTTTGAAAAATGAGATCACTACGTCTATGCGAATCTCAAATTTGCAATTTGGTGAGTCGATTGTGACATTTTTGTGGAAAACTCCCCCGTTTGTCGTACACAAAAATATTAAGTTGCGGTTTTCTTCGAGGCGCTTTTACCCTCGGGCAGTACTCAAAATGTATTGGAGATAGCATATTCTTATAGGTCCTCATGGAAGAAAAAGATCCTACTGAGTAATACATTTTTTAAAAAGTGACATTTTAGTCATTTTGTATGTTGGAGCAAATGGGGGTGTTGTCCACAGCTACATCACAGTGACATTATCTATTCGGCCAATTTGAAATTCCCATATGTATAGTGATAACTTTCAAAAATTCATAACTTTCTTATTGCTTGTCCGATTTCATTCAAACTTTCACCAATCTGCTTCTCTGATTTTTCCTCGTTCTTTCAAAGCAACTTGCTGTTAAGGTTGAATTTCCCTTTAATAAAACAATATCAATTAATTCAAAAAGAGTTATTATCTGCAGTGCTTGATCGACTAGCTCAATAGTGTAATTTACATTGAATGGCTAGTCATTCAGTAGAGACATGTTAGATGAAAGATCACTCTATTTTGGCCTGTCTTATTGTTTCGATTCATCAGAGAAGTTAATGGATGATAATTTCTTTGGTAACATTAGAGATGCATAAGAAATGAGCTTGTATTAGAAGTTGTATGGAGACAAAAACCTTCCATAGCTTAGCTATTAATATGCATTTGGTCTTGAAGTTGGCAGATCCAGATTTTGGGACTTAAGAGAGTTGGTGCCCTTGGATAAGGTGTTATTTCTTGACTACAGCTGTATACCTACATGTAGTCCTACTGATACGATATGGAGCCAGAGAGTATGTTGAGTGCTGTCCTTAATACTTGATATCAATATTTTCAGTTAAGAAATATCTCTGTAATAGTTCAGCCTGTAGAAAATTGGATTACCTGATTTGTAAGTCCCTTTCAAATCAAAAGGGTGTTGTCAAAAATAGACTCTTAGGAATGTGGCAGATTTCCAAAAAAAAGTGTTTGCTGCCAAGTTAACAGGTCTTATGTTGATTACATAACCAGGCTAACAAGCTGTCTTGGTTTTTTTGAAGTTTGCAGGCCAAACTTGTTTACAATTTGATCTTGTCATGTCACTCTAATTCCGCTTTCACACGGGGGTAAAATTCTGAAAAGCTGATTAGTTTAAAGAGCTTTAAACTAATAAGCTTTACATACATGTATAATGTCATTCATACAAAAAAAATTTCAGTGCGATCATTCGAGATTCA
The DNA here is from genome assembly GCA_025617745.1 of Heliocidaris erythrogramma. Classification (NCBI taxonomy): domain Eukaryota; kingdom Metazoa; phylum Echinodermata; class Echinoidea; order Camarodonta; family Echinometridae; genus Heliocidaris; species Heliocidaris erythrogramma. The sequence goes on from CM046860.1 coordinate 20,493,068, forward strand.
CTGCTGATTAAATGCCCAGCCCATAATACTAGCAGGTCATGTCAATCAAAGCGTGCGCCCGGTCTTAGCTCTGCTCAGTTAGAGACATATATCCATTCATACACAAAAATCTCTTGCCTCCTCCATACAAATTTCGTATCTGTAGGCTGCTCTTTAGATCGTGAGTTTGTATACATGTATGTACGAACATCGTATAGATCGACGTTCACACAGAAAATTTGCTCGAGGGCTGATTAGTTAATAAGCTTTAAACTAATAAGCTATCCATACGATGAATTTTACCCTTGTGTGAAAAGGCTGTAATTCTATCAGGCTCCTTGTGGGTTTCTGCTTAATGAAATAAAACTAGATTTCTTCCAATCTTACTGCTTAACTTGTGTATGTTGCTGTCGTGTTTAAACTTGACAAATTCATTTCATGGATCAACAGTGGAGTTTTAGGTATTTCAATACATCTTGCAATTTCTTAAGCTCGTAAAGCAACACTTCGTAACAAAATTGCACTTTATTATTTTTTATTGGAGCATTTCCCCGAAACATGGTCATCAATATCTGAATGATATTGAGAAAATTTTAATAAGTGGTTTATATTGTGCTGTAGTATTTTAGTTTTATTTTTTAATTCTACCCCGTAAGAGAACAACTCTAATGTTTAAAGCATCAAATACATGTATATGTATACTGGTAGATATTTTTACAAAGTATAAATGGAAAGGGGAAGGGAAGGGGATGATAATAATTTAATACTGGAGAGGAATACCACTGGTAATGTTTGATCTTATCTCCAAATACCTTCATTTCTTCTCCCAACATTTTATACAAGTAGCAAACCACTTTGAGTAGAACATTAGCATGGCAGACAACATTTATTTCAACTAGTGATATGACCATCATTTTCTGCTGAGTCAGCCAAAAATAGACTCGGTGAATGTTTAACATCATCATCCCAGGGGGTATGGCCTCATAATTCAATTTGGCAATCCGTCATGCAAGGCAGTGCGATTCAAGGCTCTGAGAACTTGAGAGTAATCTTGGCTTTCTGTTACAAAATAGTGACTTAAATCATTAAGCCCTACGCAGGAGTAGGAATCTCATGTTCCGTGATCATGGTGTTTTCAGCAAAAAATTGACAATATAAGACATAGCGACATTGGCAAGCAGTAGTTTATGTATTAATCAACTTTTTCATTTGCATTCTTCATTTTTGATTGATTAAGAAAGTGATTAATGTTTCAAAAAAGCTTGTCTAAAAAGTTATTGAAAACTCTTCTTATAATGCATCTAAATCAATTGATATTGTAAAAGATATTTTTTGATGCATAGCCTCGGTAAGAGCTGTATGATATGATGTAGCAAGTAAGTGGTTGTCTACATGTATAAAACATGAACCCACATTTGATAGGGATACTGGTTTTCAAGCCCCATCAGCTTTCTGCATCCAGTTTTTCAGGTTTCAAATGGTACCCAGGTCAAAGACTCCAACACATGCTTCGGCGACAATTGCTCCGCAGATCTTATTTGAACCTTGCACCAAACACTATACCTCGTCCTAGCCTTAACCCTAAACCTAACTTAAACCTAACTTTAACCTAACTTTAAACCTAACTTTAACCTAACTTTAAACCTAACTTAAACCTTACTTAAACCTAACTTAAACCTAACTTTAAACCTAACTTTAAACCTAACTTAAACCTAACTTAAACCTAACTTAAACCTAACTTTAACTTTAACCTAACTTAAACGTAACTTAAACCTCATTGCAACCCTAACCCTGTATGTTTGACGCAATAAAGCCTGGAGCAATTTTCGTCACCGGAGCATATGTTAGAGCACCTTCAAGCCCTGTCAACTCTCTCTCTCAAACTTGACAGGCTTCAAACTCTACATACCATATGAGGCTCCTGACATGTCTGCTTCACTATTCAGATCATGTGGGTAAAGCCGACTGATATCCCTGATTTATAAGTTTTAATTTCATTTTTCTCCTTTCCAGAGAATATCAAAGACTTCTGGACGACAGATGAGAAGTGGTATTCAACGTTGGACAGTACCAAGTGGCTTCAGACGATAGGGTAAGATACATGTATTATCAAACAGTGATTTATGACATGTTAACCCTTCTGTGCCACTGGGATTGCCAAGAGTTCTCCAAAATGAACTTCCAAGGGTCAAATAAGAGGTGTTAAATCTATGTTTTGTTGTTAGATTTGGCTTGCAATATCTTCTATGGGAAAAACCCCCCCCCCCCCCCCTTCACAATGTGCTACTATCTTGTTTCTTCTTTTTTAAACTTCAGGACAACACAAATAGCGAATCCGACTGTACAGAAACACCACAATTTTTATTTCCCTTGAAAACTGTTTCTCATTGAAACATGTATTAAAGGAACCTGTCTATAAAGACCACCTGCTCATATAGACAGCTTTTCTTGTCTCCTTTTTATAGCAGTCTTTATAGACAGGTTTCACTGTATATCAATAGGTTGAGAGTTTAAATACTGGCTTAGCACTTACGACCTTAAACAAGGCATTTTATCCTCAGATGTCTCACTTGACCCAGGGGGACTACGTGGATACCTGAGAGGATATATTGCTTGCACACAAAAGTGTGCACTGAAAATGAGTGCAAGAAGTACAGGAAGGGTAATAATATAATATCCAAATAAAATACATGTATGATCATTGTTTAATGTATGTATTCTAAATATGCTGAATACAAACAATGTTTTTTGTAAGCCTGAGTCGAATCGATTGGTTAGCCGGTGTTCGATCGAAGACATCGAATCCTGAATTCGTTTTGGCAAATCCGGTGCATCTATTTGTAGTCCGCCAGATTTTTGACTACCGTAGCCACCATGAAAAAAGCAAATAAAAAAAGAAACTCCGTAACGTACAGCATATATACTAGCAGAGAACGTGAAGGCGACTTCAAAGTTCAAACTGTTGGCTAACTTTCGCTAATTCGCTCGCGGAGGACGTCGCGCTTTACCTGTGCTTTCTCTATGGAAAAATCGTTTTGTCGTTACGAACTGAAGTTTACGATAATATTCTTGCACTCTCTCTGCATTGTCAATTTGACAATTGTATAATTGAACATGATAAATACGGGCATGAGTACGAGTGTTCCTACTTAATTCGCAATAACTGATATCACACTCTCATCAAATTGGCAATTACTTCTGAATGATCTATATCTGAAGCTGAATGAAGTCGAGTCATGAGCCGAGCGACGAAAAGTTTATTTCGTATTTTTTTTTTTTTGCATCGAACAAACGTGTTCCATTCAGCTCTCCAAAGACAAAGTAAGATTATTAATTCTTTGAATTTGAATCATTGTCGGGTGTGTCGACAATGAGCATCGCTTCGTGCGACACTAGAGTGATATTTTGGCTAGCCATACGGACTAGAAGCTTAAGATTTTGGCTCGTCCGCTGTGATTTTTACTAGCCATTGGCTAGCGAGCTATCGTTAATGTCGAGCAGCGAGAGCCCATACATATGCCCGCGATGCCAGCGGACCGGTCACCGGTGCATGGTGCATGCACTGCGTGCAACTGTGTGCAACTCTGTTTTCACCGCCCATCATTTATCGATGCACCGGTATTCGATCGAATCAAAGCCGTCTGTGTTCAGTGTTCAATTATTCTAATTTTTAAAAATGAAGCTGCCAGTTCTATTATTATGAAGAGGTGAAAACTATCTGTAAAAATGCAAAATTTCCTGGAAAAGTTAAAGTAGCTCTCTTATGAAGCTTATCAATTACTTCAGCTACCGTAGACACATTGGTAAACAACTCTGAAGAAATCCAGAGAACAGGGGATTAAGTTCAATATCCCAATACGGAGAATTCTACTCAGTGTTCATTATACAGGGTGGCCCAGAAAGAACGCAACACCGGAGATCTGCAATTTCAATGACACAATGTCATTGATTTTGTTTTATTGGGTAGAAAATTCTTTTTGGAGTGAAATGACACTGTGATCAGCAATTTTGGGTACGGCATTTTGATTTTACTGCTATTTTTTTAAGGCTGCAGGCAATGTCATTTTCAAAATTTGCTACTTTTGCAACCTTTCTCATGTTTGAAGCATTGAGAAATTTGCGCATGATGGCTTTCCATACAATCTCCGTTTCATTCAAGTTGCCTTTGTTTTCAAAGTGAGAGCAGACATGCATCTGTCAACAAAGCTGATTGTATGGGAAGCCGAAAACTTATGATCATGATGTCATTTTACTTGGGAAAGAATTTTCTACCCAATAAATCAGAATCCAATGGCATTGTGTCAGTGATGTCATTGGCATTTGCAAATCTCAGGTTTGCATTCTTTCTTGGCCACCCTGTGTAGTAAAACATAATCATAGGTCAAAGTGCAAGAAGACTATTAGTAGCGTCAATATTTTATGAGTACTAGAACTGGGTCTTTCTCCCTTTGTTTTCCCATAAAGCCACCTTGATCAGGAAATTTATTTCTTCAAGTAGATGGCAAAGTACATTCAGAAGATATCAGTTGTTTTGATTACATCTAATTCTGTTCATTCATAACTTTTCCTGTTAAACATAAACCTTGCCCCTCTCAAATACATGTACTTTGATTTATGAGTCTTTCTCATAATTTGTAAAATAAACCTTTTACGATACATGTAAGTACTTGTCTTTATAACGATGAATAGAATGCTTAGACTATTTATCGGTACGTGCAGTAAACCAGCTTATCTTTGTCAATAATTACATGACATTTACTTAAATAGTGCTGTGATATATTTCATATTATATCCTTCATCGTAATATTGTTGCATTAGGAGTGTACACAACAAGAAAACAAGAAAATGAATAGTTTTACTAGAAAAGCCATTTCCTGCCGTCTACTTTATTTTTCCTGCTGACGTCATCCAAAAGTTAATTTTTTCCCATCATCATTTGTTTTTCCGCCCCTCCCCCCCTCCGATCGACTCGCGACGTACGCGAAGGGGAAAAAAAAGCAGCTGCTCAGCCTGAGCATGTACTACATTGTGATGACATTCATATGCGCGTATCTATTGTTTTAGGCAGCATGCACCATACCGGTGGGGATGATGTCATCATTATGCTTTTGATATCCGCGAGAATTAATCACTTCTTCAAACTGTTGGTGTATGTACATGTGAGGTATACAGTGCATATGATCAAGTAGCTGAATAGAATTAGGCTTTTGTTCATGATGACGGATATAAAACAAATATATACTGCCTACATTCGAGTCTTTGGTTAAACTATGGCACCCTCGGTGACGTGCAGGCAACTATTTTCCTTCGGAGCTGCACCCCTCTGAAAATAATCTTGGTTCACGTCACCTCGGGGACCATATTTCCAACCAGACCCTCTCATGACAGTATATATTTGCATATTATCACACATATATGTTTAGTTCTTACATTAAAGGCAAAGTAAACTGCAGCTTGCTATTAAAGATTTATGTGCATCAATCAACCGATAGCATTGTTAAAATTCTGCCAATGTCACTTTGTTGATATTTCTGAATAATATCTACTTCATGCAACTTTTCTTGTCTGAGTTTCCTTGTACATGATGGACTTTGTCAGAACATTTTGTCATTTTATTGTCTGTAGGAATCCTGAGTTTCTCTCTGTTTGGAAAAACCCTTTAAGTGACTTTTTCTCTGAAAACTCTTTCGAAAGCAGTTGCAAATAGATTTTTAATTTATTTATAGCACTGACAAGGGCAAGAAATTATTGTCCATGACTCCTGAAGGTGAAGATATTGCATGCCCATGATGTCCTCTTTTCTGTCATTATAAAAACAAATTCTCTGTGTATTCTCTGTATTCTCCTTTTATCTCTTGTTTTTTGTTTACGGACCCTCCCTTTTTCCAAACTCATTTGCTGTCCTTTCCTATCTTATTTTTTTCCTGGTAATTTCTAGTTCTCCCTGTCTGTCTCTGTGTATTGCCACCTCTGTCAATCTGTAATGCTTCATTTGCTGAAATCTTTTTCTGTATTCTCCTTTTATCTCGTGTTTTGTTTCCGTACCTTCCCTTTTTCCAAACTCACTTTCTTCCTGGTAATTTCTAGTTCTCCCTGTCTGTCTCTGTGTATTGCCACCTCCGTCAGTCTGTAATGCTTCATTTGCTGAAATCTTTTTCTTGAACATCCGTAACTCCTTTAAACCCAGCACAAGATGATGTCACCATCCACTGCACTGGAAGTCAGTCACCTTATGAATCATTAGATCTCCCAAAGAACTATGAGAGATACTGAGGGGGAGGGGAGGGGATTATTAAAGGCAATGTGGTAGTATACTTGAGAAGGAAAGGGAGGGGTAAGGATAGGGTGTGAGATCATCCTAACCATTTCACATTGTACTTTTACACACACAAATACGAAAAATGAAAAGAAAGACTGTGCTGTATTGACAATACCCTAAAGAAGATATGTGCTACAAAAATAGCGTTAAATTTAGTGACTTTTATTAATTGTTCACAGATGTGCATCACAACTTTCTTCTCTCATAGTCATTCTTAAGCTATGGTCACAACCCCAAAAATGGCCCGCTCGGGGGCCGGGTGGCAAGTTTTTAGCCAATTTCGCCCTGGCACAGAGCGGCCGCCGCCCGTGCACCGTTGATTTTTAGGGCATTAATCTAGCTGTCGCCGTTGAGCGATTTAGGTCAAAATCGAAGCCGCTAGATTTCGCCCAGTTTTGGCCTAAAACCGACCGGCGACCGATGGGAATTCGACAGGGCTCTGCCAAGGCATCGCTGGGATTTTATAGCCTGCTCGACTTCTCCAAAAATCGTTGGGTGATGCCTAAATTCAAGCAGCGCCTGGGCAGGCTACAAATCGGTCGGTAGCCCCTCTGATTTGTGACCAAAGCATTAGGTTGCTGGCACTTATTCCCCCCTTTTTTTTCTCTCTCTCTGTTAATGAGGAAAAGCAGTTTAGAGCGTTGACATGCTCCATTAATCAGTCTAGGTGAAACGGGCGTATATCATTTCCTCTCGGGGATGAGACACAGCACTTAAGATGGGCTCTGCTATGCCTATTTAAGTATTGGGCATGATTATAGAATATGAAGAGTTGAAAATAGAAATAGACTGCGTATAATCTTTTTATCAAGTAATAAGACACCATTTTTATTAAAGCCATGGCATTGTAACGAAGTGTAGTATTCCAGAATAGCATGTACTTGATAGATACAAGTGTATTGAGACTAATTTTATACTCTTCAAAACAAACTAAAACAGAAACTAAATGCAGATCTATCTATATATATCTACATGTATATCTACGAGGGGATACTGAGACTCATTTTATACTCTTCTAGTTCATCTAGACTTGAATTTTGGAATAGAGGCTTCGTTTAACTCACAAACTTCATTATGCCGTGAAATAATTGTACATTTTCTGTACTTGTAAGTCGTTAGCTTCAAAACATAGCAACCCTAACAGTAAGTCACCAAGAAATTGAAGAATAAAAAGGGGTAAATGTTGGAAAAAGAAATTTTGTTGGCTGAGGATAATGATAATTGACGTTTACTCAAAAGACTGAATGAACAAATGGCATTAGTTGTCTAATTGGTGATGAAGCGTCTAATATCCCAAGGGAAAAAGTTTTCTTTTAAGAAACACTATTAGAATAGATATTGCGATATATCTATTTTTTGTTGTGTAATCACCCATCGCTGAGCCCAACTAGAAATGGTCTCTCATCCTACGGGTTCTCATGATGGCCTGACATCAAAACAACAACATCCCTGAGAGGAATGTTATGGTGCACAGAGCCCCCCTCCTGGCCCCTAATGTAATTGGTCTAGTCAATGGATTAAGTGTTTCCTGGCCTTCAAGTTTGACATTTAGACAAGCAGTAATGGGAAGGAACACTTCTGCTGCCTTCTGACAGCTCTCTCTCAAATTTACGATGTTTGCAGGCCACAAGCGACATATTCAGTTCCGAGCTCCACCTGTGGTTGTTTAGGATTGTCAGAATGTTTGATTAATATCATGATATCACAGTGCAGAAATATAATATTTAATTTGTAGCATTAAAGCTGCGATGGCTTGTTAGAGTAGTTGATGGAGTGCGTCGCAAAATGCTTTGAAAAGTGTTACACATTCTGCATACTGAAATATTTTCTGAAATGTATTGACAACAAAGCATAAACAAAAACGAGTATTAACATGATTTACATTATCATTTGTGCTCCCAATGTCATTGTCTGTGTACATGTATACAGGAATGGAATTTCTTATTTGATTAGGGTTCTGAAAATGAGTGGGAAATGCTTGATAGGTGTCTGTCTATTACAGTATAGGAACCACTGAAGACACCCTGTGGTTGTTTGTTCTGGGTCTAGTCATGTCATTAACTTCATTTCCACATCTTCTCAGGAATATTTTAAAAGCAAAATAGAATTCTAGCTGTAGATTGTCGGAACAACTGTTGTGAATTAGCAGAGAAAGGAAGCTATTCATTTCAGACATCATTCAATCATTGTCGAGTTGCCTACCTGCCTGCCTCTCATCAGTACCTGTGACACTTTGTTTTTATGCTTGATTGCATCCTGGGGGGTGTTTCATCAAGTGTCTTGTCAGTGATTTTTGCTGACAAAAATGCTCTTAGCCAATCAGATGCAAGGATTTCAGTGTCTTATAACAGATATTGCAACTTTTCATGGATAACAATTTTTATGAAACAGGCCCCTGAGGCAGCTCTGAATTTAGCAACAATATCACTCTGAGCAAGATCGTAGGGGTCTGCAATGTGAATATGATTAAAAATGAAATGGAAAATGGATAATGTTGCTTTTTCCATTTGCCTTTTTTCTGAAAATTAGTATCATTGCTTTTAAATCATTCTTTTAATCACAAAGTCATGAATAACATGTTTGGTGTCCAGATGAGTTTGGCTATATTCCATTTACATTTACTAGTTTAATAGGTAACCTGTAGGTGACTGGGAAATTTGCTATTCTTTATTCATCAAATTTGGGAAGTTGACAGGTTTTAAGTTTTAACTATTTCAGATTCAAGCTTTTTCAATATTGTGCACTGGCCCCTGATGAACATGTGCAAATATTATGACTTAACTTTTAAGAATACAATTTTATATAAAAAAATATAGTTGCAAAAAATGTAAAATCTTTGAAATTACACACAGTAACATAGAATAAACACAACATCATATTCATCTTATGAATGAAAAACAAAGTCCAATAATATGCTTGTGTGGTTTTAGCTATGTGGCAAAAAAAAGTGACTGAGATAATATAACAAAGGAAAACAAAAGGTAATTTACAAAATGTAGATTGCAACCAAGTAAATAATCAAGTAGATCACTATTTGTCTCACATCTACTTGTTACTAACTCTTGAAAACAAACTTTACAGCTACTTGATTTGGAGGGTATCTTGCATTTAATATCCACACAATCCGACTAATAGTTTTGGGGTGCTTGCGAATTGCAAAGGTTGTACATGGGATTGAATACCCAGCTTCAAAACACCATAATGTCGCCATTCTGATAGGAAAAAAGGGTGATTTTTATTTCTCTTCTACGAGTCTTGTCATTCTTCCTCCCCCCCCCCCCCCAATCTTCAAATCTGTTTGACACATGCGACAAATCCAAGATATAAATACCTATAAATGACTGATTCTCGGAAATATTTGCAAGTGGAAGTCATCAATATTTTGAAATTGGGCTTGTTTTTGAGGAAAAATGTGAGCTCCAATATTTGTATAGTAATTATCCAGTTCCTGTTATTTATAACTCTGAAGAGTGGAGTGTGAACTATATGTTGACATACATTTTTCATATTGTTTTATTTTTTTATTTGAACAAGCATATTTTGGTGTGTAATTAGCAATAATGACAAATGTTGTGAATACACAGATATACCATGCATCCACTATGCATTTTTACTCAGTGTGCAATGTCTCACCGACTGAATGGAGGTGAGGGGGATGCAAATCAGACACAAAATTATGCTAAGTTTATGGGAAAAGGGGTATATACATGTAATTTAGATCTGTGATTTTTTTTTCATGGCCCTTTTGCAGTGATGGGCTTTTTCAGTTTCCCAGGTACTAATTGTGAAATTTGTTTCATGCTGGAACATCATTCTGGTTGAATATTAATGCTATTTGTCCAAAGTTTCTGTCAAGGGTAGGGGTCAAAAAGAGTAACTCAAGTGCAAGAAGTATTCATACAGTATGAATATAATTACATTGTGGGAAAATATGTTCTAACAGTCCTTAAAGGACAAAAAAGCGACAAAAAATACAGTTAAACCTGCTTTAGCAACCACCTGTCTATAAAGACCATAATGCTTGTTTCCCTTGAAAAGTGTTTCTCATTGAAATGCGTATTAAAGGAACCTGTACTTAAAGACCACCTGCTCATAAAGACTACTTTTCTTGTCTCCCTTGAGCGGTTTAGCTTCCACTATCTTTTTATATGTCACTGGAAGAAGACTTGGTGATGTCTGTAATTTCCTTCCGTTCATCTCGATCTTTATTTTGTTTTTGTTTCTACAGGACATGTCTCAGTCTAGCAAAGGAAGCAGCTGACAAGATCTATCTTGCTGAGAAGACAGTCATCATTAAAGGTAAACAACTTAATAATCTTGATATATACAGCCTGCTACAGCCTATTAAAAGTAACCAGTAATCTGTCATCATCATCAGAAGAAAATGTACTTAATGGATATTTTCAAATGAGCAAATAATCTCATCGCCACTTGAATTACATGTACAGTCAAACCTGATTTAGCGACCACCTGTATAGAAAGACCACCTGTCTATAAAAACCATAATTTTTGTTTCCCTTGAAAAGTGTTTCTCATTGAAACGTGTATTAAAGGAACCTGTACATAAAGACTGCTTTTCTTGTCTCCCTTGAGTGGTCTTTATAGACAGGTTTCACTGTACATTCCAAATAGTGCAAAGCTAGCTATAACCAGGGTAGTAATTTCCAAATTAAAGCACTTTGGAAAATATTTGATGTACACTTACAAGAAAAGAACATCACTGCTATTAAGCCAAGGATTTCGATTCAGCAGACTATCTTGGCGATAAATGTAATTATCACACAATCTGAATGGTGAGATTTTCAGTAATGAGAATCACTTAGATTTATCATTTAAGATGGACTATAAGCCTGCACATAAAGACAAAAGTTGTTAATCTTCTGACATTTAAACCCAACACAGCATTTCAGCTTGGTCTAAAATCAGTTTTAGTAAATGAAATGGACCGAGGTCTTAACTTTTCTATTGTTTAAAGCTCACAGCACACTGTACGACCGACTGTGATTCAGTTTTGGAAATAAATTGAAATAGCATTGAATACGGACATTGTAACAAACAACTTCTTCCTGATTCAGGTTCTGAACAATAATATGAATACTAAACATAAGAATGTGGGGCGTTGTCAGCCTTCTACCCGGAATAAGGGCCAAATCAGTTTTAAATCGTTGACAATCGAAGGACTGCTCTGACGTCACTACGATTCGGAGCCGATTTAGCCTTTCCTCTGACTACATGTAGAAGGCTCGCAATAGGCTTTAAATTTGATTTTACTATCTATAGGACAGTTTAGAATCTCAATAAATTTTGTTTTATTTGTTTAAATGTTTTAATCAAATGCTCTTACATTTTCTTCCAAAATCGGATCTCAGTCCGATCGTATAGTGTGCGATGGGCTTAAGACTTTTCGACCTCCCATTAGGTTTAGCTAAACCAGTAGAATATGTGCCATACTGTCTATATAAAAGTCAGTTTTACTCTTTCTTTCTTCTCTCTTTGATGACCTTATGTATATGGGCCAGGGTTAAATGGGTTTTAACTGTCCAGTGCTCATAGAACTATGAGGGACACACCCAATTAACTCTTATTAGAGTATCGGGTCATTGCTTAAATTGCTTTTATTTAGGCTATTGCCTTTATTGAAACATAGATATTAAACGTTTGATTATTATATAAGTTGTGTAATTACAATACAATAAATATCAATTTGCATATCCAAGATATTTGCCAAAGGAGGGTATTTATATATGCAAACGATTTTCTGTCTAATTTTTCATTGCCTTATATAGGCATGCTACCCCGGACATTTTGTATGGGCAGGGTAAGATGGGTTCACTCTGTTCAGTGCTCATTGAAATCATAACTACAGTATAAGAGACACACCTATTAAAGCAAATCTTTAAAAGAGCATCAGATTATTGTATTTAGGCCATTGATTTTATTGAAACATAGATAATGAAACATTTAATTTTATTATAAGTAGTGTGTAATGACAATAGGATAAATATCAATTTGCTTATCCAAGATATTTGCCAAAGGAGGGTATTTATATATGGAAATAAGTTTGTTTCTAACTTTTTCACTGCCTTATATAGGCATGCTACCGTGGCCCATTTTTATGGGTCGGGGTAAGATGGGTTCAATCTGTTCAGTGCTCACTGATAACACTAGATCTACAGTATGAGGGACACACCCAAACAACTCTTTAAAAGAGCACCAGGTTAATGTTTTTATCCAGGCTATTGCTTTTATTTTAATACAACATTGCCTTTATTCCCTTTTGAGACATAGTTTGTGAAAATTATAGATAATGACAGTGCATTGTTTTATTTATACTAATACAATAATTGCTAATTTGTTCAAGATATTTGCCAAAGGAGAGTATTGATGTATGTAGACAATTTTTCACTGCCTTATATAGGCATGCTATAATTTGTTTTTCTTTCTGTAACTTTTTCAAACACACTATATTTGCTGTACACTGTACATGTAGGTTGTTTCTGTGAATGGACTTTATTTGTGTTTACATGTACTCAAAACTGTCCTTATTAGGCATGCCTTTTATTTTTTATTGCTTCCAAGAGATACATAAACGGCGGCGGAAGAAGCTTATCTTGTCAAGTGTTAAAGTCATATTTATCTTGGAAGATTAACTTTATGAGCATAGTACATGTAGTTCAACCTGTACTTGGTTTCAAATAAAAGACTTACCAAGAAAACCCCCAAAACATGGCACCTGAGTTGGATGTTTCGTTCTTCAACAGTTTGTATTTCACATGAGTATTGTATTTGCAGGTGGTTTTGTAAATTTGCTTGAATTTCATATAATCGTCCATAAAACAAGTGTTTAAATTCATACTTATGTTGGAATTTCTATTCTTGTGAACATAATATAATCCAATGATAGTTTATTCTGTACTTGATCTCAAATGAAAGAATTTAACGAAACCTCTGCGATTCGTACAAGAAAAAGTGGCACCTGACCGGACATGCTGTTCACTAAGTTTAAATTACATATATTTGCAGAAGATGGTTTGTAAATTTGCTTTGATACCATCATGTACTCAACTACATCTGGAATAAAGATGTAAAGTGCTATTAAGGCGGAAGAGACTTATCTCATCAAATCTTCAAAGTCATTTATATCTTGGAGAATTTATTTTTATGTATACATATTTCAACCAGTACTTAATCTCACATAACACACTTCTTAAAGAGGGACAGAAATTAAACTGGGTAACTGCTGGGAACAATTTTATTTTGATATATGATCCCCTTACATAGTAGGCTTTTACGTCATTGGCACAGGGATGATGATTGAAATATGAAAGCTTGATTGGAAAGGAAATGGATTTGAAATCCTGTTTATACTCCTCATGTAGATGATATATGAAAAAGCACTTATGAATTCATTTTCTACTCTCTCATTTTACTCTAGCTGTTGAAAGCATTATGAAAATGCAGGTCTTTTGACAGGGTTGTGACTGTTCAAAAGTTTAATTTGGTCGTTTCAGCATTTGAACTGAAATGTCAGACGTCTTAAAAGGTAGCAACATATGACAACTACTTTAAATACTGAGGCAGCGCAATTCTTTATAAAGAAACACATCATAGATATTATAGAGCCATTAACTTTATTTTCTCAGTATTCAATATTGCAACCCAATTTCATCACTGCTCAATGGCACATATGAATGAAAAAACAAACAAAAACAAACACTGCTCAATGGCACACACAAACAAACAAGTGATAAAAGTTCTCTTGAATTACTGACAGGACTTATAATCTCCGATGCAATATTTATGGTTTTGATAATCCAAAGTGTTATTTTTATGGCAGATATGTAGAGAAAGGGATGTAGGCTTATAGAAATATTAAAGAGTCTATTCAATTTTTTAACTCGGAATGTAGTATATTGCATTCTCCTTGATTGCATCAATAGCAGAACAATAAATGTAAAAGTGTTTCTACATGTATGTAACAGGTATTTTCAAAGAAGATAGAGATATTTCCTTTTAGATGATAAGGATGGGGCACAATTTTAATACTTTTTTCACAGGAAGGGTAATTATATCGGGATGAAATGTAGGGTATGGTTTTCCCCACAGGATTAAGGTCAGTCTTCTTCATGTCATGGTCTCAACTCCTCTGGCATTTCCTGCCTCTCTTGTCATATATTCCCTCATCTCTCTTCTTCCTGTCGACCCTTCCTTCGCTAGGTGAGCTTCCAGCAGGGTCCCAGGGGAAGCGGATGTGGCCTTAGGCAAGGTTTGCAAGCCGTGGCTAGAAGAGGTTTAGTTGTTAAAGATCGGGCCTGCGTTCTTTAACACATTGAAGACTTAGTCTGAGATGAAACCAATCGCAAATGCCTGTTTCTTGAAAGTTTTGGTAATAGTGTTGAGCAGTTTATTGTGCCAGCATCCTTCTCTGTTCTTGTAAGCTCAATGTACCTTTGTTTGTGCTCCATCAAAAAGACACAAAAAAATGGTGGAAAAATTATATAAAAAACTAGTGAAAAAAAGAAATGCAAGGTGTTTCAGGATGTGATATACACATCACTGGCAATAGTATGATGCGCTGGTAATAATGTGTGTGCTGCAGTACCTAGCGGATAGCACTGAAGATATTGCAAAAAGAGGAGGTGAAATGAAGACAATGCAATAGAAATAGAAAAGTGTGTTTTTCTTTCTTGACACACATTTACATGTGACAGGAGCAGCATTTGAATAGCTAAAGCCAAGCCGTGTACCATGAAATAAAATGTACATTCATGGCTAGTTGAGAGAGATAGTTATGTGACCGGAAGTTGCTTCTGATGGGTCATTTGTTTCATGGAGTTTCCTCCTATATGTAAATGTGGCAAGGAACTATTTGGAGCTCTATCAGGTACACTTGTGAGTGTGCCACAACTATCTCTCTCAGTACACTATGTTTACGTGAAGTACTAATGTTGGGTGTCTTTTGTGTTTTTTTCTTTCTCCACCATCACAGAATCACAAGGTAGAGATTACTCCTGTGTAGTGTCCAGCCTTGCCCAGATCATGCTGGATAGTCACTATCGCAGTCAACTGGGCTTCCAGAGTCTTATACAGAAGGAGTGGATAGTGGGTGGTCACCCGTTCCTGGACCGATGTGGACATTGTGTCCCGAGCAACGGAACAGAGGTATGATTGAATTACAGCATATTTTGTATGTGGAGAGGTAGAAGGACGTTGACTCCTGTACATTAATAGAGTTAATGCCCTTGTGACTCTCAGCAGTTTACTTATTCCATTGCATTGTAAGTTCATAGGGACAAACGTCTTTCAGCGCTTAGGGGAGCTTTAGCATAATCCATCCGTACAAATGCTGTATAGAGATTGTATAATTGGTTTTTAGAAATGTGCAGTGCAGTAGCATAAAATTGAAAGAAATTATTCAATTACAAGTAAGTATGAATAAATTGCTTGCCAAATTTGGTAGAATTGTGCTGGTAGAATCTTTAATTGGTCCAGGGTCAACAAGTTTCATACCAGAAGAATTCTACAGAGCTTTTATCTAAACTACGCTTTATCTTTCTCTCTTTTTTTCTTTCTCGTATTTCTGGACAGGCCCCAGTCTTCCTTTTATTCCTTGACTGTGTCCAACAACTGATAGAGCAGTTCCCATCAGCCTTCGAGTTCACAGATACCTTCCTGATAGCCCTGTGGGACAGCATGCATTCAGGCATCTTTGGTACATTCCTGTTCAACAGTGAGCGCCATCGGATGAGGACCTGTGTCAGTAGCAGCAAGGGCCAGTACCAGACCACCCAGCTAGCCACTGTCTGGGCCTGGACGCTACAGTTCACCAAAGATGACCAGGCACTCTTCACCAATCCCCTCTACATCGCCAAGTCAGAGCTCAAGTACAACGACAACGTCCTTGATGAGGAGCCAGACTACAGGCAGGGGTGCAATGCCGGCATCTACCGGAGCATTCGTAGGTTGAACAATGGCAAGTCATTCATCGGATCCGATTTCAAGGAGATGGACAGTTGGACATTCAATGGCGGGAAGAGAAGAAAAAACCCTAACGTGAACGGTGCCAATTCGGCGAGTAGTGTGTTTGCAAACTGGGAGGAGGAGATCATCATACCGTTACTGCAGACACCGACGATCAACTTCTGGACTCACTGTTACCTGAGATGGGTGCCGAGTGTTCACACGGTGGGAGGGGGAAGTCCCGCAATCTACCAGCAGCAATGCAGGCTGGTGGATGAGATACAGCAACTTAGAGAGACCTTGGAAAACCTGAGGGTGGCGAAAGAGTCCACAGCTGCACCTCCTACAAAGCCCAAGCGAAAGAGCAGGTTGTTTTTCACCTCGCAGGAAGACTTGAAACGGAACCACGAGGTTCTGACCTCTGCCTTTCCCTTCTCCATCAGTGATCTGGAGTTCCTAGGTGGGGATCGAAGGTCATTTTTGGCCACGCCCCTTGCAAGGTTTCTAGGAGGACAGAGTTTGTTGGAGCAGGAAGGTGAGATACCAGAGACTGATGCAGATAACGTAGAGGAACTTGAAATGTGATGACATGGGATCATTCTAAACAAGGAGATTTTTAGTGTCCATCAGGAGAACACTGTATATTTGCCTCTGGGAAAGGGTGACTTTGATGTTGGACAATATTCTTTATCTCCTTGAAACTTCAACTTGCCACACCAAGGTTTCTCTGGGAATCCATGCAACCTTTTCCTCATCACTTTCTTTGTTGTACACCCTAGACATGTATATAACGACATCATTCTCATTTGTAAAGATCTCATCCTCATCTTTTTTCAATCAGTTCTTCCATGCCAGCTTGAATGCTTAAAGTCATAATCATATGAGGCTAATAACAAATACGTGATATATCGAAATGACCTCTTGCATTTTGATATCTCATTGTAATTGAACATCACCTAGTTGTTAGTCTAGACTAGATTACCTGTAAATATCATTCTAATAGGAGTGCAATAACAAAATGATAGTATGCATTAATGTATGATTGGTGTATTTATCTGGATATATTATATTTCTCCTAATATATCAAACTACTTAATTTGCATAGTTTTTTTCTCTGAAATGAAAAATTGTCAATACGATTAACTGTATAGTATTATATTTTGTACACATTAGTATGCATACATAATCTTTATTCACTTACCGTAGTACTGTTCAATGTTTAAAAGGTAAAGTGTAACTTCCATGTAAAAGGAAAAAAAAAATCAAATTTTATTTTGTGGTGTTCTTTCTTATGTTATTTTGGGGTTTTACTTCAATATCAGAGATAACTTAATGGTTAGATTTTTTTAAAAGTTGAATGAAATTAACACCACGAGGTCCCTCATATAATTTATTGTCAAATGAAAATATACCATGACTTCTTTCAAACCATAAATATGTATTTAAACCATTCCACTTCCTTTACAATCCGACAAATAAGTTGTGGAATTAAAGATGATCAAGCCTTGTTCTGAAAGATTTTATTGATTGAGATTCGGATGGGTAATACAGAATATGAAATTACAGTTGTGGGGCTTCAAACATCATCTGGTGGAGGAGATAACAAAGTAGAGAGTGAGTTGACTGATATATGCTGATCATTGTTTTACAGCTAAAAGAGCATTTCGTCTTCTTTGAACCAGATATGTGTTAACTAGTGTATTGAAAGTTATGACTTACATTACTAACCCTTCTAGCTCCCCGTAGATGACTTTTACCAATCTGAAAGGCATATTGCTCTCTTAAGTTTTGATTGAACATATTTCTGACATGACTTGGAGCACCCAATTAAGGTGTTTGATATTTCAAATGTGAACCCCCCCCCCAAAAAAAAAAGAAAGAAAAGAAAGTCACCGTCTCTTCCAAAATCCAGTTGCAGTGAAATAGTAAATTTAGTGGCAGCCCCGAAAAACATCATCCAGGATGCTTCTCTGTGAATCTTGTCTGAATGCAGTATAGCAAGGGTATTGTACTCTGAATTCTGACATAGATCTGACTTTCTGTGGATGCTTTTGTCTATTCATTGGCTCAAATTTTCCAAGCAGGGGATGTTTTCATTTGTATTTGATGAGTATTTCAAATGCTCCTGAACCATCAAGTTCTCAATATTAGTAAATAATGGGTTAAGAATTTATTCACAACAATCACTCCATACAGACATAATTTGGGACGAATGAAAGGAGAAACATTTTATGGTGAGTTGATAACATAGTCATTGTGATATGAATAATCTTTTCATGCCATTGAAATGGAACATGGGATCAAAACAGGACTCTTGTGGAACTCGATCAGTTCGTTGTGAGCAGCTGCCTCTATTATGCATTGAATTGAGACTAACACTTGTTTATTGCAGAACATTTTGTCTGTTTGGAACCAGAAGGCATTAAGTCCCATCATTTGTACAGAGTTAACACCCTTCTGACTCCAAACAGATGATTTCGGTTTGGTGCTAGCAACTGTGTATTTTGACGATACAGTCATTGAACTGCTCAGGCATATAGTCTATTCTATGAGCTGTGCTGTTTGAAAACTGATGGTGTTTTTTTTTCCTGCACACTTTCTGCTGATGCAGCTGCTGATATTTGTTCGCATGAGACTATCTCACAATGTCAATATAACTATCGGTCTTTGACCACCCCGATGCACTTGGACTACATGATTGACAACACTTAAAGGGAACCTGGACATGAAGCATTTGAAATAACTTTTTACAATATCTTTACAAATTAATTTAATGCACAGCCTGTAATATATGAAGCATACATAGATTATTGATAATACTATGTTCTGTATTAGATATATGTGTGTATCCATGATTGGAATTTTTGTTTATAAGATACATGTACTATACTAACGGGATTGGAAGTAAAAACAACCCATGTTCCCTCCCCCCCCCCCCCCCCCCCCCGAAATTTTCTTACTTCTACCCAGGAGGCACCTTCGTCTAGATATCAGATTCTTAATATATTCATTATAGATGAGAATAAAAATTCGGAGGTCCGGGATTATTCCATTTAAGCCTAAAGATCTATCAAAGTTCGCATATATTTCTGCTAATTCTCAGTCTTCTGACATTGTAATTTTTAATAAAGTGTATTGAGCACTTATCAGTGAATACAACTACGCAAATATGGGAAATCAGTCCAGTTTGGCAGGAATAATGACGTCTCTTTTGCAATTATCCCCGATATTCATCCATGTTTGAACATTTTTTTTTAAAAATCAGAGTTCTTCTACATTTCTGCTAATTCCCAGTTTTTCCAACATTGTATTCAGCACTTATCAGTAAATGCATCTATGCAGATATGAGAAATCAGTCCAGATGTTTGGCGGGAAAAATAACCTCTCTTTTGTAAATACATGTTATGTATCCCTACTATTTACCAATATTCAAACATTTTTTGACAGTGTAGTATGATGTATAAAATATACAGGTAGGCTACCCAAATCAAGCCAGTACACAAAGACTCATTTATTAGAATTGCTTACATGATTTAGAAAACTCGTCGCAAATGGAGATTATATTCATTGGTGCTCGATTCAGGACCCAAAATGATTTACTGTAATTACTTAAATGTGTGTATAGAGCAGAACTGTTCAAATACGAGGGGATAAATTGATATATAGCCCCATACTAACCTTTTTTCATTGTCGGGGTCGAGCTTGAAATTGTTAAGATCTTCTTGCATAGGCACCCTCCCTATTAAGGGTCCAGAGTTCAAATTTTGGGGCTCCATGAGTTCCAGGCTCCTGTGAGCTTGGAGCTCTGGATAAAGACTGGATAATCTTGAAAGATGTCTTTCAATTATTTCTCTCAAGTCTTCTCGACTTTTTAGCATCCGATGTTCATAGAATTGGATGCAAAATTGTGAAATATGTATATTTTGCTTACACGTATGTAAACAGTTAATATTCTTATCTTTTGACAGTAGAAAGAGATGTGCCTTTTACTGTGCTCTATTTAAGCATGACTACTTGCATACTGAATCTATAATCTTGTATGGAATATGCCAAGACAAAATGAATTTGGAATGATCCTTGCCTCTTTGTACAAGCATAAAATTGACACTTTTATCAAAGATGGCATTGCCTATGCTCAAGATATCTTGATATTCGTTTGAAATTGTTTTGAAATATTGATGCTTTGAACCAAACTTGTGTGCACAGACACAATTGAGATTAACTGTGGAAAGATACCCTAATTGTGGCTCATTAATTTAGGATACTTCTAATTAAATGTCAAAGAAAGGAATTGAGATTAAGTGTTGAAATCTTGGATGACTTGGGACTTGATTCCTTTATTCTTTGTATTTTGTATCTGCTATTTAAAAGTATTAAAGGTTGGGAAAATGAAAACTAAAACAAATTATAAGTGCTAAAATTATGAATGACTTGGCACCTGATGCCTTTATTCTTTGTATTTTGTATCACCTGTATGAAAAAAGAGTAATAAAGGCAGGGAAATGAGAAATGGAATAAACTATGTGACAAGCATCTTTTATCTTATAGTGGCAGAACAAATGGACCATGCCTGCTCTGTAGTAAAAGTAGAAAGCCATGAGTGTTATAAGCTCCAACTTATGCATTACTAACTCTTTTAACATACTTTTCAGTTGGGGTCTGGAATTTCCCCCTCCTCCCGCCATTAAGTAGAAAAGAATTAGAACTAAAGAATTGGAACCGAAATATACAACTCAAATATTGCAGAAAGAAACCAGAGCAGAAATAAGTAAACATATTAATGTTTTATTTATACTACCCACATGATCTCCAAGATTTAAAAAAAAAAATAAGATAAACTCATATATTCACCTACCCCTGTTAATAAGGTAGAGTTCAGGGTTGACCTCTTTTGAGAATTCTATTTTCAGTTTCATTTTCAACGATTGGTTTGAGATAAAAGTTCATTGACTGCATTTTCATATTTATGATTTAACAATATCAGATTGATATCATGAGCTATTGTCTTTTATGTAGTATGATCTTTGGTCAGCTTTTATCTAAAAAAACAAGCAAACTAGATTGTGTGACAGGGAACAAATTCAGAAATCTTTGCTTTCCATTTCCATCAGGACACGAGTTTTAAAAAAAATCATTTGAAAAGCAAAAATTGATGAAAAAAAAAATATGAGAAAAATAGAAATGTCCTCAGACTGTTGGAGACCAATTTTCACCCCTAAATTCCCTGACGGCCTTTATTAGCATTAAATAATTTAAAATAAATTTTTTTGCCCGGGGGGGGGGGGGGCAGCTCTCTTGGTGCCCCTGGATCATCCTATGTGCATGTATTAGGAAACATGAAAACATTGTAATTACATGTAGATGCTAAAAGCATTACCATAATTTATAGAGGCATACAGATGTACTTTCGGTTGTGAGCGTCCAATCACAAAAGTTTAAAGTAGTTTATGGTCTTCTTGTAATGTATTCCACAAACTAGTTTCTTCTATGATATAATCATGGAAGGTTATTTGAAGTTCACTATTATGTACTCTGTAAATTTGCTCTTTCAAGAGAAATGATCATAGCTTGGAGGAGTGGAAACATGAGTCATTTGCCTTTTTTGGCAGCGATTCAATAACAGTTTTTCCCATAAATACTGTCAGTATAGTAGTAAATTGTTACTTAGACAATATGCTTTCTCTTTGCTCTGATACACCTGCCCCTGAAAATCCCCAGTTTTTTGTCACTGCATGTGAGCTTCGTAAACAAATATACGCTTCTAATGAAACATAGCTAAATCTATAGACAAGTGAAAATTGCTTTCCTTCTTAATGTATTTTTCACACGTCACATGTTTGAAATCAATCCTGCTCTCTTGTTTAATGATCTTAATATGATTGGTGACTTTCTCAATGATTTATAGCAACATGCTCGTTATTGTTTGAATATCACTGTCACTGAAATGATGTCACAATAGCAAGGATTTTTTTAGTTTCATTATCTGTAAGAAGGTCAGAGACTTCTAGGTCAAGTCGTTCAAACTGGGGAATCACAGATTTTGTGTATTTTAGTTTCTTAATGTTATGAGTGCAAATAGTTTGAAGGATGTACCGAGTATGGGAAATTTCCCCCCAATTTCAAATAGAAAAGGTTTTTCTATAAAGTTTTTTTTTTACCTACCATAAAAGATGGACTTGCTGTATTAATATAAATTAAAAAAAAAACATTTTAAGTTAACAAACTGACCTTTTTCACATACTTTAAAATATCTAGTTCTCTATTTGTCATCTGGAACTTCCCAAGGTATGAAAATAGGAACACTATGTTCAGTGAGTTAACATGGGCCCAGCCATTACAGGGGATCTGCTGTCATTTGGGGGCACTGGTTTTAATATGTGAAAAGCACAAAAACAAAACAAAACAAAACAAATACACTGTTGTCAAGTGGGGTGAAGGATTGGAAGGGGATGCAATTATCTTTTTATGTTGCCTTCCCCCTATCTCCCTTTTTTCTCAATTTTTCTCCTTTGTTATCCATTATCTGTTTTTCTTACCATTTGACTGAGGGGGGGGGGGGGGGGGGCAACATGTCCCCCGTGTAGCTACACCTCTGACTGTTTGACAGTATCAGGTGTAATTGTCTGACAGACAATGGATGTTGCTGTGGGAAATCCAAACGTGTCTCTCAAAAACTCATGAGAAGATTCTAATATTTATTGCCTGACCTCGGGACACTGTTTTTTAAAATTTTCTATTATTATTGTATGGTCATGCATTGTTGATCACTTTGACTTTGCTTTGAAAGGCTGTCATGGAGTCAACAAGACAGTGACGTAACTGCTCTATTAGGATATATTATTATCTTATTGATCACAGTGGTTGTCATGTGGTGCCATTGTGTATGTTAGTACCTGTCTTTTTGAGTTTATTCTCTCTCTTTTACATCATGATAAACTTACCTTTACCACTAGATGCTATACAATCTTCAACATTTCTGGGATCGCCGCCCATGCATATGGGGGGGGGGGGGGGGGGGTCCACTGTTACGCTAATCCCAGTATTTTTACCTACCCCTATAATATATTTTGACACCTATTTTCCAACAAAAAAATAGAGGGTTTGTAGAGTATATGTGATGCAATCATGCAACCAATGTACCCTGTAGACTATGCTGCAGGTTCAAAATACAAATGGAAGCTGGTTCCTGGCCCCAGTGCATTAGTCCAGGGCTTACATCGTCTTCTAAACTTGACGTGTGTGCATGCATCACACTCATGATCTTTGGGAGAGCTAGTCTAGTGAAAGCTTCATGCTTTGGTCACCATCTCCGTTGTCTTATTGTATCCCCCGGCAGTATGCCGGAGGATACTTTGGATTCAGCAGCGTTTCGCCGCCGCCGCCGCCGCCGCCGCCGCCGCCGCCGCGTCACATTCTTGTGTGCGCTCTAGCGGTCACATTTCTCGACGAATTTTTTTCAAACTTCCTGTGGACGTGTATCTTGGTAAAATCTGGACCCCTATAGTTTCTGGTGATGCTGCCCCCAGTGTTCCGTCTTTTATAGGGTAAAAGGCCATATTTTTTGGGATAGTTTGTGTGCGCTCTAGCGGTCACATTTCTCAACGGATTTTGTTCAAATTTTGTATGGAGGTGTCTCTTGGTAAAATCTGGAACCCTATAGATTTTGGTGATGCTGCCCCCAGTGTTCCGTCTTTTATAGGGTCAAAGGTCATATTTTGATAGATGTCTTGTGTGTACTCTTGTGTGCGCTCTGGCGGTCACATTTCTCAACGGATTTCGTTTAAATTTTGCATGAAGGTGTCTCTTGGTGTAATTTAAAAACCTATAGTGTTTGGTGATGCTGCCACCAGTGTTCCGTCTTTTATAGGGTCAAAGGTCATACTTCAGGGCATGGCGTGAGTGCACTCTGCAGGCCACATTTCTCAACGGATTTTGTTCAAATTTTGTATGGACATGTATCTTGGTATAATCTACACATGTTTAATTTTTGGTGATGCTGCCCTCATTGTTCCGTCCTTTATAGGGTCAAAGGTCATTTTTCCATTTCTTGCACTCTTACTTATGCATTTCTCGACGGATTTCGTTCAAATTTTGCATGAAGGTGTCCCTTGGTGTAATCTAAAAATCTGTACTTTTTGGTGATGCTGCCACCAGTGTCCCGTCTTTTATAGGGTCAAAGGTCATACTTCAAGGGATGGCGTGAGTTCACTCTGCAGGCCACATTTCGTGATGGATTTCTTTCAAATTTTGTATGGACATGTATCTGTGGATAATCTACACATCTTTACTGGTTGGTGATGCTGCCCTCATTGTTCCGTCCTTTATAGGGTCAAAGCTCATTTGTCCATTTTGTGCACTCTTACTTCTGCATTTCTTGACGGATTTCATTCAAATTTTGTATGGAGATGTATCTTGGTATAATCTACACATATTTAATTTTTGGTGATGCTGCCCTCATTGTTCCGTCCTTTATAGGGTCAAAGGTCATTTTTCCATTTCTTGCACTCTTCTGCATTTCTTGACGGATTTCGTTCAAATTTCGCATGAAGGTGTTTCTTGGTGTAATCTAAAAACCTATAGTTTTTGGTGATGCTGCCACCAGTGTTCCGTCTTTTATAGGGTCAAAGGTCATACTTCAGGGAATGGCGTGAGTGCACTCTGCAGGCCACATTTCTTGATGGATTTCTTTCAAATTCTGTATGGAGATGTATCTTGGTATAATCTACACATCTTTACTGTTTGGTAATGCTGCCCTCATTGTTTCGTCCTTTATAGGGTCAAAGCTCATTTGTCCCTTTTGTGCACTCTTACTTCTGCATTTCTTGACGGATTTCATTCAAATTTTGTATGGAGATGTATCTTGGTATATCTCTCAACACATTTCTTTCAAATTTTATATGAAGATGTGTCTTAGTGAAACCTACACATCTAATTTCTACACCATCCTTTAGTTTGAGGGAGGGGATGGGGGAGGGTCTTTGTCCCTCCTTCAAATTGCTGCCAGTGCCGGGGGATACATTTAGCATTGCGCGGCCCCAGCAATGCACATTTCTAGTTGGACAGTTGCCTTTGGGTTTTAATTTACATTCAGTTCCGTCATAATGCAACTATGACCCGACTTCCATTGACTTTTGATTCTTATGCCAATGCGATTTACTGCCTCTGTTGAGCTTGTAATATCTATATCCATTTAGTCCCACCCTCTCTAATTTGAACTCTTTTTAACTATGACACAGACATGTTTTCTGCTCTACTAGATAATCCCAACTTGACAAAGGGTATCATCATGGTTTCTTTCACTCCTTTCATCGGTTTGTTTACAGGTTCAGTCGGTGTGACTTCACATACATAATGATCTGTGATGTTTGATTTCAAATGCTTTTGCAAGATCAATATTAGAATTCCTTTTTATCATGGATTTGTGAATTTGTACATGAAATGATATATCCTTGAATTATTTCAAGCAATACTTGTTCATTGATAATAAATGACATTAGTTCACATGATGATGACAGTCTGTTTAGAAATACCCTTTTTCTATATTTAGTCCCTTTTTCTAATTTTGGAGAAGTCAAAAACAGGATGTAATAATCTATTTAAGTAAATATCTTGCAGGAAACACTTGAGATGTACTTTCATATGAGAAAATCAGTCTTGGTTTCAGAACATTTAAGTGGAGCTATACTTATATTTCTTTTTCTTCAAGAGAAATAGCATGTCATAGTGCATGTAATTTGTAATGAAATTAATAAAATCATTTCTATATTAGAACAATTTAAGGGCATCTTAAAACATATCTTTTTCAAATTGCAATTGTAAACCACTCCTCCCTCTCTCTCTTTCTTATATCAGTAAAGTGCATATGCACTATACAAGAACTGCATATTACTATTCCCACTTGCTTTTCCATCACAGTCTCCTTCACTCTTCCTGATGCTCTGGCTACCCCCATTTTTATCTTTATTTCTCTCTCTATCCCACTCCCCTCTCTCTGCCTCTGTCTCTCTCTCTTTCTCCTTTCTCTCCCCAACCTTTCACATCTTATTCTCTTCTCTCTCTCATGAATGGTCTAAATAACACCATAATCATCCCTACTAAACTATACAAGTTCAAATCTTAAATGTTATTCAAAGAATTGTGCGTTACAGGGCAATGGGGCATATACTGCTATGATCATCATGATAACATACTGAGTCAATTCTCCACGAATTCACTCTGATTTGTGATGAGATGATCAGGTAATATTTTCTCATGGTTTAAACTTATTCGAGACTTATTAGATTTATCTGTCACATTTTTTCCCTTTTTTTTAATAGTTTGTATCAAACTTGCCTGTCTTACACAGTATGCAAACACTTTATATGTACATGTAGGTAGACCGTTCGAAATACACTGTGAAATGCGAAATGAATTAACATTCGTAAACTTCTATTATGCCGCCAAAATACACAATATTTTGATTTTGTATAAAAATTGTTGACTACTTGGGATTTCTTATTTTCTTTAGCTACTATGTTTATGTACATTTGTATAGATTTCTCTTGGATGAAAATGGGAGTATGCAGAAATGATTAGGTCACATGTATTATGTATATTACTTTATAGCCTTTGTATTAAATATTTTTGTGGTACACCCTGTATATTCTATATAAGAGATCGTATGAAAAACTCGAATTGAAAATTCTCAATAAAAACATTTATTTTCACCACAAAGTGAACCTGGTCTGAGTAAAATATTTTGTAGAAGTTTGCCGTGTAGCAAAAAAAAATGTGTTATAGAGGTATTACGTTTGTTGTTGTTGTCAACCATCTATGTCACTGATGTGATATTAATTAATTTATTACTACTTATCGGTGGCCACCCCCCCCCCCCCCCCTCATCGAATGATGGGGATCATGATTTTAAAAAAAAGGAGAAGGGGGAGCAAGATGACCCCTCCTCACACATGCACCCTTTCTGCGCTCGATTCTTGTTGGCTTGTTCTCTTGCAGCACCCACTTAAAATGACCCCTTATAAAAAAAAATCATTTAACTACTATCATTGACCACTGGTGATTTTATTGGACTATTCATGA
Source organism: Heliocidaris erythrogramma (assembly GCA_025617745.1). Classification (NCBI taxonomy): domain Eukaryota; kingdom Metazoa; phylum Echinodermata; class Echinoidea; order Camarodonta; family Echinometridae; genus Heliocidaris; species Heliocidaris erythrogramma. The sequence goes on from CM046860.1 coordinate 20,520,402, forward strand.
CTTGAAAACAGTATTTTAAAAACAAAACGGAGATGCATGTATTTGATCGTGTGCATGAATCCGTTATCATGTACATAGTTTATCTTAGGTGTTTATTTTTGGTAGACTGAACTGTTCAAGTGTCATCTCTCGATAAGACCTATCTTTTGAGGTCATAGAGATCCTTTATAGGATTTCTATGTTTGGGGTCATCAGTGTCATCTATCGTACATGTACATGTAGACACGTTACGTGACACGCCACTTTGAGAGTTACAATGACGATACCGAAACGAAACAAAAAAAAAACCAAAAAACAAAAACAAAAGAAACAAAACAAACCAACAAACAATAATATATATATATATATATATATATATATGTATATCTTTCACTTCTCCTTTTTCTTCTGCTTCTTTTCCTTCTTCGATATCGCAAAATTCGTGTTTTCAATATTCATGAAAACAGAGTGAAAAAGAATTGAATATGGAAGATAAACATGTTAAAAATAAAGAATATAACTATTCATGTGGGTTCCCGGCCAATTTCACAGTGTTCTCAATCACTTTTATAAAATGTGACTTCCGCGTAACAAAAAACAAACATGAAGAATTGAAAATTCATGTTTTGGCCAGCCTAAATGGTCCAGCAATTACAACAGTTTTTCAACCCAATAAAATGAAGCAAATTTGGCAAGACGAAATAATAAAAAAAGACATAAGTAGGGAAAATATAATGAAGGCATAAGAAAATGTGGGATAAATAAGTCACATGAAACCGATATATAGATTTATACGGTTTTACGCAGTTTCAGAAGAGTTCTTTCCTTATTTTGAATTTTGATATATTTTCTATACTTCCAAAAACGAAAAATATTCACGAATCCACTCATCACATAGTCTCCCTATCACCTGATAATCAAGGAAAGTAATTGTTATAAAACGGTCTGCGATTTGTTCCTCTTTGACATTAATATTTCATTGAATGTTCCTTTTGGAGCCAAACTCTGTAATACGACTTTCTTTTTTGTATAACCATTGTTGCACATCATGGCGTTATACTGACACTTAAACTTAATAATGGCCAGTCAACGAGGAAACAATCTCATCCGCAATGCTGACCTTCCTGTCCCATAACCTTCACATCATTTTAATCACCGTATATCCATTTTATTAGAAATATGAATGAGCACATCATGCAACCTTTTATTTCAACTACGTCTCTAACATAATACATATTAGAGAATATATTTTTTGCATAATATAAACTATAGCGCGAAATCTTCTTTTTTGTTAACCCCTTTTTAGTGCGTCGAATGTGCTGTGTTTTGTCTTTGTTTTTGCAGTAAATGTTGAAGCATCTTTTGCTTTAAAGAGGAAACATCTGTTATTCATGATCATACAATGATAAAGAAACTTTATCTTTAATGAATAGACCGCTTTCTGTAATTTATACAAATTTATGCACTTATATTCTCTGAGCACCTAGTGACGAGCTATTCCATGAACCTGCTTTTTATAAATGAGCCTCAGTGCTTGGAATCCAGTTTGCATGCATTATTTGTTGCTATGTCCGGCAAGCCTCCGGCAAGCTTTCAGGTTGTCAAGAACAACCTTTGTTTGAAAGGTATGCATACAATTTGCATACATTACCGAAGCGGTCTATTGCCCCCAAATAGATTCTACATAATATTACCTCAATCATCCTTTTCTCAGCACCTGTAATTGTTTTGTTCATTCACAAAGAATTAATACCAAAAGGGAGTCATAACAACGAACGTCACTTAGGACAAAACTTTTAAACATATAGGATATTCACAAAATTCCCGTAAAGAAAGGTAAGAAAAAGTTCAGTGTCTTTATTAAAACACATACACGAAATGAAAGTTCATTACCGTATAACGAGGGGCGTAGCCGAACTGGGATTTTTCTTTTCTTTATTGATCATTGTTCTTTGCAATGAATGTCCTTCTATAGAGATATATAAAAAAGTTTAAGTTTCAATGATTTTGTGATGACTTCCCTTTTGTTTAGGACCACTTGTGATGTCAATGATTTTTTTTCAGTGTTTTAATTACGGGAAAAGACGCCCCTATCTAAACATCTGACTCGCATCCTTGAGAAAAAATTAATCCATTGACTACAGAATTATCTCATTCCAATAGACATAATACAGAAACAACTCGATTCCACTAGGCGATGTGTAATCAATATCATCAGCTGATACAAGTCAAGCCAGTGAATGTAAATCTTTTAATTATATACATGTAATAAAAATAACGACATTACATGGAAATCATGATCTGCTGCTACACTCTCAGAAATGTTGGTTAAAAATCATTAGGTTCAGATATGAACCTATACAAACTGTTGTTTAAAAAAATGTGTGTAAAACATACGGGGATTTTTTTTTAACCAACAGTTAGTAGGTTCATATTTGAACCAACCTAATGATTTTTAACCAACATTTCTGAGAGAAAATCCTTTTTACACTTTTTACAGTGGATTGGGACAAGAACAAAATCTACAGGTTAAGTTGGCAGGATAGGGCGTTTTTTCACATGGAGGGAGGGGCACTTTGAAACACCGGTGAAGAGCCAGTGGAAAAGCGCAATATACACTTCCCCTCTTCTGTAATGTGTCATCTTTAACGAGTCCATTGCTTCTGTCTTTTTGTAATCATGAATTAACATGAATAAATAATATCGGCTGATACAAGTGAAGCCAGTAAAAAAAAAATCCACAGAGGAAGCAATAATAGACGCACTTTCATCTCATACAGGTTAGTTTTGAAATCCGTCCTACCATAAAGGAGCAGACGTAACATTTTGTGTGCGTCTGCTTCACAAACGGATTCTAAATTTTAATCTCAATTTCGCATCCTGGTCGCAGATGAAGAATGCGAATACTATCCCTTTTGATAATTTTCTCAATTGCACTTCACTGGCAGGATAGAATATTTTAAAGTAGAACGTTGATGATTTTAAATATTGGCTTAATACTTATTATTGCATAGATGGCATAAATTAAACAAGGTTATCCAAATTCAACGCTTGGAAACATTTGAAGTAATGATTATTATCAATTATAAAACGGTAAAATACAGCCCCCGATATAGCAGCTGAAGAGCTCCTCGAACGCTGCTGAGATATGTGACGACACACCATGGACCAGTCCTGTCTAAGCAGACGATGTCCCATAACATCTTACACATTTTTCAGAGCCTATTTTGTCATCTCCTCTTCACTTATTTCTCTTCCATCACTAGCGTCAGTCTTAATGTTAGTCTGTTGCCTCACTCTTAACTTCGTGTATGGTATTATTTTGATGAAAAATGCAGCGTTAAAAAAATAAAGGAATCAATCACTTGTAAACAAAATAAGACGCCATTGTATTTTCAGCTGCTTGCACCGGGGTATGTTCGGCGTTTCAAGAGGGAACGAATACCATCCTGCTATTATTCGGAGGGCTTTTCAATTTGAAAGTGGGGTTTATTTCATTGATCATTGACCCATCTCCTGTGTATTTACAATCAAACGGTTTTAGCTATCAGAATCAGTTTCACTTTCCCTTTATAATGGTGTGAAATAAGGTCATGTTTAAATACACCAAACTCTTTATAATTTGATAAATAATTGCATTGCAATTACGTTCATTCGTTATAGGACGTCGTCTGCTTAAGCAGGATCGATCCCGAGTGTGACGACATCAAAACATCGCTATATTTCTGGCGAATCCTCGGATATTCCAGATGCTGAGAAGAGCTTTTATTTGTGTTGTTTTTATAATCATCAGATACGCAGTTGACATAAAACTTATACGATTGCCATCTGTAAGCTTCCCAGTTCCTAGTGATACATTAATTGCCATATTTGTGATTTTCTTTGAATAGCTACTTTAATGCCACTTCAGGTTTCATCACAGTTTCTTCCCGAGTTGTACATTTGTATCAGGTCACAAGCCAGTAAGCCATTGTTCAGAGTCCAGAAGAAATGTTAGGAAGCCAACAATTTGAAAAAGCCTGATTATCATTGCTCTTTCAAGATCACTTTCAAATGATATACTGATGTAAGAAACGTACATATTTTACAATTTAAAGTGGCAGTTAAAATGGCCATTAAATTCCTATCTTTTCACCGTCTCTTAAAGATCACATTACAAGAAAATCACAAATATGGCAATTAATGTATCACTAGAAACTGGGAAGCTTACAGATGGCAATCGTATAAGTTTTATGTCAACTGCGTATGATGATTATAAAAACAACATAAATAAAAGCTCTTCTAAGCATCTGGAATATCCGAGGATTCGCCAGAAATATAGCGATGTTTTGATGTCGTCACACTAGGGATCGATCCTGCTTAAGCAGACGACGTCCTATAATGAATGAACGTAATTGCAATGCAATTATTTATCAAATTATAAAGAGTTTGGTATATTTAACATGACCTTATTTCACACCATTCTAAAAGGGAAAGTGAAACTGATTCTGATAACTAAAACCGTTTGATTGTAAATACACAGGAGAAGGGTCAATGATCAATGAAATAAACCCCATTTTCAAATTGAAAAGCCCTCCGAATAATATCACAGATTGTATTCGTTCCCTCTTGAAACGCCGAACATGCCCTGGTGCAAGCAGCTGAAAATACAATGGCGTCTTATTTTGTTTACAAGTGACTGATTCCTTTATTTTTTAACGCTGCATTTTTCATCAAAATAATACCATACACGAAGTTAAGAGTGAGGCAACAGACTAACATTAAGACTGACGCTAGTCAAGTAAGAGAAATAAGTGAAGAGGAGATGACAAAACAGGCACTGAAAAATGTGTAAGATGTTATGGGACATCGTCTGCTTAGACAGGACTGGTCCTTCGTGTGTCGTCACACATCTCAGCAGCGTTCAAGGAGCTCTTCAGCTGCTATATCGGGGGCTGTATTTTACCGTTTTATAACTGATAATAATCATTAATTCAAATGTTTCCAAGCGTTGAATTTGGATAACCTTGTATAATTTATGCCATCTATGCAATAATAAGTATTAAGCCAATATTTATTTTGATGGAATTTTCTTGCAATGTGATCTTTAAGCCCTCAAGTAATAACATCACGTCATGAACATCATCATGATCACATTAATGTCATTAATGTTATCACCGCTTTAAAAGGTCACTTGGGCCAAGCTACAGGGAAGCTTAATGTATATTTAACAAGTTGAGACAAGGTTGATGAATTAAGGGCCGAAAGACCATAGAAAATGTCAAGTTACCTAATTTTTAAGGAGGGCGTCACTTTAGCGTAGGCTACCTAATTTTGCTCAGTCGCAAACAGTTCTGCGATTTATGCGTCATATTTCTAAAAAAAAAAAAAAAACAGCGGCGTATCCAGGATTTCCCAATTAGGGGGGGGGGCGCCAAGAATTATTGATCGCCGTCATGTGGGAGAAATCTTTGCTTCTGAAGAAGGGCTGAGATGCAAAATAGTGCTATATAGTGCTATATTTTTTTTTTACGACGGCCAATAGGGGGGGGGGGGGGGCGCCTGTTTTTTTTCTTATGCCGACCGTAATAAAAACCATAGTTTTAATATGAAAACATAATCAATTGTTTAATAATAACCAATCACAATGAATATATAAGAGATATATATACAAGTAAGAGAAATAAGTGAAGAGGAGATGACAAAACAGGCACTGAAAAATGTGTAAGATGTTATGGGACATCGTCTGCTTAGACAGGACTGGCCCCTGGTGTGTCGTCACACATCTCAGCAGCGTTCGAGGAGCTCTTCAGCTGCTATATCGGGGGCTGTATTTTACCGTTTTATAATTGATAATAATCATTACTTCAAATGTTTCCAAGCGTTGAATTTGGATAACCTTGTTTAATTTATGCCATATATGCAATAAAATGTATTAAGCCAATATTTACTTTGATGGAATTTTCTTGTAATGTGATCTTTAACAGCTCTGTCTCTATCTCTCTCTCTCTCTCTCTCTTAACTATAAACCTACGTAGTTGCTATACATAAATTCTACCAAATGTCGTACTATACTGTAATGGCAGCAGCTTTCATCGCTGCTTATCTGATTCTCTCCTCCAATAATGAATACATTACACAAAAAGAGGGGATGAAGAAGGAAAAAAATGACAATGTGTTTTTGCAACGTATATTGTCATTTGCATTACTGTTGCATTCTGCCGCAGACGTGTTTTCCTATAGCATAATCATTAAAGTAGTATACCGATGGATTTCGGAGGACGGCAGAGGCAGTTCTTCATTTTCCCCTGTCTCGGTTGTTCGCAGATGACAACCAAGACATGATGATGTTGATGGTTCTCAAGAACAGGCTGTATTCCAAGAGGAATATTAATTAGGGTGTTAATCCTTTTAATTTATGGTTTATGGTTTAAAGGGACAATGAATATCGTGTGTATTGTGTTGAATTGTCAAGGATACCAAATTTATTGTTTAACATAGACAGCCACCCTGAACCTATATATAGGGGAACGACCGGATGTGGGAATCCCAGTATGACATCTGGTTGATTATCCCTCCCCCAATCATGTTTGTTTTTTAAATATTTGTTTGAATGTAAAGATATATGGTGGAAATTCCCAATTCATTTTGTAAGCCTTGACACAAAAAAAGCAGTTTAAGAAGAAACGTAAATGTCTTCAGTTCTTAATCATTAAATCTTATTGAGAAGGGATGATTATCAAGACAATCTTCTGTCTTATGCTATACATAAATTCTACCAAATGTCGTACTATACTGTAATGGCAGCAGCTTTCATCGCTGCTTATCTGATTCTCTCCTCCAATAATGAATACATTACACAAAAAGAGGGGATGAAGAAGGAAAAAAATGACAATGTGTTTTTGCAACGTATATTGTCATTTGCATTAATGTTGCATTCTGCCGCAGACGTGTTTTCCTATAGCATAATCATTAAAGTAGTATACCGATGGATTTCGGAGGACGGCAGAGGCAGTTCTTCATTTTCCCCTGTCTCGGTTGTTCGCAGATGACAACCAAGACATGATGATGTTGATGTGCAAAGTAGGGTAGCTCATTAATACTGTGCTTCACTGCATGGATTGATTACGTTCAGTATTTCGCCATGTTCATGACATCAGTGTGTTATGGGGATTCCCGATATATAAATATAAACAGGCTCGAGGTGATGGTAATACCCAATACCCCCACCCACCCTCTCTACTTGTTTCTTTCTATATCGTTTTCTTCCACTTCTCTTTGTCTGCTTATTCTTTTTTGTTTAATCTTTAAGTCGCCATTTTATTTTCTTTTCCTTTTTCTTTGTTTATCATCTCATCTCTGTCTGCCTTATATTTTTGTATGCCTATGTACTTCTGTCTATAGAATCTTGTGTTGTGTGTGTGTGTGGGTCTGAAGACTGTGTGTGGGTGTGTGTGTTAAAAGGAATAAGTTAGATAAGCATTTGTTAAAATGGGAGAGATTGCACCGACATGGCAGGACTGGGGGCGATATCCAAGGGTAAGTAGAGAGAGAGAGAGAGAGAGAGAGAGAGAGGGAGAGAGGGAGTTGAAAGAGAGGATTTGTGAATGTGTGTGTAGCGTGGCTTGTCTCGAATGGGTGGGGTGCGGGAGCGGGATGGGAGCGGGATGGGAGCGGGAACGGGCACACCCTTTCGAGACAAGCCCCCCCGGTTATCTCGAATGGACGCGTTCCCAGCGAGAAGTTCAATGAACGCACCACTTCGAGACAACCGGGGGGGGGGGGGGGGGGGGGGCTTTCCTCGAATGAGTGTGTTGAGTAGACTTTTGTAACAGACGTTTTAGATTTTTTTTTGAAAAATGTACTCTTGCTGGTTTTTTCGTTTTTCTTTTGTCTAAGATGTAGAAAATATAAAAAAACGGTATCTAAAAATGCTTTGACAAGGAAATCATTATTTGTGCAAAATAAATCGGAGAATTGAATAATTATGCATTAAAACACACGGGGAAGAAAGGGCAAGTGGCGTAGCTAGGATTGTTAATTTATTTTTATTTTTTTGGCGTGACCTGTTAAATATTGTGAAATTGTGTTACAGACATGTGCTGACATAAGCCAAGGTGTGTTTATCATCTTTCCAAAGTTAGAAACACCTTTTAATGCCACTATCATTCTATCAATACCCACTATCAAAAGTCAAAACTCATATCAAAAGGTCGTTTGTACCCGGCCCCCAACTCCCCATACCAGGGGTAGGCCTATACTCCTTTTCAAAAGTGACCCCCTATTCCGGAGAAGTTGGAATTTGTTTTACCCCCTATCCCGGGAAATTTTCTGAGATATTGGACCCCCTATCCAGGCAATTTAGGAAATTAACCCCCCCCCCCCCCCACCTATCCCGGGGAGGAAACCACCAGAGTCTGCGAAAATTGACCCCTATTTACATTTTCCCGGGAATATTTTTTCATCTTCCTCATTCATCTTCCTATTTTCTTACTCACCTAAGGGGTGGGGCATGGCCATCTTGTGCCTCCCCCCCCCCCCGTAAAAAAATACGCCGCAGTGAATTAACATTCTATTCTGGACTGTCTGCCCGACCAGACCTTTGACTTTTAAATGAACATTCCATTATTAATTCATGCAACCTCATACATTCATTTGACAACCCCCGGTTATCAGTGACGGCACCGGGGGGCATGGGGGGGGGGGGGCATTTGCCCCCCAGTCAGAAGCTTTGCCCCCCAGTTGCCCCCAATAATTTTCGGAGTGAAAAAAATAAAAGGGTGGAAAATTTTGTTTGTCCGCCCTTGCCCCCAACAATTTCTTTTGCCCCCCCCCCTCCCCCACCCCACTTTAAAAATCCTGGTGCCGCCACTGCCGGTTATATTTTCTACATCTTAGACAAAAGAAAAACGAAAAAACCAGCAAGAGTACATTTTTCAAAAAAAAGTCTAAAACGTCTATTACAAAAGTCTACTCAACACACTCATTCGAGGAAAGCCCCCCCGGTTGTCTCGAAGTGGCGCGTTCATTGAACTTCTCGCTGGGAACGCGTCCATTCGAGATAACCGGGGGGGGGGGGGGGCTTGTCTCGAAAGGGTGTGCCCGTTCCCGCTCCCATCCCGCTCCCATCCCGCTCCCGCACCCCACCCATTCGAGACAAGCCCACAGTGTAGCGTTGTGTGTCTGTGTGTGTTGCGGATTTTTTTTTTTGGTTTTTTAAGGAGGGTGGGGATTAGGGGAGGTCAAAGTGGTAGGTTTTTGGTAAAGAAGAAAGATATCACTCAATTTTTTTTTCTTCTTTTCTCTGATGTTTAACATGTTTAATTCATTGAAATAGTTTTAGTGATGATTAATTGTATTTCTGGTAATGTATTTCAGTGTGTCAAGCCTTATCTTCTATTGTTCATATGATCATGTAAGTCACTGAAATATTTTATTTGTGATTTTTATTGTATTTCTGTTATGTAATTCAATGAAAATAATTTTGTAAAAAGGAACAAAAATCCATGTATTATTGAGTGAAATCAAAATAAAGATCACTGAAAAAAAAGTGTGGCTGGGAGGGATGGAAGGTTTCTACGCAGTGGTAGTGCCGGGGGAATGGGGTAGGGTAGGGGCATATGTGGGTAGGGAGGGGTCCTTGTTTGTTTGTTTGTTTGTTTTTTTAATAATAGATTCCGAAAAATTATGATTTGTTCACTTTGTTTGGATATACATCATCACACTTATATGTCTAATTCTTATATAATCATGTATGGAATAATTTCAATTCAGTTACAGCATTAGAAACGCACATTTATTAGTTTTAATTTTTCCTTCCAGAGGAAGAATATTTTGCATGATAATTATATAAGTGATGATAAACTATTTTATTTGTTTATATTGTTAAAACATTCAAAGAGAATATGTTGATTGTATAATTTGTTTCATGGAATCGTTAATAAAGATCATTGAAAAAAAAAGTGTGTGTACCTTTCTCTCTTTCCTCTCTCTCAGTCTCTCTCCCTTTTTCTTTCTCTTTTCCGTAACACTCAATTTCTCTTTCTTCTCTCTAACTCTGCTTCCCCCTTTGTGTCTCTTTATATCCTGATATTTCTCTGTCACTTCTTGTATCCTTCTTTCATGTCTTCTCTGTCTCTGTCTTACCCTGGAACCCCTTCACAACGCATGCCGTAATAATTAGGGATTCCCCACCTCGGCAGTGACTTGCGACAGGAATGATGATATCTTAAAAGCATGTTTTTAATAATGCATGAACTCTTTCTCCATCATCCCATTTTCTCTACATACAGCTCTCACCTCCCTGCGCTCCTCGCCTTGTGCTACATACCTGCTCGCACCCCGGATCCTCTTGCGTCGATCTTCTTCAGACTTCCCTCCCTATCTATCTTGTTATAATGTATCAGCCATTTGCCCACCCCCCCCCCCATCCCCCCCACACACACAGTGAGAGGAGAAATTGGGAATACCACGATACCACTCGTTGAGTTGAGTCTACTATGTTATTTTTCATTATGTAATCTAATTATATATATATATATATATATATATATATATATATATATATACCTACTTGACATTATCGTGGGCTTTCCTGTGAATAGGCTGTATTCCAAGAGGAATATTAATTAGGGTGTTAATCCTTTTAATTTATGGTTTATGGTTTAAAGGGACAATGAATATCGTGTGTATTATGTTGAATTCTCAAGGATACCAAATTTATTGTTTAACATAGACAGACACCCTGAACCTATATATAGGGGAACGACCGGGTGTGGGAATCCCAGTATGACATCAGGTTGATTATCCCTCCCCCAATCATGTTTGTTTTTTTAAATATTTGTTTGAATGTAAAGATATATGGTGGAAATTCCCAATTCATTTTGTAAGCCTTGACACAAAAAAGCAGTTTAAGAAGAAACGTAAATGTCTTCAGTTCTTAATCATTAAATCTTATTGAGAAGGGATGATTATCAAGACAATCTTCTGTCTTCCATTTCATAATAGCAAGTTATCTTTGACAGGGTCACCCAGAGAGTTTTGAAATTTCCTGTATTCGGGCACGAGACCCCTTACAATCGGCCATTGAGGTGGTCCGTTTTGAGTATTTGTATCTTATTTAAATTATTTTTATGACAAAGATACACTTTCATCACAATATTAAAGGTGATGTGATTTTGCTCCCTCACTTGCCTCGCCCGGAAATTTTGAATATAGGATAGTTAATATTTGGGCAAACGATGTCAGCCCCTGGTGAAATTATGTCCAATACGAGTATGTTTTGGGTAAAATGATGTATATTTTGTTTGAATCATTGTTAATGCATTTTAACGCGACGTTCCATTTTGTTAACAACTTTATAAGATGTAGGAGAAACTTCTAGGACTTTGGATGGATTTGAGATTTTATATTTGTTTTATTCTCAATATAGGGCCATTCTTGTAAAGTGAAACTACCTTTCCCTCACTGCCGGAAATTTAGATTATATTTTCTGGAGTATTTGATATCACCAGTTTCTTACTTGAAAAAGATTTCCTTTTCTTTGACAAGAAAAAGTAATTTCCCAAACATACGGTTTTGACAGAGACATTTAAAAACGCCCTTTGATTGGTCACACACGTGTCCGACCAAATTTTCACCTGTAAAAGAAAAGAATGTTTACTCATTTATAGAAAATTACTTTCAAGCCGGTCAGAGAAATCCCACCATACAACAATGAAAAGTGGAAACTTGCACTCCAAAGGAAATACGAGAAAAGTAGGTTCGAATACAAACAAGTAAGAGCCGGTTATCGTGCGAGGTCACACACATGACTGACCTGATATTGACCTCTGAAGGAAAATGATGTACTCTCATTTAAAATAATCACCCTCCATTTATTGGGGGTAAGATAGTTATTCAATCATCCAACATGAAGGACTTCTACTACAAGACATATACTAAAAAGAAAAAATAGGTTTAAATGAACTTTTTTTCTTCAGGATTTCCGTCACACATGTGACAGAGAATGGCCCTATAATGATTATGTCGAATGTACTGTTGGATAACGAATTACTCTCTTAATTTCTAAGACTTATTCTTAAGTCCAAAGGATTTATATTTAAGTCCAAGAGAGTTTTAATCCAGGGACAAAGCAAGTGCTTATGACTTGTTTTGTCACTGGTTTAAGTCTTAGAAATTAAGAGAGTAAGCTTTTCATAACCTAAGCTAAAACCTAATCATAACCCTAAGTGTATCTCTATAATTATCTTTGACGAAATTACACCCAGAGGAAAAGAAGCTGCCGGAGCATCAGTACCATCAACATCATCAACATACTTAGGCCTTCACACTTATCCACATGCTTTTTTTTTCTATCAATATTATAATCATCACTGGCATCAGCCTCATCCATCATCTTCGTCATCACAATGATCACAATTCAATGACATAATGCTTCAAATTCTTTTCGATTTAATTCAATCTCTTGTAGATGACCCAAATAATAATCTTTATAATAATGATTACCTATTTTAGGACGAGAAAGTGAATGTTATTCAATGATACAGACCTGTACAGAGAAAAAACTCAATTTGAATAAATCTGCATTTATATATACAGGCAACAGTGTAATGTCCAAGCACTTTCATATTAAATGTATATAATAATATTGCGTTTTATAAAATAATCTCTCTCAAAAATATAAAATATTAGTGCTAAAATCATTACACAGTCCGCCTCTTGCTCAGAGATTTACGATTTAACTCCAAATATCAAAGTTTGTAAGTCCCGAATACAGATTACGATAAGGGACAGTCAGTTGCTTTTAATCACAACTTCTCATTTGCGTGAGGCCTCCAAAATCATTTAAAAATATATTTATTTCAATATGGCACGAAAAAGAGACATATTGAAATTTTGTAGTACCAAGAAATTATTAGTATATATATTTATATATATACATATTTACATACTTACAAATCAAATATATGTTTGATTCTATTTAGATCTCTCTGTATAAAACAAAATTATCACAAATATGAATAAAACAATAAGACTGAGGTAGAATGAACTTACGAAATAATATTAAAAAACCGCTTAACTTTCAGGCGAAATATATGTATTTAAGTCTATCATTTAAAAAAAAAATATTTTTAAGTCTTCATAATTACACAAATATATACATAATTTGAGATTTATGTAAAATTATATACATCTGTGAATAAAATATGTGACTGTTGTCAATATCACTGATAATACCACTTTCTATCATGGAGGAAGGTCTATGACTCATTCAACAAATTACTAATATAAGTATTTATATATTGGTCACTGCTTTTATCAGAAATTTATATAAATCCATGACCGCTTCCTCTGTTTCCACAAAGTATTCCAGTAAATCGTTGTATTTGAGAAATAAAAAGAAAGGAAATGTATTGTAACTATTGTATCTTAACGTACAAAACTGCCCCAAATGAAAAATCAATACGTCTCCGCCGGGATTCGAACCCGGGTTTCGGATATAATTATCCGATCATAACCACTAGATCACAGAGACTTCATTAATTTTGGAGAATAGTTACTGTTCTGTAGGTAATGAATAAAAATAGCAGATCTTAGGCAGCCTCCACTTTCTTGACATTTCTCACGTTTCTCGAGGATTTTATATGAACACTTAATTATTATTATTTTAGTTATTATTACATACAATATCAAATGTTATAAAAACGAAATGTTGTAAAACTTGCAAATATACATATACATAAATGTAAATATATACATGTTGTAAAATAAAACCATTATCCCAAGATTAATTTCAGGGTTTGTCAAAAAAGTATATGCTCAATGATATTTGTATTACCTAGTTTAAAAATAATTATAAATGGACAACCCATATAATGTCCACATTTCTTTGATATAAATTTTCTGCAGATAAATAGAGACATTAGAAATTAAGATTAAACTCTGTAACTTATCAGATTTTACGACCTTTATCCATACGCATATCTTCTCAGTGGTATTCACTTTAAATCAAACTATGAAGATCTACGCATGTATAATTGTAGGAAAACTTTGTGTGACTGACAATATGAGGCGTGTTTTGGCAGTACACAAAATTCTGCGATGTACGAGTTTGGAGTTTAATATACCCACGACAAGGAATCAGGGAGCCTTAAAATACTATTAAAAAGAGGGTTCTGTTCTTGAGCCACCTTGAAATCCCTTATGTTAACATCTAAAAACATGCAGTGGTGTGTGGCTGCTTCTTCGTAACACATAACAATGAACGTCCCTCGCTAAGATCACATTATCTTGCGAACATCACTAGCTGATTTAGATGGGGCACATCTTATTGTGTTTATTTTTTGCTCGTCAGAAAATTATCGGGATATTGTGCCCCCTCTTTTTTAAACTCCTACATCAGCCCCTTACAACCGTCACCATCTATGGGCCAAAATAAATGTATGAAATATAGATTCCCGGCTTGAATATTTCTATTAAGCTACACACTGACATAACGACAAATGATTTTTTTTTTACACATTCCAACTTGTGCAGAATCTTCTATCGAACGCCACCGACGTTTGTCAGCAAACTTGCGAGGAATCCGATGACCAAACACGGGACAATGGTAACTGCAATTTCAAGGTAAACAAGAAAGAGAAGAAATAATGGTATAAGGTTTTGAACATGACCAACCATGATCAATAGTCACTACGGAATTCGACATTGTATTCATGATAAATGGAAGTTCAACAAGTGAAAGCAAGTTCCTACTTGTTTATTTTTATTTATTTATTTATTTATTTTTAAATATTTTTTGTTGTTGCGTACCAATCATTGTTGATGACATGTAAGTATTATGATTTTTGTCTTTTGATTTAATAAAACATACAATTAAAAGAAGTTAAGTTTCTACAGGAATATAGTTACCTTCTTGCTTTGTTTAACAATTCTGCTGCTTTTCAGTATAGTAACAAGACAGATTATGATGGTGATGATATGACCAGATATTATTAAGTACATTCCTTTAAAAAAAGTTAAATAATTATGTCTTTTTCATTTTTCCTATATCCTATATGAAACATCCTCACAAAACCACACCTGCAAAATCCATAATAAAAGGTATATATTATTCAACAGGCAGATTTTTATTTTTTTGGAGAAAACTTGATGACCAGTGTTATGTTCCCCAAGCTATACCAGTGAGTTTACTTACCAGTAGAGCCCGTGAATTTTGGAGCGGCAGCCGTTGTTGATAATCTTGATTGTTGTCTTTCTTCTCCTCCACGTTGGGTTTCTGACGGGACTGATGATGAGGTTTCCACGTTAGGCACACTCCTTCCGTTTGTGACAATGAGAGTATAGTTACAGCCGTAACTGGGCTTGGTTTTTGGAGTTACCTGTTAGAAAATAGAGAGGAAAAAATGATTTGCCAAGTATGAATATATTTACAATATGGAATGTATAAGAACAGGGAGCTTTAAACATAGAATAACACTTTAAAGCTGATAACTAGTTTCCTTCCAAATTCCAATGGGGTCATTTATATATATATAAAAATGTTATTTATGTGAGGTGTGACTATCAGTTTTATTCATGAGTGCAACTTGAAAGCAAAAGTAATGAAAGTTAGCTTCCAGCACACTTTGTCCATAAGTAAATGTAGATAATATTTAATATAAGACTCTATCACCATGATCACAGATCAGAACTACACATGAACACAGCACTCGTTTTTCGCAATCCCTAATTTCATAAAAACGGGGTAAACACCCAAGTGAAAAATCCTCCCCTCGCTCTCTATTGCGTTCAACTTCAGTCGGCACTGATGTTAATGTCATTGTAAAAATAGAATAGACAAGAATTCACTCCGGTCGATGTTTATGTTCGTTCCCCTAATATACTGTTGAACTTTGATTGGTATTGACGTTTAATATAATGGTAAAATAACATAGGCAACGACAACTATTTTAAAGTACTACAGCTTAGTGCATACGAATTTCGCCAGAATTAAAGATTAAATCTATATGTTATCATCTGGATGATTCCAAAACATCACAATACACAGTTATTCATAGGTTTTTAAGTAATCAAACTCTTCCAATCACTTCTAGACCATTTCTTTTACGATTCGATCGCCTAACCAGTACTCAACTTTGTCTTAGATAAATATGGCAACTTTTTTTGCGCAAGAGTCCTTCAATCTATGGATTGCCTAAATTTGCTGAGCATAATATTTACCTCGCAAGTGTACACCCCCGCATCGTCCAAGGTAGTATTCTGTATGACGAATTTGAAGTCGTCATTCACGTAGATGCGCGTTGTAGTCGAGACAGGATCCTGTCTTTCGATGAAATTGGACCCTACATCACATCCGAAAGACATCAAATCAAAGGATTGTTTCTGTTTACATGGCTCGAGTTGACTAGTCTCGCCGACTCTTGTGATAATGGTCTCGCTGTCAGGCGAAGAACACGCTGAGGAAACAAAAAGGAAGAAACCAATTTGACACATTAAATACAAATCAATATTGTGATTAAAATCACTGAACAATAATTATATGTTTACTATCACAAACATAGTTATAGTCATAAAATAGATGATACCACTATCCCTTCCACTTTTTTTTTTCAATACCAGCATTTCTACCGTCAGGAGATAATACTGATACTTTTTTTCTCCTCGTGTGTCTTGTGTAAACTCATTTTTTTCAGATCGTTTTTTCCTTTCCTTCTGTGTTTCCTCGAATCCAAAATTTCATCCAGGTAGTCTCTTTTTTTCCAAACCCCAATTCACAGAGCTCGTTGGATTTGTATCCCTGCGTTAATATTTCATTTTTAATTTTATTGATCTAATTTTTTGTTGTTACCCTATCTAATTGTTTTTAATTAATGTTATTTTATTCTACATAATCATTCTTTGAATAGATTGCTAATTTTCTATAATTTGGAGATGTACTATTCGCAAGATTTCAAATATCATTTCTATATGATGCTCTTCTCTGAATTAAAAAAAAATGATTGCGTCAGTTCATTTATTGTACCTCCACTAAAAAGGATGACCTGCAGAAAGAACACCTGCATCCAAGAGAATACCAGGCTAATGTCTTTTTTCAGTTTCCTCCCTTGGTGGCTCACAGACCGCGGGCAAGCCATTTCTACCATCCAGGTTTAACAGTGATGAGTAATAATGAATAATGCTTTGACACCTACGCGATCTTGCGGTTAAAGATATCGACCAACGTGTTTTCAACTATTATGATTTGGTGCCATGCAAGCACCCCTGTTGTAGCCGATGACGAACTTCGATCGTTACTAAAGTGTGAATGTAGAAAACGGCCCTATATAAGTACGCGTACATCAATACCACCCCATTAGCGTACTCGGCCTGGGGGATTCCCCAGTTTAAAGCGGGCCACTATCATCACTAGTGGTGACACACACTGCGGGGAATTTCGTACTCCTTGTTTATATACTATTACTATATTGTGTGTATGCTTAAACTAAGGAGGCCAATTTTTTTTGGGAAATTACAGCCAATATAGAACAGACAAAGAAAACGAAACCGACCAATCTTGGAATGAAGCAATAACTATAGTGAATGGAGGCAGGAGGGTGGGTTTGGGAAGTTAACATGCAGATCCACCCTTGTCAGTCATAACTAATTATGCATGGTCTTCCTGAAAGAACTATTGTGAAGCTGGTTTAGGATTGGCAAAGCTAGATTCCCCATGGGGAACAATTCACGCAAATTGTTTTTTTGTTGTGAATAAAGGTGTTAGAATGGGCAAAATTTTGTGCAACAAAAAGTGTCTTCACCATACAATTAGCAGAACACTATGTTTCAGTTACTTCATTTGTTTGATTGTTAACCATTCAAAGGAATCTTTTCTATCATGCAAAGTGCAGCAAAAAGGTATATGCAATTCCTTTACACCACTTGTGGCACTGCCCTTTAGAATACCACCCTAAAAACAGAAAATAAAAAACAAAAAAAAATAATGACCCTCCGGGGTAACATTCTGGTACATTTTTCCATTTTTGTGTGGTATCGACGTTGGGTAAACTGCGTATTTTTCAACTGAATATTAGCAAATACTCCCACGGACTGTCGCTTGTTTGTGCGGTATATTTTCCAGTCCCGGGATTAGATCAATAGACTAACTTGGATGGGTTCATTATTATTTGACGTGTACCTCGTGTACTGCAAAGTGGGATTCCCCTCAGATTCGTCATGCATTTTCAGGTGACTAGAAGCATCATAGTGCATAATGACAATAGCAATACAATATTGTGTATAACAAGACCTTGATGAGCACAACGTGCCATGAATAGGTGCATTGCATGATATTATCTCGATGTGTATTTAATCACAGTTTTTTTTTTAAATATTGAAATCTACTGACAGCTTTTGACAAAAGTGGCGTTTTTTCCACCGAAAGACATACGTCGTAGCCCCAAAACTTTCTCCATCTGTTCGTTAATTGACTGTATTCACTTAAGATATCTTTAGTTATATCTATCAATCTATCAATCAATCATATATCTATCTATCTAGTCTATATCACTCCACTGCTGAAGGAAGACCTCCTCATCAATTCTAAATGTCATTCTATCTTGTGCCATTCTCTTCCATGTAACGCTACCATATTCTCTAAATATCATCCATCTATACCTCCTACTTTTCCTGCACCTTCTTCTGGTATATAAAGCTCTAGGGGTCCAGTCTGTGAGTTTGTGTGTCCATCTATCATCATTTCTTCTGGCTACATGACCCGCCCACCTCTACTTCTTTGATTTGATTTCGAACTTATGTTTTCTTTCTCAAATACTGATTTCTGACTCTGTCCCTTTTTGTGACCCCAATCATATAAGTCTTTCTATAGCCCTCTCTGTAACTCTGAGCTTTCTCTCCATGCTCTTGGTTGTGGTCCAAGTTTCTGCCCCATAAGAAAGCACATGTATGATGTGTACTGATTAAATGTCTGTTTCTGCAGAGTAATTTGGAGCTTTTCTTTAGGCATATACTCCGAAATTTAGTAAATTAAGCAACGACATGAAACGTAACAACATTCAAGGTAAAACAAATTCGTTTAATGTCGGTGCGATATACATCTGTTTTGCGATACAATGGAAGTATTAGAGGGACCCCGGTGATTACCATAATCAGTGGCGTATCTAGGGGGGGGGGGGGGGGAGATGGGGCACGTGCCCGGGCGGCACTTGAAGGGGCGCAAAAAACGCGAAAGAGATGAAGAAAAGGGGGGAAATACATTAAAATTTAGGGTATTTTAGGGTTATTTCCGCCCCAGTCAAGCAAAAAATGCGTAAGAAATGGTGTTTTATATGGTTATATGAAATGCGAAAATATTCTAAAGCTCAGTCGCCTTGCTCCCTCGCATAATCATGTTCAGTATCTAGCTATTTCGCGCCCCCAATGGCGCTTTTAAAGCCTTTTAAACCATAAATTGAATCTAGTTGCTTTGCCCCCCCCCCCATCTCCCGCATAATGCAGGAGCTTGTTAAATTTTTCGCCCCAAGATACAAGTGCATAAAAAGCGCTTTCAAAGTAGATGGAACATTCCAAAGAAATCATGAATTTGCCTTGCAATTCCCTTGCTAAATTCCTCAAATATATTTCTTCAGGGTTTTCATTCATTTTGCGAGCCCAAAATAGGAATGTTCAAAATTTAGAAAAAAATCTTTTTTTTTTCTAAGGGTAAAATACATAAGAAATTTCAATTTGAGTGGTGAAAAGGAAAAAACAATCTGCGGCTTGGTCGCGCTGCTCCCACGCTTATACAATAATGCATCAGAATTTGGGCTAACAACCCCGGGTTATGTGCATCAAAACTCATTTTCACGTAGTGCAATCATTTCTAAATTAAAAACGCTCATTAATCTGAGTCTGGGAATTGGGGGTGGGGGCAGACTTGATAGTTTGCCCGGGCGCCAAAATACCCGGGCGCCAAAATACCTGTACGCCACTGACCATAACGTTGATAAGAACTTGAAATGGCGGTCGATACGTTATCTTCTCAATCTTACTTTGATTCTAAAACTACAGATTAGGCGCCACCATTCATGGCGTCTCCATTAATGGTGTTTTTAAACCCACGGCGCCTCCATTGATGGCCACCGTAAAGGCCACACCGCACCTTACCATTCGAATATCACTGGATTTTCAAAGAAAGTGCAATGAAATTAGATTCAGGATTTCAAAACCGGTAGGTATATTATTACTGAACACTGTTGACCTGCTTCCCAAATTTGTCCTGTAAATAAGTTGTACAGTATTTAATGCCTGCTAATTGGAGAAAAAGACAAATTAGCTATAAATCGTATATATGACGGCACTACTATTCGCAACCAATCTGGCTTTTTTTTTTTTGCTGACTAAAGCCTCACAACACCCTTTCGTTTTAATGTTGCTATTCTTATGGTCAATCATGACCTATAAAATCCGGATCCAGAAAAAGTTATATCTTTGATTAAAAAAAATCTACTCCTATTGCAATTTCTTTGAAAATCTAGTAATGATCCGACCGTTTTGCGGTGGCCTTACTTACAAGGTTTCATTGACATAATGTAACAAGAGTGATAACTCTCACATCCCTTAGGCCCTCCTCACTTTACATTAACCTATAGAGCAGTATTATGGGCCGGGATAAATTCCCCAGCTGTATAGCTCGAAAGTCCTTTTGTGAATATTTTCTACATTTTCCTCTCTTAACTAATTAAGAGACAAAAATGTGGACCTAATACGGGAAGCCCCTGAGATTGCTACTAAAATCCACTGCCTTGCATGCATAATACTCAGGTAGTTGAGATGGTGCACAAAGTGTGCGCGAATTGAAATCCAGTGACTGTGACTGGACCATAGCTATGCAGAGCCCCTATAGAAACATTATCACGCACATGCACAAGGGTAAATGTTGAGACAAAATTGTCTTAGAGGAAATTTTCTTCTCAATGAATGAAATAAACCGTCAACAAGAAAAACGTATGATTCTGTTGTTATACAGGACTTAACCCCCTAAAACGTACAATCGAGAACACACATATACGTGTTTCCACCGGAAAACGAGGACTGTGTGTCAACATTATACCCAACCGTGGACTTATTCATAATTAACTATTCACAGTTATTTTTCAATTGTTTTTGAAGAGAATAATCCTGGAAGACTAAAAATAAATCCCGTTCAATTTCCGTCTGTTGGATAGAGTGCGTAAGCCCCCCCCCCCCCCCCCAAAAAAAAATACACACGAAAAATTTCACTACCGCCCAAACGTGGACTCTGCGCATTTATGCTCGTAAGGTCAACAGCGTAGTTATAGAAGCTAAAATAAAGCCAACAAACTGTAAATCAAAACGAGGACGGTCCCGTGTCTCGTGTGTGTCCTCGGTTCGAAGGCGTGTTTTCATATTAGTGTCCCACGGTTGCCGGTGAACACAAGTGTACATGTACATGTACTTTCTTTATTCGCGATTAGGTCAAAGAACAATATTGTAATCCATTCATAATCTAAACACAAACCTGGTAGAAGCTAGCATCGTTCGTGTGTGCATGCTGGCGTTATTTTGAATATGATATTGCGCGATATCTACTTTTTGGGTCGTCTGTAGTTTAGCTTCAACTACTTATAATTGAAAGGTATTTTTATACATTTTTTGCACGGATGCACTGGATTTTTTTATTGGAAAATTTAGCCTTCAGTGAATGTCTTGATGTCTTAGGCTGTATTTCAATACCAATACCCCGGGTTTATTTTCTCTCGTTGATTATGAATATATGGTATCTGTATAGGTTCATACTTGATCAATGCCAATAATACAGGACCAGCTCATGTTGCTACGTCATTGGTTGAATGAACAGTTCCGCCATTACATGGAATTTCTGTTCTAAGCACAGAAGCTGTTACAGCAGGCTATAGGTTACTACATAATATTGCACAAAACAGGTAACGAATTAGACTTGAACATAATATACGAAAGCTTGCTTCGTTATATATTATCCAGGTAAGAGTCTTTTATTGTATCTTACAATTGTATTCTTGCTCAAATTACGAATATATTTTTGATACACTGAAGAACGAGGAAGTACACATTGATTTTTTTTGAAGTGTAATATATGTGCTTCCTAAGATATCTACACCACATCGCGTGTTTCCGTTCGTTGCAAATAAATGTGTGTGCGGGGGGGGGGGGGGGGGGGGGGAGGTGTTATTGTCGTTGTTGTAGTTTTGGTGTTCAGTCAAAATTGACTATTTACGCCTAGTCTGGTTTAAGGAAAGTTGTCTAGTCGGGTTATTTATCATACATTCCTAGCCTGGAAACTATAACGCGCGCCTATGCTTTCACTGGTTTACTGCTAGGGATGGATCGTCCCGGCAAACCTGCACTACTATAAGAAACTGGTTAGAGACCAAAATTATAGTCTACTGGAGGTCAAAATATACCAACAGTGGGATGATGTTTATGTAGAGATCCATCAGTCCGATTTGAGTTCGTGAACATTAAGAAATGACCTTGTAACCTGATCATATTAATAGGCACTTGTATGACTATTGTATCTGCAAATGGACATATCATCTGGGATTTAAAGGAGACTTCATTCCAGGAAATTTTTTTGATTTTTAATTTGTGCGTGTGTAAGTGTGTGTGTGTGGGGGGGGGGGGGTGGTCTAAAATTTGAAAAGAAATGTGAAAGTGAACCTTGGACTGCAATTCTCTCACCTCGTTCAGATTTTTTTTTTCACTTTATTTATTTTCCCATATAATCATATGCTGCAATGCATAACATAACATATATACAAAACAAAAAAGATAACAATGATGTTTCTTTCCATTGATCTGAGTAAATAATTCAATAACAAGAAGTCAATTATACGATGCACATATTACGACTTATTGGGGATACTTTTTTAAAACAATATTACAAGTAAAAACTTGTATATTACATGTCCAGAAACTTTAATCAAGGTTGGGTCGTTCAGTAATATTCATGTCATAAAGCATCATTACTAATAATGAGATGTTGGCAAAGAGGATTTTGAAGAAAGTTTGAGTTGGGGTAGAAGGATAATCGTCTCAACCCTCCAAAAGTAAAGTGCGACAGTAAAAGGAAACCCCTAGACGGTGTGAAAATAAAGAGAATGAAGAGAAGGAGGATGGAGGAAGAAGGAAAATAGAAGAAGGAACGTGTGTGTGTGTGTGTGCGTGTGTACCAACAGAGGTATACTTGTGTGACTAAATGGACAGTCAAACACAATAGATGCCTTTATTCCGTCAGGCTTGTGTGGCTTTTTTTGCTGCTTGTGTGGCTATTTGAACAATAGAGAGAACAAAGGGAAAGACACACAAGTATACCTGTGTGCGTTTGTTTAGCATTATGTCCGAGGACATTTTCGGACAGAGAACAAAAAAAAAAATCATGACAACAATGGATGAGTATGCGTTTGTTTAGCATTATGTCCGAGGACATTTTCGGACAGAGAACAAAAAAAAAATCATGACAACAATGGTCCTCGGAAGGCGGACAATAGTCCTCGAACGTCGAACAATGAATTTATGCCTTATTCCGTCGACTGTCCGAGGACGAGTAACAATAGAGGAACAATAGTTGTCCTCGGAAGTAAAGCCATGTAAACGTGTGTGTGTGTGTGTGTGTGTGTGTGCGTGCGTGTGTGCGGGAGAGAGAGAGGGAGATATATAGAGTATGAGGAGAGAGAGAGAGAAGGAAAGACAGCGAGAGAGAGAGAGAGATTCAGATTTATGTTTACCTGGTTTTTTTTCATGTTTACAGTTCCATTTCAAGATAAAGACGCTTAATCATGGTAGGAATCAAAGATACTAAAGGTAAGACCTCATAATTAGCAATTTTATACTATATACTACAAGGAGGCGTCGTGTCTTTATTTTTTTTAACTCCACATTGAATCTGATAAGCAAATTGTACCGGAAAAAAAAAATAGTTTTCGAATGCAAAGGGCTGAAACAAAACAAAATATAGATGCATTTATTCATGATTTATATGAAGAAGCATGGCAGGACGTATACTATGAAGATGACACCAATAAA
Organism: Heliocidaris erythrogramma; assembly: GCA_025617745.1. NCBI lineage: Eukaryota > Metazoa > Echinodermata > Echinoidea > Camarodonta > Echinometridae > Heliocidaris > Heliocidaris erythrogramma. The sequence goes on from CM046860.1 coordinate 20,544,423, forward strand.
GCCTATGAAATTTTTATTAATAAGCTCTCATATTATTATAACAAAAACATCATTTTACAAAAAATAAAGTTACATAAAAACCGTAGTAAACATCCTTGGATTACACGAGGAATTATTAAATCAATACATACTAGAAATATCTTATATAAAAAATCACTACGTCAACCAAATACTGAGAATCATACAAAATACACTAAATACCGTAATAAATTAACAACAGTTATCCGCATTTCTCGTAAATTATACTTCTCACGAACAATTGAAAACAATAAAAATAACACGGGTTCCCTTTGGAAAACTGTAAATAATATACTCGGTCGCCAGAAAGACTCTCACCCTAAAATAGAATTCACTCATAATAACCGTGTTATCAATAACCCTGATGAAATAGCACATTCTTTTAACAATTTCTTTATAAATATTGGACCAGATTTAGCATCAAAAATTCAAACAGACCATGGACATTTTTCCCAATACCTTCCAAACAATAACAACGCCTCTTTGTTTTTTAATTCCAACTAATGACCATGAGATTTTAGAAATTTTCCGATTATTAAATGATACAAAATCAAGTGGACATGATGAAATAAGCGTTCATCTCCTAAAACAAATTATTTATTACATAACATCTCCCTCACTCACATCTTTAATTTATCCCTCTCCTCGGGAATATTTCCTGATGCACTGAAAATTGCGAAAGTAATTCCCATCCACAAAAAAGATGATCCATCTTTAATAAGTAACTATCGTCCGATTTCTTTACTGTCAAGCATATCCAAAATACTGGAAAAAATTGGCTACAAGAGATTATATTCTTTTTTGGCTACAAATAATGTACTTACTCCCAACCAATATGGATTCCGAAAGAACCTTTCAACTGACTATGCAATCCTTGAATTAATTGATAAAATTACTAAATCTCTCTCTAAAAAGGAGCACACAATTGGAATTTGTATGGACCTTTCGAAAGCATTTGATATCATTGATCATTCAATTCTAATACAAAAGCTTAGACATTATGGAATAGGGGAAATACCCTATCTTGGTTTAAAAGTTACATTTCCAATAGATCCCAATTTGTTCAATATAATAATAGTAGATCACAAACATCCACTATAAAATGTGGCGTTCCCCAATGATCCATTTTGGGTCCACTCCTCTTTCTAATTTATGTTAACGACATTGTTCATTCTGCGCCATCATTATCATATATATTATTTGCAGATGACACTAATGTATTTCATTCCCATGAGGATTTAAATGAACTAATTGAAACAATTAATACACAATTAATCAATATATCCCATTGGTTTAAATGCAATAAACTTTCGTTAAATATAAGCAAAACTAACTTCATACACTTTAAGACTGCGAGTTCAGCAAATTTTTTCCACGACGATATAATTATTGACGATGTTACCCTTACTAGTAAAGATTCAACAAAGTTCTTGGGGGTGTTAATAGATTCCAATTTAACGTGGAAAAATCACATTGATAATATATCATCTAACATGTCAAGAGGAGTAGGTATATTAAACAAACTAAAAGACAGTTTACCTCAAAAATCCTTATTTATATTGTATAATGCGCTAGTTTATCCGTATTTATCTTACTGTAACCTGGCATGGGGAAATTCCTACAAAACAAGAATCAATTCATTACTTTTACTCCAGAAAAAAGCGCTGCGCATTTGTACGTCTTCGCACTATTTAGCAAACACAGATCCGTTATTTTACAAACTCAAAACACTTAAAATAAATGACATTCATGTATTCCAAACGGCTATTTTTATGTTTAAATTCTCGAAACAGTCTCTACCTAGTACTCTTCAAAATGCTTTCACTCAAAACTCCAGCATTCATTCCTATCCAACACGTCATTCTTCTGATATTCACTTGAACAATCCCAGACTATTCATAGCGCAAAAAACTATTAGACACAATGGTCCTGATATATGGAACTCACTACCTGGAAATATAAAAACTGCCTCTTCTCATTTTTCTTTTAAAGCTCTAATGAAGAAACATCTGCTGCTAAATTACAACCATGAATGATTGCTTTGAATATCGACCCCTGATTGTCCTGTATCCATTGTTATCCTTAAACCAAACTCAATTTCCCTCCATACAATTACATTATCTGCAAAACCATAATCCCCAGCTATATGCACTTTGCACCTGCGCACTCACGGCACAGATATATGCAATTCCCTTAAAATTACGGTGCCAGGTAAAAATGCCAGAGGAATAAATGCCAGAGGTAAAAATGCCAGAGGTAAAAATGCCAGAGGAAAAAAATGCCAGAGGTAAAAATGCCAGAGGAAAAAATGCCAGAGGAAAAAATTCCAGAGGTAAAAATGGCAGAGGTAAAAATGCCAGTGGTAAAATGCCAGAGGTAAAAGTGCCAGAGGAAAAAAATGCCAGAGGTAAAGATGCCAGAGGAAAAAATGTCAGAGAAAAAAATGCCAGAGATAAATAGGCCAGAGGTAAAATGACAGAGATGAACACGCGATGGGTGATGTCAGGAACAAAAAGTAAAGAGGCAAAATATGCCAGCTGCATACTAGGAGAATAATAGGTGAAAAATCAAGAGGTGAAATATAAAGAAGGTCAAGAAACGGACCTGACATCTGCTTGTATTTTACTTTTTAGACTATCTGGTTTGACCGCGTTTTTCTTGTCGAACTGTTGGACTCTGGACTCCATATCGCAGACCCGGCTTTTTTTAAATCGACGTACGATTTCATTATCCCGAATGGAATTTGGAACGAGAAGGAAGTCTGCAACTGAATTTTAGGTTTGGAGAAGGGAAAGGAGGTATGCAAAAATGACATCACCCTAATGTGGGACAGTCCTTTTGAACCTTAAATATGAACCTTTAAATATGAACCTTTTCGAAATTATGAATCTTTTGATAAACGAACCTTCGGAATAACGAACCTTCGGAATAATGCAACAAATGTTCGGAATTTTGAACCCCCAGGCATGGGAAATTAGTGTTTCGGAAATACGAACCTTCGGAAAACGAGATGCCCCCCCCCCCCCGCATCATGATCCTGACTGTATAACTTAAGGACACAATACCTGTACCTGTAGTAAAATAACTTGTACCAAATGATCTTGACTAGTTTGCTTTTCGCTATCTGTACTTGCACTTTTTTTTTCTATTTTAGTTCTCCCTTCTTCAACAAATGTACAGGTCGTCACACAAACATCGAGCATTACAGCCTCGTCAACATTAATATGGGGGGGGGGGGGGCTCATGCACATTAAGTTATAAACAAGATGCAGATATATTCAAACTGAATGAAAAGTCACAAAAAGAATATAATATTGAAGTGTTTAACAAAAAAGGGTCATCAACTGAAAGTGAGTGGCAAACAATACATGCGTGCTATATCCGGGCCGGGGGGGGGGGGGGGGGGGGGGGGGGGTGGGGGGGTTTGGGGTTGGGGGGGGGGGGGGGGTACTAGCATTTTTTACCTCTGGCATTTTTTCCTCTGGCATTTTTCCTCTGGCATTTTTTCCTCTGGCATTTTTACCTCTGGCATTTTTTCTTCTGGCATTTTTTCCTCTGGCATTTTTACCTCTGGCATTTTTACCTCTGGCATTTTTACCTCTGGCATTTTGACCACTGGCATTTTTACCTCTGGCATTTTTACACCGAACCAAAATTACAATATGGCGAGTTATAAGTGATTCTCAATGTATGCAATTTTCTTGAATTTACAATATGGCAAATTATTTCTATATATATTTCCTGAATCCTCATCTATACGCATGCAATTCCGGGCTGCTATCGTCTTAAGCATTTGCTTATGATAGTTTTGCCCTCTGCATTTTGTAAATAATTGTACCTACATCATCAAATGTTTTATATAGAATTATATCCATACTCACTGTATTATTGGTACGTGTATATAATATTATTATCACTGAAAGATGGTTTGCAATCATGATGTAACACTCAATTATTTCTATGTAAGTTTATCGCCTCATCCATTATATGTTACGTTTGAAAGCAACTGTTGTTTACATTGATTATGAAATAAATGCAGAAAAGCATCTGCAAACAAACAAACAAACATATATTCCTTTTTAAAACTATTCCGTTTCTCTTTTTATTGCGTATCAATCAGAGTAATTCATACTGTTTCTTTACACGAGATCCTAAACATTCCCCATTTTTTTGTTTGTTAGAGAAATTTGGAGTAAAAAGCTATCCCCAAAATTTGTTAACCCTTTTTTCTTTCTGAATTTTCTGACTATTGTGCCCCTCTTTTACAAGAACCCTGGATTTTTTTTAAAATTATTTTTTATTTATTTCTTTATTTCTTTATTTTTTATTTTTTATTTTTATTTATTTATTTATTTATTTATTTATTTATTTATTTATTTATTTTTTTTTTTTTGGGGGGGGGGGGGGTAATATTGCTTTTTATGATTGGATAATTCTTGGATCGCATATCTCATTATCTAAAATTGTAAGAGAAAAGTCATTTTTGAAATGATACACTCTTAATCGAATGAAATTTTACACACACCTGCAATGCTTGCTGCATGTTATACGATATATAATTATATCAATCAAAAGTCGTGGTAAAAGGGCATTCTGGACGGAATGATTATGATAATAATAAACTGAAACTGTAAAATGTATGGGGTCCATGACTTATCACAGTGTATCATTTGCAGCATTTCTTTTTTCATTTACCCTTCAGATGGAAAAATTATGGAAAATACAGGCGACCTATACACCGAGATCGCAACTGACTATCCGTCAAACAATTATATACAGTTTAGTAACCAACTCGGCGTTAAGTTTGATCAAGCACAGAGCATCTTGAAAACAAACCACTTAGACTACAAGGTAGCCGTGACTGTGGTGCTGAATATTTGGGAAAAGAAATCAAAACCAACAAGAGCGAAGCTGGAGTCTGCTTTGAAGAAGGCTGAGACTGGTTCACTTTGCAGCATAGTAAAGAAACACTTTGCAATGGGTAAACTACATAAATTTATATACGTAGAGACCTAAAATGCAAGAACTCAACCTCCTCATTAACAAAGAAAAGAGAGAGAGAGAGAGAGAGAATGAAATTATGAATATCAAGGCACTATCCAAACTCATTATCTAACATTTTTTTTACTTTTGATATCATCATCCATGCTTAGTGTTGGGTATAGATGGAATCAACATTTTTAATTATACCACCAACTATTGATATATATTAGCAACCACTACCGGAGGATTTTTAAATCTCGAGTAAGTAAAAATGAAAGGGGGGAAAACTGTTCTTAAATAAACTAAAGACTTTACCATTGAAACCTCTTGTATCATTTGGCACTCTAATTTTCATTTTTAAATATAATTCTGGTTTACTACCTCCAATATTTAACGTTATGCTTAGTTTGAATTCCTATGTGCATTCTTATGACACTCGTCCCCGCCCCCCCCCAAACTCAGTATTATTTAGGGTACGCGTATGCTTGTTCCCTCCCTTTGAAAGCACCCCCTATCTCAGGGCTGCCAAAATTTCTGAACCCCAATATCGCGGGCTTTGCGCGGGCTTTTCCTGCCTTGGAGACCCCCCCCCCTAAATTCAGAACACTGCTCAATGTACCCCCCCTATCTCAGGTGAGCTCTCATTCAAACCCCATATCTCAGGACAGACACCAACCCCCCTCCCAAGTAAGCTGTCATTACAATACCTTGGAAGAGATGTTTTTTTATGTTCAAAAAGGTATCCCAGAACTCAATGCAGTCATAAGAAACCAAACAAAAATGAAAATCTCATGACATAAAAGTTTTTTTAATGGTAAGTCCTGTTAATAGCAGTTTCAACTTATGTTACTTTCCATGATCACTTGTAACCAGAATCTAAATGGGATAATATCAATAACAGGATAAAATCTAATTTGTCTGAGGCACTTGCACATGAGGTTAGAACTGAATCAATACTGTACTGGGTGTCCCAAAAAGAAATCAATTATCACAACCTGGACCAGAGGAGAGACCACTTTTCAAAATGAAATAATCCTGGCTGAATGAGCTATCAAAACTAGCAGGAATTTCAGGAATTTGATCCTGGGATTTGATCAATTTTTCAAGATATTTCATAAGCCCCCTTTTTAATTTTTCAGGTGTCGAAGAGAGAGAGAGAGAAAAAGAGAAAGAAAAACACTCCCTTTTTAATGAAATCTCCGGGTGAAAGATAAAAAGCACCCCCTTTTTTTACAATTCACGGGCCGGATTGTGTCGCCCAAAAAGTACCCCTTTACCGGAAATGCGGTCCCTTCGACCTCCGAGTGGGGGGGGGGGGGGGGGCACTCATCAGAGTTGTCTATTTCACATACCCGAAGTGCGCACCGCCACTATACAACATTCTTTTCATTTTAACGCTATCCAAGGTTGGAATGGGCGTGATAACAACACTAAAAGTAGCACCACCCTATCCCGATTCAAAACGCTTTGTTATGTTTTTCTGTTCTCACTTAAATAATGACCATAAACAACTTGTGCAATATTTTACTGTAACTTTTTATTTCCTTTCTCTTCTCTTCAACTCCACTGCCCCCTCTCTCTCACTTCTTTCCCTACTACTCTCATGTATGTGTGTATTGTAACAGATATGTATGCGAGTGTGCGTCTGTGTGTGTGTGCGTGTGCGTGTGACTTTCAACGTACAATATCCGTATATAATTCTTTTATTATGTAATTTTTCCTTGTTTACTTATTAATGGAGCCCACCTCTTACAAGCTCACGCTTCTTTGGGTGTACCCTAACCATATTTTTTTTTCTTACTTTATGTCTGATATGTCTTGATATGTTATCAGTGAACAATGTGTGTACTTTTGAATAAAAAAAAAAAATGTTTGAATAAATAAATGAAATGAAATAAATGGTTTTGAAACCTAAATTTACATAGGGTATTCGGAAAATTTCAGGTCAAATGGTTACCATTTGGTTTGTTAATATATTTGTCTCTTTTGTTTTGTTTCTTATGTATGTATCTATTTTGTAATTTCACATGAGAAAAACTGACAGCGAATAACCATTTGATGACTATCTTGTTGTCCATAACACATTTTCAGTTGATTAACGTCATTCCCCCCCCCCCCAAAAAAAAAGGAAAAGAAAGAAAGAAAAAAAAGAAGATAAAAAATTTGAAAAGTAGGCATAGCACATTTGACTTCGTGATCACATTTTCATACCTATCATTTCCCCTTAAATCCCATGTATTAAATGCAACCTAAGGAGTCTGATGAAGGTGATTATGCAAATATTTTTTTAAAATCCATTCATTCAATAAAATCATCATTTGGCAATATCTCATACAAAAGATGACAAAAACTAGTATGCTATAAAGAATTTGTTGCCATTGGCAAAGAAAACTGAATCGACCTTTCATATCATGATCTGAGATTTATCCTTCTTATTTACCTTTTAATTCAATTCTTTCAAATTCACCCTTTATGCAGTTGACGAAGAAGAGGAGTCTGATGAAGGTGATAATGCAAATATATCTTTTTTAATCCATTCATTCAATAAAATCAGTTGATAATTTGCAATAAATCGTATACAATATCTACTACAAAAATTAAAGAAACGGTATGTCTAGAAAAAGATTTGGCTATATGTCAAGGTGTTTTTTCAATTTGTTTTATTACAATTACACTGTATATTGTAGAATGTTAGTGTAGCTGAATGATGATTGACAGATGGTGTCATTGCAGGAATGAGATCTGGAGCTTTTCTTAAGAGTGGAGCTTAGGAGGTTGGAAAGAAAATATAAAAAAAAACAACACTTAAATATCTATGAAACATATCTAGATGTTTGAATAACAGAATATTAGTTGTATGCATCCCTACACATCAACAGAAAAAACAAACTTGTATTTGGGTTGCGTTTGTTTGCAGGGGCCCTTTAAGGAGGGGGGGGGGGGACTTGCAAGTGGCATTTGAAAAAAATTGCTTTATTTTAATTTATTATTTCAATTTATCATTTATATTATTATTATTATTATTTTTTATATTATTATTATTATTATTATTATTATTTTTATTATGATAATTTTTATTCGGGGGGGGGGGGGGGGTCCTTGACGTCTGAGGCTTCTCTTTTAAGGCAAAATAATTTTTAACATATACGCATATACAATTGTAATCCGTAATCGAGGTGACAGAAATTGTTATTATGTTTTAATTTCGTTTCCGCAGATGCACCGTCCGATAGTCGTCCAAAAAGAGGGCGAAGTAAGTATTTATTTTCCTAGAATGCATTTCGTCATTTTTAGAATAAAAAGCATTCAAGTGAAATCTGTTGTGTAAAGAAATAACAGTCTAAAAAACTTTCATTGGTTTTGCGACCAACTCCCTTTCCTAACTTGGAAATTAATCCAATTATCTCAACTCTGCCCTGTGCTGATCTGATATTATCATCATTTTCGTCGTCGCAATCATTTAACTTCTCCTTTTAATTTCATTGTCTTCTGAACTACTGGAATCATCTCGCTACTACAACTTATGTAACACCTGTTACCATTCATCCTAAAAATATATATCGCTAACAGGGTAAGATCTACTGCACCCGCTAAAATTCTTCCCTATGAAATTATTAATGTTATTGTATACAATTGCCTTCTTCTCTTTAATATGATATCGGTCCCAAAAAGAATAACATCACAGTACCCACTTTCCTACAATACCTCATTACTTTTAATTGTTTTCTTATAGTGATCTGTTTCCAAGTGTTACTTTATGTATGTATGTATGTTTGTATGTATAAATGAATATAATCAAATGAATGCTCAGCCTTCTGTCATTTTGTAGAGACTGGAACGACAGTCAATCAGAGTGGAGGTGCTCAAACCATCAATGCATCTGGAAATGCAAAGGTCAAAGGAAACAAAATGACTGGGCCAATCACTAAGGTGACCATCCACAATCATGCTTCTGGGTAAGAAAATATTTTAATGTACGATCAAGTACGAGTTTAAAAAGGCAATAATGTCATCAAAAAGTAATAAAAGCATTGATATCAATAAAAAGATTTAAGTCAGGTTTTTTTTTTTAAATAGCTGTGTTTCTAACCTAGCACATTATGGAAATCTATGATTAGATCTGTCGAGTTTTACTAACACTGCGGGTCACCCTACGATATCTTATGGAAGCGTATGCCTTATGTTTCATGAAACTTTTAGATTTACGAATTATTTGTGCTAAATTAGTTTGAATCTTTCCTAAATATTTTTTCTTATTTCAAGACTTAATTGAAAGACACTTTGATATTTATATTTTAAGAATGTAAGCTTCCTTAGTCACTTAAAAGAGGGCCATGCTGCGTATTCTCATCTTCCCCACCTCTACTTGGAGAATAATTCATCTTCCCGATCCTAACTTTAAGATTAATTCATCTTCCCCATTCCTACTCGAGGATTATTTCATCTTCCCCATCTCTACATGAAGATTAATTCATCTTCCCCATTCCTACTCGAGGATTATTTCATCTTCCCCATCTCTACATGAAGATTAATTCATCTTCCCATTCCTACTCGAAGATTATTTCATCTTCCCCATCTCTACTTGAAGATTAAGTCACCTTCCCGATCCTTACTGGAAGATTAATTCATCTTCTCCATTCCTACTCGAGGATTATTTCATCTTCCCCATCTCTACATGAAGATTAATTCATCTTCCCCATTCCTACTCGAGGATTATTTCATCTTCCCCATCTCTACATGAAGATTAATTCATCTTCCCCATTCCTACTCGAGGATTATTTCATCTTCCCCATCTCTTCATGAAGATTAATTCATCTTCCCATTCCTACTCGAAGATTATTTCATCTTCCCCATCTCTACATGAAGATTAATTCATCTCCCCCTTCCTACTCGAGGATTATTTCATCTTCCCCAGCACTGGAAGATTAAGACATCTTCCCCACCTCTACTCGAAAATTATTTCATCTTCCTGATCCTTACTTGAAGATTAACTCATCTTCCTCACCGCTACTTGGAGATTTATTCATCTTCCCCCTTGCTACTCGAAGATTATTTCATCTTCTCCATTTCTACATGAAGATTAAGTCACCTTCCCGATCCTTACTGGAAGATTAAAACATCTTCCCCACCTGTAATCGAAAATTAATTCATTTTCCCAATCCTTACTTCAAGATTAAATCATCTTCCCCACCTCAACTTGGAGAATAATTCATCTTCCCCATCCTTACTTGAAGATTAATTCATCTTCCCGATCCTTACTTATAAATGGAAGAAAACGAGAAAGGGACAAAGATATAAAATGTTAGGGAGCTCGGAGTAAAGAGGAAGGAAGAGGACTGCAACATATATGGAGTTCTATATGACTTACATGTATAGGAATACAATGACAAGATGTGAGTAAAGAGTATAATATGTAAATATTTACAGAAATTCTTACAGAATGATACTGGAAAACAGGTTCGGAATTCCGATGATATAAATTGAACATATAATCAAGTAAGGCATTGAAAAGGTTCAGTCCCAGTCAACAGATTATGAAATAAGAATGTTTTGATATTTTCCCTCCCCTTTTCTGCATGTGGGTATTGATATAACAGTAACAAAAACACTTGGCAACTAATAAAGCAATATGTTTCAATGTATCGTATTATACATCTGTATTGAGGTAATTTATTTTGGTCACCATCTGCTCCCTCTACTGCAAAAGGGTGGCAAGAAGTAAAGGAAAGCGAGGTAAAAAGCGGAAGGCAGAAGAATCTACTCCTCGACCCTCTGATGCGAAGAGTAAAAAGGTGAATTGAGCGTCCTATATTAGTAAAGAATTTCATTGATATCTTTTTTTTGTAAAAAGAACAAGAACAAACGAGCTAGGATTATATGAACATCCGATTTAATAGAGGATTTGAAGACAAATTTGTAAACAATAAAAGACAAAAATATAAGCAAATGAAAGACGCAGGGTGAACGTTACAAATTCCCCAAGAATACAAAGGATTATTGACTGATACAGTTCCAGAATGGAGTTGAATTATTTTGTAGTGTATCAGATATGGTAGAAATTGTGGGATTTAATAGAAATGATCTCACAGTGATCAGTTGTCCACCACCCAAATTACCTTATTTGTGATAGAACACAAATTAGTGGCTTGATTTATAAAAGATTTGTTTTGAATTTTTCCAAAGTCTTCCGTTCATAGGGATAAAATCTGCTTAGTAACAAACTAGAATTGTAAAACCGGCATTGATTTTTAATTTAGGCATTTTCCCTGATAGCAGAAAGTGGTAAAAATTACGTGATATTTACGTCGTGGTTTTCGTCTTTTTTACGTCCTGTAATTACGTCAATAAGACGACAACTTGCACCAACGCAAGACGTCAAGAGGACGTCTTATTTTGACGTCATCTGTACACTGCAAAAACTGAAGTGCTGAGCACTTTTTGAAGGCATGCATAGGGATTGCACTCAGAGTGCTATTGAATGCACACAGCGTGCTATTTCAGCACTTTCAAGGGAGCCGGACCGGATCCTTAAACTGCTAAACATTCATAAAAAAAATGATTTGGGCGAGCTTCGAACCAGGGTCCGCTGATCGAGAATTGCTGGCATTACCGCTAGACTAACTCACATTGTACGATTTAGAGCAGATCATATTGTTACATAGTGAATTTACGACACCACATAGTTCGTGTTATCTACTTGACTCCCATGACTAAACTGAATTGCAAGAAGCATTTGTTAGTCCATCGGTAACGTCAGCGCCTCTCAATCAGCGGAACCTGGTTCGAGGCTCGCCACGGTCACATTTTTTTTTTGCTGGTAAATTAGCACACTACAAGTGCTATAAACAGGATTTCAGGTGCAGTCACTATAGTTTTTACGGTGTACAAGACGTAAAGATGACGTCAAAATAAGACGTCCTCTTGACGTCTTGCGTTGGTGTAAGTTGTCGTCTTATTGACGTAATTACAGGACGTAAAAAAGACGGAAACCGCGACGTAAATATCACGTCATTTTTAACACTTTCTGCTATCAGGGAAGAGGAATGAAGACGTAGAGATGACGTCAAAATAAGACGTTCTCTTGATGTCTTGCGTCAAAATAATTTGATAACTGACCTTGTTTGTAATTTGATTCCTAATCATACATATTTTCAATTTGCATTCCTTGCACTTTACGTTGAATATATCTTATAGAGGTACGTTCACACGTAGAGCGATAGCATCGATGCTATCTAGGTTTCGAGACTATTTTGGTGATGACCAGATAGTTTTAAGACCAAACGCTGTCTGAACGCAGCTAGGCTTCCAAACTATTCTGGCAGCGAGTTTAGCAGGAGTAAATCTCAGGATCCAGCGACAAAGCATCGACGCTTTGCGGTAGACCACCCACCGCACTTGTGACTATTTGTAATGTGAGCGCAATCGCTGCTATTATAATTCTGTCTGTTTCATGTGGTGCTATAATATAATGCAATGTATGTATTCATGTGATGTACCCTGTTCCCTACTTTTTTCTATTATCATTCTGTCTGTTTCATCTGGTACTGTAATGTAATGTATGAATTCATGTGATGTAGGGGTGAATAGGATACTGTGGCATGTGTGGCAAGCTAGGAAGGGGGGGGGGGGGGGTTGTTGTTGTTGTTGTTGTTGTTGTTGTTGTTGTTGTTGTTTTTTTTTTTTTGGGGGGGGTCCTTCTTTTTATGTTTTTCTTTTTTATATATGTGACCAGGCACCACAAAACCACCAAAAAGTCGCACTGTGTGATTTTCAGTTAGAGCTCAATCAGTGTGTTTTGGTTGGCATGGTCAAATTTTAGTTTTGGGTATTTCCTGAAAGAGTATACTTTTTTCTAAGTAATCTAAAAATTTGGAGGCAACAAACAGTCTAAACGTGGTATTTTTTACAGTTTTTTTTATCAGACTTATGTGTGTCTTCTCTGGATTTTGTTGTATCACTTTTCTTTTTCACGACCTGAATACTTGTCTCATTTTAATCTCCCATAAAATTTAACCTGAGTAAGTCCTTGCATTGATACTTATGCACTATGATAAACAGGATATGTCTAATTAGTATGCCAAGTTTTAGGACAATCTGATAATCCCTTCATAGAAATTTTCATTGAGATCTAATCCTCCTTTTGTCACCTTAGCACAACACTTTGCAAGTCAGAGTGCTTCAATAGACTGCAAACTTTAAACCCTTATTAAGAAGTAACATTATGAGGGACTGTGCATTCTTCTCTTTGTACATTGAGTTATGAACATCCAATGCTAATGAGCTATATATCATTTTAAAGCTGAGAATCTGCTCTTTCAGAATCAGACCTTAACTAAAAATTCATATCTGGCAACTTTTTTGTGGTTTTGTGGTGCCTGGTCACATATAATATGATGTGGTCTTTAGATATTGATTTACATGTGCTTACCAGAGAATAGTGTGCATGTGTTTTGTTTTGGTATAGGATTGGAGTTCAGTCAATTTTGACATGTACAAGGTTCATTTAAAATTAAGTTCGTAATTAAATATCATAATTGATATAGGATTGAAATAAATTGAATATATCATAAAGAAATGTGAGAAAATTACAATGCCCCGACCGGGATTCGAACCCGGGACCCTGGATTACATGACCAGTGCTCTACCAACTGAGCTATCCGGGCTCCCGTCGAAGCAAAGTAACAATCTCACATATAGCCCCTCTCTTTAGAGGGAAGACCTGTCTCCTTGGTAGGCCATTATATAGCGTACGCATGGAATTGGTATGGATGTACCCCCTACGCTCGATGGAAAGAGAGGGGCTATATGTGAGATTGTTACTTTGCTTCGACGGGAGCCCGGATAGCTCAGTTGGTAGAGCACTGGTCATGTAATCCAGGGTCCCGGGTTCGAATCCCGGTCGGGGCATTGTAATTTTCTCACATTTTTTTATGATATATTCAATTTATTTCAATCCTATCAATTATGATATTTAATTACGAATTTAAATTGTCCTCTATAGAAATTCGTTGGCATGGATTTGCCCGACTTTAGAGGGAAGACCTGTCTCATTGGTAGGCCATTATATAGCGTACGCATGGAATTGGTATGGATGTACCCCCTACGCTCGATGGAAAGAGAGGGGCTATATGTGAGATTGTTACTTTGCTTCGACGGGAGCCCGGATAGCTCAGTTGGTAGAGCACTGGTCATGTAATCCAGGGTCCCGGGTTCGAATCCCGGTCGGGGCATTGTAATTTTCTCACATTTCTTTATGATATATTAAAATTAAGTGTTATAACACATGTATTTGCTAGTTGATTGTATTATCGATATTACAAATGAATTTTTATTGTGTTATTATGTTGATTTATGAAGACAAATAAAATATTATTCAAAACAAAAGCTCCTGTGCACAAACTTCCGAGCGTTTGACCATGCATACCAATTATACTCGGGTCACTCTGTGTGGCGCAGTAATTATTGTTTTGGCAGCAAGTGAGCGATGAATAGTCACGAGTGGGTGATAGAAGCAATTCGATCATGGCCTGTCTGAACGTACTGGAAATAGTTTTGAAACTTACATAGCATCGATGCTATGTACTACGTGTGAACATAACTATTGTTTGAATGTCACCTTTTAGGATACAATTTACATTTAAGAATTCTTCTCAATTGTTTTCGCACATAAAGAAATAAAATTTGCACAATTATAAGCTTAATAAATGATTTAACATACATGTAAAGCATCATCTCATACATAAAAATTTGCTATACAATATAATATTTCACTGTAAATAAAATACATATAATACTGATTAGAAAGAAATTAACAATTTCCGTACGAAATCTACACAGTCTACCATGGGACTTATTTAAATGATCGCTTGATTTGCAGGGGAATATTAAGGACTCTGACATCGATAAACTCGCCGAAGATATTGGCATTAACCCAAAGATGGAGAAGTTAGGACAATATCTTGGCTTCGGATTTTCTGCTGTGAGGATATATAAGGCAAAGAATCATGAAGGCGGTGATGTATCATATGCAGGAACTAAGCAAATGCTAATTGACTGGCTAGAAGACGAGAAACCGGGAAAGTCGTCGCTTCTGAAGAAAGCTCTCATCCGAGCAAAGTTAACTAAGTACGCTGAGAAGTATTTCAAAGGTAAGATTGAAACATTTCTTAATATACACTTTTTTTTCAATGATCTTTATTTTGATTCCACTCAATGATTATACATAATCCTAAGTCAACATTTCAATGAGAGTATATAACAAATAAAGCACAATATCATGTTAAATCTTCTATAAATGAATAACTGAAATTCAAAACTATACAGAAAGCATTGAATGAAATATTTTCATAAAATAGCCCCCCCCCCCCCCCCCGAACAAGGGAAACAATATACATGTATATCATATAACTTCATCTACATTGTACTGGCCTCCCTGCACCCCTACCCCCTTCCTACACCCACACATACACACACTCACACACACACCCCCCACACACAAAAATACTCTCTCTCTCGCTCTCTCTCTCTCTCTCTCTTTCTCACTCACTCATGGATAACGCCCTCAGTCCTGCTGTTTTCATACAACTTCTCCAATATTAACAAATGCTTGTTTGACCTGTTCATTTTCATAGCTATCGCATTATCTTCATCTCGATGTTCTACTATCCTTTGAAAAATTTCCTCCTGAGTAGGAACTACACCCTCTGACCTTGACCTGAAAATAATTTTATAAATACCCACACACACATTTCAGTTCAATCCATTTTAATTCAACCTACATGCAGTTCACAAAAAGGAAGAATCTGATGAAGGTGATTATGTAATATATAGTTTTAAAACCCTTTCAATCATTTCAATATCTCTTACAAAAGATGAACGAAACCGTATATCTAAGAAAAACAAAATACATGTCGACTAAGAATTAGTTGCCATTGCCAAAGAAAATTGAATATGTCCTTGATATTATAATCTGAGCTTCATCCTGTCCTCCTAATTTGATCCATGCAATTCACGATAGATGTAGTTGACGAAGAGAAGCAATCTGATGAAGGTGAATATGCAAAAATAGATTTTAATCCATACATTCAATAGAATCAACTGATAATTTGCAATATCTAAAACAAATATATCATGAAATATCTAATGCAAGAATTAAAGAAACAGTACGTCTTGAAAAACAACAATTATGGTTATACTTCTAGGTATTTTTCAAAGTGTTTATCAATTTGTTTCGATTGATTTTTATCAGAAGATCTAAGAATATTTCTTAGATTGACATATTATTTAATAACCACCGTTTTAACAATTTTATCATAATTCTCTATTAAAAAAATCCCTGATTACATAAATTATACTGCTACTGATGATATATATATATATATATATATATATATACAGGGTTGGAAAAAAGTTTGGAATATTTTTTTGGCGATGAGTATGTCTGATTTTAAATGCTAGTTTCTACTATATTGTGATGAATAATTCATCCAAATCGGATTAACTGTGTTGAATGAAGTCTACTGTTCCATCTTGTACCAAAGATTACGTAATATTGTTAAACATGTTACAATGGCTGACCAATGAACCACATGTTGTCAGATTTGCTCTATTTGTGTTTGAACATCTTGTTATACATTTCTGTACTTCACGTGGAATTTTGAAAAAGCTACGTGCAGTTTGCAGTCATTTTGAGGACTTCGGTATAGCAATTAAACTGTATCTGATTATTTAACTTTTTCGTTAGACATTTGCAAAAACAGCAAATATACGCTTCCGAATTCCAAGTGGACCTCTGCACTGTGTGATAAGCCTGATTTTTAATGTTGTGCTTTTAAAGTTAAAAAGGGACACATATCTTTTATTTGAACCTCAAAGAAGAACTTAAAATGACGAGGGATATGTTTAAGACAAGAAATAATTCTTGGAATAAAAATATTCCAAACTTTTTTCCAACCCTGTATATAAAAAAAAGGGGGTTTGACTTGTGCATTTAAGGGGGAGGGGATTTAAAACTGAATAGGCTTTTCATATCATGATCTGAGATTTATCCTTGTTATTATTCTTTTCAATTCAATTCATTCGAATTCAGTAGATGCAGTTGACGAAGTGGAGGAATCTGATGAAGGAGATTATGCAAATATATATTTTAAACTTCTTTCATTCAACAAAAATATGAAATCTTTTGCAATATCTCATACAAAAAATTAACGAAATGATAGGAAAACATAATACATTGCTAATAAAGATTTGTTGCCATTACCAAAGAAAAATGAATAGGTCTTTTATATCAAGATCTGAGGTTTATCCATATTATTTTCTTTTATCCATTTAATTCACCCTAGATACAGATGATGAAGAGGAAGAATCTGATGAAGGTGGTTATGCAAATATAATTTTTCAATCCATTAATTCAGTATAATCAGCTGATAATTTGCAATTTATCATACAAAAATCATATATAATGTCAAATACAAGGTTTAAGGAATGATATGTGTAGAAAAGAAGGTGGTTATACTACTAAGAATTTGTCCAAGTTAATTTGTTGCGATTGATTTTGATCAGACTAAAGATCTAAGAATATTTCTTCGATTTACACATTATTGAACACTGTTTTTAGAGGGATCGTTTTAGTAGTTTTATTACAATTTTCTGTAAAACAAAGAAGTGACTGCATATCAGTATACTTTTAGTAATGGTATTTAAAAATATCTTTGCATTTGAGGAACAGGGTATCTGAAACTGAATAGGGCTTTGATATCATAATATGATATTAATCCTTATTTGCCTTTCAAATCAAATCATTCAAATTCACCCTAGATACAGGTAACGAAGAGGAGGAATCTGATGAAGGTGATTATGCAAATATAATTCTTTATTCTTTCATTCATTCAGTAAAGTCATTTAATCATTAGCAGTTTATCATAAAACAAGATTAGCGAAACGATAAAGCTAGAAAAACTAGATACAGTGCTACTAAGAATGTGTTGCTTTTGACAAAATAAGAAACTGAATAGGCCTTTGATATCATGATCTGAGATGTTTCCTTCTTATTTGCATTTCATTTCGATCCATTCAATTCACACATAGATACAGATGACTAAGAGGAGGAATCTGATGAAGGTGATTATGCAAATATAATTGTTTAATCCATTCATTCAATAAAATCATTATTTTAATCATTTTCAATATCTCATAAAAAATATGAGTAAAACGACATATAATAGGAAAACAACTAAATGCATTTTTACGAAGAATTTGTTGCTATTGCCATAGAAAATTTAAGAGGCCTAGGACATTTGATACCATGAGATGAGCTTTATCCTTATTATTTGCATTTTAATTCCATCCATTCAATTCACCCTAGATACAGATTACGAAGAGGAGGAATCTGATGAAGGTGATCATGCAACAGGTGGCAAGAAGAAGGCAAAAAGGTGGAGATAAACCAAATGAAATAAATGAAATTGAAATTGAATTTGAAATTGAATTTGAGTTTGAGTTTGAGTTCGATTTTAATTTTGATTTTGATTTTGGATCTGAGTCTAAAATAGAATTTGACTTTGACTTTGACTTTGAATTTAAATTACATGTACTTGGCTCTTTCATACTGGGTAGACGGTAAATACAATCTAATGTTCCAATTATACGTAATGTATCCATAATGTCACATGTGCTAACATCAGTCTGTGGAATTACCTGCTTTAAAAACCCTTTTGATTTTAAAAGAATACTCTTTTCAAATACCCATTGTTAATATATACTTTGAATTGAGTTATTTTCTTGTTTCGTGCTGAAAAGAAAAACAAGAAGAATTCTTTATCTGACAGATATTTGCCTATTCTTTACACACTTAAAAAAAAGCAACAACAAAAAAGAAGCCTTTGTTTTATAATCAGGTTTGATATAAGAAACCTCCAACAAACGTAATGGGAGAAAATGGTTCCTGTGTGCTGTTTTTGTAGAATTTCCTGTGAGGAACGTTATAATTATGTATATTAATCCTAATAATGGCACGTGGCCTACCTTTTTGTAATAGTGTCATAGTTTGTTTGTTGTATAAAGTAAATGTATCTTATAAAATAGGAGCTCGTTATATTCGTAATGTAAATAGAATAATTCGGAGTTAGGTTGTACTAGTAAACTTTATAACATGGCTACACTATGAAATGCATCGTACAAAAAATTAATGAAATGATTTGGGGAAAAATATGACGAAAGGTTGATATTCTTAATGTTTCAGGTTTCATAATAGTTATCTGTATCCAGGATTTATCATTTCAAGCGACTTTAGTTGGTCAAATCATGCGACAAGTACAGTTGCTCAAAATGTTCTAAGTTGTGCGGTTTTATATCCGTCGCACTGTCAGTACTCGAAATCCGGTATTCCTAAAGAAATTGTTTCTGTTCACTGTGTCGCCCACTTCTAGAATATGGGGTCCCTGTTCGATTACCTTATCAAAAGAACCATTTTCGATCGTTAGAAGCAATAAAAAGATGCTTTACTTCTTTTGTTTCTCTTTTGAAAGGGCAAACACTGTGTCATATCATGGAATTAATTAGTTATCTTGAATTTGTTTCCTTTTACTTCTTTTGTTTCTCTTTTGAAAGGGCAAACACTGTGTCATATCATGGAATTAATTAGTTATCTTGAATTTGTTTACTCTTTACAACATAATGGCTTATTTGCTCATCTGTTTTGTTTGTCAAATTTTTGTATGGTTTTTATGATATGCTTTACAGTTTCCTTCCTAAGCCAAGTGTAAGGAGATTGCATGTTCTTTTTTTTAATCATGAGTTTGCTAGGACAAATTGTTTAAAATAAAATACTCCTGCTTATCATATTTCCTCGTTTTCTGGGATACTCTATTCAGTTCAATAACTGACTTGTTTCTTGATACCAATACCATTATGAGGATATGTGTTAATGCTGTACACCATGTCATTTTCGATATGCCTTCTCTCCCTCTCTCTCTCTCTCTCTCTCTCCTTTTTTTTTGGGGGGGGGGGGGTTGCTTCTATATCCTGTTCTTAATCCTATGTATTTTTATACAACAACCAATAAGGAAAGCCTCATACAGAAATTTATATTTTTGCGGGGTAAACCCCAGGCATTGGTTTGTTGTTGTCCTTTTTTTTTCTAATTGTGTACGTCACTGTTTATTTGTGTTATCATGTTATGCTCCTGGAATTTAAATAAATATATATATATTAAAAAAGAATGTTTTATGGTAATGGTTTATCAAAAAATCATATGCAGCCAACTGGCTGAATTGCATATTTTTGTACAGCGTATAAAAACATCATAAACAATAATTTTTACATAATCATAATGAAACTTAACAATGAAAATGATACATTTTCTCAAAGAGATAATACATAATAATTATATTTTCTGAATGAATAGTTAATGCAAGTAAATTAATAAAGTATACAGGCACAAGACATAACAAACATTAATCAAGATATATCAAGCAATCTCAATTATCTCTGAAAACTACTCATCTTCACCAGAACAGAACAGAACAGCAAAGACTCAAGGATAGTAGGAAAAGGGAAATGCAGGAACCATAGAGTATATAGTGGGAATGAGAGAGAAAGAAAGAAAGAGAGCGCGCGCACAAGAGGGAAAGAGAACAGGACAGGGAGACAGAGAGAGAGAAATGGAGAGTGAGAGAGGGAGAGAAGGAAGAGATTATAATTATGATGGAGATCGAGGTTGAGAGTGTACAAATAGTATAACATAAAATCAAGGATAATGATACTACATATATGTGTATATCTTGAAATTTCCTTAAAGACTTTTCACTGGGTTTTCTAATACATTTTGATGAATATTTTTTGCCTTATATATTTTCTGAGCAGTCTAATACACTGTAGCTTGATAGAACCAAGGAGTTCCTTCATAGAACTACACAAAATGTTTAAAATATACGAGAGCAGCTTCTGAGCAAGGAGTTATTACTCCTTGTTCTGAGTCAGCCTGCTAGTTCTGGATACTCTGGATATATGACCTACATTTAAAAATACACTTTAATGACGTTATCGACCTCATGTGACATTAGAGCAAGATCCCTGGTATAATAGATATTTCATCTGTATATTGATGCTATGCCAAGACGATGATGCCCATGAAGTTAATTGAAGCTATGAGTATGATGTGTTTGATGGTTATCAATTTCAAGGGGGGGGGGGGGGGGGCGGGGGCACAATTTAAAACCAGGGGGCACAATGTACACTTTTCTTTCAAGGGGGGGGGGGGGGGCACAGGCTGGCACTTTTCTGTATCATTCAAGTTACGTTCACACAATGGGAGCTAAACTTTAATTTTCGCCTGTAGTTTCAAAACTTTAAGTTAACTTGAAGCTATCTTGTAGTTTCAGCCCGTACTGAACAGACTCGTGGTTTCGAAACTTATATAAGTTTACTCGTGGTTCTAGAACCACAAGCGAGCTCGTGGTTAAGACCTTAATCACGACCAGCGGGGGTCCTCCGTCAAAGTCTCGGCCCATGTGGGTGGTTCTCCGTCGCAGTCTTGGTTAGCGATGACCTCCCTGTTCATGTTTAATTTCCGGGTCATACCAAGGCAGTACTAAGCCTATTATACCTCCTTGGTCATACCTTTCGCGCGAATCACAAACACAGGATTTGTATGTGTACTGTACGCATAATCGGCAGTATCTACCTCCGGGGTTAAACACGAAGCTCGCTCGGCTTGTAGTTTGAGCTCGTTGTTTCAGGCTCGTGTGAACCCTCGCTGTGGTTAGGGACTTGTGGTTTCGTTAACTTAAAGTTTCGCTAACTTAAAGTTTCAAAACCACGAGCCCCGTATGAACGTAGCTTCACTCAAATCATTTAGGTTGATTGAAATAACATATGTATTTATTTGTATGGACAACAACAGCATGTACAAAAGAGAATACATTACCACTATGGTATTGTATATCTTCTTTCATTGCATATCAAACTTGCCCGCTAGTGCTTCCACGATTCCATACAAACAACATAAGGAGGTTATATCATAATGTGTTATGCGCTATCGTACGGTTCATTATTATTATTAAACTGTGTGTGAATGTGATGCCTCTGGAACAGCTGCTGGGAATTCCCATCCCCGCGCAATACATTTTCCAGCGTTTTCTGTTTGCGTGTAACCTTTGACCTGAATATAAATCAATGAAAATATGTAGACCCCTTTACTTCTACGCGGTATATATCATAACACATTTATATTCTAGTGCACAGTAATATTGCAGGAAGCTATGACGCCTTAAATGCTATTTCTTTTATCTTGGCCCCGGTTGTCTATACTTAAAATTAATCAGGCATTTTTTTGTTTTTCCTTCCCGGTTGCGTTGTATAAATTTCCTATGAAGATTCTCCACCCAATTACCCCCGGAAAGTTACCCCTAGCACAATTATCCCGAGGTACACCATAAACAGCCTCACCCCCCCCCCCCATCTTCTGATGAATCGCATTTTCACCTTAAAGGTGCCCTTTCAAATCTGATAAGTTCAGTTTCTTTATTAATAATTGCCCTTTTCCCTTTCTAATAATTATCCTTGTTAAATCTGACAAATGCCTTTTTTTTAAAACTACTAGTTATATTCCCCTTTTGTTTCGAATAGGTGCCCTATTTTCCCTTTTAAAGATTGTCCGTTATCACCTTTGATGAGTGATTTTTTTTCTTTCCTAATAATTGCCGGCTTTCTTTTTTAATAAGAGTAAATTTTTACTTTTAATAAGTGCCCTTTTTTGTTTCTAATTAGTACCCTTTCTCCCTTTCCAACTGATAAGTGCCCTCTATTTACCTAAGTTTAGCATTGTAGCTTCCAAAATGTGCCCTTTCAAAGTTCTCCAAAAGGTCAATCGAGCTTCTGCCAGGGCACTTATCAGATGTAAAAATGACATTTAATGAGGGTAAAATGGATTCTTAGAGGTAAACAGGTCGTTTAAGAGTAAACGGTCACTTATCAGAAGTAAATTGGGGAATTTATAAGAAGAAATAAAAATAAACTGTTATGGGTACTTGAAAATGTGAGATATTGTGCCCCCAGTCCCCCTGTAGCGCCACCTGTGCCCTACATAACATGGGGGAGGCTGTCCTGGGGTTAAGTGTCCGGGTGTTATTGTCCTAAGGGCAATCTTCCTAAAATTATCTTCGAGGATTTGTTCTGAGCAATGAATGAAATAAACAGTCAACAGTGAAACATATGATTCTGTTGTTATATTGGACGTACAGACGAACCCCCCCCCCCCCCCCCCACCTGAAACTTACAAACGAGAACATACAATCAGGTCAAGTTAACCATATTTCAATTCATTCATAATCTAAACAGACACTGGGTATAGAAGCTAGTGCTCAGCGTCCGTGTGCTGGCCACTGATCTAGTAGAGATCAGTGGTGCTGGCGCTTTGTTGTTCGTATCCGGACAACTACCCCAGAATCCAGGGGGTAGTTGTCCGGGGGTAATTGTCCTGGGGTAGTTGTCCTAGGGGTATTATTGTCCTAGGGGGTAGTTGTCCAGGGGGTAGTTTTTCAGGGGTTAGTTGTCCTAAAACCGGGGTGTGTATTAAAATTATTCTAATTAAAAGGTGTTTTCAAATATTTCGTTTCAGGGATGCAGCCTTTTGGTTGGAAAAACTTCCCTTTTAATGAACGTCTTACGCAATATTTTCATTCCAGCACCCAGGTACTATAGTATCATCTCTAGGTCCAAGCTTTTATCAATATCAGTCATATCCAAGACCAGGCTCATGTTGCTAAGCTCAGCCATTGGTTGAATGAGCAGAGTTCCCGCCATTGCATGAAAAAATTGTTGTGCCCGCAGGCGCTGTTACACATGGTACTGCTACTACGTTGTCCTACATAGCTATCTTGCTCGAGTTTTGGGTAACAAATTAGACATAAAACTACCAAAAAGTCCTTCGTTATTTATTCTTCAGGTAAGAGTTTTTTTATTGAATCTTATTCTTGCTCAAATTATGACTCACTATACTTTGCATGGAGACACTGACGATCACGGAAGTACAGTATTGAAAAAAACTATTGTAGTATAGATATGTCCCTGGTGTATCAATCTTCTTGTTATAGTCTACACCACAGCGAGTGTTAAATTACTAAATAGCCGCTGTACATGTGGTCGCATTGTGAAAATATAGTTCGTCTTATAAGGGAATAGTAAGAGAGTAATAAAGTATGACAAGGACAAGGACAATTGACAGTTGCAGTGTATACAAATGAGCGCTTAGTGTGATCATGGAGCTACGATTGCTACTCAGTCATTTCCGTTTGTTGTAAATAAGTGTGTGTATATGGGGGGGGGGGGGGGGTGCAGTATAGAGACTGGTTAGAGAACACAATCATAGTCAACTGAACGTCACATTATATCGACAGAGGGATGATGTTGATGTAGGTATATAAACTACGTCATAGAGACCCGTCAGTCCAATTTGAGCTCGTGAACATTAAATATTACTTTGCAATATTAGCCTATCATAAGCTCTTATTACTATTGTATCCATATTTTTAAGACAGCTTAAATTCAAAGATGGCTGAGACATTGTGAATTAGATTCTGTTTTTAGAAAGTGTATTCCAAAGAATAAAGTAAATCTGTGTTATGATTCTGCTCTCCTCGTTAAGATGTTTTTTTTCACTTGTAATTTGATGAATATTTACAGTTTCTTTTAATATGGAAAACAAATCTCAACTAAGATTTACCAGTCTTCAATTTCAAATACCGTTCTTTTTGTTGTTTTGTTTTTGTTTTTGAGGGGCGGTGTTCGTTTTACAGTTCCATCCCAAGTTACAGACGAATAATCATGACAGGAATCGAAGATAGAAAAGGTGAGGATTATCAATACAAGAAGACAGTATTTCGCCATAGGATTATATATAAATCCGTTTACTGCAAAGAAATCTATTGTCGAGTACAAATTGGCGTCGTACTGTGTAGATAGAAATGATAGATCCACCCCTAACGAGTTCATTTAATAATACTGCTGCATGATATTCTGCGCATTGCTACAGTTTCTTTAAATATGTAACGTCATACATTTATTACAGCTATTACAAAATCTTGGAAATACTTATGCAAGATATGTTTGAGTGTCTGACAATAAATCATTAAAGTTATTTGATTTGTATTGTCCACGGATGACTATATTTCTAGTATTCTTGTAGTTATCCATTTATAACATGCCTTGTTCCATTGTTGGGAATGTACATGGGTTACATTATTTCAAAACAATATAGACGTTTATATATTTATAATGTACACTTGACCTGCATGAGTCTTATACAATTTTGGGACTTTTTCTCATTAGACCTATTATGGCATGGATACCTTCGTAAAGTACAAATGCAGTATCATTTTCTAATCAAATTAGATGCATCTAGCAGTATTATGAATAATAATTCTTGATTGACATTGATTTAATATTGGCAATTTCTATTTCCTCCTTCCTCTTTAGATAAAAAAATCCTGAAAAACGCAGGCAACCTATTCAATGAGATTGGTGATGGATATCCATCAGACAACTACACACAGTTCTGCAATCAGCTTGGTGTCAATTATCAGAAAGCAAAGGCCATCTTGAAAAGACAACTCTTAGACTACAAGGCAGCCGTGGTTGAGGTGCTGAATATTTGGGTAGCCAAAGAGAATGGCGTTGCAACAAGAGCAGAGCTGGAGTCTGCATTGAAGAATGCTGAGACTGGTGCTTTCTGCAGCATAGTAACGAAACATTTTGCAAGGGGTAAACTATAGATGTTTAGATATAATTATGTGAAGATTACAAATGCAATAACACAACCTCCCACTACAGATGTTTTTGAGGACTTAAATTTTGGTAAACGTTCCAAGGTCAAATTAAATTACAGTTATGTGGGGACGATCATTGTTGATTGTTAATTTACTCGAAAAATCTTTCCAGCCGAACAAAAAATAATCTCTTACACCTATTGACTTTGGTTAAATATGGGTGTAGAAGTTACGGAGAGAAAACTAATTTCTGCATTTAATACACCGCCTATAATAGTAATTTTTACTTGATGTTGCTATTTTTAGTAACTGTTTAACAGTTAGAGTGAAATTGAAAATGGAGAGCTCTAATATGTGATTACGGTTTCAAAATGTAAATCTGCCAAATATGCAAATCATATGATCATCACTGAGTGTGTTAACAAACATATTTGCCACATTTGACCTTATTTTATTTTACAAACGTATGCACAAACTGGCAGTACTTATCATTACCATTACTTATTGACCATGCTGCTGTCCAGAACACACTTTCAATAAATTTATCGTCATTTTACCGAAATAAAAACAATGAATAAATAGGCCTGGGACATTTGCCATCGTGATCTGACCTTCATCTTTTCACTTCCAATTCAAGATGCAGTTCCAAAAGAGGAGGAACCTGGTAAAGGTGATTATGCAAATATTTGTTGCTAATACATGGGCAAATTCAAGTTATCTGGTAATTTGATGCCCATATGTTACAAAGAATTGTGGAGCTCTGAACATAAATTATCATGAAATGCGTAGTTGCACTTCATATTTCATCTGATCAAAACTTAAGTAGGGCTATCAGCCAAATACAATTAACATATTTATGTTTAAATCTGAGATGTATTCAGTAACGTACTTACACTTCTTTTGGTGTTTGTCAAGACGTTTCAATAGATTTGACCGGAAGATTCAGGAATATTGTCCTAGATTTAAAACAATATATGGCTATGGTGTTGGCAAAGTGTTTTTAAAGTTGTTTCGATCGATCTAGGAATATTTCTTAGATTTACACATTATTGAATAATCACCTTTTTCACATGGACCGGTTTAATAATTTTAACACAGTTTTCTATCAAACAAAGCTAGGGCTACATAGAAATATGGTATTGTGATGTTTTCTTTAATAGTTCTAAGGGGGAGAAGATTTACAAGTGGCATTTTCATTTACCTATTCATTCATTTATTTTATTATTTTATTTCTCCTCCATTTTTTCCATTTCTTCCTTGACGCCTGAGGGTGTCTTCTTGACACCCCGTTCTCTATGGTCAAAATGTTTTTAAAATATACACATATACATATAATTGTAATCCATAGTCGAGATTACAGCAATTTGTCTATTGTGTTTTCATTTCTTTTTCACAGATGCACCGTCGAGTAGTCGTCCAAAAAGAGCGCGAAGTAAGTTTTCATTTTCTTAAAATGCTTATCATGTTTGGAATAAAAATCATTTGGGTGATATCCATCGTGTATATAGGTATAAGGATATGACAGAAATCTACAAAACTCTCACTGATTTTGCGACCAACTCCACTTTGTAACTTGGCAATTACTTTATCATAAAAATAAATGATCCTGTAGCATTGGCGTAGCGTGATTCCAGCCATTCAGGGGGCACTGGCATTATGGGCGGGGGGGGGGGGGGGGGGGTACCGGTCTTACTCTAAATATTCAATGTGAATTTACGAGGTCACTGATTAGGGGCAGGGTGCGGGAAGGGTTCTTATCGTCTTCTTTTCTCTCTTTTCTCCTCCTCGGTTTTCTTTTCTCTCGGGTTTTTTCTTTTCTCTACCACCCCTCCCCCCGCCATTCGATTGGAGAGTACGTGCCCCCTGTGCTCCCTGTATCTATGCCATTGCCTTGTACAGTTTAGAGTTGTGGATATCCTGATATCTATCGACTTATAAACACAAAAATGAGACTGAATGTATATAAAGAAAGATAATTCAGTACATTTTCTTTCTGACAGCATAGGGTTAGTAAACACATTCATTTGCCTACTGAGAAATAAGGATAAACACAGAAAATCCCATGGTAAATGTCAAAATCAAACAGACATACTATTACTTGAACCTGCAAAAGATAAATTTTGTCTTGTCATTGTGTGTGAGGGTGTTTGGCTGTGTGTGTTCGTGTGCGGGTGTGCGTCCGTGTGTGTGGAAGGGGGGAGGGGGTCATACCTCAACTCTGCCTCGTACTGGATACGCCACTGATATCATCATCATCGTTGTCTTCTGAACCACCAGAGTCACCTCTGTGTACGTAACTAATGTGATACCGATTACCTTTTATCCTTTGAAAGTTAGCCGATATTGCAAATAAAAGACGATGATCAATTGCACCCACGCTTGCACCTATGGCTTGCACCCGCCAAAATTCTTCCCCATGCAATTATTTATGTCGTACAGTACAAAATGGCCCTTCTTCGTTTTAATAGCATACCCGTCCCCGAAACAATATTGTCAAAATACCCAGAGTTGCTTTCTTTCTGTATGTATGCATGTATGATGATGATGATAATGTGTATGAATAGAATTGAAACAAATGACATCATTCTAACATTTCGTAGAGACTGGAACAAACATACATCAGAGTGGAGGTGATCAAAGTATTATTGCTTCTGGGAGAGCAAAGGTCAAAGGCAACACAGTCACTGGGTCATCAGTGACCATCAATAATTATGCAGCTGGGTAAGAAAATCAATTTGTTTGAATTAATCAAAAGCAATGATATCAACAGAAAAAAAATAGGTCATATTTGTTCGTAAAGGCGCTTAGAGACATCATAGATTAATTAGGCGTTATATAAATCGAAATTATTATCATTATTATTATTATTATTTTTATTTTCATTAATATTAAGATCAGGGTTGTGATACAGCCCTAGAGGGGATTCTTAAAACGTAAAACATTTCGTGGGAAAGAGGATTCATGTTCCATGAAATAATTTTTAGGTTTAAAACTTAATTGTGCTAAATGAACGAATATTATGTCGAATTTCCCAATTTTCTTAACTCAAGACTAAAAGATAAAACACACTTTGATTCTGATATTTTATGGATATACGCTTCGCCATTTATTTTGGCGAGGGCCATGCTCGAGATCGGGACATTACAGTAGACAGACCATCAGCCCACGAAACCGACAGCCCAAGAGACCGATATGTCGGTCTGGTGCAATATTATTATCTTCAATTCGTTTATTTCTTGCAATATTCGTGCAATATTATTATATTTCAATTCGTTTATTTCTTGCAATATTCGTGCAATATTCTTAACTTCAATTCGTTTATTTCTTCTTCCAATCAAGGGCGTCAACCAGTCAAGGTCAAGGTAAAAAGCGGAAAGCCACACAGTCTAAGCCGGGATCATCAGGTGGCAAGAAGAAGGCGAAAGGGGGCAATAAGAAATAATTCATTTTTTTTAGATGATTTTAATTTTTTTCCAATACATGTTATAGGTTTTTCCGTCCATTCTTATGCTTATTTCATTCTGTTTCATCACAGTTAACTTTGATTTCTTCCTGATGACGCTGGAATGTTCATATGTCAAAGCTAATTTAGTCATTTAACAATCAAGTTTGTCATTGGGCAGTCAATTTCAACATTGTCTGTTCATTTTCATCAGATTTCATTCATATTTGTCTCACCAGGGCACCGTTGCATAAAACTTACCATTAATGGTAACTCTGCTATCAATGGCAATTACCATGGTAACATCACTCAACAGCCAATCAAAATCAAGTTTTCCATTGGAGGTACCATTCATGGCAAAGTTACCGTTAATGGTAAGTTTTATGCAACGGGGCCCAGACGATCCGCTGCAGAATGTAATGATCAAATTCGTCTTTGTGCAATCAATTTCAAAAGAATCTAATTCAAAATCGGCGTCGGATAGAAAAGACATTGAATTAAATCCATCCAAAGGATAAAACAGACATTTTTTCTTAATTTTACTTTTGCTTCTTCATTTGCTGAATAAGATACATGCAAGAGTAAAGTAAAGTCTTTAATTTGCATGTGTACAGATGTTTGTTTTTCATTAATGTTTAGTCAAATTTTAAGACAAGAAAGCAAATAAAAATATTCAAAAAGAAAATGAACGTGCCACCGATTTGAATGACACTTTGACGAAATTGATTAATGCAATCGTACGTTGGCAGCCGGGATAACGGAATTGATTTATTTAGTTATGTATTAGAGTTTTATATAAAATACAGAGTAGGTTATAAAAAGAACTGCTTTTCAAGCACACTCTGTAAACCAAAAATAAAGAAATACATGAAAAAGATGACTTATATGAAGTACAAAATGTACATAAAATCCAAAAATATAAATAAAAAGAAAATCATAATGTACACAATATGATAATTAGAGAGATAACACATGAGGGGGGGGGGGGAGGCGTATGGAATATCAAGCAGTAAATAACTATACAGAAAACCGGGTACAATGGATCAAGTTTTAACTTTGACCAAACTGGATGCCAAATGGTGAAATTCATAAGACAAAGTTCGAAAATGAATGACCAAAACGAAACTGGCCAGAAGATGTTCGAGATCACCAGGATTCGGGAAGAATTTAATGAAAAAAAATATGAAATTTAAGTATTTAAATGGAAGCAAAATCCTTTATTTATCTGTATTCATTGTGGTAGTTAAATCATGAAGATTGTTGGAGAAATGCCTCAAATTTATTGTTTGTAAAAAGATATTAGGTACCATGCCTGCATCACTCTTTTATACGAGTGAAAATAATTTGAATTTGAATTTGGATTTGGATTTTAAATTGAATTTCAGTTTGGATTAGTACATGGTCAGCTTTTTCATATTGGGTAAAGGGTAAATAACTGTTAGGCTAATGTTCCAATTACACATAATGTATCCCTCATTTCAAATGTGCTAACATCAGTCTTTGAATTTACATGCTTTTAAAACCTTTTTGATTTTCGGATTTTAGTATTACACTTTTAAAAGACCTATTTTCTTAGAGCTTTAATTGATTTTTTTCTTATTTCATGCTGCAAAAAAAAAAGAAGACGAATTCGGGAATTCCTAACACACTTACCCCCAAAATGAATGGAAGAAAAGTGTTCTTTTTTCGAGAAAATACATGGAACTTGTGTGCTGTTTTGTAGAATTTCATATGAAGAACGTTATACGTATGATATAATAATGAACCTGATCTATATCTATGTAATACTGTCATTGCTTGGGTGTTTTTAGATAGTAAATGTATTTTAGAACAATAAGGGCGCTTCATTATGTTTGTAATGTAGATAGAATAATTCCGAGTAAGATGTTAATCTTGATATAAGATGGTAGACTGAAGTGCATCGTACCAAAATAATAAAATGAATTAAAAAAAAGATATGATGAAGGCTTCGACATTCTTAATGTTTTATACTTTTTATAACTTCATTTGCTAACATTTTAGTAAAATATTGATCTACAGAATATGTGATGTCCAGTTCACTTGTGTTTTTTCCTCTACAGTGAGAGGGAAAAGTGGATAAAGAAAAATAGATATGAGAGAAAGGAAGGGACAAGGGATGAAAAAAGGGAGTGGTGTGTGAGTGGGGGACGTGAACATGATAATGTGTGTGTGTGTGTGTGTGTGTATGTTTGAGAGAGAGAGAGAGGGGGGGGGGGGAGGAGGGAGGGAGAGGTGGCATAAATTAAAGTGGATATTTGACTTACATTGAATTTAAATTACATTTTACTCACTGACGTTAGAAACCTCATGTGATATCAGATCGAGATTCCTGTTTTCATGTATTTTAAAACTGCATCTCGATTCTCTGTCAACACGATGATGTAAATGGATTTAATTGAAGTTGTGAGTCAACTTGTCACATTTTGGTCCCTTTACTCGGCCGAAATTACATGCTATATTTCGTCAAAGATAGTAAGGTTCAGGTTTGAGGTTAAATCTAAGGGTAAATAGATTAACGAATAAATTAATAAATAAATGGAAGGAAAAGGGTTAGGTAGGCCTACACTGTTAAAAAATATGTGGGTATTTTTACAGGAAATTTCCTGGCAGTCGAAACGCCAGGAGTGCACGTTATTTTACACCCTCATGTAAAACTACAGTCCGTAAAAAATATTTCCGTTTTTTTACAGGAAAGAGACTGTAAATTTAAAATAATTTGTAGTCAGTCTCAAGGAAAGCCAGAAAGTCTGTAGTTTTACAGTTATTAGTGTATAGCCATGCTTTATGTTATCCTATTCTCTACCTTAATCTGTTCTATCCTAAACATATGCTATCTAGTTAATTGTGTGTGTGTGTAATTGGGTTTTTTACAGACGTGTATCAATCAGATGTGATTATTTACGTCTGGGACCGACCTTTAACGTCATTTTCCGAAAGACGTGACTCAGTCTCGAACCTGGGTCCGCTGAATCAGTTTATAACTTCCACTGGTAGCTGGATTACAGGCGCACGCCACAACGCCCAGTTATTTAGTTCATTCAACTTAATGCAATCTTTTATATGCACCTTATAGTTTTTTTTATTCCTTTTGTGACAGTTACTAAATGGGGCAACCCCAAACCATACGCTTACTAAAAATTCATGAATATTCATATAAGTGTTTTCCCACATATTTGGTAATTTAACAGGGTAACTTGTTAAAATATGAGAAAATGTTTTTTTAACGGTGTTTTTTATCAGGCGATTGAAAATAAATGCTGATTTCCGGTAAACCAACAAACTTGCTGTTGTTTTACAGGAAAAAGCCTGTAAAATTGAAATGATGGCAATAACTTGTAATTTCAAGGGCCAGGAAACCTGTAGTTTTGCAGTTTTTTTTTACAGTGTACATTCTAAAAAACAGGATAGGTTGGGTAAATTTGTTGGGTCAAATATACCCAAATTTGGTTGAAATCTATTCAACAATATTAACAAAAAATGCGTGTTCCCTTTGTACTTAATATTGGGTAAGTTTTAACCAAATTTCTTTTAAAGTTTATCGTGTTTGGGCAAGGGTTGTCGTTAGGAAGTCGATTAGCATTACCAAAATTTCCGGGAGCAATCGTCCGATCATGACTATTATATGGGATTTTTTTAGTCTTAGAACATTTAACTTTTCACGACTTAGCTCATCCTAAACAATTAAATCAATCAATCACCTTTTTCCTCAAGATCTTAACCGAAGCTTAATTGACTATAGTAATAATTTGAAGGGAAATAAATTGAGTGAGATTCAACTGCGTGACATGGCATGACTGTCATATTCTAGTAAATAAAATCAATTTCGCTATACTGGACTGTCGCCCCCTCCCCCATCCTGGTTGGATTGTCTGCTCAGTCAGAAAAAAATACCAAACACCATAACTGTGGTAACCTGAGGGTATTTTGTATATCAACATGATAATTAAGAGGGTTTTTCAGTTTCAATTTTAGTTTCTTGTTTCATCTTTCACATTTTACAACGTTTCACAATATGAATAGTACAAACAATATAAGTGGTACAAACAAGAAATATGGTACAAACAATCTTGAATATAACAGAAGGTGGGTACCTCATAACTATATGTTTGCAGTATAATTTAAATGACTGGACTGAAAAGAAATTAATATATGGAGGAGCCTAAGGAGAAAGCCACTCTTGTAAGTTATAGGCTCCAAAGGGTAATAAAATAAGACGGACCCAATTAACAATTCTGCTACCTCCTGGATTCTCTTAACAACCGTGACTTTTATCACAGCCCTTTAACACACAGTACAACATCATACTAGTGTTGTACTGGTAATACGATTATTAGCCAAGTTGCTATTTTTAATTGTAGAGTTCAATCAAATCATGTAGTTAAGGTTTCTACCAACCTTAAAACTTGGTTGGCATAGTAAGGTTTGTAGAAGTCTAAACTTCATGAATATCCCAATCAGTTGCTGTATAATTCAATCAAAATCATTTAGACTGATTGAAATAAAATACACAATGGTTTGTATGGACAACAACAGCATGCACATAATGTGGATGGATGCATTAGGAATATGGCCTTGAGTATCTTCTTCATCGAATATCAAACAATAATTATTGCCTGCTAATGCTTCAACGATTCCATACAAACTGTGTATGAATGTGACACCACTCTGGGTTTTCCCCGACCGACAAAGTTCCCGCGTTTTCTGTTTGCGTGCAATCTTTGACCTGACAGTGTGTGCAATAAATCCATGGAAAACCAGTAAGTTATTGTGTGTACATGTATACACTCTAGTGCACAGTGATATTGCAGAAAAATGCGCCTTCCATCATTGCGATTTCTTTCATCTTGGTTCCGGTTGTCTATACGTAAATGCAATCACGCACATTTGTTGTTTTTCCCTGATAAGTGACCCTTTTTGCTTTGGATAAGTGCCCATTTCCTCTTCTAACAAATGGCCTTTTCACCTGTAGTACCCATTATAATCTGATACGCGCCCCTTTTTACTTCTGATTAGTGCACTTTTCTTTAATCCCGATAAGTCTCCCTTTTTGTTGTTGATAAATGCCCTCCCAACTCCCTTTGAAGATTGTCCTTTATCACCTGTGTTTAATATTCTATCACCTCTGATACGTGCCGCCTTTCTCTTATAATAAGTGCCCATTTTTACTTCTTCCGGCGGGGTACTAAAAAAAAATGTTTGCATCGATCGTGCCCCCAGCCCCCGGTAGCGCCAACACTCTCCAAACATTTTCTGAATAGAAAGCATTTCTTCAGCAATTTCTTTTCTTATATGTATTTTTCTATTTCGTAATAACATTTTACAGCTAATATAATTTTCTCAAATGAAGGTAATTGATTTTGTAATTTGGCATTAAATATTTATCGTCGTACAGCCATCAGAATACAGTTTAGTGCATTATTATTGAGACCGCAAAATCCAAACAACTTTTTTTTATTTGTAAGTATAACCTCTTCCCCAGTATCATGAAGTACCCCGCCGCCGCCGCACTTTCCTGAGATTCGCCGCATAATACTTCTCGATCGGGCAATCGCTGACCTCCCTTGACACCCAGCGATCTACGTCATGCACATGAGTCATCGGGCGTGTTCATTTTTATAAAAAAGGGGGTTTATTTGCACTTTGAGAGGCGTTGTAGTTACCACTTCAAAACGAACATCTTCGCAATATAGTCCATCACGGCTCTTGACATTTTCATTCGTTTCTTATATCATTCTCTTTTCTCTCTTACTTGTATAGGCCTACCATCTCACGATCTGTCATTGTTGTTAGACGAATTATTTTTCACTGTATACAGTTACCCCATGATAGAATGGCACAATCAAAGTTGCTATTGATCTAATATGTAAACCAGTGTGCCACGTATTTAATTTCTCAATTAGTACCAGTAAATTTCCCGAAAAAATGAAAATAGCAAGGGTTACCCCCATTTTCAAAAGTGGAGTCAAAGAACAAGTTAACAATCACAGACCTATTTTTAGTACTCTCTTTTTTTCCTCAGATTTTGGAACGTATAGTTTACAATAGAACATATAATATAGAAAAGCATAAATGGCTTTTAACAAATCACTTTGGCTTCCGAAAAGAACACTCAACACAACTTTCACTGTTGGAACTTACCAACAAAATAATTGAGGCATTTGAAGACAACTCATTCGCAATCGGTGTATTTATTGATTTGTCAAAGGCCTTTGACACTATTAACTGCAACATTTTACCATCTAAACTTAATTATTATGGCATTCGTAGGGACACGATCTTTTACATATCCGTTTCACCTGCCCTAAGCTTTGGAACGATTTACCTGCACCCATGAGAAATTATGTGTCTGTTAAGCTTCTCATGGAAGCTAAAAAAAGTGGATGATAGAGGATTATGGTTCAGGATGCCTTCCTTGATTATTATGCTCAGTTACTATCATCCTAACTTGTTCCAGTATCTTTTTGTAAGAATGCCTGTGGAATATTTCGATATTTTACTTTCACCGTACATGTATATCTTGCCACTGTATTATCCATGCATGCCATACAACTTCATTTTTATCATTATTATGTTCATTCCTCTTCCTTCCAAGTTCCCCATCCTCTTCTCTTATTTAGGGATTAGTTTTTCCCCCTTCTTTTTCTTCTTTTCCTGTTTTAAATTATATTGTATTTGTGTATCCAGGCGTACCCACTACAAACATCTGCTTATTTGGATTGCGCCTTCTTCCTTGTAATTTTGCAAGTTCTTGATATTACTGATACTACTGTATATGCATGTAAATTGTACTATTTGAACAGATGTTCAATGTTGTCAAAATCAATGGAAAAAAGTAAATGTTAATTTGAATTGAATTGAATAAATATATTAATCATTTCGACTCCGCCTTCAGAGTGTAATTTACACATTTGTTCTCTACTTATCTTATTGTTTTTGTTACCCCATATAAACGATTACAAAAACGGTTTATATCTATCATAATTTGAGAATTAGGTTCTCGAAGTGATAGCAACAAATAATTTAGTTTTGGTACTAACATACTTTTAACTAAAGTTATATCCTCCCTAGGACAGTTAAGGTTCTTTTTGACCATGACATAATTTCTTGTTTTATTTCTTTAATTTTTTTTTCACAATAATTATGATTGACTATTTCTAACAAGTTAACCGAAAAGTCTATTCCTAAGTATCTCGAGTAACCTTCGGATACTCAATTTAATTTGTGTTCTGGCATTAATAATTTCTTTCAGGCCCTATTTCTTCCGATCCATATCACCGCCATTTTTTTAGTAAAATGTCGAAGTTTGTTTTCTTTAGGGATTAGTGTGATTATTCCTGTTTTTTGTGACGGTGACAGTTCTCCTGTGAAGTAAGCAAAGATCAAAGATTTGGTTATGACAAATTTAAGATATTGGCAAAAGAATTCAACAGTGACATCATCTTGCCCTGGGGATTTGTTATTTTTCATACATTTGAGGAATATCTGAATGGTTTAAAATTGTGTCAAGATTTATCTCTTCAGTTTCTTTAGTCTCATACAGGTTTGAATAAAATTTAAAAATTTCTTTTAATATAAAATCCCGTCCACTGATAACATCTCCATTCTCTGCTGACAATTGACGTATTTCTTTATTTACTTTATTCTGTTTTTCTAAGTTTAACAAGGCATTTTGATGGCTTTCTAGTTCCTTAATACAGCAGCCTTATCATTCGATATCACTAAGGTTTGTTCCAGTTCTTCGATATTTCTTTCTAGTTCCTTTTCCCGATTAACATTTGTTTCTTGATGAAAAATCCATATGATATAGATTCTCCACGTAATACCAACCATCACGGTTTCAAAAAATAACTGGTCATTGATAGAAAATTCACATTCCCCAACTATATTATCATTTTGATCAAGCTCCACGTTATCTTTTGCGTAGAATGTAATCGTTCTTTATCGTTATGATAATTTTGGAAACAAAAAGTTCATCTTTTAATAGAGAACAGAGGCGGGGGAACGACGGGCTCAGACAATGAAAGTGGGGGCACCATTTGTCCGCCAAACAAAAGGTGCCACCACACTTCCATTGTCCGAGCCCGTCGTTGAGCCGGCTCTGATAGAGAATTGTTAAATTTTGAAATTCCGAGGCCCCGTTAAATATGATTTAAACTCACAGTAAGACGAATGAATGAATAGTCTGTTCGATAACCAGATAGAATATCGGAACTATAAACTAAAGAAAGCAATTCTGATAATATCAAAAAGAAGTCTGATCTACCTTATTTCACAGGATTCGGCTGCCGCCATGTATAGTTCTTTGTCATTGGATATCTTATTCTCCAAGTGTCACAAAAATCGAATTTATTATTCATATTGTTAACCTGCTGTCTCGCTCTAGGCTTATTTACATGTAAATAATTATGGGTATCAAGGGTTTGGTCCTGATCTAAATTCGAGTCCCTGCAGATAATAACATGTGGACTTTCGAATTCCATTGTTATACGTTGAAGATCAGCAAAAAAGGTTAGATTATCCGTGTTTGGTCCATATCAAGACACAGGAGCAACATCGTAATCATACAGGGTCAAGTCTAAAACTACCAAATCCCCCATTGTCTATTCTACAGTTGTTAACTTTGACTGTAATAGTATCCTTGAAAAGAATTGATTCTCATTTAGAGCTGAATGTATGATGGGAGAAAAAAATCCAGCCGCCTTCCCATTCCGTACGTATTTCTGTTTCTGTTTCAGGAGTAAAGTGGGTATCTTGGATACAACATACATCGAATGATATCGATTTCAAATAATATCAAAATATCATCTCTTTTTTATCGTTAACTAAGCCGTGACAGTTCATTGAAATAAAATGGAAGCATTTTTTAATATAAACACAAACTCAAAAACGGAACAACTACACAACACACGAAGACGGAACAAAAGGCTTGTTCTGCGAGGACGAATAACGACATGCCCGATAAGCCCCGTAAAACAGCACCACGGCCAAAACAAAGAAATAAAAAGCCTGTAAGATACCATCCAAAAATCTCATTTTTAAACACAGTGTATTTATGGAAAAGTGAATTCACACAGTGCGATGTTACACAGTTAGAACACACTCATTTTCGCTTTTAAATGTTAATCTTATACTACGTTATATTATAACACGTTTTGATTGGCGTGACTTTGATATTACCAAACATTAGTTTGGATAATACATGCATTTTTTACATTTCCTCGCCCCTTTCATGGCAACAAGACTACCAAAATTTATGAAGGCTCTGTGAGAGTTCAACGGGGCACCCGTGTTTCCGAAAGTTCATAATTCCGAAGGTTCATAATTACGAAATACAAATTTTACATAACAGGGGGTTCATAATTCCGAAAAAAGAAATATGGTTCATATTATCGGACATTTGATGCATTTTTCCGAAGGTTCATTATTACACACGTTTGTTTATCAGAAAATCCATAATTCCAAATATGAAGTAGGGTTCATTATTCCGAAGGTTCTTAATTCCGAAAAGTGCATTTTCTATTGCCCTTTCAGAAATAGGAACCTCTGGAATTATGATCCCTATTTCATTTTTCATTTGTGGAATTATGAACCCTACTTCATTTTCGGAATTACGACATGTTATCATTTCAATGGTCCGCCATGCATATAACTCTGTAGTGCTTATGAGTCACATACTTCTCGGTAGTCAAGAAATAGGATGTTTCTTTATCCCTAAATCATATGTAGGACTTAATATCACAGCCAGGTGAACGTAAACTCAATTACCTGACTCAAGAAACTCCAGTCAGGTTCATCGGTGTGGACATGACTGACTGGAGGTGGGTATTGAATGAAGACTAATTGAATGAAGACTACAGACAGACAATATTTTCGATGTGAATATAAAAAAAAATTGAATGATAAGTGCAGTTTTAAGCCAACCTAAACACAGAAACAACAACAATTTACTCTCAGAGTGAGAAATCCAGCACTATTCATCTCTTCAGTGGTGTCATTCTTCTTTCAAGCTCGAAAATTTCTCAAAATAAAGAGAAAACAAGGAAACCAAATGAGAATTCTTAATTCCCTTTATCATTGTTGTAATACGTTAAGTTACTTCTTCCTTACCATAAGCTTTGATGCTTTAAAAAGAGACATGTCATGATAAAAGTAAATTGTTATTTTAATTTAGAATTCTTATATTATCATTGTTCGAATGGAAATGGAACTTCAACATTAGTCATAACTCGATATATATGTTCATATAAGATCGTTAAACAATAAAAATGAGCCCCTTCCCCAAATACATGTATATCGTACACTTATGTCTTACGTCGATTTTTTAATTATTATATTTTTATTCATTGTAATAAGATCCGAGTATAATGGTATGATCTGAACATAACTTTTCCTCGAATTTCATTCCCTCGTTTCCACCATGGAACAATAAGCATTGGATTATGTCGGGGTACAAAGTCCAGTTCTAAGAGTACATTGTGAGGACATAGTACTGTTGTCATCATTCGACTACACGTTTACCGACAACGCCTCACGTGTCCCACACCTCGGCAAGCGAATACTAGTACTTTGATTCTGATACATTAACCAGGTATGAGCGAATTATGAAATTCTTATGATTTATACGATTCTTAAGACTGAAGCATGTAAATGTCATCAATGTGATAGCATTTTTGTTTCCTTGTGATTTCACAATAACTAGCTTCCTTATAAAAATAGGCACGTGTGTGCATTTGTATTTGGTTCGAATTCATAACACTCAAATCTACGGAAGCCTGTAATGTGTGAAGGATCCACAGCTTTTAACCAGTGTTTTGCTCACGTAGATCAATGTACCTACCTCTATCTTACTTTCAGACAAGCCTGTCATAAACAATGATAATAATAATAATAATAACATTGGATATTTATATACCGCTCATATCCACCATGAATGGTGCTCAAGGCGCTCCAATATTACCCCGGCTCTAGCTAGGCTACCGATTTCGGTGCTCACAGCATTCAAGGAATTAATTCCTGCCGGTACCCATTTAACACCTGGGTGGCAAATGTAGATTAATGTCTTGCCAAAGAACAGTAGTGCGGCGCCGGGGGTTTCGAACCCACGACCTTCCCATCTCCAGTCAAGTGTTTAAACCACTCGACTACGACACCTCTACAAACCACTCGAAGATGGTATATTAGCAGTAAACTACACCAAAGAACGATATGTACTGGCATGGATTCATTAATGACATTTCCTGTGGCATATTCCCTGATAGCAGAAAGTGTTAAAAAATGACGTGATATTTACGTCGTGGTTTTCGTCTTTTTTACGTCTTGTAATTACGTCAATAAGACGACAACTTGCACCAACGCAAGACGTCAAGAGAACGTCTTATTTTGACGTCATCTCTACGTCTTCATTCCTCTTCCCTGATAGCAGAAAGTGTTAAAAATGACGTGATATTTACGTCGCGGTTTTCGTCTTTTTTACGTCCTGTAATTACGTCAATAAGACGACAACTTACACCAACGCAAGACGTCAAGAGGACGTCTTATTTTGACGTCATCTCTACGTCTTGTACACCGTAAAAACTATAGTGACTGCACCTGAAATCCTGTTTATAGCACTTGTAGTGTGCTAATTTACCAGCAAAAAAAAAATGTGACCGTGGCGAGCCTCGAACCAGGTTCCGCTGATTGAGAGGCGCTGACGTTACCGATGGACTAACAAATGCTTCTTGCAATTCAGTTTAGTCATGGGAGTCAAGTAGATAACATGAACTATGTGGTGTCGTAAATTCACTATGTAACAATATGATCTGCTCTAAATCGTACAATGTGAGTTAGTCTAGCGGTAATGCCAGCAATTCTCGATCAGCGGACCCTGGTTCGAAGCTCGCCCAAATCATTTTTTTAATGAATGTTTAGCAGTTTAAGGAGCCGGTCCAGCTCCCGTGAAAGTGCTGAAATAGCACGCTGTGTGCATTCAATA
Source organism: Heliocidaris erythrogramma (assembly GCA_025617745.1). Classification (NCBI taxonomy): domain Eukaryota; kingdom Metazoa; phylum Echinodermata; class Echinoidea; order Camarodonta; family Echinometridae; genus Heliocidaris; species Heliocidaris erythrogramma. The sequence goes on from CM046860.1 coordinate 20,585,623, forward strand.
GCACTCTGAGTGCAATCCCTATGCAGGCCCTCAAAAAGTGCTCAGCACTTCAGTTTTTGCAGTGTACAGATGACGTCAAAATAAGACGTCCTCTTGACGTCTTGCGTTGGTGCAAGTTGTCGTCTTATTGACGTAATTACAGGACGTAAAAAAGACGAAAACCACGACGTAAATATCACGTAATTTTTACCACTTTCTGCTATCAGGGTTATCACTAAACAACCATTACACAAATTTGTATACTGATATGTGTGAGCCTTTCTATCGTTTTATCTCAGCTGGAAGACAAGGACAACTATGGCTGGTATAAGAGATGGGAAAGGTAAGACAATGAATGAGATTTATTTGATAATCATAATAAGCTCTCTAACATTCTTTACCATAAATGATACACAGACAATACTTTGTCGCGTGCTGTAGGTAGCTAGAGTATAGTTGTGTTTTATTCCCAGAGAGTTGTATGCCTTTCAGAGAACAACCAATGCACGGAACTGCTGAAAAGCAAAAATGCACAGAAAAGAAATGGTATTCTTATTACAGAAAACACTAGCATTACTAGTGTGTGTGCGTGTGTGTGGGTGGGTGTATATATATATATATATATATATACCCAGCAGAAAAATTAAAGAAACTCGAATTTCATCGATTATATTTCTTTAAAATGAGAACAATATAGGTCATATTGAGTATCATTTTAAATCTTGGATTATTCCCTATCATACCATAACATACTTGATATGATTTGCTGAATGGGGCATGTGCAGACGGCGTGTTAAAATGAGGGGGATGGTCAAGAAGGAAATGTTGCAAAATAAGCGATATTTTAGCTTTGGGTATACTTGATGATGTTTGTACAAATTGTTTGAGGGTTTGAATTCATAATAATTCGCCAAGTAAACCTTAATTCAAAAAGACATCTGAAATCACAGAAGGGGTTATTTTTTGAAATTATTTTGTTAATTATTGGATAGAGGGGGGGGGGGGGGGGGATCCAACACTTTCCTTTCTGATGTTAATGATTGGATAAGTGGGGTCTCCAATGACATTCTTATTGTGAAAATTTCCTTGATGTATTTCATTAATTTCATTAAAAGCCTTGTAATGAGTGAGAGAGTGAGTGAGCTCCAGTTTGCCCTATGGCATGGGCCCTACCAAGATCTTGCATTAGTGGACAATCACTCACTACAAGCATCAAGTATGTTATGGTTTGGTACGGAATTATCCGAGCTTCAAAATGATACTCAATACGACCTAGATTGTTCTCATTTTAAAGAAATATAATCAATCAAAATCGAGTTTCCTTAATTTTTGTGTTGGCTATATATATATATATATATATATATACGGTATATATATATATATATATATGTGTGCATTTGTGCCTGTGTACGGACATGACTCATACTGCATAATACATGATTACTAGTAATAGATGATAAATAGAAGTTAACAAAGTGTAGGTCTTTTTGAGCCAGAACATTGTTTAGAGAAACCACCTACATGTAGGTTGGCAATTTTGATCTTCTACATTCAAACCAAAAGTGGTCGCTATTACGTGTACTACTTCCAGTTACTTTAAAGGTCCCCAGAAATCCAAATGCAAGTTGATTTCTGTTGGTGTGCGGGGATGCATACAACTCATATTTTGTTATTAAAACATCTAAATATGTTTCATAGATTTTTAAATATTTTTTGAAATATTTTTTTCCAACCTCTTAAGCTCCACCCCCAAAAATAGCTCCAGATCTTATTCCCGAGATGACATCATCTGTCAATCATTAGTGAGCTAAGGAGAGAAAGTGGTATGTAGCTTTGCCAGAGATAACCATCTGTTCTAATAGACCATACAATGCCTACATAGGAGTTGCTATGCCAGACATGCTGTAGCATCACCAGGAAAAGAAGGGTAATGAGGAGGTATTGTTTGAAAGCATGCAATTCTATTGTGAGCATGTGCTGAGCTGGGGGAAGTTACATTCCACTCTGTATTGTATAATGTTAGTATGGCTGACTAATGATTGACAGATGATGTCATCTCGGGAATAAGATCTGGAGCTATTTTTGGGGGTGGAGCTTAAGAGGTTGGAAAAAAATATTTCAAAAAATATTTTAAAATCTATGAAACATATTTAGATGTTTTAATAACAAAATATGAGTTGTATGCATCCCCGCACACCAACAGAAATCAACTTGCATTTGGATTTCTGGGGACCTTTAAGGTATATACTTGCATAACGCTCTACAGCTTTGAAACGTTAGCCTAGTGTATGACAGTTAATAATTTTAGTCATAGGCGTACGAGGCGATGTGCTGGGGGTACCTGCCACCGCATGTTTTAGCAGCGAGGTTGTCTGTTAGAAGTTGTATATATATATATTTTTTTTTTAGAATTTTGTTGACGGAATTTCACTATGTAATTCTGTCCATGTTTTTAGAAGTTAATAAACAGAAAAGTAATTATCCAGGCAAAATGTGTCAGTCCCAGGCAAAATTGTACCCGTACGCCTATGGTGATAGTATTAACAACATGATTACTTGCACTATATCCTATACGATTGCTCTCCGATCCGAATTCGGACGAAAATGTAATAGCATTAGATAAAAAACATTTAACCACATAAGATAGTTTTGATTGAGGTTCTGGATAGTCATATAGATAGTAAAAATCGAAAATGCCACCTATATTGAGAACTTTCTAGGGAGAGGAATGGCCAAATCGGCTCCGAGTCGTAGTGACGTCACAGCTGTTCTACGATTTTCTACGATTTCATATTGATGTGGCCCTTATTCCTGGTATAAAGCTGACAGCGCATCAAAATCTTTTGTTAGGTATTTATATCATTGTTCAGAACATGAATCAGGTAGATTTTATTTGTTGAAATGTCCATATTTAATGCTATTGCGATTTATTTCCAAAATCGGATCGCAGTTGTTCGTATAGTGTGCACTGGGCCTTATCGTTTACTTGTCTCCTTTTTATGTCACAGGCAAAATTCTCAAAAGGACAGGTCCCTTATTTACTGAGCTTGCTAAGAATTACCCGCACAACAAGTACACGTCTTTCTGCAATGAACTCTATGTTGGATTTAATGAGGCAGAGCAAATATTAAAAATTCAGAACTTAGGAAATCAAGAGAAAGCTTTGAATCAAGTACTGAATATGTGGTTAAACGGCGAAAAAGAAGTGACAAGAGCTAAACTTGAATCAGCCCTCGGAAATGCAGAAACTGGTGGACTCAAATACATTGTAAAAAAGCACTTCAAAAAAGGTGAGTGTTTAGTTAAAGAAAAATATCAATCGAACCCTTTGAATTCAATTCAATTCAATTCAATTCAATTTTATTTTCATTTCATCAGAATCATACAATATTTTATAAAGTATATAACAGAATAAGATACGAGAATGACTTTTGTTGACATCACGAAATTCATTATGTACAATTATTGTACAAGAAATCAAAAGATTGTACCCTGTTGAAAATTTTCTGAAGAAATGGAGGGATCCACTGAAAAGCATTGCTTGTAGATTGTGGAACCCTCTGAATAATATTACCTTTAATACTAAACATAGTAAAAAAAAAGACTATTATATCTAAACTACAACTTCAGTAATTGTATGTGTTAATATAAACTACTGATTAAGGATATTCACCAACAGAAACATGACGCAAGACAATTGACTATGAGATCAGAATGCAACATGATAGGAAAGGACAAGACAGGACTGGACAGGACAATACAATTAAAAGAGTTAATTGAATTATTGTCATCAATTAAATGATGTGATGATGACTTACTATGGAAAATGTTTTTAAAAAAATTAAACTTCTTATAATCATTCGGTCTCTAAGATCTATGCCCTGTAAATTTCAGATGAAAAAATGCACTTCAGTTTGCTTTTTGTTTTGTTTCGTGTTTGCTTAACCTTTAGGTTAAAAAAAGGGTCTTGAGAATTATACGCATGATAATCTGCACAGTATGAGTCAATAACAAGGAAATCCATATTCAACCCTAAATATCGTTGCACTCAGTACATATTTAATCAAAGATACCTTGCATTGCAGCCTCTCATGTTTTCTTTAATTTAGCACTTTGACCAATCAAATCCGATAATGGACAGCTGAAGTTACTAAGCAGTAACATTTCCCTGAGTCATGTCAAATTTGCCTCTGCCCAAGTCTTGGGTGAATTCGATGGTGAACTCCAGGTTGGTTGAATGGTCTCTATTACAATTTATAGCACTCACAAATAATGGAAATAACTCATGCACACCATTCATTCTAAACTTGGGCAAAGACGATTTTCACATGCTTTTAAAAATGACCAGTGCTCAATCATCCATGATCGCATTTTGGTGAACAACCTATCAAAATAAAGGAGGCATCATTAACCACCATACCATTTTAATACATTTCAGCGATTTCACTTGGTTTTTAAGATATTGGGGCTTGGATATGGGTTTCTTTTTTATTGACTCACAGTGTATAAAGCGATCTTTGTAATACATCTGAGATAATATGAGATGTAAAATGTGATATAAAATGACTTGTTGCATCTGTTTATATGATTTCTTTTTCATATTTTATCTTATCAAATCAATTTCAGTCTCAGCACATTTTGTATATTGTTGAAGCAGTGTCAACACAGATTGTTAAAATATAGTTACGCTTTGTATTGTACAACAAAATATTAATGTACAATGTCAATTAAGTTTTATAATGAATACACACGCACAACCCCCCCCCCCCCATAGTCATGTGCAATTCTGATTTATTCTGATAATTTTTTTCGTCCATGGTGCAAATGATGTTGGATAAAAGATAACAGTATTTGAAAGAAGGCATTCATGTATAAACTTAGAGAATTATAGTTATAAAGATTAGTCCTGTTAGGTAAACATTTTTGTGTAATGATTGTGAGATAAAGAAAAACATAATTTCATGAATTCATCCTTGGTTTAACTATGACAACGATGCAACATGTCTTATATGAAAAATTCCATTTTCATTGATTCTACGTCAGATTGGTAGTGATGAAAGGGTTTACAATATAAAATGACTTCTAAATTAATTTCGAGTTAAAGTGAGAAGACATAAATCACAAGCGCAAATAAAAAGCAATGATCACTAGCTAATCTATGTTTATTTCACTTTCTTTTCTATTTCCTGCACGAAAACAGATAACTTGGAGGAAGAGTCTTCTGAGTCTTCTGAAGGTGATTAACACACACACACACACACACGTTTACATGGCTTTACTTCCGAGGACAACTATTGTTCCTCTATTGTTACTCGTCCTCGGACAGTCGACGGAATAAGGCATAAATTCATTGTTCGACGTTCGAGGACTATTGTCCGGCTTCCGAGGACCATTGTTGTCATGATTTTTTTTTTGTTCTCTGTCCGAAAATGTCCTCGGACATAATGCTAAACAAACGCATATATATATATATATATATAATTATACGATGTGCTAGAAAGAAAACAAATTGATAACTTTCATATTAAACTCGAAATATCATGTTACCATTGAAAAATAATGCTTAATTCGTTTGATTTAAATTGCTTTCAGTTCCTTTTGGATGAGACAAATTTCAGCATAATTCTAGATGACTGCAAAATTATTAGTAATATTTTCTCAAGAACATTCCCAAAACTTTTAACCGTGTTGTAACAGTTTAATGTTAAAAAGTATTGATAGATACACCTGTATCAGATAAGCACAGAAGACAGAGATTTGCTTTGAAATTTCTGCATTTTGCGAGATCACATTTTTAATTATGATAGTTGTTATTGATCTACAGCACGGATTAATATTTCGTGTTACGGCTAGTACGCACGGCTGGTATGCTTAATAACAAATATCTCACAGATAATTTTTTTTCTGACCTTGCAATTCACACTGATGAATATATAGGAATTCAGCATAGTAGGGATTTTAAACGAGAATAAACTTCACTGAATTCATGAAAAGTATTTCTTGTCATTTAATTCTGCACCAGTCCAATCGTGTGACACTTATTCTTTCTGTATAGATGAACCCCAATCCAGCCCTTCTTCAGATCTATCACCGGCTGAGTTTGGTTCAAAGTAAACAAATAAAATCACATAGTATATGCCAACAAGTAATGTCAATATTTCATCACTTTATTAATAAGTTGAATATGTATATTATATATAACACATATCCCAAGTTATCAAGATAAATTTACATTTATAATTTGCTTAATTGCGTTGATCATTTTAAATAATAGAGTAATTTAATTGCTGTATAAACATGACTGCCAAGTGACTGCATATGAACGAAAATACTGGAACACGAATCTAGATAACGAATGATGCAAAAACTTCTCACTTTTTATTTTCATGACACAGTACATAGGTGTAAGTATCGCTCAAGGTTATCATTTCATATGAATTTAAATAATAACAATTAGAAACTGAAAATTATTTTTCATAATGAAAATATCAAGTTCTACATAATAAAATCAATCTTTTCGATCCTAGTACTATGAAGGAGGTTTATGTGTTTGCGTCAGTTATGCCTAGTTTACATTTGCTACGGTCATCGTAGGATGGATTAGTCTACGATTTTCCTTGCGATTTGGGGGACATCGTAGGTGGCTACGGGCTACGATTTTTATGTTTACATTATTTACGGTCATCGTGCGATTTCATGTACTGGGCATCGTAGAGGGGCCAAAGACAAAGCCGTACAGAGGCTGTACGGAGATCGTACAGAGATTGTACGGAGGTCGTAGGGAGATCGTGCGATTTCTGCGCGGTTACAGTAACATATTCACGGAAATCGTACAGAGATCGTGCGTTTTCCGTACAGAGGCTGTGCGATGATCGTGCGGATACCTTACGATCTTACGATTTCTTTACGATGCTTTTTTGCTCCCCTGTTGAAAAAAAATCGTACGCTCTCTGCATGATCAGCGCAAGGCCTCCGCACAATGACCCTGCGCTGATCGTACGATGCCACCTACGATGTTTTTAAGGGCTACGATCCTACGATTTTGAAAAATTTGTATAACTCCGCGCTAAACAAAATCGTAGAGGCTACGGAGACCGTGAATCCGTACGAAAATCGTACGATCGTCGTATGCCACCCGAGGGAGATCGTGCGATTAGAGGGATACGATCAGTTTACGGTCACCCTACGATGATCGTAGACCGAATGTAAATGGGTCATTAATCATGTTCAATGATTTGAAATTGAATATGAAACAATTTTACTGTAGTTGTTTATTTGTTTTGGGTAAACATGTTGCAACGTTTATTTTCAGAGAATTTAATGTTACATCACGGGAGAACTTTTTCATATTTCTTCAAATCACCTTTATGATTTTTGAATAAACAGAGGAGAGATTACAAAAAAAGAAACTGAAAATTAAAAGAAACACTTTTTAATTCCCTTTTTGGGTATTGTTTCCCTCTTTTCTTGCAGAAACCGAGTCAACATCTAGCAGGTAATTTCACAAGTTAATTAACATGAACTTCTCTATTAATCATCAAGAAAGCATTATATAATTATTGTCTGCAAATTTAATCTTAACTACAGTCGGATTACAAGACTTGTTCAATATATGGACCGATCCGCCAAAAGACCTCATGTTCATGATGTGTTTTTTACATGTTATTCTACTCACAGTTTCTGTGACATAACACAGTGATACTACAAGTAATTAGATCATTATTTTATAAGTATTCTGTATAACTTCTAAAATTAACGTAACAAGAAATTTGTGGAATTCGTTAAATGAATGAATTAAAATCTCAATGAAAGCAAATGATCTTTATGTATCTTTCAATGTGTTTGAATTTTATCTGGTCTGTGTTTGCCACAGGGGTAAGAGGAAGGGTGCAGGCGCAAGGGAATCTGGTACAAAGCGGAAGACAAAAGATGCCCGTCCGGGACCATCTACCTGCAATGAGAAGGTAAGAAGATCATAATTTGTAAAAGGAAGGGCGGATCCAGAATTTTGTATAAAAAATGGGGGATGGCAAAATTTTGAAAACTTTCTGACAAGCAAAAAAAAAAAAAAATACTTAAAAAACAAATAAGAGGGGAGGGGGTGATCCCATTTTGTATGTATGACACATTTTCAGTACAAATTTGGTCGAAAATTTCTCAAGGCAGGCAATTTTTTTTATTTTTTATTTTTTTTTTTTGGGGGGGGGGTGTAATTAAGATATATGCCACTTGGTTTTCAAACAGAGGGGGCACATACCAGTCGTAACCCCTTTAAATCCTCCAGTGAGCAAAGGAAATATTTTCTTTGGGGTTTGTTACAAACTAGGAGAGATATCAAAACACTGAAACGCGATAGCAGGTAACTCAATTTGATGGTAAATGTGAGCTGAAAAAGAAGTTCTTAGCTAATGAGAAAAGGGACTTCTAAGAAGTCGAATAGTCCGGTTACCTTTCACAAGACATCTTACACTTACATTGCAGAAGAAGGTGGCAACTGAAAACTGGATTGTTACAAACTCTGTCATCGAACCACTCGCCGAAGACATCGGCATCAACGATAAGCTGGACAAGTTGGGCCTTCAGCTTGGCTTCGATTTTCCCGCCATGAAGAAATATAAAGCCATGAATCATTCAAGCGGCAGTGTAACGTATAAAGGAACTAAGCAAATGCTAATTGACTGGCGAAATGATAAAGGAAGAGGAAAGTCGTCGTTTCTGATGAAAGCTCTCATCAAAGCAAAGTTAACTAGGTACGCTGAGAAGTATTTCAAAGGTAAGATTGAAACATTTCTTAATATACACTTTTTTTCAATAATCTTTATTTCAATTCCACTCAATGATTATACATAAATCATAAATCAACATTTCAATGACAGTATATAACAAATAACGTACATCATCATGTTAAATCTTCTGTAAATGAATAACTGAAATTCAAAACTATACAGAAAGCTTTTAATGAAATATTTTCAGAAAATAGCCCCCCCCCCATGAACAAGGGAAACAATATACATGTATATCATATAACTTCATCTACATTGTACTAGCCTCCCTGCACCCCTACCCCCTTCCTACACACACACGCACACACACACTTGTGTTTTTCAAAATATGTTATGAGAGATTTCATTCAAAATAGATCATTACATAAAATAAATGTAAACCATTTCAAACAAATACAAATCTTCATTTCTTTTTCATTCCATAGTGTTAAATTATCCACAAGACAAGCATGGAAGAATGTTGGAATGAAATCACTAAGTAAATAATATATTGACAAACACTAACGTACGCCCTATACCCCCTCCCTATTTCCCACAATGTATAATATTCAATGCAAACGATATTTCATTCAAAATATGTTAAAGTTCTTTTCTTTTGTTATTTTCCTAATTCATATAAAGATCTCCTTTAAATGAATAAAGGGGTATGTGTGTGAAACACCTTTCCTATATTATGTATGCTGTTATTGTAAGAGGGAAAGAAAGAAAAAAAAACATGGTTTGTATCATGCATAATCATTATGCTTGATTAAAAAAAAAAAAGAAGAAAGGAATCATGATTAATCCATGTACCACTGTCATTGCACCTTGATTAGATGCACATTTAAAAAAAAATATTATTAACCCACATAGTCAATAAGCTTTGATTGCATGCACATAAAAAAGATAACATCAATCCATTTACGGCCATCTCTGCGCCTTAATTAGATGCACATACAATAGTCCATGGGCCAGTAACCGAAAAGGTCCCCCCCCCCCTTAGGCCCAATTTTAAATGCTGTTTTTTTTTCCTGTTAGCTAGGACCCTCAGCTATCAGAATCTGCTTGTTTGCCATAAAGTTGGTGGTGGGTGTGGCCACCAGGGCCGTTACCAGGTTAACGGATCAAGAAAAATATGAATTTTAGGAAAAGTCATATAATTGCAATTCACGAATCTAAAAATACCCAATCGATTGCAACCATAATCAGAGGCATTTAAAGTCATGGGCGTGTCAAAAAAATGGCCGTTACTATGGAAACGGTACCATAAAAAGCGGGTATTTTTTTTTACAACTTTCTGAACTTATAAATATAAAATAGCCAAAAAGGTGTATGCACAAGCCTAAAGTATGTTTTTCTATTAGCTAGGACCCTCAGCTATTATAATCTACCTATTTGATGTACAGTTGGTGGTGGGTGTGGTCTGTAGGACCGTTACTTTGGTAACACATAAAAAATACTGGATTCTTAGAAAATACTGCATCTTTGTAATTCAATATAAAATATATGGTAAGTATCCCATTATGTGTATTTCAAGCTGCCTGATAGATTGCAATCACAATCTGACCCATTTAAAGTCAGGGCATGTCAAAAAAGGCCGTTGCTATGGAAACGGTCCAACAAAAAGCTGTTATTTGTGAAAAAAAAATCTATAAATAACCATTACAAAATAGAAAGAAAAAGGTGTCTGCACAGTCTTTGATAATGTTTTTATAATAGTTATGATCCTCAGCTATCATAATGTGCTTGTTTGACATCAAGGTGGTGGGCGTGGCCGCTAGGGCCGTTGCCATGGTAACACATAACGAAATACTGGAATTTAGAAAATACCGTATATTTGTCATTTAGCAGCATATATTGTATAATTGTATAATATATGGTAAGGACTCTAATATACATGTATGTACTTCAAGCTGCCCCAATGATTCCAACCACAATCTGAGTCATTTGAAGGCATGGGCGTGTAAAAAAGGGCCGTTGCTATGGAAACGAGCCACAAAATGCTGATATTTGTGGAAAATATATATGATTTATCAATACGAAATAGAAAACAACTGTCTGCACAATCTTAAATCATGTTTTTCTGTTAGCTTGGTCCTTCAGCTCTCATATTCTTCCTATTTTACATAAAGTTGGTAGTGGGCGTGACCACTAGGGTTGTCACCATGGTAACACACCAAGGATTGAATTTTAGAAAATACTATATATCTGTAATTCAACATCACAAAAACAAATTGTAACCATCTAACTATATGTATTTTGGGGTGCCCGTTTGATTGCCAGTAGAATCAGAGTCATTGGAAGTCACCGTCATGTCAAAACATGGCTGTTGCTATAGAAACAGTATGACAGTATGATACAAATTGAATATTTATTCAACACAAAACAAAAAACAAGTGCATATACAGCCTAAAATGGTGTTTATCTGTCAGCTAGGAACCTCATAATCAAAAGCTTCTTAGTAGCCACAAAGTTGGTTGTGGGTGAGACTGTCAAGGTAGCTACCATGGTAAGGCACCAAGAAACATCAGAGTTTTAGAATAATAGATAATAATAAATTGATGTTACTTATGAAGGGTTACCACATCAGTAATATTACTGCCCTGCAACTATAATTGCCTTGTACACATTTCATACATCTGGGTCAAGCAAAACAAATGGGGGCAAAGCACCGATCAAGGATCGAATCCAAGAGCTCTCGTATGAGAGTGAAAGGCCTTCACCAATATACCACAGTGCTTCCACCATGTATTTGTAATGTAAGGAAGTACAATGTAGGCATCTAATTATTATACACAATTGAAGATGCGCCCTTAATTGCAATCAAAAGCCGGATGAATTTAGGTCAGTCATATAGAAATATGCCGTTGCTAAAGGAAAATAATGATAAGGAAGCTAATATTGATTTTTAAGAAAGTGATATTTATGTATCTAAATAATGAATTATAAACAAGTGCCTGAGTTCATAAATATTTTGTAACTGTCCTATTGGTTCGACTCCAGATCAATTTTCCAGGTTGGAGGCCTCAAATTCATGCCTGGTAGGACACTTGCTATAACAAACGAAGATGCAAATTTCAAATAGATATGCAAGGCTTCTGAAAATTCATTGCATAAGCCAATTTATATTGAAAAGATACCACTGTACTTAGAGATACTCTCATCTACTGTGTTGTCGTATTACAGTATTAACTTTGACTGCTTGGTAGGTGTTGTACTGTGGCTGTGAGCACCAAAAGCATCTTTAAAATATTGGCATTTGAGAAAGTGGCATTTTATTAGTTTAACATTATTTTAAAACAATATAACAGTCGATACATGTTAGATATCTCCATTGCAAGCAGCCTGAATGATTGCATTGAAAATGTTAATCATTTAAGACAATGATCATATCCAAATATGGTCGCTGCTAATGCAGATTATGATCCAGAAATCTATATTTAGACAAAAGTGGCATATTTCTGTGATTTCACAACACGAAAGATAATGTTGGTTATGATATTATTTTTATAAAGTTAATTTCTGACTGTACTGCTAACTGCAATTAATGTGTCGGTATTGAGTTCACGGTAATCTGTGAAATGATAACTGAGGTACATAAGTGTCCACACCATGAGTGAGAGCTATTCCATGTATTCCCTGAAGGAGTTCTATAAATGGATGCATTAGGAATCAGAATTTAGAGAGCATCCTTTGGATAGAGTTACGGAACATTTTCAGCAGAATTCCTCTTGCAGCAACACCCGCTACTTAGGATGAGGTTGAGAATTATCCGTCAATCAGAGTTATCATGAAGAACAGATACAATAAGGCATTGACAGACTTCAGAACTACATACCAAACTATACTAAGTAAATTGGAATTCCCTCTAGGGTGAAGTGAGTATTCACTCATCATCTTCATCCTAACTATAGATACATTACTCAAGCATTGCAAAAAAATGTATTCCCTTCTAACATAGTGGTGGAGGTATAGATGACACCTATATCTCCATCCTGAGTTCTGACTTTATTCTGCCATACCAAACCGGGGTTGGATAATCTCCTCACCATGACCTTCTCAGCCTGTGATTCAAGCCAGATAAGAGTGTCTCGCCATATCAGACTTGTAAGAAAGTCAACCCAGCTTTAATAAGAGAATACTCATTTTAAGGGTTACATGTCGTTTTTCCGAAGGTTCGTTTTTCCGAAGGTTCATAATTCCGAAGGTTCGTTATTCCGAAGGTTCGTTACTCCGAAGGTTCGTTTTTCCGAAGGTTCGTTTTTTCCGAAAATGAAATAGGGTTCATAATTCCGAAGGTTCGTATTTCCGAAACTAAAATAGGGTTCGTATTTCCGAAAATGAAAAAGGGTACGTATTTCCGAAAATGAAAAAAGGTTCGTATTTCCGAAAATGAAAAAGGGTTCGTATTTCCGAAAATGAAAAAGGGTTCGTATTTCCGAAAATGAAATAGGGTTCGTATTTCCGAAAATGAAAAAGGGTTGTAAATTCAGAGAATACGGCGTCAATCCGTATTTCGGATAGGGAGGAGGGGAAAGACGGCCAAGTGTAAAGATATTAATTTCGTACTCAATAATCATAACAATGATGATAACAATAATAATAAAATCCAGAGAAATAGCCATTATTATCGTAATTCCTATCAATATTATCATTATTATTATTATGATTACAGGTCTAGCTAATGATAACACAACACAGCATTCAGAATTTAGTTGAATTTTGTGAGACACTGATTTATTCGAGCTGAGCAGATCATAAGCATGCAGAACAATATATCAACAAACTATTGGTTTGACAATCTGTAAACATTACTTTAACATGAATATGCTTTTAGTCATGGTGCAAGAACTGCCCTGGCCTCAAAACTCTAGAAGGACCCGGGTGTTTTTATCCGTCTAATTCCCTTTCTCATACATGCATCTATCTGCACCGAGCATGGCCATCCATGCTAACCACCGGATGCTCTCTGCATAAGGGCCACCTACAGACAAGCACCCCCTCAAATCCCCCCTTGCCTGCTAGAGGTGTTTAGGATGACTCCACTGCTAATTAGCAGACGAGACCCCATCCACACCCCCAAGCTAAGGTCCAGGGATCCCAAAAAGCCACCTGCATCCCAAACAGTGCCTCGCACCGCGACAGGCTGGACAGCGTACGTGACCCTTCCCGCTAAGAATGAAATGGTGCAAGATGCAAAAGTGGGTATTACGCAATTCATTTTATTACATCAAGTTCCAAAAGTTCAAACCTTCTCCATGAGTTCGGCCAAAGCAGTTAATGATTAAATCACTTTCTAACAATACACAGGGATTGGGAAGTGAAGGGTGGGTAAATTCCGTTGAAAAGAAGACAAAATCTATCTGCACTCTCAACTCGTCGAAATCAGAAATCGTAATGCTGCCTTTTCATTCTCTGAGAAATCTCGGCAGCGAGACCGTGGGAACCGGCAAAATAAGATCGGCCTCGTTCTTTGAAATCTACTAGACGCCGACCCGCAGCTGCGCGTGTTACATGACACTTGCCAAACCTTTCATGATGCCGCCTGTAATACATTTTTAACAACAGCTTTGCACTGCTGTTAAATGAATTACAGGTCTAGCTAATGATAACACAACACAGCATTCAGAATTTAGTTGAATTTTGTGAGACACTGATTTATTCGAGCTGAGCAGATCATAAGCATGCAGAACAATATATCAACAAACTATTGGTTTGACAATCTGTAAACATTACTTTAACATGAATATGCTTTTAGTCATGGTGCAAGAACTGCCCTGGCCTCAAAACTCTAGAAGGACCCGGGTGTTTTTATCCGTCTAATTCCCTTTCTCATACATGCATCTATCTGCACCGAGCATGGCCATCCATGCTAACCACCGGATGCTCTCTGCATAAGGGCCACCTACAGACAAGCACCCCCTCAAATCCCCCCTTGCCTGCTAGAGGTGTTTAGGATGACTCCACTGCTAATTAGCAGACGAGACCCCATCCACACCCCCCAAGCTAAGGTCCAGGGATCCCAAAAAGCCACCTGCATCCCAAACAGTGCCTCGCACCGCGACAGGCTGGACAGCGTACGTGACCCTTCCCGCTAAGAATGAAATGGTGCAAGATGCAAAAGTGGGTATTACGCAATTCATTTTATTACATCAAGTTCCAAAAGTTCAAACCTTCTCCATGAGTTCGGCCAAAGCAGTTAATGATTAAATCACTTTCTAACAATACACAGGGATTGGGAAGTGAAGGGTGGGCAAATTCCGTTGAAAAGAAGACAAAATCTATCTGCACTCTCAACTCGTCGAAATCAGAAATCGTAATGCTGCCTTTTCATTCTCTGAGAAATCTCGGCAGCGAGACCGTGGGAACCGGCAAAATAAGATCGGCCTCGTTCTTTGAAATCTACTAGACGCCGACCCGCAGCTGCGCGTGTTACATGACACTTGCCAAACCTTTCATGATGCCGCCTGTAATACATTTTTAACAACAGCTTTGCACTGCTGTTAAATGAATTACAGGTCTAGCTAATGATAACACAACACAGCATTCAGAATTTAGTTGAATTTTGTGAGACACTGATTTATTCGAGCTGAGCAGATCATAAGCATGCAGAACAATATATCAACAAACTATTGGTTTGACAATCTGTAAACATTACTTTAACATGAATATGCTTTTAGTCATGGTGCAAGAACTGCCCTGGCCTCAAAACTCTAGAAGGACCCGGGTGTTTTTATCCGTCTAATTCCCTTTCTCACACATGCATCTATCTGCACCGAGCATGGCCATCCATGCTAACCACCGGATGCTCTCTGCATAAGGGCCACCTACAGACAAGCACCCCCTCAAATCCCCCCTTGCCTGCTAGAGGTGTTTAGGATGACTCCACTGCTAATTAGCAGACGAGACCCCATCCACACCCCCCAAGCTAAGGTCCAGGGATCCCAAAAAGCCACCTGCATCCCAAACAGTGCCTCGCACCGCGACAGGCTGGACAGCGTACGTGACCCTTCCCGCTAAGAATGAAATGGTGCAAGATGCAAAAGTGGGTATTACGCAATTCATTTTATTACATCAAGTTCCAAAAGTTCAAACCTTCTCCATGAGTTCGGCCAAAGCAGTTAATGATTAAATCACTTGCCAACACCGTAGTTTGCACAGTGGCTACAATTTCGAATTGGCGCCATACGGGCACCGCCCGCCGCCACTGGACAGACTCGGTTGGTGTACCCTCGTCATCATGACCCGCCTTCGGGTAATTCGGCGTTATTGTGAACGCCTTGTGACTATAATACAACACGAAAACTTCTTAAAAACATACACAACGTACGTGTCACTGTAAAACTGCAATGCTCTCAAATGACTTGCATTGAATATGCATTTACCCCAACACCAACATGCACCACTTGTGTGACCTGTAACACAGCAATGCCTTCCTACTAGGGATTTACCGTAAACAAACATCTCATAAACATACACAATTTATGTGTCACTGTAAATGAATGAATGTACTAAAAACAAACATCTCCTAAGCATGCACAACGTATGTGTCACTGGAAAACTGCAATGCCTTCAATTAACTTGCACCAAATATGAATTTACCCAAACAAACATCTTACAATCATTGACAATTTATGTGTCACTGTAAAACTGCAATACCTTACATAATTTGTACCGACTATGAATTTACACGCCAAACAGACATCAGACAACTAATAAAGTTTTAACACTGAGGTTTTCACTTCCCAGCTTCTTGCACTCGTGTGTGAATTACATAAAATCGCTTTAATAATTGCCTGGTTATTGAATTATTACGTAAGACGCATGTAAATTACATGCCGTCATGTGGTTCATTAGACCACCTATACTACGTGAGGCACCTAGGGACACAACGACCGCGTTAGCGGAAGTTACGGAGGCCACGAAAAACCCACCTTTTTAGGAAAGGGAAACGTGGTTGCGACCAAGGCCACTAGATGAGGGCGCACCCCCTGTCTCCTCACGCAGTGAAGCTGATAATGTAACTATTAATTTGGTAGCTGATAATCTGTAGTTTTGTAAGTGGTAACAGGTATATATATTTTTCCGGAATGTCCTTAAACAAAATTTAGTTAGGGCTAAATAATGTGTACCCTAGACAACATGCATGTAATGGAAAAACAAAAGCTCACAAACTCTACTAACTATTCATACACTCTGAGTTTGAGGCAAGGCACAATAAAAAGAAAAGAGGTAGCACAACATCGGGGGAAATTGAGAGCAGGAGTGGGGGCCTTCCTGCAAGTCACAATAGCTGCATCAATGCGTAACGAATGTCCCCGAGCAATAAGCTACATCCTGCCACCGACAAGTGGACCCGTCGCCCCCGTACAAGCTCCCGTCATCATGCCGAATACTTGGATGTGCCCCTGACACACCCCCACACGGCGGCATGTCGCACGTGCCCGCTTGTTCATCGCCAGCCGTACTTCTCTATCCCAGGCTGGTCCTCCTCGCTGAAGCCCCTATAATCTCTGACCAGATATTCCGCGTGTGAGGCAGATATTCATGGATCCGCTGTATTGCTCCCGCCACTATAAGACGCATTTTACGACGTCCAATACCGTTCGTTCCAGCATGGATTACAATGTTTGACGGGCGAAAGTTGCTGTCTTCCTGAATGAACGACCAGACTACATCGGGGAGGTGGCGCAGCTGGAGCCCCCTGCGACCTTCCCACTTTACCAATGCTGCCAGACCCAAGCTTGGCTCTCCTTCCCGCCGTGCCAGCTGGCCAGCCCAATATACGATCGAGTCACCAACAATGCACACGGACGCCCGACCTGAAACAAGTAATAAAACAAATCCTCTGGCAGTACAGGAGTCCACATTTATTTTTCGTTACACACTTACTAAGACACTTCCATATTTTAGCTATTCTTATTCGCTTTATCGTGAACATCATCATCCTCAACATCTCCCCTGTAACTTGTTTATATAACCATGCAATGAGTCATCCTAAAAGTATAAAATCCCTATGTTTCAAGGGCGTGTAAACCTCATCTGGGAGTGGGAAAAATGAATATACCTGAAGGTACATCAACTCGTGTAATCTACCCAGAAAGGCACTTTTTAGGTGGTCCTCCTAATTCCGTCAGAATTTTCTTTCTTTATTCTTTCTTTATTAGTTTACCACCCCTTTCTTGTGACAGTGATTTCTCAAAATCCTCTCATTCAATTTTCATCAATTTTCTGTAAGTCATCAGGCCTATCATGGTCAAGTGCCACAAAATTTTTCAAGGTCATCAGGTCATCGTGACGTCATCCAGGGGCCATTTTGTGAAATCACATTATCAATCATATCTTCAGAACGAGTCATCAAAATTGAACCATATTTGATACACATTAACAGGTCAAGGGTCAACATAAAATGCCATCAAAATCCATGCGCGCGTAATGACGCGCACGTCAAAATTTAGAAATGCTCCAAATCACTTTTTAATCAAATTAGAGTACGGTTCAGGACATTTTAAGCATTCAAACTTTCCTATTCGTGGGCGTATGCGCTCGCCAAGCGCGTACAGAACGTTAAAACGCCGTTTTTCGCATAGTTTGTCTTCCTGACACTATTCTTGACAATTTCCAACCATAAACAGCCATACTCGACCTTCCATACTGCCACACGCGCACGTCAAACTTTCAAAATTCGTGAGCGCGTCAATGGGCATTCTCATGTAAAAAGTGTAAAAACATGAAAAAATGACGTCGTCATTTTTGTATTCATTTGATAATTTCAGTAATAAGTGGTCGATTTTCTTCCAAATTTCGATATGTTATAGCTAAGACAGTTTTCTACAAGATCAATCACCAACATTTTCCATTTTGATGACGTCATCATCGCGAAATTTTCAATCAAAGATGCCATTTGCCCTATTTGCGTATTATGTCTATGGAAGATATATATATATATGTTTTTTTTTTTTTTTTTTTTTATTTAGTTTACCTCCCAAGTATCCTGCATTTAGGGCTGCAAATAGTGCAATATCAAATAGTCTTGTTTGATATCACAATTTCTCAAAATTGGCTTAGTCAATTATCATAAAATTTTCGTTAGTCATCAGTCCTAATAAGGTCAAGTTCCCGCATCTTTTTTCAAGGTCATCAGATTATTGTGCCGCCATCTAGGCGCCATTTTCTACCAATCAACTTATGGTCGTATCTTGACTTCATAACGCAATGTCATTTCTGTTACCTATTTGGCATGGTTAAGGTCAATGTAATTTCAGTCATGGTCATCACCATTATCACCATCATCATCTTCCTCATCATCATCACTGTCATCACCATTATCATGATCATTCATTGCCTTTTGTTTGTTTGTTTGTTTGTTTGTTTTTTTTATTTCGTAATTATTGTTATGATTCTATCATCTCCTAATTTAACAGTATGCATTATTTCTCCCATCTTATCGAATATAACATGGTTTACCATGCATCTTATAATATAATACACTAAGGATTTCGGGCTCTTTTTTTTTTTTTTTTTTTTTTTTTTTTTGTTCAAATAGGCTCCTCCCCTGGCCCTTTCGGTCCCCGCCTTTTGGTACCCACGGGTGGGGAAGGGTTCTTAGGGTGGTGGGAGGCACTTCTTAAGGGCTGACGTCCCGTCCATATTTCATAAATTCATTTTTAAACATTGAATTTCCGCAGGGAGTAGGCCTTATAATTCCACCAACCCATGAAACGGGTTTGTAGCTTCAGGCCCAGCCAACCCATATACCTTTCCCTGTGAAGGGGAGCTATGCCGAAGAACAGCATGGCCATATATCCGCATGGCTTTGAACAGTGTACAGTACAGTATTATACACACGTGTTAGATCGTTCGCACGCACGTGTACAGGTCATCATACAGGTATAGAGTTACATCATTTGAAGCTTCATGGTCACACACACAGTTTAGTGTGTATGTTTCACGACGTTCGCTACCGGTAATTTGACACTTTATCAGAAAATCTGATAAGAAGAAAATTCCTTCGAAAATATTTCCATAATGATTATGAATACGTATAATGATATTAATCCCTTCTCCCCTCGCCCTGGGGGTGATGGGATGACAATGGAATGGGGGAAGCTGTAGGGGGGGGGGGGGTAGTAGGGGGAAGTCAATCCGTCCGTCCTCCCAAGACCCATATAAGGGGGGCATAATACCCCTGAAAATAAAATGACAAATTCATTTTTTCTCATTATTGCATCCTTTACAGGGGACGTACCGCTAATTATGGATGTTACTCTGAGTATTAATAAACCACAGAAACATGGCAAGATCAAATCGCTCCTTCTAGGTCTATGCATGGATATTCTACTCGAACATTATTAGATCCATATCATCAATTTTCATCAAGATTAAATTTAAAAGGAATTTTCTTCAGAACTCATGCAAGCTTTGGATAAATAAGACATATTCACATGATCAGGGGCGGATCCAGAATTTAGTATAAGGCGGGGAAAACAGACCTCCAAAATTCGCTCAGGAGTGTGTGGTTATGATGGGGGTCCCTGCATAATTCTTTGATCGTACATCGTCAAAATGCACACCTTCCTTCCAAAGGGGGGGGGGGGGGGGGTAGGGAGGGCACGGGCCGGAAGTACCCCCACCCTTATCCGCCAATGCACATGATGTAAATACTTTTTGATAAAAAATAACTTAACCCGATTTTTTTTTGTTTTTTACTTATTCACTTGATTATTGTGATAATTTTACGGTACGGTGAGTAATCATAAACACAGCCAGCGCCCGTGGATGTCCACGGGCCGCTTCTGCTAGTATCTTTATATTTCACCTGTCAACTTCCTAACAAAATAGAACTTAGATACGGACGACATTGCATGCACATCGTTCTGATACGATCGATTGCAGTTCTAAATGTTGTCATGATCATCATTATCGTCATGTTATCATTGTCAACATTATCCTGATTGTTATCCTGCGCAAACATTATCACATCTTACAATGACCGTTTCACACATTTTTGTACAGTCCTGTCCTCAAGAAGCATCTCCATTCATGGCATTCTTAATTGACTGTCTTCAGTTTAGCATTTCCCCATTATTATGATCCTCCTGATTACAATCATGATCATACAAATTGAGGACAGCCCACCGAATTCGTCCTCATGAATTAATTTTTTTTTTTTTTTTTTTAATATAGACATGGAACAACGTACACAAGTTCATGCACCTAGTGAAGAAAAGAAAATGCAAATACAATGTCAATGAAAACTTCAGAAATGCAACTCGCTATCGGCTGGCATAGCTGGTCAACTTATGTGTCACGTTGGCAATACTGGGGGAGAACCAAACCCCATGTTCACCCCATTTCGCCGCACCACTTCGTTACACTCTGCATTAGCACCCTCAATCACCCCACTACAAACTACCGGCCATTTGGGCCGGCCTGACACATCCCACTGTCAAACTCACCGCTCCGCGAAGCAGCTGCTGTCGCTGTGCTAAGTCCCAGCTGATTCAGCAACCGTCTGACGAGGGTCGGCTTGCGACCGCATACGCATCCCTGATCCAGCCCCTGCGGTATCCGCTCCATGATCATCCGCCCCCGACGTCGACGGCGTAGCTCTAGTCGATGCCCTAGTTGCTCTGCCCGACGCGGCCTGCGACCCCGAGCCTGCTCGGCGGAGACGCCTGTCGTCTTGGGGCGATCTCGCATCGCCTTGCTCTTCGGCATCTTAGTTCACTCGCCACGCCTCGTCTTCCAAAAATGTTCACCTGCACGATTACTAATCACGTCCAATTCCGAGGATATCACTAGAAACGTTCCAAATGAAATCTTTGTCTGCCCCGGTAGAAAATTCCAAGAAATTGTGAAGTATAGCCGTGTACTAAACGACGTAATCCAGGAATACAGTATAATTTATATCAAACCAAAATAAATCCAGAAACAAGTATCCAACTTCAGAACTAGTCCAATTGAAAAGAGGTTAAATTATATCAGAAGGCCCTATTTTACCTCCCTTGAAAGGAATATTGAAAGAGTAATATCATTGTCTAATAACATCATTTTAATGGGTGATTTCAATTGTAATATGAGAAATGATAATGCGTTATCTAAAGAAATTAAGGACATTTGTCGCACTTATCAGCTTAATCAATTAATCAATGAGCCTACACGAGTTACACCTTATAGTAGTACACTCATCGATTTAATACTTGTATCTAATTCGATTGCTAATGTAAAGTCGGGTGTAATTTCGATTGGTTTTAGCGATCATTGTTTGATTTTTTTAGTAGTAAAAGGCAAAAACCCAATGTTCCATTCAAAAATTAGTAAATTGAGGTCTTTTCGAAACTTTAACGAAAAGAAATTTCGAGATGATTTGAAAAACCAAAGTTGGAATGATTTCAATAACGACAACGTTGACGTTGATCAATTGTGGTCTCAATTTAAATCTATATTTGATACTGTAAGTGATAAACATGCACCTTTTATTTCTGTCAGAAGAAAAAGAAATGGGGTACCTTGGATAACAGATGAATACATCACTCTGGCACGTGACCGTGATTTCTTCAAGAAGAAGTTCAAAAAGACAAAGTGTGATTGTTGTTGGGAAAAGTTTAAATATTATCGAAACAAAGCGAATAATTTGAACAAATTCCTTAAAAAAGAATATTACCAGAATGAGTTTTCAGAATGCAGAAATGATTTGAACAAAAACTGGAAGGTTCTAAAAAAACTTTTACCTTCAAGTAAAAAGGAAACTGGCAACTCAATCTTAATTGATAATGAAATAATATCCGACAAAGTAAAGGTGGCAGGTTTATTGAATGAAGCCTTTAATAATGTAGGTTCAAATTTACATTTACATACAAGTGGAAATTCTAACAGTGTAGACGATGATTTTAATTCTTTGCAAACGTTAAGTCGAACCGATTGTTCTTTCGAATTTCAAGAAATCAAACAAGAGTTTGTCAGAAATGAACTACGCAATATTGATTGTAAAAAGGCTGTTGGAATGGACGGTCTACATCCTAAGTTACTGAAATTATCCGCGGATATCATTGCAAAACCACTCACTATAGTATTTAATCAGTCGTTAAAAACCTCACAATTCCCATCTGATTTCAAGGTAGCAAAAATCACCCCAATTCATAAAGGAGGTACATTTAATATTGATAATTTCAGGCCCATTTCAATACTGCCCTCTTTGTCAAAAATCCTTGAGAAAGCCGTGCACAAACAATTATATTCGTACCTCAACCAAAACAGTTTGTTATCGGAACGTCAGTCTGGATTTAGACCACTCCATTCCACAACCACATGTCTTACAGAAATCACTGATTATCTTCTTGAAAATATGAATTGTGGTCAGGAGCAATATTTTATGATCTTAGGAAAGCATTTGACGTTATTCCACATAATATAATACTTGACAAACTCATTTTCTATGGTTTAAATAATAAAGTACGCGAATGGTTTAAGTCTTACTTGTCAGGGCGACAACAATGCGTTAATATAGATAATCATTGCAGTGAATTTTTAACCGTTAAATCTGGGGTGCCCCAAGGGTCAATTTTGGGCCCCTTGATTTTCTGTTTATATATAAATGATATCAATAACTTAAACATTCATATAAATGCAAAAATATCACTTTATGCGGACGATACTGTTATTTTTAACAACTCTCATAACTTCTATGAAGTTCAACAGAATTTACAAAATGATTTCAACTTAATATGTAAATGGTTCGATATTAATAAGATGTATATACACCCAAAGAAAACCATGGTTATGTCATTTGGATCAAAAAGAAAGCTGGAAAACAACCATCTCTCTATCAAATTACATGGTAATAATTTGCAGTGTGTAGAAACAATTAAATATCTTGGGGTTATACTTGACTCACAACTGACATGGTCTGAACATATAAAACATATAAGTACTAAAATATCTCGTACCATTGGATGTATTCGCCGCATTAAACATTTAATACCTCATAAAACTCTTGTAATTTTATATTTCGCATTAATTGTACCACATATCGACTATTGTTGCACTGCCTGGGGAAACTGCTCAAAGACAAATTTATCCAAACTACAAAAGTTACAAAATAGATACGCAAGATTAGTTTTGAATAAGGATTATGACACACCACAATGTACCCTTCTTACAACCTTAAATTGGCAATCGGTCGAACAAAGAATGAAATATCACTACTGTCTGTTGGTTTTCAAAATTATTAATATAATGGCCCCAAATTATCTAAAATCACTTATTACTCATCGTACCTTTAACTATTGTACTCGCTATTCACAAAATTCTCTTCTCGACATCCCATTCCCTAAAACTGAGTTCAAAAAAAGATCATTCTCATACAAAGCAAGCACCCTATTCAACAAACTTCCTTTTTTAATTCAAACCACAAAATCTATCAATTGTTTTAAGCGCGGATGCAAATTGGCCAAACATTTATTATAATATAATTTCCTCTGTCGTAATCATTCTTCGCATTTTAATTGTTATGTTTACTTTGTTATTTTGTATTTTATATGATGTCACATAATTATGTTAATGTTTATTTTTGCTTTGTTTTGTTTTGTTGTATAATAATGTGTATATTAATGTCCTAGAGGGCGTGCTTGTAAAGCAGTTTTTTAACTGAATGTACCTACCCTCTATTTTAAATAAAACATGAATAAATAAATAAATAAATAAAATTCCGTTGAAAAGAAGACAAAATCTATCTGCACTCTCAACTCGTCGAAATCAGAAATCGTAATGCTGCCTTTTCATTCTCTGAGAAATCTCGGCAGCGAGACCGTGGGAACCGGCAAAATAAGATCGGCCTCGTTCTTTGAAATCTACTAGACGCCGACCCGCAGCTGCGCGTGTTACATGACACTTGCCAAACCTTTCATGATGCCGCCTGTAATACATTTTTAACAACAGCTTTGCACTGCTGTTAAATGAATTATTATTATTATTATTATAATTATTATTGTCATCATTATTATTGTTGTTCCTATTATAATAACCAATATTTGTGAGCGAGCGTAGAGAGCGAGCGCCTCAGGAATACATGTTTCATTTCTCATAAAATGATATTGCTTCGGTGATTACAAATACATACTGATGTATTGAAGAAAGTGAATGATCGGATTCCGGATTAAATTTGCTACAACGAAATTGGCTTGGCTTGGTTATTTATATAATGTATATACCGCTTTGGAAAATGAGACACACCAAAGTTCCAAGTAGATCTTTACAAGCAGAACATGGCCAGGTATAATGTTTTTGAAAGGGGGAGCTGATGCCTCTTGGCAGAATATCATACTCCCCGTTTCTACAATTTGCAAGCGAGCGAAGCGAGTTAGAAAAAAATAAAACCCTTTTTTTTTATTGTAATGGAAATGCAATTTCGCCATCAAAAGACAAATATAGAACATGTAATAATGAGCCATGAATAATATTACTTAACCCTACTGCCGAATATGGAATATTTGGGCACTTCACTCGCCCTAATGAAGGGCGTTCCCTGTCCCAAACTATTCCGTTTCTAAATCTTACGCGCTAGTGAGCAAGTAAAAAAAAGGAGATATTGTCTATAGAATAATGATTTTGTTACCAGATAATCCAAACAATTATAACATTTTGAGTACCTTCCCGCCCACAGATAAGGATAGCCGACCATCTCGCTTCCCAAAATAAAAGGATGTTCGGGCACCACGCTGCTGGATTCCAGCGAGCCAAACATTGACACTTTTACTTCGTCAACATTCAACATAAATTGTGATTAAAAAAAGTATTCTATGAAAAGTGTATACTAAAAATAAGGTGGGGGCGTCTGCATCCCTAACCCTCAGAGCCATCTATTACAGAGTTTGGCCAACTCGGCTCCATATAGGTTGCTTTGTTAGGCAAGCACTAAACAAAGGAATATACGCCATGTTGTGCCCAAATAAACCGAGTTGGCCGAAGTCTGTAATATGGCTCTGTAGATGGCTCTACAAGCCCTCCCCTCCGGTCCCCAAAACAACAACAGCAATAAAAACAACAACATAATATTACAGAGAGTTCATAAAGGAGTCACTGCTATGTTTAATAAATAGCCTGGCAAGTAGCACAACATATTATAACAAGCATATTAATGATAATTATAATAATAATAATAATAATAATACAAATAATACTAGTAATAATAATAAATAAATGAATAGATACCATAAACATCAAAAGCCGAAGAAAGATGGATCGTAACAAGTTAAGGAAGGAGTCTTATCATGCTGATATGATTATCATAAAATGAAACCAAAGTATAATCATTATGAAGTAAGGAAATTCTAACAATTTATGCAGCATGACAAGATTGAAATCATTGAACGTGTTTATTAACTTTGCATAATATACTAACATTTCTGAAAACAGATGAAAATCTTCAATTTTAGAGGTATTATGTTCTTATTGTTAGCGTTTTTAAAAGTTACAACCGCTGACCTGAAGTTTGAAATAACTTTTACAAGCATAACGAATTACAAAACACTGAAAGACATTGAGAGTAAAACAATCCTCATCGTAAAAAATAGAAATAAGGTACACATGTAGAAGAAAACATTCTGACCTAAATTAATGGCTTTTCTCAACCAGTGCCCCGCCTTATAAGGAGTTGAAGCGATTTATCTGAAACAATCGCAAGTTAAAATCAATCGCAACTGTGTACTTAACATAGGCATAGGCATAGGGGGGGGGGGGGGGGGGGCTGCAGCCAACCCCAAACCCCGGATTTTGAAAGTGCCGATATTCCGGCAACTCACACCTCATATTCAGGGAGTGAGGTGCCCGAATATCCTCATATTTCAGTCATTATATGCCGAAATATGTTATTTTTATGATTTTTCACAAAGGAAAGCCACAATTATTTTTGGTCGCTAGCTTCGCGCGCTCGTAAATTAAAAAAAGGAAAGTTGCTATCATTTCTTTTACAACAAAAAGGCCATAGGTGCCGTACCAGGGATAAAACCCCCAACCTTTGCGTTTCCAGTCAAGCGCTGTAAACCGTTCGACTACGACACCTCCACCCACGCACGCACACACAGACACCCACACACAGACACACACACATAAACACTTATTCGATTCTTCTAATTTCATCCTCTTATTTTCGTCTCTTTTCTCTTTTCCTCTCCTCTTTTATAAACCTTCCCAGTTTTGTGTCTCCATTTCATTTTTTTATTCATTGCGGGGTGGGGGAGGTGCTTTTCGTCGAAAAGAGATCCGCTTTTTGAAGATGGTAATTAAAACCATAATATCCTATCGTCACCCTAAATTTTCCCTTTAACAGTGGCGTAGCTAGAGTCGAGCCATTGTGGGAGCACTGGCACCATTGGAGGCACAAGTCTTTTGGAATAATCTTAAAGCTAATCTAAGACGCCGCTGGTGGAAGGGGGGGGGGGGGGGGGGGGGGGGGGTTGCCGGAAGGGGTCCAAACGTCTTCTTTTCTATTCCATTTTCTTTCTTTTTTTCTTATTGTTTCGCCATCCGATGAGGGAGGGGCGGGGGCGTGCCCCCCCCCCCCCCGTTGCTACACCTCTGCTCCTGATGAAACCATCTCACAAACTATTGGCCATATCTCCTCTAAAGCCAAGAGAACTGCAGCTTACCTGTAAGGGCAACCAATATGTAAACTTATAGGTCTTATGGTCCCCAACACATCAAGTCCATGGCTCATATACATGTACCCCAATCATGCAAGTC
The DNA here is from genome assembly GCA_025617745.1 of Heliocidaris erythrogramma. Lineage (NCBI taxonomy): Eukaryota > Metazoa > Echinodermata > Echinoidea > Camarodonta > Echinometridae > Heliocidaris > Heliocidaris erythrogramma. The sequence goes on from CM046860.1 coordinate 20,613,105, forward strand.
ATGAGAATGCTGAGCTGCAATTGCACGACAGGCCTTCTCAGTGACTCTTTTGAATACCTTTTAGCAAATATAAAAAACTCCAGGCAGGTATCAGCACTTTAGTCCTGGACTTGATCTATGCTGAGGCACCCAAAAGTTCAATTCTTTGGCCCTGTTTCTGATGAAGTCCAAATCCTAGACCACCTTGGTCATGCTATTAATCCTTAATGAACATGCAGATTTCTTATGGGTAGCTAAGCAGATTAGGGGGGGGGGGGAATGCTAAATTTTATTACAATCCCCTCAGATTTATTTCAAGTAGACAGGTTTAGCTACAGACCGACAAGTTTATCATCTAATGAATCCATTAGGTTCTGTGACTGAGGTGAATCCATCTATTTAGCCTCCATTGCCTCCCTCCCAACGCCAAGGCATAGAGGTGGAAGCATAACTACTCAAGTACAGCTAACCAGTTAGGATCAGCTGTTGTTACTGCAACGGTCCCCCACATGGACAACCACATCTTGCCCGGAGCTATCCGAACACGGCGAACAGTTAAAAAATGTCTTTGCAACATAATTGCTGCTGTGTTATAACAAAAATCTTTCACCTTTTTTTTTAAATTGCTCAGTTTTCATAATAATACTACCATGGCAACAACCCTGTTTTGACATTACTATGGCCTTAAGTGATTCGGATTATGACTGTAATAACTCAGGCAGTTTATGATATGTATATCAAGACCAATTTATTGTGTTTTCTATTGTTAAAACAGAATATATATGTCAGTTTCAAACAATTTCCAATATTTTGATGGTGCGTTGCCATAGTAATGGGGCTGGTGCTCACACCCACCATATCGGCATCAGTTTAAGACCAAACGGATAATAAGAATTATAATCGTTTTACCTGACTGTGACCTTGAAAGCACACCAACAAAAAGCACTCAAAAGAGCTGCTTGAAATAGATGTAATGCCTACTAAATAATTTCACGTTGTTGAATTACACATATATGTTATTTCCTATCTTATTACCATGGTAACAGCCCGAGTGGTCGCCCGACATCCACCTTTGTGGCAGTCAGGGAGGATATGATATCCAGGGTCCTAGCTAACTTACAGGGGAAAAAACATCATTTCAGGTTGTGGAGACCCTTACTTTATAAAGTGCATTGGATAGTGTTACAGATTTTTTTCACAAATATTTATTAATTCACCATAACGTTTCTATAGCAACAACCATGTTTTGACATGACGGTGACTTCCACTGACTCAGATTTAGCCGACAGATAATCACCATTTTAGGCTGTACATACACTTGTTCTTTGTTTTGTGTTGATTAGTTACAGAAATATTCAATTTTTATCATACTGTTTCTATAGCAACAGCCATGTTTTGACATGACGGTGACTTCCAATGTCTCTGATTCTACTTGCAATCAAACGGGCACCCCAAAATACATATGTTTAGATGGTTACAATTTGTTTTGGTGATATTGAATTACAGATATATGTTATTTTCTAAAATTCCATTCCTTGGTATGTTACCATGGTAACAACCCTAGTGGTCACGCCCACTACCAACTTTATGTAAAATAGTAAGAATATGAGAGCTGAAGGTCCTGGCTAACAGAAAAACATTAATTAAGATGGTGCAGACAGTTGTTTTCTTTTGTTTGCATTGATAAATCATAGATATTTCCCACAAATATCAGCATTTTGTGGGACCGTTTCCATAGCAACGGCCCTTTTTTCACGTCCGTGACTTCAAATGACTGAGATTGTGGTTGGGATCAGTGGGGCAGCTCAAAATACATATATCAGAGTCCTTACCATGTATACTTTATGCTGCTAAATGACAAATATACGGTATTTTCTAAATTCCAGTATTTCGTTATGTTACCATGGCAACGGCCCTAGTGGCCACGCCCACCGTGAAGTCTATGGAAAACAGGCAGATTATTAGAGCTGAGGGTCCTAGCTAACAGAAAAAACATGATTTAAGATTGTGCAGACAGTTGTTGTTTATTTTGTATTGATAAATCTTACATATTTTCGACATATATCAGCATTTTGTGGGACCGTTTTTATAGCAACGGCCCGTTTTTACACGCCCATGACTTCAAATGACTCTGATTGTGGTTGGAATCAGTGGGACAGGTTGAAATACATATATTAGAGGCCTTACCATATATTTAATGCTGTTAAATGACAAATATACGGTATTTTCTAATTTATTTTCGTTATGTGTTACCATGGTAACGGCCCTAGCGGCCACGCCCACCATGAACTCTACGGAAAATAGGCAGATTATGATAGCTGAGGGTCCTAGCTAATATAAAAAATATAATCTAAGATTGTGTAGACGGTTCTAGGACTCCTACCCCCTGGACAACCACCCCCCGGATAACCACCCCTAGGATAACCACCCTCTAGGACAACTACCCCCCAGGACAACTACCCCCTAGGGCAACCACCCTCTAGGACGACAACCCCCCTAGGACAAGTACCCCCCGGACAACTACCCCCTGGACAACTACCCCCCGGACAACTACCCCCCGGACAACTACCCCAGGGACAACTACCCCCCGGACAACTACCCCCCGGACAACTACCCCCAGGGACAACTACCCCCCGTAGTTGTCCGGGGGGTAGTTGTCCTAGAGGGTGGTTGTCCTAGGGGGTAGTTGTCTGGGGGGTAGTTATCCGGGGGGTACTTTTCCTAGGGGGGTAGTCGTCCTAGAGGGTGGTTGCCCTAGGGGGTAGTTGTCCTAGGGGGTAGTTGTCCTAGAGGGTGGTTATCCTAGGGGTGGTTATCCGGGGGGGGGGGGGTTGTCCAGGGGGTAGGTGTCCGGATACGTGTGTAGACACCTCTCTGTCTATGTTATACTGATAAGTTTTTATGGTACGGTTTCCATAGTAACGGCCATTTTTTGACATGACCGTGACTTCAAATGACCTAGATTTTGGTTTCAATCAGGAAACTCAAAATACATATATTTAGATTCTTATCAGTCATTTTTCAAATTTCTGAATTAGATATATTAGGTATTTTAGTAAATTCCCATATTTCCTTGATGCGTTGCCATGGTTACGGCCCTGGTGGCCACACCCACCACTAACTATATGGCAAACAGGCAGATTCTGATAGCCGAGGGTCCTAGCTACCAGGAAAACATCACTAAAAATTGTGCCTAAGGGGGGGGGGGGTCTACGTTGGCCCATAGACTACAAGGAAAACATTATCAATCCATCCTTGGGGCTTAATCAGATGTGCTTAAAAGAGAAAAATAAAAACTTATCAAATCCATGGACCACTACCAGTACACCTTGATTAGATGCACATAAAAAAGGGAAATTCACAATTCAACCTCAATGACATTCCTTTTGGATCTTGCACCGGACATTACAAAAGCTTCCAATATTGATAAAAGAATTAAGAGCTGCCATGCGTATACATTTTTCGCAACTGGTTACCCTGCCTGCACTGGCACTCAAAGACTTAGTCAGACCTCAAAAGAGAAGTCTGTGAAAAGAGAAATGTCTTCAAGTAGGCGATTCTGATATATCATATTTGTTTTTCATTAGACATCTACGATCTGCATGGAACTATATATACTGAACTACAAAAGAAACGTCGCACTTTTCACATTGATATCTTTTACACATGATATTGGAATTTGATACGTAAAATCACATTTTATGCTTTTTTAACATCACAGATATGGCATTGCCCGTCCATAACACATCATCATAACAAAATGTGATTTCTGTGTAGGATTAAAACTCATATCCTTTCCGTGAACATGGTAGTGCACTCGAGTGCAGCTTTTTGAAAAGCATGATGCACATGCACATCCTCTATCCAGTGGGTTTAAAAGGGACCCAAAACCTTCATCCTGTCATTCGTTTCCTGAGCGCTGTCACCATGCCACGTCTGACTCGAAACCAGAAGGAGCGAGCCATCGGACGTTTTCATGCTGGCCAACGTCCTAGAGTCATTAGAAGCAGTGGACTAGTACTTCGTCCCAGTCGACTAATTCGCGCATGTCAACGTCGTCGACTGCCCATGTTGACTACAGTTCTGATCATTTTAGATTTCACTCGACGTGTACGTACCGTCGACGTCAACCGGAAGTACACACTCAACGGATGAGCATAATAGTTGAGCTGTTCTGATGACGTCATATACTTGAACCTCGTCGAAGATTTCGGAGCACCGCAAAAACGAAGTGAACACGTTCTCGATTTTGCAAGTCAGGGAGGAGGACAGGGAGAGGGCGAGTGGCGCATGCGCAGTGGCGTAGAATGATGTCCTTGCGTACCAGTCGACTAAGTGGACGTGCAATTCTAAAAGTCCCTATTCTACGCCACTGCGCATGCGCCACTCGCCCTCTCCCTGCCCTCCTCCCTGACTTGCAAAATCGAGAACGTGTTCACATCGTTTTTGCAGTGCTCCGAAATCTTTGACGAGGTTCATGTATATGACGTCATCAGAACAGCTCAACTATTATGCTCATCCGCTTCTAAAAGTCCCTATTGCCAACGACTTCAATGCAGCGTTCGGACCGTAGAGAGACTGCGGGAGCGATACAATGCAACCAACAGCACCAACGATCGTCAGCGCAGTGGTCGTCCCAGGATGAGAACAGCACGTCAAGATCGCCATCTTCACCGGGACCACTTGCAGGATCGCTTCCGCAGAGCAACATAATCGGCTCTACAGACTATTGGCACACACAACAGACCAATTTCTTCAACTTGTCTTGTCGGCGTCCTGCTCGGGGCCCTATCCTTACCGTTCGACATCGCCGGGAACGTCTCATGTGGGCCCAACAACGTCAGAACTGGCGCTATCAACGACGAGAGTCGTTATTGCACATCTGTACTTGTTAATCAAAACAAAGCAAAACATTTTCTCAGTTTTCACTCTTGAATAAAGAATATGTTTCATTGTAAATAAAACAGTTTCAAACACATACATGTGCGACGTTTCTTTTATAGTTCAGTATATAATCCACACTTATACAATTTTTGTCTTCTTGACTTTACCTCTTGTTTAAATAACTTCATCATATCACAGTCTTGATATATCATTTTCAAAGTTTTAACTCTGTATACAGCGATACAGCCTGGCCCTATATATAACCTCACTCGAAATGGCTCGAGTCTCAGGTATTTGCCTTTTGTTTAATTCCAAAATATGATATCTTATTTTTTCCTTTTCCTTGTTTCACAAAACCGAGAGCTTTATACCAGCTTCAAAATACATGATCAAGGATAACGACATAACTGTGAAAAAAATAATCATCTTATTCTTATAATGGAAACATAATTTAACTCACTGAATAACACAGATTTACCTAATATACTGGTGTAACACATCCTGGTTCCATTTTGTTTTTGTCCCATTGCTTTTTGTGATCATACCAATTGCCAAGACATACAAAAATGCATGTATATGTAAAAAAAATAAAAGGCACCAAAGGACCTCGATTTTTCCTTCTTTAAACTCTGCACCTGTCAAATTCTTTGAAACCTATTCTTTTTCCATGAATAAGTCGAACAATACAATTTTAAATATGTATGGATCTACTGCTTTTCAGTACATTATAGTAGTTGAAATTCTTATTGTACATGTTTGACAGTTTGATGAAATATGTCCAAAAAAGTCAACATAAACTTTCAATTTGAAAACATTCTTGCCATCTTATTAATACATGTTTTGTTTCACCTGTCTCCTTAATAACCCCTATAATTTTATCTTCTTTTTCATCTCTCCATTCCAATGAGTGGCCGTTGACCGCTGACTTGTTGTTAGAGATTTTATGTCAAATTATTCATTCAAATTATTCACTTTCACGGTTGACATGACCAACAGTGTTGATGTTTTGTCGTTGCAGATTTATATGAAACTCGAAGTACTCCCTTCTACAATAGTTTACATCACATTGTTTTGCTTCCTTGCAGCATTCCATTCTTTCATCTCTGTTTCTTCACCTCTGTTTATTTTGGCTGTTGGCTATTGATGTCTAATCGCTGCCAATTTAAATACTACACTTAGTTGCATTCACACACACACCCATCTATGTTTTCTATTGTCCGAATTTCAACCAATGACTCCACTATTGAATTGCGTCACCAAATTCATTGACGGAATAAACCTCACCAATTGTTGACAACCGATGACCTATTGAATTACTACCGATGACCCATTGTTCTCTTTGTTCGATGTCATCGGTTTGAATGCGTAAACATGTACACAAACACACACACACCCATACACACACTCTCTCTCTCTCACTCACTCATGGATACCGCCCTCAGTCCTGCTGTTTTCATACAATTTTAACAAATGCTTGTTTAACTTGTTCATTTTTCATAGCTATCGCCTTATCTTCATCTCGATGTTCTACTCTCCTTTGAAAAAATTCCCTCCTGAGTAGAAACTACGCCCTCTGACCTTGACCTAAAAATAATGTTTTTTATAAATACACACACACACACACACAAGCTCGCACACCCACACTCACATAGTCCCTCTCTCTCTCTCATACACGTGCAGGCAACCATTCAACGAGAAATGATAAAGGTTGTCACATACACCTTTTTTGTGTGTTTCTACTGTGTCTTTTGTTGGCACGCATCAATGGGCTTCCCCCGAACCTCGTTCATACCGTATGGAAGGCCATTCCTGACACAATTTTATTCTCATCGGTCGCACAAAACATGCAAAATTTGAAAATGACTGTATTTTAAGAAACTGAGATAGAATCAAAATAACTTTAACCAAATTCAATGATCTTGATTTCATTCTCTTTGGTAGAAGATGCTTTACCAAATATTGTAAAAAAATTATATACTTTTTGAAGGCAAAGTACTGAAAATCTGCCTTTCCGCTTTTTGTGGGACACCCGGTATGTAAAGCCAACCCCTGAATTGTGTCGGGGGGGGGGATTTAGGGGCCTGCTTTCTATACCCTCTTTTCTAATATCAAGAAAAAAGCCGTTATTTGGTTAAAGTGCGGTGCTGTAAATTAAAGTATATGCACAGGTGAAGGGGGAAATTTCGCTGTCTCTTGACCAAATATCAGGTTGACTAAATAGAAGTGATTTCATCTGTTTGTGTATGGTGGATTGTGGATCAATTACTATTCTTTTGATAATATCTTGTTAATATCTTGTTTCATATGAAAGAATATGAAACTTACAAAGAGACTCTCTAGCTGGCAGCATGTAAAAGTGACAATTGCCCAAATAACAGCAGTTTCAATATTTCCCACCCCACTGTGAGAGTATAGTCTGCATATCATTTTGTTTTCATCATTATCAAATCATTTTAAGATTCAGAATTGTACATATAGTTGTACCTTCGTACATTTTTCATCTTCATAGTTCCTTTTCATGAAATGTTATTCCAAAATTTTAGATGATGTCAACATGGATGCATTAATGGAAGGGAAAGCATCTTGCCAGCGAACCAGAATAATGATTGTTGGACCTGCAGGCGTCGGGAAGACTTCTTTCATCCGTCGACTAACAAATAAAGGGTAAAGGCCAGCAAGCTTTACGACTTTAGTTTCTAACACTGTATTGGAGGGGGCTGTAAGTAAACTAAATGCATAGTTCGGCCCCATAATAAGTTACTTTAAATAGAAACAGAAAAATCAGACGAACAACAACGAAAACAAAATTTAGCAAGGACACTACTAATAAGAAAGTTAATGACATGAAAAAAACTATTGAAATCAATGAAAATCACGAGACAACCTGGCAGCTTGGTAATTACTATAATGATGTCGTTTCCTTAGCTATATATATATATGTTTTGGTAATATATATATATATTTATAGCGCTCATATCCACCACGCAAGGTGTTCAAGGCGCTCCAATATTACCCGGCTCACGCTAGACTGCCGTTGTCAGTGCTCACAGCATTCAAGGAATTATAAAATTCTTATTTTTCATAACAATAACAACAATTGTTTGTATTAATGCATACATGCAAGAACCTGCTGATGTTAATGAACATTTATGCATTACATATTAATGATAAAGAGAGGCCACTTTAGACTCTTGATTATTTGCTTGTAAATGTGACTTTCAGAAAACCTTTACTATTCCATTTTCCCTATGAAAGCTAGGTTTCCATCTTTCTATAAAACATATTAGTCTTGTAGACTACATGTAATTTTATCACAGACCTGAAATTCTCACTAGAGAAACTCGCAATGATTTTAATATTGTCATAAAATTGTTAAATTGTGAAAATCGTAGTTCTTTGTTTTCTACATAATTTGCATCTTTCTTTTTTTTTCTCACTCTCGATTGACAGGTACAATCCAGAAGAGGAGGCCACAGTAGGAACTGTGAATACATGTACTACAAATCAATGGAAGTTAGACACAGTTGATCGAGGTAATTAATTTCAAAGTACGACTTAAGAGTTTAGTTGCGAACTAGATTGTTTTTTTCTTTGTTTTTTGACGTACATTACTTATTTCCAGTAGATACCTGCATATCCAGTGACGCATTCGAACAGTTAAATTTCCTATAGGAAAATGAAAAATAATCACAGGACAAGCGTGACATGCATGTGTCATCAAGCACAGACCTTCGGTATCTTATACTACGTTTACATTATGTTCCCGGCGGCCACGGCAGTCACGTTTCAGGCCACCGTGGACGGGATGGACGTGATACAACGCAGGGGGACGGGATCGGCAAACGTGAAAAGCTGTGATTGCCGTGGATGCCGTGCCAGATTTTTAAACTGTCAAAAAATGGGCTTAGTCCGAAAGGGTGGGTAGCGTCGCGTCGCGTCCCGTTGACGTGAAAGCCACCATTCTTCCAAAGACCCCCCCCCCCCGGGTTTGGCCGAAATGGCGCCTTGAATATTTCTAAATATTATTTTTATTATATTTATTATTATTATTATTATTATTATTATTATTATTATTATCAGGGGGGGATCCAGGATTGTAAAAAAAAGTGGGGGGGGGGGGGGGCACAGAAATGCAGGGCTGTCATCAGGGGGATCCAGGATCTTATAAAAATGGGGGGCACAGAAATGCAGGGCTGTCATCAGGGGCGGATCCAGGTTCCCCTCCCGGTTTTGCCGAAAGGGTGCGTTTGGACTTTTTCTAACATAATATTAATGACAATGGCGGATTTACGGATCCCGGCCTGTGCCGTTCCTTTTGAAAGAAAAGTATGTTTTGTGCCCCCCCTCCCCCCTTTGAAACTCATAACCCTTTTTTTTTGCTTGTCAGAAAATTATGGGATGAAATGTGGACCACATAAAATCTGATACCCCCCTCCCCTTTCAATGAGCGACTATTGGAGGGCTGGCGAAAAAATTCTCGCACCCACCCCCCCCCCCCCCCCACTGAACGATTTAAAATATGGATCTCCCTCCAAAGTTGATAGCCCTGCATATCTGTGCCCCCCTTTTTTACAAATTCCTGGATCCACCCCTGTTGACGGACCTGCATTCTGTGCCCCCCATCTTTTACAAAATCCTGGATCTGCCCCTGATTGCAGCCCTGCATTTCTGTGCCCCTTCCCCTTTTACCAAATCCTGGATACGCCCCTGATGACAGCCCTGCATTTCTGTGCCCCCACCCCCTTTACAAGAAATCCTGGATCCGCCCCTGATAACAATATTTAGAAAAGGTCAACGCACCCTTTCGGCAACACGACGCGACCAAAAGCGGGGGACTTTGGACGAAGGGTGGCGTTTGAGTCAACGCGACGCGACGCGACGCTACCCACCCTTTCGGACTAACCCCCCAAAAAATAACACGGCAGACCGACGCACAGTGGGCCATGGCGAATCCAAAGTGCGCCAAAAGTCATTTTGGGCAATTTGTTTTTTTTTAATTTTTGTCATGCCCTGTTGAAAGACAATACTTTGAGGACTCATCGCGGTAGGAGGGGAGGGCGTGATCGTTTTAAGGAATTTAATTTTGGTGCACTTAACTCCCGTTCTCTGCGCAATAAGTCAACCGTATTTCAAGACTTGTAGTTGATCACAAGTTAGATTTTGTCTGTGTTTGCGAGACATGGCTGTCATCTGATGATGATGCAGTTGTGGCTGATCTTTGCCCTAATTCCTATATTTTCAAATATTATCCTCTTATATTATGGACAACTCGGTGACCTACAGGCCGCCTAGTCGTCAAAGTTTCTCCAGATTTCTGGAAGAATTCTCAGACTTTCTAGATTGCAGAATGTACAGAACTCCACCTTTGGTAATTACTGGCGACTTGAACATTCACCTGGGCAATATCTTTTCACCTAACACTCTAAAGTTTAATGACCTTCTTAATAGTTACGCCATTTCCCAGCTTGTCGATCTTCCTACTCACGACAAGGGTCACATCCTCGATGTTGTCATGGTGCGGAACTCTGATATCGAGCTCTAGCTCTGTGTTCGAAACCCCAGGTCATACCTGGCATCTCTGACCACTCTGCCATCTCTGACCACTCTGCCATCATATGGAAGCTCAACTTTCCCAAGCCTCGTCAGACCCAGTCTATATATGTCTGTCGTAACATCAAAGACATCGACAGGGAGACTTTCGCTCAAAACGTTGCTGACTGTAACATCATTGCCCCTGTGACAGAAAGTGTCGATTCAGCTGTTCATCGCTACAATTCAGAACTTGGAAAACTTCTCGATATCCATGCTCCTCCAAGGACAAGAAAAGTTCGGAATCATGTGGACAGTCCATAGTACAACGTTGACATCTGTACTCAGAAGAGGATACGTAGAAGGCTCGAGAGGAAACGGGGGTCCATTGGCAGACTTCAGGTCGACAGACACCATTTCTGCGCCCCGCGTGATCTTGTCAATTCCCTTGTGAAAAGGGCGAAGCGCTCATACTTTGTGGTTCTTGTTGAAGACTGTCGAGATGATTCCAAAAACTCTTTTCTGTGGCTAAGCGACTACTAAATCGTCAACTATCATCACCTCTTCCAACCCACACAGACAGTCAGCAAAATAATGGCCTCTACATTCATCCACTTCTTTCAGGCGAAATTCAAGGCCATCTGCGACAGCTTATCTTCTGACGAAACTCCACTTCATCCCCTCACTCCCTCTAAGAAGTAATACGACCTACTAACCCTGATGAGATTTTGTCACTCTTATGTAAATTGCCCCCCCCCAAGTCATGTCAATTAGACCCTCTTCCCATAAAATTATTAAAGGATTGCTCCTCCACATTCGCTCCAATCATCTCCTACTTGGTTAATTTGAGTTTAGAGCAGGCACACGTTCCTTCTTAATTGAAAACTGCTTATGTTACTCCGTTGTTGAAGAAACGTTCTCTGGACCGAAATTCCCTCCAAAATTATCGACCATTTTCAAACTTACCTTTTTTGTTCAGAATTCTTGAAAGGAATGTCTTTTCTCGTCTTTCGGATAATTTCCTGGCTAATGATTTGTTTGACCCTTTCCCAAATCGGCTTACAGATGCCATCACAGCGTGGAAACACTGCTTGTGAATGTGTCCAACCACATCCTGCAAGGGATGGATAGAGGGTACTCAACTGCTCTCCTGCTCCTAGATTTGTCCTCCGCCTTCGACACTATCAATCATACTATTCTTTTGAACACACTTTAGTTCATTTGGTGTCAAGGGTGAGGCATACAAATGGTTCGAGTCTTATCTCTCATACCACTCTCAGATCGTTTGTATAAATGGTTGCAAATCAGTTGCTGTGGAATACCTCAGGGTTCTGTGGGCGGGCCGACTCTTTTTTCAATTTATTTAATTGGATTGCGACAAGTTCTGCTACAACATGGCATAGATTATCATATTTATGCAGACGATATTCAACTCATGATTTCCTTTAATTCTGATCAATCCGCTGCGGAAAGGGCTGTTCATCGCCTTGAATCATGCATGGTTGATGTTCACGATGATGTTTACAGCTTAGTAAAACTGATATTAATTCCATCTCATTTCCTGGCCACACAATTTATTTGTCACAAACTTGTAGCAATCTTGGTGTTATGTTTGAATTTGACTCATATATGACAATGTCTAATTAAATTTCAAATATCTGCAGATCATTTAGGTACCAGTTACGTAACATCGATTTTATTCGGAAATATTTGTCCAAGTCTGCCACTGAAAAAATAGTTCACGCCTTAATTTCCTCCCGTCTCGACTTTGGCAATGCCCTTCTGTTCAATTTACCCCAAAATCTGTTGTCAAGAAGCTTCAAAATGCTGCGGCTCGCATTGTTACTCTGTCCACCAAGCGTACTCATATCTCTCATGTTTTGCAGTCGCTACACTGGCTCCCTGTCAAACATCGAATTATTAAAAAAAATTGTTGCTCATTTTTCACTGCGTTCATGGTTCTGCTCCCCAATACAACACCTCTTTAATTCATAATTACACCCCGCGAGATATTTGCATTCATCCACTTCCAGTTCTCTTGTGAACCCTAAAGTCGCGAAATCTTGGGGGAAAGATCATTTGCCCATGCGTGTCCTAAATAATGGAATAGCCTTCCTGAAGACATCAAAAAGTGCATAACATCTGATTCTTTTAAAAACATTTCTGTTCAATCCTTAACTAATTTCTACATGCGCCCTGAGCACTCCACAGAGTGGATTTGGCGCTATATAAGTTACATTATTATTATTATATTTCAGTAACATATTTAACTCCGGTATGTACATTAAGGGTGTATAATTATTTCCTACTTCAAGCCACAAAATTCAACATATTGAGAGTTTCAGTGCAAATTGTGACCAATTTAATCAATAAGTTATTTCAACATGTAGTTTTAGGATTTCGATCTATAATCGCTCCCACATATTCCTGAGAGTTCATTACACTGTATGAATGGGGTAAAAATGGAAAGAAACGCAATCTTCGTGAGTATAATAATGTAATTATCCTAGAAAATAGGCTAATTATTCGTGTTTTTTATAAATCCATATGAAAAGTTTAAATTTCCACGGATTTACAATTCAGTTTTACTACCAACATTTTTCCTGATTTCTCAGCTTTAAGTTGATACCAGATTTGGCTACCAGCTTCTGCTACTTTTTATGTTAGAGCCGATTTTCCTTGACACATTACCCAGAATATATGTTTATTTTGGACCGGGCAGCAGCTGATTTATTCTCTGTCATCATACGGCGCCTCATGGGGGCGCGCATGACTTTTTTTTACACGGCAAGGTCCCATAAACATGATTAACACTGATAAGAAGTAAACAACTTAATAAATTATAGGGCTAGTTTCAGTTGCTGAAAAAAAACCCTCTTCCAAAGATGAAGGTGTATTGTATATAACTACAAGCTAAAACTTTCCTCTGCTATATTATGTATGGATACCTAAGGATTTCGATCCCGCTCTTCACAGCTAAAAGGTAAGTGACGATTCACATGGTGGATTTCAAAATATATTTCATTAAATCTTTTAGTATATTTATTTTACGCATTATTATTTTATTAGTATATGCATTATCAAAGTTTACTTTCAAGTAATCACATAATACATTACAATACATTGAAAATTTCTCATTTTTATAAATATTTTCCAGTTTTTTTTTTCCACTTTTTGATATACAAGCGTAGAGATCGCATTATCAATTTTCTGAAGTAGGAAAATCATTGTAATATACGAGAAATATGTTATTATCCATTGGATTTTGGCAGCCAATCAGAAATCGGTATTTTAATGACGTCATAGAGATTTTCATTGGATTCTGCGGGTCTGAATACCGTAGAAACATCATTTAAGTTTGAATTTTAAGTAAAAACTCAGTGAATATGAAATTTGGGGCACTTTGGAGCCTTTCTGGCCCACTGTACGACGGTGCGGATGAGAATCTAGTAGGCGGTAGTAAAACGGGGTGAACGCAACAAAATGTGACAGTACGTAATAGGCCGTAACAAAACTTGGAGGCGGTCTGTAGTTGGACGGGAAGCATGTGTATTCCCTGGCATCTCTCATACCTAGATCAGAACGTGAGAAACGCTAAGGACCCCATCAGAACGTGACGGGCCTGGAGGGAACGTATTAGCATCCGAACTGTAGTGCGCCTTTGAGCCTCCAGGAATCAGCAGCCCCTTCCCCCACGGCCCGTCATGGGTACCGTGATAGACCGTGAGAAAACTTAGCAAGACCTAACAAAACTTGAACAGCAAGAAATAGAATGGACAAAATACCACGGCGCACTACGTTTCGAGCAAAATGGGCTGCTGTGGCCTCCGGGAACGTAGCATTTCATAGTAGAAAGGGGTTTGCTGCACTGCATGTACTTTACGTTTGGGGTCAAGATTTCGAATAAAGACCATCCTATAATCCATAGATTTTTGTAAGTAGTTTTTTATTAAAGTTATTAAAAGCACCTGTGTTTTTTCAAATATAGACTTTAGTATGCCATTGCACGGTTGTAGAGCAGGACTAATGGGGTGTTGCAAGAAAGTTGCGATTGATTGCAAGTTGCAACTGATCGGTACTGACCAATCAAAATCATTGTTGCAAGCGCATCTTCTTGAATGGGCAGACCCTGAACCATTCAGAATGGTTGTTCTAATTTGCTTTACAATTTGCAATTGATTGCAACTTTCTTGCAACACCCCATAAGTTTCACTTCAAATAGATAATGCAAAAGAGGAGAGTAAAGAATAATTTTGTTAATATGATCTTCGTTTTATGGATTAAGTTTCAAATCATGAAAATACTCAGGACTGGGGTGGTATTCTGAGCATCATTTTATCTCTAAAATTTTTTATTTTATCTTTTTGTGTTCTGAGACCACATTTTATCTTGGATTTTATCTCATATTTTATCTCAATCTCCTACCTCTTGCGTGCCTATCCATGTTGTATGCATGATACGCACAACTTTAAACGCTTACGCCAATCATATTTGTGGGAAAGATAAAACAAAACTTGAAACAGGGTAGGGGCTATTTTATCTCTAGGATACACGGTATGTGCGATATATTTGGACAAATATAATGCTAGGCCTGCGATCAAAATAAACAAAAAGATACTGAGTACTGACTAATTTCTCAAGCAACATTCTCATATCATTATCGAATTCTATTAGAAGATTTTTGCCAACTAATATCACACTTGCAATAATGCTTGTGATGGTCTTCTAAAACCTCGGAAAGTAACCTAGTCGTTTTCATGAAACCCTAGCAAAAAGCGCGATTGCGCTTTGATGCACGCGTATTCAAAATTGTAAAAATAGCGCATTCGCGCTCTCTTGCCCAAGAGACTGGCAGAGAGTAATTCTATTGGCTGAGCATGATGAAGGTGAAATTTAACATTTGTTATTGGTTAAGGCATCGTAAATGGGCGTGTCTTAAATGAGATAAAATCTCGATGAAATGGTTCTCAGAATAACGATTTAAAAATATTTTAAGGGTATTTTATTTCACCGACTTAAAATCTCAGATTTTATCTGAGATAAAATGAATCTCAGAATACCGCCCCTGGTCTTTACAGATTATGTACTCAAATGAAAAAAATGAGATAATTCTATCTTGATATCAAGTTTACTCTTATCAAAGCAAAAGTATGTTAGAGAAGTTTTATCAATAATATAATAATTGGCATGGAAGAACAATACGTTAAAGAAATAGTTTCCTGTGCCCTAAAAAATTGTTATTTTCTGAAAATTTAAAATTCATGGAACACCTAAATATACTTATACTTAGAACTGTAAAACTTTTTTACTTCTATTAGAATACCCCACTCCCCTTTCTTACCATATATAAACGCTTAGCAAATTTCTTATTTTTGTACCCAAGATGATCTTGCTGGATGTCTCGCACGGAACAAGCAAGCTTCCAATAAAGAGAAGGTGAATTGTAGAAGATGTAAATGTTATAATTGCCCTTTAAGTTCAGGTCAGATTTCTCCTTCACCTGTAGCCTGTAGCTGTAGCTTTTCTGAAACACATATTCTGAATGCATTCATTTTATATAAACCCTGTATATATATATATATATATATATAATGATACTTCATAACCGCGTGTTGGAAAAGCATGAAGAGAGAAACAATTAATGAATTCCAGAGAAGACATTGGTAATGCATTGAATTCCAACTTTTATAAATAAATATAAAAGTTGGAATTCAATGCATTACCAATGTCTTCTCTGGAATTCATTAATTGTTTCTCTCTTTATATATATATATATATATATATATTGTAAGGAAATAGCATATACAACAGGCTTTGGCAACTCTCGTGGAAAAGGTAAAGAGAGAATAATGGTTGCGTAACTTAAATGTTGACTAAATTAGAGAGAAAATGGGTGCTCTTTCCATGCAGTTTTTCCTTCTAATCACGAATCTGCCAATTGATTGTCCAAATTATGTCTTGTTTTGGCGAAAAAGGGGGAAAAGTAGAGGTTTTGGGACCGTTCCTTAAAACTCGTGAGCTGATTGGCTAACCCCCAAGTGACGTATGAAAAGTAAGAGGCACAAGATCTGCATGCTGCAGCATATAATATTGTACACAGAATGCGGTATCTGACCCCTCTGTTCAACGGACAATTTATGAAAAAAGGAAATTAATCAATATAATCTTAGGAGTGAATAATCATTAGCAATATATTTTCTACAAGATCAGAAAACGCTTTTGCCCAAATATACAGCTCTTGTTTTGTTTTTAGCTTTTCTTTTGAACAATGTTCTCATCCATCTGAGCTTGCCGAACGAAAGTTTTGCATTGGTCATAAACGCGTGCACAGCAGTTTTATGGTCTGTATGTACAATGTCCTACACATCTTTAGTACGGCAGTGACAATGTTCCCCTCGTACATAGCGACTGGTAAACGCTTTTGTTTTGTTTATTTCACTTACGGTTTTTTTTTTACTTCGCTTTATATAGTACGTTAGTACTGACTTTTTGGCTGAATTCGAGTAACTTATATAGAGAGAGGAAAAGTGCCCGCGATTCCGAGTTGGAGGACTTTTCTGAGCCATGCAGATACGAACTCTGATTTATCAGATGATTTATCAGACCCCGAAGGCAAAGAAGCTCGAGTGGCAAGGGGAAATTCAACCATATTATATGTTTGAACCCCTCGCAGAATACGGTGAAGGGCCGTGGCCGAGTGAAGTAACTCCAGGGAGCTCCAACGCGTTGCAGCTCCCTGGAGTTACGGGTGAAGTAGACCGAAAATTCTGTCTCTCGTTCGTTAGGTCGTCTTAGCTAACGAGCGAGAGACATAATTTTCGGTCTACGGGTGAAGCTGCTGCAGCTGCTGTCGTTGAAAAACAGATTGCAGGACTTGACTCCAAGTCTGATCGTTGGAATAGCTAAATCTTTTATAGCTAGCTTATCCTTCTCTTCATGCCAAATTCGGAATACAGGCCAGGATCCTCAATATCATCTTCGGCAAAGTGATCGCTGCAGATTGTACTCCACTCACTTGGCCGCCCCTTGCCACTCTGCCCGCGTGAGCTTTACTATTTCCCCACAATTTCCGTAGATTTTCATCTCTAGGAAAATGATGTAGGCTTACACCATCTTTAGGGGTCTTGCTACAGCCCGCAACTATACACCGATTAGGCATTATTGATGAAACTGTGTCCCAAAATCAAAGTTATTGTGAGGAATTTGGCACGAAAATACGCAATGCAAATGGTCGATGCGGTGAATATCATGCTCGGCACCGGGCTGGGCCTGCTGGGGGCCTCCGGGCGCGCACGGTATAGGTTAGTGGAATATTTTCCCTTACTTTTCATGCGTCACAGATCACGTGATCTCGATGTCGCTTCGATGGGTTTTTTTAGGGGCAGGGCTTATGACTGTGTAAATCAGTAAAAATGTACTTTTCAAATGATTATAAAATATGACTGAATGCATAAAAAATTGTGTGATGGATATTTTTTGGTTCCTGATGACACCTTCCTACGAAAAATGGGCAATTATTTTTTTATTTTAGTGACCCTTTAAATCAAAGTCCCCCAGAGCTGTCCTCCCTTTTAGAAATTTTTGCAAAGGCTGAAAAAATGTCTCCGCCGGGAATCGAACCCGGGTCGTTGGCTTAGAACGCCAATGCCTTGACCACTAGACCACGGAGACGGGTCAGTGGTTTCGGCGACACCAGATTCAATTGACCGACAGATTGACAAATCTTCAACCTTATTAATTAATTCCGTTTTCGGGGGCAGGTGAGTTTGAATAAAGACAAGCATTATATATATAATGGTTATCAAGATAAGTGTGGATACATAATACATCCTCCTAACTATAGTTTGAATAAAAGTACATAATATTATATCACAATATATAGGTGTTCTGGCCCAGTGGTTTAACACTTGACTAGAGATGGGAAGGTCGTTGGTTCGAATCCCAGGGCGGCGAGACATCAATCTACATTTGCCATTCTCCACCCAGGTATTAATACTGAAAGTGCCAAAATCGGTCGCCTATAGCTATAGCCAGCGTAATATTGCCGCGCCTTGAGCACCTTGCATTGCGGATATGAGCACTTTATATATAAGGCATTGGCGTTCTAAGCCAGTGACCCGGGTTCGATTCAACCTTTGCAAAAATTTCAAAAGGGAGGACAGCTTTGATTTAAGCTCCGCAACCATTATTCTCTCATTTTCATTTCTCACAGTTGTATTTATTTCCACGAGAGTTGCCAAAGCTGTTGGACATGTACATGTTATATCCTTACAATTGTATATAATTATTCTAATATGTTCATGAATCTCAAAGCATATGCTTGGATCCAGCTGAGGTATGCGGCTTGTCATTGTTTGTTTCATCGGTATATTTTGCAATCCAATCAGCGAATTACGTTTAGAAGGGGATCGGCTGTACGGAGATAGCCAAGTGTTTCCGCTACTGCTGGGCATTATCTTGCTGTGCATTTTTTGGATAGGCCCCCACCGTTTTAAATTCCCACCTCCCTGTAAACTATATTCTGCATAAAAACAATTGCCCACATTTATCATCTTATATGCGACTCGTTCAATGCACCAAATATTGTTTTGAAATGGGTTATGATGAAATGCTTATAATTTATTTTCCAGATAATGCAGTGGGGTCTATCTCAATCATGGTCACTGGCTGCACACAAAAAACATAAATGTAGATTGTGAATTCTCATAAATTGTTTTGAATTCAGCAACCAGATTTATCTTGAATTCATTATCAATATTTTCTCAATAATGCTGTCCAGTTTGAAATGAATTCCTAGTAGCTGAAGTGGTTTAGAATTGTGTTTTTGTTAGGGGGATCGATCAAACACAACCGAATTACACTGTAAGCTATATGTATAGAGACACAAGTTCGACCGTGCTTACCAGTCCCGAGAATGACGTCATGCTTCGGTGCATTGAACAGAGGGTTGTTCAAGGACGAGTTGGGGGGGGGGGGGTGATTATGACTTTTGATTCAAAATTCGTCTGTTCTCTGAATATTTCTGAATCGCAAACTTAGATAATCGGGTTCAGTACAGCCCCCCATTGAAATGGTATCAAATTCATTGAATTCGGATGAGTTGTTAGTATTTATAGACCGCTCGCAAAATAATTAAGAAGCCAGATTATATAACAATAGAAACCTAAGAAATTTCAGACTATGAAAATGCAAAAAGCCAAAATTTGTTTGGGGTGACTGTGTGCGAGTTTTGTGGTGACACATCAATTTGTTATTGTCTTGTCAGGAGGCTAAGGTATAGTAGACCTGTGCCATATGTGCTTGGACAAAGCCTTGTAGAAATATGTTACTGTCTGTTGAAATGCCTGATATGTACTGTCATATACACTTCTTTTTTTTTTCAACACAGTCCAAGGCATCTGATTCTTGTCTTTCACCAGCCGTAAAAAGGAAAGGTAAAGTACATGCTCAGGAATACCATAGTTTTGTCATAGACATGTACATGTAAAATTGTAGTTTATTTCACGACAAATTTATCCCTAAAAATATACTTTTTCAGAGGTCAAAAACTAGGGTATATGCTCTTCCAGAAAACCTTTTGAATGAATCATGTTCTCTTGAAGGTGCATATCATGTTTGTAAATTGGTCATTGTAAAAGGTCAAAAGGTCAATGAACTTTCAGTGAAAATCACTTTACATGTAATAACTTTTTCTATTTTTGAGGTGTGAATTCCAGATTCATACCACCGTTACATGCCATGAAGGCACAGGTAAAGTTCGAAAAATAGGTCACATCTGAGCCAGGTCAGAGGTCAAAAGGTCAGTACGTTTAATTGAAAGCCACTGAACGCATAGTTACTGTCTGTACATATGAGGCAGTGTCACCAAATTGAAACCTCAGGCATATCTCTTGAAGGTGCGCTTGTTGGCTGTAAATTTGGTCAGGGACAAAGGTCATTTTTGTGGTTTCATTTTGTTTGTTTTTAAATGGATTTGATTATTTATGGAATAAAAAGGCTGAACCTTTCAGCAACTTGGCACCATTCGTGATATTCACAGCTATATGACAAAGATTAGTAGAAAAATCTGCTAACACTCTCTACATGTTTTCCACAGATTCCTTTTTTGTCTTTTCAGGATATTGGTTTAAATTTATGATAATACTGGTAATACTGTATGAACATGTTCAAAACACATTTGGACGACATGTCTATGTGTTGCTGAAGTAAAAGTGTATATCAAAGATGTGTAGTTGCAGTATAATGTAAAATGTCAGTGCTGTGATTATGATGAAGCGTGATCCGCGTCCAAGCCGTGGTGCCGGGCAACATATTGCGCTCATTCACATCACAGAAACTCCCCAACAATGAAAAGAGGAACACAAGTAAATGCATGCAAACATGATGCGTAACTCCCTGTCTTTGTAAAACATTTTGTACTTCTTCTGTGATTTATGCCATAGTGAATGCAAAATGGCTAATTCCAAGATGCAGGCGAGACAGCGCTAGGCATTTCCCTTGTTTAAAATATGAGATTGGTTAAAGTTTTACTATATATTATCATTTCCTATTTTTAGTTTCAAGCCAATGGGGACAAAATGAAACATCTGTGGAGCGTTTCATCAAGTGTTTTGTCAGTGATTTTTACCGACAAAATCAGATGCAAGGATTTCAGTAGCTTATAACAGTTGTCGGTAAAAATCACTGACAAAACACTTAATGAAACGCTCCCCTGGTGTCCACGTAGATAATACTTCATTGTCTGACGGAAAAGAAAAACTTAAAGAATATGCCAGGAGCATTTCACCTGACAGGATTTACAAGGTCAACTCATCTGCAAATGACATCATCTACAGCATATGGGACTTTGGAGGGCAGGAGATCTACTACATCACACACCCAGTAAGAATACAGCTAGAGAAGCAATAAGCACTCCAATCATTATTCAACTTGCATACTTTGTATAGTGGCACTCTGCTTCAATTTTATATTTCTTCATAATGTTCGGTGTTGGTGATTGACTAGTATGCAGGCACAAACTCATGTCAGTCAAAATGCGTATTAAACAGAGTGTCTGAAATAGGCCTTGTACTATAGCTGCTCCCGTGCAACCAGTAGGAACCTTGGTAGGCTTCTATGAAAACACAATATTTTCTGATGTGTCAAATTAGGGTCTGTCCTTGCAGACTAGGGAAAACCAGCCACGTTACTCTCTTTGCCTCACTGATTAATGATATGCACATGAACTATAAACTTGGACATGTCATCTTGTTTACCTTGTGTATCACAGCTTTTTCTCTCCTGGCGGTCGTTGTACATTGCTGTATTTCCATTACACATGAAGATTAATGAGAAGGCCCCAAGAGAAGAAGAAGGTTCCACTGAAGAGGCAAGATGTCTTAATTTTAAAGTTCTTGTATTACTAATTTTCTATTTTTCTGTTGTTATTTTTGTGAGTTTTTTTCTTTCTTTTCTTGCATTTGATTCTATCTAGAATGAGTATTTTATAGTAGATTTCATCACTATAGGTCTCCTCTTCAGTTCGTTAAAAAAAATTATTAATTCAGAGGATTCATCATCGTGAATTATTGCTTTCTTTTTGAATGTACAGTTTTCATTATTTTATTTTTGTATGAGTTGAATTTTATTTTTCAGTATATATAATTCTAGATTTGTTTTATAGTAGTCTTTGTATTAGTCGTAATGTATTCTGTATTCCTAAAATTACTCTAATTTTGTATTTCTGTGTTGTGTGTACATTTCTTTTCTCAGATGGAAGGCTGTCCCACAAAGACACATCGTACCATGGAAGATTTGATGCATTTCTGGATGATGTCTATCTACATTCATGCTGTACCACCCCTTCGTATGAAGGAGAGAGGTGACCCCAAAATACTACTTGTAGGAACTTTTCGTAACGATGCTGAATTGAAATCCAACCCTCTCATGGTAAGATTTATGTTGTCCTGATTAATTTACAGTGCTCAAATCTTTATTGAATCTACACTTATCGTTTGTCATTATTTGGTTGATGATTAAACTTTAAGAGATGAATGAGAGACAGAGATTTGACAAAAAGGGAAAACCCTACCTATTCTCATTTTAAAACATGTCAAGAATATAATTTGAAGAAGTGGCCTTAAGCTTACTCCAAGTAAATCCCTCACCTTCACTTATTCAATGGACAAACTTCAGTTTGATATGATTTGAAGCTTTCAGTTATCAGTAAATAAATTCAATATAATAGATTTTACTACTCATGTAAAAAAATTTTATGCTTTTACAGGTCGCACAGCAAACATCAAGAATGCATGAAATGATCAAAGAGAAACCATACAGTGGTCAAATCGTTCCATCCATTGTACAAATTGACAATGAGTCTAGTACAGAAGATGAGGTAAATATGCCAACTAAGTTATGTGATGTAATAAAGGTTTAAAAAATAACGAAATTGGTGAATTACGGTACAGTCATTTAATAGATTTTGTTCCTTCTTTGCTTTAGATATGACAGCATTTCTGAAGCAATTCTTTATTTGCTACAATTATGTTTTATGTAGGGATAAATTACAAGCTCTTTAAGTGTTTTAAGATTGTAATGAAAACAAAATCACATAGGCATTTTGGTAAATGGCATGAAAGCATCTGCTGCATTAATTTTACACATTTTATTGAATCAATGAATATATTCAAACTTACACAACTGAATATCCAGTTCATCAAAAAGTTATCTTCAAAGGATACAGGTATTATCTCAGTTTAAAAATATGATCCTTAAAAAAAAATTGAATTTCTGAGACACAGTTAAAACTGTCTGTATTTTCTGTGATGTTAGATCTAAAAGCCAAACTTCCCATCATTGCCTTTTTTCATAGATTTCTCAGATCCAAAAGAAAATCGACTATCTCATAGACGATTCTGACTACATGAAGGAAGAACTTCCTATAAGATGGAGGTTATTCTTAGAGAAGACTAGGAATCTACATCAAGATACTCTCAAACTAACTGAAGTATGTTTTTTTTTTTTCATTGCCATGCTCTATTTTCTTATGTCTCTTACTGAAACATGTAATTTGTGTGTTTTACTGGGACTTTCACATCGGGCCTGCGTAGAGTTCCGTTATGCTTAGGCTGGTGTACGATGGCGTATGACTGCGTACCCTGTGCATATGCAATTGGCGTACCTACACGTAGGATTGCGTATGTATAGGTAGGTCTGGCGTAAAGGGCACGTAGGTTTGCCTATGCTGAACCCTCATTAAGCAAAAGTATGCAACACTACACCCTTCCATACGTAACACTACGCCAGCCTCAAAGGATTTTTCATCGGACTGGCGTAGGGTAGCGTACTATTGCGTAGGCATGGCGTACAGTACCGTAGAGTTACGTACACTTGCGTAAAAACTGCATACTTTCTTCGTCTAGTGCTCTGCGCCGAAAGTACGCGACAAAAATTAAACATGTTGTAATTGTTTGCGTCCATCTCGCGTACCCCTTTGCGTCCCTCGGCGTATTGCCACGTAGGCCAGCGTAGGCACAGCGTAGGGCAGCGTATGCTCGATGCAGTCGGTACGCCGCACTACACAACTCTACGCAGGGCCGGTGAGAAAGGGGCTTAAGCAAAAGTACGCAACAATACGCCAGCCTCAAAGGATTTTTCGTCGGACTAGCATAGGGTAGTATGGCGTGCAGTAGCGTAGTGTTGCGTAAAAATTGCGTATTTTCTGCGTCCAGTGCTCTGCGCCGAAAGTACGCCAAAAATCAAGATATTTAATTTTTTGCGTCCATCTCGCCTACCCCTCGGTGTATTGCCACGTAGGCCAGCGTAGGCACATCGTAGGGCAGCGTAAGCTCGGCGTAGTCGATACGCCGCATTACACAACTCTACACAAGTTTTACATTCCTCACAAAAATTTGTTTATTCCTATTTCATTAAAAAAATCATTCAGAACAATTAATAGCTGTGTGATTATTTTGAAGGATGATCATTCGTGGTATTTAGTTGAAGTGAATAAAAGCGGAAAGATGAGAGAAACAGATTTAATAATGAAAGTTCGAACAAACTTTGTTAAGAAATAAAGCTTTGAGTTCTTGAAGTTGTAGTCAATCAAACACAACTTGGCAACTTCGTCACGTATATTGTATATTTTTGAGTTATAAATAAAGGAATACATATTTTGTTTCCTATAGGTTGTTTGTAAAAACATATATGCAATGATTACAACTAGGGTTCATGTGTGATTACATTTTTCTTTTAGAGTTAATTGAAATTTATGATTTTTTTAGTACAGGGGATAGTAAAGGAGCTCGCAAGATATGTGACGGAGTTGCCAATTTTCGTTTGATAACAAGTTGAAAAAACCATAACTTTCTTAACTCTTACCGGATTTTGCCTTTCTTTAATTATTCTTCTTCTTTTAAAACCAACTTTATATCAGGGTGAACTTCCCCTTAAAGAGGACAGCAAATGTTTTACTATATTTTAGCATTTGAAGTGTGACATGGAAAGCAAGATTTGCAGAAAGCAAATTACTGCTGCACTTATTTCTAACTTTCTTAACGTTTCTAGAATCGTATCCGGACACCTACCCCCTGGACAACCACCCCCGGATAACCACCCGTAGGATAACCACCCTCTAGGACGACTACCCCCCGGGATTATTACCCTCTAGGATGATTACCCCCAACTAACTACCCCCCAGACAACCACCCTCTAGGACAACTGCCCCCCCCCCGGAAAACCACCCCCTGGACAACTACCCCCAGACAACTACCCCCTAGGACAACTACCCCAGACAACTACCTCCTAGGACAACTACCCCCAGACAACTACCCCCTGGACAACTACCACCTATTACACAGATAACTACCCCCGGACAATAACGACTTAGGGGAAATATAATTGTTGCACCATAATTTCAACTTTCCATACCAAAAAGTAAGTTGCATTCTCTATGAGTCCATCCATGCGCGCGCGTATCACTTTCCCAGCTGTGCGCTTCCCTCCATAGAGCCCATTCAATCATTCATCACTATGAAATTTATGATTTTTTCAATCATTCATCACTATTACTATTATTCTTATTATCATCATCATTATTATTATATTATCATTTTCTTTTTTATTATTATTAATATCATTATTACTATCATTATCATTATTATAATTAGGCCTACTATTATAATAATAATTATTATTATTATTGTTGTTGTTGTTATCATCACCATCATTATAATTATTTGATGTATATATGTTATCTATTTATCTACTCTTTATTTTCTTCTCTCTCGTTCTCTTTCCTTTTCTTTTTTCTTTTTCTTTTTTTTTCCCCTCTCATCAATCAATCTAGTGGCACATTTGCTCCTTCGACGGGTGCTCCGGTCTTAATTTCACCGAGGACGTAGGGTTAGAGTTAGGGTTGTGGTGGAGGTTCCAGTTTGGAACTGGGAGGACAGTGAGGTTGGGGTTGAGTTTGTGGCTGGGTTTTATCATTATCATTATTACTATCATTATCATTATTATAATTAGGCCTACTATTATAATAATAATTATTATTATTATTGTTGTTGTTGTTATCATCACCATCATTATAATTATTTGATGTATATATGTTATCTATTTATCTACTCTTTATTTTCTTCTCTCTCGTTCTCTTTCCTTTTCTTTTTTCTTTTTCTTTTTTTTTCCCTCTCATCAATCAATCTAGTGGCACATTTGCTCCTTCGACGGGTGCTCCGGTCTTAATTTCACCGAGGACGTAGGGTTAGAGTTAGGGTTGTGGTGGAGGTTCCAGTTTGGAACTGGGAGGACAGTGAGGTTGGGGTTGAGTTTGTGGCTGGGTTTTATGTTTAATATGTGAATGTTCCATGGGAGCAGTTGTCGCCGGAGCAAATGTCACGGAATCATCAATTTGCACACTTTATGTAATATTTATATTTCTTATCTCATTATTCTGTAAATAACTTATTGTAAATACCTTGTAAATACACTAACTCTATTGTGAAATGATATTGTATAATTATGTTACGTTCTATGATTAGTGTCCCCTATACCCAAACGAGGGTGACATGGGTCCAATAAAATCATTGTCATTGTCAATCATTGTCATTGTCATTGTCATTGTCATCAAAACGTAAATTTCTACTTTTGGAAATACTAAAATCTTTTTCACTTTTTAACAATTTAATTCCGTTAAAAAAGGAAAATGAATATTAAAGAGACAAAGAAGCTGGTAAGCATAAAAAGGAAATAATTTCATATGTAGAATTCTGGCCAATTTCTGTTCGACGGCCTTTTTATGTTGCCACACAAAACGTAGAGCACCCAAACTATGAGAAAGAATCGACTCGTAGAGACAAGGAAAATGTGTTAATTGGGTAGAAGTGCTGTTAATGGTGGGAATTAACCAGTTAAATGGTTTCTTAAAATAGTAAGAGTTCTAGGTTTGGACTATCTTAATTTGACTTCTGTAATTGGTTGCGTAGAATTCCGGCCTTTTTATGAATTAATTATGAAATATCGGTGTGTTTAGACTGATCACACGAACGATCTGTGTGCGCGCATGTGTATATGGCTAGGCTGATGACATTCAGGTACGTGCAGATGCAGTAACTTGCGCGAAAATTATTGACATGAACCTCAAATTTTGCGAGCGAGCGTAGCAAACAAGCACAATCTGGATTACAATCTGAGGACTTTTCCTAAAGGGTGGCTGTCCTAGGGGGTAGTTGTCCGGTGGGTAGTTGTCCTAGGGGT
Organism: Heliocidaris erythrogramma; assembly: GCA_025617745.1. NCBI lineage: Eukaryota > Metazoa > Echinodermata > Echinoidea > Camarodonta > Echinometridae > Heliocidaris > Heliocidaris erythrogramma. The sequence continues at coordinate 20,640,231 of CM046860.1, forward strand.
GGTTGTCCTAGGGGGTAGTTGTCTGGGGGTAGTTGTCCTAAAGGGTGGTTGTCCTAGAGGGTGGTTGTCCTAGGGGGTAGTTATCCGGGGGGTAGTTGTCCTAGAGGATAGTTGTCCTAGGGGGTAGTTAGTTGGGGGTAATCATCCTAGAGGGTAATAGTCCCGGGGGGTAGTCGTTCTAGAGGGTGGTTGCCCTAGGGGGTAGTTGTCCTAGGGGGTAGTTGTCGTAGAGGGTGGTTATCCTAGGGGTGGATATCCGGGGGTGGTTCCTTGAATGCTTTCAGTGCCTTTGGACGGCTAGGCTAAAGCCAGGGTAATAGTAGTAGGCCTTCAACATGGGCGCCTTAAGCATCCCGCTGGATGGATATGTAGTTATTATATTATGTAGCTATTATGTAGTTATTATTAGTAGTAATAGCAGTAGTAGTATCATTATTATTATTATTATTACCCATATTGTGAATTGCATTATGAATCTAGGTGGCTATAATCTAAATGTAACCATTTCATTTTTCATATCTTACCCCTATTATCAGGCTGGTAAAATCATGAATGCTATTGGTATTCATGATGGGGAGATTCAAGATATCCTCAGGTTCTGCCACGATGCAGGCCATCTCATTTATCACCAAGGTTGTGAGCTGATCATTCTTCAGCCTGAGGTTTTGAACAGCTTTGTCAGTAACATCATCAGAGTCATTACTCCTGAAGACCTGGTATGATATTTTCATCACATTCAAAAATGTATGATGACACATGCATCCATGAATTAGAATTTCGTGCCAATCATGGTCTGCTCTCTTTATAGCAGATATCAATTCGAAATTTATTTAGAATTTGGGAGGTAGAACATTTTTACCTAAAAAGGGGCACTTCCAAAATATGCGTCGGAAGATTTATTTAATGATGCACACAATTTAATGAATCACACAAAGGAAATCCAAAGCTTGCTATATTTTCTATTTATTTACATTAAAGCCAACTTATTTTTTAGCAGTTCAGTAATGAATGTAAAAATACAATTTTTAAAGAAATTTCAGATAAAACATTTAGTGAAGAAAGATGATAACATCATTATGTATGCATCATTGATGCGTTTTTGTTGCGCAAAACTTTTTAAAACAACTTGCTATTCTAGGAACGCGATATGAATAGGCCTACAGCATCTGGGAATGGTATATTAATCCAATGTTGTGTATTATTCAATAAACCGTACTCCAGTAAAATGATAAACCTGCTTTACATATACACGAATGTAAACAGAAAAGAAAAAAGTACTATTCAACGCCATAGAACTCATAAATCGTGCCAGATTTAAAAAGACGACTTCCCAATGGATGGTGCAGAACTGCAGATGATGGATCTCCATTCAACCTACATATAATTTATATTATGATGAAACTTATTTTTTTTTTTTTTTCGTAAGATCGTAAGATCCTTTGCTAATGGTTAATAAGCTCAGTTTTGATACGATTTGCCTATTGAATAATGGCTAGGAAGAGGCGACCAAGACTGTTGACAAAGCCATTTTTTCCCAACACAGTGTGTAATGGGTTTACAACATAGTGAACCAACTCCTACTTTGCAAATTTCATAAAGATTATGATCAGTGGTGCGACCGCAGAAACCTGACCAAGGTATCATAGGATATAGCATAGAAATCATAATATAGGTAGATGATATGAATTTTCTTCCCATTTAACATAATCTATTATCAGGATATTTCCAAAAGTTGCGTTTTTGTAACGCCAGGTATATACATACACAGGAGAGGTTAATCTATTTATGTATTTTAGACAGTACAAAGCTAATGAAAAGTGGGTGGATGACTCATTTTCCAAGATGGAGCTAATACTGTTTCATTTAATGATAATTCAGACTTTGTTCTTTATCTCATGATACTCAAATACTGCATTTTAAAATAAAAGATCATACATGTAAGATATTCATGTGAATGAAAAATAAACTTCAAACTGTATATGAATACATATTTTTTTCAAGCGTGGAAAGCTGAGTGAACACTGGAAGCTGCTGAAAGACAAAGGAGTTCTCAGTATGGACCTCATTAAAGAAATCTGGAAACAACATAAGGAAAAGGAGGATGAACTTGTCATGGTTATAGATATGATGATCTTGTTCGATCTCATGTGTGAAATTCAAGACTCGCACGGAGCCTACCGGGTAAGCATCAATTCTTTGAAATTTTCTTTAAAGGGAAAGTCCCTGATATTAATTTCTTAAAAAGAAAAAAATGAGAGAGTCAGTCAGATCTGTGAAATCTTGAGTAAAATCCAGTAAAAAAATTAATTTAAAGTTACATTCGATCAAACACTAATTGGCAAGACTATATAATTTTGTGAGCACGTTTTCCATTCGCTCTGTAGTTATGGGATCATAAATTTATGTTTTCTCCAAAGAAGAAACTTTAACTTTTCCTTCACCTGAGATATGATTCCATTGTTTCATCAACAACCAAGAAAATCGACGTTCATGAAATTTCCAGTACAAAGCAAATGTACACGTACATTATATATATTTACATCTATGTGTATGTATTTAGACCTGGTATTCGAGAGGGCGAATTTAAAATACATGCACTGGCGGACAGTGCAAGTTGCCCAATTGACACCAACATAACTCGACGCTTACGCAGATGACATGCCCTGAATGCCCGAATAATGCCGATTCTCATGGTACGTGTGCCGAAGTAATGTTTACGGTACCGGTACGGTATGGTACATATACACTGCAAGCGCAAACTCTGACTGTACCGTGGATGGATCTACCATTTTGTTTGACAGCTTTGTTTGAATCCTTTCAAGTTGCAATTTAATATAGAAGTCTTAAAGGTACCGCAACCCCAGGTGATATTCGAGATGCACCTATTGTCTGCTACGTCTTTCCATGGAGGCTGCCATTTTGTGCATGACACGGATCATTAGGTACCATATGCATTGATAATAGCCTACCTTTACAACAGATACGTCGCTTTGTTCTGATTGTATTACGATTGTTATTGGCCATGGGCCTAGATAATTGACGACCCATGAGTTCTAATAGCCATCCTGTAAAGCAGATTCCTCGCTTTGTTTTGGTATTGTTACGATTGTCTCCGTCCTTGACGTCAATTCTCCGTCCTTGACGTATATTTTTTATGAAGTATATTTTTTATGAACAAATTAAGACCTTTTAAAAAATATATAAAACTAAACTTACATTTCAGAATATGTGACTTTATCTAATATATATTTGTCCTCTAAAAATCAATTACAAGTTAACGATGAAGGAAATTTTACTTGGGATGAAAAATATGTTCGTGTACACATAAAGTAATGGCAGCCCCCTTATTATTGCTAGCAGACGATAACTTGGCTGGAAAATAGTGATTTATATCTATATCCTGTGTTTTTACATGAAATTGCATGTATCAAATAAGAGGCATATACTACACCATTCAAAATAAGCTAATTCATACGCTGAGGTTAATTTCCCTTTAAGGGTACCGCATACCATCAGATCGGACTAGTCTGCGACGGAGTGAGAGGAGCTGAATCGCACTGCAGTCGCGGGACTAGACACCGCACACCTTGCGACCCGAAAAGTCTGGTCTGTGACTTGCGCGTGCGATTTTGGTTCTTCTCCTTTTTTTGCCATAGCAACAAAAATAGCGGTGAAATGTATTTTGCTTGTACTACTTGACCTCTTGATATTCCGACAGCAGCAAGAAATTATAATACACTGCATACAGACACCAATGCTCGGCCCGTAAGACGACAAATTGTTGCTCCATTTTCGACGTCCATGTCCCACTGCCAGCCATAATTATATGCAAGTAAGACATCATGTCAATACTTATGTCTGATTGGCTGGGATTTGGAAAGTTCTAGAGATTCGACAAATCAAATCCTCATGACTGATCGTGCCATTTATCTCTGGCTGGTCTGCGTGACTGACAAGAGCTATGACATCCCATCTCCTCTCATTCACTCGCAGACCATGCAAGGTGGGGGTCCGCTCGCTAATCATAAGGACTGCTATTCATAGAAAACCGCTGTTCATTTAACACGCGTTATGAATAGCGGCCCTTATGAATAGTTATGAATAGTGGTCCTTATGAATGGAGGTCCTAATGAATAGCGAGGTAATTTGTCTATGGTTCGCTCGCTATTTAGAAGGACCGCTATTCATACAAAACCGCTATTCATTTAATTACGCGTTATGGATAGCGGTCCTTATGAATAAGTGGCCCTTAAGAATAGCGGTCCTGATGACTAGCGAGGTTACCCCGTAAGTTGTGTGGTGGTCTTTAAAGAGAGACGTAATTCTGCAAGTTTTGTCCAAATTTATACGCCACCTGGCGGAAGACTATTCTCGAGTAGGAATCTCGTGGAAAATAAGTTGTATGTAAATGTATTCACTGCAAAACTTATTTCAAATGACTATTTTCTTGTTATATCTGTAGCATTCTCCTGTCTGTTTATATTTTAAATTCCTCCTATTACAGAGGTTTTAAGCTATTAGAATATACAATGCTTCTTTAATTAGGGAAGGCACTTCTTCGTACCATGTCGTTCATCTCCAAGACTTCATGCAAAGGAGAAGCATGTCATTAATGATGAATTTGATTTCCTTATTGACTTCAAGCACCTTCTTCCAGGTTAGATTTCCATTGATCCCTTTTAAAAAAAATTGTTAATATACTTCAGCTAATACTGTATCATGATACTTGCTTTGATCAATAGTTTAGTTACTTGTGCGACCTCAACAAATTAATTCAAAGTTTAAAAAAAAATATACATCAAGTACGACAGAAATCATGTACGACAGAAATCATTGTTCAATGTGAAAATCTATATTAGAAAAAAGAACTACAACCATTAGTCTGGGAGCCTGTTCCGGAAAATTCACTCCGTTTTACATATAAAATTGACCCCTTAAAGTTACTCAGACCATCCATGTCATTCACCAAAAACTTGTCAGCCTAAACGTAGCCTTCAAAACACAAATTTTGCCAGTTTTTGTATTTTTGGTGATCGGTAGTCATACTTCTGACAAAGTTTGGTGCATAATGTCAATATATGGGTTGAAATCGACCTGACTTGGAGCCCATCTTGGGTGCCCTGGGGGCCAAAGCCGGCGGCTACGTTCAGGCTGTCAAGCCTTTTGTGAATGACATGTATTGTCTAAAATGTAACTAAGAAAGGGGTGAAATCTCATATGGAATATGGGGTGAATATTTAGGGAAAGGCTTCTGGCCTAATTTCTCCACTTCAGTGAAGGTCAAGTAGTCATAAATAAATAGGGATTTTAAAGAATGTCATGGCCCCTTTCCTCCATATTTTGTTACTAGGATGTTCTTGACATCCACATGAATGAATAATTTCTCAATAGACAGGTTATTATTATTATTATTATTATTGTTATTCTTTCTACAACATTATTTCCTACGTTAGCGGGATCCTAAAAATAGGTTTATTCCGTCACAATAAAAAATTCGACGTTACGGGGAAAGAAACCGTGCGTTTAAAGGGGAATGCTAACAATAGGCTGAGATAAAAGGATTCCCCCTAACGCTGGAAAAAGATTTATTATTATAATTCTTATTATATCGTTCAAAATCAAAGAACCGTTATGCTAGGCGTGTGTGAGTAGACGTCATGGAGGTGCTCATGCGTAGAATGCAGGGTATAATCTGGTTTATTAGTTACATTGCTTTCTGCGTGTGTTCATTTTTTCATAATGATAAAATTCTCTCTGCTGTCTTTATTCTTTCACAGATGGATTCTTACATAGATTATATGTAAGAATGGCGAAGTGGTCTATGGACCAAAAGGGGCCAAAGAACCTATCATTCCATTGTCGTGAAATGCTTTTCTACATAGACAAAAAGCACCGAGTGACTATGTCAAATACCATCAAAGGAGATGACGCTCATGCAATAAAGGTTTTTTGTTTTCATTTTATTTATTACCCACGCCGATAAAATCGGCAGGGTTATGTAAAGGACTCCGTATGTTTGTTTGTTTGTTTGTTTGTGTACAAGATAACTAGAGAACGGGTGAACGGATTTGCACCAAATTTTCAGGGAATGTTTGGATAGTGACAGGAAAGAATCGATTATATTTTGGTGATGATTGGTTGACCCCTGCAAATTCTGTGTGACTTTGAAGTTTTGACCCCATAGTAGAAACTTCAGTTCGGATAGTGACAGGACAGAATCGATTAGGGAAAGAATCGATTTCCTTTTGATGATGGTCGATTGACTTTTTTTTTTGTATTCAGCAGTTTTTATTTCTCAAGAACTTCAATTTTTCAACAAAATGAAATACATATAAATCTTCAATTTTTCAACAAAATGAAATACATATAAAACTTCAATATTTCATAAACAAAGTTACAAATACAATCCTCTTATTTTATATGTATATTTTTACAAACATGTCCTCTCAAACATAATATTATACATCTATCAATACAGAAAAATAAGTAAAAAAGACAATCTTGACTCCTGCAAGAATCGATTAGGGAAAGAATCGATTAGATTTTGGTGATGATCGGTTGACGCCTGCAAATTCTATAATTATAGTGCTTGACATCACAAGCTGGGATAATACAGATATTTATTATTGTGTACACGGACATTGGTCTGTTCCTGTCCGGAAAGGGTGTAATATTAGGTGTAACAGGAGAATAGACACCTCACAAGCATTTTCTGGTTTCTTTTTTTTTTATTTTGGCATAAAAGAGTGCTGGATCATTATGCAAATATTATTCTTGGCACTAACAGTAGGGGCTATTTATTACATTGTAAATGTCCCCAAATAGTAGTAGTAGATTTGTAGTTGTAGATCGAGAGACAGCTTCTACTTAAAATTTTCCCCTTTTTTGTGGGGCTGTGCTTTAAATTGATTGCCCTGTGGTGGAATCATTCGAGATTTTCTTTTGAATTACATAGTCACCTGGAGAGTGGGTGTAATTAGACGAGGGCAAAAATGTATAAGTTCATTTGGGGCGTCTTTAATTTGCTTTTGTGTGAAACAGTTTAGGTTTAGAGCCGGGTAATTTTCCACGATTTGCATAGTGATCTGGACTCTGCCATTTGTTTTTGAATACATACCTTGGAATTCGAGGGGTGTTTTGCTACACAGGGTTTTAAGGATTAGAGGGCGGATAACCTCTGCGTTACTTACTTAATTATTCATGCACCAATGTTAGGGGGGAGTCAAGAGTGATGTGTTGTAGAATTGTCCAAGGAATGGAAAACAATTTAGTTTTGTGTTCTGCTTTTAATTTGAATGCTCTGTATCTTTATGTCTATGTCATCCTGGTATTTGGCCCTAAAATATATCAGGGCATTCATATTGAGATACTTTAGATTTATTATTTATATGCAAAGTATGCAGCATGCTCCGTGCACTAAACAGGATCGAGCATTAATAGCCATGGTCAAAGTATCTGTGGTCAATATTGGTCTATCAATGAATAGAAGTTCGGAATGTATGTATAAAGAGTTGGAAAGGTCAAAGATTGCGGGGTATTCATGCAGACATTCTCAATCATTAAGGCTTTTTTCAGTCATGTATAATGCCTAATTAAACAGCAATGACGATTTCTTTTGAATTGATAATGGCAGGTCATAAAACTCTGGGAATGCATTGCAACACATAGTATAATTGATTGGAAACTTATAAAAAGAAGGATTGATCGAGGTGTTGTTGCCCCTGATATTATGCAAGAACTAAAAACTGCTGTGATTTATAATAGGCCCTATTCCAATTTATGAGGAACATTGGTAGACTTTTGAGCATTGGTATTGTTTTGGTAGTTTCGCAATTTGCAGGGCCTTTATTCAGACCTCTAACAAAATCAGTAAATTTTAAGGGCAACAGACCTCAATTTTTTTCTTCTTTCTTGTTTCCGGAATTTTAAGTGTCAAAAGGTATATTATTTGCTTGTAATAGGCACAATAACGTTTACCTCACAACAGCTGAACTTCAAGTAAAGAGGTATAGATGAATTAAGTTACACCCATGCTGGTTTTTACAATGCAAAAAGATCCGCTATAGCATTTTCTGGTAGGATCCATGGCTATTGTGACAGTTATTTTGAATGAATAGTGACATGCCATTTAACTTTATACATGCCATTTAACTTTAGACATGCCATTTAACTTTAGACATGCCATTTAACTTTAGACATGCCATTTAACTTTAGACATGCAACATAACACATTGTATCAGAAGTTGGAAACTTGATTCAATGTAGGGCTGATTATGCAAGAGCCAAGACTGCTGGGATTCACATTGTCTCAAAGATGGAAACATTTTTTAAATCTCTTTTGTCAACTTGACGAACAATGATAATTGTCCTAGGACGTTTGTGAAGAACTTTGTATCAATTAATTCTATGAGCTTGTATATAAGAGCCATAATTTGTAATGTTCGGGAATCCCACAGACTCTGGCGGCATTTTTGAGTAATTCATGCCATTATTGTTTGGCGACCTGGTCTCTTGCCTTTCGGCTTTTGGAAGGTGTTTTTTTTTTTAAACCACAATTCAAACAGAAAGTTTAATTTAAGTTTATTTTGAGGTGTCTGGAAACTTCTTAACATGACATAGTCCGTTTATAGAAAGTGTAAGGAAACTTGCTGGTGTTCTTTTTTTCCGCTCAGGGTTGGTCATAAGCAGTTGTATTATGAAGGGCGCGAAGCTGTGTATATCTTTTTAACTTCTATTATTTGTTTCCAAAAGGGAGAAGGTTTTTTACCAATGGAATCTTTTATTCAGCCATAATTTATTAGCTGCAGAGTACAGGAAAACAAACCTGTTTTCTCTATTTATCAATTGCTTTAGATTTGTTTTGTAAAATGACAGTGAATGATTATATTAGTCAGTTCTTTATTCTTATCAATAGGAGAAGGGTCCGGGAAATCAAAGTCATGTTATCCCCACTTTTCTTTCTTCCTTACAAGGAAGTGCTTACTCCTTGGGGATGGAGGGAAGGAGGTTTGGGTTTTGGAATGGAGGGGTGGGAAATTCTACTTGTGTGGGGGTACCGAAACACATGGAATGCCTTAGTAGGAATGAAAGGGTCTTTCACTTCAATTGTTATCGCTATCCAAAGAAACAGAGTGCAAAGGAAAGTGCTTTTTATGCTGCATGTCTGGCTCTCCATATAGCAGCTCAATTGTATAAGAGAACGCTTGGTTCAGCTTTACCACTTTTACGAGAGCTATGATGGGTACGAATGTTAATTGTAAACTATGTTCGCTTTATGTAAGAGGAATCAGGGAAAGTACTAAAAGGGGTGGAGTTTTTTCATGGTGCAGAGAAAGGGGTGACGTTATTTTTCTTCAAGAAACGTTTAGTTCAAAGGATACAGAGGACAGGTGGAGCTCAATGTGGGATGGGTTATGCTTTTATAGTCACGGTTCTGTTCACAGTAGAGGCGTTCTTATTTCAATAAAAGATTCAGTGGACTTCAAACTCATAAAAATAGAGAGGGATGATAGTGGGCGTTTTATAATAATAGACTGTGAAATTCAAGGGTATAGAATTGTCTTATGTAATGTTTACTTTCCAACGAGAGATAAAGAGAAAAAACAAATAGAAATGATTCAGGACTTACGGAAGAGGTTTAATAGAATTAACAACAAAAATCATATTATAATAGGAGGGGATTTCAATTTGATTATGAATAATAATTTAGACTATAGCGGAAGGGTACTACAAACTATCAGTAAATTTAGTAAAGAAGTAACTGAGTTCACGGAAGAGTTTCATTTATCACATATATGGCGAGAAAGAAATCCCTTGAAAAAACAATACACTTATACAAAACAAAATCCATTTATGCAGAGTCGATTAAACAATTGGCTAATGTCTGAAAATATGCAAGGATTGGTTACAAAGTGTGAGATAGTTCATTCATTAGCACCTGACCACTCAGCAATACTCTTGACTCTTTATGACAAAACAGAAAATAATATAGGGCAAAAATCAAAAGGATCTTATTGGAAATTCAACAACAGCCTTTGCACAAACGTAGATGTTGTTAAACAGTTGAAAGAAGAGATAATTAATTTGGAAAAAGATTTACAACTAGAAATTAAAGACAAGAGAGTCCTCTGGGACTTTATGAAAATGAAAATAAGAAGTTTTACACAAGCTTTTTCAAAGAAATTAGCTGCAGAAAGAAAACAAAAAAGAGAGCTCCTTGACAAAGAAGTAGCGGATTTAGAAATAAGTCTTGCTGAAGGAGTTACAGAAAGAAAATTGGAAGCATTAAAAAAGAAAAGGAAGAGTTAGTAGCTTGTTATAATTACATTAATGAAGGGATAAAAATACGTTCTAGGGCAACTTGGTATGAAAGTGGGGAAAGGGACACAAGATATTTTAGTCAATTGCTACAAACAAATAAAAGAAAGTGTGTCATAAAGAATTTAGTAACTGAGGATGGTCAAATGATTGATAAAGAAAGGGAAGTTCTGAATTTGATTAAGATATTTTATTCAAAACTTTACTCTAAAGAGATAAATGAAGACATAAATGTATCAGACACAGATTTTTTCAAAAATTTACCATCTTTATCAAGGGAGAGTATACAAAATTGTGAAGGAGGAATATTAGAAGGGGAATGTTATGCAGTGCTAAAAGGAATGAAACAAAATAAGTCACCTGGAAATGATGGACTAACAGTCGAATTTTATATTACATTCTGGGCAGAAATAAAAGATATGTTATTAGGGGCCTTAAATTATGCTTTTAAGTCAGGTGAACTATCAGCTTCACAGAAACAAGCAGTAGTCATTCTGATTGCCAAAGATGGGAAAGATCCGCATTTACTAAAAAATTATCGGCCAATATCTTTATTAAATATTGATTATAAAATTGTTTCAAAAGTAATAGCTACAAGAATAAAGGGAGTTTTGGAAAATATAATTTCAACAGATCAAATAGGGTTTATGAACGGTAGAACTATAGGAGAAGCGATTCGAATAATAGACGATGTGATTTTCCACACGTCTCAATATAAATTGCCAGGGTATTTAATTGCAGTTGACTTTCAAAAGGCATTTGATTCGGTGTCACATGTTTTTTTAAATAAAGTATTATGCTTTTATATCTTCGGCCCGGAATTTCGCAGATGGGTGGAAGTTCTATACAAAAATGCACAAAGTTGTATTTTTAATGGAGGGATGTCGACGGGGTATTTTGAAGTACAAAGAGGCGTAAGACAGGGAGATCCCCTCTCTCCTTATTTATTTATCTTATGTATAGAAATATTAGCCCATAATATAAGACATGATAGGGAAATCAAAGGTATTTGTTTCGGAAAGGACGAGGTTAAGCAAGTCATGTATGCGGATGACATGACCCTCTTTGTTCAAGATAAAGTTTCCATTTTAAGAGTAATTAGATTATTAGACAATTTCAGAATGCTCTCCGGACTTCAAATTAACAAGGAGAAAACAAAAATTCTTTTGTTGGGATCCTTGCATGGGAAGTCTTATGGAATGCCCCTAGGTCAAAAAGTTGATTTTGTAAAAATATTAGGTGTGGTATTTTCCTTAGATATAAAAGTAAAAGAAAGTTTGAACTACAAGGAGATATTAAGTAAAATTAAAAAGCTTTTGGGTTGGTGGAAGCAAAGGGACCTAACAATGATGGGGAAAATACAGTTATTGAAGTTGTTTGTATATTCTAAATTTATTTATGCAGCATCCCTCACACCGGTCCCAAAATGGGTTTTTGAAGATTTAGATAAGATAACTTTTGAATTTTTGTGGAGAGGAAGAAATAAAATTCATAAAAACACAATGTATTTAGATTACCATTTCGGAGGTCTAAAAATGATGAATTTTGAATTTGATTAAACCCCAGAGGGTTATGTGGGTCAAGAAACTTATGGAAACAAATGATATGAAATGGAAGCAGTATTTTAATTATGTTACAAAACATTTAGGAGGAAATCTCATTTTCTCATGTGATTATTTATTGGGTCTATTGAACGTAAAGCTGCCAAAATTTTATACTGATATATTGGAAGTATGGATGGAAACCAGAAACTTCCGAACGAATTGTCAACCATACAAAGGAAATGAAATAATTTTTAATAATAAATTCATAAGAATCAAAGGGAAGTGTATATTTGATAAAAAGCTATTTGACAAAAAATTTTTTCGAGTAAAACATATAATGGATCATAATGGGAACTTACGATTATACTCGTACTTTAAACAGCGAGGGTTAAACGTAAAGGATTTTGAATTGATACAGATGATTTATAAGACGCTTCCATTTAGCTGGAAAAGAAACATAAATAAAGATGGCGATACTGTTCCTGATGATAGGGGTATTGCTTTTCTAATCGGTAAAAAAAATGTATCAATAGCTAATATTAATTCAAAACAAATCTATAGGGAATTTCTCTCCAAGAAATCGGCCGCTCCCAGTGTTTTCACAAGAATAAGATGTAATTATGGACTTGCAGATAAAGATATAGAAATCCTTTTTAAAAGACCAAGACAGTGTACACTCAATAGCCGACTTAGGGAGTTCCAATTCAAATTGTTGCACGGTATTATTCACACAAATTTATGTAGCTTCTGTAAAAAAGAAGAGGAGACTTACCGTCATTTATTTTTTGAATGCGAAAGAGTGAGATTAATATGGAGAAACTGTAATAATATTTTTAACTTCATATCTCTGACTAATTTAAGTTGGAAAGAAATATTATTTGGGATAAAATTACGGGAACAAGGAAAAGAACAATTGGTTAATCATTTTATAATTCTCGTAAAATACTTGGTTTTTAGGGGAAGAGAAAAAACGTCAGAAATAAATATAGATAAAATAAAATGCACGTTCAGAGAAGAAGAAAGAGAGGAAAGAAAATTGGCAGTAGGAAGAAATAAATATCCCTTACATTTAAGAAAATGGGAAAATTTGGAAAATTTGGGGGAGAGCTAGATGGAGAGCTTGATATGGAGCAAAGTAAAAAGGTTGAACCTTTATGTTAAACTTTTCACTTTCAGTTATTTTCACACTTTCTATAATGGAGTAGAATAGTTAGTAAAATTTAATGCTTTCATCCCCACACAGGTAGAACTTCAAGGCACGGGGGGGGGGGGGGGGGGGAGGAAAGGGGGAAGGGGAGGGGAGAAGGAAGGGATTGGGGATGAAGGACCTTGTTTGTCCGGCGGTTAGAGAGGAGGGAACTGAGGGGGGTGGGAGTCGAGGGTGAAGTGGGGAGTTTTAATAAAAGGATTACTCAGGGCTTCAATTTGTATATTCTGTTTTGTGTATTTTGGAAAGATTTGTCTTATTTAATTAGTTTTTCTATATTGATAATTGAAAATTATAATATTATGATTGAGAGGACATGTTTGTAAAAATATACATATATAATATGAGGTGGCATTGTATTTGTAAATTTGTTTATGAAATATTGAAGTTTTATATGTATTTCATTTTGTTGAAATTGAAGTTCTTGAGAAATAAAAACTACTGAATACAAAAAATTATGTGTAACCTTGTAGTTTTGACTCAATAGTAGAGTATTGCAACTACTCTATAGTGCCGCTAAGGCGTGGGTCTGTCGCCTTTGACGGCATTTCTAGTTTCTTTATTTAAACACGGTAATGGCCCATTTCAGCTAATTGGTTGATTTACAATGGGGCTGTTTAACAAAAATAAACAATGAATTACAAAATATAGATATCAACATCAAAACAGCAATTATATATATAGAAAATATGAGAAAATAATATAAATCATAGTTAAGGATAAAGCTTAGACAACTAATTAAAAAATATATTGGTCTGAGAAAGGTCGGTAAGACAAGGTGTAAAAACTGAACTAAAAAAAATGAATATATATATATATATAATATAAAATATGAAATATGAAAATTAGAATATGAAACAGGAATATACAATTAGATATGTCTAAATCTAAGGAAATAAATCTTATTACGTATATAATATCGTAATCAACTTAGGCTAAGAAGAGCAATACCAGGGGAAAACAGGGTGAAAAGTTAAAAATAAAATGTTTGTACTCTTTTCAATGGAACTCCAGATATATGAACGTTAATATTCACATCATAAAATCTGTTTAATCGTTGCTTTGTAACGATGACAATGTATTCAATTGTTGTTGGGGTTTTTTACATTCAAATTCAGCTTGTTTGTAACCATCCATCTCCTGCTTCTGCTAAACAGTCGGGTCAGATTCAGATTCAGATTCAGATTCAGATTTGATTGCTGTTTTCAATCATATTAACATAATATACATAATATGTGCATAACATAATATGAATACAATAATAACAAAATATAACAATGATGTTTTTCCATAGATATGGCACAATATCATATATCAATAAGTAAAATTTAAAAAATATGATGCACAAATATTGACCTATTAAGTGGTGTTGAAAACAGTTGGACATGTTTAAAAGCAAAGCTTGTATATTACATGTCCAGAACTTATAACTTAATCACGAGTGGGTCGTTCAATAATATTTAATTCATAAAGCATCATTACGAGAAGCGAATTATTGATAAGGAAGAATTGATAAGTGAGTTGAAGTAGTAGGACTACTGCCTCAACCCACAAGAAATACTAAGTGTGAAAGTAAAGGGGAAGTGGAAGACTGTATGGAAACAAAAAAGAATGAAAAGAAGGAGGGTGGAGGAAGGAGTGTCTCGGCGCGCAGTCTGAAATTGATTATTTAATCAAATAATTAATTAACCAATAATATTGTAATTGAATTTTAATTATTGTTTTATTGAACTGTGAATAGAATTTCGGAATGAAAACTCAGAAAAGGCACTTTCCTGCGCTACGCACACTGATTAGCCGTGTTGACTGTTTTCGTGAAGCTTGCTACATTATACATAGCATGCATATCACATTGCTAGTATACGCTGTACGCTAGCCTGCTGTTTATGTACTTTGCACTGTTGATGTCGCAGCGCCGTGTTATGTCCTGCGATCATTTTTCTCTCTCTATCTTTCATTATCTTATTTTTTAAAATCCTTCTATCAATTATCTTTCCATCATTCCTATCCTTATGCTATTCTTTGATTCCTCTTATTATCTTCTATTCTACCTCCCCATGTTAATCTGTATCCGTTTATCATGTTGTGCTTTCGATTTTACTTTTTACTTTCGTTATGCTATTCTTTTGTTACGTTGCTTCTTTTTGTGATCTCTTCATTTATCTTTCCCTATGTTAATCTTTATCCTTTTCTTTGTTTTGCTATTTCCCTAAGCTATTCTTTGCTTTTATTCTGTCATTTTTTCTTTCCATTTTCCCTTTCGTTATGTTATTCTTTACCATCTTCTCTTTCACAAGTTTCCTTATGCTACTCTTAAAGTGTACCAATCACCCAATAATATTTTGCTCTCTATGTCAGGGGTTCTTTGTCGATATAGCAAGTTGAAATACACTTCCATTTAGTCCATGGGCCAGAAACCGAAAAGGTCCCCCCCCCCCCCCTTAGGAGCAATTTTAAATGATGTTTTTCTGTTAGCTAGGACCCTCAGCTATCAGAATCTGCTTGTTTGCCATAAAGTTGGTGGTGGATGTGGCCACCAGGGCCGTTACCATGGTAACGGATCAAGAAAAATATGAATTTTAGGAAAAGTCATATAATTCCAATTCACGAATCTAAAAATACTTGGTAAGCATCCTAATATATGTATTTTAAGGTGCCCAATCGATTGCAACCATAATCAGAGCCATTTAAAGTCATGGGCGTGTCCAAAAATGGCCGTTACTATAGAAACGGTACCATAAAAAGCCGTTTTTTGACAACTTTCCAAACTTACAAATATGAAATAGCCAAAAAGGTGTATGCACAAGCCTAAAGTATGTTTTTCTATTAGCTAGGACCCTCAGCTATCATAATCTGCCTATTTCATGTACAGTTGGTGGTGGGTGTGGCCTGTAGGACCGTTACTATGGTAACACACCAAAAATACTGGATTCTTAGAAAATACTGCATCTTTGTAATTCAATAGCTATAAAATATATGGTAAGTATCCCATTATGTGTATTTCAAGCTGGCTGATAGATTGCAATCACAATCTGAGCCATTTAAAGTCATGGGCGTGTCAAAAAAGGCCGTTGCTATGGAAACGGTCCAACAAAAAGCTGATATTTGTGAAAAAATCTATAACTAACCATTACAAAATAGAAAGAAAAAAATGTCTGCACAGTCTTTGATAATGTTTTTATATTAGTTGTGACCCTCAGCTATCATAATTTGCTTGTTTGACATCAAAGTGGTGGTGGGCGTGGCCGCTAGGGCCGTTACCATGGTAACACATAGCGAAACACTGGAATTTAGAAAATACCGTATATTTGTCATTTAGCGGCAAAAAATATATGGTAAGGCCTCTAATATATGTATTTCAAGCTGTCCTACTGATTCCAACCACAATCTGAGTCATTTGAAGTTATGGGCGTGTAAAAAAGGGCCGTTGCTATGGAAACGGTCCCACAAAATGCTGCTATTTGTGGAAAATATCTATGATTTATCAATACAAAAAAGAAAACAACTGTCTGCACAAACATAAATCATGTTTTTATGCCTCCGCCCACCGAAGGTGGGTGCCGGAGGCATTATGTTTTCGGGTTGTCCGTCCGTCCGTGCGTCCGTCCGTCCGTCCGTCCGTCCGTCCGTCCGTGTGTCCGTGCGTCCGTCCGTCCCACTTCTCGTTACCGCGATATCTGAAGAATCATTTGAGGTAGGAACCTCAAACTTGGTACTAGTATGTATCCCCATACGAAGATGAACTGATTAGATTTTGGGGTAAGTAGGTCAAAGGTCAGAGGTCACAGAGGTCAATTTACATGAAATTACATGAAATTCTTGGTTTTTAGCACCGTTACCGCGATATCTCAAGAACTGTTTGAGGTAAGAACTTCAAACTTGGTACTAGTATGTATCCCCATACGAAGATGAGCTGATTAGATTTGGGGTAAGTAGGTCAAAGGTCAGAGGTCAATTTACATGAAATTACATGAAATTCTTGGTTTTTAGCACTGTTACCGCGATATCTCAAGAACTGTTTGAGGTGAGAACTTCAAACTTGCTACCAGTATGTATCCCCATAGAAAGAGGAACTGATTAGATTTTGGGGTAAGTAGGTCAAAGGTCAGAGGTCACAGAGGTCAATTTACATGAAATTACATGAAATTCTTGGTTTTTAGCACCGTTACCGCGATATCTCAAGAACTGTTTGAGGTGAGAACTTCAAACTTGCTACCAGTATGTATCCCCATAGAAAGAGGAACTGATTAGATTTTGGGGTAAGTAGGTCAAAGGTCAGAGGTCACAGAGGTCAATTTACATGAAATTACATGAAATTCTTGGTTTTTAGCACCGTTACCGCGATATCTCAAGAACTGTTTGAGGTGAGAACTTCAAACTTGGTACCAGTATGTATCCCCATAGAAAGATGAACTGATTAGATTTTGGTGTAAGTAGGTCAAAGGTCAGAGGCCACAGAGGTCAATTTACATGAAATTACATGACATTACTGGTTTTTAGCCTCGTTTGAAAATGAAATGAAATAAATTTTTGTCTCCTGTGCATTTTAGGTGAAATGATTTGTAATTTTGTTGGACCAATCCTTTTTAGAGTGTACATGTATGCCATACATTTCCGATCTGGTGATGGCGGAGGCATAAATTCCGACCGCGCGCGGTCGAATATTCATCTAGTTTCTGTTAGCTAGGACCTTCAGCCCTCATATAATAGAATAATAGATAATAATATAAAATTGATCTTACTTACCCAGGATAAGCACATCAGTAATATTACTGCCCTGCAACTATCATTGCCTTGTACACATTTCATACATCTGGGTCAAGCAAAACAAATGTGGGCAAAACACCTTGCCCAGGGATGTAAGCACCGATCAAGGATCGAATCCAAGAGCTCTCGTATGAGAGTGAAAGGCCTTCACCAATATACCACAGTGCTTCCACCATGTATTTGTAATGTAACGAAGTACAATGTAGGCATCTAATTATACACAATTGAAGCTGCGCCTTTAATTGCAATCAAAAGCCGGATTAGTTTAGGTCAGTCATATAAAAATATGCCGTTGCTAAAGGAAAAGAATGATAAGAAAGCTAATATTGATTTTTAAGAAAGGGATATTTATGTATTATGAATTATAAACAAGTGCAACTGTCCTATTGGTTCAAATCCAGATTAACAATATTTTCCAGGTTGGAGGCCTCAAGTTCATGCCTGGGAGGACACTTGCTATGACAAACGAAGATGCAAATGTTCAAATAGATATGCAAGGCTTCTGAAAATTCATTGTATTTCATAAGCCAATTCATATTAAAAAGGTACCACTGTACTTAGAGATACTCTCATCTACTGTGCTGTCGTATTACAGTATTAACTTTGACCACTTGGTAGGTGTTGTACTGTGGCTGTGAGCACCAAAAGCATCTTTAAAATATTGGCATTTCAGAAAGTGGCATTGTTTTAGTTGAACATTATTTTAAAACAATATAACAGTATAGACATGCTAGATATCTCCATTGCAAGCAGCCTGAATGATTGCATTGAAAATGTTAATCATTTATTCCCAATGATCATATCCAAATATGGTCGCTGCTAAGGCAGATTATGATCGAGAAATCTATATTTAGAAAATAGTGACATATTTCTGTCATTTCACAACACGAAAGATAATGTTAGTAATGATATATTTTTATAAAGTTAATTTCTGACTGTACTGCTAACTGCAATTAATGTGTCGGTTTTGAGTTCACAGTCATCTGTGAAATGATAACTGAGGTACATAAGTGTCCACACCCAGTTGACATGAGTGAGAGCTACTTGTATTCCACTTTGCCCCTTCAAGGAGTTCTATAAATGGATGCCATTAGGAATGAGAAGTTAGAGAGCATCCTTGGGATAGAGGTACGGAACATTTTCAGCAGAATTCCTCTTGCAGCAACACCCGCTACTTTGGATGAGGTTGAGGATTACCCATCAGAGTTATCATGAAGAACAGATACAATAAGGCATTGACAGACTTCAGAATTACATACCAAACTATACTAAGTAAATTTGAATTCCCTCTAGGGTGAAGTGAGGATTCACTCATCATCTTCATCCTAACCATAAAGACATTACTCAAGTATTGCAAAAAATGTATTCTCTTCTAACATAGTGGTGGAGGTATAGATGACACCTATATCTCCATCCTGAGTTCTGACTTTATTCTGCCAAACCAAACCGGAGGAGGGTTGGACAATCTCCTCACCATGACCTTCTTAGCCTGTGATTCAAGCCAGATAAGAGTGCCTCACCATATCAGAGTTGTAAGAAAGTCAACCAAGTTTTAATAAAAGAATACTCAGTTCAAGTAAGGCTGCAGAACGCCTTAAAGCTGTAAAAGATGGATAGACAAACCCGCTGGTGATCACTAATTTCAAAATATTATGGACTTAGCCACTAAACTCTGCCAAAAATATACCCCATCCTTTATCCAACCATGCTTAAGGCAAGATAGTATTAGAGGAACAATCTCACAAACTATAGGCCATATCTCCTATAAAGCCAAAAGAACTGCAGCTTAACTGTAAGGGCAACCAATATGTAAACTTATAGGTATTATGGTCCCCAACACATCAAGTCCATGGCTAATATACATGTACCCCAATCATGCAAGTCATGAGAATGCTTAGCTGCAATTGCACCACAGGCCTTCTCAGTGACTCTTTTGAATACCTTCTAGCAAATATAAAAAACTCCAGGTATGTATCAACACTGGACTTGATCTATGATGAGGCACCCAAAAATTCAATTCTTTGGCCCTGTTTCAGATGAAGCCCAAATCCTAGACCACCTTGGCCATGCTGTTAATCCTTAATGAACATGCAGATTTCTTATGGGTAGGATTAGGGGAAAGTATGCTAAATTCTATTCCAATCTTCTCAGATTTATTTCAAGTAGACAGGTTTAGCTACAGACCGACAAGTTTATCATCTTATGAATACATTAGGTTCTGTGACTGAGGTGAATCCATTTATTAAGCCTCCATTGCCTCCCTCCCAACGCCAAGGCATAGAGGTGGAAGCATAACTACTCAAGTACAGCTAACCAGTTAGGATCAGCTGTTGTTACTGCAACGGTCCCCCACATGGGGGATTAAAAAATGTCTTTGCAACATAATTGCCGCTGTGTAATTAATAACAAAAATCTGTCACCTTTTTAATAATAATACTACCATGGCAACAACCATGTTTTGACATTACTATGGCCTTAAGTGATTCGGATTATGACTGTAATTTAGTGTCATAACTCTGGAAGTTTATGATATGTATATCCAGACCAATATTTTGTGTTTTCTATTATTGAAACAGAATATATATATACATGCATATGTTATTTTCAAACAATTTCCAATATTTTGATGGTGCGTTGCCATAGTAATGGGGCTGGTGCTCACACCCACCATCGGTGTCAGTTTCAGACCAAACGGATAATAAGAATTATAATCGTGTACCTGACTGTCACCTTGAAAGCGCGCAACAGAATTGCACTCAAAAGAGCTGCTTGAAATAGATGTAATGCCTACTAAATATTTTCACGTTGTTGAATTACACATACATGTTATTTCCTATCTTATTACCATGGTAACAGCCCGAGTGGTCGCCCAGTTTCCACCTTTGTGACAGTCAGGGAGGATATGATATCCAGGGTCCTAGCTAACGTACAGGGGAAAAACCTCATTTCAGGTTGTGGATACCCTTACTTTATAAAGTGCATTGGATAGTTACATATTTTTTCACTAATATTTATTAATTCACCATAACATTTCTATAGCAACAACCATGTTTTGACATGACGGTGACTTCCAATGACTCAGATTTAGCTGATAGATAAACACCATTTTAGGGTGTACATACACCTGTTCTTTGTTTTGTGTTGATTAGTTGCAGAAATATTCAATTTTTATCATACTGTTTCTATAGCAACAGCCATGTTTTGACATGACGGTGCCTTCCAATGTCTCTGATTCTACTTGCAATCAAACGGGCACCCCAAAATACATATAGTTAGATGGTTACAATTTGTTTTTGTGATGTTGAATTATAGATATATAGTATTTTCTAAAATTCAATTCCTTGGTGTGTTACCATGGTAACAGCCCTAGTGGTCACGCCCACTACCAACTTTATGTAAAATAGGAAGAAAATGAGAGCTGAGGGTCCTACCTAACAGAAAAACATGATTTAAGATTGTGCAGACAGTTGTTTTCTTTTTTGTATTGATAAATCATTGATATTTTCCACAAATAACAGCATTTTGTGGGACCGTTTCCATAGCAACGGCCCTTTTTTGACACGCCCATGACTTCAAATGACTCAGATTGTGGTTGGAATCAGTGGGGCAGCTTAAAATACATATATTAGAGTCCTTACCATGTATATTTTATGCTGCTAAATGACAAATATACGGTATTTTCTAAATTCCAGTATTTCGTTATGTTACCATGGTAACGGCCCTAGCGGCCACGCCCATCATGAAATCTTTGGAAAACAGGCAGATTATGAGAGCTGAGGGTCCTAGCTTACAGAAAAACATGATTTAAGATTGTGCAGACAGTTGTTTTCTATTTTGTATTGATAAATCATAGATATTTTACACAAATATAAGCATTTTGTGGGACCGTTTCCATAGCAACGGCCCTTTTTTACACGCCCATGACTTCAAATGGCTCAGATTGTAGTTGGAGTCAGTGGGGCAGGTTGAAATACATATATTAGAGGCTTTACCATATATTTTATGCTGTTAAATGACAAATATACGGTATTTTCTAATTTCCGGTATTTCGTTATGTGTTGCCATGGTAACGGCCCTAGTGACCACGCCCACCATGAACTCTATGGAAAACAGGCAGATTATGATAGCTGAGGGTCCTAGCTAACAGAAAAATATAATCTAAGATTGTGTAGACACCTCTCTGTCTATTTCATACTGATAAGTTTAGATATTTTTCCAAAATATAAACTTTTATGTTACCGTTTCCATAGTAACGGCCATTTTTTGACATGACCGTGACTTTAAATGACCTAGATTTTGGTTTCAATCAATCAGGAAACTCAAAATACATATATTTAGATGGTTACCGGTCATTTTTCAAATTTCTGAATTAGAAATATTAGGTATTTTAGTAAATTCCTATATTTCCTTGATGCGTTGCCATGGTAACGGCCCTGGTGGCCACACCCACCACTAACTCTTTGGCAAACAGGCAGATTCTGATAGCCTAGGGTCCTAGCTACCAGGAAAACATCACAAATAATTGTGCCTAAGGGGGGGGGGGGGGGGGGAGGGGGGTCTACGTTGGCCCATAGACTAATTAAACAATACAGTGACTAGTCAACGCACCCGTACGCGCTCGCATAGAATAAGGGCCCGCGCGGAACCGAACTTGGAGTTGGGTTTTGCGCTAGGGGGTTTTATGTTTTCTCTTATTTTCATCATATTCCTTAAACCGTTAACCATTTGATGGCCTGGTAAAGTGTTTGTCAGGTTCATTTGATACATTCTAGCTGTACTCAGATTCTTCTATCATTTTTTTTTGCTGTTCATCTTTCCATTCGTTTCATATTCTCTTCCATCTTTCCTACCCTTCTATCGTCTATCGTTTGTTATGTTTTTTCATTTCATTATCCTTCTTACGTCTTATTTTCAATTTGAATGTTACTCGTTATCCTTGTTTTCATATTTCTCTGTATCTTTCGACGTTTTCCTTCTTCCCTTATTGTTCGTTTTTAGCCTGAAATCGGGAAAATCATACTGAGATGGACACTTTTTCAATTTGTCCCCTTGAAGACACCATTCACTTGGGGGGGGGGGGGGGGGGGGGGGGGGCTAATTTCTACCCAGGGCGCAGAAACGCGCTGCACAAAGACCCGACTTTTCAGTAAAGGCCTTCATCTCCTTATATATTCCAGGTGACCAGGTCTGTCTTTATTAATTTGTTTATAGACTAAAAGTAAAGTTAAGGACCGTCAGTTACCAGCTAGTGGCTACAGCCCACGAGACCAGCATTTGGATTTCGAGGGATGTTGGTCTTGTGGTCTATTGGACTCATGGGCCGTTTGTTTTGTTAGCTTTTTTTGGTTTTACTTTCTTCTTGCCAGTATTTTGTAATTAATGTCTCTGTTTGGACGGTATCGTGAGCTCTTGGTCTACTGGCCAGGTCCAGTATCCAGTCTGGCAAAAAAATGTACCCAGAAAATACAATACAGAACATCACAATAATTATTTAATATGTCATAAAGAAAATGTGAGAAAATTACAATGCCCCGACCAGGATTCGAGGGGCAGACCTGTCTCATTGGTAGGCCATTATAGCGTACGATGGACCTTGGTATGGATGTACCCCCTACGCTCGATGGAAAGAGAGGGGCTATATGTGAGATTGTTACTTTGCTTCGACGGGAGCCCGGATAGCTCAGTTGGTAGAGCACTGGTCATGTATCCAGGGTCCCGGGTTCGAATCCCGGTCGGGGCATTGTAATTTTCTCACATTTTCTTTATGACATATTCAATTTACTTCAATCCTATCAATTATGATATTTAATTAATAATTATTTACCACAAAAAAAAACAAAACAAAGAACATGAAATAATTCGTAAAATAGTGACATAGCCCCATAGACAAAAAAAAAACACTTCATATTTATAATGGACATATATGGAATAATAAACCTTTAAATATACGATGTCATCCTACAATAACCAGGTTTAAAAATGAATTAAAAACATGTATTTTAACCCGGTATCAAAATGCACATTAATTGCGTTATTTTGGACTCGTCTTTGTCCCCCTCCCATTCGAATTCCGCTTCTTATTGTATTTGCAATACAGTAGAATTTACAATGTACGATTTTATTTTATCGAACTGTATTGAGCTCGATGTACGACTGACATTTGATAAGTATGTAATCATGATACGCTCTTTACTATTTGTGAACCACATTTAAATAATCGTATGTATCCATGTATATGTATATTCATTATGTGTATGTATATGTATATGTGTATTTGTATATGTATTCAAAGGGGGACTTTTTCATTTCTTGAGGGGCGTTACTTTCAAGCCTTAGGTTTATGACTAACCCCTCCCATGCTATGACTGTTTTATTATTATGTTGATATGTTATTTTGTATTTGATGCATGAAAAAATAAAATCAATCAATCAATCAATCAATCAATAATTTGTGTCCGTCTAAGTATTCGGGATTGAATTTCATGTGAAACCTCTTGCCTAATATGTCCAATAGGCCTTCTTTGTACAATGTTGGGGAAGCTATTAGGAACAGGAGAAACAAGGTAGTTTTGCGACGGGGAGGGACAATCATTTGACTGTGTGACAGGAGAGTCCAAAATTTGTGGCTTTTCTTATAAATTCAGCACCTAGATAAAGTTGTCTCGACACTTTAGTTTGTTGGATTTGCTGTGCATACATATATGCCACGTTTAAGGTTTTTTTAAATACATAAATGTAAAAGAAAAAGTACCCAGTGTGCTCTTTTTCCACGGATAATAGCTAGTCTAGGTCTATTACACATTCGGAATATAGTTGGATTTTTCAAAACACAATTTATCCTTATATTGATCTATACATGCAGGTGACCGTATATAACATTGCTGTAGACGGCATCTATAACCCTGATGCAAAGGTTGACGTGGAATGTACTGTAAGTGAATGTGCTTTAGGCTTATTTGTATATGATACATTGTTTATATGAACTTTGCAAATTGTAGAGGGCAATTATAGACTTTTGATGTGTATTTTTCATATGTAGAGGTCAAGGTTTACTTGTTCAGTCGAGGTTATGTTTCAGTAATCTGATGGAATTTCTGCAAGGTGGATACAGCGATTTTGGGAAAGAAGGAAAATTTCTTTGGGAATTTGGAATACTGAAATACTTGGCCAGAGGTTGGTGGTTCTAAGAGTGGATATGTGCGCTATATAAGTCTCCATAATTATTCTTATTATTACTATTATTATTATTATTATTATTATTATTATTATTATTATGTGCAGGTATATGTGATCAATGGGTCACATTTATCCTCTCTAGTCTTCACTTTCACATTCAGTATTTCGGCTTATTGTGAGCAATAATCATGTTTATGATAACGGAGTCTAAACATAATTTTGCTTTACAGTTCATTGAGCACTTGAACAAAACACTGGATGAGCTGAAGAAGATTTGGGCAAGAAGAATAACCTATACCGTCGGGAAGATATGTGAAAACTGTCATAAACACGGGGACAGAGTCTTGGTACCACTGAACGACTTCTTGAGCTGTAGTCCTGAAGAAGAAACCATCTTTTGTCATGATTGTGGTTCTTCGATATCGGTTTCGAAGGTTCAACGATGCATCGGGCGTAGTGAGTCTATGTTTTAACGTTTGTATTTAATCTAATGGAATTGTACTCTTAACAATCTTACTAAAACGTAGAAAAGCATCCTTTGTTTATCTATGATAGATGATCGATACACATTTTCTTTGAGCTGGATACGAAAATAAAATAGATAATAAGATCCCTCCATACCAGCTGAAATTTTCTCCCTTTTTTCATGCAATTTCACTAATTTGTAATACATGTACATCATTTTGGTGGATGTATTGAAGGACACCCCAGTTAAAAAAAAATACCCCATGCCAGTACATTGACGGGCCATAAGACGATGTTGGTCCTGTTGACATGCAGCTAACTTTTCCGATAATTTAAATGCCCATACAGGTTCCAAAGAGACAAACACAAACAAAAAATGTTCATAAAGTAAAATATATATATCTGATTTTTGGCCTCCGATAAAATCAGTAATCTTTTTTTGCTCTGTAAATATTCAGGATCTGGCAGAACATCATCTGGAGATATGGTTTCTGCAGACAAGTAGGTTCTTTTACAACATTTTATTGTTTATATGTTTTAGTGGAAAAGACATAACTCACTGAAATAACAACTTAGACTGAATTAATAAGGAACTTTAGTTGGAACATGTTTTAGTCAACATTTATGTAAAATTATAATAATGGAGCCAGGTCGACTTTTTTCTTCTTTCTTGAGGCGATTAATTTTTTGAATTGTTCGGGAAGCGCAAACATCTCAGAATGATGCATAGAGAAGGACAGAAAGTTACATATGAGGCATTAGTTCTTTTTGAAGGGACAGTCAAACTTACAGAGGATCTTCATGTTGATTTCATTTCAATTGTTGCCAAATGTCACATGTCCTCATTGTTGTCCCATTATCCGAAACTCATAATTCATTTGACAATCGGATAATAAAGGTTACATCGTGATGTTCAGGGCCGTAATATGGACATGTTAACAGAGGGTATGGTGTCGGCGATAACACATGTGCAAAGTGTGTGTCGTATTGTATTTGTGAAACAAAATTAACTTCTTTTTGTAACCATCAAAGAGTCATCCCTTAAGCTGGGCTATATTGGTCGTTTTCGAATAGGAAGCCCCCCCCCCCCCATTTTTTAAAATTAATAAGCCCATGAACTTTCATATCTATTTCTTTAAACAAAAAAATGTGAATTGCTTACAACGCATATGGTATATGTACGGGAAAATGCCAGTTTTGGCTGCGTGGTACCCAATGGATAAGATTTCGCAAATTTGGTATCAAAAGATGCGGGAGACTCTTTGCTATAAAGTCATGAAAGAGCTCTATGCCAAAAAAAAAACAAAAAAAAAAAATCTCGAACCTATCGCGTTGAAGGAACGGGTTGCCCCCTCCCCCAACCCCAGTACTTTAAAGCGAAAGTCCAGTCCAAAAATTACTTGGTACTAATTGAAGCAGAAAAAATCAGACCTACAGATCAAAAAAGGTTTGAGAAAAATCTTGCAACTAATAACAAAGTTATGAATTTTGTAGTGGCATGAACAAGTAGGGAAAACAATGAAAATCACTAGACAAATTGGCAACTCAGTCATGAGCTTGTGACGTCATTGGCTCACAACTCACCGACTATTTTGTTTATGTTCATAATACAATTTTTTTTTCTTTGTCCAAAAATATGATATCCTCATGACCTGTGTCACAAAGTGACATGATTTAACCCAGGGAATAGTTATTTCTAACAAGACTTTAGGGAACAATGGGCTCTTAGGCTAGAGTGCACGTTTTCACTGGGAGAGCTATGTGTGTGTGATGTGTGCTTTTCAGTGGTACCTTGGGCAAGGAGCTATACATGTACCATATGAAATGTATGTTGCATGAGTTAGCTGCAGGGGAGAACATTTCAGCACTGGTCAAGGCAGGACCTATATGCTGAGTGCATGTGAGAGGAGCTAAGCTAGGATGCGCAGCATTAACCTTCTTTTGGTGCCATCTGGAAATTCCGGGCAAGCAGGCCAGGAGAAGACTCCTCTACAGCTCCCATCATGTTTTTTTAACCTGTAAGTGACATTTTTGTATTCTTTTTCATCTCTTTATTCATGTTTTCTTGTGTAATGTAATTTCACAAAGTAGGGCGTGGCATAGGTAGGGAAAGGCTACACAAGTAATAGGGTCCAGTGTATTATTGGAAAGCATTTCAGTTTAGTATTTTGTCAGCAATGCATTGGAATTAATCACTTTGTGAGCATTTTATATCTGTGTCAATATATATATTTATGTCGTTTTACAGCAAAGAAGGCAGAATATTGAATTTGTGATATTTGGAAGAAATAATGTGTGTTGATACTGCTCATTGAGTATTATTTTATAGATAGGCTAAAAGAGGCGGTTATATTGGGTTTTCTTTTGTAAAATGGAAAGGAAGATATTATTAACTTTACCAAATTAGTGTGCATTTATTTATCAGAAATTAGTAAATGGAATCGGAGATGTTTCATAATATTTTTCCTTGCTAAAAGGGGATGTACTATTTATAGAGCTTTAATAGCCATGGTAAGTACATGTATTATATACCCGTATGAAATATAGTTGATTATGTTGACATATAAGACATGTATTACCATTTTTAAGTATTCTCGATTGACTCATGTGGATATTATGTAGGCATAGTTGCAGTGGTAGGTAGCAAGATGATAATAGGATAATTTTTCTGATACAGCAGCCATGTGTCAATAATTTATGAATATATATTTAAATTATTAGATATACGTGTATGCTATAACCATTGGGTTGCATGTATTGTTTTCACAGCAGTCACATACGCGCTGGGCTCTTTAGACGATTCTGACTTCTGAGTGATTTCGACTTCAGGGTACTCTTTACACGACTCCCTACAATGGTTCTATCAGCTAGTTTCAAACTCGGAGTACGGCTACTCGTTGAGACGGTTACTTCTTCGTCCAGTACAGCTTAAATATAGACGACTGTCACTTCGGATAGCCGTGGACATTCTGTCGCGAGTCTACGCGTGACTGCTTAGTCGAGACATCAGCACATAGCGACAGACAGCGTGTTACTTCCAAAGGACTGTATAGATTCGCGAACGCTGAGTATTGTTTATATCTATAGAACAGTTTATTTGCAGTTATTACAAACGCTAAGGCATTTAAATTAGTACTTTTTTCGTGAATGATCAAAGGGCATATTGATTGTTGGTGAGCTCACGTCTTAATATTTGCAGTACTGCACCAAAAAGGGGTAATACTTTTCAATAGAAACATTGTAAGATTGTTTGAATAATATGCATTTATATATGAATTTCTTTGCTTGAATTTTAATATATTGTACATGTAAGATTACACGTCCTGGATATTGCTTGTTGATTGAAGAAGCAGGGTTTTTGTAATTTCATTAATAAATTGTGGTTGCAAGATTTAACCTATATAAATAATGAATGAACTTTTGTGTATTTCTTTGTGTGTAAATTCAAAACGAACACCTATACAAACAGAACTAGTTCATATCGCTAGACATAGCAAAATAGAGTGGTTAGATCTGACAACCTGAACCAACTTATATTTATAGTAATGTGTTTTGCATGTATACACTAATGCAGAGTAAATAATTTTCTGTAAAAAATCATGAAAATATGTTATTGTGTTTTTTTAACACATAGAAAATGAGTGATTATGAAAATTTTATATTATAAAATTTTATTCAATATTTTGGGGTTCGTGAAATAGTTTGTCAAGGTTTATACATGCCAAAACATATTCTATAGATATTAATTAACTTGGTTCAAATTATGTGAAAATCATATTCTTGGACAACATTTTCAGAATTTGTATTATTATTAGGGCCTATAAACAAAATAATTTGCGAGTTGTGAGCCAATGACGTCACAACTAACTCATGACGGAGTTGCCAATTTGTCTAGTGATTTTCATTGTTTTCCCAAGTTTTGCATGCCACAAAAGAAATCATAACTTCCTTATAAGATTTTCCTCAATGTTTTTTCATTGATGACTTAAATGAGAGAAGAACTCAATTGTTTCAGATGATTCAGAATCGAAAATAATCACTGAGCCATTGGTGTCGATCCCGGGAATATGGGGGTATATATCCCCCCCCCCAAAAAAAAAAGAGGTGGGGTTTGGTCTGTATTATACCCCCCCCCCCCCATATTTTTGGATAAAATATACAAGAATTATGATAATAACTTAAACTAATATACAAACAGACGATTGGTACTACAAAACTAAAAGATAACATTTAACAAATTCATAGTGACGAAGCTTTTCGACCTGCACTCATCGGGTCACAACGCAGGAATGAGAGAATACAAGAAAATACGAAAGTCAAGGAATGGTGTGTACAGCGACCCGGATATGATCCGGGCACGCTAAAATAATCGAAGAGCCTGTGCCACATCTTGCATAATTGTGCTTTTTAGCATAATTTTGACCCTCTTGGAATCTAGCATTATTCCTGGCATAATTTGGCCAAATCTAGCACATTTTCATTTGGATCTAACATAATTCTGAATTTTGGACTTTAAATAGAGAATTTGATTCTTTTTTTTTTTTTTTTTTTTTTGCTTGTCAGAATTTTGGACTGAAAATCGTTCCTAGGCGCCTGAGTTACGCTTTAAATGGATTTAGCATAATTTTTTATCAATTTAGCTTAATTTGGGACGAGATTTGGCATGATTCCGATTTTGAGCTGTGGCAACACTGGTGTATGGGCCTAATAAAGGCTTTTGCTAAACAGTCGGGTAACGTCGCGTCGCGTTGGTAGAAATTTTCGAACATTTTTCAGGAAGGTGTCTTCAAGGGGACAAATTGAAAAAGAGTCCATCTCAGTATGATTTTTCCCGTTTTCAGGCTAAAAACGACAAACAAGGGAATAAAGAAAACAATAGAAGGATAATGCAAAGAAAAACATGAACTATAAAGAGAGAATAGAAGGGTAGGAAGGATGGAAGAAAATATGATGAAAGGAAACAAAGAATACAACAAAAGGAAAGTTGGAAAGTAAAAATAAGTGGATGGTGGATGGTAGTCAGTAGACGTAAGTAAAGGTAACAAAACTAGATTAAATTAATTGAAGCTACTAACAGACTAATATAATGCTTACCTGTCACCATCTTCCCCTGACCCTGAGGCTGAGCTTGAACTTGAAGCCATCGTACGATGATACACCATCCCGGTGGCCTGTACTTTCACGGATGATGTCTGATGATGATGATGACGATGATCGTGACACAGTGCAAAGCACTTTACGCATGAAAAGATATGCAGCGTAGACCAGAGCATGACTAGCCTACACGTACCGTACGTGTATAGGCAGGCTAGGCCTAGTCTGCAAGCACAGACCCTAATTTGACACTTTATCAGAAAATCATTGTGTCTTGACAGAAGCCTAATTCAGCTACCTTCTGGTCGGAAGGAGCAGCTATAGTACATGGCCTATAGTAGTCTTACAGTGCAGGCACTCTTTTACGACTGACCAGGGTTTGTGCCTGCAAACTAGGCTAGGCTAGGCTAGGCTAGGCCATGCGCAGCTCAGGCCATTCCACGAATCCGGAAAACGTAAACACAGCTAAAATTATTAAAATTATTAAACATCTCTGTGTTTTCAATCCAAAGTTCAATAAAACAGTGATTAATTGAATAATTAATTAATTAATCCAACAATCGATTTATTCATGGCATAAGAAATCAAATAATTAATTCATGCTGCCATGCTGCATTCTTTTTCTTTTCTTTTATTTTTTTGCTGCTAAAAAAAAGATACCATACATAAAATTCCTGAAAAATGTTCGAAAATTTCTACCAACGCGACGCGACGTTACCCGACTGTTTAGCAAAAGCCCTAATGAATGCCCAGTCTACCTCAAATTACCTTGGCGAGGTAAAGTGTCTGATAAGTATGCGGGCGATATTAAGCATACAGTGTCGCGTTGTTACTTTGCCGTAGCTACGCTTGTCGTGTTCTCTACTAATAGAATGCTACCCGCAGTTCGCAAGGATGTACTGCCTTCCCCCCAAATGAGCAATGTCGTTTATAAGTATCACGGTATGAAGACGTCTACGTTGGCCGTACATCTCAGCTGGTAGCCGAGCACAGCCGAAGCGTAATTGCAAACCGCTGCTAGCGTCGCTAATGTTCAATGCCGCAATCACTGCGACCTTGCAAACGAGGAGACCTTAAAGGGTTTCTAAAATAAAAAATCAATTGCCCATTTTTCGTAGGAAGGAGTTATCAGGAGCCAAAAATATCTATCACACACTTTTTTATGAATTCAGTCGTATTTCATAATCATTTGAAAAGTACATTTTTGCTGATTTACAGAGTCATAAGCCCGCCCCTAAAAAAAAAAAACCATCGAAGCGACATCGTGATCTGTGACGTACGAAAAGTTAAGGAAAATATTCCACCCGCCTGTATACCGTGTATGCTTGCAGGCCTGGCAGGCCCAGCCCGGTACGCTGCCGAGTGCGAGCATGTTATTCACCGAATCGACCATTTACATTGCATATTTTCGTGTTTACTTGCTCACAATAACGTTGATTTGAGGACACAGTTTCATCAATTATGCCTAATCGGTGTATAGTTGCGGGTTGTAGCAAGACCCTTAAAGATAATAATAATAATTAACAATTCTTATATAGCGCATAACACTTTGCGGAGCATGTCTCTATGCGCTTAAAATGATGTAAGGGGGTGTAAGCCTACATCTTTTTCCTAAAGATGAAAATATACGGAAATTGTGGGTCGCAAAAGTAAAGCTCACGCGGGCAGAGTGGCAAGGGCCGGCCAAGTGAGTGGAGTACAATCTGCAGCGATCACGTTGCCGAAGATTATTTTGAGGATCATGGCCTGTATTCCGAATTTGGCATGAAGAGAAGGATAAGCTAGCTAAAAAATTCGGCTATTCCAACGATCAGACTTGGAGTCAAGTCTTCCAATCTGTTTTTCAACGACAGCAGCTGCAGCAGCTTCACCCGTAGACCGGAAATTCTGTCTCTCGTTCGTTAGCTAAGACGAGCTAACGAACGAGAGACAGAATTTTCGGTCTACTTCACCCGTAACTCCAGGGAGCTCCAACGCGTTGGAGCTCCCTGGAGTTACTTCACCCACGGCCCTTCACCGTATTCTGCGAGGGGTTCAAACATATAATATGGTCGAATTTCCCCTTGCCACTCGAGCTTCTTTGCCTTCGGGGTCTGATAAATCATCTGATAAATCAGAGTTCGTATCTGCATGGCTCAGAAAAGTCCTCCAACTCGGATCGCGGGCACTTTTCCTCTCTCTATATAAGTTACTCGAATTCAGCCAAAATCTAAGTCAGTACTACTGTACTATGTAAAGCGAAGTAAAAAAAAAAGCCGTAAGTGAAATAAACAAAACAAAAACGTTCACCAGTCGCTATGTACGAGGGGAACATAGTCACTGCCGTACTAAAGATGTGTAGGAAATTATACAGACAGACGCATAAAACGGCTGTGCACGCGTTTAAGACCAATGCAAAACTTTGGTTCGGCAAGCTCAGATGAATGAGAACATTGTTCAAAAGAAAAGCTAAAAAACAAAACAAGAGCTGTATATTTGGGCAGAAGCATTTTCTGATCTTGTAGAAAATACATGTATATTGCTAATGATTATTCACTCCCAAGATTATATTGATTAATTTCCTTTTTTCATAAATTGTCCGTTGAACAGAGGGGTCAAATACCGCATTCTGAGTACAATATTATATGCTGCAGCCTGCAAATCTTGTGCCTCTTACTCTTCATACGTCACTTGGGGGTTAGCCAATCAGCTCACGAGTTTAAAGGAACGGTCCCAAAACCTCTACTTTTCCCCCTTTTTCGCCAAAACGAAACATAATTTGGACAATTGATTGGCAGATTCGTGATTAGAAGACAAAAATACATGGAAAGAGCATCCATTTTCTCTCTAATTTAGTCAACCTTTAATGAAGCATGGCTTGTAAGATAAGGTCCCTACGGAATAATATATTTGACTAACGGGTACATTAAGTCGACACCTAACAATGCAGTTTATTTCGTGATAATAGCGACCCCTACATTAGGTCGACAGTTGGTACATTAAGTCGACAGTTGAACAAAGAAAAAGAACAAAAACTGTCCTCCTAATGTACCCGTTAGTCGTTTATATATATATATAAGAACAAAAGAAAAGAAAAGAAAAATGGTAATAAGAAATACACAATATTAAATGGAACAAGGGTGACTATGTACAATGGGGGCAAGGGAGATTGTTTTTACATCACAAGACGAGGATAGGAATGAAAGGGGGGGGGGGGTGGAAAGGGAAGATAAACATATAACAAAAGGTTACGTGAGACGACAAAAGACATACACAGGCACAAGACAAAAACGTGACAAGAAGACAGAGGGCTTTCAAGAATGAAATACATTAATACATCCTTTTTAAAGGAAGTCTGGTATGAAGGTATATGCATTTGTAATGTATCATACAGGACTTACTATCAGTATAACATAAAATACATATCGTAATATTCATATGAATCTCGGGAAACTACTTGGGTTTTCCCAAAGCAATGATCCGTGACCTTTGACCTGAATAATATATTTATGATAATAATTAATTATTGGAATAACCTCGATAGTGCGGTAGCGGTGTAATTTGCCTTGTAGTCCAAACAACAGCAACGACGGAACTTGTCTACTAAAGTACCATCGTGGAGGCAAGTGAAATAATTCTTTTAGCATTCAATTCTCGTCATCGCTCTCTCACATCCTGGTATAATACTATTGAAATTCGAAAATCGTGTGGTATGACGGTGGTGGTGGTGGTGGTGGTGGTGGAAGTACATTACAGATTACAATCTCTCTGTCTGGTAAAGTGGTAGGCTATTTGTTCGGCATGTCGGACATGGCATAGCTCTGCCGCCAGCGCTTAGCGGCGGAGCTATATCTGATCTCTATAGAGTAAGTTGAGTTTAGCATAGCATTTATATTGGACGAGAACGTGAAAAATTGTGTATGACTGCTACATCATTACATGGTCCTAAATTGTTCCTAGTGGTCAATTATTTACTTTAAAAACCATAATAATAATCATCCGATCAGCTGCAATTTTACGATAACTGTGCAGGCCTGCATATCCTTACTATAATTTGGCTAATGTGTGTCTGTCTGTCCGTCCGTTTGTTTGAAAGCGCTTTTCTCCGTGATTTTCCACTCAAACGAGGTGGGGTTTTTTTTAAACGTGGTTAAATTGTTCCCAGATTGTCATGAGGGTTGTTTGTGGTATTTTGGTCGTATTATTTAAAGATTTTTTACAATTTCGTAACTTTCTTTGGCAGACCCCGAGTAAAGCTTCGAAGTTCCCAGTCCTGTCCACCTTTTTCGGGTCAGCGAAATTACATAGGCATAATAAGCTTGCACTGTGCACCGTCTATTCACGTAAGGCTAAATGCTGAGGAATGAACTGTCGCACTGCGTGTACATAGATCTACACACTCGGCATTCAGCAAAGACTTTAAATAGTATCAAGACAGATTACTCTGACCTACTTTCGTAGTACATTTTGGAGGCGTAAATTACTGTGTTAAAAACAGACTCTGAAAAATGCGTTCGCCATAGGTATAACACGTGAAAAGATGTCTCATTTTTTCTTTATTTCACTCTATCTTTTTCAAGTCTGATTTTTGTACGAGAAAAAGGATGGATAGTTCAAAAACATTTTTTGTCAATAAATGCCGCTATGAATCCCTTGTATCATGCCTGCTTTTTGACAAAGTCATCTGCCATAGGGTTAACACGCAAAAACCGGGATTTTTGAATGATTATGATTCCCCAAGAATAAAATGAAAAATGTGCCTTGAGTAAAATTTAAAGCTCTGAAAATGTATAATTAAGACTCAACTAGTTGAATAGACCCCGCATAAATCCCCGGGAATATGCATGCTTTTGACCCTCAAAAAGTCTCGCCTGCCATAGGTTTTTTAGGAATTTTAGGATGATTATAATTCCCATAATTTTTATTTGAAAATATAAAAATGTGATTTACATGAAATTTAAAACTCTGAAAAGGTATAATTGAGGCTGGATGAGTCCAATTTTTTTTTTGCCAATATTTTTTATCGATGACCTAATGTGGGCGTGTACCGATCACGTGAGATCGACGACATCCAATGACATCGTGCGCTAGCAGACGACCATGTAGCAGACGTACGTCCGCCCTAAGGCAAGCCCAGCCTAGCCAGTTATAAGAAACTCTAACTAAATTCCAGTGCACTATTATATTTCTAATGTACCAGAGGCAAAATTGTTAAATTAAATTCATAAATTCGTATAATCAATGTTCTATCACCCCATTACGCCGAGCCTAATGGCTGATGTTAGACTCTTGTTGGCATGCAAGCAGCATGGAATAGCTGAGTGGAATAGGTGCATGGACCATGATAGGTGTCTAGCACTATCTAGGCTCGGTCTACCCCTCTGCGATCCCGATCGAGGTGGTGGCGTTGCCGATGGAACTATGTCAGTTTGCCAAAACTTGGCTCATCAAGGTTTTTTTGCTTGCTGTTCGTCGTTTACTTGTCTTTGTCGGTCTCTCGGGGCTGTCGGTGCCAATGTAGTGGGAGGGGGCTTCTGAACCCCGTTATGGATATGAGTCTGACACTGACATTCTATGATAAGGGCGAATGCAGGATATAGTAAAAGGGTGGGGGCACAAAAGTAATGCAGGGCTGTCAACTTTGGGGAACTGCTTGAAGGGAAATTTGTATTTTTTCTTCTCGCCAGCCCTCCGAAAGTTGCTCAGTGGACGGGGTGGAGTATCAGATGTTATGGGTCCAGTTTTCCTCAAATTCTCTGACAAGAAAAAAAAAGTTCAGTTCTAAAAGGGGGTATACAAGTTACAACTTACTTACTTACTGCCCGTTATGCCTCCTGGCATGTAGGGCAGCAACAAAAGCTCTCCAATCATGTCTGTTCTGGGCTAGTTTGTGGATTGATGTCCAGGTCTCTTTCAGGGTCTTCATCTCATCCTCCACTGTGCGTCGCCAAGTGATTTTCGGGCGTCCTCTCTTTCTCTTTCCTTCTGGTGTCCAATGCAGTGATGTTCTAGTAATGTCAGTAGTCTCCTTTCTCAAAACATGTCCAATCCATTTCCATCTCCTTTTCATTATTATATCTTCCATTCCTTCTTGACTGCATCTAGTGTATAGCTCCTCATTTGAGATAGTATTTGGCCAAAATATACGTAGTATGCGTCGTAGGTTCTTAGTGTGGAATACTGACAACTTGTGGACATCTTTCTTTGTCATTCTCCAACATTCACAGCCATATAGGAGTACCGATAAGACACAGCTCTCATATATCTTGAGTTTAGTGTGGATGCTGTATTGCTGGGATCTCCATATATTACTAAGCATGCTAAATGCATTTCTAGCTTTATTAAGTCGGTTCTTAATGTCCTTTCCAGCTCCTCCATCATTCCTGACAGTGCTGCCCAGATAAGTGAATTCCACAGTAAAAGGAAGATCTTCTCCATTCACTTCAATGGTTGAGGGGTTTGCAATATTTAGAGTCATTACTTGCGTTTTCCTTTGATTAATTTTCAGTCCAACCTGTTGTGCATACTCACTAAGACGAGATGTTTTTTCTTGCATGTGTTGACGTGTGTGTGACACAAGAGCAAGATCATCTGCATAGTCCAGGTCTTCTAATGTCGTGAAGAGGGTCCAACGTAGGCCTCTCTTCTGATCTGCGGTCGTCTGCCTCATCACCCAATCAATTACTACATTAAAGAGTAGAGCAGACATTACGCACCCCTGTCGAACTCCTGTTTTCACTTGGAAGTTAATGTCACTGTTCCCAACACTGCATAAAAAGTTGTCATAAAAACTCTTAATAATAAGTACGAGTTCATCAGGAATTCCATATGAGCGTAGTATTTTCCAAAGACTATCTCGATGGATACTATCAAAGGCTTTTTCAAAGTCAACAAAATTAATATAAAGCTGCCTTTGCCATTCTGTGCACTGCTCAATGATGTTACGTAAAACAAAAATCTGATCTATGCATCCTCTTCCTCTTCTGAAACCTGCCTGTTCATTCCGGAGGTACTGGTCAACAGCATTGGTCAATCTGTTCATTATAATTTTCGCCAATATTTTACTTGGTATTGAAAGAAGAGTGATTCCACGCCAATTACTGCAATTCCGTAGAGACCCCTTTTTGGCAATTTTACAATAATACCAAGAGACCAATCATTTGGTACTTTCTTGTTAGTCCATATATTAAAAAAGAGTGGTTGTAGAATGCTAGCTGTCAACTTTGGGTCAGCTTTTAACAACTCGGCATTAAGATTATCTTGTCCTGGGGCTTTCCCATTCTTGAGAGTCTTGGTCGCCCTTACAATTTCGTCTTTAGTTGGTGGTTCTAAACTAATATCCAAGTCAGCTTCTGCATCTTGAGCGACAGCCTCTATCTCTGGTGGTGGTCGATTCAAAACTTCATTAAAGTGCTCTGCCCATCTAGCTTCCCGTTCTGATTCAGTTGTAAGGAGCCTTCCTTGTTTATCCTCAATGGGTATATCAGTTTGACCTCTGTATTTACCGCTGATTATTTTCGTCAGTTTATACACTTTCCCTTGCTCCCCTTTCTTTGATGCTTCTTCTGCTTGTGTCCCGAGGTTTTCCATGAAAGCTCGCTTATCTGCCCTGGATTTCCTCTTCACAGTTCTGTTCGCCTCTTGATACTGAAGCTTATATCTCTCTTTCAGTCTATCTGATTTTGCATCCATGACTTGTTTCTTCACTCCTCTTCGAGTCTCAATGGCTTGCCATGTGTCATCAGAGAGCCACTCTTTTCTATCCTTCTGTTTGTAACCAAGAGATGCTTCACTTGCTTTCAAATATGCTTGTTTGACATGATCCCACGTAGTGTCTACATCATCTGCATATGCATCTGTTTCCTGCTGAGTATCATGTTGATCAGACAGTAGCTGGAATCTATTCTTGACCTCCAGAACAAAGGACCTTCTTATTTCTGGATCATGAAGCTTTGTGACATCGAACTGCTTTCTGCCTTGTTTCGTTCGGCCGGCTTTCCTGAGTTTCACCTGTACAGTTGCTAACACCAAGTGGTAGTCACTAGCTACATCTGCTCCTCGCATCACTCTTACATCAAGTAAGGAATGTCTCCATGTGCCATTAATCATAAAGTGGTCTATCTGATTCTTATCTCTCCCATTTGGTGAGTTCCACGTGAGTTTATGAATATCCTTGTGTGGGAAAAGTGTTCCTCCAACAACCAGGTCATAGTTAGAACAAAGTTCCACCAGCCTTTCACCATTATCATTCATAATGCCACATCCTTGTCTGCCCATGGCTCTGTGATAGCCTGTATTGTCTCTTCCAACTTTAGCATTCAAATCTCCCATCGCAATTTTCATATCATGCTGTGGAATAGTATTTAGCTCTGCTTGTAATTGCTCATAAAATTTATCTTTAGTTTCCTCAGCACTGTCATTGGTTGGAGCATAACATTGAAGAATGGTTGTATTAATCTGCTTCCCTTTCATCCTAAACTTCATGAGTCGACTATTTATTGGTTTCCATTCCAATAAACTCTTTTCCACACCTTTCTTTAAAATAATGGCTACGCCCTCTGTGTGGTGGCCATCATCCCTCCCAGAGTACAACACTGTCTCGCCGGTATTGGTGCGGAGACGTCCTGAGCCGGACCATCTACATTCACTCACACCAAATATGTGTAGGTTATAACGGTTCATCTCTTGTATAACCTGAGCTAATTTCCCTGTCTCGCACATTGTACGCACATTCCAAAACCCGATTCGGGTTTTCTGTTTGGCATGAAGAACCTCCTCCATCCTGTCAGTGGCTTCCTTACGGCTTTCACCATTGCCATTCATCCTGGTATCAGCTGATACACCTGGAAGCCCGTCATGCCTGGTTATAGTTGCTTTTGTTGCTGTTTCCGTAACATAATCTTTTTTACAGGACAGGGTTGTTAACCCTGAGCCCAACCCCCAACCTGGAGGACCAGGGATCACATTTTGTCTGGTCTCTACCCCTCGACCTGTCCAGCTTGGGTGACCCTACCAGGAGACGAATCTCCCGCTGGCATAGCTCTAAGGGTCACTGAGACACGCAAGCTCCCACGACCAACTTCAAGGTAGTGATCCGTCGGGGAGACAATTTAAAAAACAATGCCCCCTAAATCCGCCACTGATCCATGCCCGGACTATCACGTCAGTCTTGCGGGGTGGGCATTTTTACAAGCTTAATAGAACGACATTGTTAGCCTCGTGGGCTCCCAAACTACATTTGGTGCTCGATCCGGGTTTTTCAACATTTTAGGCAAGAGCCCGTATGCCAACTTGGGTTTCAAAAAGGGGGCCGCTGCAAATTCGCCCCCCCCCCCCTTGATCCGCCCCTGCTATTCTGTCATGGATGTGAAGAATA
This sequence comes from Heliocidaris erythrogramma, assembly GCA_025617745.1. NCBI lineage: Eukaryota > Metazoa > Echinodermata > Echinoidea > Camarodonta > Echinometridae > Heliocidaris > Heliocidaris erythrogramma. The sequence goes on from CM046860.1 coordinate 20,680,156, forward strand.
TGATTGCATAATGTTGGTGGTCGATCTCATTAAATTGAAAGATTTGGGGAAAAGCAATAAGAGATAATTATTTTTTCCTCAATTCTATTGGAGTCATTTTTTACAGATCGGTGGTAAGAGAGTATATGAGAAAAAATGAGAGGGGGAGGAGAGAGAGAGCTGGGGCCAAACTCATGGGGTATTCCTACAAAGACAGAATAGGACTGGTAATAAATAAACTATATCATCAGCTGCTATTGTTGGTTACTAGTTAATTCAATTCAAAACACGGAGGCCATTTCCCCCCTTTTCGTACAATCCCTATTGCGTTGGTGATGGCTTCGGAGCAAGCCCCTATACTGTTTTCTTCGCCTGTCGTCTCAAATTTCTACAGCAGAATATTATAAATAACTTACCGTAAGTTAGTTATATTGGTGGCGTATCCAGGAATGCATTGGGAGGGGGGCGGGGGGCGGGGGCGCTCCCGCCTGACGAACAAATATTATAAATAACTTACCGTAAGGTATATTGGTGGCATATCCAGGAATGCATTGGGAGGGGGGGGGGGGGGGGGGGGGTGGGCTCCCGCCTGACGAACAAACAAAAATCATCAGATGCATTCTATTTTGAATTTTAAGACATGCAAGGAAAAAGAAATTATCACAGTTTTCAGATTCTTTCTGTGCGGGGAGGGTACACATTTCCTTTCATTCGATGTGTAACTAAGATATGTCAGATTTGGATATTCATGGGTATGCTACCAATAAAAATAAGATATCTTGGATACACCACTCTTAATTTAATTCTTATATTTATAAGGAATTGCACGCAATCTCATTTTATTAAAGCCTTTTTTGTCTTGACTTTTAAGGCTAATAAATTTACATTACAGGTCTATAATCCCCCTATAATTTCCATAAATTATATATTCTTACGTAATAGAAAAATAAAGATTGCATTTCATTTTTCTTAAATAACTTTTTTCGACATTCCCGTCAGATATTGCAGTGTACGCTCATATAGAGCTTAATATCAGGGAACATGTTTGGACCCCCCCCCCCCCCCCATCACATAAAAATTAATAGAAATTTCACAGCAAATAACTTTAACAAAAATACAAACATCTAGTCCTAGCCCCACCCCCCCCCCCAACTCTATCCCTCTCCTCCCTGGTGCAGTTAGAGTTGATTCCTATCTGTTTTGGGGCATAAGTTTGTATTTGAAGGGACAATATCAAGATTATGCCCTTTAGTTACGGCTTTACCAAAAGCGATGTCCAGAAAAAGAAGAAAAAATAAAGAAATAAAAATACAAACATCTTGATTAAGACTATAACCTTTCACTCTGGGTCGATCGACATATACGCGTGCTTTAATTCGGGAATGAGCACTCTTTGTATTTAAAGGCCCGGTCCCACTGCACTTACGGATGCAAAGAGGATGTAAAACGTTAAAAAATCTTGCCATCCGTTTGGAAAACGCTATGCATCCGTTGTGTACTCATTGCATACGTGTTTCATACGCTCTATCCATCGAGCATCCGTCCACTGTGATTTCATCCGCGCACAAAGTTTTGAGCTGCACAAAACTTTTAGAACGGACATGACGGATGAACTTTCCGCCGTGTACGATGTAAATCCGCTACATATACGAGCAACAAACGTTCTATGTCCGTTATCATCCTCTGGGCATCCTCGCAACTCACATCCGCTGCAGCTGAAAACGGAAAGAGGGAGGAAAGATAAGGTACATGGAACGTCTATACATCGTTAGTAGCACGGAAATAGAAAGGATGTAAGCGTATGCATCTCGTATATAAAGTATTCAAAACGGACAAAGCGTTTGTATCTGGGATGTATCTCGTATATTTCGGATGTCCTCCACTTCCATCCGCTTTCATCCGCTAGGCTTCCGATGAACATCCGTTTAACATCCCCGCTACATACTACCCACGTCCGTTCTTTTCCGTTCTGTTTTCGCAAATTTTGTCCATTTCTGAAGCGGATGAAAACGGATGGAGCCACCCCCGAAATTTTGCTCGTCCGCTGTGTCCTTTTTGCATACGTTTTGTGTCCATCGGCCAGTGGGACCGGGCCTTAAACTCAGTCAGTGTGTTTCCGTCCACCTCCATGTGAATACATGTACATGGCAACATGGCATGGTTGTACATGTTGCCACTAACGTCAGATCTAATCTGAAAATTGTTCAACATTCAGAAATTGCCGGTTCTAATGCACATCTAGAACTTCAAGTACAACTAGTACCTAAATTTAAGTCACATCGGACATCGGGAACGGCTCCGAGATTTCGGCTTCGATGTCGAGTGGATTGGGGGGGGGGGGGGGGGTATGGGGGTCCAGTTTCCCTCCATATTTCTCTCTTTTTCACGATGCATACTTTTCTCCAAAGGGGGGGGGGGGGGGGGGGGGGGGGTTACAGGCCGGATGTGCCCCCCAAAAAAATCCGCCACAGATCTAACATACACCTGTAAATATTGTTATTTATTTGAATGGAAACTGAATATTGTATTCTAATAAGTGAAGATGACCATATAACGGTGCTTAAAAGATGCACGATTTCCATATAAGATATACATTTTCAGTGTATATTATGTTCTAAGATTTTTATCAATTCCTTCAATGCATAACTACTTAACCTGCCAGGGAAAAAATATCAGAAACCTAAACATGCCAGTGGAAGCATCACAGCAGCTAACCCCCCCCCCCCCCCCCCCCCCCCCTCTCTCTCTCTCTCTCCTGTATTCTTTATAATTTCTATCTTTCTCCCTGCATGTCTATTTTTTTTTCTCTCTCTCTCTCACTCATTTTCCCCACCAGTTTCCCACTGTTTCTCCCTCTTACTCTCTCTCTCTCTCTCTCTCTTCTTTCAACATTACACAGTACTTCTCGCTTCTTTCAAAATGACATTATATATGATTCAGCAACCTTTAATTGGAGAACTACAAACAAATGCAATCTGTTGTACATTGTAGGGTACATATACTTACACATTTACTTTCGACTTAATACATAAAATGATAACATTTTTATATTACTATAATTGCCTCTTGACTGCTTACTAAATACACGGTATTACAAACACATTTTTTTTCCATTCTATAGTTAGATTTTGATTTCACTCCGCAATGATATTCAAGTTCTTCCCCCAGTTTAACCCCTTATGCTAATCAAATTAAACCTACCTATATTTGAAGAGAAGTCTGCTATGAATCGATTGTTCAAATATGTTTCATCAACAAACTAATTGCATTTCAGTGTGAATTGGGTACTTGGGCTGTACATAGGAGAAGACCCCCCCCCCAAAGGTGCAACGGGTAATTTTTGCTAGTACTTCTAAAGGGCCGGGGAGTAACGGCCTTGTGCATGGATGCATCCTACACTTTCTTTTGCTGGATCCAACATCATGATTTGTTGCATCTAAGCAGTTAAAATAGGCACAAAGTGAATTCTTTGGCGAGTGCAAAGAATTATTATAACTGGTGATTTAGTGTATGCCAATCAAGTAACTGAAGTTTAATGTTGAGGTGGCAAACCGCGTGAAACTTAATAAAATGGTTAAAAGTAAAATCAATCTATCAAAATTTATCAAACGAAGGCACTGGCATAGACAGCCACTAAAACACGTCAAAGTTTTCGCGCTTCGCGCACGAAGGGGGAGGGGGGAGGGGGGGACATAACTTTCCTCTCCCTGCACCCACCCCTGTTACCAGGGGTGTCGATCCCGGGGGAAAGGGGTATATATATCAAAAAAAAAATTGAGGTGGGGGTATGGCCTGTATTATCACCCCTATATTTTTGGATAAAATAAATAAGAGTTATGATACATTAACTTAAAACTAATATTTATAATACAAATTATTATCCAAACTCATGATGTTTGATATTGAAATACCATAACATTCTTTAATGATTAGAAGTAAGAAAATAAGAAATGCCATAATTCCAATGCGAAAATATCGAAGAAAATTCGTTCGCTCGCATTGTTATTCTCAATTCAGGGGTTCCGTCCATTGGCCTAGATCCGTGCATTCCTTCTTTTCATTAAAAACTATTTTGGGATGCTCTAAAATGAAAGTTTCATAGACAGAATTTTGAAAAATTCCCTGCTGTAGGAGGGTCTCTTCGCCCAGAGGTTTATCTAGGGGGCGGGGAAAAATGCCCCGGGCAGTACTTGGAGGGGGCGCAAAAAACGCAAAGGAGAGAAAGGGAAAATAGGGGGAAATGAAGAAAAATCATAATCTTTAAGGATCACACGCCCCCCAATCCGCAGGGTAAATGCACTAGAAATCTAGTTTTGAAGGTTTGAAATGCGAATATTTTCCAAAGCTCGGTCGCTTTGCTCCCTCCCATAATTATTTTCTTTCAGGACCTCGTAATGTCGCTCCCCAGTATATAGTTCTTAAATAGCTTAAAGGGTTCAAACAGTTTGAAAAAATAAAGATGTAATTGCTTTGCTCGCTATATCATGTAAGTTTCATATGACTCCTGCTAAATATTGCGCTCCCAATGTAGGATAAAATGTATAAAACAGCATTTGCAAAGGTTCAACTTTTGAAAGAAACCTCAACTTCAGGTCGCCTTGCTGAATTTCTTGACTCTTTCTCAAGCCTATAGGGTTTTCATTAGTTCTGCTCCCGATTGTAGAAGTGAGTGAATAGAAACCGTTTATCAATGTATAAAATTCGAGCTTCACTACCGCTCAACTGCGGTGGTTAAATGCGAAATTTAAAATTGTTAAAATTGTTAAAGTTGAAAAATGTGCCGCTCGGTCGCTTTGCTCCCTCGCTTGTGCAATAACGTAGATAAGTTTGGGCACACGGGGGAGGGGGCGCCTAACTTCATTGTTTGCCCCGGGCGCCATAATCCCTAGACACGCCACGGGCGTCGAACTATAACTTTCCGCCTAATTTTTTTTTGCTAAAACGTCAGAGCTTTCTCCCCTTCCCTGCAAAACCCCTGTTACATAGAGTGCAATATTGCGTCCAAGTAATTGATAGGGAGTCCAACTATAACTTTCCGCCTAAAAAATTGTTTGCTACAAGCCGTTATCTTTCTCTCAAAATTTGCTAAAACGTCAAAGCTTTCGCGCTACATACAGTGCAATATTGCGTCCAAATGACTGAAAAGCAGCCAGGGCGTGGAACTAACTTTCCGCCCCCTAAAAAAGTGTTACGAGCCGTTATCTTTCCCTCAAATTTGCTAAAACGTCAGAGCTTTCGCGCTGCGTACGGGAAGGGGGAAGCTCCCGCGCTCCCTGCAGTGCAGTATTGCGTCCAAATAACTGAAAAGCAGTCAGGGCGTCCAAATAAAACTTTCCGCCTCAAAAAATTGTTTGCTACGAGCCGTTTATCTTTCTCATAAATTTTTATAAAAGGTCAGAGCTTTCGCGCTTCGCGTGGTAGGGGGAAACTCCCCCTCCCTGCACCCCCCCCCCCCTGGGGAGCACGCTATGCGTGCTCATCACCAATTTCGCACTCTTCGCGTGCCCCCACAACCGCCCCCCTAAAATGAAATCCTGGCTATGCAGTTGGATCCTTCACGTCTGCCCCCCCCCCCCCCTATTGAAGAATCCTGGCTATGCCTGTGAACGGAGGTGAACGAATTAGGTGTATATATACAGGAACTAAAATAAATTGTATAATAAATATGTTTTCGTTTTTGTACGATGCAAATTTACGTCAGCGCTGACTGACGGCTGACGGCTTATGCTATTTGAGAACCTAACACACCTTGACAAAACATGCAGAATGTAACAATGTTATCAAGGATTTAAATTCAAACAACATTTTTAGAGTATGGTGTATAGCCTTTACCTTTCGAATTTGCATGATCTTGAAACACCTCATAAATACAGAGAAGATCAGAAAACATTGTGTGGTGCTGAATTTGTCCACAGTCCACAACTAAACAACTTTTCAGGGTCAATTGATCTGCCTTCTTCACATTTTAAGTTAGACAGCACTATTTTCCTTTAGAGACGTTTTGATAAATATCAAAGCAGAATATTCTTGAAGTCATTATTTGTTCGTCATCAAATTTACTGACACATATAATTTGCTAACATTTTGTTAGAAAAAATTTGTAGTTGCGTTTTATTCTCTGATGAAAAATTTATTTCCCATTTTTCTTCCTTTCTGTTTTTTTTTACAAAAATGACAGAATTTACAAAATGGCGTCGCCCATAGGAAACACAGAAATTGAAGCACTAGCCAAAGGTATTGGCATCAACACCAAGTTAGACCAGTTAGGACTCAATCTAGGCTACGAATATGAAGCCATAGATGTATTCAAGGCAAACAACCGTTCAAGCGGTAGAGTTACGTGTGAAGGAACCAAGGAAATGCTTAAAGATTGGCGTAATGAGACCCCTGAAGAACAGCAACGGCCAATCCTCATGAAAGCACTGGAAGAAGCAGGACTGGTCAGACTAGCTCAACGACATTTGGGAGGTATGATTACAAATTATTTTTAATCCATAGTTGAACTGAGAAATGGGAATACTATTGTATTTTATTGTGCTGGAAACTCTGAAAAAGCTGGTTTAGCTTTTTACCCAGTATTGAGTAAATCTATAGTGTGTGTTATGTTTCCCTAACCTTTCATCGTTAATTTTTGTGCCTTTTTTTTGGTTAATGTTTAGAATGTTATTGTTTCTTTTGCAATTAACTTGCAAAGATTAGGATAACTGTTTGTTCTCGTCTCTGTTAACATTTTACGCGCAGTCATGTGCTATATGAAATTTTGCAAATTTGTCCCCTTTCACTTCACATCATTCTCTCATAACCCCTCTCCGTCTCTCTCTCTCTCGCTCTATTTCCCCCATCTCGCTCTCCTTTTCTGTCTCCCTCTATCCCGCATTAGGACCTACTTCCTATCACTGTGCCGGTGCTATCCCTTCTTAATCATCTTTCTCATTTATCTCATCGCCCCTTTATGATCTTCTTTTTTACTCGAGGTGATCAGTTGTTGTTAGGAAATATATATGCATCTATCGAAATTGATTTTTTTTTAATTTTGTGTTGTTGTTGTTGGGTTTTTTGTTTTGTTGTTGTAGTTTTGTTTTGTTGATTTTTTTTTTTTTTTTTTTTTTTTTTTTGGGGGGGGGGGGGGGGGGTCATTTTAATCTTCCTGAATAGCTTATTTGCATTCTTGGAGGAGAGAATAGACCCCAAAAGATCTTAAAAGTTTACTTTGTAGATGAATCTACAAAAAATAGAATCATCTCAATGCTGCTTTTAGCCTATGTGTAATGATATTCTGACCTTCTGATCGTTGCACTATTAATATAGTAAAAATGTTCTTCTTTATTTTTAAATGGGATGGCTCTTTTTTGCATATTATATTGTGCAATTGCAAACACTAACCGGCACTCAATGCAAGGGTAATCTAATTGGTTCGCTGCTGCTCAGATGATGTTATATACCTTATTCTATTAAAATAAAGAGTAGCACAGCATTTTTAGGATATGAAACAAATGATGAATTTGTGGAGCATACAAGGTATGGTATTTTAGTGTACGTTTACATAGCATGGCAAGGAAAGCAACTAAATCTAAATCTAGACCCTTCCAGAAAAATAAAGTAAAGAAAAGAAACGAAACAGCACCAAATTTTAAGATGATTTAACTGGAAATTATGTGAACCATTGTCATTCACATTCTGAGAGATTGCTCTGTGTATAGGTTTTATGTAGAGGAAAGCTCATCATAGATGTAGGAGTCACCAATACCATAGGGAAAAAAAATCAGGAAAATTGCCTTTCCTGCTTTTCTTTGTCAGCTGCATTTAATACGATATTGAATATATTTCACATCCCTTTAACATAAAGGCGATTAATGTGAAAAATTAGTAGGTCTAAATATTTTTAAATTATGAATTGATTGTGGAGCTCCAAAAAGGTGGAACTCTGAAAGTGCAAATATTGAAGGTTGGCAGGATACCATTGATCATAATATCAAATCAAAAGTATTGTAAAAGTATCAGTTATTGGTGTAACATAAAATCGTTAGTCCGTTTGTCAATATGTCAATTTATATGAAGTTCTTTATTTCATAATGACCTCCATGTATCTTTATAAATGAGTATGGATATTTAATACTTGCATTATTTCTCAGGGGAAAATTTCCGTTTTTTATTTTTTTTAATTTTTTTTTACAAATTGTGTAAACTCGATGGAAATATCAATATTTCCTTTCCCAAGATTTGTCTACCTAATAAATCATTTTGATCAGCAAACCAGCTAACTCTAGTGATTAGTTCAGGCCTGTTGATAATTGGAAACTGAGGTGTTTGATTTGATTTAGTCTACAACAAAAAAGTAACCCACTCCCCCTTTAATCATTATTTCGTAACTTTTTAACGAAAAGGTTTTGACCAAAATATCTTGGCAGGAGGGTTCCTACACTTTGACTAATTTTTCGGTGAAAATGAGATTAATCCATAGAGTCATGCATATTGAGCAAACAGTAAAGGCAAAATTGTCCCTTTTCAAAAGTCACAAGAGTCATTTGGGGTATTCTGTGAAACGAGATTTTAGCGAACTCGCTTTCTGGTGCATATTCATGTGTTGTTGTTGTTCATTATCCATCGCTTGACCATATCACACCTATCCCGACACTTTTCTCATTATTATGGTTGGGTGAGCACAATTCAAATAAAAAAATTGCTGTGTTTATTAACAAAGTGTAAAATATGATTAGCTATATTTTTTTAAATATTTAATTTCGTTTTCGCAGATGCACCATCGGGTAGTCGGCTAAGAAGTGCGCAAAGTAAGTATCAATTTTCTTAGAAAGAATTTCATCCATGTCATCATTTTAGAAAAAAAGGCATTAAGGTGAAATCCATCGTGTAAGGATATTAAAGAAGTCTAAATCTCTCATTGATTTTGTGACCAACTCCATCTGCTACCTTGGCAATTACTCTATTACAAAAATAAATGTCCTTCTACTGTTTAGATTTGTGGATATCTTGATATATATCGACTTATATACACAAAAAATTGACAATCTGACTCTTAAAACTGAAAAATTCATAATCGGCTTATATAAGAAAAGACAAATCAGTACATTTTTTTTTTAATTCAGAAATTAGGATAAATACAGAAAACCCCATCGTAAATGTGCTGAAATAGCACGCTGTGTGCATTCAATAGCACTCTGAGTGCAGTCCCTATACATGCCCTCAAAAAGTGCTATATACAGCACTTAAGTTTTTACAGTGTATCTTTGATCGGAGTGATTTAAAAAACAAAACAAGCAAGCACTGTCAAACACATAACTCTAAAACAACTAAAGAGGTAATTATTTTGATTATAATAAACTTTGTACTGATTATTACTATATTGATGTATATATTAATTATTATATTGAATATTCTTGTTTGCGGAAATTTATTGTTATTACTCTTCGTTTACGAATGTAGAACTATTTTGTTCCATTTTCGTTGTACAGACAACGAAGAAGGCAATACGCCGAAAGCATGGCTACAATAATCAAGTGGTATATCCAGGAACGTCCTGATAGTCCTGATATTTAATGAATAAAAACATTTATCCAATTGCAATATCTCATACAACGGATAAACGAAAAGATACACTGAAAAATCTCTTTGTAAAATTTTAACACAAAAAGTGTTATATTTTTTATTTACCAGAATTCAGGGTTGACCGGTTGCACAAATCTAGTAATTTAACCCCGATATCTAGTTTTTTCGAGCGCATCTTCTCTTATCAAATTACAAAATTCATGGTTAACTAATGCGATTATACACGGAAAATAATTTACACAGAATTTATTTAACCAGTCGTTTTCTATGTGTATACCTAGAAAAAAGTTAAATTTTTAAGAATTTAAATTGTTTATGTTACGAAAAATATTATAAGATTTGAATAAGTCATAAAGAAATGTAAGAAAATTACAATGCCCCGACCGGGATTCGAACCCGGGACTCTGGATTACATGACCAGTGCTCTACCAACTGAGCTATCCGGGCTCCCGTCGAAGCAAAGTAACAATCTCACATCCCGGTCGGGGCATTGTAATTTTCTCACATTTCTTTATGATTTATTCAATTTCCTTCAATCCTATCAATTATGATATTTAATTATAAGATTTAAGAATATTTTCATGGATTTTCACAATATTGAATAACCACCGTTTCTAGACATGCTAGATCTCAGGCTTCTTCAGTTCTCTCTTACGGGAAATGTGTTTAAAATAAATACAAATATTCATGGCAATCCGTAGTCTATTATGTTTTAATATCTTTTTCACAGATGCACCGTCGAGTAGTCGTCCCAAAAGAGCGCAAAGTAAGTATTTATTTTCTTAGAATGCTTGTCATCATGTTTAAAATAAAAGGCATTTAGGTGAAATCCATCGTGTATGGATATGACAGAAGTCTACAAAACTCTCACTGATTTTGCGACCAAATCCACTTTGTAACTAAACATCATAAACATCACGCATAGCATCAGTCCGCCTTTGAGGGGACACTGGTATCATTGGAGGGGCGGGGGGGTAGGGCACCGGTCTTACTCTGGAAATTGAATGCAAATTTACGAGGTCACTGATTAGGGGGAGGGTACGGGAAGGGGTCCTATCGTCTTCTTTTCTCCTTTTCTCCTTTATTTCTCTTTATTTTCTTTCTTTTTTACCCGCCATTCGATGGGGGGGGGGGGGGCGGCACGCGCCTCCGTGTCCCCTGTAGCTTTTACTGTATTTTACCCTTTAGAGTTGTGGCTTTCCTGATATCTATCGACTTATAAACACAAAATTAGACAAACTGACTTTTAAACTGACAAATTCAGATTAACTTTGAAATCAGAAATAAGGATAAACACAGAAAAACCCATGGCAAGTTTTTAAAAGCTGACATACTATTAATTGAACCTGCAAAAGACAAATGCCTCAACTTTGCCCCATCATTGTAATCACCACAATCATTTCATTTTCATTGTCTTCTGAACTACCAGAGTCATCTCTCTGTATCTAACTAATGTTATATTGACTACCATGTACCTAAAAAAAAAATCGCTTAAATATATATATATATATATATATATATATTACCACTAACAGACTATGATCCGAAAATTTTCCCTGTGCAATGTACCAGTCGCCCGAAACATTATTGTCAAAAAAACCCACTTTGTTGCTTTCTACACTGAGTCCCAGAAAAAGTAAACTGTTGGATAAATTCTCCCCAAATAAACGTTTCAAAATATTTTAAGGAAATGTTTATACCAGTGAATAGCTAAGGATATCTTTTATCAAATAACACCAAAATATCTCACAATATTTTATGCTTGAGTAATCAAAGGCCAATTATGAGAAAGGGTGCAAAATCTACACTTGACAGGAAATGATATTGGCTCTGGCTGTATCAGCCGAGCTGAGAGTCATGAAAAGGCTAAGAATTTTCCATATTTTGATCAATTAAAGGCAATATGAAATAACAGGCTATGCTCTCTATATATTCTTCCACATCCCATTAATATGTTATGCTTGAGTTAGTAATCAACTACTTTGCTGGGTGTTTCAATACGTTACTTTTGGTGGGTCTTTTAATTTCATCTGGCTTGCTTACTCAACCGTAAAGTTTTGATGGGATATATCAGGAAATACATTGAACCCCATAACCCAAATGAAAATTCGGTCTGTTTGACGTGCTCATTACCACCTTTTTGTGACTCCCTTTTTACTCAATCCTGTGAAAATATTCAACCCACTCAACCAATTTTACCTCCTATCCCTGAAGTTAGAATACAGAATACTGTAGATGAAAGCGCTTTATATGAATCATTTAATGATACTTTTAATGGTAAAGGGTTTCATCTTGTTCATTTGAATGTTAGATCAGTTCTGTTTAAAATACCTGAACTACGACTCCTTTTCTCTCAAACTAGAATCTCTGTAATTGCAATCACTGAAACGTGGTTAAACTCTTCCGTGAACGATGAAGAAGTTTGTATCGATGGATATTGTATTTTAAGACGAGACCGTGTAGGAGAACATGGTGGTGGAGTCTGTATTTATATTAGAAAGGATATTGCATTTAACGTACGAGAAGATCTTACACAAAATGATATTGAATCGTTATGGATTCACATAACGACGTTAGATCAATTCTGTTTAAAATACCTGAACTACGACTCCTTTTCTCTCAAAATAGAATCTCTGTAATTGCAATCACTGAAACGTGGTTAAACTCTTCCGTGAACGATGAAGAAGTTTGTATCGATGGATATTGTATTTTAAGACGAGACCGTGTAGGAGAACATGGTGGTGGAGTCTGTATTTATATTAGAAAGGATATTGCATTTAACGTACGAGAAGATCTTACACAAAATGATATTGAATCGTTATGGATTGACATTATATTACCCCATGCAAAACCCATTACTCTAGGTGTTGTGTACAGACCCCCTACAGACCATTATTTTATTGAATATCTCACTGACACCTTGGATAAATTAACAAAAGATGATGAGGTTATAATTTTAGGGGACGTGAATATCTGCTTTTTCCAGCAGTCTTCATTATGAAAAAAATACAAGAATATTTTGAATTTAAATGGTGTGAGTCAACTTATAACTAAACCCACTCGAACAACATCGGCCACTTCATCATTAATAGACCATGTAATCAGCAGTAAAGAAGAAAATATTTGTCAAAGTGCTGTTATTGAAATTGGCCTAAGTGATCATTTTTTAATCTACTGCTCTAGGAAGCTTATAAGACCTGTATTCAGACAGCATAGAAATATAAATATTCGGTGTATGAGAAACTATTGTATAGATGATTTTAATAATGTTTTATCTCAAGTCAATTGGTCTGACATATTAGAATGTAAAGAAGTAAATACTGTGTGGTCAATTTTCAAAAATATTTTCATGTCTATAGTTGATAAATTTGGTCCATTAAAACAAGTAAGAATTAAGCAAAGAACCGATAAGTGGATGAATGCTGAAATTATTTCGTTAATAAGACAAAGAAATATAGCTTTTAAAAGAATGAAAAAGGATTATGGTAATTTAGAATTAGAAAAGAAATATAAACTTTTACGTAATTTGGTGCAAAGAAAAGTGAGACAGGCTAAAGATGAATACTTCCAAAATCAAATTGATGAGCATAAAAATGATTCTAAAATGTTGTGGAAGAATCTGAAAGATTTAGGTTGTAAAAACAAACAAAAGAATATTAAAGAGAATGTTATTAATATCCAAGGGGAGTTATGTCATGATAATATGAGGATAGCGAACGAATTTAACAATTATTTCACAACTGGGTACCTGCCAGATTTTGGAAGGATGGAGCTAAATATTTGTATAAACCTTTAACTTACATTATTAACTTATCTATCTCAACTTCCACCTTCCCTGATGAAATGAAAATTGCAAAAGTAACACCCCTTTATAAAAAGAAAGATAAAACTAATGTTAGCAATTATAGACCGATTAGCGTTTTAAGTATAGTCTCGAAGGTCCTAGAGAAATGTGTGTATGCCCAATTAGAGAACTACTTTCAAGAAAACAAAGTAATATACGAATTTCAATCTGGTTTTAGAAATGGTTATTCCACTGAAACTTGTCTTATTCACCTGTTAGATTTTGTCAGGAACGAAATTTCCCAAGGACGTTTTGTCGGGATGGTTCTTCTTGACTTGCAAAAAGCCTTCGATACCGTTAACCATAATATACTGTTAAGTAAATTAGAAGTAATGGGTTTAAATTCTGCATGTGTGCAATGGTTTAGGTCTTACTTGACCAATCGTCATCAAGTTGTCTCCGATTCTCCGATTCTATGCCCATAAGATGCGGAGTTCCCCAGGGGAGCATATTAGGTCCCATTCTTTTCATGTGCTACATTAATGATGTGTGTGTTTGTGCCAACGACAGTAAATTACTTTTATATGCGGATGATAGTGTGTTACTATATTCTGGTACTGATCCTAAGCTGATCGGGGAAAAACTTAGCTTAGAATTATCAAACTGTGTTAATTGGATGACAGCAAATAAGCTTAGCTTACATATTGGTAAAACCGAAAGTATTTTGTTTTGTTCGCGGGGTAGGCTGAAGTATACTGATGATTTCAATATAAGTTATAACAATCAACTCATTAAGAGACAGGATTCTGTGAAGTATTTAGGACTAAATATAGCTAGTGATCTTTCTTGCTCAAGTTTGGTTGACAGTATTGTCAAAAAAGCTAATGCTCGTCTAAATTTTTTGTATCGTTATCAAAATTGCATGAACTTAAAATAAAGACGCATTTTAAGTTTTTCCTTAATACAATGTTTATTTGATTATGCTAATGCGGCATGGTACTGCAAGTCTAGGCAAGATCAAAACAAGTTAAAAATAATTCAAAATAAGATTGTAAGATTTATCAATCACTTACCACCAAGAACACACATTGGGAAGAGTGAACTTGAAACAGCTGGTCTTCTTCATATAAACCTTAGATCACAACAACTTTTAATTCACCATGTACATAAGACTTGTTACTCTAATGCAGATCACTATATTTCAAATAATTTTACTCGCTCTTCAAGTGTTCATGGGCATGACACTAGAAATAGTCAATTTAATTTCGTAGTGCTTAAGTGGAAAGGTTAAATTTGAAATTTTAACGGTATTCTTTTCTGGAATTCCCTCCCAAATCATGTTAAGTCAGTTAAGAATTTTTTACATTTTAAAAGGGTATTGAAGCATCATCTGAAAAATGTGTCTACTCCATAACTGTATTTCTCCTCTCTTTTTTGTAGCTCAGAGGGTTTTTTTCTATATTATATGACATATGTAACCAACGTTTATTATCGATAGTTTCATTATGATTTTCTGTATATAGTTTTTTCCGTTGTTGTTTTCACATTTATGTAATCTTCGCCTACTTTATAAAAATGTTATGTTTTATTTTGCTACTTTAGTACATCCTTATTACTTGTCGTACTTGTACGATAGTCTTGTAGCCGTACTAATGTGTTTTCTTAGTGTATTTTTTTATCAGTTACTTAGGTAAGGACCCCATTGGAAATAAGCCATTTCGGCTTTCATGGGCTATCCTGTCATGGTACCTCGATGTGTTTGTATTGCAATATACCTGACGAATAAAATAAAATAAAATCAAATCGAACAAAGTCTGTTCTTTCATAAATAGTCTTTCAATGATGAGAATATAAAATTCCAAGTCTTTTCATGACTATCAACTTGGCTCATACCATTCAGAACAACAACAAACATAGATTTTGCACCATTTCACAAAAGTAGCTCTTGCTCACTCAAGCATAACACATTGTGAGATATTTTAGTGTCATTTGATAGAAGAGATCATAAGCTAACCCCAGGTATGAAAGTTTTCTAGAAATATTTTGAAATATTTAATTGGGGAGAATTTTTCCAACCGGTTTCAACTTTAGTGATACCATCCAGAACAAATACCAATTCTTGTCAAGTCCGAATTTGGCACGCTTACACAAAAGTGGTTTGAGATCACTCAGGCGTAATAACTAGTCAGATTTTGTGTTATGGTATAGGAGGGACCCTCAGCTATCCACAATAATTAAAATTTATTGAAATTATTCAGAAATATTTATTTCGGAGACCTTTTCAGACTGTTTTCACTGTTTTGGGGACGCACTGTATATGTATGTATGATGATGATAATGTGTATGAATAGATCTGAATCAAATGGCATCCTTCCAAGATTTTCTTACATGTCTTAGTGACTGGAACAACCATTAATCAGAGTGGAGGTAATCAAAGCATTAATGCATCTGGGAGAGCAAAGATCAAAGGCACCACAGTCACTGGATCAGTCAGTAGTATGACCATCAATAATTATGCAGCTGGGAAAAAAAATAATTAATCAAAAGTAATGATGTCAACAAAAAATTTAGGTCATGTTTGTTCGTAAAGCGCTTTAAGACATCATATTTGTATTAGGCGCTATATGAATCAAGATGTTCAAGCTTGGTTCATCCCAGTTGTCCATCAGCCGACGAAATCTGGCCTGTAATATTTCATTTCATTGTTTTTCGTCTTCCAGCCAAGGCGTCTACCAGTCAAGGTCAAGGCAGAAAGCGGAAGGCTACAGGGTCACCAAGTGGCAAGAAAGAGAAGAAAAGGGGCAATAAGAAATAATTCATTGTTTTTTTTCTACGTAATTTGTCCTAATTCCCGTACATGTTAAAGACTTCAGCCTGACCCAAAACAACCATATATTGACGTAAAGCTTAGTAAACAAAGAATATAATTACCCTGGGTATTCATAAATTTTCGTCTCCGTTATCCATAAAAAATAAAAAATAAAATTTTTTTTGGTCCGCCCCCTCCCTATTGCGTAACAACAGAGGAAACTGCAGGGGGTCGCTAGACGTGTGACGACATGTCATGTATACAGCTCCGAGTGCGTCTACACGATATGTCGTCATCAAATTTTCACCCCCCGCAAAGTAGCGTTCCTCAGAGACGGGGCCCTCGTCAGAAAAACCACCGGGGCTCAACATTCGGGACGCTGTTACTCATTCCACAGGAAACGGAATCTCATGAAGTTGGTTTCAATTTGTTCAGAAAATATATAGCTCCCCGTGGATGAATAAAGGGTATATTTCAAAATTCGGTCAGGCTGAGGTCTTTAATACTTACTTCATTCTGTTTCATCATATTTCACTTCGATTTCATCCTGAGGACGCTGGAATGTTCAAATGTCAAAGCTAATTTAGTCATTTAACAGTCAAGTTGGTCATTGGGAAGTCAGTGTCAACATTGTTCTTTCATTTTTGTCAGATTCCATTCGAATTTGTCGATCCGCTGCAGAATGTAATGACCGAATTCGTCTTTGTGCAATCAATAGACCTGTTTACTAAGTGATTCGAATTCATCATGTTTCTTTCCTGGGACCTAGTAACGAGGTATTCCATTAACCTGTTATTAATGAATTAACTACAATACTTGGAATCCAGTTTGCATACATTACTTGTTGCTGTGTCCTTTCAGGTTGTCAAGAAAAACTTTTGTTTCAAAAGTATGCTTAAAATTTGAATCACTTAGTAAACAGGGCCCATGTGCATAAAAGGCTACTAGTTTAGCTGGCAACTAGTGCTTAGTAAGATTATAAATTCCCTAGTTTATACCTACGGAGTTGGCAACTAATTTGTGTTGCATAAAACCTTACTAGGCACATTGCTTACTAGTCGCATACTAGGACAATTTGGTTTGTAAATGATTTGGGTGCTATGGCCTTGGAGAGGAGGTGATTATGTCAGCTACAATAGGCTTGTAGACAAGATTATTGTGTTTGGGCTTCGAACCACATTCCAAATGAGCATAACTCATTTCTAAGGGTCTTTGTAACATTGCATTACTGCCCAGTACTTACATTTTGTAGAAATTCATAAATTCTCTATACAAGGTTGCTACAGCTAATACATAAAGTTACAACTACAACCATGAGTTGTCATCTAGTGACTTAGAGGTACCCCAGATCAACTCTAACTTTTGCCAGAATTTTAGAATGTTACTATATCTAGTTGGGTTTTATGCATCACAATTAGTAATCATCTAGGCTTAGTAAGCAACTTAAGTCCATTCTAGTTGCCAACTAGGCCTAGAAGCCTTTTATGCACATGGGCACAGGTCTATTTCAAAAGAGTTAGATTCAAAGTCGTCGGATAGAAAAGACATTGAATTAAAAGCATCCAAACTTGTACTTATGCTTCTTCATTGACTTAAAGTAGCTATCCAAAGAAAATCACAAATATGGCAATTAATGTATCACTAGAAACTGGGAAGCTTACAGATGGCAATCGTATAAGTTTTATGTCAACTGCGTATCTGATGATTATAAAAACAACATAAATAAAAGCTCTTCTCAGCATCTGGAATATCCGAGGATTCGCCAGAAATATAGCGATGTTTTGATGTCGTCACACTAGGGATCGATCCTGCTTAAGCAGACGACGTCCTATAATGAATGAACGTAATTGCAATGCAATTATTTATCAAATTATAAAGAGTTTGGTATATTTAACATGACCTTATTCCACACCATTCTAAAAGGGAAAGTGAAACTGATTCTGATAACTAAAACCGTTTGATTGTAAATACACAGGAGAAGGGTCAATGATCAATGAAATAAACCCAATTTTCAAATTGAAAAGCCCTCCGAATAATAGCATGGATGGTATTCGTTCCCTCTTGAAACGCCGAACATGCCCCGGTGCAAGCAGCTGAAAATACAATGGCGTCTTATTTTGTTTACAAGTGACTGATTCCTTTATTTTTTTAACGCTGCATTTTTCATCAAAATAATACCATACACGAAGTTAAGACTGACGCTAGTCAAGTAAGAGAAATAAGTGAAGAGGAGATGACAAAACAGGCACTGAAAAATGTGTAAGATGTTATGGGACATCGTCTGCTTAGACAGGACTGGCCCCTGGTGTGTCGTCACACATCTCAGCAGCGTTCGAGGAGCTCTTCAGCTGTTATATCGGGGTCTGTATTTTACCGTTTTATAATTGATAATAATCATTACTTCAAATGTTTCCAAGCGTTCAATTTGGATAACCCTGTTTAATTTATGCCATATATGCAATAAAAAGTATTAAGCCAATATTTACTTTGATGGAATTTTCTTGTAATGTGGTCTTTAAGCGCAGCAATAGACATTTTATGAGGATCCTTTTTAATAATTATATTGATCTTGTATATAATTCATGTATTTCGTTTTATTTGCATTGTAAATACATGTGTATTGTTAAATGGAAAATAAAGTCCCTCTGAAGAGGTAAAGAGAAAAGGAAGTTACAATAGAACACATAATTTCCTAGAAAAGCATAAATGGCTTTTCACAAATCAATTTGGCTTCCGAAAAGAACACTCAACACAACTTTCACTTTTGTAACTTACCAATAATATAACTGAGGCATTTGAAGACAACTCATTCGCTATCGGTGTATTCATTGATCTGTCAAAGGCCTTTGACACTATTAACCGCAACATTTTACAATCTAAAATTAATTATTATGGCATTCGTGGGACTGCACACGATCTTTTTCATATCCGTTTCACCTGCCCTAAGCTTTGGAACGATTTACCTGCAGCAATTATTATGTGTCTCTGTTAAGCTTCTCATGGAAACTAAAAAAGTGGTGCCTTGCTTGATTATTATGCTAAATTACTATCATCCTAACCTTTTCTAGTAACTTTTTTAGGGGCGGATCTAGCTTTTTTCCAAGGGGGGGGGGGTTTGACCCAACGACCCACAAGCCGCGAAGCGGCGAGCCGATTTTCTTTGGCTATTTAGAACCCCCGTAAGTAATGTTTTCCTGGCATTTCCTGGCATCGACTAACCCTATAACCTAACCCGAGCCGATTTGTTTTGCTATTTTGAACCCCCGTAAGTGATGTTTTCCTGGCATTTCCTGGCATCGACTAACCCTAACCTAACCCGCGAGCCGCTTGGCGGCGAGCGGATTTTTTTGGGCTATTTTGAACCCCCGTAAGTGATGTTTTCCTGGCCTCTACTAACGCAATGGAGACCATAAGCTAGCACATCAATGATGTGGCGCTCATCCGGCATCCAGCAAAGAAATTCAAGCAATTTGTACTTTGAACAGAGTAGACACTGTAATGAATACATGGAATGTACTATATTGGTTACATGCATGTACAGATGATGAAGTGCCTATTGCAAATCTGGCTAAATGTGGTTTTGGAAGGAGACAGTGACATATAGATATGAATGAAAGTCTGGAAATTGACAAATCAAGTTGCACGACTTCAGTTAAACGATTTTGGGGAATGTAAATTTTAATAGTTTTTCCTCTGTGACAGCGAAATTTGAAATAAAGCATAAAGTCAGTCAAGATGAGGTATCTCTACCAACTGTGAAATGTTTATTGAGAGAGATTTGAAGGTTAAGATTTGTAATAAAAAGTTTATTGACCTCAAATGACCTTTGACCTTGACTTTGTGACCTGAAATTCATTCCATGTGATCTTTGATACTTGATAAGCCTTGTGTACCACTTTCATGAAAATTGAACAAACACTTTTGGAATAAGGGGGAAAAATCAAAAACAAAATTTAACCTTTCGGTTAAGTTTTTGCAACATAATTTAAGTTATTGACCCCAAATGACCTTTGACCTTGACTTTGTGACCTCAGATTCGTTGCACATGATCTAAGATACTTGATAAGCCTTGTGTATAAGTTTCAGGAAAATTGAACAAATACTTTAGGAATGGGAGCATTTCTTAAAATATTGACGCCGTCACCGCCGCCGTCGCCGCCGTCGGAAAAGCGGCGCCTATATCTCGCTCTTGCTACGCAGGCGAGACAAAAACCAACTCTGACATGCCCCATATATTTAAAAGTAAACTGTTACCACGAAGGAAAAGTCTTGAAATCAGCACCCCAGTAAGGCAGTTTCTGCTACATTTTTACCCCAGAACTCTGGGGACAAGTGGTATGAGGAAAGACCTCTAGTAGCTGCAGCAGCTCGTAAAATTATTGGCGTGGCATCGGCGCCGTAAACAGCACAAAACAACATGAATGTTGAAAAATAAGGTCAAAATATAGAGGTTACTTCTATCAACAATTTTCTTACATCAGTAACAGCATTCCACCTTGAAAACTTGAAAGGGTGAACTAGTTCTCTATTGCAGCCTGTAGAGCTCAGGAGTAGTACCACGTCCACACACACCGATGGGTGCTATGCCAAAACTCATTATTGTGTAATACAATAAAGAGTGCATAAGCCATTTTTGTGATCTTTTTAATAAATTTCGCATAAATTATCATAAATAATTTTCTAGACAAAATTTCAAAATTCCGAGTAGAAGTTCAATGAACCTCATGAAAGTCTTTCAGATGGAAAAAAAAAATCGAAATCGCTCAATAAATGAGGAAGAAGAAGCAATTTTTGTGATTTTTGAATAAATATCGCATAAATTAGCATAATTAATTTTGTAGACAAAATTTCAAAATTCCGTGTAGAAGTTCAATGAACCTCATGAAAGTCTTTCAGATGGAACAAAAAAAAAATTGAAATCGGTCAATAAATGAGGAAGAAGAAGCAATTTTTGTGATTTTTGAATAAATATCGCATAAATTAGCACAATTAATTTTGTAGACAAAATTTCAAAATTCCGTGCAGAAGTTCAATGAACCTCATGAAAGTCTTTCAGATGGAACAAAAAAAAATCGAAATCGGTCAATAAATGAGGAAGGAGAAGCAATTTTTGTGATTTTGAATAAATATCGCATAAATTAGCATAATTAATTTTGTAGACAAAATTTAAAAATCCCGTGTAGAAGTTCAATGAACCTCATGAAAGTCTTTCAGATGGAACCAAAAAAATCGAAATCGGTCAATAAATGAGGAAGGAGAAGCAATTTTTGTGATTTTTGAGAAATGCGCATAAATTAGCATATTTAATGAGTTTCAAAATTCTGTGTAGAAGTTTCGAATACCCCACCTAGTGCTATCATATAAAGCAAACGGAATTAAAATCGGGTAAGAAATGGCGAAGAAGAAGCATTTTGAAATTGTAGACGGACGACAGACGAAGGACGGACGGCGTGACGACGGACGACGGACGCCTCGCCACGGCATAAGCTCATCTGGCCCATTCGGGCCGGATGAGCTAAAAATGGAGACCATAAAAAAAAAAAAATCCTTGGCAGCCCAAGGGGGGGGGGGGGGGTTAAACCCCCTAACCCCCCCTCCCCACCCCCCCCCCCCCCGTAGATCCGCCACTGTTTTTGTATGCCTGTGAAATTTTCGATATTTTACTTTCACCGTACTGTATATCTTGCCACTGTATTATCCATGCATGACATACAACTCCATTATTATTATTACAATGTTCAGTCCTCTTCCTTTCTCTCTACTCCAAGTTCCCTATCCTCTTCTCTCCCTCTCTTTGTGTGCCCCTTTCTTCTTTTCCTGTATTAAATTATATTGTATTTGTGTGTCCAGGCGTACCCACTACAAGCATCTGCTATTGCGCCTTCTTACTTGTAATTTTGCAGGTTCTTGATAGTACTGATACTACTTTTTATGCATGTAAATTGTACTATATATTTGAACAGATGCTGAATGTTGGTCAAAATCAATGGAAGAAAATAAATGTTAATTTGAATTGAATTGAATAAAAATATTAATCAATTTAACTCCGCCTTCAGAGTATAATTGACACATTTGTTCTCTACTTATCTTATTAGGTTTGTTACCCCATAATAAATAATAAATAATAAATAATTTGAATTTGAATTTGAATTTGAATTTTAAATTGAATTTCAGTTTGGATTAGTACATAGTCAGCTTTTTCATATTGGGTAAAGGGTGAATACCTGTCAGGCTAATGTTTAAATAACACATAATGTATCCCTCATTGCAAATGTGCTAACATCAGTCTTTGAATTTACATGCTTTTAAAACCTTTTTAATTTACATGCTTTTAAAACCTTTTTAATTTATTATTACAATTTTTAAAGACCTATTTTCTTAAAGCTTTAATTGATTTCTTTCTTATTTCGTGCTGCAAAGAAAAAAAAAGACGAATTCTTAATCTGACAAAATATTCGGGATCCTAACACACTTCCTCAAACAAACAAAAAATGTTTTTTTTTGTATAATCTGGGTAAACAAAAATACCCCTCCAACAAAATGAATGGAAGAAAAGCGTTGTTTTTCAAGAAAATACATGAAGCCTGTGCGCTGTTTTGTAGATTTTCATATGAAGAACGTTATACGTATATTTAGCTTATAATGAAACCTGATATATATCTTTGTAATAATGTCATTGCTTGGTTTTTTTTACATCGTAAATGTATTTTAGTAGAATAAGGGCGCTTCATTATGTATGTAATGAAGCTAGAATAATTCCGAGTAAGATGTTAATCTTGATATAAGATGGTAGACTGTGAAGTGCATCGTACAAAAATAATAAAATGAATAAAAAAAAAAGATATGCTGAAGGCTTCGACATTCTTAATGTTTTATACTTTTTATAACTTCATTTGCTAACTTTTTAGTAACATATTGATCAACAGAATATGTGATGCCTAGTTCACTTGGGTTTTTTCCTCTACAGTGACAGGGAAAAGTGGATAAAGAAAAATAGATATGAGAGAAAGGAAGAGACAAGGGATGAAAAAAGGAGTGGTGTGTGAGTGGGGGACGTGAAGATGATAATGTGTGTGTGTGTGTGTATGTTTGAGAGAAAGAGAGGGGGAGGCAGCTCGCTACTGACACGGGGGGGGGGGCAGCTCGCTACGGACACGGGGGGGGGGGGGGGGGAGGGAGAGGTCGCATAAATTAAAGTGGATATTTTACCTATATACATTGAATTAAAATTATATTTTACTCACTGACGTTATAGAGAGTCACTTAAAAATCTTCTAATCCAAGATGGCATAAATTAAAGTGGATATTTTACCTACATTGAATTTAAATTACATTTTACTCACTGACGTTATAGAGAGTCACTTAAAAATCTTCTAATCCAAGATGGCATAAATTAAAGTGGATATTTTACCTACATTGAATTTAAATTACATTTTACTCACTGACGTTATAGACCTCATGTGATATCAGATCAAGATTCCTGGTTTGATGTATTTTAAAACTGTATCTCGATTCTCTGTCAACACGACGATGCAAATGGATTTAATTGAAGTTGTGAGTTTGTTTTATTGCTAGAACATAGCAGTCAACTTGTCACATTTTGCTCCCTTTTTCGGTTCAACGAACAGACATAATTATACTCAGGCGAAATTACATGCTATATTTCGTCAAAGATAGTAAAGTTCAGGTTTGAGGTAAGGTTAAATCTAAGGGTAAATAGATTAACGAATAAATGAATAAACGGATGAAAGGAAAAGGGTTAGGTACATTCTAAAAAAACAGGTTAGTTGACCCAATATGGGGTAAGAAGTGACCATGAATGTTTGTTGGGTAAATTTGTTGGGTCAAATATACCCAAATTTGGTTGAAATCTATTCAACAATATCCAGAAAAAATGCATGTTCGCTTTGTACTTAAAGACCTCAGCCTGACCGAATTTTGAAATAAACCCTTTATTCATCCACGGGGAGCTATATATTTTCTGAACAAATTGAAACCAACTTCATGAGATTCCGTTTCCTGTGGAATGAGTAACAGCGTCCCGAATGTTGAGCCCCGGTGGTTTTTCTGACGAGGGCCCCGTCTCTGAGGAACGCTACTTTGCGGGGGGTGAAAATTTGATGACGACATATCGTGTAGACGCACTCGGAGCTGTATACATGACATGTCGTCACACGTCTAGCGACCCCCTGCAGTTTCCTCTGTTGTTACGCAATAGGGAGGGGGCGGACCCAAAAAAATTGTCTTTTTTATTTTTTATGGATAACGGAGACGAAAATTTATGAATACCCAGGGTAATTATATTCTTTGTTTACTAAGCTTTACGTCAATATATGGTTGTTTTGGGTCAGGCTGAGGTCTTTAATATTTAGTAAGTTTCACCCAAATTTCTTTTAGAGTTTATCGTGTTTGGGCAAGGGTTGTCGTTAGGAAGTCGATTAGCATTACCAAAATTTCCGGGAGCAATCGTCCGATCATGATTATTATATGTGTTTTTTTAGTCTTAGAACATTTAGCTTTTCACGACTTAGCTCATCCTTAAAGACCTCAGCCTGACCCAAAACAACCATATATATATTGGGTATTCATAAATTTTCGTCTCCGTTATCCATAAAAAATAAAAAAGACAATTTTTTTGGGTCCGCCCCCTCCTATTGCGTAACAACAGAGGAAACTGCAGGGGGTCGCTAGACGTGTGACGACATGTCATGTATACAGCTCCGAGTGCGTCTACACGATATGTCGTCATCAAATTTTCACCCCCCCCGCAAAGTAGCGTTCCTCAGAGACGGGGCCCTCGTCAGAAAAACCACCGGGGCTCAACATTCGGGACGCTGTTTCTCATTCCACAGGAAACGGAATCTCATGAAGTTGGTTTCAATTTGTTCAGAAAATATATAGCTCCCCGTGGATGAATAAAGGGTATATTTCAAAATTCGGTCAGGCTGAGGTCTTTAAACAATTAAATTAATCAATCACCTTTTTCCTCAAGATCTTAACCGAAGCTTAATTGACTATAGTAATAATCTGAAGGGAAATAAATTGAGTGAGATTCAACTGCGTGACATGGCATGACTGTCATATTCTAGTAAATAAAATCAATTTCGCTATACTGGACTGTCACCCCCTCCCCCATCCTGGTTGGATTGTCTGCTCAGTCAGGAAAAAATACCAAACACCATAACTGTGGTAACCTGAGGGTATTTTGTATATCAACATGATAATTAAGCGGGTTTTTCAGTGTCAATTTTAGTTTCTTGTTTCATCTTTCGCATTTTTTAATGTTTCACAATATGAATAGTACAAACAATACAAGTGGTACAAACAAGAAATATGATACAAACAATCTTGAATATAACAGAAGGTGAGTACCTCATAGCTATATGTTTGCAGAATAATTTAAATGACTGGACTGAAAGGAGATTATTATATGGAGGAGCCTAAGGTGAAAGCCATTCTTGTAAGTTATAGGCTCCAAATGGTAATAAAATAAGACGGACTTATTTATATAAGACGGACCCAATTAACAATTCTGCTACCTACTGGATTCTCTTAACAACCGTGACTTTGATCACAGCCCTTTAACACACAGTACAACATCACTAGTGTTGTACTGGTAATACGATTATTAGCCAAGTTGCTATTTTTAATTGTAGAGTTCAGTCAAATCATGTAGTTAAGGTTTCTACCAACCTTAAAACTTGGTTGGCATAGTAATGTTTGTAGAAGTCTAAACTTCATGAATATCCCAATCAGTTGCTGTATAATTTAATCAAAATCATTTAGACTGATTGACATAAAATACACAATGGTTTGTATGGACAACAACAGCATGCACATAATGTGGATGGATGCATTACGAATATGGCCTTGAGTATCTTCTTCATCGAATATCAAACAATTGCCTGCTAATGCTTCAACGATTCCATACAAACTGTGTATGAATGTGACACCACTCTGGGTTTTCCCCGACCGACAAAGTTCCCGCGTTTTCTGTTTGCTTACAATCTTTGACCTGACAGTGTGTGCAATAAATCCATGGAAAACCCAGTAAGTTATTTTGTGTACATGTATACACTCTAGTGCACAGTGATATTGCAGAAAAATGCGCCTTCCATCATTGCGATTTCTTTCATCTTGGTTCCGGTTGTCTATACGTAAATTCAACGAGGCACATTTATTGTTTTTTCCCCTAATAAGTGCCCCTTTTTACTTTTGATAAGTGCCCGTTTCCTCTTCTAATAAATGGCCTTTTCACCTGTAAGTACCCATTTTAATCTAATAAGTGCCCTCCCAATCCCTTTTGAAGATTGTCCCTTTTCACCTTTGTTAAGTGTTCTATCACCTTTGATACGTGCCGCCTTTCTCTACTTTTTTCGGCGTGGTACTAAAAAATGTTGGCACGGTGCCCCCAGCCCTCGGTAGCGCCAACACTCTCAAAACATTTTCTGAATCAAAACCATTTCTTCAGTAATTTCTTTACTTTGAGACTTGTTGATATATGTATTTTTCCATATTGTAATAACATTTTACAGCTAATATAATTTTCTCAAATGAAGGTAATTGATTTTGTAATTTGGCAATGAATATTTCTCGTCGTACAACCATCAGTATACAGTTTAGTGCATAATTATTGAGACCGCAAAATCCAAACAACTTTTTTTGATTTGTAAGTATAACCTCTTCCCCAGTATTATGAAGTACCCAGTACTCAAATTGAGACCATATAACATTAAAGCAGGGTTACATTTCCCTGATTAGAGCACCGACAGAAGCAAAACACGTGTATGAGATGATAGTTTCTTCACCGTATTACAAAAGGCGCATTACTTTTTTCAGTTACCACACCAAATTTCAACAGTGCATCTCTCATATATAATATCCTGTTTAAAATCTTGGTTTGAAACCATCTCTTATATCGATATCTGTTGATTGAAAAGGACTTAAACAATATTACCACCATTGTTCATCCTGTAACACACAGGGGAAATACAACGCCCAGAACAAGATGTAATGAGGGGTTTTCCACTTTTATTCCTCCTGTCGTATGGAGTGTGACAAATATCAAGTAGAAGAACAAGAACCCCGACTACTTCATGTCCATAAAGCAAGTAACATCAGCCTTCATTCGTTTAACACTGACACTGATGACTGCATCTCTTTAAAGGGAAGGACTTTCTAAAGAGATTCTGTCCGGTAATTAGCTGTGGTGCTTTCTTAGGTTTCCAACAGAAAGGACAAGTACACAGTCAAAATGCAAGAAAATTCTAGACTAATCCATTCCACTGAAAGGGGGGGGGGGGGGAGGGAGAGGGCTATTTACAAAAGGAGGGACAATTCATGTAAAACTTGTTTTGCTGTGTCACACACTTCCCTGCTTAAAGGTTGTGTCCACACAAACTTAACTAAGGAGAAACAACAAAATAATACTCAATACTCTGCAACTCCTCTACCTCGACTGACTTAACATTTGCATAATGAGTAAGTTAGATTGGGCGACTTGTGCTAGGATATTAGGGTCTACCAAACCTGGAGAATTAGCTGCGACTTCTTGAACTACAGATCTGGGAAGGTTGTACGGATTTGGATGGTGTCCAGCATTTACCCTTGACGATTTTCTTTCCCCTGCAGATTGTGGGGTATTGTTCCGTCTTATTTGAATTGATTGATCATCAGGATTCACCATCGTGTCTTGAGGATCCGCAGTTAACTGCGTAAGAATTTTGTATGGTGGGTTTTCAATACCTTTTTCCACATTAGTGTCTGAACGGAGTGGATACCGAGGAGCACCAGGGAAAACGTCATATTCACTGTCCTGGGGAAGGAATTCTTGTGACTCTGAAACAGCTGTATCTTCCTGCATCATTCTAACCCTGATGCTACATCCGACCTCATGGCATAGATGCCATCCCATGACTCACTGTCACTATCCGACTCATTAGCATCTGGCTCCTCTACTCAAGTAGTAGCATGATCGTGTTAATGGGTTCTATATCCTCAGCTAAGACTTTAGAATCCAGCAAGTCCTGTACCTACCTCTGTCTTACTATCAGACAAGCCTGTCATAAAACAATAAATAACCATAAGATGGTATGTTAGCAGTAAACTAGATCAAAGAACGATATGTACTGGCATGGATTCATTAATTACATTTCCTGTGGCATATTATCACTATACAACCATTACACAAACTTGTATACTGATATGTGTTAGCCTTTCTACCGTTCTGCCTCTGCTGGAAGACAAGGACAACTATGGCTGGTATAAGAGATGGGAAATGTAGGACAATTAATGACATTTATTTGATAACGATAATAAGCCCTCTAACATTCTTTACCATAAATGATCCTCAGACAATACTTTGTCGCGTGCTGTTGGTAGCTAGAGTATAATTGTGTTTTATTCAACAGAGAGTACCTATCCGAGAACAACTAATGCACGGAACTGATGAAAAGCAAAAATGCACAGAAAAGAAATGGTATTCTTATTACACAAAGACTAGTATGACGTGTGTGTGTGTTATTTTCCCCCTTTTAGTTTTAGGATTTCAAGTTCCTCCAGATACTTTCTTAGTTTCGTTTTGTTTTGTTATTAAAATATTTTGAATATAATTATTGTTAGGGACATTGCTTATATACTGAACTACAAAAGAAACGTCGCACTTTTCAAATTGATATCTTTTACACATGATATTGGAATTTGATACGTAAAATCACATTTTATGCTTTTTTAACATCACAGATATGGCATTGACCGTCCATAACACATCATCATAACAAAATGTGATTTCTGTGTAGGATTAAAACTCATATCCTTTCCGTGAACATGGTAGTGCACTCGAGCGCAGCTTTTTGAAAAGCATGATGCACATGCACATCCTCTATCCAGTGGGTTTAAAAGGGACCCAAAAACCTTCATCCTGTCATTCGTTTCCTGAGCGCTGTCACCATGCCACGTCTGACTCGAAACCAGAGGGAACAAGCCATCGGACGTCTTCATGCTGGCCAACGTCCTAGAGTCATTGCCAACGACTTCAATGCAGCGTTCGGACAGTAGAGAGACTGCGGGAGCGATACAATGCAACCAACAGCACCAACGATCGTCAGCGCAGTGGTCGTCCCAGGGTGACAACAGCACGTCAAGATCGCCATCTTCACCGGGACCACTTGCAGGATCGCTTCCGCAGAGCAACAGAATCGGCTCTACAGACTATTGGCACACACAACAGACCAATTTCTGCAGCAACTGTTCGTCGTCGGCTGAGAAGCTTCAACTTGTCTTGTCGGCGTCCTGCTCGGTGCCCTATCCTCACCGTTCGACATCGTCGGGAACGTCTCCTGTGGGCCCAACAACGTCAGAACTGGCGCTATCAACGACGAGAGTCGTTATTGCACATCTGTACTTGCTAATCAAAACAAAGCAAAACATTTTCTCAGTTTTCACTCTTGAATAAAGAATATGTTTCATTGTAAATAAAACAGTTTCAAACACATACATGTGCGACGTTTCTTTTGTAGTTCAGTATATTTGTTACATGTACATTATGTTATGTTTACTTGGAGTTGTGAAGTGCTTTATAACTTGTGTATGTATTTGGTTTTATATTTACTATTATGTTATGTTGTACATGTATATATGAGTACTTCACTTTGGAAGAATAAACAAAAACACTTATAAAAAAAAGTGTATACCCAGCACAAAGAGTAAAGAAACTCGAATTTGATCGATTATATTTCTTTAAAATGAGAACAATATAAGTCTTAATGAAGTTAATTATTCAATTGTCTCCAACGGCCACCAGAAGGTGGTAACACACGCAACTGCTGTGTGTGTTCTATACCATTGATTTAATATAAGTCTTATTAAGTATCATTTTAAATCTTGGATAATTTTCTATCAAACCATAACATACTTGATATGATTTGCTGAATGGGGCGTGTGCAGACGGCGTAAATGAGGGGAAGGGTCAAGAAGGAAATGTTGCAAAATGAGCGATATTTTGGCTTTGGGTATACTTGATGATGTTTGTACAAATTGTTGGAGCATTTGAATTCATAATCATTCGCCAAGTAAACCTTAATTCCAAAATACATCTGAACATTGCAATCACAGAAGGGGTTATTTTTTTATATTATTTTGTTAATTATTAGATGGAGGGGGTTCCAACATTCAAAGTCATCTGAACACAATAACACAACTAGGGCAATTTCCTTTCTCCTGTTAATGATTGGATAAGTGGGGTCCCCAATGACATTCTCACTGTGAAAAGTTCCTTGCTGTATTTTATTAATTTAATTAAAAGCCTTGTAATGAGTGAGTGAGTGAGTGAGCTTCAATTTGCCCTATGGCATGGGCCCTACCAAGATCTGTCATAAGTGGACAATCACTCACTACAAGTATCAGTTATGTTATGGTTTGGTAGGGAATTATCCATTCTTCAAATTGATACTCAATACGACCTAGATTGTTCTCATTTTAATGAAAAATAATCAAAGTCGATTTTCCTTAATTTTTGTTATATATATATATATATTATGCATGTGCGTGTACGTGTGTGTGCGTGTGTGCATGTGTGTCTGTGTACAACGATTGATATACAATGCAAGATCAAAAGGAACGCCTCAACAAAGAAAGAAATCTATAATGCATTTTTTAGAAAGTAAAGATAATGAACGGAAAAAAGCAATAGCCAACATCTTTTGTTAGGTATTCATATCATTGTTCAGAACATGAATCAGGTAGATTTTATTTGTTGAAATGTCCATATTTGATGCTATTGAGATTTATTTCCAAAATCGGATCGCAATTGTTCCTATAGTGTGCGCTGGGCCTTATCGTTTACATGTCTCTTTTTTATGTCACAGGCAAAATCCTCAAAAGGACAGGTCCCTTATTTACTGAGCTAGCTAAGAATTACCCGCACAACAAGTACACATCTTTCTGCAATGAACTCTATGTTGGATTTAATGAGGCAGAGCAAATATTAAAAAGTCAGAACTTAGGAAATCAAGAGAAAGCTTTGAGTGCTGAATATGTGGTTAAACGACGAAAAAGAAGTGACAAGAGCTAAACTTGAATCAGCCCTCGGAAATGCAGAAATTTTTCTTCACTTCAAAAAAGGTGAGTGTTTAGTTAACAAAGAAAAATATCAATCGAACCCTTTGAATTATTGTCATCAATTAAATGAAGTGAAGATGACTTACTATGGAAAAATATTTTTTAAAAATCAAACTTCTTATAATCATTCGGTATCTAAGATCTATGTCCTGTAAATTTCTTATTAACTGAAAATTGCACTTCAGTTTGCTTTTTGTTTGTTTCGTTTTTGCTTAATTTTTAGGTTAAAAAAGGGGTCTTGAGAATTATACGCATGATAATCTATACAGTGTGAGTCAATAAAAAGGAAACGCAGATTCAACCCTAAATATCATTGCAATCAGTACATATTTAATCAAAGATACCTTGCATTGCAACCTCGCATGTTTTCTTTAATTTAACACTTTGACCAATCAAATCTGATAATGGACAGCTGAAGTTACTGAACAGTAACATTTTCCTGATTCATCTCAAATTTGCCTCTGCCCAAGTCTTGAGTGAATTCGATGCTCAACTCAAGGTTGGTTGAATGGTCTCTATTACAGTTACTTTATAGCAATCACAAATGATGGAAATAAACATGCTTTTAAAACTGACCACTGCTCAATCATCCATGATCGCATTTTGGTTAGCAGCCTATCAATCAAAGAAGACATTATACCATTTTAATACACTTCAGCGATTTCACTTGGTTTTTAAGATATTGGGGCTTGGATATGGGTTTCTATTTTACTGACTCACAGTGTATATATCGATTTTTGTAATACATCTGAGATGATATGAGATGTAAAATATAATATAAAATGACTTGTTGCATTTGTATATATGATTTTTTTTTCATATCTTATCTTATCAAATCAATTTCAGTCTCAGAACATTTTGTATATTGTTGAAGCAGTGTAAACACATATTGTTAAAATATAGTTACGCTTTGTATTGTACAACAAAATATTAATGTACAATGTCAATAAAGTTTTATAATGAATACACACGCACAAAAAAAAACAAATACCTTTCGAAATTCTGATTCATTCTGATAATTTCTTTCGTCCATGGTGTAAATGATGTTGGATAAAAGATAATATTATTTGAAAGAACGCAGTCATGTATAAACTTAGAGAATAAAAGTTATAAAGATTAGTCCTGTTACGTAAACCTTTTTGTGTAATGTTTGTGAGATAAAGAAAATCATAATTTCATGAATTCATCCTTGGTTTAACTATGATAACATGCAACATGTCTTATATGAAAAAATCCATTTTCATTGATTCTACGTCAGAGTTACAGTGAGTAGACATAAATCACAAGCGTAGACAAAAAGCAATGATCACTAGCTAATCTATGTTTATTTCACTTTCTTTTCTATTTCCTGCACGAAAACAGATAACTTAGAGGAAGAGTCTTCTGAGTCTTCTGAAGGTGATTAACACACACACACACACACACACACACAGATATATATATATAAAATTATACGATGTACTTAGAAAGAAAACAAAATGTTTAACTGTGCTTCCTGTGATAGATCACAAGTGGAAATATGTTACCATTGAGAAGTAAGGTTAATTCGTTTGATTTAAATTGCTTTCAGTTGCTTTTGGATGAGAGAGATTTCAGCATAATTTTAGATGACTGCAAAATTACTAGTAATCTATTCTCCAGAACATCCTTTTTACGGTGTTGTAACAGTTTAATGTTAAAAAGTATTAATAGATACACCTGTATCACATAAACACAGAAGACAGAGATTTGCTTTGAAATTTTAGCATTTTGCGAGATCACATTTTTAATTATGATAGTTGTTATTGATCTACCACACGGATTAATATTTCGTGTTACGTCTAGTACGCACGGCTAGTATGCTTAATAACAAATATCTAACAGATAATTTTTTTTCTTGACCTTTCAATGCATAGGTAAGGTTATATTCACACTAATAAATATATAGGAATTCAGCATAGTAGGGATTTTAAACGAGAATAAACTTCATTGAATTCATCAGAATTATTTGTTGTCGTTTAATTCTGCACCAGTCCAATCGTGTAACACTTATTTTTTTGTATAGATGAATCCCAATCCAGCCCTTCTTCAGATCTATCACCGGGTGAGTTTGTTTCAAAGTAAACAAATATCACATAGTATATGCCATCACTTTATTCATAAGTTGAATATGTATATTATATCACTGATTTTACAACCCTTATCCCAAGTTATCAAGATAAATTTACATTTATAATTTGCTTAATTGCGTTGATCATTTTAAATAATAGAGTAATTTAATTGCTGTATAAACATGACTGCCAAGTGACTGCATATGAACGAAAATACTGGAACACGAATCTAGATAACGAATGATGCAAAAACTTCTCACTTTTTATTTTCATGACACAGTACATAGGTGTAAGTATCGCTCAAGGTTATCATTTCATATGAATTTAAATAATAACAATTAGAAACTGAAAATTATTTTTCATAATGAAAATATCAAGTTCTACATAATAAAAGCAATCTTTTCGATCCTAGTACTATGAAGGAGGATATGTATTTGCGTCAGTAAATCATGTTCAATGATTTGAAATTGAACATGAAACAATTTTACTGTAGTTGTTTATTTTGTTTTGGGTAAACATGTTGCAACGTTTATTTTCAGAGAATTTAATGTTACATCACGGGAGAACTTTTTCATATTTCTTCAAATCACCTTTATGATTTTTGAATAAACAGAGGAGAGATTACAAAAAAAGAAACTGAAAATTAAAAGAAACACTTTTTAATTCCCTTTTTGGGTATTGTTTCCCTCTTTTCTTGCAGAAACCGAGTCAACATCTAGCAGGTAATTTCACAAGTTAATTAACATGAACTTCTCTATTAATCATCAAGAAAGCATTATATAATTATTGTCTGCAAATTTAATCTTAACTACAGTCGGATTACAAGACTTGTTCAATATATGGACCGATCCGCCAAAAGACCTCATGTTCATGATGTGTTTTTTACATGTTATTCTACTCACAGTTTCTATGACATAACACAGTGATACTATAGGTTTTCCCGGTCAATTTCGCAGATTTGTCATTCAATTTGATAAGGGAGTCATTCAAATTCGCGAAAAAGATCTGTGTCATGAAATTTATCATTCAAATTCATTTTGAGGTCATTCAAATTCGCACTTCGGTCAAGACATTTAGCGTTTACATCATTCAAATTCAAATATGCGTGGAGAGCATTCAAATTCGCTACCTCGCTTGGAAGCGTCTTTTCGAGCATTCAAATTCGCACGTGGGCATTCGAATTCGTAATGAGTTCATTCAATTTAGCATGTATTTAGCGTTTGTGTGTTTTTGCTCATCTATTCAAGTCGTAATGTTTAAAATAACATGTTTTGTCATGTACAGTTGTTGCAGCTATATATATATATAGTTAGACATGAAAAAAATCAATCAAGAAAATAAATGAAAAAAAAAAAGATTATGAAAAAAAATAAAAATCAATCAAGAAAATCTGCAATTCTGCAGGCACTATAAACGTTAGAAATGAAGAACAAAAATTCCTAGAACTAAATTTCAAAATGATGATAAATCAGAAGAAAATAAAATAAAAATAATAAATCAGAAGAAAAATAAAAGAATGTTATTGATTATAGAAAAACACACCCATGTGTGCAGAAAACTCATAAGGAAAGAATGAAAATACCAAATAATTATCAACTGACAAAATTTACTGGAACTACATTTGATTTTGAATGCTCAACGTGTTAAGTTGAATGATCCGAAATGAAATTGAATGCTGGAATAACAGTATTGCGCAATTCCCTTGCCATTCTTTGCTAAATTGAATGAACGTTTTGCGAACTAGGTGCATTTAGTGCGAATTTGATTGACAAAAACTTAGATTCAAATGACATAAATACAAATTCGAATGATATGAAAATGAATTTGAATTACAAATCGGCTGTGCGCGACCTAAATCCTTGAAATTGAATGCACGCAAAATGAAATTGACTGACGATCTTACGAAATTGACCGGGAAAACCTATATATAGTAGTCTATATAACTTCTAAAATTAACGTAACAAGAAATTTGTGGAATTCGTTGAATGAATGAATTAAAATCTCAATGAACGCAAAAGATCTTTATTGATCTTTCAATGTGTTTGGTCGTTGCGAAAGTGGAATTTTATCTGGTCTGTGTTTGCCACAGGGGTGAGAGGAAGGGTGCAGGCGCAAGGGAATCTGGTACAAAGCGGAAGACAAAAGATGCCGGTCCGGGACCATCTACCAGCAATAAGAAGGTAAGAAGATCATAATTTGTAAAAGCGGGGCGGATCCAGAATTTTGTATAAAAAATGGGGGAAGGCAAAATTTTGAAAACTTTCTGACAAGCAAAAAAAATCAAAAATACTTTAAAAAAATAAAAAGAGGGGAGGGGGTGATCCCATTTCGTATGTATGACACACTTTCATTACCAATTTGGTCGAAAATTTCTCAAGGAATGCAATTTTTATTTTTTTATTTTATTTATTTTTTTTTTTTGGGGGGGGGGTGTAGTTAAGATATATGCCACTTGGTTTTCAAACAGAGGGGGCACATACCAGTGCCAGTGAGTAAAGGAAATATTTTCTTTGGGGTTTGTTACAAACTAGGAGAGATATCAAAAACACTGAAACGCGATAGCAGGTAACTCAATTTGATGGTAAATCTGAGCTGAAAAAGAAGTTCTTAGCTAATGAGAAAAGGGACTTCTAAGAAGTCGAATAGTCCGGTTACCTTTCACAAGACATCTTACACTTACATTGCAGAAGAAGGTGGCAACTGAAGTTGACTGTTACAAACTCTGACATCGAATCACTCGCCAAAGACATCGGCATCAACGATAAGCTGGACAAGTTGGGCCTTCAGCTTGGCTTCGGTTTTCCCGCCATGAAGATATATAAAGCCATGACTCATATAGTATAGAAATATAGGTGAAAGTGTAACATCGTAAATGAGGCCGATTAAAAATAGACAAAAAGACAAAAACAAAATAAAACAAAAAACAAAAGATGTTGATGCGTGAGTAGATATAAATCAGATCACCAAGTTAATTTATCAATACTTCCACTTTTAATGGTTCATGAAGTTTGGTCCTTCCTATATTACTAATACCAGACAAAGCCAGATAATGGTAATATGCAAGCTACAGGGACGGATCTAGCCTTTTTCCAAGGGGGGGGGGGGGGGAGTTGACCCAACGACGAAGCGGAGCATCGTCCACAAGTCCACAAGGGGGTTAAACCCCCTAACCCCCCCGTAGATCCGCCACTGAGCTAGATTTAAAACCAACTTGAGACGATTATCGAGGTGCAACACCCTGGATCAACGTTGAAGATGCAATGATACTACGAATATCAATAGATGCTTTTAAAATACACATCTATAAAGTCCAAGTAAATGATTGCAAATGATTGTAAATGATTCAAATGATTCAAATTTGTCATACTGAATACTTAATATTAACGCACTTCAAACGAAGCCATGATCCTCCTATTTACAACGTTCGGCAGTTGATCTTCAGCAACAGAGCTAAATTGAAAGGAACAAAGATCTTCATCTACGAGGACCTGACAAGCCATCGTCAACCTCTAGTAAATGTAGCCAACAGATCTCCACAACTGTCGAAGGTGTACACAAATCATTGAAGAAGTCAACAAACAAATGGGTAAATATTATCTCGGTAAATCAGATCGACAATCTGGACTCATAGAATAATATTTGTTTAATCATTCATGTTTTATAAACACTTATGAATGTTGCTTACCCATGTAACAAATCTGTAAGAAAAAAATCAGAAACCAATTCTTTGCGTAAAATGTTCCAAATGGTAACATCTTCAGATGATGTATTATTTTCATCAGAAGACTGGATATGTAATATTTGTTATATGAATGAACTTCCTTGTCTTATGGGAAATTCGCCTCAAAAACAAATACCTATAACTACTAAAGACGATTATTCTAAAGATAAGGGTTCATAAACATCTGTTTACCCTAAAGAAAAGGGCATTAAAATAGCACATTTAAACGTCCGTAGTCTACGAAATAAAAATGATGATATACAATTCTTCCTAGATTCAAACCCGTACGATATTTTTTCTTTGTCTGAAACCTGGCTTGATAATAATTTTCCACATGTTGTTTACATATAAATGGATATAATTTAGAGAGAAAAGATAGAGTCACTGGTGGTGGAGATGGTGTAAGTTGTTATATAAAAACTAACATTATAATACAAGAGAAGACATGACATAGAAGAAACTTCGTTAGAATTGATGTGGATAGAAATTCAAATAAAAAATCACAAACCATTATCTTCTCGGTATAGTGTATCGCCCACCAAATGCCACGATTGAACAGTTTGAAACCATGGAGTGTAATTTTGAAAATGTTTGTATAGTAACAAAGTGTTAATTACACACTGCAAAAACCTGGGTGTTAAAATTCATACACCAGTGGAGAATTAAAAAAACAACACCCTTGGTGTTGAATAATTGGGGCATGTACTCTCGATGGTGTTCATTTAACACCATTCATATTTAAAACATGCGAAGACCATAATCTGGTGTTAATTTATCTGGTGCTGTTTTGTTCTTGGTGTTGATTAGGTCGTCACGTGATTTTGTTTTATAATGAAAAAAGAAAGAAACCCGTCACGCATATCCATGTGTCGGGGATCAGAATTTTGACCTCCTGTCCTGAGATATATACAATGTATAGATACTCTGCATTCTTTAGTTTAGTTGAGGCAGTTGTGGAATACATTCCATGCTTGATTGACTTGATTGACTTGCTTGTTTGTAAAGGTAATTGGTATTGAGAGCATTGAGAACTACATCGGGTATTTGTAATGTCCTTCCTCCTGTAGTCCTGTAGTTCACCATATGTTGTATTTGAAGGAAGAATTTGTATGCATTGTTTGTTGAATACATGCATTCATGCCAGTTATGTTGCTGTTAATTGAGTGAGTGAATGATGAGAATAAGGAGTATAGTACTTGTGATATACATGTAGTTACATTGGCTGTATGCGTAGGGAAAGTGATTCTGTCACTGTGCATGCATGCAGGTGAGACTCAGAAAATTTCGTCCGGTTGGGGTGTCGACAAGTTTTGATGTCTTCTTCTCCACTCTCATGTTCTACATTTAGCTGTCATCTGGCTTGGAGGCTTTGCCTTTGAGGGTTTGATCATGAGCCTCGAGTGAGTCCTGAGGTTGTGGTTTCAAGTTTGGTGTTGTTGAGCCTGGGTTTTTTTTTTTTTTTTTTTTTTTTTGGTTTATTTGTCTCTGGACATATTTTGGAATAAATGACGAGCTACTACTGTATACCAAAACTCATTGGTTTTCTTCTTCCGTGTCCTTTAATACCAAGCCCCTAAAGCGGCCGCCATTACGCTGTAACATTTGGGCACGATTTGAACGCGCCCGAAGCCCCTATGCATTATTCATTTTGTAAGATGCTCCCCTACCGTGTATATGCTTTACACGCAACTAAAATAAAAACGTGGATCAGTGTCACGCATGCGAACTAAGAAAGGTCAAATCCGCTTAATTTATTCATGTATGGTAATGTATTCATCAATTGGCTAATGACGGCGCAAAGATAATTGACGAATGGGCGTCATTCATATGGTGTTATTAAATCTTTATGATAATTAGGACCCACCATGTGATTACTAATTGCTAATTGATAGGACTTTCAGCACAATTGTCGAGTACGTTGTCTACCGTAAGATAAATACATGTTGTTCATATTTATCACATCTCACGAATTAAGAGAAAAACTTATTCATTCAAAATAAGTAATTTTTCAAAGAAATTAATAGATTTACTCTCTTTGACCAGTAGGATAAAGAAGTTATAAGGGGGGGGGGGGGGCGGGTGTACGTGTCTGATGGAAGCTAGCAAAAGTAACTTTCTCATTGCTGCCAAGTTTGTGAATCTTATAGTCTTGTGAAAATCTTTCAAAGAGAATTATGAACCTTGAAAATTCGGCCATTTTAATTGACCTGAACTGATTTAATATACTTCACCTTTATTCTTCACTTTCTCTCTCTCTCTCTCTCTATCTCACCCCACCCCTTCTCTCTTTCCTTTTCACCAAATTTTCTCACTTTTGCCTTTTCTCATCTTTTTTTTCTTTCCTCTCTCATACATACACCTCGATCACACGTCCTGGTTCATTTCACCCCTCCCCTGTATGGTTCATTTCATTGATATAACGTGAAAGGACCTTTATCATGTTCACAGAATAATTTTCAATTACATGTATATCTTTCTTACAATCAAGATTTAAGGTACAATAATTTACACACGTCGATTCAGAAATACGTTTATATTTTCTCACTTTTTAATGAATATTTTCTTCCATACAGAAATGAGGACAGTTTTAGAGACGTTTAGACATTGTCTTACTTCTTAAATATACGTTTACTTCTTCTCCTTTAAAAAACCCAAGATAATTTATATAAGTCATCTGCAGTCATACACTTTTCTTCATATACTACAATACAACAGAGTTCCATCACAGCCGACTTGTCAAGGTCAAATAATATACTCTTCTTGAGAGTACATGTAGTACAAATATGTAAATGCATTAAAAAAATGAATTTCAATCTAAATTAATCATACGTTATTAATTTCAATCCCTTTCCAAGAACTAAATTATTTGAATTACAATTTAAAGATTTACCCACTACACCCAACAAAAGAAGAAATTATTAAAATAAATAAATGACCATGTAAGTTCAATGTTCAACACACACACCTATGACAACAATTTTGCTCCTAAAAACAAAGATAATGTTGACAGTTCTAAGAAATCTAAACTAAATGATCCATCTCCTTTTAAGTTGGTATATGTATATTGCATGTTACTACTATTATAAATCTAACTACATGTATAAAAAAGGGGGAGGAGAAACACACATAGAGATCTATTTCTATTGTTTCAATTCAAACGAAGTGTTGAATAGTATGGATTTTCTAAGTAGATCATCAATAATAAAATAATTTAATTTGCACAAATTCATATTATTAGTTTGTTATACACTGCGAGCAGATTTAATAAAGGAGTGGCCCTGGCAGTGCTTATCTTAATATCATTAGGTGCCCAGAAATCTCACTAGGCCACATGGAAGAGGAAGACCTCCTCACAATAAAAAAAAAATGGTTGCATGTGACTACAACATTTGACATGGGGAGGGGGTGGGTAAGATGGTTCAGATATAATTGAAGAACTTTAAACTCGTGTTCAGTCATTCTAATTTTTATACATGTATGTCCATTTATATAGTGCAACTACTATACAAATATACTCTATATGCCCTTAAATTACCCCGGCTTTAACCGAGCCGCCATGATAGGCGCTAAGGCATTCAAGGAATTTTTTCATACCGTTACCCATTTACTTCACCTGGGTGGAGAGTGACAAATGTAGATGATTGTCTTACCAAAGGACATTAGTGCTGCGGCGGGATTCGAACCGCGAACCATGTGATCCACAGTCCGGTGACGTATCCACTAGACCACGACACCTCAACATGCATATTATACTTGAATCCAGATAATTATGTTTTTAATATGAAGAAATGGGGTAACCTGGCTATTCATAAGGACCGTTATTCATAAATACCACTTATTCATAAGGACTGCTATCCATAAAGCGTGACTAAATGAATAGCGGTTTTGTATGAAAAGCGGTCCTTCTAAATAGAGAGGAGCTCCATTCATAAGGACCATTATTCTCATAACTATTCATAAGGACTGCTATTCATAACGCGTGTTAAATGATTATAGCGTTTTTCTATGAATAGCGGTCCTTATGAATAGCGAGCGGACCCGGAAGAGATACATGTTGATCAAAGCGGGGGGCTATTACACTGAAGAGCTGAAGTAGAAATCCATATCTGTTGAAAGAAAAGAGAAAAGATTTTAGACTAGATGAATCTCCGACCACGCGCGTCAGAATTTATACCTCCGCTATCACCAGATTGGCAATGAATGGCATACATGTACACTTTAAAAAGGATTGGTCCATCAAAATTACAAATCTTTTCACTTACAATCATCAAATACACCAAGGAAATAGATATTTTATAGCAAATAGACCACTGTCCCCTTGAAATTACTAAAATAGGTAGGCCTAAACTCTATACATCACGAACCATTTTTATGTATATGGCCGCTATGACCTTTGAACTTTGACCTTGAGATCCCCTAAAATCTAATCAGTTCATCGTCCCTCATAT
This sequence comes from Heliocidaris erythrogramma, assembly GCA_025617745.1. Lineage (NCBI taxonomy): Eukaryota > Metazoa > Echinodermata > Echinoidea > Camarodonta > Echinometridae > Heliocidaris > Heliocidaris erythrogramma. The sequence continues at coordinate 20,721,668 of CM046860.1, forward strand.
ATGCATAAATGGGCCAAGTTAGAAGTTGATCCGCCAAACGGTTCCTAAGTTATCACAAGAACGAACCATTTCTATGTATATAATGACCTCTATGACCTTTGAACTTTGACCTTGAGACCCTCAAATCTAATCACTTCATCGTCCCTCCCATATGCAAACATGGGCCAGTTAAGAAGCTGATCTGTCAAACAGTTCTTCAGTTATTGCGAGAACTAACCATTTTTATGTACATAATTACCTCTGTGACCTTTGACCTTTGACCTTGAGACCCCAAAATCTAATCAGTTCATCGTCCCTCCCATAAGCATACATGGGCCAAGTTACAAACTGATCCGCCAAACGGTTTTGAAGTTATCGCGAGAACGAAAAGGGGACGGATGGACAGACGGACAGACGGACGACCCGAAAACATAATGCCTCCGGCACCACCTACGGTGGGCGGAGGCATAAAAATAGCATCCATTGTGTATTTGATAATTAAACAAGCAACAATTAGAATTTTTAGAGCTTCCTATAAACACAGTTAGCATTGACTCTTTATATGAAATAGAATAATAAGTGGGAATTCTCAAAAGTATTTAAAGAGGAAAAAAGTTTTTCCAGTTGGACACATAAATTTTTCAAGGTTATTCAAAAGCAACCAAATTAGTAAAGTCTCAAGAAAAATTCAATTACATGTATGTTTATGTAAAAAGAAATGCGTACCTATATTATATTGAGGTACTAATAACAAACAGGGCCGTTGATTATGCGATGGCAAGTGGCCAGTTGCCCTCCCCCCCGAAAATATTGAGAGGGCAAATATATCATTTTGCCCCTCACCCCCCCCCCCAATAAATAAATTCTATAATTTCCCTGCTTCATGTAACCGTGGAGAAGGTGGTAATTAAGAGGCATTGAAAAAAATCATATAGAGTACTACTAGGCTGTTTTGCCCCCCCCCCCAATCCAAAAACGGATCGACGCCCCTCATAGCAACCTTACTCTTAAAGCAGCATAAGCCTACCATGCAAAACTGGAGCACCTCAGTATTTATTTGTTCCTCTCAGAATTTGTCTTCATTCTCAGTGCTAAGCCTTCATCTTCATCTTTGTAGAATACATGAAGTAGAGTCGTGTAAAGAAGCATTATCCTGTACTAAGAAAAAAAAAATCAGATACGGTCATCCTCACCCTCTTGATCTTTTGAAAGAGGATAAATGCTAACTACATGTACAATCCATCCCAAAAAGATTCATGGATTTTAATTCAAATTGTAATGTTTTGTCCCTGATGATAATAATATTAATAATAATAATAATAATAATAATAAAATGATAATAATAATAAACAATGTTATCAATTACATAAGTTCACCCATCTTATTTTGTTTTGTTTCTGTTTGCAGGAATTAATGGAATGTTTAATATAATAATTAAAAAACTAAAAATTTTATTTATACTGACATCACACTCAACATCCCCTAAAGATCTCATAACTGATTTTTAAAGACACTAAAAAAGCTAATTCAATATTACACTGAAGAAAACAGATCTCAGTGGTGGATAAAGGAAAAGGACAAATGAAATAGGGTTAGGGTTAGAAAAAACCTTATTGTTGTTGCTGTTTTGGTTGGACAATGAAAACGAAAAACTCCCCCCCCCCCCCAGTTAATTGATCCTGGATCCACTACCACTAGGCCTACCAGACCCATGATTTTTAGCTGTAATACTAAGTCTAGGTCTAACTTGTTAGGCCTAGACCTACTAACCCGACCAGACGCCATGCGAAGCGCGACAGTGTTGTGTATAGTTAGACCTACCTGTTTATTTCTCACGTCTCATCAAATTTCCGCTTCATCCTCCAACAGTTGTTGAGTTGTGCAAGTACGTGTGAAAATTTTCCACAATTATGATATGTTTTGCCTGATTTGTCCTTTTATTATAACATTCCTTTATGCGCCTGGTGACAATGTAAGGTGCCATTTACTTTAATTGTTATAAAATATTACCTTGCTTTGTTCTTCAAATAAATTACAGTTGTTTTCGCAACGATTTCCGGTACCATCTCAGTACAAAATATGTCCTTTCTTTACCGCCCCCCTGTATAGCCCACAAATGTAAAAACATTGCACCCGCAAATGTCAAATAACCACAAATGTCCAGGCCCCTGGGAACGATTTTTTTTTTACTGGGTGCTGTGAGCAGATTAAAAAAAAAATCTATACAGGAATGATGGCGTCCTGGGCAAACAATGAAGTTGCACCCCTCCACCCCAACTTATCCATGTTTTTGTACGAGCGAGGGAGCAAAGCGACCGAGCGGCAGATTTCTTTTTGCATAATTCACCCACGAAGCCCAGATTCTTATCCAATTACCTAGGAAAATTTGCAATTCAGCAGTGCGTTCGAGGGGTAGAGATCCAAATTTTGAACATTGATAAACAGGTTTCTATTCACTTCCTTCTCGAATAGGGCGCAACATTAATGGAAACCATTAAGAAATAGTCAATGAATTTAGGAAGACATCCGACAGTTGACATTTATTTGAAGTGGTGAACCTTTACAAAAGCGATTTTATACATTTAATCCTAAAAATTGCGGCACACTATTTAACAAGAGGATGATAAAACTTACATGATAAAGCAACGATAATTATTATCAATCATGAGCCCTTCAAAAACACTATAATTATCCTATACTGGGGAGCTAAAATAATAATAATAATAATAATATATAAGATTTATAAAGGCGCCGAATCCACTTGATGATCAAATGCTCAAGGCGCAACTTGTGCAAAAGATGAAATGCATCACAAATAAGCAAAAGTGCAATAGGAGAGGTACGGACATGAAAGGTAATGGTAATCAATAATAGGCCAAATGAAACAGATACTCTTTAAGATTATTTTTGAACACTTCAACAGAACTGCTATTTCTAAGTATTTTGAACAAAAAAGGGAGATTAGAAACCGGACGGTAATTACTTAGTAAATCAGAATCAAGATTAGGTTTTTTTCAATAAAGGAATAATGTGTGCCGTTTTAAGGACATAAGGTACACATGCCTGGTCGATACTTAAGTTTACAATCTGTGAGATAACAAAGGCTAATGTAGAGGAGCAGTCCTTGATGAGAACAGTATGGACAGGGTCTAGTTGACATGAATTAGCTGGTAATCTACGGAGCAGTGACTGTATCTCATCGGAGGTGGTAGGTTGAATCGTCTCGAGGGATGCTGATGTGACAGGATCAGGTGGAGTTAAGTCAGGAGTGAGACTGTATGGCCCGAATTCACAAAGGAGTTTTGGTTTAAACCATGGTTTAAACCCCCTCTTGGTGGTTTTAAGCGTACGTGCGCACAGAATCCGATCCAATCATATATTTTCTTTGAGTGCGCACATGGGTAATGTGCGCTTATTTACGCCTAAGGAGGTTTAAACCTCCTTTGTGAATTCGGGCCTCCGAGTTCTGTAACGAGTTCCTAGACCAACATTATACGAGGAAGCAAAGCGACCGAGCTTCAGAAAAATTTTGCATTTCAAACCATCCCCCAAAAGTATTTTTAATGCATTTACCCTGCGCACTGGGGGACTACAATCCAGAATGAATGCGAATTTCCTCATTTTCTACTCTTTTCTTTCTCTCTTTTGCGTTTTTAGCCCCCCCCCTTTTTTTAAGTGTCACTCGGGGCACGTGTATCCCTGTCCCCCGTAGATACACCCCTGATATTATTACCCATTGTATCGCTAAGTCCTTTGCAAAGCTAAATTTTCGGCGGGGGTGGTGCAGACCCTGAAATCAACGTTGTCTGCAAATATAACTTTATTTTTGTAGGTCATTCTGAAAACTAGTGCACCCGGGTTAACACGATTGAAATCAACTTTCATTTGCCGTGATTTTTTAAAAGAAAATCACCAATTTCTGTAAAAAAAAACAACAAAGAAATATATGAAAAATTCGTTGATTTTCTTAATCAATTTTTTTATTTTTTTTTAATGTTTTGGCCGAAAAACTCATCCAAATGAGAGTTTATGTATTTATTTTGTACATGAACAACATTAAGAGCTATGAATCGATTTAAATCAAATAAATCCCCTTTCAACGCTGAAATATACACAAATTGCATTATTGCAGTTACTTGTACGTGGAAATAACTTTAAAAATGTGTTGTCGACTACTACATCAAGCGGTACAGTCTCTATAGTTTTGAACATTGGTAAACAGTCTTCTAGTATCCACTTCTTCCTCAATGGGGTGCAATTAACGAAAATTCAGAATGTAGACGAGGAATATGGTAAACCTTTGAAAATACTATTTTATACACTCATTCTATACTGTATTGAAGTTTACTTGCACAATCTCTGAATAAATACACGTTCATAGATTGACTTGGTCATAGGTCACAAACAGGCCGACAGCGCGGGAAACGTGAAAAATACAACGCTGGGAAAACCCAGTACGGCAGTACATGATTGTATCACACACGATCAAGTCCATCGTCCACATAATCAACAATTGCCGTGAGCTGTCTTGTTGATCAATTGGAGGCATTCTGTCACCTGCTCTTTGAATAAGCCCAGCTGGAAGAAAAGGAGATATGGCCGATATAAGAAGTGGTGAGAATACTATTTTTTGTATATTATTGATCTTTATAATTATGAAAATCAGTTGCTGTTATATCAGATTTTCCCTACAATGAGCGAACGAATGATTGCGTGAGTGAATGAATAGAAGCACACGTACAGTTTTGGTAGCAAAAACAAAATTGGAATGAAACTTGTTGAATATAGTATCATATTGTTTTCCTTGGATAAAAGATACATGTGCAAGATTTTTCGATATTCAATTAATGATTTCCGATGAATTTTAGCGTAATATCTGAAAGAATCGTGAGATCTCGGCTAAACAATGCCCGACGCTAGGAATCTTCGACCCCAACCACTCCAAACACAACCATCAAATGCTAGGAGTCCACTGGGCCGGCGCCAGTTGGTGCCAGTTTGCGCCAATGCAATTTGCTGTGGCGCCTAGTGTCGCCAATAAGGTGCCTAGTGGCGTGTAGTGGCTCAAACTGCCTCCCAACTGGCTCGTGGTGGCACCAAATTTGAATTTGGCGGCAAGAAAATTTCAAAATGTTTGAAATCTTCGTCGCGCCACTTGCATCGAGCAATCAGCGCCAAGTGTCCGCCAAGTGGCACCAAATGGCGCGAACATATCGCCCTTTGGCGCAAACAATCCGCCTATTGGAATCCACTGGAATGTAATGGTGCGCGCCAAGTTGCGCCAATGAGATTTCGCGCCACATGGCGCCAAGTGGCACCTCATTTAGTTGTTTTGCATCTGATTATAGTGTACTTTGGCATAATAGCATTATTTGCTAAATTTCAGATTCTATGCTTCATTGGGATATTAATGTATTTTGTTCATGTAAAGCTGTATAATGAGAAGAGAATCATGTTTTAAATGTTAGCGTTAGAATGATATTTGTATTGACATTTCCAGCATTACCGGTACTAAACTAAATTAAAAACTTTTATACCCTGAGTTATAAGCTTCCAGACACAGAGTAAACTTTAAAATGCAAATAGTCATATCTCTTATGAAACTGGCACACAGGCACAACTATATTGCCTGTAAAGGTAAAGCTCAAGAGATAACTGGGCGTTGTGGCGTGCGCCTGTAATCCAGCTAACAGTGGAAGTTATAAACTGATTCAGCGGACCCAGGTTCGAGACTGAGTCACGTCTTTCGGATGGGGACGTTAAAGGTCGGTCCCCAGACGTAAATAATCATATCTGATTGATACACGTCTGTAAAAACCCAATTACACACACACACTCAAGAGATATTTGCACGTATGAATATGTTACCACTTCCGCAGACATTTTGAATTTGGCCATCCTCTCGTTAGGGAATAATTCAACTTGAACATGAATTGTCTTCAATGGGCCATCAATGGGCCCATGTGACTGTTAAATTGGGCTTTTCATATGGCCTTTATTTCCAAATCCGTCCCTGTTTTCACGCAGTAACAGTAATGAGGAAAATCGCATATTATTTCAATTTTGAGTTTTTATAATTTGTGGACATCATCCACTAACATGTTGAACCTCACAAAGTTTCAGACCATAATAATGTCTAATTATGTAACTATGGAGATAACGTTAACAAGAAAATACCTAGTAAATTTTTTTTTCTGTTTTCACGAAGTGACGGCTTACAGCCGTTAGGTACGCGGCTGAGATCCGTCACTTCGTGAAAAACAAAATAGAGCGCGTCCTTGAATTGACTTTGTGTTTTCACGAAATGACGGTTCAGGACGTTCATCAGTTATGTTTGTGCGCACCTCAGCTGCGAGTATTACGCGCAATTAAGACAATGGATACGCACAATAAACACAATGTTTAATGTAATGGGTATACAAGTGTGCGAAGTAAGAAGAACCTGGAAAACCAAATATTAACTAGCTTGAGCTGAAAATTAACATTCAATACCCCCTCATGAATTTTCTATAGACAAGGTTAGTCGTATAGGAAAAAATTAAAGATATATGTCCTTTGCAATTCATAGTCATGGTCATCTGCTTCTCATTTTTTGTACACTAAGAGAGCTGGAGAAAGAAAGTCAAATATATGCCGAAGAATCATTTGTTTATGCCATATGTCTAATGATCATTATCCCTCTTATAGTCAAAGACTTGAGCAAACAGAATTATGAGTTTAATATCAGGTAAAACGACTTGCACTTTCCTTCTTTTTGATACACTTGTTCGAAAGCGTGCGTTTGATTGTCACATGAACTGTTTATTCACGCTTCGTACGTAAAATATAGACAGTTATAGCCTATGTCGTTACCTTACAGTCTGAATTGCCCCACCTCACACGAATATGGGGCCCACCTCAAACGCTTGCTACCTGCTTACAGCCCCCCCCCCGTACCGCCTTTTTTCCCATATTGTGATATATTTTCAAAGTGCAAGGTTTAGATTTTTTCATTAAAACACAAAATGCAAAATTTGAAGCACTGTAATCATCCATTTTCCCCCAATATCCCTCCTTAAACCTGAAATAGAGTTATGTTGTGTTTAAATTTTGTTTACAATTAAAATTTTTTTTTTACAAAATTTTAAACATTTTTTGGTATACCGGCACCTCGCTGCCCGAATATGAGGATATTCAGGCAAATCGCTACCAAAATATGAGAATATTCGGGCACCTTGCAAAATTATTTATAATATAAAAATGCGTTGGCGCTACAGCCCCGCCTCGTACGCCTATGGGACTATTCATGCTAAACATCTTTAGGAGAATATTGGAACTCAGCATAGCCACCTAGAGAATGTTTTAAAGCATATTACAGAATTATTCAACACTTTTTTTTTCTTATGACGGAACAGTTTTAATAGAACAGAATTTCTGCAGTATTTTATGACCTTTTTCTTCATATGACTATATTAATTGGTGAGGGGGCGTAGCGACCGAGCGAAAAAGTTGCTTTCATAATAATTTGAAATTTGAATTCAAGAGAAACTTTACACACGCAGGCAGGTCACAGCTTACTTAGAATTGTGACTTACATAACATTAAAGATATAGTTATAATTACATGTATATAGATAATAATCTTGTGATTGGGCGGGAACAAAACCAAGAAAGCCCCTGCCCCACACCTACAGTGTTAATAAACACTGCATTTATTGAAATGCGAGGGATCGTAGCTATCGATTTAGAAAATTAGATTATTCAATGTTGAAACTACGTAATAGAGGACAACAGCAGCAGTTTGAAAGGGAAATAAAAAATCTTCAAGATAAACTCACCATTATGGAAATTTACAATCGTCGAATGAATCTTCGCTTCTATGGCACAGAGGAAAAGCCCAAAGAAAATGTGCTTGATGTTCTGAAAGAAAATTTCACTTACCTGGGAATCAATGAGACGGATGCCAACAACATAGCTATCGTAAACGCTCATCGCCTCCCGACCCGCCGTGTCGGAGGGGTCGGAGAACGTCAGAGGCCCAACGCGATCATAGCCAAGTTTATCTATATGAGAGATCGCGACAGGATACTACAGTCTTTTACAGCGCCAAGGCCATCGCGGAGGAACGCAAGCAGCAACAGCTCACCCCGGGCCCGCACCAGTACCTGATCGTCGAATTACCGTTCGCACAGACCTGCCTCCTGCCCTTAAGGTCTAACGCGGGATTCTAGCCACGAAAGCATATGAACTCAGGAAAAAAAAATCTTTCGACGAAGATAGTTGTTGTCGGCGCCAGAGTTCAGCTCCAGTTGAAAGAAAATAACGCGACAACATGGAGTACTTACCAGGACTGATCAGGATTTAAGCGGAACATATGGAACCTCTTCCATCGTCTAAAGTTTGCTATGTATACCCTTCTAATTTGATAATTTTTGTTTTTTTGTCATGCAAGCTGATTGAACTAAACATACTGTTTATAAAAATAAAAAAAACCTGTAATGCATGTGATTTAAATACTGCAAGATAAGTGCTATCGTCACCTCACAAGGCGATTAGTTTGATTGTTTTAAAGACATATTGAATTTGCCTACATAATTATATCCACAAGATATATCAGGTTGGTGTTTTTGCCGTTACTTTGTATAATGTATTTTTCATAAAGTGATTTATAAATGATATACTGTATGCAACAAAAGTGTTATCGTCGCCCCACAAGGCGTTTAGTTTGCTTGTTCAAATACTAATCTACAAAATTATATCCACAAGAGATATTGATGTTGGAGTTTTTGCTGTTATTTTGTATACTATTCAATTCAATTACAATTACTGTATATTTTATGAATTGATTTATAAATGTTATATATACATGCATCAAAAGTGCTATCGTCGCCCCATAAGGCGATTAGTTTATTACTTTTCTTGTTTCAATAAATATAAATGTCGGGGTTTTTTGCGGTTATTTTGTATACTGTATTTGTTATAAATGATATACAAATAGCATGTGATCTAATCACCGTAACAATTTTCCTCAAGTATTTATAACAGTTATGAAAATGGCAGTCTTCGCCTCATAAATTTGTTTACTGTGTTTTGCTTGTAAAATCTGTAAGGTGAAGGAACTATTGCTTATATATCCACAGAATCACCCTTTTCTGTATTTTTTTTTCTTTGTCTCGACATTGAACAAAGTGATAACCGTTGACTTACTTATTGCTCTGAGGTGTTAGGAGCTTACTTTCATTTTTTTTTTAAGCCGCATAGATAAAGCGTTTATTGGATAACGATCTGTTTGGTGTTATCCTTTTTATTTACAATAACTCCAGTAAGGCAGATAGAAAAAAATCAACCCGCTATCTGGCTCTGTTCATGTCGAGACTAAGCAATGTGAATATGTTTTTAACACGTCTTTCTTTCCTTTAAATTAAGCATCGTTATCTGTATATATTTGTATATACCCAATGTGTTAACTTTCAGCCAAAGGATGGTAAAATAATCATTTAAAGAAAAGAAGGATGTCTTATCTATGATATTTATTATATCAACATTACAAGCTTGACGTCTTAGCTTTTTTTCTTAAACACCTTGTACTCTGGTGGTGACTACGAGGTACAGTCAGTTCACACTAATTCGTTATACGTATGCTTTGTCGCCTGTTTCTAGGCATTAGATATCTATTGTTTGTGTCCATTACGTTCTATGTTCCACATGCTCTTTATATTGATGGACAGAATTCATTTAGTTTTGTAAATCATTTGTTATTCTTACGAACAAACAATTATACTTGTACACCCCTGAACGATCCAGCTTGCCAATTACGCAACTACTTTTTGTATATTATAACCTATTTTTGCATATTTTTGTATATGTGCAGTGAAGCAAGAGCCTCTATTTCTATACAGACATGTGTTAATAGATCAGAGCCTCTCTTTTCCAACCCCAACTCCCCCAAATCTTCAATGAATGATTTTCCTATGAATGCCTTTACAATCCTAAGCGAGGACGAGTTTAATGACATTTTCTCTCTAAATTACGATCCTAGAAATTCTTCTCCCCTGTCCAACAGAGAAGGCGCTGCTAACTTTGATTTGAATAGTATTAATCATCCTAACAACGAAATGCCTGAGCTCCAGCTTAATTGTGATGCGAACGATATTCATGTTAATAATAGACATTCAGAGTATGTATTACCCGATCAATTATCGAAGAAAGCCTCATCTAATTATAAAAACACACTTTCTTTACTCCATCACAATGCACGCAGCCTCAATAGAAACTTTGACCAATTCCAGTCATTCATTCATGATTTAGATGCAGATTTCTCAGTACTTGGCTTGTGTGAGACCTGGTTCACTGACTCGCCCCCTTCGTTTTTTCAATGCAGGGATTCAAATTGATATCTAACAATAGGGAAGGGAAAAGGGAGGTGGGGTTGCCTTTTACATTTCAGATAACTTAGTTTTTGATATAAGACCCGAACTACACTAAAGGAAAAAAGAAACTTATAAAAGTTCAAGAGATCACCAAATTAAATTCTCTGCATGGAAATGTACCAAATTTGGATATAATGTTGATTCAATGCATGGCTTTAAATGACAGTCAATAACAAAAAGTTTTCTTCAATGCCACAAAAGAAATGTGCACTGAAACAAAGGACTCTCTAATCCCAAAGTCACAAAGATAAACTGCAGTCTTGTACACCATATGCATGTCAATGAATGAAACAAAAGAATTTCAAAAGGGATTTGCACCCCTCGAGCAAGAGGATATTGATGTTCTGCCATGGTTCGCCCGTTCACCAGACCTTTCCCCAATTGAACATCTCTGGGAAGAGCTTGGTCGACGTGTGTCAAGGCGTGACAATCAACCCATCAATAGGGAGACGCTCATTGCAGCACTGCAAGAGGAATGGAACAATGTTCCCCAGGCTACCATCGCGAATCTGATCGGAAGCATGCGAAGACGGTGTACAGCTTGCCAGCAAGCTAGAGGTGGACATACTGGCTATTAATCTGTTTGGATATGAACTTGCAAATCCCTTTTGAAATTCTTTTGTTTCATTCATTGACATGCATATGGTGTACAAGGCTGCAGTTTATCTTTGTGACTTTGGGATTAGAGAGTCCTTTGTTTCAGTGCACATTTCTTTTGTGGCATTGAAGAAAACTTTTTGTTATTGACTGTCATTTAAAGCCATGCATTGAATCAACATTATATCCAAATTTGGTACATTTCCATGCAGAGAATTTAATTTGGTGATCTCTTGAACTTTTATAAGTTTCTTTTTTCCTTTAGTGTAACACACGCGACCGAAGTAATCGAATGTTTATTTATCAAATTAAAAAATCACGGTGACAAAAATATTATTATAGGTGAAGTCTACAGGCCTCCCAATGCAAACTTTATTGAGTTTATATCTGTTATCCAGTCCATATTAGCCTCACCTCTTCTTAATAACAAACCTTGTTTCATCATGGGAGACTTTAACCTAAATTTACTTCATTATCAGCAGAATTCGAATTGTAGGGACTTCTTAGACATACTACTCTCACATTCATTTATTCCGGCCATCACGAAGCCTACCAGAATTTCTGATACCTCATCAACCCTCATAGATAACATCTTTACCAATACTAACTATATTTTCCTTTATATCGAACATCACACAATCATCACCATCAGGTAATAGTAAACAGAACGGATTTCGAGTGTTATCAGAGGACAACCTCAACAGATTCAGAGAAAGCCTCTCGTCTATTAACTGGCAACAGGTATACGATATTGAAGATTCCAACTTAGCATTCGACAAATTTATTGATATATTCACTGAATTGTTTGACACCAACATACCCTTACAATGTCCTGCCCGCATAAACTACAAAAAGGTGCCAAGATCTCCTTGGATCTCGAAAGCTCTCCTAAGGTCAATAAACAGAAAAAATAGACTGTTCTATAAATATAAAGCTAATCCAAACGAAAGAAACAAAAATAGATACACTCATTACCAGAATAATTTAACCACTTTAATCCGCACGGGAAAAAACCAATTCCACATATTCAAGTCAAACATCAAAAGTAACGTGGAAAGTAATCCACAAAATTTTAAATAAAGAAAATAATAAATCTGACTTTAGTAATATTCATGTTGATGGTGAACATATAGATAACCAGACTTCCGTGGCCAATGCATTTAATTCCTTTTTTGTAAACATAGGCCCTAATCTTGCCCATAACATTCCTGAATCCAATATACCATTCCATTCTTTTCTAATGGACAAAATATCACACAGTTTATTTTTTTTACCGGTTCACGAAAATGTAGTTATTGACATTGTAAGCAATTTAAAGCTAAAAAACAGCTCTGGGTACGATGGTGTAACAAATGTTTTATTAAAAAATATCGTTCATGAAATAGTTTCTCCTTTAACCCATATTTTCAATCTATCACTAACAAACGGCACTGTCCCCAATAAAATGAAGACTGCAAAGGTCATACCTATTTTCAAGAAAGGTGACCGACAAGACGTAGGTAATTACCGCCCCATATCACTCCTAACAAGCTTCTCAAAGATTCTAGAAAAACTTGTCTATTCTCGCCTTATTACATTCTAAAATAATAATCATGTTCTTTCCGGGTCTCAATTTGGTTTCCGCAAAAAGCATTCAACTACGCACGCGCTTCTGTTATTCATTAATAAAATTGCCAGAGCGATTGACAGTATGTCGCACACTGCTGGTATTTTCCTGGACTTCTCCAAGGCCTTCGACACTATAAATCATGATATATTGTTGTATAAGTTGTCCCACTATGGTATTCGGGGGAAGGCCTTGGAGTGGTTCAGGAACTACCTTATTGATAGAAAACAATATGTATACATAAATGGTTTCAAATCGACCCTTCAATCAATTACTTGTGGTGTCCCTCAAGGCTCTTTATTAGGCCCGCTCCTGTTTATCTTATACATTAACGATCTCCAAAACTCATCTGCAGTCTTATCATTTATCCTTTTTGCCGATGACTCCAATATTTTTTGCTCTCACCAGAACCCCGATACACTTCTGAACATCGTAAACACTGAATTAAAATGCGTTTCTGACTGGATTCAAGCTAACAAATTGTCGCTCAATATAAATAAAACAAATTTCATGCTATTTAGTAATTCTATATCATCCTTACCAGGTAATATACAAATAAACAATAAAAATATCGCCCAGGTTGAATCTACCAAATTTCTGGGTGTTTTTATAGACACTAGACTAACATGGAAGGTTCAATTGCTCCATAACCATAATTGACAAAATTAAAGTTGTACAAAAACGGGTTATTAGAATAGTAAATAATGTTGGATTTCGTGCACATACAAATGAACTTTTCTATAATTGTAATATCCTTAAGATATCTGACTTGTACTTGTACAATCTTGGAATATTTATGTACGAACTCTCGAAAGGTAATTTACCAGATGCTTTCGTCCCTATTTTTCAACGCAATAATGCTGTACATTCCTATCCAACTAGGCAAACAAACCATTTCCACCTCCCCCGAACTCGCACCGTTTTCGCAAACAAAACAATCACCTTTACTGGACCCAAATTCTGGAACAGCCTGAATAACGAACTAGTTGATAGCCCCTCCAACAATTCTTTTAAACGGAAGCTAAGGTGTTACCTCTTAAGTAAGTACATGTATGTATGAATATTCATATCATGTTGGATCGTACAGGTGGTCACATTGACTTTGCTTGTGTAACACTGTCATGTCTTTACAATTTCTTTCTTCTCCCTCTTCTTCTTTTGCTTTTCTTCATTTTCTCTTTTCCTTTTCTTCATTTTCTCTTTTTCTTTTCTTCATCTTCTTTTTTTTTTCTTTCTTTCTTCTTCTTCTCTTTCGTCTTTTCGTTTCTTTACTCCATATTCTACTTCTTGACGTCTTGCGTTGGTGCAAGTTGTCGTCTTATTTACGTAATTACAGGACGTAAAAAAGACGAAAACCACGACGTAAATATCACGTCATTTTTAACACTTTCTGCTATCAGGGAAGCTTTGCTCTCCTTGTACGTTTTATAAATCTGATATTTCTAGTCCGTCCCCTCTTTTCATCGCATCCCAATCTGAATCACTCTATACGGGAGCCTAATCATTTACAAGCAATGTTTTTTATTTAGGCTCCCCACATTTTACATATTTCCTCTTTTGCCAGTCGTTTATGCATTTCTCAAACTTTTTACCTATTTACTGTACATTATACTTGATCTGAGTTCTTTTGAAAATGACAGTTATGCTTGTAAAATAACTTCTGAAAAAATTGTTTTGATGTAAATGTGGAATGTGGAACAAATAAACTTCAAACTTAAAAAAAATGTTTTCATGATTGTTAAACTGCAAAATAATTGATATCATATAACATATTTTGGACTTGTGAGGAGGAGAAAAAACACACACGAGATTTTTCCTTCTTTTAAGGCACAGAGAAGCACCTGCCACACCCATGCGCTTCGGGGCCTTGTAATAGAAGAGATATTGTAAAGTCAAATAATAAATGTTGCTATTAATGTGAGAGGGAGTTTAGAGAGCAAAAAGGGGAATGTAGAGGAATTTTTATATTATCTAGAGCATGCGTTGGCAAAAGAAAGCTTTTTTTTACATTGTTTAACATTAAAATTTTTCTTGTTTGTTTTTTTGTTTGTTTGTTTTATTCTCTTCTGCATACATAATCAATACAAAACAAGTCAAAATGTAATAACATGTAATATAAAAGGTATAAATTATCAAGACAAATGATATAGTAAAAACAATGACTAAGGTAAATTATCAAAAAAGGATGTCAAATAATGTGGAATATGCATATAAGAAAATTGTATAAATTAAAGGTTCATCAAAATTTATAGATGCAAAAGAAGGACTGTCATTATAAGCGACAAAGTGCTTGAAAACATGACAGCCCCAGACATAACTACTGGAACATAATAAACCAAGTAGCTATTCATGATTGCAAATCAATACTAATGATGAAAAACGATGATAATGGAGGCGATGGTAATAAATGTGGTGATGATGATGATGGTGATGATGAAGATGATGGTGATGAAGATGATAGTGATGGTGATGGATGATGATGATGATGAAAAAAAAATATAAGGGTTGAAATATACACACAGAAATTTCACATTTGATACTCTGACAACAACATCTTTTTAACTTTGGCTTTAAATGAGTAAAGGGTGGAGCATGATTTTATATTTTCAGGAAGAGAATTCCATAGGTCTGGACCATGGTGCCGTATAGATTTATGAGCTATAATTAATTTGGGATTGAAAAGGTGAAAATTTGTAGCGGAACGAGTAGGGTAAGAATGAATAGAATTGTTGAAATTGTAAAAGTTATGAAATGCAACCGGGAGCAAATTTTTGACATATTTGAACATAAAAAGTAAGCTTTGAAGTGAATTTATGTCAAAAATTGTTAGAGTTTTTAGTTTGTGAAAAATAGGATTCGAATGGGAAAAATAAGAAGACCCAGAGCATATGCGAACAGCTTTCTTCTGCAATAAATAAATAGAATTGAGTTTACTTTTAGCAGTAGTGGCCCAAACTAAATTGCAGTATGATATATAAGGTAGAATTAATGAGTTGTAAAGCATGAAAAGTGTTTCGCAAGGAATATATTTTTTAAGTCTATATAGTACACCAACATTCTTACAAATAGTCATAGTTATATGGCGTATATGGGCTAACCAATTTAAATTTTCGTCAATAATAATACCCAAAAAGTTTGTATCTTTCTTCCTTTCAAGAGGTATATTATCTATACTTATATTATAAGGAAAATCAATGACATGTGAGTTTAAGTGTTTGAAGTACATAAAGTTAGTTTTATTTAAATTAAGAGATAGTCTATTGCATTTAAACCACAACGCTAATTTTGGTAACTCATTGTTCAGTGTGTCAACTAAGGTGTCCAAGTTTTTATGTGAACAGAAAATGTTTGTGTCATCAGCAAATAATATACACGATAACGAGGGTGTAGTATTAGTTAAATCATTGATATATATCAAAAAAAGTAAGGGACCTGTCTTGCGAGGGGCCTCTCCGAGGGGACAGAACAGATTATTGCAAGCAAGAAAATTAACATTATTGTGTGATGAAACGTTGCATTTCGCATCACTAAAAAATATTCGTTATGCCCCTATCCAAACCCCCCTCCTTTGATAGTAGAATATGGTAGAATATGGTTTCTTTACTCCATTATCGCCGAAAAACTCAGTTTATCAACCGAAAAACTTAGTTTATCAGAAAAACTTAGTTTTTCGCCGATAAACTAAGTTTTTCGGTCGATAAACTGAGTTTTCCGCCTTTAAGGCACAAATGGCCGATAAACTTAGTTTTTCGGTCGAAAAACTTAGTTTTTCGGTTGATAAACTAAGTTTTTCAGTCGTTAAACTAAGTTTATCGCCGATAAACTAAGTTTTTCGGTCGATAAACTTAGTTTTTCGGTCGATAAACTAAGTTTTTCAGTCGTTAAACTAAGTTTATCGCCGATAAACTAAGTTTTTCGGTCGATAAACTTAGTTTATCGGCCATTTGTGCCATAAAGGCGAAAAACTTAGTTTATCGACCGAAAAACTAAGTTTTTCTGATAAACTTAGTTTTTCGGTCGATAAACTAAGTTTTTCGGTCGATAAACTTAGTTTTTCGCCTTTATGGCACAAATGGCCGATAAACTAAGTTTTTCGGTAGATAAACTTAGTTTTTCGCCGATAAACTAAGTTTTTCGGTCGATAAACTTAGTTTTTCGACCGAAAAACTAAGTTTATCGTCCATTTGTGCCATAAAGGCGAAAAACTTAGTTTATCGACCGAAAAACTAAGTTTTTCTGATAAACTTATTTTTTCGGTCGATAAACTAAGTTTTTCAGTCGATAAACTAAGTTTATCGCCGATAAACTAAGTTTTTCGGTCGATAAACTTAGTTTTTCGACCGAAAAACTAAGTTTATCGGCCATTTGTGCCATAAAGGCGAAAAACTTAGTTTATCGACCGAAAAACTAAGTTTTTCTGATAAACTTAGTTTTTCGGTCGATAAACTAAGTTTTTCAGTCGATAAACTAAGTTTATCGCTGAAAAACTAAGTTTTTCTGATAAACTTAGTTTTTCGGTCGATAAACTAAGTTTTTCAGTCGATAAACTAAGTTTATCGCCGATAAACTAAGTTTTTCGGTCGATAAACTTAGTTTTTCGGTCGATAAACTAAGTTTTTCAGTCGTTAAACTAAGTTTATCGCCGATAAACTAAGTTTTTCGGTCGATAAACTTAGTTTATCGGCCATTTGTGCCATAAAGGCGAAAAACTTAGTTTATCGACCGATAAACTAAGTTTTTCGGTCGATAAACTTAGTTTTTCGCCTTTATGGCACAAATGGCCGATAAACTAAGTTTTTCGGTAGATAAACTTAGTTTTTCGCCGATAAACTAAGTTTTTCGGTCGATAAACTTAGTTTTTCGACCGAAAAACTAAGTTTATCGGCCATTTGTGCCATAAAGGCGAAAAACTTAGTTTATCGACCGAAAAACTAAGTTTTTCTGATAAACTTAGTTTTTCGGTCGATAAACTAAGTTTTTCAGTCGATAAACTAAGTTTATCGCCGATAAACTAAGTTTTTCGGTCGATAAACTTAGTTTTTCGACCGAAAAACTAAGTTTATCGGCCATTTGTGCCATAAAGGCGAAAAACTTAGTTTATCGACCGAAAAACTAAGTTTTTCTGATAAACTTAGTTTTTCGGTCGATAAACTAAGTTTTTCAGTCGATAAACTAAGTTTATCGCTGAAAAACTAAGTTTTTCTGATAAACTTAGTTTTTCGGTCGATAAACTAAGTTTTTCAGTCGATAAACTAAGTTTATCGCCGATAAACTAAGTTTTTCGGTCGATAAACTTAGTTTTTCGGTCGAATATGGCAAGCCAAAAGGGAATATATTCGTCTCTTGTATTTATATTCATCTGTAATATATATTCGTCTCTTGTATTTATATTCATCTCTAATATATATTCGTCTCTTGTATTTATATTCATCTCTAATATATATTCGTCTCTAATATATTCGTCTCTTGTATTTATATTCATCTCTAATATATATCCATCTCTAATATATTCGTCTCTTGTATTTATATTCATCTCTAATATATATTCGTCTCTAATATATTCGTCTCTTGTATTTATATTCATCTCTGAAGAAATATATTCATCTTTTGAAGTTGTTTATATTTATCTCTATAGAAATATATTCAGCTTTTCAATATTTTCGTCATTTTAATATATTCATCTCTTCAATATTTTCGTCATTTTAATCTATTCATCTCTTCAATACTTTTATCTTTAAATTATATTCCTGTATTTCATATATTCATCTTTTCAATATTTTCGTCTTTTTAATCGATTTTCAATATTTTCGTCTTTTTAATCCATTTTCAATATTTTCGTCTTTTTAATCCATTTATCTTTTGAATGTTTTCATCATTAATTATATTCACCTATTTCGATACATTCGTTTTGAAATTATATTCATCCTTTATCATTTAGATGTCTTTTTGTTCGTCCTTGACAATATTTGTCGTATCTATTCCACTCCAGAGCCCTTGATCTGTGCGACTCTGTGCGGCATTTATTCCACAGCAGGTTTGTTCGTCTTTGAAATATGTTCGTCTTTTAATATATTCGTCTTTGAAACATTATATTCTTCTTCTCCAATGGGCACGAGATGGCGCTGCTCTCTGCTCTTGCCAGAGGGGCTCAACTCCGCTTCTGCATCCGACTTTCCCTGGGGAAATTTCCTGCCGGTCAAAAGTGCACACTGCTCCCGTTTTTCATGTATTAGCCTATGAAGCCGAAATTTTTTCAGTGTACCAGCGAAAATCAGATTTTGGCCTGCGCGCAGCGCGTAAGTTATTGAAATTATAAATTTGAATATTCATGAGCTTTTATAACTAATTAACATAAAATTGAACTGTACTTCTACTATACTTGTGCAGCCAAAATGAGCAGAAGATGATGAAGAACAAGAAGAAAAAGAAGCTAAAGAAGAAGAAAAAAGAGGAAGAAGAGGAAGAGCAAAAAAGAGGAAGAACAGGAAGAGGAAGAGGAAGAAGAAGAAAAAGAAGTAGATGAGGAAAAAAAATAAGAAGAGAAAAAGGAAGAAGCGGAAGCAGAAAAAGAAGATGAAGACAAAAAAGAAGAGGAAGAGGAAGAAGAGGATGACAAAGAAGAAAAAGAAGAGGAAAAGGAAGTGGAAGAGGAAGAGAAAGAGGAGGAAGAAGAAAAAGAAGAAAAGAAGAAAAAGAAGATGAAGAAAAAAAGTGGAAGAGGTACAGGAAGAGGATCATGATGAAAAAGAAGAAGAAAAATAAGATGAAGAGGAAGATGAAGAAGAAAAGAAAGATGAAGAAAAAAGAAGATGAAGAGGAAGAGGAGGAGGAAGAAGAATAAAAACAAGAGGATGAAGAGGAAAGAAGAAGAAGAGGAAGAAGAAGCCCTCCTTCGATATTGAATTTCCCTTCATTGAACGCTTTCCTTGTGCCTTGCAGATCTTGCATATCATATCTCAAGTAAAACTGAAGTACAAAGAAAGAATGTGCTCCCCATGACCCCATATGTACCACCATGCACTGGCTGCTGGAGCATGTACCCCCCCCCCCCAAATAAATAAATAAAAATAGATAAATAAATAAATAAAAATCAATAAATAAAAATAAAAATAAATAAAAATAAAAATAAATAAATAAAAAAAAACCAAACAAACAAACAACCCAACAACTAAAACAGCAACAAACAAAACCCTCAAAAATTTGTTGTTTTTTTTCTTCCTCTTGTTTCTTTTTCTTCTTGTAAAATGAGGCCATCAAGAAACCCCTACACAAATCAGTCTACGATTCAGTTATTCAAGGTTGCATAAGGCTGTATTTACACCAATCCACCATCACACTTCAGAACGAATGCCATATTGTGCCTGCATCATCATCATCATCATCATCACCACATCTTTCACAAAATTATGGGGAAAAACAACAAATAGAAGTTTCTCAGTGTGAAATGATGTTTATTAAAATAGCTCACTTATCAACATAAAAGTTAATGCTCTCTTGAAATGCAATATACAGATTATAACATATGGTTCATGGAAACAAATCATGGGGCAGGTGAGGGGGGCGGGGGCGGCATACCGATTTCTATTTTATTTCATTTTGTAAGCAAACAAGTTTAAATCTATCTAGTTACATCCGATATATACATTAGGTGGATTGTAATATATATCCATGTACATCCCTTCACATTATCATCAGAATATACAAGACATGAAAGTACAAAGAGATCACCTTACTGCCCAAAATGATATGAGGTGATGTTTGTCCAAATAATGGTAGTTTTGAAAATTTCGGCGTGGGCTGAAACTCCCGAGCCCCTGATTTGTTTGCCTAGAAACATGCCCCAGAATGACTGCACAATTATTGCACAGATGATAAAAAGGAACAAATTACAGATTATAGAATCATTTGTGTTTCAAGAAAAATAATCATAACTATCGCTATAGCTTATGCATACAATTATGAACACAAGTTTCATTAAAGATGATTAACTAAAATCATTTTTCATAATATAATCATGCCACATTTTTCTAACATTTTTTCTAAATTACAATTGTTATTAAAAGGAAATCTTTTTCTAAATTACAATTTTTATTAAAAGGAAAATTATTTGATTTTGAAAATTTATTGGTTATATTTCTAATTTAAATTAATGCATCAGTCTTTAGGTGACATGATAATTGACTGTGCCTAATTTAAAAGGTTTTTATTAAGTATTTTTTAATGCGTGAAAAGAATTTAGAATTAGGCTGAAGATTAGTATTTGAGCTCTTTCCTTTTGACCCATACTTTGACATTCAATTTCCAGCTCAGAAATAGCATTGCTGACATTTAGAATACATGTATTTGCCATTATGTAAATTAGCAATAAATCTCTCTAGAAAAAAAAACCCTTTAAAATAAAGAAAAAAATACTTTGATCCTTAATGACTCCGTTCTTGACACTTAACAAGCCATGTAACTGATGAGCTTCCTTTGACAACCTGCATTAAAAAACACAAAAAGAAAGGAGAAGAAAATTAAACTTTTTGTAGACTGTGGATTGGATTTTAAAGAAGGAAACAAAAATGGGTACATGTACATCTATCCAGGGGCGGATCCAGGATTTTTTATGGGGGGGGGGCACTCAAGTGCTGGATTGTCAACTTTGAGGAGGGAGATCCATTATCAGCCCTCCAAATGTCGCTCGGGGGGGGGGGGGGGTACCACAAAAAAAATTGCCAGCCCTTCAAAAGTTGCTCCATAAATATCTGACAAGCAAGAAAACAACACAAAAACAAGAAAATGGTTTTCCGTTCTAAAAAGAGGGGGAGGGGGCATAATGCATACTGCTGTTTCAAAAGGAGGGGGGCACGGGCCGGGATAGCCCCCCCCCCCCCGCTAACTCCGCCACTGCATCTATCCTTTTAAGTTACAATATGTTGTTCTTCATTCTTAATTATAGAAATGTAAATGCAAGTTTAAATCACTTAAGAGAAGTGCATATTTTCATCTTCCATTTCAAATTTGTTCCTAGACCAAGACATCTAGTAAACTTTAAAATGGCTAAATCCGTAAAAAAACCGGGTATAATCAAAATAATTTACTGGACTTTAGAATTTTCATTTTGACTGTACAGACAGACTGTCTACGTACGTTCTACAGAAAACAAATACACATCTGATACCCCTTTCACATCAAGCTTTGGTCCGGACCAGGTCCGGACCTGGTCCGGACCAAATCTTGATGTGAAAGCATTTGGTCCGGACCAAAAAGTTAGTGCGGACCAAAATTTGGTCCGGACCAAGAGGTGTTTCACCAATTTGGTGTGAAAGCACAAAGAATTTGGTCCGGACCAAATGCATGACCCGCGCGAAGCTAGCTAGCTAGCCAGTTCCAAATGTCGCGCGCTTCATGAGGGGGGTAAGTGGTTTCCGTGGCAACTGCGACGGATATGTTTGGTCCGGCCCAGGTCCGGCCTAAATCTTCACGGCGGTGTGAAAGCACTTGCGACGGACATAATTTGGTGCGGACCTGGTGCGGACCAAATTTGGACGGCAGTGGGAAAGGGGTATAAGTCTAATATTAATAATAAGATCTAATCTTATACTTATAGAGTTACTAGTACAATGTCTGAGCCTAAGCTATAGCCAAATTGAAATTTACATCAATTATGTGGCTTAGAGGTCTACATTTTCAAAACACAATTTACCTTTCCAGTTCAACTTGGGTTTCCTGCAGTGAGTGGATGACAATAATCTACAGCCCAGCCCCAGGTAGGGTCTATCACGATATTGGATGATCTGGTCCTGGTCCCCATGGGTTTCTCTACTTTGGTCCAATAGCATTGCAATCAAAAGAGAACAAGAGATTAGGATCACAGTAGCAGTGCCGTCACCAGCTTTTTTCAAGGGGGGGGTGCCTTTTGGAAAAAAAGACAAAACTTACCCATTAAGAGGGGGCACACAAATGAAGGTCAAAAGGTAGGGGATGACGACAAAAAAAAAAAAAAATTCGCCAGACGTTCAAAATTCGCTCAGTGGGGGGGTTATGGGATTCCATTTTTTTTTTGGTTGTTGTTGGTGTGGAGGGGGTTCGCACCCTCTGCACCCTCCCCCCCCCCCCCCGGTGACGGCCATGCAGTAGCAAAAAAAAAACATGCCACAGCTCTATTTTTTAGATTAATAATATTATACTCGCGCATGTACTGCTCGCGTCTCAGTGACAGTGGTGACTTGTCATGGTTGTCACTACGTCGGTACAATACACAAAAGAAATTGAGACAGCTCTCAGTAGCAGCATTAGGTTATATATAATAAAGAACATTTTTAATCTGGTTTTACTAGACAAACTCCTTCTAAAACAAAAATTTCTCAAAAACGAAGTTTTCTTGAGATTTGTGTTGAAATGGCACAAAAGTAGCATTACCCGTACGGCCGCCATTTTCCCTATTTCGTATTTCGTATGATCTTATACATAAAACATTATGTTAATATGAGCCACTAATCAATCATCGAACAGTATTTAACGAGTTTTTGACGTCATTCCTCATGAATAAACATTTATTGAAATTGACCCTCCAAGATCACTGTTCAAATTGGACAAAGCTCCCACAGTGCATCCAATGTTAAGCCTATGGCATGTCAAAGGTCACATTTTTAGTTGAGACTCTAGCCCTCCTTCGGAGGGCATACTGGGGAGCGTTTAATGAAAGGACTTGTCAGATAGTTTATCCGACAAATTTGCTCTTGGCCAATCAGATGCAAGGATTTCAGTAGCTTATAACAGTTGTCGGAAAAAATAGCAGACAACTTCCTTTCATGAAACGCTCCCCTGGTATGATCGAATCTCTTTGGCAAGAATACAGGGACACTAGGCAAGAGCAGAGAGCAGCGCCATCTCGTGCCCATTGGAGAAGAAGAATATAATGTTTCAAAGACGAATATATTAAAAGACGAACATATTTCAAAGACGAACAAACCTGCTGTGGAATAAATGCCGCACAGAGTCGCACAGATCAAGGGCTCTGGAGTCGAATAGATACGACGAATATTGTCAAGGACGAACAAAAAGACAACTAAATGATAGAGGATGAATATAATTTCAAGACGAAAATATCGAAATAGGTGAATATAATTAATGATGAAAACATTCAAAAGATAAATGGATTAAAAAGACGAAAATATTGAAAAGATGAATATATGAAATACAGGAATATAATTTAAAGATAAAAGTATTGAAGAGATGAAAAGATTAAAATGACAAAAATATTTAAAAGCTGAATATATAAAAAAGATAAATAAAATGAAAAGACGAAAATATTGAAGAGATGAATATAATGAAAAGACGAAATATTAAAGAGATGAATAGATTAAAATGACGGAAATATTGAAAAGCTGAATATATTTCTATAGAGATAAATATAAACAACTTCAAAAGATGAATATATTTCTTCAGAGATGAATATAAATACAAGAGACGAATATATTAGAGACGAATATATTAGAGACGAATATATATTAGAGATGAATATAAATACAAGAGACGAATATATTAGAGACGAATATATATTAGAGATAAATATAAATACAAGAGATAAATATAAATACAAGAGACGAATATATTCCCCTTTGGCCGGCCATAGTCGAAAAACTAAGTTTATCGGCCATTTGTGCCATAAAGGCGAAAAACTTAGTTTATAGGCCATTTGTGCCATAAAGGCGAAAAACTTAGTTTATCGACAGAAAAACTAAGTTTTTCGCCGATAAACTTAGTTTATCGACCGAAAAACTAAGTTTTTCTGATAAACTTAGTTTTTCGGTTGATAAACTAAGTTTTTCAGTCGATAAACTAAGTTTATCGGCGAAAAACTAGGTTTATCGACCGAAAAACTTAGTTTATCAGAAAAACTAGGTTTATCACTGAAAAACTTAGTTTTTCAAGTGATAAACTGAGTTTTTCGAAGATAAACTTGGTTTTTCGCCGATAAACCAAGTTTTTCGGCGATAAACTAAGTTTTCGCCTTTATGGGGCAAATGGCTTGCCATACACGTGGTTAATTTGGAGCCTCTCCTGATTCCCATTGGAACGCGTGATAGAAAAGTATGGCCAGCAGCTTACGCAATAGTGGGAAGTCATCTACAGCAGACAGAGAGGTTGGAAGAAAGATTCTCTTCTCTGGAGGCTATTCTTAAAGAACAAGTGAAGCAAATTGAAGCTTAATTTAAAGAAGTAAAAGAGCCATTGCTTTTCAAATTAAGGAGTCGGAGGATATTAACCCATTGCCTACGGGAATTAGAGAATTCAGTGGCCAACGAGTTAAGAAAAAAAATGAAGATGATGGAAGCGAAAGCGATGGAAAATGAGTTGACCCAAATGGAAATCGACAAGCTTTCCACCTACGTGGTAAGAGAGAACCTCATGTTCATGGAACAGCCAAAGAAGGAAGGGGAAGACATCAAAGAAGTCATGAGGGATTTCTACATATATAATTTGAAGATGTCAGAAGAAGAGGCCGATTGCGTAGAATATCAGCGGGTGCATAGAATCGCGACGAAATCAACGCCACGCCCTATTAAAGCGCGCTTCCTACGTTACAGGGACAGGGACAGGGACAGCATTATGACAAATGCGAGAAATCTGAAGGGAACAAGGCTATTTTATCAGAGAAGATATCCCCATGAGAATCAGGAATGCAAGACAAGCGCAGATATGCCTGCCTTACTTACAGCGAGGAAGGTGGGAATGTATATTTCGAGGTCAGAACCAACTAAACTCTTCGTTAACAAAGTATGGCTACCAGTGGCAGAACAAAATCATCGAAAGTTTAACTTTGCGAGAGGAGCATATGGATGGCGGCGTGACTTCGGCTGATAAATAGGTGGAAGAAAAAGCAGTGAGTTTCGATAATTATCGCTTTTACATACAATATACTTTTCGACAGTCGGCTACGGACATTATGATAACACACAGACACATTCATACTGAGGAATTTGGTTTTCTTCAATGCCATTCTAACCGCTGACTTACATGCCTATCATTCTTAAAGTAGAACTTTAATGATTTTAAATATTGGCATAATTACTTATTATTGCATAGATGGCATTAATTAAACAAGGTTATCCAAATTCAACGCTTGGAAACATTTGAAGTAATGATTATTATCAATTATAAAACGGTAAAATACAGCCCCCGATATAGCAGCTGAAGAGCTCCTCGAACGCTGCTGAGATATGTGACGACACACCATGGACCAGTCCTGTCTAAGCAGACGATGTCCCATAACATCTTACACATTTTTCAGAGCCTATTTTGTCATCTCCTCTTCACTTATTTCTCTTCCTTCACTAGCGTCAGTCTTAATGTTAGTGTTGTTGCCTCACTCTTAACTTCGTGTATGGTATTATTTTGATGAAAAATGCAGCGTTAAAAAAAATAAAGGAATCAGTCACTTGTAAACAAAATAAGACGCCATTGTATTTTCAGCTGCTTGCACCGGGGCATGTTCAGCGTTTCAAGAGGGAACGAATACCATCCTGCTATTATTCGGAGGGCTTTTCAATTTGAAAGGGGTTTATTTCATTGATCATTGACCCTTCTCCTGTGTATTTACAATCAAACGGTTTTAGCTATCAGAATCAGTTTCACTTTCCCTTTATAATGGTGTGAAATAAGGTCATGTTTAAATACACCAAACTCTTTATAATTTGATAAATAATTGCATTGCAATTACGTTCATTCATTATAGGACGTCGTCTGCTTAAGTAGGATCGATCCCGAGTGTGACGACATCAAAACATCGCTATATTTCTGGCGAATCCTCGGATATTCCAGATGCTGAGAAGAGCTTTTATTTGTGTTGTTTTTATAATCATCAGATACGCAGTTGACATAAAACATATACGATTGCCATCTGTAAGCTTCCCAGTTTCTAGTGATACATTAATTGCCATATTTGTGATTTTCTTTGAATAGCTACTTTAAATATCAAGTAATGAAATTTAGAAAGTGGCTTCGACGAACTTTGATTTCGATTTAGCATGAACAGGAATGAAAAGCTCAGTAGATAAATCCAGTTTTCACTAATTTCATGATCACAGTTCATAAT
The DNA here is from genome assembly GCA_025617745.1 of Heliocidaris erythrogramma. Classification (NCBI taxonomy): domain Eukaryota; kingdom Metazoa; phylum Echinodermata; class Echinoidea; order Camarodonta; family Echinometridae; genus Heliocidaris; species Heliocidaris erythrogramma. The sequence continues at coordinate 20,748,341 of CM046860.1, forward strand.
TATGGTTTCGTCGGTATGCTACACGTGGCGTGGGACTAGTGATGGAATGCATGTCCACGACAGAATCCCATGAGAAATCTTAAAGATCACATTGCAAGAAAATCACAAATATGGCAATTAATGTATCACTAGAAACTGGGAAGCTTACAGATGGCAATCGTATAAGTTTTATGTCAACTGCGTATCTGATGATTATAAAAACAACATAAATAAAAGCTTTTCTAAGCATCTGGAATATCCGAGGATTCGCCAGAAATATAGCGATGTTTTGATGTCGTCACACTAGGGATCGATCCTGCTTCAGCAGACGACGTCCTATAATGAATGAACGTAATTGCAATGCAATTATTTATCAAATTATAAAGAGTTTGGTATATTTAACATGACCTTATTTCACACCATTCTAAAAGGGAAAGTGAAACTGATTCTGATAACTAAAACCGTTTGATTGTAAATACACAGGAGAAGGGTCAATGATCAATGAAATAAACCCCATTTTCAAATTGAAAAGCCCTCCGAATAATATCACAGATTGTATTCGTTCCCTCTTGAAACGCCGAACATGCCCCGGTGCAAGCAGCTGAAAATACAATGGCGTCTTATTTTGTTCACAAGTGACTGATTCCTTTATTTTTTTAACGCTGCATTTTTCATCAAAATAATACCAAGCTAATACGAAGTTAAGAGTGAGGCAACACACTAACATTAAGACTGACGCTAGTCAAGTAAGAGAAATAAGTGAAGAGGAGATGACAAAACAGGCACTGAAAAATGTGTAAGATGTTATGGGACATCGTCTGCTAAGACAGGACTGGTCCTTCGTGTGTCGTCACACATCTCAGCAGCGTTCAAGGAGCTCTTCAGCTGCTATATCGGGGGCTGTATTTTACCGTTTTATAATTGATAATAATCATTAATTCAAATGTTTCCAAGCGTTGAATTTGGATAACCTTGTATAATTTATGCCATCTATGCAATAATAAGTATTAAGCCAAGATTTATTTTGATGGAATTTTCTTGCAATGTGATCTTTAATACCTGCATGGAAGCCGAGGAGAGGGGGTACTGAGTTATGTTTTCGACAACCTTCGTACTACAGTTCTGTACTACAGTTCTAAATATGCGTAGGAAGGAAATTACAAGTATCATTGCAATGCTCCCGTCTTTGGCTACGGCAAGTTTCAAGTTAAGATGTTATACGACTTATGGAGAATCTGAATTTCCAGCTAACCAAAATTCCTGATTTCGTTTGTGATTACAAGGAGACACACCACGAAATAAAAAATAGTTTTGCTTCAGATAAGAAAAGAAAAGCGAGCTATATATACTGCCTTCAATAGAAATTTGGAAGTTTTTGTGGGGGTTTTTTTGCCAAGGGAATTCTTTTGAGGCGTTAGATTAAAGTTTAGTTTATGAGAGAAATCTGCAGATCGAGCTGAGTACTGTCGTCAATGGAAATCAGTTATAGGTTGAATACGTGCAAGTTTGGGCCAAGGAAATTTCTTTGTGCATGAGGGGAAGTTTAGTTCATGAGGGAAATCTACAGATCGAGTCAAATCCAGTTGTCTAGATGTTTCATACACTGTAAAAACTTAAGTGCTGTATATAGCACTTTTTGAGGGCATGCACAGGGACTTCACTCAGAGTGCTATTGAATGCACACAGCGTGCTATTTCAGCACTTTCACGGGAGCTGGACTGGCTCCTTAAACTGCTAAACATTCATTAAAAAATCGTGATTTTGGCGAGCCTCGAACCATAAATGCATGCTCCACAAGATTCTTGTTTTTCTGTACAAGTAGGTCTATATATAGATTGGAAAGCAAGGCAGAAAAAGTGGGTCTTGAAAACATAAAATACTTTACTACTGTAAGATAGGTTTCCTATGAAATGGATGAATGATATTCCAGGCTTGATTACAGGCTTGATTACATGCCCTTCAAAAGCAAGTGTGGTAATGAGACTTCTGTCATCAGGAATGTATACCAATTATTTTGTTATTAAGATTCTTCTTTTTCCCCAGTAAATTTCAAAGGTTTCGCTATTTGCTTCATTTTTCTCAATGGAATGTGTATAAAGAGAAATAAAAAGGCGGAAGGAAAAAATAAGGTATCAGTTAAGAGTATAGTGAACTACATTGTATACAATTGCCAATCTGATAGTTATGGGTCAAGCTAGCATGCCAAGTATATTAGAGTTACTTTATGTATATACATGTACATACATTCCACCCGAAGAAATAAACAAAAGCGCTTGTGGAAACCTTTTTTACTGCTGTGTCTCATTTGTCTCTGAGTGAACTTTTAATTTACTTCATATATATGTATATATATAATTTTCTTTTTGAGTTAATTGGAGGTATTTCGAGGATAACTCAGTTTATATTTTCTGGTATCCATAATTTAAAGCAACTTAAGGTTTTTATTTGTTAGGGTATGTGGAAGGTGGGGTTTTGATTTGTGGTTGAGCTTCGTCTCCATAATACCCTACATGTTCAACATTGAATGTGTGATGACAACTATAGGGAAAAGGAAATCTTCGTGCTTATAGGTGACACCAAGAAATGTTTATTATGCTTTGTCGCCAGCTCATTAGGATGGGAAGATGAAATCTTATATATTAAAGAACCGAAGTACAAACAAAACTAGGCGTCTTATGTATTACCTTTTTTTAATAACAAAAGAGGTAATTAATTTTCTTCGAGATATCTAAGGTTTTAAAAGTCTGTTCCACATTTTCATTCCTGGAACGAGAGAGGAAAACATGCTTGTTTTGTGAGGTTTTTTAAAATTATTATTCTGAAGAAATAATTGAGAAGATCATCTCATGTTTACCAAGAGATAATTATCATACACTTTCTTTCTTACTGAGAATTTATGACATATAAGGGTAGCGTATATAGTTAGGCCTTGGGGTTTGTCATTGTAGTAGGGTATGTGGAACTTCGTCTCCATAATGCCTTACATGATGAATATTGGAGCGGTATAGAGTGACAACAATGAAAGAAAGTGGGGATATCTTCGGGCTGATGGTTTGTTTGACAGAGCTGGTTCATACTGTTTCTGTCAACAATCTAATTAGCATTGGGAGATGAATTTACTTTTACCCCATCTACCTTAGATTAAACAAAAAATAATATCATTGTCATGTCAATGGTTCCTGGTTCCATTTTCTAGATTTATGACTTAAAATATAGTGAACTAGGATTTGCCATTTGTGGAATATATTTATTACAAAGTACTATTCATATACCTTGGTAAACATAGCATTACAAATTCAAATTCAAATCCAAAGCCAAGTCTGAAGTGAAAAGGCCCTCTTTTTATGAGTTGCATATATATATATATATATATATATATATATATATATATATATATATATGAAAATTCACATATCTTGGCAAATGACAACATGCCTGTGGTACATATTTAAAGCTCTTTTTGAAGTGAAAACTAGTGTTTTCTTTCGAGATCCATATATTGGAGTAATTACGTAATGGACCGGTTTGCTCACCCAGGTCAAAACTCTTTCATTGGGGCCAGGTGGCGGGGTGTTTATTGAATCGGCGAGCGTGTTTGGGGCCCGGTCTGCATGCTTGTCTGTTTTGCTATGTCGGGCTGGCTTTTGGTGGGCTTTCTTTTATCATGTTTAGGGTATGCATAACATTATGATCGGATGCGGAGGCCGGTCTGACCAAAAAGAAAGAAAAGAAAAGAAGGGGAGGGAAAGGAAAGAAAAAAGGAAGAAAGAAAGGCGTGTCTGCTCTGTTAACCTCATTCTACACGTCTAAAAAAACCCAAAACAATTAGGGTATGCATGAAATTGGGATCGGATGCATGAGCCGGTCTTTTCATTCATTTGTAAGGCATATTATGAAATTATATAAATTTGAAGAAAAAAAAACTAACGACAGCAAGCTCTGTATTACAATTTCAAGGCATGCTTATTGAAGTGAGAAGAGACTTTTTTCACGCGGCCTTTTCTTTCGCGAAATCCGAGTGCTTCTTTATTTGTTGCTCATTAGAAAAAACCATATTACTCGGGTAATGAGGATTTTTTTTTTGTATTAAACATTTATATATGCATGTCTGAAGTGGGAAATGCCTTTTCTCTTTACGTGATGCATGTTTCTTTCTTTTCCCTCGAGTAATTTATTTGTAAAAAATAAAAGGGGGAAGGGGAAAGAAAAAAAAATGGTATGGTGTAAGCACTTTCAGACTTCTTTGGTAAAATGAAGGCATGCAATGATGAAGTGATGAAGGGTAGTTTCTTTTATCAGATGTTTATATATTTTTCGTAGTTCTTTTGTAACTTTTTTTCCGTTGTAAATTCATATATTTTGGTTAACGCAACAGTGCATACTCAACTGCAAAATCAGGTCTGAAGGGAAAAGGCCCTCTTTTTTCACGAGATGCATATGCATATAATTAATATCATTAAGCAAATTCAGACATCCTGGTAAATGACAGCATGTTCTGTTATACATGGTTAAATTCATTTATGAAATGAAATTAGTCTTTCTCTCAGGGTTGCTCACCCAATCAAAAAATCTTTCCTTGGGGCCCGGCGGCGGGGTATTGTTTACTAAGCGGATGACAGGGCTTGGGATTCGATTTGCATACATTGTCCGTTGCTATGTTGGGCTGATGTCGTTTGGTTAACTTTGATTTATTGGGATCGGCCTTTCTTTTAATTACAAGGTATGGATAATTGTGATCGGGTGCGTGGGCGGGTCAATCATGTCACTAACTTTTGACAGTGAGCGCTGTATTACAAATTCAAGGCATGCCTGAACTGAGAAAAGATCTTTCTGAATATGAATACAATAATTTGATTAGATTATGGTAATTCAACTATACAACGTGTTTCTCATCAACTTGTGCTGGAAGAAATGTTTTGAATTCATATCACTGGTCTAGTTAACGGACAGATGGAGGGAGAGGGGGAGGCTCTAATTGCTCTCAGACTTATGTGTACCGAAGAGCAGGATTGGGTTGTGCACTGTGGGGATGTTGTGTGTGTAATTACAGGTGTTGTGTGCAGGTGTGTTGATGTGATGTTGATGTGGGGTATGTTTTCCAGTTCCGTTATGTGCCTGTACTTGTCTTATTTTCAATTTAATTTTTTTGATGGCGGATAATTTGAAATTACTCTTAGTTAATGTCAGAGGACTAAGAGATAGAGCCGAAAGGAAGAAAATTTTCAGTGGTGCAAAATGTCGGAAAATATAATATCCTTGCCGGAAACTTTTAGCACAGAAGACATTGAAGACAGTTGGAAGGCTGACTGGGAAGTGTCTGTTTTTTAGTCACGGGAGTAACCATAGTAGGGGAGTTATTGTAATGTTTAAGTCATGTATTACTTTTGTGACGGAAAAATCTTAATCGATGAAGATGGACGATACGTTATAATTAAAGGAAAATGTCAAGACGAAATGCTAATATTATGAAGTGTGTATTTTCCCACAAGGGATAAGGAAAAATGCAATGTGATTTTCTGTCGTATCTGGATGGAATAATATCTTCTGTAACTAGTCAAGAGTATTCCCTGATATTTGGAGATTTCAATATAATTATGAATCCAAGTATGGATTACATGGGTGCAAGTAATATTTCAAAAAGCAAATAAAGGGACTCATTGATAGATTTCTTGATAAATTTATTTGACGTCTGGTGTAAACGTTATGCTAATAAAAAGGAATTCACTTTCAGACAGAAGCAGCCATTATTTCAGAGTAAATTAGATTATCTTCATTTCCTCGAAATTAGAGAAATTAGAGAGGTAAGAAATTCCCAAATTTTGCCTTCTATTACACCATCTTGCTGGGGTTAGAGTAGAATTCATTAAGCTAATCGATAGTTTTATCTTTGGGAAATCAATTGGAAGTTCAACAGTATTTTGTGCAATGATAAAGATTTTGTAGAAGGGGTAAAAAAGAAGATTTCTGAAATAGAGGACACTTGGCGGGGTCAAATAACTATAGTAAAATGAAATTTTGGGAATTTATGAAAATGAAATTAAGAGAACATATAATGAAATTCTCTCTTGAAAAAGCAAAGATCAGAAGAGTTCACATTGAAAAATTGGAAAAAGAAATTAAAGACTTAATTTTCATAATAATATTCAGGACGAAATTGACTTGAAAAAAATGGAATTGGAGAAGCTCTTCGACTATTCTCGTCAAGGGTTAAAGGTGCGTTCGAGGGTAGAATGGTCTGAAGAAAGAGAAAGAAATTCACAATTTTTGAACAATTACTAAAGTGAAATAAATTGAAAAGTGTGATTAAGGATATATATATAATGAAAAGAAGGAAGTTGTGCGTGATAGCAAAGGGATTTTGAAGATTATCGGGGAGTTTTATGAGAATTTATATGCATTTAAAGATGGTGAAACAGAGGATATTGAATGTTTTTAATTAATGTTGCCTAAATTAAACGAAGAAAGTAAAGAATTTTGTGAAGGGCAAATATCAATGGAAGAATGTTATCAAGCATTAAAGGAAATTAAATGGAACAAATCACCAGGCAATGATGGCTTCACCGCTGAATTTTATTTTACGTTCTGGCCAGTTTTAGGAAAAATCATAGTGGAGGCTTTTAATGAAGGTTTTGATATAGAGATGTTATCAAACTTACAGAGACATGGAGTATACACTTATTGAGAAAGATGGCAAAGACCCTTTGTATATGAAAAACTTTCTGCCAATAACTCTTTTAAATGTAGATTACAAAATATTGTCAAAAGTATTAGCTAAAAGGGTAAAGGAGGTGTTAGGGGATATTATTCATTATGATCAGGTGGGCTATGTTAAAGATAGGAATATTGGGGAAGCGGTGCGGTTAATAGATGACAGGTTCTTTCAATCCTTGTATCAGCCAGTAGGTTTTTAATTGCTGTAGATTTTGAAAAATCATTTGACTGTATTTCACATAGACTTTTATTAAAAGCATTATAATTATTTGGGTTTGGTATTATGTTCTTGGGTTAAAATTCTTTACAATAATGTTAGTAGTTGTGTGATGAACTGGGGACACTCAACTGGTTATTTTGAGATTAAAAGAGGAGTAAGGCAAGTGACACCCTTTCGCGATATTAATTCATAATAGCTATTGAATTACTAGCTCATTATATTCGGAAGGATGGTAGTATTGAAGGAATAGGGTTTGAGACCAGAGGAATAAAACAGGTTTTGTATGCAGATGACATTACATTGTTTTTAAAAGATATGGATTCAATTCATAGAGTGAAGAGGTTTTCAAAGGTTTTGAGAAATTGAGTGGATTAAAGATAAATATGGATATGACAAATTTTATGTGGTTAGGAGAGGAAAGTGATAGGCCGGGTTTACATCTGTTCGGACATTGGGTACAAGACATAAAAACCCTAGTGGTCTATTTCTCACGTAACTCGAAGATAAAAGATGATTTGAACTATAAATATTTCAAGATTACTGTGTTGGGGGACTTACAGTAACGAACTTCGAAGTATTCATTAAGACTAAGAGAATAATGTGGATTAAACGGTTGCTTTATGGTGAAAACTATTCAGGTTGGAAAGTAACAATTCACTACTTTTTCAGATTATTGGGTTGTCGAATTATATTTCTATGTGATTATGATATAAATAAAATGAATCTGAATGATATACCAGTGTTTTATAAAGATATGTTGAAAGCATGGCAAGAATTAACAAATGCAGACATTTTGGAGACCTGTCATTTTTAATAATAGGTGTATATGTATTAGTAATAAAATTATTTTTGATGTTAAACTATTTCAGAAAGGTATATTTCAAGCAACAGATATAATCGTAGGAGGTCATTTAAAACCAGTATCATATTTTTATAATTTGGGCCTTACCACTGATTGCCTACAAACACTTAACCCTTAAACACCACATTAGAAACATCTGCAGATTTGCATCTTGGGGTATTTTTAAAATAGGGAAGATCAGGCGTCTGCTTGACCAATCATCCGCTGAGCGACTTGTCCACGCCTTTGTCTCCTCTCATTTGGACTACTGCAACTCCCTCCTTGCTGGTCTCCCTCTTTCTCATATATCCCCACTTCAACGTATTCAACTCCAAAATTCAGCCGCTAGATTAGTCACTCTTAGCAGAAAACATGACCATATATCTCCTGTTCTCCGCTCACTTCATTGGCTACCGGTCCATTTTCGTATTACTTTCAAGATCCTACTTCTCACATACAAAATCACACATAATCTTGCCCCAATATATCTTCAAGACTTGGTCACCCTTCGTTCCTCCTCTTCTGCCAGACCCCTCCGTTCATCTTCCTCTCTCCAATTATCTTATGGCCCACGTACAAAAACCCGGTATGGCGACCGAGCCTTTTCGTCCATTGCCCCCACCCTTTGGAACAACTCACATCCCATATTCAGAATGCCACATCTATCGAATCATTTAAAATCCTCCTAAAAACCCATCTTTTTAAGCAGTTGTAATTTTATGGAGGCGCATACATGTAGTTACTGTTTTGCTTTTATGTTATCGTGTTTACTAGTTTACTTGCTTAGACAGACAACCAGTGCGCTTAGAAACGCCCGTATAAAGCACCATATAAATGCAATTATTATTATTATTATTATTATTATTATTATTATTATTATTATTATTATTATTATTATTATGCCTGCTTGGGATTCAAAAATATTTTCAGTTCTTAGACAGGAGTGGATACAAAGTGATTTTATGGAAGTGGATACTGAAAATTTTGAAATAGAATTGATGATATTTGGACGTTTACAGAAATTGTGTGATTTAAAGTCTAGACGGTTATACGATTAAGATTAAGATTACACATTACATGTTACAGAAAGGCATTGTCAATATGATCTTGGAATGGGGGAATTGAAAGAAACATTCACAAGACTGAAATATGCAATGTTATGTAGTAAACAAAGAGAGTTTCAATACAAACTATTACAAGGGGCTGTATATACGAAACAGGAGCTCTTTAAATTTGGTTTTGAGTCTGATCACTTTTGTTCCTTCTGTGGACAAGAAGTAGAAGCATACCAACATTTATTTTTAGATTGCCCAAAAGTGAAGCGATTATGGTAGGAGTTTATTAAAAAATTTTATGGGCGTATCCGGCAAAACTGTTAGAATATATGTAATAAATTGTTTAATTTTTCTAGTAAAATATATAATTTTTATTTTTAGAAAACAAGCCACTCTGCCATCCGGACAGAAAGTAATAGATATGATAAACGATTACAGAGACGAAGAATATAATGTGTAATTTGAGATTTGTTTTGTAGTGATATAATTAATGAAGTATTGTTTTTTCTTTATTAAGTGTTCATGAATGTATCTTGTATCGTTGATCTCGTTCTATATGATTTAATTTAAAAAATCATAATTGTGAATGTATGACAAGAGGAAGGAAATAAAATATTTAAAAAAAGTTTAACCTAGATTTACATTTCTATCATTAAGAAAGAAGAAGAAAAACAAAATTGTAACATAAAAGGGTAGATGTACCCATTTTATTTCCTTCTTTAAACTACAGTCTACAAGAAGTTTATTTTTTCCTTTCTTTTTGTTATTATTATGCAGGTTGTCCTAGGAAATTCAGTTCCGAGGATCGAAGTATTGTTATCTTTATTATTATTTAAAGTTTAAAATGTTTCTTTGGAGAGAGATTTATTGTTAATTTACATAATTGCAAATATTGTAAATCTCAGGAACGCATGTATTTCTGAGCAGGTCATTGAATGTCAAAGTATGGGTCAAATGGAAAGAGCTAACATACTATTTAAAGGGGAAACAAATTTGTAACCCCCCTTTTTTTTTGGGGGGGGGGGGGTCGTATCAAGACTATTGAATGGCCCTTATTGCAACCACTGGACATTTCACTCTTAGACCCTTTATTAATACACCGCAAATCTTAATTTAAAAACAAAAGCAAAGATTATGATTATGATTATGATTTCCCTTCTGTAGGTATATCAAGGAGGCACTAGGCAGGCCTCCTTGGGTATACATGTCCATGTCCAAGTACTAAAGCAAAGTAATAAAGAAATTGTAGTTGGTATGATTGACCGGGATAACCTCGCTAGTCATAAGGACCGCTAGTCATAAGGACCAGTGGCTCATAAGGACCGCTAATCATAACGTGTAATTTCATATACCTGTAGGGTCGCTATTCATAAAGCGAAAAGGGGGTCACTATTCATAAACTCATAAGGAGCATTATTCATAAGGATTGCTATCATAATAAGAGAAGAGGGCCGCTATTCATAATAAGTCATAAGGGTCGCTATACATAATACCAAATCGGGGTCGTTAATCATAAGGATCGCTACTCATAATCGAAGAAGAGGGTCGCTATTCATAATAGGAAAAGAGGGTCGTTATTCATAAAGGTCAATATTCATAAGGGTCGCTATTCATAATCGGAGAAGAGGGTCGCTATTCATAATCGGAGAAGAGGGTCGCTATTCATAATCAAAGAAGAGGGTCGCTATTCATAATCAGAGAAGAGGGTCGCTATTCATAATCAGAGAAGGGGGTCGCTATTCATAATCAAAGAAGAGGGTCGCTATTCATAATCGAAGAAGAGGGTCGCTATTCATAATCGGAGAAGAGGGTCGCTATTCATAATCACAGAAGAGGGTCCCTATTCATAATCACAGAAGAGGGTCGCTATTCATAATCACAAAAGAGGGTCGCTATTCATAATCACAGAAGAGGGTCGCTATTCATAATCACAGAAGAGGGTCGCTATTCATAATCACAGAAGAGGGTCTCTATTCATAATCAAAGAAGAAGGTCGCTATTCATCGAAGAAGAGGGTCGCTATTCATAATCAGAGAAGAGGGTCGCTATTCATAATCAAAGAAGAGGGTCGCTATTCATAATCGAAGAAGAGGGTCGCTATTCATAATCGAAGAAGAGGGTCGCTAATCATAATCAAAGAAGAGGGTCGCTATTCATAATCACAGAAGAGGGTCGCTATTCATAATCGGAGAAGAGGGTCGCTATTCATAATCACAGAAGAGGGTCTCTATTCATAATCAGAAAAGAGGGTCGCTATTCATAATCGGAGAAGAGAGTCGCTTTTCATAATCGGTGAAGAGGGTCGCTATTCATAATCGGTGAAGAGGGTCGCTATTCATAATCGGTGAAGAGGGTCGCTATTCATAATCAAAGAAGAGGGTCGCTATTCATAATCGGAGAAGAGGGTCGCTATTCATAATCAGAGAAGAGGGTCGATATTCATAATCAAAGAAGAGGGTCGCTATTCATAATCGGAGAAGAGGGTCGCTATTCATAATCACAGAAGAGGGTCGCTATTCATAATCGAAGAAAAGGGTCGTCATTTAAATCAAATAAGAAGGGATATTGATGAAGGGCAACCCAAGGCCCAACGGTACTGTATTTAAGAAAGCTCTATAGAATGCATTTCCGGTTTTTGTCAAATATATCCCTACTTTCTAAAAAAAGTGAACTATATTTATCAATGCTCCCCACACTTTGTAAGGCACTTTGCCAGTGCCTTAATAATTAAAAAACGATGTGTAATCCATACATCTACGTGGGAGGAGAGGACCCCCTCCACTTCCACACACCCACATACATGCAGACATGTACTTTGTTTTGAATATTGGAGTGTCATTGCCACACCTATTTTAGATTTAGTGGAAGTACTGGTTGTCTATATATGTACCCTTTTCGTTCTTTTTTCCCCTCCTTTTCTCTCTCCCTCTCTCTCTCTTTCTCTTTCCTTCCATTTCCAGCTTCTTGTTTCTTTGTTTCTGCATGGTTTTCTGCAAGACATGGACCTCTTGCTTGTACTCTTATTACCAATGGCATAATACCAGAAAACATTTGCACATTATTCTCTTTTAAAAACGATTCCTACGGTCTAAGAAACTCAGTGTATAAATTTAAATTACCCAAAATGAAAATTAATTATAAATTAAGAAGTCTTCAGTATCGAGGGGCAAAAGCATGGAATGCATTACCTGATTACCTGAAAAGCATTATTAATTATAATTCATTCAAAAGATCTCTCTCTCTCTCTCTCTGTTTCTCAAAAAGTAACAAACGAAATGAAAAAGTAGTTATTTTTGCATTGTTTTCATGTCCCTTCATAATTTTTCTCTTCCCTTGCTCTGTCCCTCTCCCTCTTTCGCTCGCTCTCAATCCAAAACCTCATATTACCCTCAGCAAGTTACAATAGCCCAAAGTAAATTCATTGGCGAAGTGGGGGTGGGGGTGGGAATCGAATTGAATTGAATCCAATTGAATTCTGAATCATCAAATTTATAGGGAGACAAAAATTAAATATAGGAACTTGAGGGTGAATATAATAGTATGCCTTAGAGGGAAAACCGTTTTGCCCTTTTTCGTAGCCAGGCCCTTCCTCTCCCATCGTTACGACATAGTGTCTCTTAATATGATTCTTAGTAGGCCCTATTACTAGTATCTGCAAAACAGGATTAACTCCGTTTATTCTTGACAAAACATTACTTGAACAAAAGCACTAATTTCTATCAATATCAGCTTTGTAGTACATGTCATATTGATCAATTGTCAAAGAGTTTTCTTAAAGAGTATAGCTGCCTTCTGTAAACCGTAGACTTTGAGAATGGGAGATCTTTGTGATGAGAATTCCGACCCCCCCCCCCCCTCTACTACTACTTCTCCTCCGTTCTTCTTCTTCTCCTCCTCTCCCTCTTCTTCTCCTCCTCCCCCATCTCCCTCTTCTTCTCCTTCTTCATCATCTTCTTTTCTTCTTCTTCATCTTCTCTTTATTCTTCATCTTCTTTTTCTTCTTCGTCACCTTCTTTTTCTTCTTTATCTTCTTTTCCGTCTTGTTCTTCTGGTAATCTGGTTCTTCTGCTTCAGCACTGCATTTTGGCTGCACAAGTACAGTAGAAGCCTTTTACGGTTCAATTTTATGTTAATTGGTTATAAAAGGTCATGAATATTCATATTTATTATTTCAATAATTTTACGCGCTGCGGGCAGGCCAAACTCTGATTTTCCCAGGTACACTGAAACTTGTTAGCCTTCATAGGTTAATACGTAGGGTAATACATGAACAACTCTGTTGTTTGGTTTGGGGCATGTAGGAAGGATGACTTTAGGAAAATGGAAAGTGTAGTCAAGAGGGCGAGTAAAATAACAGGAAATAGACGAAATTTGGCAGAAGAATGTAAGGCAAGAATCCTCCAGAAAGCTAAACAGATCATTGCAAATGACAATGACAATCTAAATAACTTATATGAATTATTACGGTCAGGAAGGAGAATGAGCTCATTGAAATGTCGGACAAGCCGATATTTGGGCTCATATGTTCCATTCGTCTGTACAATCAAATGGAATGAGGGGCATGTGAGCCCAAGTATCGGTTTGGCGTGGTTTTCCTTCCATTCTTCCTTTCACACTATAATTATTATGCATAATCTTTTATGTCCTACCCTCTTCATCTTTTTCAATGTGCAATATTAGAATATAAGAATATTTCTTTTTTGTCTACCTTTTATTTTGATGGTTCTTGTCTGATTATAAATACAACGACATAGTTTCTCATACTTTCAAACCATGTTTGTATATAAACTGAACAGTGCCCCTCATCTCATTTTTAAATGTATATGAACTTTTTAGATGTATATGTATTACGTGTTTTTACAATGTGTGACCAAAACAAATTTCCATGTATTCTTGTGAATCTGGACGAATAAAAGAATTTTAATAGTATGCACTTTTGACCCGCCGGAAATGTCCCCATGGAAAGCCGGATGCAGAAGCGGAATTGAGACCCCCTGCAAAACGAGTGCATGGACCTCCATTTTTAAAACTTTTTCCTCCTTCAGTATACTTCTCTCTACAAATCTGGAAAAATGACGAATCTGACATGGATTTTAAATGTACAGTAGAGTTATTTCGCACCCATCCCATTCCTGGACAGGTTCCCTGGCAGCGTATTTTTTTTTCTCTCAGGATTTGCGCCACTGACAATAGAGGGCAGTATTTGAGCGTCAAGAGTAGAATACCTACATAAAGAGAGCAGCGACAACTCATGATGCAACATTTCTCTTCAATTCCGTTGAGCACCTAGGTGTTCTCAATAGAAAGAATTCAAACGCCATTTTGTTTCCCTAAAAGTCAGACGTCTATGTCGCTATACTCTCTATAATGGTACTCTAGTCAAGAGTAGAGTACCTACATAAAGAGAGTAGCAACAAATCATGATTTGAACGCCATTTTGTTTCCTCTGCTATGCAACATTTCTATTCAATTCCGATGAGCACCTGGGTGTCCTCAATAGAAAGAATTCAAACGCAATTTTGTTTCCCAAAAAGTCGGTCTATGTCGTTACTCTCTATATGATGCACCACGCGTTACCCCGGGGCACCGTAGTACCCCGGGGTACGACGTTGTGTTGCGCCATGACAAGCAGAACATGGATCCGAATGCGCCACAGTAAGAACTGCGAGAGTGGTTTGCTCATTTCTTTATATCCCTACGATTTGTTTTTCATGAATATTCATGGTGACCAGTCTTGCTCCAGTGGGTAACAATATGGTGGCATGTTGCTTTGTTAGGCAAGCACGTAACAAAGGAATATACGCCATGTTGCTACCCAACTGAAACCGAGTTGGCCAGACTCTCTCTATATATGGCACTGCTCTTGACGCTCAAATACTGCCCTCTCTCGTGGGTGGCGCAAATCCTGACAGAACAAAAATATTAGAATGGGGTTTAATGGGGTCGAATTACATTGGTTAATTAAAAATATATAAATATATTAACCCAACCTTGCTGTAGGGAGGAGACAGGGTCAAAAAAAATTTTCATATGCATATAAAATCTTACTTCCTCTTGCCAATTAGCTATGAAAGGAAGGATGCATTTCTAAGACGTAGTCAAACAGAGGTAGAAGTCAATTTTCACATTAGATTTTCTATTTGTCAAATTATCATGGCATGTCATGTGTTACAATAGACCTCGAGTTGAGGTTATCATGTTCATATAGGATCTTTGGAAATATTACTGAATTTATTCTTTCGAATTTGAGAAAACTATTGCATAAATTATTAAAAAAAAATAATAATCGTGAAGCTGCATCAAAAGAACAGACATTTTTCGTAAAAGAAAATAATCAGGGCGACAAAATTTTCTCCAAACCTTCAAAATTCGCTCAGTAGGGGGGTTATGGAGATCCAGTTTCCCTCCATAATTGCCTGACAAGCAAAAAAAAAAAAAAAAAAAAAAAAAATGGCGGATCGTCTATGGTCAAAATGCATACTTTTCTTCAAAAAAAAAGGGGGGGGGGGCACGGGCCGGAAGTGCCCCCCCCCCCCTGGATCCGCCAATGATATGAATTCTAATAGAATCGGTTCATTGTTTTAATTAAGCGGTGATCCGGCATTTGCTTCGGTGACAATTGCTCTGGGCGTTATTTCGTCAGAAGTATGGGTTTAATAGGGTAATGGTTTCCGAGCATTCATCTTTTTAATTTTTGTCTTTTTCTTCTGTTTGATTGTCAGGTATTTTCCGTGTGTGTGCCCTCCCCCGTTCTCTATCTATCTCATTCTTTCTCTGCTCCTCTTA
The DNA here is from genome assembly GCA_025617745.1 of Heliocidaris erythrogramma. Classification (NCBI taxonomy): domain Eukaryota; kingdom Metazoa; phylum Echinodermata; class Echinoidea; order Camarodonta; family Echinometridae; genus Heliocidaris; species Heliocidaris erythrogramma. The sequence goes on from CM046860.1 coordinate 20,763,933, forward strand.
TCTTTTGTCGAATCTCCACATCACTTTCTCTCTCCTGTCCCCCGCTATTGCTCTCTAATTTCTCAATGACTATTACAACTATAATTCTCTCCACCCCCCTCTCTCTCTCTCTCTCTGGAACTCTCTCGCATCCCCTCTCAGTAAACAATATTCACATAGGACCGAGTGAAACACCGAGCTGTTAGTGACATAGGTATCATGCATCTTTATTGGAGACGTGCTGAATATCCCTTACAATAGCAAGATGAAAGCTGCATGTAAAAGAAAAGTTACTCCATTTTATGGGAAATACAAATGAAATGATTTTTATAAAAGAAAAGAAAAGAGAGAAAGAAAGAGGGAAAGGGAGAGAGAGATATTATAACAAATATTAGTATACAAATTACATGTATATGTATAGTTACATATTGTCTATCTGGGGGAGCATTTCAATATTTGTCATTGTCAACCATTTTTTACTTGTTTTATGCACATCATGATCTTAAATAGTATCTGAACACCAATTAGCTATACAAATATAATATCATTTCTTGATCAACATTTACATAACATGTATATTCACCATATATAATCGTAGATCCAGTATTAAATAAAATTCCTTCATGTTTCTGTATCCTTTTCCCCTCTCTCACTTTTTTCATTCTTGCATTTTTCATTATCAATGATTCGAAAATATCAAATTACATTTCTGCACAAACATGATATAAGCAATCATATCTTATGTTGACATTTGGAAAGCACTTTTTTTGGAGGTCTTCTATTAGAGCGAATCTCTAAATAACCCAAATAAGGTACAAGCGGGTGAATAATGTTGAGTGGGTTTTATGTTTTTCTTTCTGCTAGAAACCAAATTGGAAATTGATGACATTTAACAAGTTGTATAAAAATATTCAGTTGTTTGTTGAAGTTGTGAATCCTTATTTATATAAATATTCTGATAATGAATGAAGAAAAAAAAAACGACAATTATTTATCAAGTCTATCAACATGTTTTTTTCAAGTACAGTTTATACATACATAATAGTTATCCTATTATTAAATATGAAATAAAAATCTCGTATTTTGGCACAGTGATTCCAATAAACCCAAATTTAAATTTCATTTCACAAGATTGTTAATCATAATTGTTAATCATTATTATACTTGTCTGATACATGTAATAAATTACAATTCGCACTTTCTTTTTATAGCAAAGGCTAAACAAAATGCATTGCATAGAATGCCTTCCAGTCATATAATACAAGATTGTATGAAGGAAGTGCAAGCACACTAGAATATTTTTGTTTCTTCTTTCAGCAATACAAACAGAAAAGAAATTCTTAAATCAGTAAAAAAACACGTAACATGTAACGAAACAAACCATAGTTTACCCCCCCCCCCAACCCCCAAAAATAATACATGTAATTGAAAGACAAATCACTTTGATAAGGCAATTTTGTTTTCCCCGGCTCATGCATGGACTTGGTGTTGTTTTTGTTTTTTTCATTTGAATCACAACTAGCCGAGACAGAGAGTTGTGCTACAAGATGTTGTTCCTAATTGTACATATATTTCATGGATTCTCAGTAGTTCACATGATTTGTTGAAAATAAAAACGTTTCATCTCCCAATTTTCAAGTAACTACATTTTTCAAATGCAAATTTTGCTTGAATCATCAATATATAGTATACTGTATAACAAACAATACAATTAATTATCATATAATAGAAAGGTTTTCGTTCTAAAAAGGGGGGCACAATGCATATTTTTCTTCCAAAAAGGGTGGGGGTACGGGCCGGATGTGCCCCCCCCCCCCCCTAAATCTGCCACTGCTTCTGTTAGCTATGATTGCACCAATGTTTACAAGTGGGTGTTTACAGATACATATTAATCAGACATGATTATTTACTTTTGGGCATAGAAATTTAACTTCACCATCTGAAAGACGGGATTCAGTTTTAAACCAGGGTCCATCAAAGTTAGTTTGGAGGCTGTCGATCAGGACAGTGGAATTGTCTCCAAATGGTTGGAGCCAGGGGGTATAGGCTTCACCCTATGCTGGCTATGCCACTGTCTGTGTCAAGAAAACCTTTAGTATAGGAAAGCCTTATGAACTATGAGGGGTCAAATCTGGATAGTGAATTATGCTAATTGACAAAGTTTTGTGCATGCAAAGTAATTTAACTGTAAAGTTAGTAATGACAATTTGAATAACAACTAGAATCTCACTATTTTCAGAGATTTCATGTCAACATACATAAAAAGCTTTGAATAATGTCTCAAAAACTAGTACCGATTTTCGAGACTCAACATTGCTCTGTTTGTGAATGGCCCTATACTGATAGTTTGCAGGCAGAAACCCTGGTCAGTTGTAAAAGAGTGTCTGCACTGTAAGACTACCATAGGCCATGTACTATAGCTGCTCCTGACATGACCAGAAGGTAGCTGAATTAGGCTTCTCTCAAGACAATGATTTTCTGATTAAGTGTCAAATTAGGGTCTGTGCTTGCAGACTACTATACTGACAACATAATTTCCAAGTGTGGGGGTGATGTGGGGGGGGGGGGGGGGGGGTTGAACAAAGAAAATACCTCCTTCAATCCATATGATCTGAAGGAGACGGCTCAGATATTAACAGTTTGATGTTGGATTCCTGAGATAGTTGTAAAAGTTCTGAGTAGGTATCACCAGGTATGGGATTGTGCTCCATGTTGATTTCTTCAATGACAGACAAGCCAAAGAGTTGCTTGCATCCAGATCTGTAAGGAAATCGAGGGATCAAAATAGATGTTCTTATTTATCAACACATTTGCTTGAAATTCATGTACGGTATTTAATTTTTCATTGATAGAAAAATCAAATGTATTGTCATTTCATTTGTTCTTATAAATATTCAAATATGGATTTTAATTTGTGAATTATGAAATTATGGATGCCAGTATTACTCAAACATACATGCAGGCAGATTCATGGGGTGAAGTGAAAACTGAAGAGGCCAACTCCCCCCCCCCCCCACCCTTAGAGAAAAACAAAGACATAAAAGGGCTTTCTGAGGATTTTTTTTTCCTGCAGCCCCCTTTTGGACTAAATAATGTTATAACCCTGGAGGTAATTTACCTGGGAAGGGCTGGCAGCTGGATTCCAAAAATCATAATTACCAGGAATCAGTAAAATCAGAACTGATTTTATTATTTGCTAGATAAATCTATGTACCTACCTATTTGCTAGTCTTCCGACTACGCAAGCCATTCGAGTAATTAAAGTCACGACAGTGCATATACCCCCCCCCCTAGGATCACGCCTTCCTCTGTGCACGTACGCATAACGCGCGCACACAGTCCTCCTCTTTACGAGCAGCCTCAGACAAACTTTGACATGTTGCTAGGCAAGGAGTGGGGTAGGAGGGTGGGACATAGGTAGGGACATAGGTAGGTACATAGATTTATCTAGCAAATAATAAAATCAGTTCTGATTTTACTGATTTACTACAATAAATCAATGTACCTACCTATTTGCTAGACCCGCACAGATTCAAATGGGGGTATGTCCCAAGAGGAAGGTCAACAGGAACCCAAGGATGACGTTGCAGCTTGCAACGTCTTGTGAGCAAAAAGACTCAACAGACAGAACATCTTTTAAATAAAAAGATGTGAAGGACGTGGAGGAGCGCCAGTAGGCTGCCCTCATAATGTCCACTAGGGGCACCCCTTGGAAAAGAGCCCAAGAGGCACTGATGCCCCTGGTATCGTGAGCACGGGGCTTCCCATCACTCAATAGGGCCTCCGGCCCAGCTGCCTGGATCGCTTCGACTATCCATCTAGAAATGGATTCTCTGGAAGCGGGGAAAAGGGCTCTCGAGTGATGACAAAAAGCTGATCACTCTTACGAAGAGTCTTAGTCCTATCTAAATACCATTTCAAGGCCCTCACCGGACACCAGACCTTATCCTCCTGCACCGAGGAATGGTCCGACAGCAGTCTAAGAAAAATCTCAACTGGTCCACAGGAAGCAGTCTGATTTTTGGCAATAAAGGAGGGCTTGGGTATAAGTCGCACACCATGGTTCTCCCAACGGATGTGACCCGGTGTGATACACAGAGCATGAAGAGTACTCCTCCTCTGTGCAGAAGCAATAGCGACTAAAAACAGCGTCTTGACCGTTAAATGGTGAAGGGACGCTTTACCCAAAGGTTCAAAAGGTGGCTTCGCAAGCACGTCAAGGACCTTGGGTAGACTCCAAGAAGGAGTCAGGCTACGAGTTGATGGACGCTGCAAGAAGAAGGAGCGAGTCAACCTAGCCAAATATGGTTGAAATCGATCTACCCTTATCGAAAAGGGAGATCAAAAAATCGGCAATAACACCAATAGGGGCTTCACGTGGCGAGACACCCTGATTCTCGCACCAAGAAAAGAAGGCCCCTAGACGAGAGTTGTAGAGATCTCTAGTGGAGTCTCTACGGCTTCTCATTACAAACTGGGAGGCCCTCTCGGAGAGCCCCGAGTTTCTGGCGTCTTCCCCAACAACGGCCAGGCAGTCAAGTGGAGGACCGCTGGGCGTTGATGAACAATCCCCGAGAGGGGTTGAATTATCAAATCCTCCCTGAGAGGAAGGGGAAACGGCTGGCCGGCCAGGAGACTCAGCAGGTCTGGAAACCAATGTCTCGCTGGCCAATGTGGGGCTATCAACAAGAGCCTCCTGATCCCGAACCCGCGAGCAATACCTCGGGAGTCGGTGATTGAGGGTGGAGGCGAACAGATCGATCTCCAGAGGACCCCACACCTCTTGGAGAAGAGCAAACACCTCCGGATGAAGAGTCCACTCTGACGGGAGGCATTTGCCCCGAGACAGAAAATCCGCGATCAGATTGTCCTGACCGGGAATGTAGGAGGCTACCGGAATAATGTTCATAGACCGGCACCACCTCCACAACTGGGCAGCTAAGGTGTTCAGAGAGGAAGACCGAGTGCCGCCTTGGCGATTGATATAGGCAGCTACTGTGACATTGTCCGTAAGAACGAGTACAGTGCGACCAACAAGACCGGGCCTGAAATGATGAAGAGACAGGCTGACCGCCATCATTTCCGAAACATTGATATGGGGCATAACTCTCAAGTGAGACCAGTCCCCTGAAATCATCTCGCCCCGGCAATGACCGCCCCAACCGAGAAGGGAGGCGTCTGTCGCCAGAGAAACTGACGGAAGAGGGGTACAGAGAGGCTTGCCTTGGGCAAGAAACGAACTGTTCGTCCAGGGGGCGAGAAGGAGCTTGATATCTCTTGGGAGTGGAATCCACCCCAAAGGAGAATCTTTGCCCGGTCTGAAAAACTTGAGGAGGTGCCTCTGAAAGGGCCTCATCAACAGCCTGCAGTCTGGCAAGACGTCGACTAGACTGGCCAGATAGCCCAGGAATTGAAGCCATTGTCTGGCTCTGACCCTGCGGGCCACTCGCAATGACCGTGCGGTCATGGTGATAGTCCGAATTCTGTCCCGACTGGGGCGGGCAAGCTGATTCGGGATATCTATCTCCGCACCTAAGTACACCGGGGTACGTGTGGGAGATAATTCCGATTTTTCCCAGTTTATCAGAAAGCCTAAGTCTTGCGTTAGTCGCAGTAAAATGCATAACTGATCCAACAGGAGGGACTCTTTTGCAACTAGGAGCCAATCGTCTAGATAGACGAATAATCGGAGGCCGCGATTCCGTAGAAACGCGGCCAGGGCCGACACTATTCGGGTAAAGACTCGAGGGGCCGGCCTCAGCCCGAAGGGCAGGGCACGAAATCGAAACGTTTCGCCCTGGAACGCGAATCCCAGCAAATTTCTCGACAGAGAGTGAATGGGAATGTGAAAGTACGCGTCTTTGAGATCGAGGGAGATCGCAAGGTCGTCCCGCTTGATCAAGGGCAGAATAGATGCCAAGGTCTCCATGCGAAAATGCACTGGAGGTATAAACCTGTTGATTCTTTTCATATTTAGAATCATACGTAAACTTCCCGAGCGCTTGGGAATGACAAAAATTGGGGAGAGACAGAGATGATCTCTCACCCTTTCTACAGCGCCCTTTCCCAGCAGCGTGGCGATCTCTGAGGAGATGTGCTGCTGGAAAGGGGCGGACATTGGAGGCGGGCGGATTCTGATGGCGCCGTTTGGAATTGGCTTTATCAGATCTATGTAAAAGCCGTCGCGCACGACGGATAGCACAAAGGCGTCGCCGGAGATTGCCTCCCAAACTGGGAGGAATCTCCGGAGCCGCCCGCCTACACTGTCCACAAGCACTCGGGGTAAGGTATCAAAAGGCCGACTTGGGCCTGACCGGGCCCTTGGCGGCGGTCTTACGCCCCCCCTCTTCCTCTCGCCGAGCCTCTACCACGGTTGCCCAGGGTAGGGGTCTCAACCCGAGGGATAGTCACAGTCACTCGACGATTTGAGCGGTTAGCGCCTGTCGAGACCGACTTAGACTTCGGAAAGGACCGAGCAGGCTGAGTGGGCAAGAATTGTCTGGCCATCTCCTTTGCCTGTTTGCGACCCTCTCTTTGTGGAAGACCTCATTAAACTTGTCCCCAAAGAGTTTGGGTTGCGAGGAAGGGATACCCCGCAAGAGAGGCGGGATGTCTTTCTCTAGCACTCCCAGTGTGGAGAGCGCCAACTTGCGGCGATGATGCGTAATGTCAATCGCCGCTGATGAGAGCTGAGACCACTGAAGTCCAGCTAACAAAAGCAGGAGTTCATCCAACAAATTGGAGTCCCCCTCGGTCACATTCAGTTCAACTGATCTGGCCCGAAGGCGTAACAGTGAACCCAGGTACGCCGAAAGCCTTAAGCCCGACCTGACTCTGGTTTCAAAGTTCACTAGGGGCTTCTCGGCGGATCTATAGGACTGAGACTTGAAATTGATATTCAAACGTTGTCCCATACCCAAAATTTCCTGGAATAAACCCTTGGCTGAAAAGAAGCCCTGGGTATCATCCCGATAGAAAGAGAAAGCACTACCATAGGGACGTCAGGTAGCCCGACCCGCATCGGAGAGTGCCTCCCTATCCCCATACTCCTGTTTGAAGTCCTCTGTAAGAGGAATACCAGGAGACGGGCCATGCTGTCTGAATAACAGCAATGGCTGATCACTGTCCGACTGGACTTGGGGAAAAATTTCTGGCATATACTTCTCTAACAGGGCCTTGGCATCTGCCGCCATAGCCTGACAAGGCTGGGGGTCGTAGCCGGCCTGAGATTCTGAAACAGACGGGGTAGAAACCTGCGAGACAGAATCAAATTCGGGAGAAGTAGTCCGGTGGGGAAAATCCCATGGGGGTGGATATGCCCACGGACCAGTGACAGACTCCTCCCCCGGCGGGGCTCCGAGAGCCGCAGGCACGGGAGGAGTAGGTCGAGATACCGCATTCGGTTCTCATGAATATCGGAGACCGGGAAAACACCGGGGTCCGACTCGGGAACATCCTCCATCACAGTGACAACTGACTGGGGAGAACCCGTCTCAGTAGCCGGCAGCGTCGGGGGATTAGTATCCCAACCATGCTGCTCAGCAAAGAGTCTCATTAATCTGAGCAACTCAGATTGAGAGTCAGGGGGAAGAGAGGGCTGAGCCTTCTTACCCGACTTGGGTTTATCCTTGGATTTACCCTTCTTGGCTTTAAGCTTCTTAGCGGGGGTGTGAGCCACCGTAATAGAAGGCCGTTTAGAAGCACGGGAAGTGTTAGGCTGCAGTATAGAAGCCTCACTACCCAAGTCTCACTACTCGAGGAGGAGGTCTTCTTAGCGGGATGCGGATTTGCGTTACCGGCTGTAATTCCCCCAGAACACGGGGAAGCCAGTAACACTGGGTGAAATCTCGCTAGGCACCCCGACGGTGGTCGGGGGTCGGCAAGACCCAGTAACATCATTAGCTGACCGCTTAGCGGTCTTACCAGTTAATGCCCCCTCCAGGCTCCCGACGGTGGTCGGGGGTCGAGAGGACCCGGTAATACTAGCTACCGCCCCCCCCCCCCAACTGCAGACGCGGTGGTCGTGAGTTGGAGGGAGCTAGAATTGCTAATGACGGGTGTTCGGTCCGAAGACTTATGAACACCTAACTTACCTATAAAGCCTGTCTTGCTCGACGCTCCCGGTACAAAAATACCAGAGCGAGCCGACAGACTGACGCCCTCACCTCCACAGAGGTCTCCAACACACTCACTGGGCTGACGCCCTTATAAGTGAGAGTAGTGGAAGGGAGGGAAGAAGAATTGGAAGAGCACGGAGGCAACCAAGACCTCGATTGCTCTTCCTCCGAAGAACTCATTATCACCTGTAAGGAGATATAAAAGAGTCAAACAATAAACAATTGTAAAGAAAAGGGCGTACAAAGCGAGAGTGAAACGGAATGGAATTTTCCAGAGCAGTGTGTGGAAAATTCCATTCACGCACTACGAACAAAAGAACACTCTCGTAAGGGTATATGCACACAACAGCCACACACACGAAACACCAACGAAACGTTACAGGGCTGAGCGCCCGGCAAAACGCCAAAGCGAATGCCCTGGGCTACTATACGAAAGAGGTGAAAAGTGAGGTATGAATTTAAGCTCAAATATCACCAAAATAAATACGTGACAGACATAAACCGACACTAAACAGATATTAAAACAAGTCTAGGACGGAAATATTGGCAAAAGTCACCAGAAAACGCGCTAAAAGAGTAGCAAACTCTGAATTTTTGCGCAAGATAGTGACTTAGCTGCAACTCTTTAGGCTGCGAGAAGGAAAGAGGAGGATTGTGTGCGCGCGTTATGCGTACGTGCACAGAGGAAGGCGTGATCCTGGGGGGGGGGGGGGGGTATATGCACTGTCGTGACTTTAATTACTCGAATGGCTTGCGTAGTCGGAAGACTAGCAAATAGGTAGGTACATTGATTTATTGTAGTACAAGACAAGACAGATACAAGACAGAAATCCAGCAAAGTCCAGCACAAGCTGAATTAATTCCTGGTTTTCAATCCATATTATTCATGTATTCATATTTCATATTTATTCAGACATATGAGTGAGAAATAAGATAGAACATACCTGTGATTTCATTGTCACTCAAATCTAAAATTCTGAGGGATGACAGTTCATAGAAACTGTCTGGCAAGGTGGATATTTGGTTGTGTGAGGCATTTATAGCTTCTATAGGATGGTCATCTGGTAGATTTCATCAGGAAAGTTTTCAATCTTTGCTATCTGAGATGTTTACAGCTTCATTAATAAAACAGAAGGAGAGGTACAATGATAAGTAATAAAGAGCTAATAACAAAAAGAAACAAAGGGCACATTAACTAAATCCATCAATTTAGTAACACCCTTGATTACTCTACAATCAAACTCATTCTCACTGGCTTAAATCAGGGAAATGTAACTAAGAGTTAGTTACATTTCCCTGCTTAAATCAAACAGCAAACAAATTATCAGCATTATACTGTACTTGAATACACTTTACTGGATTGATGGTTTGACAAAGAATAAAAACTGATTAAGAGATAAGAACTAGAATTTCTTTCGCTTAATTCACTCAGCCTGAATGCAATACATTCAAAAATAATTTTGTGCAATTACAATGAAAATCAATGAAAATCTATTCATTTATAAAAATATGTTTTGACAGATTAAATCAAAATTAAGCATTTTATTTGAATGAAAGGTGTCGTCCCTCTGGTATCTGTTGTGTTCATGTCATTTCTCGGCAAATTATACGACTATCTTGTTGAACAACTAAATTCAACCAAAATAAAAGAAACAAGACAAGGTAAAAGTTAAAAAAAAAAGAAACCTGCATGACAAGTTATAATTTTCTTTAAAAGTCTGTTTTCAAAAACAATTCTTACCAGTAACTTTTCCAAGGCAATTTCTTTGACATTACAGTGCGTGCATTGTGGGAAAGATCGAGGGTTGATAGCACTGCGTTTCTCATGAGATGGTATACTGCTTGCAGAACAGCTTCCAAGAGACAGCTTGAAAAATCCTATGAAAAGATAGTAAAAATAAGTTTCAATTAGAAAATGAGCTATGCAAAAACAATAAGGGGGAGGGGGACAAAAGCTAGAAACATGTTACAAACTTTCTTACATTGTTGACATCAGTAGCCAGCTTACTTGTGATTTATGACATTTTAAAATACATTCTTAACTTATCAATATGAATATTCTGAAACAAATAGTACAACATAATCATGATCATCTAAAGTAGATCTCACAATAACATTAACATGTAGCTGTTGACTGCTGAATTATCTTATTCCCTAAAGTTTGCTAAAGACTTGATACAGGACCCACCTGATTCCAGAAGGCAATGGGTTAACTGAAAAAGAGATTATGTTTGAATACTGGGAACTAAAATACATGGCAGCTATAAAAGAATTTAAACACTTATTGTTTTGTGAACAAGGTAAATGTTATGTTAATTATTCAATTGTCTCCAACGGCCACCAGATGGTGGTAACACACGCAACTGCTGTGTGATAGGTTGCTCGACTGCTGTGAAAAAAAAAATCACAGGCAGACCCAGCGGGATTCGAACCCACGACCTTTGGGTTACTAGACCAGTGTCATAACCACTAGACCACCGGAGTGCCCTTAGTGGGTTTTAGGTTCGAACTATCCCATTAATATGATGTCAAATCAATGGTATAGAATTAATCCGTTGGGTAACATGAAATAATGTTGTTAATTATTCAATTGTCTCCAACGGCCACCAGAAGGTGGTAACACACGCACATTGCGTGTGTTACCACCTTCTGGTGGCCGTTGGAGACAATTGAATAATTAACAACATTATTTCATGTTACCCAACGGATTAATTCTATACCAAGGTAAATGATACCCAAATCCTCACTTTCAGTCCTTACAAATTGAATAATGAAGAATTCTTTGATCCTTAATCATAAATTTGAGCAAAAACCTGAAATAAATTTGCCTGTCATCTCAACTCAGCTTAGTATTGGGTGAGCTGTGGATAATACTAGTAGAGTGCAAAAACTGAGATGCCAAATATATCGGCCTATTAATTAATATAAATAAAATCCATTTATCCACCATGGCAAAGAATCCTAGAAGAGAGGGGAAATTTTGAAAAATATTATAGATCTAATACATCTACATATTGAAAAAAAAATACCAACGAGAAAAGCAGCTACCGAAAATTTGTATGCTGTTTACGACGCATGTAAGCACTGATGGGCGTGGCTGCCAAGCCCATATCTCAGGAAAGTTGATCGAGGTACCGAAACGAGGCAAGCGTCGGTCCAGCGCCCTGGGGCCAAAGAATTTGAATAACCGTACGTACTTCTTCGGCCAGCTGCCAGCTGCAACTCTCTCTCTCTTCTAACTTAGACGAGTCAGCTATGAACAACTTACATATTATTTATGTAAAAACATAGTTCATTTTCTTGTGCCCACAACGTAGACTAGACCTAGACTAGTACTAGACCTAGTACAACTCTTGTCACTGCTTCTGCCGCTGTTGAGTGTACTTGTGGGTTAGAATTGAGATGAAAGGACTCCGAATTCGGGGGAATAAGGACCTTCAAATAGTAGTCCTTAAAAAAGTTAGAGGTCAGTAATATGCATGGGGTTTTTACATTTCTTTACATCTAAGTAATTTAGATCTAGTAACTTTCTTTGTTTTACTTTACTAATTAGATTCATTTTTAGAGTTACTTACATTTAGTTAAAAAGTCAATGTAACTACAATATGCATCCCGCAAATTAGTTAATCTTAGATAATTGTAATGTACAAATGTGTGCACCAGACTTCAAGTTCTGGTATGATTTGGCAATGAGAATCCCAGACCAAATAAGGTTCGCCAAAACGATTAAGTTAAATTTTCAGGGTAAAATTCCCACCCAAAGCAACAGCCAAAATACTCAAGATCTTCGAGTTCGACCCACTTATACACTCTAAAAACTCAAATGTTAAATCAACATTTAAAAGGTTGGAGGAGTGACAACACTTTTAAAATGGTAAATTAACACTTTTAACATGCTGGATCTAATAGTTTAAAGGTTGGATGCAGCATGTTAAAAGTGTTCATTTACCATTTTGATAATGTTGTCACTCCTCCAACCTTTTAAATGTAGATTTAACATTTGAGTTTTTAGAGTGTACATGTACAAGCTTATCTGAAGATAACCTTGTACTCCAGAATAGCTTTTGTATGTATCAGCAGGCCCTTTTCCAGGCTAGATCATTCATACAGGAGAGGAAAATAATTATTTAAAATTTCACTTTCAAGTCTGAATCCCTACATTTGTTGCAAAGTAAGAGTTGAAAAGTCCCTGAATCAGGTAATCTAGCAAATGTGACCCTCCACCACAAAACGACCAATAAGTCGCAATGGGAGTTCTAGAGTAAACAGCTTGAAAAGGTTGTTTGGGGTGGAAATATTTATTTTAAGTTTTTGGTATTTTCTGAAAGTATAGATATTAATCTACCATCTGACAAAATTTCGGAGTAAAATACCATATTGAAATATGTTTTTACTCTCATTCAAAATGACCATTTTTTTATGGACATTCAAACTTTGTGAGTCAGTTTGCTGGGATCGTACTTCACATCGCTTTTCTGGTATAACTCAAAAACTTTGCAGTGTCTGATATTCAAAATCTACAGAAGGAAAGAAATATATCTATTCTAAAGGTATGGAAAGTTTCAACCCAATCCAATGAGTACTTCACAGCGTAGGCTTTGGAGTTTTGACTCAACCTTTTGTGCGACAAACAATAGGACACAGATTAGGCGCTCTTAAATGGTCACTCTTCTTTAGAGCCCGTTTTCTCTATTGTTTTGGTCATTAGCCTGTCTGACACTCTGACATTCTCATTGCAATTTATAAGGGTTTGCTGAGTCTATACAAGACAAGTTGTATATCATTTTAAAGCTTAGAATCTAGGCTTTCAAACTATGCTGAAATTCAAAAAACAAAATTTCCGACTTATTGGTCGTTTTGTGGTGGAGGGTCACAAATTTAAGAAAATTAAATCTTGTTTAGAGCTATTTTGTTGTCTGCTTTTGACTGCTGCAACAGTGAATGTTGGACACAGTCCCACATAGGCAAGGGCTTATGACTAAGTTCGACCCATTCCTGCACTGCGCAAAACGATGAAATGACACTCTGTGCGATAAAAAATGCATAGTGCACAATTTCATCAAATTACTTACGGTTACATCCAATCTCGTGACATATTTCCGTCATCATTCTGTCTTTCGTCACGCGATTGTGATAGACCGGCAGGCTGATGTTAAATAATGATGGCCTATCCGGCTATCCTGCCACATTTGAAGGAGAATCTCCTCCCCTTTCTCTGTTGTTCCTCTGTCCACTAGATGGAAATCATACACGCATCGCATCGCATCGCATCGCATCGCGTCGCAAAAAATTTTTCTGAACATGTTCAAAACCCTGCGATGCGAGGCGATTGCTTGCAATATTGGAAAAATCGCCTGCTGTTGCGTCGCAGAACCTCTCACACTCCACGATCTCGGGCAATCTCCTGCGATGCGACGTGATATCGCAGGAAATCGCACAGTGTGAGGCGGGCTTAATCTACAATGTAGGTAGATTAGAGTATAATGCATCTCTATAGAAAATTCGAAAGAAATTTGTCCAGAAATGTGACCTCAGAGCGCACACACGATATTCACTAAAATATGACCTTTGACCCTATGAAAGACGGAACACTGGAGGCAGCATCACCAAAAACTGTAGAGGTCTAGAGTAATCTATGGTGGACCTCCATACAAAATCTGAAAGAAATCAGTCCACAAATGTGTCCTCCAGAATGCATCCAACCAAAATATGACATTTTACCCTATAAAAAGTAGAACACTGGGGGCAGCATCAGCAAACACTAAAGATGTGCAGATTTCACTAAGACACACCTCCATATAAAATTTGAAAGAAATCCGTCAAGAAATGTGGAAGTTTAGTTAGAGCGCACAAAAGACATATGACCTTTGACCCTATAAAGGACGGAACAATGAGGGCAGCATCACCAAAAAGTAAAGATATGTAGATTATACCAAGTTACATCTCCATACAAAATTTGAAAGAAATCCATTCCGAAATGTGGCCTGCAGAGTGCACTCACGCCATCCTCCAAAGTATGACCTTTGACCCTATAAAAGACGGGACACTAGTGGCAGCATCACCATAAATTATCGGTTTCCAGATTTTAACAAGATACACCTCCATACAAAGTTTGAAAGAAATCTGTCGAGAATTGTGACCGCTAGTGCGGACACAAGAATGTGACGCGGCGGCGGCGGCGGAACGCTGCTGAATCCAAAGTATCCTCCGGCATACTGCCGGGGGATACAATTATCCTGCCGAGACTCGAACTCTTCATTCCTTCATGACAAGCACAACGTGTATCCGAATGCGCCACAATAAGAACTTCGAGAGTGGTTCGCTCATTTCTTTATAACCCTACGATTTTTTTTTCATGAATATTCGTGGTGACTAGTCTTGACGGAATAAACCGTATTGTCACCCTTCTTGACCAGTGCCGTATATAGATAGAGTCTGGCCAACTCGGCTCCAGTTGGGTAACAACATGGCGCATATTCCTTTGTTGCAAGCTTACATAACAAAGGAATATACGCCATGTTGCTACCCAACTGAAACCGAGTTGGCCAGACTCTCTCTATATACGGCACTGCTCTTGACGCAGGGGGTCTCAACTCCGCTTCTGCATCCGGCTTTCCATGGGGGCATTTCCGGCGGGTCAAAAGTGCACACTGCTCCCACTTTTCATGTTTTAGCCTATGAAGCCAAATTTTTTTCAGTGTACCAGCGAAAACCAGATTTTGGCCGGCGCGCAGCGCGTAAAGTTATTGAAATTATAAATTTGAATATTCAGGAGCATTTATAACTAATTAACATAAAGTTGAACTGTACTTAGGATTCTACTGTACTGCGCAGTCAAAATGATCAGAAGATGATAAAGAACAAGCAGACAAAGATATAGAAGAAGAAAAAAAGAGGAAGAGGAAAAGGAAGAAGAGGATGAAGAAAAAAAAGATGAAGAAAAAAATGAAGAACAAGAAAAAGTAGAGGAAGAAGAAGAAGAGGAAGAAGAAAAAGAAGAGGAAGAAGAAGAAGAAGAAGCCCTCCTTCGATATTGAATTTCCCTTCATTGAACGCTTTTCTTGTGCCTTGCAGATCTGGCATATCATATATGTCAAGTAAAACTGAAGTACAAAGGGAAAATGTGCTCCCCATGACCTCATATATTATGTACCACCATGCACTGGCTTGTGGTGCATGACCCCCCCCCCCCCCCCCACACACACACACAAAGCCCCAAAACAAAACAAAAACAAAACAAACACACCTCAAAAATCTGATTTGATTTTTGTCTTCTTCTTCTTCCTCTTCTTCTTTTTTCTTCTTCATCTTCTTGTAAAATGAGTCCATCAACAGAAACCCCACACAATTCAGTCTATCATCCAGTTATTCAAGGTTCCATAAGGCTGTATTTACACCAATCCACCATCACACTTCAGAACACATGCCATATTGTGCCTGCATCATCATCATCACCACCACATCTTTCACAAAACTATGGGGAAAAAAACAAATAGAAGTTTTCTCAGTGTGAAATGATGTTTATTAAAATAAGTCACTTATCAACATAAAATTTAATGCTCTATTAATACCAATTGCCATTTTATTTCAGTTTGATCTCCGGCAGACCTCGCTTTGCTTGCCCGGTGGGTTGTGTACGGCAGAATTGTTTTCTGACTTGGACGATGCAAATTTCATTGTGCTTGTAAAACTAATTGTGTATTTGTTATGATGGTAATTATGACCCATGTCTCTTATTTCTTAACACACTTGGGCAAACCCACAAAATAGGGGCTGGATTTTTTTCCAAGCTATTATAAGGCCAACCAATAACAACATGCTTGCAACAGGCAGGCCCAAATGTTTGGCCTGCCTGTTGCATGTTGTTATTAATATTATTACTGTTGTTAAACATAGTGGGCCTGCCTGTTGAATGTTGTTATTGGTTGGCCTTATAATAGCTTGGAAAAAATCCGGCCCCTATTTTGTGGGTTTGCCCAAGTGTGTTAAGAAATAGTAGGAGACATGGGTCATAATGATACCATCATAACAAATTAGTTTTACAAGCACAATGAAATTTGCATCGTCCAAGTCAGAAAAAAATTCTGCCGTACACAACCCACCGGGCAAGCAACGCGAGGTCTGCCGGAGATCACGGGCGAAGGACCCTTGGTTGTTCCGTCAGCGTGTGCTTCTTGCCACTGAAACAGGGTTGCGCGATAGGATAAAAAGGCGTCTTAATTCCGGTAAAATATCAGCTTTCATCTTTATATATGCACAATTCATTGTCATAGAATGCTACTTACATTAGAATTTTACATTATTGTTATGATTTATTAAAAAATATTGACATCGTCATATAATATGAATAAAACGGAGGTACTTTATTACCTCATTTTTCCAGTCATGCTTTCAGCGATATCAGCTAAACACTCTTTATGTTACGGGGCCCAGGTCACGCCAAACAAAAATAATAATAAATAAATAAATACAAAAATCCTAGCTACGCCACTTGCCCTTTTGTCCCCGTGTGTTTTAATGCATAATTATTCAATTCTCCTATTTCTTTTGCACAAATAATGATTTCCTTGTCAAAAGCTTTTTTTAGATACTGTTTTATTATATTTTCTACATCTTAGACAAAAGAAAAACGAAAAAAAAAAAGCAAGAGTACATTTTTCAAAAATTTCTATAACGTCTGTTACAAAAGTCTACTCAACACACCCATTCGAGGAAAGCCCCCCCCCCCCGGTTGTCTCGAAGTGGCGCGTTCATTGAACTTCTCGCTGGGAACGCGTCCATTCGAGATAACCGGGGGGGGGGGGGGGCTTGTCTTGAAAGGGTGTGCCCGTTCCCGCTCCCATCCCGCTCCCGCAACCCGCCCATTCGAGACAAGCCGCTTCAAGAAGTTGAAGAAAGGGATTATCACTTAAGGTTGAAGATCAAATAAATATGATTAAATCTTAATGCACTACTTATGCATACAATTATAAACACAAGTTGCATTAAAGATGATGAACTAAAATCATATTTCATAATGTAGTCATGCCACAATTTTCTAACTCTTTTTCTAAATTACATTGGAATTATTGGAAAATTATTTGATTTTGAAAATTTATTAGTTATAGTTTGAATTTAAATTACTGCAATA
Organism: Heliocidaris erythrogramma; assembly: GCA_025617745.1. Lineage (NCBI taxonomy): Eukaryota > Metazoa > Echinodermata > Echinoidea > Camarodonta > Echinometridae > Heliocidaris > Heliocidaris erythrogramma. The sequence goes on from CM046860.1 coordinate 20,781,159, forward strand.
TTCTGAGGTGACATGATAACTGACTGTGCCCAACTTAATTTAGAATTAGGCTCAAGATTAATCACTTTCTCATAATCATGTTTCAAATGGGCCAATCATACCAACTACAATATATTTTTAATTACGTGTATGTGTACATGGACATGTACACCTGCAAAAGGTAAATGCAATGTAGTCAAATTTAGTCTTTGCTTTTATTTCAAAATTACGAATTTGGGGGTGTATTTATAAATGATCTTAGAGTGAATTGTCAAGTGATTGCAATAAGGGCCATTCAATAGCATTGATACAACCCTGAACCCCCCCCCCAAAAAAAAAAAGGGGAAAAATGAATAATAAAAAAATAAATAAATGAAAGTTACAATCTGTTTGTTAGCTCTTTCTTTTGACCCAAACTTTGACATTCAATTTCCAGCTCACAAAAAGCATTCCTGACATTTAGAATACATGTTATTGCCATTATGTAAATTAGCAATAAATCTCTAAAAAAGGTAATTAATTAAACTTTAAGTTTAAATGATAATAAAGATACAAATACTTCGATCCTTAATGACTCCGTTACTTGACACCTACCAAGCAATGTAACTGATGAGCTTCCTTGGACAAACTGCATTATAAAAACAAAAAGAAAGGACAAACAAAAATTAAACTTCTTGTAGACTGTGGACTGGATTTTAAAGAAGGAAACAAAAATGGGTACATCTATCCAGGGGCGGATCCAGGATTTTGTATAAGGGGAGAGATCCGTATATTTTTTGTCTTGCCAGCCCTCCAAATATCGTTCAGTGGGCCGTGGGTGGGTGGGGGGGGGGGGGGGGTTATGGTGCCCAGTTTCCCTCCATAAATATCTGACACGAAAACTAAACAAGAACAAAAACAAATTCCATTCTAAAAGGGGAGCACAATGCATACTGTTGTTTCAAGGGGGGGGGGGGGGGCACAGGCCGGGATTGTTCCCCCCCCAACCCACCACTGCATTTGTTCTTCCTTCATAACTATAGATATATAAATCTAAGTTTAAATAATTTAACATACGTACATATTTATCTTCCATTCCAAATTTGATCCTAGACCAAGATATTTAGTAAACTTTAAAATGGCTAAATCAGTAAGCTGAAATGTCACAAAAGTAGCGCTACCCGCACGGCCGCCATTTTCCCTATTTCGTGTCAAAATCGTACGGGAATTGTGGGAACGAAAAAAATGAATTATGTATGATCTTATACATAAAACATTATGTTAATATGAGCCACTAACCAACCATCGAACAGTATTTGACAAGTTTTTGACGTCATTCCTCATGAATAAACATATATTCAAATTGACCCTCCTAGCTCACTGTTCAAATTGGACAAAGCTCCCACAATGCATCCAATGCAAAGCCTATGGAATGTCAAAGGTCATATTTTAGTTGACTCTCTAGCCCTCCTTCGGAGGGCATACTGGTATGATCGAATCTCTTTGTCTTGACGCTCAAATTCTGCCCTCTCTTGTGGGTGGCGCAAGTCCTGACAGAAAAATCTTAGAATGGGGTTTAATGGGGTCGAATTACATTGGTTTACTTTAATTTAAAAAATACATATTAACCGAACCTTGCTGTAGGGAAGAAACCGGGTCAATTGTAATATTTTTTTTCATATGCATATAACATCTTATTTCCTCTTACAAGCCAATTAGCTATGAAAGGAAGGATACATTTCTGAGACATAGTCAAACAGAGGTAGAAGTCAATTCTCACATTAGATTTGTTATTTTGTCAAATTATCATGGCATGTCATGTGTTACAATAAACCTCGAGTTGAGGTTATGTTCATATAGGATCTTTGGAAATATTACTGTATTTATTCTTTCGAATTTGTAATTCAGAAAAATATTGTATAAATTATTTTTAAAAATAATCGTGAAGCTGCATCAAAAGAAGAGACCTTTTTCATAAAAGGTTTATTTCATTTCCTTACTGTCAGATATTAAGGAAAAAGTGACCTGGCAGGGTCCAACCGTTATTCTCTACATCCATTTGCATGTATTCAGGTTCATTCTGCATGTCAGAATCGTACTACCATGAATAGAGGGTAACCTGGATTCATTTTATGTATTTTATTTTATTTCTTGTAGACGAGGAACCTTATTTATGTTCTTCAGGTGAGTTTTGCATTAGGTCATGTTGAAATCAAAATCCATTACAATTTAACTGAAAATTACCTTCAAAACGTATACAATTATTTTACATCATTGGGCAAAGCACCTTCTACCAAAGAGAATGATATCCAAGATCATTGAATTTGGTTGAGAAATTTTGATTCTATGCACGTTTCTTAAACTATGTTCATTTTCACATTTCCTGTGTTTTTTGCGATAGATGAGAGTACAATTGTGGCTGGAATGGCCTTCTATACGGCATGTACATGTCACTAACGCATTCTTTTGTGTTTCTATACTGTGTCGTTTGTTGACACGCATCAATAGGCTTCCCCCGAACATCGTACATACCGTATGGAAGGCCATTCCCGACACTATATACTTCTCTCTAAAAATTTGGGAAAAATGACGAATATGATGATGATTTTGAATGTACAGTAGAGTTATTTCGTACCCATCCCATTCCTAGACAGGTTCCCAGGCAGCGTATTGTTTTCTCTCAGGATTTGCACCACTGACAAGAGAGGGCAGTATTTGAGCGTCACCAGGGCCCGTTTTAGAGACTTAGAGATAGACTACAACTATAAGACTTGTATCTTCTCAAAGTTTCACCTTACTTTATTTCAGCAAAAGAAAATTCTGTCATGATTATCCTGCCAAGACTCTAACTCTTGATTCCTTCATGACAAGCACAGCGTGGATTCGAATACGCCATAGTAAGAACTGCGAGAGTGGTTCGCTCATTTCTTTATATCCCTACGATTTGCTTTTCATGAATATTCATGGCGACTAGTCTTGACGTGTATTGTCACCCCTCTTGACGCTCAAGTACTGCCCTCTCTCGTGGGTGGCGCAAGTCCTGACAGAAACAATCTTAGAATGGGGTTTAATGGGGTCGAATTAGTTTGGTTTACTTATTAGCCGAACCTTGCTCTAGGGAGGAAACCGGGTTAATTGTAATATTTTTTTTTTTTCAGATTCATATAAAATCTTATTTCCTCTTACAAGCCAATTAGCTATGAAAGGAAGGGTAGATTTCTAAGACATAGTCAAACAGAGGTATAAGTCAATTCTCACATTAGATTTTTATTTGTCAAATTATCATGGCATGTCATGTGTTACAATAGACCTGGAGTTGAGGTTATCATGTTCATATATAGGATCTTTGGAAATATTACTGATTTTATTCTTTCGAATTTGAAACTGAGCAAAATATTGTATAAATTATTTTAAAAAAATAATCTTGAAGCTGCATCAAAAGAAAAGACCTTTTTCGTAAAATCAGGTTTATTTCATTTAGTTACTACAGCATTCTAAAGTCAGATATTAAAGAAGAAGTGACCTGCAGGGTCATTTATTCAGGTTCATTCTGCATGTCAGAATCGTACTACCATGAATAGAGGGTAACCTTGTTCATTTTATGTATTTTATTTTATTTCTTGTAGACGAGGAACCTTCTTTATGTTCTTCAGGTGAGTTTTGCATTGAAGGGGTACTGCGGCCTAAAAATAATATTAATTAAATGAATAAAGTAAAATTAAACAAGCAAAACACTGACAATTTTATCGAAATCCGATAAAAAATAACGAAGTTATTGAATTTTTAAATTTTGCATTATTTTGGGAAACAGTTCTATGCATGTCATCATGAATATGTAATGAGTGAGCTGATGATGTCACGTCCCCACTTTTCTTTTTTAACTATATTACATGAAATCTTCATTATTTCATTTTTTCATACATGTCTATAAAAAATATCTCCCTTGTAACAAAATAAGTTACAGCAATGATAAACTTACACATTAAATAAAGAGTCAGTCCTTTTAGTTCTAGGCTTGGAGCAGAAAATTTGAATAATTGCAATTTCATATAAAATACAAAAGAAAAAGTGGGGATATGACATCATCAGCTCACTCACTGCATATTCATGATGACGTGCATATCACTGTTTTACCAAAATAATGCAAAAATTAAAAATTCCATAACTTCATTATTTTTCATCCGATTTCGATGAAATTTTCAGTGATTTGTTTGTTTAATTTTACTCTATTCAATTCATATTAATTTCAGGCTGGAGTACTCCTTTAAGTCATATTGAAATCAACATCCATTACAATTTAACTGAAAATTAACAGAAAAACATGTATATACCGGGTGTCCCCAAAAGATCGGAACGGCGGGTTTACCATGGTTATCATGTTCATATAGGATCTTTGTAAATATTACTGATTTTATTCTTTCGAATTTGAAACTGAGCAAAATATTGTATAAATTATTAAAAAAAAATAATCGTGAAGCTGCATCAAAAGAAAAGACCTTTTTCGTAAAATCAGGTTTATTTCATTTAGTTACTACAGCATTCTAAAGTCAGATATTAAGGAAGAAGTGACCTGCAGGGTCCAACCATTTATTCAGGTTCATTCTGCATGTCAGAATCGTACTACCATGAATAGAGGGTAACCTGGTTCATTTTATGTATTTTATTTTATTTCTTGTAGACGAGGAACCTTCTTTATGTTCTTCAGGTGAGTTTTGCATTAAAGGGGTACTCCGGCCTAAAAATAATATTAATTAAATGAATAAAGTAATATTAAACAAGCAAAACACTGAAAATTTTATCGAAATCCGATAAAAAATAACGAAGTTATTGAATTTTTAAATTTTGCATTATTTTGGGAAACAGTTCTATGCATGTCATCATGAATATGTAATGAGTGAGCTGATGATGTCACGTCCCCACTTTTCTTTTTTAACTATATTACATGAAATCTTCATTATTTCATTTTTTCATACATGTCTATAAAAAATATCTCCCTTGTAACAAAATAAGTTACAGCAATGATAAACTTACACATTAAATAAGGAGTCAGTCCTTTTAGTTATAGGCTTGGAGCAGAAAATTTGAATAATTGCAATTTCATATAAAATACAAAAGAAAAAGTGGGGATATGACATCAGCTCACTCACTGCATATTCATGATGACGTGCATATCACTGTTTTACCAAAATAATGCAAAAATTAAAAATTCCATAACTTCATTATTTTTCATCGGATTTCGATGAAATTTTCAGTGATTTGTTTGTTTAATTTTACTCTATTTATTCAATTCATATTAATTTCAGGCCGGAGTACTCCTTTAAGTCATACTGAAATCAACATCCATTACAATTTAACTGAAAATTAACAGAAAAACATGTATATACCGGGTGTCCCCAAAAGAGCGGAACGGCGGGTTTACCATGGTTATCATGTTCATATAGGATCTTTGGAAATATTACTGATTTTATTCTTTCGAATTTGAAACTGAGAGAAATATTGTGTAAATTATTTTTAAAAATAATCGTGAAGCTGCATCAAAAGAAAAGACCTTTTTCGTAAAAGAAAACAATCAGGTTTATTTCATTTCATTACTACATGCATTCTAATGTCAGATATTAAGGAAGAAGTGACCTGCAGGGTCCAACCATTATGCCCCACCTCCATTTGCATTTATTAGGTGGGCTGTAGCCTACTTCAGGTATGATGCCTTTACCTAAATACCGACCTCTTAACGATGTTTCCAACGACAACGGCAAAGATTCTTCATGAAACGTAAAGAAAATTCATCAGACTACTACCCAAATACTGGGGAACAAGATCCAGGTACTGACGAGCGATAATACTTGCGCGTTCTTGTAGAAATGACGTCACAATAGAGTCATCTCATTTTACGCATAAGTCAATGGCAATTTATGAAAAGAGATTATTTTAATGAAAATATGAAAAATTAACAATAAATTGATAATACTTACGATTTTATTCCTCATCTTGCTCTATTTTGGCTGTTCTCAACGTTGCTAGCCATTCTACGCGTAGTCCCATGCGTTGATTTGCAAGACGCGCGCTAGATGCCATGATACGCTGAATGGTCGATATTATGACTGGTCGGTATTAGGTGAAGTGATCATACAGACCACCTTATGTTTTAGTACGAGCTTTCTTTATTTATTTCTATACCCACTTTTTTGTACGCACAATATCTTCAAAATGGCTTATTGTAATGTATTCAAATTTGGTACAATGGTAGATATGGTGATTGTCTCTGCACAGACATTTCTTCAGCATAGTCAATAAATCGTGACGTCATCCAGACGCCATTTTGTGAAAATCAACTCATGGTCATATCTTCATAACGGAAGTCATTTCACATTTATATTTGGCATGATTAAAGCTAATACCAATCCGGTCAATTCTCGTTCCCCCAAATACGCAATTTCGCCAACAGATGGCGTTTGTTATGCAAACCACGCATGCGCAGTGCTGACAATATCCCGATTGGGTCGACAAGTGTTTGTCTTTTTGCATTGAAAATGTACACAGGTATTACAAAAATCCTCGAGTTTGTGTATAAACCGACATGTTTGAGAAGATACCATCATGATTTATTGAGACAATTGGTTGCATTTTCAAAATTTGAGTGGTTTATGTCATGCGATCCAAAAATTAAGCATTTTAGCACTAATTTTATTCACAGTATTCATAGTAAGCAATAATATTTCAATACGGACCGGAAGTGAAGTTGACGAAGATGCAGACCATTTCCGTGCATAATATTGCCCTCTACGTCGTAAATTGCATATTTGAGGTAGCGAGAATTTCCTGGACGCACGCGTACGTTTGCGCGTCAGTACGCACAACAATGAAAAATGCCACCCCGATAAACAAGGTGGTAAATCTTTCTGAATCTTGCCACGATAATCACATCTTGACCAAACATCATGCACACAGAAATCAGATTCATAGCTCAACAGCTCAACTAAACCATTGGTGGAAACTCGAAGGAAATGCATGTCCATTTTACTTCCAATTCAAATATATCGTTAAAAATCTCCCGTTTTTTCACCCATTGCCAGATGAAAAAACCGAAAATCTCATACTAATAGCCCGACCACCACCCAATCCCTTTTTTTACGGGGCCCAGTAGTTTAAAACGGAATATTGAATCTTTTTGAAATTTGGCTCAGACATGAGGCTTGATAGGACAATTATGTTGTGAAAATTACAAGGTCATGATTTTATTATAGCTTTATCAAGGTGCCATGTTCTGAAAATCATTACTCTTTCATATTTCGCATGGTCAATTTCATTGTCATCACATATATGACCATCTTGTCATCATTGTCGTCGACCCTATCATGATTACTATTTTGCCCAATCATCATCACATTTACAAAACAATTTACCAGTTCAAGACAGACCACCTAATTCGTCTTCAGTGACGAATTAAATTTCTAGTGTTATATTTCTTGTTGTGCACTATATTGTATTCACAATATCTAAAAAACGACTTCTTAGAATGTAACCAAATTTGGCGCAATTTTAGATATAGTCATTGTCTCGGGACAGTAACTTTTTCAACACAGTCATGCTATCGCGAAGTCACCTAGGCGCCATTTTGTAGAATCTGCGGCATATTGTATATTTTTATTTCCACCACCTTTTTGTGTCCACGACATCTCAATAACTGTTTGTTCAAATGGAATAAGATTGAGTACATTTACAATGGTAGATATGTGTCTCGGCACCCTAACTTTTTCATTACAGTCATTGTATTGTGACGTCGTCTAGGCGCCATTTTGTAAAATGCCAACAATCGCTATATGTCCACAATAAAATATGTTATAACGTAACCATATTTTGCATCATGCAAGTTTATTACATGAGAAATAAATTCAACATAAGATGCGTGAGCCCACGCGTGCGTCAGTGACGTAACTCGAGCACAAAATTTGCATGACAACTTTGAATCTAGAAGTAGATACTAGATTCTCAGACTACTCTGCCATAACCACAAGTGTTTCGACTTTCGCCAGACCAACTCCGATAACACTTGACCCCACAACTTTCAAAAGTTGAGTTGGTGTACTCAAACTAGATCGAAACTTCGGCTTTTTCATAGAGTCTTATCAGTGTAGTTTCATCGCGTCAAAGCATTTAGGAACATGCCTACTTCATACTTCAATATTATTACTCTATCGCATTTCAACTCTTCCACAGCCCACCTGTATACAGTCAGAGCGCAACGCGTATGCTAATGAGCTGAATCCGCGATATTTATTCAGAATCCCGTTTCTGCTGGAAGCTCAAAAATTGGTTCTCGTATATCACGAGAGGTTGTGACCTGCGCGTATTCGACGTCGTATTCCATACCGACGGGAAGCCAAGATGGCAGAATGTTACCGTAAGTAAAGTTCAAGATTATACCATTGTTTTGGTATGAAATGTGACATCTTTCTGTAAAAATTCGGGCCTGAAATGGTGCCCAGGAATTACTCCTTATTTTGTTACTATTTAGAATTGATTTTGCATCACAAAGTTCGCTTTTGGTTCCTGACCGTCCTCAGAAACCGTGGCATTTTTCAACAGCTTGTTTAGCTCGATAAGAATTCAGTGTTCAATATGTATGAAAATCTTCGTGACGCAAGATCTTTTTCATTATCAATTTCACGATGAAAGTTGCGTGTTGGGCAGTGAACCGCTGTGGGTGCTGACTTTGCTTTTTTTGGCTCTGTAGGCCCACCCGTGTATATTTGTGTACTGTATTATACACATGGCAAGCTGAACTTAAGTTAAGTTAACTCGGCACAACAAGTTCAACATGTTCAGTATGTTCATATGATTATTAGTCTGATGACTCTAGTCTAAGTTAAGTTTAACTAACAACAGTTAGACTGTCTAGCTTATTTATTAGACTTCTGCCCTTATATTGAAGATACCTTTTCTTTTTGCTTTATGATGTAGGATGGGGTCACATCAGCAAGCAATGGTCATATTGACCATTAGGATCATATACATGTGTGTATACTGGGTATTGGGGATACAGATGTAATTTTGTTTGAAATGGAGGTTTTTGTGGGCAAACTGATACTTAAGTATCACTCTTTAGAGTTTACGTTATAAGTTCGTTAAGATACAAAATGTAGAAAGTTATAAAAACTTACATTTACAGCCTTGTTTTTCGTACTTGTTACCCACACCTCCATACGGATGACGACTGCTCTCAATATGTTGCGCACTAGTGAGGCCGCTCTACATGGTTACGCACCATAGATACGTACGCTTAAATGTTACGCACACAAGCTATTCTACGAAGACCTGAAAGGGCCAAACTGACGACGTAAAAAAAATAAAAAATATTACGTACGTACGTAGTAATTATTACGTACGTACGTAATATCTTTTATTTTTTTACGTCGTCAGTTTGGCCCTTCCAGGTCTTCGTAGGAGATCGACGAACCGATCGCGCCGGTACCACTACGAGCGCTGAGGGCTCCCTTCATCATAATCGTGAAAAATACAAAATGGATGCTGACGGGACAGTCTCGGAGTTATCGACAAAAAGTACCCAAAATTTCAGGAAACCCTCTTCAAAGGTCACAAAACAAACTGGTAAGTTTTAATCATCTATTATTCAACATAATTCTTTATATTTAAGTAGATTTCAACCGCAGGTATTAACTTAAATATAGCCAAAAATGCACAGTGATGCATTATACATCTGATTTTACGAAAAAACGTGCATCAAGTAACACTAAAACTTAAAAGGAAATCCACTGAATATTTGCAATGCACATGATTTTCAACCTATCCTGTGAAAGATTTGTGACAATTTGCATGAAAAGTTGTTCGATTTACTGTTTAAAAATAACCTGTCCAGATAAACAACCTGTCCGGACATGCCGGAATTACAATGTCTGGGTATATTACAGGTATATGAATGATGGATAGTTCCTGATACTCTGAATATTTCTTTTGCACTCAAGTTGTTTCTAATTCTAGTGGGCAACGTGTTGAGTGAATGACAAAACCTGAGAGAAATGTTTGAAATGAATCAAAACTAAATGAATATGATTTTGCTGCTGACTGGTCAAAATGTCCCGCCAATAATTTATTCCCAGTTATAATGAAGGCAGTGGCTATTCTTACGACGAGTCATAACACCTCCATTTTCGTACTCTGCGGCGTCGTAAGAATAATTTTTCGACGTAAGAATAGCCGGAAAATTATTCTTATGACTCGTCATAAGAATAGCACTGCGTATAATGAAATTAATAAAATAAGCAAATAATCATGGACTGTCAAACCACATAGACCTGGTTTTGTTAACCCATAGTAGGCCTAGTACAAAGACACTTTTGCATTATCTTTTGAATCAGAATGCCAGAAATTACACATTATACATGAGCAGAAAGAGAAAAATTTGAGGCCATTTTTAATGCAATATGTTTAAATTTTGGTTTGCATAAATATCTTGTCTTTGTTTTATTTGTAGGTCCACCTATCATCTTGTTATGTGCAGCAAGTGTCGTGTATTTCTGGATTCCCGGAGACATCAGTGCACAGCTCTCAATCTGACATACTGAATGCATCGTTGAACACCTCTCGAGCACTTGTCAATGAATATCTACCCACCCATCCGTCCACCCATCGATCCATGTATTCATCCATCTGCTTCAGCTCCTGCCAGCATGCCACTACCCTCCAGCCATTGGGATAGCATCTACCAACCGACTCGTCCACCCGATGCATCTCCTCACTCCTCTCCACCTACATGTGAAGCCAGTCTTGCCAGTGTGCCACTACCCTCCAGCCATTGGGATGGCATCTACCAACCGACTCGTCCACCAGACTATGCACCTCATCAACCAAGTGCAAGTAAATTTGGAACCCATAACAGTTCTTGTTCTTTTGTTGAACATGTAAGCACTATTCCCAAGCACAGTTGAAACAAATCAAACAGGATCATTGTTGGGGTAGAACCAACGATGACCTCACACAGTAAACGTGCATATGACACTACTTGTGAGGTAAAGGAACGTCAGAGTACCCCATGCAACAAACGTGTATCTGGTCCTTGTCAACTTTGTAGTCGAACGTCTAATAGATATCACCATATTTCAACCTCCTCAACTACCAGATTAAATTCTTATATTTTGGAAAACTGCTCTGCCATAAATGAAAATGATAGTATATATAATGCCTGTCGGCAGAAATATATGAAAAAAATAAAGTCAGTTGATCAAAAAGCACCTGAAATCTACACACCTGAAAAAAGCAGAATGAAAGAACGTTTGCCATGCTTTTACAGTCATCTTATGTGTGATAGGTTATCTGAGTTTGATATTTATTGCACAATCGGGGATTTTAATTTGACGTTTTTCCTTAACTGTACATCAATTCCAGAGTCAATTCCTCTTTGTAAAAAGCACAGAGCACAGATTTTTAATCGTAAGGATCGAGTACAGTGCTCATTCTGTGACTCACATCACATAGAAGTCTTAAAGGCGAAAGTGCCAGATCAACGATCATACTATAGATTGATAAGAACTAGGACTGCATAAGTCCTCACGAAAGAAAGGAATCTTTTTCTTCTTGTCAGAGATCACCTTCAGATATTGTTGAAGTGTGGCATTCAAGCTGTTTTGAGTAGAGGCTTTTAAAGAATAAATGTGATGGTGGTGATGATGGTATTGGAAATTCAAAAGACTAGAAAGGTTCACATTCTTCCAATAACAGTGTTGAATCACAATTTAGAAATATACTTGGTCAATGTAACAGCAAATTGCGCACTCAAAAGTAAATGCATGAGAGACAATTTCGTCAGAAATCCATCTAATGTAATTGATATTAACTTTTGTGATTTACATTGTAACCTCGTATTTCGATCCATTAGTTTGGAATGCCATTTGCCTTCTTACCGCCACGAGAGAGGAATATAATCACTTTACAAATTTGTCAATATTTGTAGAGAGAAAATGCATTCAGTTTCCAACAGATGCAACAAGAAAAAGATTAAGATTTATCCCAGTTGAGTGCGAAAAGAATTGCTATAAAGAAATGCATCCAAGCACTTTATGTACTGTAGTGGGTTCGATTTTGTCTCCTTTTTTGCACATCTTGGAAATGTGTATTCTTTAACATTTTTTTCCAGTATGCATCCTTTATTTCTGGAGAACTATCCTCAAATACACCACAAACGTTATATCATACAAATTTAAATGTAGATAGTGATACAAGGTTACTTTCATTTTATAGACTTTTATACCGGTAGACGGTATTATGTGTATACTTCAATGCAAATCGTGCATGCCTGCATAACTATTCTTCTCCAGTTGATTTGTTTCATAGTAACAATGAAGGTCCTTGATGTTGTAAGAAAGGCATCCTGGAAAGGCATCCTGGAAATGTGTATGGTCTTTTGCCTTCAAGTTCAGCTTTGAGGCTGCATTGGCTTCAAACCTGTTGGGTTCAGACTGTTTGGAGTAGAGTGCAAACTCCTATATTCAATCATCCAGATATTAAACTGTATAGGTTTCTTGTATGTGAAGATGATGAAGGAGTACATGTTACATGCCAGTGGGACTCTAATGAAAATATTGATAAGACAGGGCGCTGCTCAGCGGCGACCGGTTGGCTTTTTACTTCTCTCTTCAAAATTTGTGTTTGTTTCCCATTTTTTCTACGTTTATGTATTGCTTCGTGACATGTTTTGTACGTCAAAATGTCTGTGAACATCTGGTGTATATCGTGGATCATCGTTATCGTGATAAATCTTGTGATTTTCCCAAAATGTGAATGCTATGGAAATGGTTACAACATCTTTACGTACGAACGCCAAGTTCTGTATAATATCGCCACAACGGACTTGACGAGGCTCCAGTCGCCTGAACTACCGGGCTGGGTCCCATTACGACATGGCCAAGATGGAAGTGATCCCGGCTGTGCAACCAAGCGTAGCCAGCGGAAGCGGGGAAAGAAAGGCGGCGTGAGACATCACAATGGCGAATGTACGGTCGATAAACAACAAAATCGATGAGATTAGGGGGCTCGCCCGTTACAACTGTGACTTTCGGCAATCTAGCTTGCTATGCCTCACGGAAACATGGCTGGCACCCTCCACCCCTGACGGCGTTATTAATATCGACGGCTTCCAGGTAATCCGGATGGATAGATCGCAAGCTGCGACAAAGAAGGCAAAGGGCGGCGGGGTCTGCATCTACATGAATGAGAACTGGTGCCGAAATTACACCATTCGGTCGCAGGTATGTCAGCCCAACGTTGAACTCCTGTGTGTATCATATCGGCCATTCTACCTCCCCAGAGAATTCGGCCAGGTTCATGTCCTGGCTGTGTACGTCCCCCCTGACGGTGACGCGGAGGTTGCAGCGGCTACGATCTCGGACACTGTAAATACCATATCAACGCTTTCTCCTGATGCTCCAATTATGGTATTGGGGGATTTTAATCACTGCCGCCTCGAGGACACGCTCCCCAACTTTCAGCAAGTGGTCGACTGCTCTACTCGAGGCAACAATGTCCTGGATCGTTTCTACTGCTCCATCGGCGACGCGTACAAAGCGATTACGCGCCCAAGTATTGGAAAGTCTGATCATCTTGTTGTACATCTACTACCGAAATATAGGCAGCTCTTCAAAAGGGAAAAAGTTCAGAGAAAGTGCATCAAAGTATGGAATGAGTCTGCAATTGAAAAATTGAAAAAGTGCTTTGAAATCACGGACTGGGACCTACTTATTTCTAGCGCTTCGAGTCTAGATGAAGCGGTTGGTATTGTAAACAGTTATATTCTTTTTTGTCAAGATTTGCATATTGATCAGAAGGAGTTAAAAATTTTCCCAAATCAGAAACCATGGGTCAGGAAGAATCTAAAATACTTGTTTGTTCAAAGAAATAGAGCCTTCCTAGAAAACAAAGATCACGAGCTTAAGGACATTAACTTGAAAGTAAATTTAGATCTAAAAACACTCGCGATGCATGGAAATGTATGAAAGAAATGACTGGATATAAACAAAAATCAAAATCTCCTGTAGTGAAAGACTCAGTATATGATACAGCTAATGAGTTTAACAGATTCTATGCTAGGTTTGATGATAAAAGTTTTGAAGTTGAAAATGCCACCATAGTAAATGAGTTGAAAAGTCTAAATGATATGCCTATTGAATGTCAATTTACAGATGTAGTAAAGTACTTTAGCTGTATAAACCCCAGGAAAGCCATGGGACCTGACAGTATTTGTGGCAAAGTGCTCAAAACATGTGCAAGGCAACTTGCTGTTCCTTTCGCCAGCCTCTTTCAAGAGTCACTGAATCAAAACTATGTCCCAAAATGTTGGAAATCGTCTACCGTCATTCCAGCAGCAAAAACACCCCGGGCCTCTGAGCTGAATGATTATCGGCCCATAGCCCTCACTTCCTTGGTCATGAAAACTTTTGAACGTCTGATTCTCCAGAAGCACTTACTGCCACAAATACTGCCACAAATACTGCCACACATTGATTCACAACAATTTGCTTATCAACCTAAAAAGTCTGTTAACGATGCCATCTTACTCTTAGTTGATACAATTGCTCGGCATGTCGACAAACTTGGCCACTATGTTCGCACTACTTTTGTAGATTTCTCTTCGGCTTTCAACACCATGCAACCCCACATACTAATGCAAAAACTCAGTAAGATGAATGTTAGACCCTCACTGATACTGTGGTTGCATGATTTTCTGACAGGTCGATTCCAAAGGGTTCAATTATTGAATGTTCTTTCGGATTTTATAAACATCAATACTGGGTCACCACAGGGATGTGTGCTTTCTGCACCGCTATTCATTCTGTACACGAACGATTGTATATCATCCTCTGCAGATGTCAGTATGATTAAATATGCAGATGACACGGCTATTATCGGTCTGATTTCAAGAAACAATGAGCAAAATTATAAAGAAGAATTGCTTGTGTTTGAAAAATGGTGCGATGAGAACTTTTTGGTTTTAAATACTAGTAAAACGAAAGAGATGATAACCAATTTCCGTTCTATGAAACAAAACAATGTAAATCCGATAACAATGAAGGGCAAGACTATAGAAGTAGTTGATAGTTTTAAGTACTTGGGAACAACTGTTGACAATAAACTGTCATGGATCGACCAATGTCAGAATGTGTATGCAAAAGCACAGCAACGGTTATACTTTCTGAAAAAGATGTACTCATTTCACGTTGATAGGACAATTCTCCTGTTGTTCTACAAATCAGTAATTGAAAGCGTAATTCTGTCTAGTTGTGTAGTTTGGTTTGGAGCATGCAGAAAGGAGGACTTTAAACAATTGAAAAAAATCCCCAGGCACGCGAAGGAAATGATAGGCGAAGAGACTAATTTGAATGAGGCATGTACCTCTCTGATTTTGAAACAGGCTGAAATTATCTTTGAAAATACAAATCACCCTCTCCATTCCTATTATACTGTCATGCGTTCTGGAAAACGGTTTCGATCGGTAGGATTTCGTACAAATCGTTTTGGAAACTCATTTATCCCGCTGTCAATCCGGGAATACAATAAACTCAAGTAACAAAACTATACAATTATCGTCCCGCTATACATGCAACTCACCAGACTAGACATTATTGACTTGTTCAACGTATTATCCTCATATTTTTTTTTATGTTGACTCTATATAGAAAGCTAATTTGTATAGCAATCTAAACCTAAATTGAAAATCTTTCCTTTCTGATGAGTTTAGGCTGAAAAAATATGCTGATTGTAGTACGTATAATTCTGTATGTTTATGACCACATATGACTACATGTTCAGAACTTGTGTAATTTTGTTTATTTATATGAATGGGATATATATATATATATATATATTATATAAGGGATCCTTAGCAGCGTCCGTCTGTCCGTCGTCCATCCGTGATGCTTATAAAACTTTAATAACTTTGCAACCATTTGCCTGTTTGTAGCCATACTTGGATGGTACATGTAGATGCTATGGGGACCTCAATGTTATTTGGGGGTCAAAGGTCAAATGAGGTCAAATGTTACAATTTACCTGCAAAAATGATTGCATACGAACATGGCGAGACACATTATTGCCTTGTTCTTTGAAGGCTCTGCCATGCAAATCATTACTTCCTGTATATTTGTGTTACGCATCATATAACATAATAGAAAATTAATAATTTTTTTTGTGTGTGCAAGAATTACCATCTAAATGCACATGTATAAACAGCCAGTAAGTTGCAATACTGACGTGTCCACATAGCTCGGTCAGTATGTATGTACTACCTTGTTATCTGTTATCAACTGATATACCAAAGATATGTAAATGTATTATTTCTTAAACTGTTGTGCCACTTGCAGCTGATTTATATTTCTTCCATACATGCAATGTGATTTTTATGTGGAGATAGTTGTCACACTATGCTTCATTATTGTAATGTCATATACTTTGCTGTAAACTACAAGTTTTGTAGTAATATCTTTCCCTGTTGTTGGTAAGATTTTTATTAAGCTCAGTCATAGTTCATTGTGTACCTATCAAAAGGCAATGTTAATAGAGACGATCCAGATTTATGCTTCAATGGTTCTTATGCTGGGTAATTTATTTTTTGTTTTGTTTTTTGTTTAATGCTACATTGATGGCTTTCTCGTTGGTGCATGGATGTCTTTGGGGGTTTATTTATCAGTGCCAGTCTTTCCAGCATCCATTATGATATTATGGATGATTATCTGCCTTCTATAGTGCAATCATTGTAAAGTTATAGGTGCTTTATTTATATTACCAGATATACTGCATGCCCTTTATTTATGACATGTTAAAAAAGAAATATTTTGCAAGATCATCAGTTCTGCCTTTTGTACTATATTGACTCTATTTATTTATGTCTAATATTTAAAAATAGGATCGGGGATCGACCAGGATGCCTGCCTTGTACTGTAGACTTACTTAGTCACAAGTAATCAATGTATTTGTTACTCCAAAATAATATATTGCTTCAAAACATCTTAATATTTACCTATGTATTTTGTGTTTTCTGCTGTGTAAATGAGTTACAATGATAGTGGTTATTTGTTCTATCATGCTCAGGCAGAAAAGAAATATCAGAGATATTAAATAAAAGTGTTTTGCATTTCAAATTTAAATTGTTTATTCCAGCATGCAATATATAAGGTTTGGGTAATATTCTGAGAAGAGAATGAAAGGATAAGAAAACAAGTTGAAAGTGGTACTGTGAAAGTGATATTTTTGAAGAATGGATGCCAAACACAACTCGGTCCTGAGGGGTGCCTTTTATTTTTACTCCCAAAGCTTGGGGAGTCGGATTGGGGCAGCGCATGTACTCGACCCAATATCAATCCCCCTCCCCAGCTAAACAAGCCCCCCCCCTGTCAGGGCCCCAAGAGGTTGCAACAGTATTCTGTTTTGTTGCTGTCTATACCTATAAAAGGAAGAGAGTTGAATTGAATGAATGAAAGATAACTACAGAAGAAAAAGCAAATACAAATGAGAGAAAGTGTGGGCAGTGAATTAAAGACAAAAAGGAAACAGGTAGGCAGTCAGAGCCAAGATCAGATGAAGTTAAGGCAATGCTACACGAACTTTACATGTCAAATCTGCCTTACACAGCAGGGGGGGGGGGGCAGTTGCCCCCCCCCCTTGACCCCCTCCGAAATTTTCAAATCCCCCTTCTTTCTTTTTAGATTTAGATTTAGATTTTCAAATATCGTTCACTTTCAATTCTAAAAATGCAAAAGCTCCCTCGTGTGGGAGCAGGATATAACCCCCTCCCACACCTTCCCTCACTTGCGTGTTCCCTCGAATATTGAACACATTCTACCCCCCCCCCCCCACCCCCAGGAAAAATTCCTCCGTACGGCCTTGCATGAAAATGTGCAGAGTATTTTTGTCGTAGGAAATTTGGGACACATGAATCCCATCTTTAACTAATGGTTACAATATAAAATTTATTTGAATAACTCGAAGAATTAATATTTTCACCTCTAAATCTGGGGCTAACAACCAATGCCAAACTTTAGTTAACAGGGGCAGTAAAGCCGACGCAGAAAAACACATATGGGACACGAGAGTCGAGAATAAATACACGTATCCACACTTACCTGGAAGACTAGATTAATGGCGTTAATGAGGTAAAGAGGGTGGTTTATTAATTTTTTAAAGGAATATTATGACGAACTGCAGCTACTGCTTTAATTATTAGCTATTTCATGTGACTCCATTCATTATAAATATACAAATACTTGGTTACTGCGACTAAAGTAGACGACGCTAAACCCTGACCTGTAGGTGGTCGTTTCCACACCGTTGAAGTTCGTTGACCTTGATCACAAAGCGCAGCAGGGCTAGGACGCGTTGACCAATCAGACCGCAGCATTGTTGCCAATGCAAGAAACTCGCTCTACGTCGGACGAAGGGGATGACAAGGTGATAGACTTTTTTGGTTCCTGACCGTCCTCAAAAAGAATACATACTGATTTATGGCTCATTTTGAAGAGAAATAGTGTAGCAACACGCCTATTACAAAAGTGTAATGACGCAAGAAATGTAAGGTGTGTTTACGCGTCTTCTAAGACGCACGAATGAAAATCATTTTGAAGGCAATATGTAAGCCTGATTTTCAATGTTATGATACAGGAATATGGTTCTGAATTTCAGATATATAGAATCTTGGAATATTCCTCTTTACATACATCCTAAATTTATGGATGAAACCTAAGATAAAATGTTAAGAACGTCGAATAATCAAACCCTTGCGCTACTCATGAATATTCATAAACTCGGAAGATTCATGAATACGAGCTGAATAAATACGGCTGAATTATCACGCGTTGCGCTCTGACTGTATAGTTGTACTTGTTCAACTCTAGTTCAGGTTCATTCTGCATGTCAAAATCGTACTACCACGAATAGAGGCTAACCTGGTTTCATTTTATGTATATTATTTTATTTCTTGTAGATGAGGAACCTTCTTTATGTTCTTCAGGTGAGTTTTGCATTAAGTCATGTTGAAATCAACATCCATTACAATTTCACTAAAAATTACTGAAAAACATGTATATACCGGGTCTCCCCAAAAAAGGCGGAACGGCGGGTTTCAGTACTTTGCCTTAAAAAAAATATGCGATCATTTTACATCATTGGGCATAGCATCTTCTACAAAAGAGAATGATATCAAGATCATTGATTTTGGTTAAGAAATTTTGATTTCTATGCCCGTTTCTTAAACTACGTTCATTTTAACGTTTCTCATGTTTTTTTGCGATAGATGAGAGTACAATTGTGGCGAGAATGGCCTTCTATACGGCATGTACATGTCACAAACGCCTTCTTTTGTGTTTCTACTGTGTCTTTTGTTGACACGCATCAACAGGCTTCCCCCGAACATCGTACATACCATATGGAAGGCCATTCCCGACACCATTTTACTGTCATCGGTCGCAAAAAAACAAGCAAAATTTGAAAATTACTGTATTTTAAGAAACGGGCATAGAATCAAAATTACTAAACCAAATTCAATGATCTTGATTTCATTTTCTTTGGTAGAAGATGCTTTACCCAATATTGTAAGAAACTTATATACTTTTCGAAGGTAAAGTACTGAAAATCAACCGTTCTGCTTTATGTGGGACACCCGGTATATATATATATATATATAGTTCACGCCTTACTTACCTACTATATATATATATATATATATATATATATATATATATGAACAGATAATGACGGAACGGACTTGAGCAGGTCACTCGGTTAATTTACAAGTTTTCGGCTCCTGACCTTCTCAAGTGTATTTGTTAAATCAAACAGAATGAAACAAATAATAATAATAAGCAACTTAACAAAACTAAAGACAACAGAACAGAATTATCATAAAGCTGGCAACATAAATCAACTTATTAAGTAAGTGAAATTGAAGAGATAAACGTTACTCGGCAGGAGTAAGTAAAATAACGAACATGGAACTCAATAGAAACAAAAGTGAGCAAAGTAAACAATTACCTGACTTTTAAGGTCGAAGCAAATATATATGTTGTCTCGTGTGTAATGTGTAGGTGTTCTTTGCAATAATAGTTACATGTAATACGGACGTCACGTAGAGGGCGTGTCACAAGTAAGTAAATGGGTGCGTCCTTAAAAGTCAGGTAATTGTTCAAATTTCATGCATTTCTGATTACGCATTATATAAAAAGCGCCCTCTATAGTTTTCAAAACGGCTCTCTTCATGTGGCCGTATCTCCGTCACACCTGGATAAAACCCGTACCCTTTTTTTGGATTTACATACTTCCGGATATACCCTTTTCAGCCAAATAAAAATATATATACCTTATCACTGACCGACTTTGAGAAAATTGCTCGTAAAAATCACAATATTTATATAAATGCCAAAATAACGTCAACTTGCTCTAATTTTGTGAACGTTTAACTTACGTCTTTGAAATTTGGTGGGTATGTGTATTTGTGTATTTCACAACTGGCAGCCAAGTTTGGTCGAAATCGATGACGCCATCACGAAGATATTGCTCCAAAAACCTTAATTTACTATGCATTACATAATATTGCATAATATGCTTACTAGTATTTTAAATGGTGCGCAAGTGGCAGTCGGCTCAAAGTGACCGCAATTAAATGCCCTTCCCAGAGATACAAAAAACGATATATGGTCTCACAGAATATTTTCAGTAAATGGGTATTGAAGTCAGGTGATTATACCGATCCTGCAGTAGACGTATTGTCTACGGGGCAAAACGGCAGACCGCTTTTGGTCCCCTGAACGATCTTTATTTTATTATTTGAAATTCTGCAGGCATATTCTTTGAGGCAAAAAGCAGGTCATCTCGAAGCCAGATTTTTATAAAATCTATCAAGCGCTTCGTTTTAAACGCAATTTTATACCATGCATAGATGTAGTGACAGCTAGGTATAACAGAGTCTGCAATAACAGACTAGCACGTAAACCCAAATATAGAATGACCTGTAACCCATGACTCACGCCAGGTCAGTTCTGCAAAAGATAATTCAAGGGATGCTCTTTATTTTACTGTTCAAGGAAATACAAAATACAGACGTCAATGCATGCACATCGTTCTGATACGATTGCAGTTCTAGTTATTGTAATTGTAATTATGTTTCATATATTGCTCAGCAATCTCCACAGAATCTATATTAAACATTGATAATTTCAGTAGCCATTACATTCTGATTTATGACATGGGAATGTGATTGGGTTATTTGTCGTAGTAATAATGTGGATTTCTAGTTTCGAACACTTAAAAAAACATGATAATGTAATAACGTAATGGATAGCAGTTTGCTATTATAGTGCAATAAAATGAAATGCATGCCTTTGATTTTGGTAATATCTTTTTCCCAACAGGACAACCATCGCGTTCACAACAGACTCAAAATGATGTAACTAACACAATCAATGCCTCGGAATCTAGCACTGTGTCAGGAAATACCATGATAGGTCAACAGAAAAACTTCTACAACAGGTATAGATCTCAAAACTTGAAGGATTTCTCCCCATGTCAGCTGCTGACAGAAAATACTTCCTTCATAAAATATTTCAGTTGGAGAAGAAATGTTTCCTACAGAATACATGAATTTGGATTCTACCCAAAATTTTGATTAAATTGTGCATAATGAATGGTATACATGTATTATTATTGGCATATGAAGAGTATAACAGTTTTTCGGTGAAAGATGATCATCTTGACATAATTTTAAACGGATTTTACAGCCTAATGAAAATAATTTTAATACTTATCATAACGTTCATGCTATCTGTTTTTACCTTCATTTTGCCTTCCTTATAGTCCACCATCAGCACCCGCTGTGCACCATCATAACACAACTGTTGTGCATGAGGCTCCTTCCATGATACCAGTTAGTTACATTCGTCACAAACAAGCTCCAAAACGACAGGCTAACCCCATATCTGGTCCAGCTCCGAAACGACAAAAGGTGTCCAAGGGTGGACCATCTACATCAAAGGCGAAGAGCTCCAAACCTAAGAAAAGTGCTACAAGTCGGCGTTATTCAACAACCAAAGCATCGGGATATCCGCTATATACCACCAAAAAGCCTCCTACTCGTAAGGCGTCTAAGAAAACGGCGCCTAAAACTCAGAAAGCTACTATAGCACCCAAGATTAAGGCGCCAAAACTGCAGCCACTAAGAAAAAATCTCAAATGGAAAAGCCGAAAGTAACAAAAAAGAACCCGCCTAAAATAAACAACCGAAGACACTAAAGTCTAAAACTTCTGGACGAGTACGA
The DNA here is from genome assembly GCA_025617745.1 of Heliocidaris erythrogramma. NCBI lineage: Eukaryota > Metazoa > Echinodermata > Echinoidea > Camarodonta > Echinometridae > Heliocidaris > Heliocidaris erythrogramma. Next base: position 20,803,427 of record CM046860.1, read on the forward strand.
CCTAAGAATAAGCCAAACAATCGAAAAAGAAATAGTACGTGAAGCGGGGGAGTGGCTGGAAATGAAAATGATTAATATGTGCGTAAAACTTGGAAAGCATATCGGAAAATTAGAAAACTTATCGTTTAGTTTGTTAAAAAATACACTAGCCTCTTAAAGTATCTTAGTTTTCGAAAACGAGCCGAATGTACCAAATTTCTTGGTCTGTATATCGATAATGATCGTTCGTGGAAATCCCACATTAATTATTTGTGTAAATTACTCTCGAGAAATACTGGCATTCTTTATAAACTTAAAGACCCTTTTCCCACCAATATTCTGCAAACATTGTATGGTACTTTGATAAATTCATACATATATCATGGCATTCTCGCGTGGGGAAATAGCACATTACTTCTTCTTGATAGAATTCTTTACATCCAAAAACGCGCTATAAGAATAGTCAACCGTAAACCATTTTTTGCTCATACAAACGAATTATTCTTCTCAAAGTATTCAAAATAACTGCATTGTTTTTGTTCAATGTTGGTGTTTTTATGTACAAATTATCCTCAGACGACCTCCCTGATGTATTTTCAGCCTTGTTCACGAGAAATGATTTTCTCCATACTTATCCAACTCGACAAAGTCACTCTTATCATCTTCCAAGAACAAGAACAGTCTTCGCCCAGAAAACAATTAAGTATAACGGACCTAAATTCTGGAACGAACTTCCATGTGAACTCATTAGCAGCCCTTCATTATACAGTTAAAAAAAAAAAAATCTTTCTTGTTACAAAAATATAACGTATAATACTACTTATACTTTGCAACCATAATAACATCATTCGTACAATTAAACACCTTTTCACTCATCAGCGTTCAGGCAGATTTAAGATTTAAGCTGATACTATTTTTTGTTAGTCTTCAACCTGTAATATATTATTCTCTCATTTCCTTTTCACATACATATATACTAGTAATAACTTGGCAGAATTTGAATTTCAAGTTTACTAAGCATATTGTTATAAGTATATTTGAAATACACTTCATTGCTTTAGGATGCACTCCAGCTCAGTAGGAACCAACTTTCATTTTACAAGCCTTGCTTTTTAGTTGGTTCCTACACATTTCACAGTTTATTTCGGTATGGACTTATATATTTGGTTAAATTATACACTTGATTTGTGCATTGTATACTTTAATGAATATTTTACTATTTTACCCTTTTTGTTTCCAGCTTATCCAGACGGTTAATTGATTTCTTAGTCCTATTGTTCACTTGCTTTCAATGTTTCCTTTTCAACACAGGATTCGTTTGATGTCACTTATCCTTTCAATGCAGGTACCTTGATGTTATTTATCCTTTCAATGTAGGTACTTTGATGTTACTGTTACTATTTCTTTCTATGTTATGTGTTTGCATCCATTTTATTTATTGAATTGCTGCTTCATATATAAATTCTGCTGATTTATTCGCTCTTCTCATTCTCCTGACGACGGCCAGAGCATTCTGACCGGAACGTGGAGTTATTCCAACTCACATGGTTGTACCGCAAACCTTTTTCTGAATTATTCATACCTTGTATTTTATGTATATGCTTGAACTGTACGTGAAAAATTATTCTTCGTCCAGACGTGACACCTTTGTATATTTTCGTTGTGAAATGTGAAATAAATTCAATTCAATTAAAATCCATTCAGTTTTGAAACGGAAGACTTTCTCAGTTTGGGAGTACATGTTATTCAATCAATTATACATTTCCAACTATATACTCAACCAAAACATATATTTTAAGTGCCTTTACCCTTGTGTCTCTTGATATTTACCAAGAGCACTCTGTTCTAAAATACTGAAGAGTTTACTCCGTACATTAATTTAAAATCAGTAATTTCAGTTTGGAAATATATTTTGTAATTAATGTCTGTGACAGAAAATATGTAAAGTCATGTGGACCTATCGTGTGATTTTTTTTCGAAATGTTTGTTAAGTTTGATATTTCATCTAATTCTAGAAAAGTAATCTTGAGTTTTGGCAAGTGTCTTTATCGGAAGATTTTCACAGATGCCAACCAAAAAAAAATTGTGTAATTGAGTAAAAAGCAGAAATAGATAAGAACATCGAGTATAGTCATTATCCCGACCGCATGTGATTGCTTGTCCAGGCTACTGTTCTACTGCTTGCTAATCAGTTTAAAGGGCAATCCCAACCCCTGCAATAATTTGTTGTTGTTGTTGTTGGTTTGTTGGCGATATCCATCGCGATTTAGATGATTTACGCCAGGCTAGTTGTAATCAGTTTGATTTGTGTGCAAACAGAAAAACAGAGAAGCATTGTGATGTAGCGGCGGTTAACTTTCCCATTCGCTTCAACACACAAAATGTCAAATTTTTAAAAATACATATAACTCAGTTGGATCTTTTTCTGTTTGGGGGACCTATAATGATATACAATCTACAATACATCTGGATCACTTCCCCCGACGCGCTCAGGAGAAAACCGGAATTTAATTATTTTTGTGTACGACAAATGGGAGAGTTGACCGTGAATACGTCACAATCGAAGCACTAATTAAATTGCCAATTTGAAATTCGCGTAGATGTAGTGATCTGGGCGTTGTGGCGTGCGCCTGTAATGTAATCCAGCTAACAGTGGAAGTTATAAACTGATTCAGCGGACCCAGGTTCGAGACTGGTCTTTTGGAATATGGTCACGTTAAAGGTATAGATCCACAGACGTAAATAATCATATCTGATTGATACACGTCTGTAAAAAACCAATTACACATTCATAACTTTCTTATTCTCTGTCTGATTTCTTTCTAACCTTCACCATCCTGTTTCTCTTATTTTACTCCTTTCACACAAATCAGCTTTTTGCAAACATTGGATTGCCCTTTAGAATTACTTTGAGCCAGTTTCTCTCGAAAGGCAGTTTCATTACCAGAACTCAGATTTATCTTTATCAAAGAACAATTCACACAGTTCTAGTATAGACCATTAATTTTGTCCATTCAACTTAACCCTTTGCCTACGGGAACCGAGTGGTCCCTATATTAAGCCTATGGACACTAGAGAATTCAGTATTCAAAGGGTTAAAAATCAAGTTTAGTTTGCTTTTTATGAGACTGTATAGTGAAATTTTACCACGTTCATTTTCGGGGGAGGGGTGAGCACGCGCTGTGTGCTGTTTTGTTCAAAAATGTGATGTTGAGTTACGTGGTATAATTTCGTTTTCAATATACTTCGTACGAGGTACATGACTGTATTTTGAAAAATGGATTATTTTGGAAATAAGGATATGTGCGCTGTTTTCAGGTTTTTGAGCTACAGGCTAAGTCAATAAATCTGGATAATACAAACACTGAAAAAGCAACATCGGTGGCAAAAAAAAATGCATTTTCTAGTTATATTTGTAGTAGTAGTACAGGTAAAAGAACGTTGGGAACATATTTAGACTATAATTATAGAGAAAACATAAACGACATGAAACACAAATGAAATACGAACTCATTTGGATATTTAGGAAAAAAGAAAGGAAGGAAAATAGAGACAGGGAGAGAGACAGAAAGAGAGAGAGAAAGAAAGAAAGTGCAGAAGAAAGAGAAAAAGAAAACAGTTGTCCAAAATACATGTTTCTGCCCGGGATCGAATCGAACCGGGGACCTTGAATGTGTTAGACTCAAGTGATAACCACTAAACACTACGGAAACACCATTACCACATGGGTGATTTATGCACATTTGATATCTACAAAACCGCCTCAAACATGAAAGCGCTTTAAAAGTAAATTACGAGTCAGAGAATATTTTAAAAATCATTATTCTTACCGACAATTTTTCTCTTTTTACTAAGTTAATTTGCTACTTCTCTTCTGTGTTCAGTTCAGTCCCACTCGTATAAATTGGTGTTAGAACGCCAAACAAAAGCAGGTTTCATACACCGTACGCGTTCGCTACCCGTAGCGTAGGTACGCCCATCGATTTCTATGGTTTTTATTTTGCCTTTATTGGCATCCTATTTAAGCATATATGTTATAATACTATGTACTACATGTACATGTATTTTTCTCATACTCCGAAAGGGATCGATAGAAATAAAGTTCAAGTTCACCGGTTTGTTATTGCCAACATGTACATAATTATGTAAAGCCAATTAATCACCACCCCGACGATGATCCGTTTACGGTACACCTAAAGTTTCAAGTTTCAAGTTTATTCATTCATATGTCTTTCTTCCAACGATAAGTTTCAAAACAATAACATTAACACTTTCTTTCAACAATACTATCAGTATGACCGGATGACCGGGGAGGGAGCAAAGCCAGAGACGTATCTAGACGAGGTTTCTTTCAAAAGTCGAACCTTTGCAAATGCTCGGGGGGGGGGGGGGGGAGGGGGTGGTGGCACAATATTTAGCAGGAGTCATATGAGAGCTTACATGATACAGCGAACAAAGCAATTACATTTTTATTTTTTCAAATTTGAACCCTTTAAACCCTGGGTTCTTAATTATTTTGTCAGGCGGGCCAAAAATATTCTTGAAATTGCGTCGAGGGCCACTGCGTATTACACATTCATATAAAGACGTATGGGGCTCACGTCTCAATTGCCCGAATACATTGTGTATTACCTTTCTAGCTTTTCGATTCAGCGAGCGAGCGACGCTTGCGAGCTTTAGAATCGTGAAAATCTAATTTCGTCATCAACATGTGCTAATTTAGATCATCTGAAATATAAAAATTACAAAGAGACCATTTCACTGCCCGGAAATAAGATGGCGGTGCCCGAATACAGGAACATTTTGATATTCTCGGGGGAGAGGGCTTCAGTCCCCATCCTCCGCCTCAGATGTTAATGCATACATACCCAAATGGCTCATCTAAGGACAGTTGAACGATTTTAGAATACTCCTCCCGTGTCCTTAATTTTTCTTCGTTTCATGTTTGTTTTTTAAAACTATACGTACGTGGACTTATTTTGTTCAAAAATTGCCTCATTTTGTGACAAAATTGACTCAAACTCGATTTTGTTACAAAATTATTGAACAAAACATAAACTCTGGTACCGAATGAATTGTGTGGGTACAGAACAAGTTGATGAACTTGACAAAATAAAACTGACTCTGTGGTACGGAATGAAATTGGTGAACATTTGGCGATCATACGTTTTTGATACAAAATTATTGAACAGCAATTCATTTTGTAACAAAATGAATTTAAAAAAAAAACATGGCGGGCTAGTGTAACCGTCCTTTGCCTTTATAAGTAGATAGTGCTCCACGTACCAGCTCCCTTGGCTCACCTTCCATGTAACGGTGGAGAAAGTTCAGCTTGCTTCCATCGTCTATTGGTTTAGAGCGAATACTGAAGAGGATCCCCGCTGAAGGATGGTACCTCAATCTTAGGCAGCTGGGTTGACAGCGCCATCTGTTGACTGGCTGCATTCTGGAACATGCCGGCCTGGGCAAGCTGGGCGAGGGATGAAGCAATCTCGCGCCACCCCTCGTGGAATCCCGGTGGTGTAGCGTGAGTTACTGGAGGCTGATCCGCTTCGAGGTGAGGTGGTGGCGTGTCTTTTTCCTGGGAGGTGAAGAATCTCTCCATTCCCTCGGCCTCGCTCTCCTCTCCCAAGCTTGCTATAGAAGACTCGTACGCTGAGGCATCTTCTTCGATTAGTTCGAGTACCTCCTGCTCGGCTTTCTTGGCGGCCATTTCCTTCTGTCTGGAAAGTTCTCTTCTGCGTTGAACGAGCTTAGCCTCTTCGAGGATCAGGCTGGTTTCCTCGTCGTGAAAGCCTGGATGCGCTCACTGCTGATGGATTTTCCTGAGCCACATCGAATCGCTTTCGAGCGGCTCCCGTGAGCGGCACTTCTGTTATCCTTGACACTGCTATTCACCTTCTTTAAACCGATATCTCCAACGGTTGCCATTGCTCAATTCGGTACGGCTACAAACCACTAAGTTGTTTCCTGACAGCTACAGCGTTCGTTTGTTTGTTACTGTGGCTGCCTCACCGTGCTCTTGCACTCCCAAATGAAGTTCATTCACACAAAACAAGATTTTGATTTCCTGGAACACTTTATTCCATAATCACACAGTCCCATGTTGCAAGATAACAAACTGTAAAACAATACAGAAATAAAACAGATATTCAGTAACTTATTTACATCAGAACATAACATTTACATACAATCATCATACAGCGTCCATAACTACAATGTACCACATGCGAATTAACATGACATAGATTTCTATAAATTACACCCCCGCATTATTCCCAACAAACTATTAACAAAACACAGCTAGAAATATAACAATTCTCAAAAGAGAGGTATCTACATTAAAATATCCAAATTAATAAACTAATTAACAGGAATATATTCTGACTTAAATAAGTATTGTGATATACTGAAGCATGTGGTGCTCTCTAAGGTAAATGAATAGAATATTATTTAAGGCTCCCAATTAAAGTAACATACATCAAATAATCTGTGGTACTGCGAATAAATATTACAGATTATAACCAAATGTTCAAATAACTCACCAATTGGAGGCTTTAAACTGTCCCAACTACCAACTCTAATTTGTCAACTGTACAAAACGGCACATGGTCACAACCAGTGCGAGAATCAACGTATAGGTGTTCTTACTCTGAAGTCTAGATGCACACTGAACTTTAACTTTTGGCTTTTACCTACCAGGGTTTATACTTGGGGGTCGAGCTGCCCAGTGACCTATTCATGTAGAGATGGCTCACAGAAACATACAAAAGGGCTATGTACACTACTTTGTTTACACCAGGATGTTCGGCCAGCGTCCTTAGGGGTTGACTGAACAGGGGATAATAAATGTGTACACTTCATTTACAACGTATACTCTAGGCCCTATAGCTACACTATGTCTTAACATTAAAATGTACTTGAAGTACCATATAATATAAACATAGGCTATAAACACGTACCTATATAGCCAGAAAATGAGAAGAGTAGAAACAGTAGAAAATGCAAATGTTACAAACTACATTTGTATACTCAAATACATTGAACTAGGGGTAGTAGGCAAGCCTAGTACCTCCTTGAATGAACTTGCAGGATGAAATAGTGATGCTGATCATTAGAATTTTCTGAAAGAATAACAAATAATATGTATGAGGCGCCGTTGATATTTCATGCAAAAGTGAAGACCATGTAAATTCAAGGGGCAAATTTGTGTGTGTGCGTGAAATGCGTTAGCACGGGGGGGAGGGGGGGGGGGGGTCTCGGTGATATATTACTGTTAGCAGTCAAGTGGTTAAAACTGGCTGCGTGCGCACCTGGCTGTATATCTGCCAAGGCTGTGACGTCACAATTCAGACCTCGCTACGACCGTTGTTTGGCTTGGTTTGGGGGTCTGAGAAAGGTCTTTAAAAATTACATTTTAAGCCTTTCCAGGATATTTTATAAGACTTTTCAGCACATCATTTGTGTTTTCAAGTTGTTATCTTTCCATCCATATATAATTTTCCACTAATTCTCAGTTTTCGTGAATTTTCTTAGGGTGACTACTTTCTTTCAACAATAGTTTCAATAACAGCAGTAACACTGATATAAAGTATTATATAAGTATAATATAAATATATGAGTACATGTATACATGTGTAATAATAAGAAAGGGTAACAGTTTTTTGAGAAAGGCTAACGAAGAGACCTTAATGAAGCATAGCTTGTAAGATAAGGTCCATACGGAATAATATATATATATATATTGAAGAAAACAAAAATGGTAACAAGGAATACACAATATTAAATGGAACAAGGGTGACTATGTACAATGGGGGCAAGGGAGATTGTTTTTACATCACAAGACGAGGATAGGAATAAAAGGGGGGGGGGGTGGGAAGGGAAGATAAACATAAAAAAGGGTTACGTGAGACGACAAAAGACACAGGCACAAGACAAAAACGTGACAAGAAGACAGAGGGCTTTCAAGAATGAAATACATTAATACATTTTTTTAAAGGAAGTCTGGTATGAAGGTATATGCATTTGTAATGATATTGTAACGAGATTTGTACTTGTCTAAAATGGGCAGAATATAGTCCTTATTCTGGTGGAAGTCCCAAAATAAATCCCCGTTATATTTGTAGTTTGTCTAGGATGACCGAGAGTCAGGGAGAGAGAGCACACATCACACAGAGATTAAATTTAACAAGTTTATTATGGTGAACTCAACACATTTACAAGGTAGAAAGAATCACTGGAGAGAATGCCTCGCTTAGCAGAGAGGCGGCTAAAGCATACTCTCTGATCTGACAGTCTGACCTGGTTTCCCCAGATAAAGTGTGAGGTCTGTCTTAAATACCCCCTTCAAACAAGCTACTCTATCAGAGAGAGATATGAAGGTCGTAAGAAGGACACTTATCGCACAGCAGAGAATATAGCGAGAAGGACGTCATTGAGCACATAAACAAAGAGCTCAAAGTCATCGAGAGAGAGGGATACAAGGACAGGAGAAAGTCAAATTGTAGACGCAAGCTTGAATGTTTGAATGACAGCGCAAAGTTGGAATAGGAGTCTGAGCAGTGAGGAGAGATAGAGCGAAAGTTCTGAAGGACAAGGCAAAGTCAAAATGAGGAAAGCATAGAGTAGAAAAAGTCTGACCTTGTGAAGGTCGAAAACAGAGGAGAAGAAGCGAGTATGAGTAACCTTGTGAGTTGTGAAAGTCAGAAGTACATAGCAAAAGGAGTGAAGAGAGTATGGGATGGGGCTAGCTAATTTTGCAATGACGTTAGCAAGGCATTCTGTACATAGACCAGTGCAATAATTGTAATTTGTTTCTATACTCACTAAAGCATTGAAAACAATAAAAACACATTATAACTTCAAATATCATCAGCAAAACGCGTGACACTATCCTCCCCCTACGGAAAGATCTCGCTGTCCCCAGCGATGAAGAGGAGAATGAAGAAAAAGAAAGAAGAACAGACAAGAAGGACGAGTAAAAGGGTAGAAAAGAGAGGGGGCAAAAATAGCGAAGATATATATATACACTCAATATGAATACAGCAGAGAATGTTACAATTGAATATACAACAGCAATAAACACAAAACACTTAAAATCAAATGCCTTACATTTTTACACAAGCAACTAATTCGACTATCGGGAATACAAAGCATCATAAAGACATGAATAGCATAATAAACAAGTAAATTGACAATCAAGGAAAAAGGAAAATCGAGAACGGAGGAATGGAAGTGAGAAAGAAGAGAGATGGAGACAGCTAGACAACGTGGCAGCGAGAGATGATAACGGGGCGGAAAGAGAGAGGTAAAGAGGGATCGAAAGAGAAGAGAGAGAGAGAGAGAGAGAAAGAACGGTTGTGATCAAAAAGAGTCTATATACACACTAACAAGTGTAAGGCTGTTCCCTACTGTAAACAAGGCGGAGATAACATGACAACATTGTACGCATTATATACATCACTACAAAATCCAGGGTCTGGTGGAGAAAGGAAATTTGGAAGAAAACAGACAGAGAAGCAAAAGCGCATGAGAGAGAGAGAAAAAAAAACATCCGTCACGAGCGAATAGCCAGAAAAGAGAAGAAGAAGAAGAAAAAAAAAAAAAACCCTTTACATTCACCCCAAACAACAATAACAAGCAATGAACCAAAGATAAAAATGGGACAACAATACTAAAACTGCTATGTTTTGACTACTTCGAATACAAACACACATGAAAGCCACTTATTAGTAGTTTTATGTCTCCTTGTAAAGTTACAACTCGAGAACACCGCGCAGAAGAAAAAAAATTATTGAAACATGCATAAATAACTCAAGAAGAGAGGAAAAAAACTGATCCCAAGCAATCAAGTTTCACATGAAATAAAAAAAATTAAAAAGATCTGTCAAGGAAAAGCTAAATAAAGAACCCATAATGTACTAAAACAATTGAAAATAAGGCTGCGCTCAGTAATGATTGAAAACAAAGTATGAAAAGTTAGGGCGACGCCCTTATAGGTAATTTGGCAGAAGTTAAAATAGCAACCGGTGACTGTAGTTGGAATTATCATAAATACATCTGAAAGAACGATCATAATTGTGATAACTTCACTTACTAAATAAACACATGGTATATACCATGTGTACATCATCAAAGCAAAAGTAAACGCAATAGATGAAAATTAAGAGAGAGAGAGAGGTAGAAGAGAGAGCGAAAAAGATAGAAGGTTGGAGAGGAAGAACAGAAATTACAGCAGAAAGCGAATGACAGAAGAAGAAAAAAACATTTCAAGAAATATATGAACAAAATCACCAGATCAACTGGATGATCATAAAAAGGAGAAAACCACTATGTAGCACTTAAGTCGACGATATTAAACTGAAACTGAATTATGGATGCACTTGTCGCATAACGGCACTTAATGTCCACAAAAGTATAGTTCTGGGAAAGTTAGTTTTCGTCAGTCAAAAGTTCATTTAGAAGCGATGATGCCCGAATTTAATATCCAAACCTGTCGGGTGTTGGTGGTTTTCTAGTCGACCGGCGAGGGGCAAAAATGTCTCTCAGGCTAGTCTGTGTACCAGTAGTACAAGTATTCGAGAAAGAAAGATTATAGCGAACTTTCTTAGATTGTTCTTTTGCCCATTGTGGAATGTCATTACTTTTGAATGGTTTGAGACGATCATGATGAAGAATTTTCACTTTCCCCTTTTGTTGAGCTCTAATTTCAAACACTAAGTCACTCAGTTTTCTTGTGACCACACATGGCCCCACCCAGAACGCAGATTTGAGTTTTGGGGAAAGCCCTTTCTGTTTAGTAGTGTCTAAATAGTAGACTAAATCCCCTGGGTTGTAAGTGTTTACTGACAGTCCTGACGTCATAGTCTTTCTTTTGCCTCTGAGTTGCTGAAGCAAGATGCTCACGAGCGATGGTGTATGCTTCTCTCATCGTTGAGGCGATGTCGGCGGCGTATTCATCATAGTTGTGGTCATCGATTTCGGGCTTATCCACACCAAGTGCGATTTCAATGGGGGTTCTCACCTCACGCCCCAGCATGAGAAAGTTCGGTGAAAATCCGGTAGTCTCATGGATGGTGCTACGGTAGGCAGCTGTTAAGAGTGACAAATTCATATCCCAGTTATCCTGCTTTTTGTCAACATAAGCAGAAATCATATTAACAAGTGTCTGATTGAACCTTTCAATCATGCCGTTAGATGACGGGTGGTACGGTGTAGTTCTTGTCTTAGTTATTTCCAGTAGTTGACACATGTGCTGGAATAGGTGTGACTCGAATGTCCTACCTTGGTCAGAATGTATTTCCAAAGGTATGCCCAATCTAGCAATGAATTCCCTAACAACAATGTTGGTGACAGTACAAGCTGATTGATCTGGAATCCCATAAGCCTCGATCCATTTGGTAAACATATCTCCCACTACTAAAACATAGCGGTTGCCTTGGTTACTGACGGGGAATGGTCCCATGATGTCGAGAGCGATGCGATCCATTGGAAATCCAGAGTTATATTCACCAAGAGGGGCCCTTGGTTTCGATGTCGGACGTTTGCGGGCACCACATGTTACACAGTTACCGATGTACAGTTTTACAGATTCTCTCATGTTCAACCAGTAAAATCTGTTCTGGATTCTACTGAAAGTTTTCTTTACTCCGAGATGTCCAGATAGTATAGACTTGTGATTAGATTCTAGGATCTGATCACGCAAGGCGAAAGGGACGACGAGCTGCTTAGTAGTCGTTAATTTATTGTTAGTAACATGCCGCTTGTAGAGAATACCATCAGTTAATTCAAGCTGGGTCCATAAGAGCCATAAATTCCTCACAGCTGGGCCCTTGTCATGAACTAAAGCTCGAGCAGGTCTCTCAGGAGACTCCGAAATCCATTGGTAGATGATTCCGACGTCGGGGTCGTCACGTTGCATTTTCATTAAAGTTCCTCGGTCAAAGCCGTTGGGTAAGATTTCCTGTTGCCCGGAGTTCCCTCCAGCGACGGCACCTGTGTCAGAGGCGCAGGGCAGGTTATCATCCGTCCCGACATTGACCGCTGAATGTTTATTTCTCGCCTTCCTTCTCGATGTCGACGCATTTCTCACCACTGAAACACTAACTGGGGATGGCCAATTCCCTCTCTGTATCACAACGAATGCATCTCTCACATAATGTAATCCTCTAATTCCTAATACAAAAATATATACGATACAATCCAAAATATTCCTCGGAAGTCGACAAAACATCTTAGCAACGAGTCCGACCACGACCAGCATCATGACGATGATGTTGCAGAGTCGATTTGTTGGGCTTGAGTCCTTCTTTGATTTCAATGACGGTGTCTGGCTACTATTGCCGCTTACTGATTTCAGGCGTGTTCTCTGTACTTTCCTGGGCGTAACAGAACGACATCGTCGTCCTCGTCAAAGAACTGTGACCAGGCCATGTGTCGTTTCAGACATGTTGTGCATCCACCGCATGGTAATTGTTCAATGATAGTCTCCTTGTCATAGCAGTCACACGATTCTGGATCACATGGTATTCGAGACATTGCGTCAGCATTACCATGATTTCTTCCAGCACGATGTTCGATGTCGAAGTCGAACTGACTGAGAATCTCGATCCAACGGGCAAGCTGGTCCGTAGGTTCGCGAAAAGACATAATCCATCTTAGGGAAGAATGATCCGTGCGTATAAGAAATTTTCTTCCAAGTAGGTAATGTCGAAAATGACGCACAAATGAGACGACTGCCAGCAATTCCCGTCGAGTAGTACAATATCGACGTTGGGTTTTTGTCAATGTCCGGCTAGCGAAAGCGACTGGTCTCTCAACCTCTCGTTGGGTGACGTCATCCCACTGGAGTTGAGACAAGACCGCGCCTATTCCCGAAGACGATGCATCGGCGTCAAGGATGAACATACCGTGGTCGTTGGGGTAGGCCATTACGTTGTCGCTTATCAGTACACTCTTCAATTGGTCGAAGGCCGATTGGCAGGAGTCGTTCCACTCGAATTTACTAGACTTTTCGAGTAGTTTGTTCAAAGGAGCCGCTATCGTCGAAAATCCGCGAATGAATCGACGATAGTAGGAACACAACCCGAGGAAGGAACGGACATCGCCTATCGATGTCGGTGTCGGCCAGCTTTGCACTTGTCCAACCTTTCCCGGGTCGGGCCTAATCCCGGACGCGCTGACGTTATGGCCAAGATAAGAGACTTCCGTTTGGAAAAGATGACACTTACTCGGCTTTAGCTTAAGTCCTGCTCGTCCAAGGCGTCCAAGAACCTCGTCGAGACGGTTGATGTGCTCCTCAAAAGTCGAGCTCATAACAATGACGTCGTCGAGATACAAAATCAAAGTTCGCCACTGAAGCCCTTTCATAATAAGTTCCATTGCACGCTCAAATGTACTTGGAGCATTACATAGTCCGAATGGCATAGTGATGTATTCATAGTGTCCAGTCCGTGTACTGAATGCAGTTTTGTGGCGATCTTCCTCTTTAAGTTCTATCTGCCAATAGCCTGATTGCAAGTCCAAAGTTGAGAAAATTTTTGAACCTCCTAAGCAGTCCAAACAGTCTTCTATGCGAGGCAGTGGATAGGCATCCTTTCTCGTGACGTCATTAAGTTTCCGATAGTCAACACAGGGCCGGGTCGTGCCATCACGCTTTCTGACATACACAAGTGGGCTCGACCACGCACTCGTCGATTCGCGGATGATGCCCGTTTTGAGTTGTGTTTCAATGATCCTCTCCTCCTCATCTATGAAGGCTCGAGGTGGGCGACGAGGTCGTTGCTTGATTGGAGCTGCCTCTCCGGTGTCAATGCTATGTTGGACTATGGATGTTCGCCCAACATCAGTAGAAGAAGACGCAAACGTAGATGAATGTTTATCCAGTAAGGCAAATAGTTGATCCTGAGCATGTGGGTCTAGTCCATCACAAGACCTCTGATATAATGATTTCAAATCATCTGACCAGCACTTTTGCGAAACCTCTTTACTCGAGTTGGATTTTACTGTGCGAATGCTGGGGTTAGAACTCTTGCTTGCATCAATATTACAAACATCATACACATCATTAATTAATTCCATAGCAGCAATCCGCATTCCAGCAAGGATATTAACTTCTTCACTAGATATGTTAACAACACGCACAGGTATATCAATATCGCTCCGAGTTACATCAATGAGGCAAGCCGCGACATGAAGATCCTTTATATTCCACTCGTGAGGGGTTGGCTCAATAATAGCATGTAACTGAGAACCAAAATCACAATTATCTATCTTTCCTGGTACAATGAACTCTGAATTGGGAGGCACCACGACATCATGTTTTACATAAACTGCACTAACAGAGCACCTCTGAATTTCAATTGGAATCAGAAGGTTATTAATGCGAAGACCACGCCTGGCTTCTAGAACACAATCAAAGTGATGCATGAAATCAAGGCCAAGCAACCCTTCATCACCTATATCTGCAATGTACACATTCCAAATAAAATCTTTAGAACCAATATTCACAGTTGCTTGAATAATTCCATGTACAGTTAGAATTCCCTTATCTGCCGTCTGGAGCTGAACATGATCCGATAAGGAGATTAATTCCGGGCGATCTTCCGCTGGCATTTGTTCATACAGTTTTGTTGACATAACTGTCACTGCCGCCCCAGAATCGACCAAAAGTTTGCACGGGGCCCCATTCACATTAGCCGAAATATACGCTGTTATTCCGTTCGACTCGTCAATTCGAATTATTCTGGGGCCTGATCCAACTTCATGGGCTTCGACCTGGTCGATGGGGTCGGCCCTGCTCAGTTTCCCGAAGTATTGTCAACTGCTGGTTCCGATCCCTGCTGCTGGAATGGAAGAGGCTGTTGCCATTGTGGGGGTAGCGGGGGTTGTTGCTGCGGTGGTTGCGGCTGGAATGAAGGAGGTTGCTGCCATTGTGGGGGTAGCGGGGGTTGTTGCTGCGGTACCCAGTTCGGTTGGCTGCTACGGAGATAATGTTGGGGCATATAAGATCGATTGTCACCTTGTGGTGGCATTTTACAGTTACGGGCAAGATGACCCAGTGTTTGGCAGTTATAGCACCGAGGTGGTGGTCGACCACGATCTTGTCCCCTCGGTTGTCGTCCTCGATCTCGATTGTCAGGTGGCTGCTGCTGCTCCTGAAATAATTTAGTTAACTGTTCTACTCGCTCATCAATCGACATGATGTGTCGCCGTAGCTCTTCAAATTTCTCACCATTCACAGTGCCCTCCGACGTCGATGACACCGAGCGAATTGGTCGAGCGCCGCGGCCAGATTCCTCGCGAAGATGATGGAATCTCTCTGCGATCTCCCGAGCTTCTTGGAGTGTCCCTGGCTCTTGCATTCCTATGGCCATAGCCATATTACTGTCACCAAGCCCCCGGAGAAAATGACGAGTCCCAATCATCTCCCTAGTCGCTGCGTCGGCCGTTGGGTAACCGAATGTCGTAAGGCGACGAATATCGGCTGCGTAGTCGGCAATAGACTCCCTTTGTCCAAGGCGCCGTAACTCCAACTGAGACACAAAAGTAGACGGTGTCTTCCTGGCAGCGAAACGATTTTCCAGCGCCGATAAGAGTTTGTCGAGGTCGCCGATGACATCTGGGGCCAGCTGCTGGAAGGCAAAATCTGCTGCATCTCCACGGAGACAAGCCAGAAGACGGACACGCTGCTCCGACTCGTCCCAGCCGCAAGTAACAGCGAGATTTGTGAAAGAAGAGATGAAACTCTCCCACGGCCGTCCTGCGCCATCATATTGCTCCTGGGGAGGTAGCTGAACTTTCACTCGACTTCGCGTGGGCACATCGCTATCATCAATTCCCTCCTTCGAGTCCGTGGTCCGACAATCATCATTATTCGTCTCGTCTACCAAATTCCGAGCCTCATTAAGTGCCGCCTTCAGTTCCTTGATCTCTCTCTCGAGGTCTGCCTTTCTTTTCCTACGAGACATTATTATTTGAAAGGGCGCGTGTTAAAGTTCAAATCCCACTCCTGACACCAGTGTAACGAGATTTGTACTTGTCTAAAATGGGCAGAATATAGTCCTTATTCTGATGGAAGTCCCAAAATAAATCCCCGTTATATTTGTAGTTTGTCTAGGATGACCGAGAGTCAGGGAGAGAGAGCACACATCACACAGAGATTAAATTTAACAAGTTTATTATGGTGAACTCAACACATTTACAAGGTAGAAAGAATCACTGGAGAGAATGCCTCGCTTAGCAGAGAGGCGGCTAAAGCATACTCTCTGATCTGACAGTCTGACCTGGTTTCCCCAGATAAAGTGTGAGGTCTGTCTTAAATACCCCCTTCAAACAAGCTGCTCTATCAGAGAGAGAGAGAGAGAGAGATATGAAGGTCGTAAGAAGGACACTTATCGCACAGCAGAGAATATAGCGAGAAGGACGTCATTGAGCACATAAACAAAGAGCTCAAAGTCATCGAGAGAGAGGGATACAAGGACAGGAGAAAGTCAAATTGTAGACGCAAGCTTGAATGTTTGAATGACAGCGCAAAGTTGGAATAGGAGTCTGAGCAGTGAGGAGAGATAGAGCGAAAGTTCTGAAGGACAAGGCAAAGTCAAAATGAGGAAAGCATAGAGTAGAAAAAGTCTGACCTTGTGAAGGTCGAAAACAGAGGAGAAGAAGCGAGTATGAGTAACCTTGTGAGTTGTGAAAGTCAGAAGTACATAGCAAAAGGAGTGAAGAGAGTATGAGATGGGCTAGCTAATTTTGCAATGACGTTAGCAAGGCATTCTGTACATAGACCAGTGCAATAATTGTAATTTGTTTCTATACTCACTAAAGCATTGAAAACAATAAAAACACATTATAACTTCAAATATCATCAGCAAAACGCGTGACAGTATCATACAGGACTTACTGTCAGTATAACATAATATACATATCGTAATATTTACATGAATCTCGGGAAACTACTTTCGTTTTCCCAAAGCAATGATCCGTGACCTTTGACCTGAATAATATATTTATAATAATAATTAATTATTGGAATAACCTCGATAGTGCGGTAGTGGTGTAATTTGCCTTGTACTCCAAACACCAGCAACGACGGAACTTGTCTACTAAAGTACCATCGTGGAGGCAAGTGAAATAATTCTTTTAGCATTCAATTCTCATCATCGCTCTCTCACATCCTGGTATAATACTATTGAAATTCGAAAATCGTGTGGTATGACGGTGGTGTGGTGGAAGTACATTACAGATTACAATTTCTCTGTCTGGTAAAGTGGTAGGCTATTTGTTCGGCATGTTGGACATGGCATAGCTCTGCTGCCAGCGCTTAGCGGCGGAGCTATATCTGATCTCTATAGAGTAAGTTGAGTTAAGCATATCATTTATATTGGACGAGAACGTGAAACATTGTGTATGACTGCTACATCATTACATGGTCCTCAAAATTGTTCCTAGTGGTCAATTATTTACATTAAAAACCATAATCATAATCATCCGATCAGCTGCAATTTTACGATAACTGTGCAGGCCTGCATATCCTTACTATAATTTGGCTAATGTGTGTCTGTCTGTCCGTCCGTTTGTTTGAAAGCGCTTTTCTCCGGTATTTTCCACTCAAACGAGCTGGGTTTTTTTTTGTAACGTGGTTAAATTGTTCCCAGATTGTCATGAGGGGGGTTGTTTGTGGTATTTTGGTCGTATTATTTAAAGATTTTTTACAATTCGTAACTTTCTTTGGCAGGCCCCGAGTAAAGCTTCGAAGTTCCCAGTCCTTTCGACCTTTTTCGAGTCAGCGAAATTACATAGGCATAATAAGCTTGCACCGTGCACCGTCTATTCACGTAAGGCTAAATGCTGACGAATGAACCGTCCCACTGTGTGTACATAGATCTACACACTCGGCATTCAGCAAAGACTTTAAATAGTATCAAGACAGATTACTCTGACCTACTTCCGTAGTACATTATGAAGGCGTAAATTACTGTGTTAAAAACAGACTCTGAAAAATACGTTCGCCATAGGTATAACACGTGAAAAGATTTGATATTTCATATCTTACTCTATCTTTTTCAAGTCTGATTTTTGTAAGAGAAAAAGGATGGATAGTTCAAAAACATTTTTTGAACCTTTTTTGTCAATAAATGCCGCTATGAATCCCTTGGATCATGCCTGCTTTTTGACAAAGTCATCTGCCATAGGGTTAACACGTGAAAACATGGAAATGATTATCCTCTAATATTACTTTGAATTTAGTGTAAATGTGGCTTACAAGTAATTTGAGACTCTGAAAAAGCTTAATGAAGGCTCAAAAAGTGCAAGGGACCCCGCATAAATGCCCGGGAATATGCATGCTTTTGGCCTTCAGTCTCCCATATGTTAACACGCAGAAACGGGGATTTTTGAATGATTATGATTCCCCCAGAATTAAATCAAAATTTTGAAAAAAGTGCCTTGAATAAAATTTGAAGCTCTGAAAATGTATAATTAAGACTCAACTAGTTGAATAGACCCCGCATAAATCCCCTGGAATATGCATGCTTTTGACCCTCAAAAAGTCTCGCCTGCCATAGGTTTACACGCGAAAACAAGGAATTTTAGGATGATTATAATTCCCATAATTTTTATTTGAAAATATAAAAATGTGATTTACATGAAATGTAAAACTCTGAAAAGGTATAATTAAGGCTTGATGAGTCCAGTAACCTCCCCCCCCCCCCATAAATCCCCGGGAATATGTATGGTTTTGACCAAAAACGTCTCGCCTGCCATAGGTTAACACGCGAAAACAAGGAATTTTAGGGTGATTGTAATTCCCTTTTTTTTTTCTTTGAAAATGTAAAAAATGTGATTTACATGAAATTTAAAGCTTGATAAGGTATAATTAAGGCTTGATGAGTCCAGTGAACCCCCATAAATCCCCCGGAATATGCATGCTTTTAGGCTTCCAGGTCCCATAGGTTAACACATGAAAACATGGGTTTTTAAATGATTTTAATTCCCCTAATATTTATTTGAAATTATGAAAAATGTGATTTACATGAAATTTAAAGCTCTGAAAGGGTATAATTGAGGCTCGATGAGTCTTCTAAACCCCCCATAAATCCCCGGGAATATGCATGCTTTTGGCCTTCCAGCTCACATAGGTTAGCACATGAAAACAGGGGTTTTGAAATGATTTTAATTCCCCTAATATTTATTTGAAATTATGAAAAATGTGATTTACATGAAATTTAAAGCTCTGAAAGGGTATAATTGAGGCTCGATGAGTCTTCTAAACCCCCCATAAATCCCCGGGAATATGCATGCTTTTGGCCTTCCAGCTCACATAGGTTAGCACATGAAAACAGGGGTTTTGAAATGATTTTAATTCCCCTAGTGTTTATTTGAAATAATGAAAAATGTGATTTACATGAAATATAAAGCTCTGAAATGGTATAATTGAGGCTCGATGAGTCCAATAAACCCCCCATAAATCCCCGGGAATATGCATGCTTTTGACCAAAAAATTTTGTTTGCCATACTACACGTGTATTCCAATATTTGTTATCGATGACCTAATGTGGGCGTGTACCAATCACGTGAGATCGACGACATCCAATGAGATCGTGCGCTAGCAGAGGCCATGTAGCAGACGTACGTCCGCCCGAAGGCAAGCCCAGCCTAGCCGGTTATAAGAAACTCTAACTAAAGGCCCGGTCACACCGCCAGAACTTTGTTGGAGCGTTCCTTGAACGGTAGGGAGAGGGGGCCGAATTTCGACAACGCTCGTCACCGCGCACAAAATGGGGGGAAAAAAATCGAAAACACGGGCGTTGCCTTAGCGGTGCACCGCTGAAGCCGGCGTTGCTTTAGCGTTGGTTTAACGGTAGCGAGCGGTAGCGAGCGATGGTCCCGCTCCGACACCTCCATACCAACGCCAAACCAAAGTTCATCACCGCAATGGATCGCTGCTTCAACGCCCGACACCGTTCCAGCAATCCCGTGTCCGCTCGTAAAACGCTTACAACCGCTCCACCAAAGTTTGTGCAACGTTTAATCACCGCCCGGGCAAAGCTGGCGAAGCAGCGGTGGTCCAGCGTTCAAGATTTCTGCGTTGGCCTAGCGGACCCAAGCGTCCACGAACTTGCGTCTAGCGGTGCCAAACTTTGACTGGGCGTTGTTGGAGCGGTGGTGAACTTTGCCGGAGCGGAAAATTGCCCGCTCCTCACCGCTCGCAATATTTTGTGCAGCTCAAAACTTTCGGAGCGGTAGGAGGGACCATCAGCGGTGGCCGAGCGTATACGGCGTTGCCTTAACGGGGGCCAACTTCTGTTAAACGGTGGTGAACGGTTACGAGCGGTGATGAATTTTTTTCACCGCTCCAGGAACGCTCCAGCAAAGTTCTGGCGGTGTGACCGGGCCTTAAATTCCAGTTCACTATTATATTTCTAATGTACCAGAGGCAAAATTGTTAAATTAAATTCATAAATTTGTATAATCAATGTTCTATCACCGCATTACGCCGAGCCTAATGGCTGATGTTAGACTCATGTTGGCATGCAAGCAGCATGGAATAGCTGAGCGGACATAGGTCATGGACAATGATAGGTGTCTAGCACTATCTACACTCGGTCTACCCCTCTGCGATCCCGATCGAGGTGGTGGCGTTGCCGGTTGCGTTGCCGATGGAACTATATGTCAGTTTGCCAAAACTTGGCTCATTAAGGTTTTTTGCTTGCTGTTCGTCGTTTACTTGTCTTTGGCACCGACAGCCCCGAGTGACCGACGATGTAGTGGGAGGGGCTTCTGAACCCAGTTATGGATATGAATCTGACACTGACATTCTATGATAAGGGCGAATGCAGGATGTAGTAAAAGGGTGGGGGCACACAATTAATGCAGGGCTGTCAACTTTGGGGAACTGCTTGAAGGGAAAGTTGTATTTTTTCTTCTCGCCAGCCCTCCAAAAGTTGCTCAGTGGGGGGTATCAGATGTTATGGGTCCAGTTTTCCTCCAAAATTCTTTGACAAGCAAAAAAAAAAAGTTATCAGTTCTAAAAGGGGGTATACAATTTAAAACAATGCCCCCTTAATCCGCCACTGATCCATGCCCGGAATGTCACGTCAGTCTTGCGGGGTGGGCATTTTTACAAGTTTTCTTGGAGGCTTAATAGAACTAAATTTGGTGCTCGATCCGGGTTTTTCAACATTTTAGACAAGAGCCCGTATGCCAACTTGGGTTTCAAAAAGGGGGCCGCTGCCCCCTTGATCCGCCCCTGCTATTCTGTCATGGATGTGAAGAATAGGATTGCATAATGTTGGTGGCCGATCTCATTAAATTGAAAGATTGGGGAAAAAGCAATAAGAGATCATTATTTTTTCCTCAATTCTATTGAGTCATTTTTTACAGATCGGTTGTAAGAGAGAATAAGAGAGTATGAGAAAAAAAATGAGAGGGGGAGGAGAGAGAGAGAGAGAGAGAGACAAAGAGAGCTGGGGCAAAAGTAATGGGGTATTCCTACAAAGACAGAATAGGACTGGTAATAAATAAATTATATCATCAGCTGCTATGGTTACTAGTTAATTCAATTCAAAACACGGTGGCCATTTTCCCCCTTTTCGTACAATCCCTATTGCGTTGGTGATGGCTTCGGAGCAAGCCCCTATACTGGTTTTTTTCGCCTGTCGTCTCAAATTATATAGAATATTATAAATAACTTACCATAAGTTAGTTAATGGGTGGCATATCCAGGAATTCATTGGAGGGGGGGGGGGGGGGGGGGGGGGCTCCCGCCTGACGAACAAATAGTATAAATAACTTACCGTAAGTTAGTTATATTGGTGGCATATCCAGGAATGCATTGGGAGGGGGGGGGGGGGCTCCCGCCTGACAAACCAAACAAATCATCAGATGCATTCTATTTAGAATTTTAGGACAAGCATGCAAGGAAAAAGAAATTATCACAGTTTTCAGATTCTTTCTGTGCGGGGAGGGTACACATTTCCTTTCATTCGATGTGTAACTAAGATATGTCAGATTTGGTGTTGGCTGGCACATAGGGGCACGTGCATTCATGGATACGCTACCAATAAAAATAAGATATCTTGGATACGCCACTCTTGATTTAATTCTTATATTTATAAGGAATTGCTCGCACGCAATCTAATTTTATTAAAGCCTTTTCTGTCTTGACTTTTAAAAGAATAAGGCTAATAAATTTACATTACAGGTCTATAATCCCTATAATTTCCATAAATTATATTAAATGAAATATTCTGACTTATTAGAAAAATAAAGATTGCATTTCATTTTTCTTAAAGGGGTACTCCGGCCTGAAAATAATATGAATTGAATGAATAGAGTAAAAATAAACAAGGAAAACAATGAGAATTGCATCCAAATCCGATAAAAAATAACGAAGTTATTGAATTTTAAAGTTTTGCATTATTTTGGGAAACAGTTCTATGCATGTCATCATGAATATTTAATGAGTGGGCTGGTGATGTCACGTCCCCACTTTCCTTTTTTAACTATTATTATATGAAATCTTCATTATTTCATTTTTTCATACATAAAAAAAATATCTCCCTTGTAACAAAATAAGTTACAGCAATGATGAACTTACACATTAAATAAGGAGTCAGTCCTTTTAGTTATATGCTTGGAGCAGAAAATTTGAATAATTGCAATTTCATATAATAAAAAACAAAAGAAAAAGTGGGGATATGACATCATCAGCTCACTCACTGCATATTCATGATGACGTGCATATAACTGTTTTACCACAATAATGCAAAACTTAGAAATTCCATAACTTCATTATTTTTCATCCGATTTCGATGAAATTTTCAGTGATTTGTTTGTTTAATTTTACTCTATTCATTCAATTCATATTAATTTCAGGCTGGAGTACCCCTTTAAATAACTTTTCTCGACATTCCCGTCAGTGTATGCTAATATAGAGCTTAATAACATGTTTGGCCCTCCCCCCCCCCCCTCATCACAAAAAAATTAATAGAAATTTCACAGCAAATAACTTTAACAAAAATACAAACATCTAGTCCTAGCCCCCCCCCCCCCCCCCCCCCCCCCCCAACTCTATCCCCCCTCCCTGGTGCAGTTAGAGTTGATTCCTATCTGTTTTGGGGCAAAGTTTGTATTTGAAGGGACAATATCAAGATTATGCCCTTTAGTTACGGCTTTACCAAAAGCGATGTCCAGAAAAAGAAGAAAAAAATAAAGAAATAAAAATAGAAACATCTTGATTAAGACTATAACCTTTCACTCTGGGCCGATCGACATCTACCACAATATATACGCGTGCTTTAATTCGAGAATGAGCACTCTTCGTATTTAAACTCTGGCATTCAGTCAGTGTGTTTCCGTCCACGTCCATGTGAATACATGTACATGGCAACATGGCAACCCCCCCCCCCCCCCCCCAATCGGCCACAGATCTAACATACACCTGTCAATATCGTTATTTATTTGAATGGAAACTGAATATTGTATTCTAATAAGTTAAGATGCCCATATAACGGTGCTTAAAAGATGCACGAGTTCCATATAAGATATACATTTTCAGTGTATATTATGTTTTAAGATTTTTATCAATTCCTTCAATGCATAACTACTTAACCTGCCAGGGAAAAAAATATCAGAAACCTAAACATGCCAGTGGAAGCCCTACAAATCTTATCACTTTTCATCACAGCAGCTAACCCCTCCCCCCCCCCCCCCCTCTCTCTCTCTCTTTCTCTCTCCTGTATTCTTTATAATTTCTATCTATCTCCCTGCATGTCTATTTTTTATCTCTCTCTCTCTCTCACTCATTTTCCCCACCAGTTTCCCACTGTTTTTCTCTCTCTCTCTCTCACTCATTTTCCCCACCAGTTTCCCACTGTATCACTTTCTTACTCTCTCTCTCTCTCTCTCTATTCTTTCAACATAACATTTTCAGTGTAGATTATGTTCTAACACAATCGCTTCTTTCAAAATTACATTATAATATGATTCAGCAACCTTTAATTGGAGAACTACAAACAAATGCAATATGTTGTACATTGTATGGTACATATACTTACACATTTATTTTCGACTTAATACATAAAATGATAACATTTTTATATTACTATAATTGCCTCTTGACTGCTTACTAAATACACGGTATTACAACACATTTTTTTTCCATTCTATAGTTAGATTTTGATTTCACTCCGCAATGATATTCAAGTTCTTCCCCCAGTTTAACCCCTTATGCTAATCAAATTAAACCTACCTATATTTGAAGAGAAGTCTGCTATGAATCGATTGTTCAAATATGTTTCATCAACAAACTAATTGCATTTCAGTGTGAATGGGGCTGTACATAGGAGAAGGGTTCCATGACATATGCTCCGCCGACATATGCTCCGCCGACAACTGCTCCGAAAAATGCGACAAGTGCTCCGCGACAAATGCTCCGGGACAATTGCTCCGCCGATATTTGCTCCGCCGACACTTGCTCCGCCGACACTTGCTCCGCCGACATTTGCTCCGGCGACAATTGCTCCGCCGAAATATGCTCCGAAATAACAACATTTGCTCCGCCGACAGTTGCTCCGCCGGCAGTTGTTCCGCCGAAATATGCTCCGAAATTACGACATTTGCTCTGTTTGCTCCGTGGGTTCCATGACATGCTCCGCGGACAACTGCTCCGAAAAATGCGAAAAGTGCTCCGCGACAAATACGAAAATTTCTCCGCCGAATTATGCTCCAATATATATCTTTCTTTAATATCTTTTTTTTTCCCCCTCTATCGTCTTCTCTCTCTCTTTTCTTATGTTATTCTTTGCTGTATCCTTCTCTCGTTCTATCTTTGCTTATGTTATTATTTGCTTTTCTTTTACATTTTCTCTTAGTTATTTCCTTTTGTTATTCTTTGTGTTTATCCAGGAGCGGCTCTACGGGGGGGGGGGGGGGGGGGGGGGGGGGGCTTTGGGGCTAAATGACCCTCAAAAAGTCGCTAAAGCCCCTCCCCCCAAGAAACGGACAAGATGAAATTTCAATTGCACAATCTTCCAATATCCTTATATCCTTCGAGCCTTATCCTTTAGTCTTTCATATATGCATTTATTTACCCTTCTGTCTTGCCTGATGCTATTCTTTTTATGAGAGTTTACGCTCAATAAGCCAGTTCGGGGTTAGCGCATGGTACAAATGACCCCAAATATCCACAGATATTTTAGACATGGAGGGTCCCTTTATGTGCACTAATATAAATGTGCACTAAAATAACTCTGGGAGTGATAGAGGTGCCTCATGAATAGCTTTTGTTTCCCCCTTTCAAAAGAATACTTCCACCTGGATATCATGGAATGCACCATTAGTGCATAATTGAATAATGATTACATGACATTCATGAGCACATATCGAATATTAGTGTCAGTGGGTTTTAGAATTTGGTACAGATGACCTTTATCTGCTCATGCTCAGATTGCATCCCCGAAGTGGCTTATTGTCATTGTTTTTATCCTTCTACAGTATGATATTCATGGCCGTAGGCAGCGGGGGGGGGGGGGGGGGGGGAGGGGGGCTGCCCCTCCGGCGTAAGAACGTCGGGCTACACCGGGATCGGACAAAGGTTCGGGGGGGGGGGGTGAGCCCCCACCCGATCCTTTGTCTAGCCCGACCTTCCTATGCCCACGGTTGCCACCAGAAATTTTTGAAAACTTACATTTTTTTTTACTAAAAATCCTTCAATTTCACAAGCAAAAGCTCCCCTGTTACCCGCTCGGTCGCTTCGCGATCTCTCTTGAGGTTTTTCGAAAAATTTTGCGCATTTGCATTTTATAGGCGAAGCATTTGTCGCTGGAGCAAACGTCGTAATTTCGGAGCATATTTCGGCGGAGCAAATTTCGGCGGAGCAACTGTCGGCGGAGCAAATGTCGTTATTTCGGAGCATATTTCGGCGGAGCAATTGTCGCCGGAGCAAATGTCGGCGGAGCAACTGTCGGCGGAGCAACTGTCGGCGGAGCAAGTGTCGGCGGAGCGAGTGTCGGCGGAGCAAATATCGGCGGAGCAATTGTCCCGGAGCATTTGTCGCGGAGCACTTGTCGCATTTTTCGGAGCAGTTGTCGGCGGAGCATATGTCGTGTCACCAGGAGAAGACACCCCCCCCCCCCCCCCAATGGTGCAACGGGTAATTTTTGCTAGTACTTCTAAAGGGCGGGGAGTAACGGCCTTGTGCATGGATGCATCCTACACTTTCTTTTGCTGGATCCAACATCATGATTTGTTGCATCTAAGCAGTTAAAATAGGCATAAAATGTATTCTTTGGCGAGTGCAGATAATTGTATTATAACTGGTGATTTAGTGTATGCCAATCAATTAACTGAAGTTTAATGTTGAGGTGGCGAACCGCGTGAAACTTAATGAAATGGTTAAAAGTAAAATCAATTTATCAAAATTGAATTCAAACGAAGGCACTGGCGTAGACAGCCACTAAAACACGTCAAAGTTATCGCGCTTCGCGCACGAAGGGGGGGGGGGGGTAAAATAACTTTCCTCTTCCTGCACCCACCCCTGTTACCATGGGTGTCGATCCCGGGGGATAGGGGTATATATATTTTTTAACAAATTGAGGTGGGGGTATGGCCTGTATTATCACCCCTATATTTTGGGATAAAATAAATTAAAATTATGATACATTAACTTAAAACAAATATTTATAATAAAAATTATTATCCAAACTCATGATGTTTGATATTGAAATACCATAACATTCTTTAATGATTAGAAGTAAGAAAATAAGAAATGCCATAATTCCAATGCGAAAATATCGAAGAAAATTCGTTCGCTCGCATTGTTATTCTCAATTCAGGGGTTCCGTCCATTGGCCTAGATCCGTTCATTCCTTCTTTTCATTAAAAACTATTTTGGGATGCTCTAAAATGAAAGTTTAGGAGGGTCTCTTCGCCCAGAGGTTTATCTAGGAAAAATGCCCCGGGCAGTACTTGGAGGGGGCGCAAAAAACGCAAAGGAAAGAAAGGGAAAATAGGGGGAAATGAAGAAAAATCATAATCTTTAAGGATCACACGCCCCCCAATCCGCAGGGTAAATGCACTAGAAATCCAGTTTTGAAGGTTTGAAATGCGAATATTTTCCAAAGCTCGGTCGCTTTGCTCCCTCCCATAATTATTTTCTTTCAGGACCTCGTAATGTCGCTCCCCCAGTATATAGTTCTTAAATAGCTTAAAGGGTTCAAACAGTTTGAAAAAATAAAGATGTAATTGCTTTGCTCGCTATATCATGTAAGTTTCATATGACTCCTGCTAAATATTGCGCTCCCAATGTAGGACAAAATGTATAAAACAGCATTTGCAAAGGTTCAACTTTTGAAAGAAACCTCAACTTCAGGTCGCCTTGCTGAATTTCTTGACTCTTTCTCAAATCTGATGAAAAATTTATTTCCAATTTTTCTTCCTTTCTGTTTTTTTTTACAAAAATGACAGAATTTACAAAATGGCGTCGCCCATAGGAAACACAGAAATTGAAGCACTAGCCAAAGGTATTGGCATCAACACCAAGTTAGACCAGTTAGGACTCAATCTAGGCTACGAATATGAAGCCATAGATGTATTCAAGGCAAACAACCGTTCAAGCGGTAGAGTTACGTGTGAAGGAACCAAGGAAATGCTTAAAGATTGGCGTAATGAGACCCTGAAGAACAGCAACGGCCAATCCTCATGACAGCACTGGAAGAAGCAGGACTGGTCAGACTAGCTGAACGACATTTGGGAGGTATGATTACAAATTATTTTTAATCCATAGTTGAACTGAGAAATGGGAATACTATTGTATTTTGGATGATCTTTGAAGGTTTGCATGGTGGTGTAGATAACATGGATAAGGTTTACGGTTCACCATGTGTTAGTCCTGATAAGGACTGTTGGGGTATAGAAATGAGGGTAGAGAATGATGAGAGAACGGGAGAAAGGGAGAGATTGATAGGGTGAAAATTGAAAACTGTGCCGCTCGGTCGCTTTGCTCCCTCGCTTGTGCAATAACGTAGATAAGTTTGGGCACTCGGGGGAGGGGGGGGGGGGGGGAGGGGGCCTAACTTCATTGTTTGCCCCGGGCGCCATAATCCCTAGACACGCCACTGGCTTCGCTCCCTCGCATGTGAAACGTCCAAATAATTGAAAAGCAGTCCGGGCGTCGAACTTTCCGCCTAAAATTGTTTTGCTAAAACGTCAGAGCTTTCGCGCTTCGCCCAGGAAAGGGCAAACTCCCCTTCCCTGCAAAACCCCTGTTACATACAGTGCAATATTGCGTCCAAGTAATAAGGAGTCGGGGAGTCCAACTATAACTTTCCGCCCAAAAAATTGTTTGCTACAAGCCGTTTATCTTTCTCTCAAATTTGCTAAAACCGTTTATCTTTCCCTCAAATTTGCTAAAACCTCAGAACTTTCGCGCCTCGCGCAAGAAGGGGGAAACTTCCCCCTCCCTCCACCAACTCCTGTCACATACCGTGCAATATTGCGTCCAAATGACTGAAAAGCAGCCAGCGCGTCGAACTAACTTTCCGCAAAAAAAAGTGTTACAAGCCGTTATCTTTTCCTCAAATTTGCTAAAACGTCAGAGCTATCGCGCTTCGCGCAGGAAGGGGGAAACTTCCCCCTCCCTGCACCAACTCCTGTCACATACAGTGCAATATTGCATCCAAATGACTGAAAAGCAGCCAGTGCGTCGAACTAACTTTTCGCAAGAAAAAGTGTTACGAGCCGTTATCTTTCCCTCAAATTTGCTAAAACGTCAGAGCTTTCGCGCTGCGTACGGGAAGGGGGAAGCTCCCCGCTCCCTGCAGTGCAGTATTGTGTCCAAATAACTGAAAAGCAGTCAGGGCGTCCAACTATAACTTTCCGCCTCAAAAAATTGTTTGCTACGAGCCGTTTATCTTTCTCATAAATTTGATAAAAGGTCAGAGCTTTCGCGCTTCGCGTGGTAGGGGAAAACTCCCCCTCCCTGCACCCATCCCTGGGGAGCGTGCTCATCACCAATTTCGCACTCTTCGCGTGCCCCCACAACCGCCCCCCCCCCCTAAAAAAGAAATCCTGGCTACGCGGTTGGATCCTTCACGTCTGCTCCCCCCCCCCCCCCCCCCCCTATTGAAGAATCCTGCCTACGCCTGTGAACGGAGGTGAACGAATTAGGTGTATATATACAGGAACGAAAACAAATTGTATAATAAATATGTTTTTGTTTTTGTAAGATGCACATTTACGTCAGCGCTGACTGACGGCTGACGGCTTATTCTCATATTCTATTTGAGAACCTAACACACCTTGACAAAACATGCAGAATGTTATTCAGGATTTAAATTCAAACAACAGTTTTAGAGTATGGTGTATAGCCTTAACATTTCGAATTTGCATGATCTTGAAACACCTCATAAATACAGAGAAGATCAGAAAACAATGTGTGGTGCTGAATTTGTCCACAGTCCACAACTAAACAACTTTTCAAGGTCAATTGATCTGCCTTATTATGTTCACATTTTAAGCAGTTCTCCAGACACCAGTGACAGTGTACTGTGGTTAGACTGCACTATTTTCCTTTAGAGACGTTTTGATAAATATCAAAGCAGAATATTCTTGAAGTCATTATTTGTTCGACATCAAATTTACTGACACATATAATTGCTAACATTTTGTTAGAAAATGCTAATAAATTTGTAGTTGCGTTTTATTCTCTGATGAAAAATTTATTTCCAATTTTTCTTCCTTTCTGTTTTTTTTTACAAAAATGACAGAATTTACAAAAATTAATGGCGTCGCCCATAGGAAACACAGAAATTGAAGCACTAGCCAAAGGTATTGGCATCAACACCAAGTTAGACCAGTTAGGACTCAATCTAGGCTACGAATATGAAGCCATAGATGTATTCAAGGCAAACAACCGTTCAAGCGGTAGAGTTACGTGTGAAGGAACCAAGGAAATGCTTAAAGATTGGCGTAATGAGACCCCTGAAGAACAGCAACGGCCAATCCTCATGAAAGCACTGGAAGAAGCAGGACTGGTCAGACTAGCTGAACGACATTTGGGAGGTATGATTACAAATTATTTTTAATCCATAGTTGAACTGAGAAATGGGAATACTATTGTATTTTGGATGATCTTTGAAGGTTTGCATGGTGGTGTAGATAACATGGATAAGGTTTACGGTTCACCATGTGTTAGTCCTGATAAGGACTGTTGGGGTATAGAAATGAGGGTAGAGAATGATGAGAGAACGGGAGAAAGGGAGAGGTTGATAGTCGAGAAAGAAACGAGGAATAAGAAGTTATCTTTCGTGAGAGTGAAGTCCTTAGAAGGACTGTAAACCAGATGAGAAAGGTGGCTGGAAGAGGAAGAGTGGTTGAAGTGAGCGCTGGCGGCGGCGGGGTATAAGAGCGTGGGTTGCGGACCTGGGGGAACAATGGGTGATCGGCGGGCCGGCGGCGTCTTTTTTTTTTGTAACCAAGCCTAGGCAGAAACCCCTTTTTGAAGACTTTGAAACAGACTACAAGTATCGGACTTGTATTTTCTAAACCCTAACCCTAACCCTAACCCTAACCCTAATAAGCAAAAGAAATTTCGTAATATAATCTTCTGCCGAGGTTCGAACTCGTGGTTCCTTCACCAAGAGAGGACTGGATTATCCAATTGCGCCACACAGAACAGCTGCTCGTTGCCCTTGCTCGTTTTATCATATAGCTAAAATTCGTTTTCATGAATATTCATGCCGATTATTCTTGACGGAATAAACCGTATTAGTATGAAAAAATGCGAAATCTGCCTAGGCTTGGTTACCAAAAAATAACACGCGGGCCGGCGGGGGCGGGAGGCTGACGGTGGTGGCGCTGTTGTGCGTAGTGAGCGGGGAGAGGGCGGGGAGAGGTCGACATCCCCGACCTTTCCCCGCTCACTAAAGGCATGGTCACATCCCGCCGTGCGTGTTTTTAGTCCGTACGTGTTCTGCGGAGGCCACGTCCGCCACGTGTTTCTGAAAACGTGGGGAGGGAGTAGCAAGAGCAGGGAAGGACTACGTCAACGCACTTCACACGCACTACAACGCAAGGTCTAAGTACGTGGCCCGCACGCCACGCCTGGACGTGAGTGGTTGCGTGCATCGTACGTTGCGCACCTGGTAAGTGAGTTGTACGTGCTTACAACATACGATCGCCGTGCGGTTGCCTCGTTATCGTACGGAGGCCGTACTTTCACGTACGGTGTCCTTACTGAGTTTTTTCCCGTCACCATCTGCCGAGTCTTCATCGCTCCTCATCTGTTCGTCACCTGCATTTACATCATCTACGGCCCGTTTCTGTTGGGCCTCTCTGGCCCTATTAGCTGTCTTTTGAGCTGACCCCTTTTGTTAAGCTTCTTGGGCATCTTGGAGACGAAATGATGATACTCGTCAGTCTGCTCGGCTTTTGTATATCCTGCAGAAATCAGCGCGCACAGCGTGCGTTGCAAGTGCATAGCACGTACTTCCTCGGTGCGGTTTACGTGAGTTCTGCGTGCTCACTGGACAATTGAACTGGAGAAGCGCCGAATAAGCACGGACCCCGCACTTATCACGTGCGGAGCACGCACGTGCTAGGTGCGTTGTCCGTAGAGCAAGTAACTGTGGGAAAAATTTTCAAAAACTCACGGAGTCCGTGCGTTGTGCGCTCGTTAGCAGCAGAGGGCACGCACGTCAACGCACGTCACCCGTACTGGGGGTGAATCAGTAGACCGCCCGCAGCCTGAACGCAGCGAAAGTTCCTCGTGCACTAAAAGTGCTACGGCGTGTCTGCGTGCTCCCAAATCCGTACTGAGGTGGTACTCACCACGTACGGATCCCCAAATTTTGCCCACGTTTTTGCACGTAGACAGCACGCACTTGCAAGTACGGCGGGATGGGACCAGCACTTAAGGGTAATCTTCCAGCCACCTTTCTCATCTGTTTTACAGTCCTTCTAAGGACTTCACTCTCACGAAAGATAACTTCTTATTCCTCTTTCTCGACTATCAACCTCTCCCTTGCTCCCCTTCTCTCATCATTCTCTACCCTCATTTCTATACCCCAACAGTCCTTATCAGGACTAACACATGGTGAACCGTAAACCTTATCCACGCTATTGTATTTTATTGTGCCGGAAACTCTGAAAAAGCTGTGTTAGCTTTTTACCCAGTATTGAGTAAATCTATAGTGTGTGTTATGTTTCCCTAACCTTTCATCGTTCATTTTTGTGCATTTTTTTTTCTGTTAATGTTTAGAATGTTATTGTTTCTTTTGCAATTAAGTTGCAAAGATTAGGATAACTGTTTGTTCTCCTCTCTGTTAAAATTTTACGCGCAGTCATGTGCTATAATTATGAAGTTTTGCAAATTTGTCCCCTTTCACTTCACATCTTTCTCTCACAAACCCTCTCCGTCTCTCTCTCTCTCTCTCTCTCTCGCTCTATTTCCCCCATCTCGCTCTTCTTTTCTGTCTCCCCTCTCCCCCGCATTACTTCCTATCACTGTGCCGGTGCTATCCCTTCTTAATCATCTTTCTCATTTATCTCATCGCCCCTTTATGATCTTCTTTTTTACTCGAGGTGATCAGTTGTTGTTAGGAAATGTATATGCATCTATCGAAATTGATTTTTTTTTGTGTGTGTGTGTTTTTGTTGTGTTTTTTGTTTTGTTGTTGTAGTTTTGTTTTGTTTTGTTGATTTTTTTTTTTTTTTTTTTTTGGGGGGGGGGGGGTGGGTCATTCTAATCTTCCTGAATAGCTTATTTGCATTCTTGGAGGAGAGAATAGACCCCAAAAGATCTTAAAAGTTTACTTTGTAGATGAATCTACAAAAAATAGAATCATCTCACTGCTGCTTTTAGCCTATGTGTAATGATATCCTGGCCTTCTGATCGTTGCAATATTAATATAGTAAAAATTTTCTTCTTTATTTTTAAATGGGATGGCTCTTTTTTGCATATTATATTGTGCAATTGCAAACACTAACCGGCACTCAATGCAAGGGTAATAAAATTGGTTCGCTGCTGCTCAGATGATGTTATATACCTTATTCTATTAAAATAAAGAGTAGCGCAACATTTTTAGGACATGAAACAAATGGTGAATTTGTGGAGCATACAAGGTATGGTATTTTAAGTGTACGTTTACATAGCATGGCAAAAAAAGCTACTAAATCTAAATCTTGACCCTACCAGAAAAATAAAGTAAAGACAAGATGATTTAAATGGAAATTATGTGAATCATTGTCATTCACATTCTGAGAGATTGCTCTGTGTATATAGGTTTTATGTAGAGGAAAGCTCATCATAGATGTGGGCGCCACCAATACCATAGGGAAAAAAATCAGGAAAATTGCCTTTCATGCTTTTCTTTGTCAGCTGCATTTAATACCATATTGAATATATTTCACATCCCTTTAACATAAAGGCGATTAATGTGAAAAATTAGTAGGTCTAAATATTATTAAATTATGAATTGATTGTGGAGCTCCAAAAAGGTGGAACTCTGAAAGTGCAAATATTGAAGGTTGGCAGGATACCATTGATCATAATATAGACAATGAAAATCAAAAGTATTGTAAAAGTATCAGTTACTGGTGTAACATAAAATCGTTAGTCCGATTTACTTACAATAATTTGTCAATTTATATGAAGTTCTTTATTTCATAATGACCTCCATGTATCTTTATAAATGAGTATGGATATTTAATACTTTCATTATTTCTCAGGGGAAAATTTCCGTTTTTGTTTGTTTGTTTGGGTTCTTTTTACAAATTGTGTAAACTGGATGGAAAAATCGATATTTCCTTTTCCAAGATTTGTCTACCTAATAAATCATTTTAATCAGCGAACCAGCCACTCTAGTGATTAGTTCAGGCCTGTTGATAATTGTAAACTGAGGTGCTTGATTTGATTTAGTCTACATAAGAAAAAAATATTACATTTGAGCCATTCATTTACATCACAGGGATTTCTAAAAAATCATTAATCATAACGAAAAGGTTTTGAGCCAAATAACTTATCAGGAGGGTTCCTTCACTTATTGACTAATTTTCGGTGAAAATGAGATTGATCCATAGAGTCATGCATAAGTGAGCAAACAGTAAAGGCAAAATTGTCACTTTTCAAAAGTCACAAGAGTCATTTGGGGTATTCTGTGAAACAAGATTTTAGCGAATTCGGTTTCTGGTGCATATTCATGTGTTGTTGTTTATTATCCATCGCTTGACCCCATCACACCTATCCCGACACTTTTCTCATTATTATGGTTGGGTGAGCACAATTCAAGAACAAAATTCGACCCTCGTGAATTTGAAATTGCAAAATCCATTCAGTTTATTAAAAAAAAATAACTGCAGATATTTTTACCAAAATGTATCATCACATGTTGTTTGAACATAAGAGGTTGTCATCGTGTTATGGTTGAGTGAGCACACTTTAAAAATCGCGCAAGAAATGCTAAAATGTACTGTTAATACAGCATAGGAAATGACCCTTGTGACTTTTGAAAGGTGACATTTTTGCCTTCAATGTTTGCCCACAAACTCATGACTCGATTGAGCAATCTCATTTTTACAGGGAAGTTAGTCAATAAGGGTAAGAATACTCTTGCTAAGATATTTTGCTCACAACTCTTTCGTTAAGAAGTTACGCCATTTTGATTAAGGGTGGAGTTACTTGTTTGTTGTGTTTTCTTAACAAAGTGTAAAATATGATTAGCTATCTTTTTTAACTATTTAATTTCGTTTTCGCAGATGCACCATCGGGTAGTCGTCCAAGAAGCGCGCAAAGTAAGTATCAATTTTCTTAGAATGAATATCATCCATGTCATCATTTTAGAAAAAAAAAGGCATTAATGTGAAATCCATCGTGTAAGGATATTAAAGAAGTCTAAATCTCTCATTGATTTTGTGACCAACTCCATCTGCTACCTTGGCAATTACTCTATTACAAAAATAAATGACCTTCTACTGTTTAGATTTGTGGATATCCTGATATATATCGACTTATATACACAAAAATTGGACAAACTGACTCTTAAAACTGAAAAATTCATAATAGACTTATATAAGAAAAGACAAATCAGTACATTTTTTTTAATTCAGAAATTGGGATAAATACAGAAAACCCATGGTAAATGTAAAAATTGACAGACCATCCAATAACTGAACCTGCAAACGCTCGATGATACGTCGATGTATTGCAAGATCATTATATGCATTTTTCTTCTTGTTTTCTTGCGAGGGGGAGGGGGCAAAAATCAATTTAGCCCTTGAATAAGACCAGAGTATATATCAAAATTGTTGTTAATGAGGTCGATAAGACTACATTTTCTTCAATCAGGGCACATATTTTACAAAGGATAGGACTCTTTGCTAGAAAGAACAATGTTAAAGATCACATTACAAGAAAATTCCATCAAAGTAAATATTGGCTAAATACTTTTTATTGCATAGATGGCATAAATTAAACATGGTTATCCAAATTCAATGCTTGGAAACATTTGAAGTAATGATTATTATCAATTATAAAACGGTAAAATACAGCCCCCGATATAGCAGCTGAAGAGCTCCTCGAACGCTGCTGAGATGTGTGACGACACACCAGGGGCCAGTCCTGTCTAAGCAGACGATGTCCCATAACATCTTACACATTTTTCAGTGCCTGTTTTGTCATCTCCTCTTCACTTATTTCTCTTACTTGACTAGCGTCAGTCTTAATGTTCAGTCTTAATGTTAGTCTGTTGCCTCACTCTTAACTTCGTGTATGGTATTATTTTGATGAAAAATAAAGGAATCAGTCACTTGTAAACAAAATAAGACGCCATTGTATTTTCAGCTGCTTGCACCGGGGCATGTTCGGCGTTTCAAGAGGGAACGAATACCATCTGTGCTATTATTCGGAGGGCTTTTCAATTTGAAAATGGGGTTTATTTCATTGATCATTGACCCTTCTCCTGTGTATTTACAATCAAACGGTTTTAGTTATCAGAATCAGTTTCACTTTCCCTTTTAGAATGGTGTGAAATAAGGTCATGTTTAAATATACCAAACTCTTTATAATTTGATAAATAATTGCATTGCAATTACGTTCATTCATTATAGGACGTCGTCTGCTTAAGCAGGATCGATCCCTAGTGTGACGACATCAAAACATCGCTATATTTCTGGCGAATCCTCGGATATTCCAGATGCTTAGAAGAGCTTTTATTTATGTTGTTTTTATAATCATCAGATAGGCAGTTGACATAAAACTTATACGATTGCCATCTGTAAGCTTCCCAGTTTCTAGTGATACATTAATTGCCATATTTGTGATTTTCTTGTAATGTGATCTTTAAAAATTACTCCGTCAAAGTGTGAATGAAACAGCCATCTTTGATCGGAGTGATTTTTTTTTAAACAAGCAAGCACTCTCAAAAACATAACTCTAAAGCAACTATAAAAGAGGTAATTATTTTGATTATACTAAACTTTGTACTGATTATTACTATATTGATGTATGTATTGATTATTATATTGAATATTCTTGTTTGCCGAAATTTATTGTTATTACTCTTCGTTTACGAATGTAGAACTATTTTGTTCCATTTTCGTTGTACAGACCTCGAAAAAGGCAATACGCCAAAAGCATGGCTACAATAAAGTGGTATATCCAGGACCGTCCTGATAGTCCTGATATTTAATGAATAAAAGCATTTAATCAATTGCAATATATCATACAACAGATAAATCAAAAGGTAAACTGAAAAAACTCTTTGTAAAATTTTAACACAAAAAGTGTTATAATTTACCAGAATTCAGGGTTGACCGGTAGCACAGATCTGGTAATTTTTACCCCGATGTCTAGTTATTTCGAGCGCATCTTCTCTTATCAAATTACCAAATTCCTGGTTAACTAATGCGATTATACACGGAAAATAATTTACACGGAAATTTTTTTAACCAGTCGTTTTCTATGTGTATATCTAGACAAAAAGTTAATTTTTTAAGAATTTTAAATTGTTTATGACCCAGTTACGAATGATATTATAAGACGATTTAAGAATATTTTCATGGATTTTCACAATATTGAATAACCACCGTTTCTAGACATGCTAGTCTCGATCAGGCTTCTTCCTGTCTCTCTTATGGAAAATGTGTTTAAAATAAACACAAATATTCATGGCAATCCGTAGTCTATTATGATTTAATATCTTTTTCGCAGATGCACCGTCGAGTAGTCGTCCAAAAAGAGCGCAAAGTAAGTATTCATTTTCGAATGCTTGTCATCATGTTTAGAGTAAAAGGCATTTAGGTGAAATCCATCGTGTATGGATATGACAGAAGTCTACAAAACTCTCACTGATTTTGCGACCAACTCCACTTTGTAACTTGGAAATTACTCTATCATAAAAATCACGTGTAGCATCAGTCCAGCCTTTGAGGGGACACTGGTATCTTGGGGGGGGGGGGGGGGGGGTGGGCTAGCGCACCTGTCTTACTCTGGAAATTGAATGCGAATTTACGAGGTCACTGATTAGGGGGAGGGTACCGGAAGGGATCCTATAATCTTCTTTTCTCCCTTTTCTCCTTTCCGTTTTCATTTCTCTTTTTTTTTTTTCCTTTCTTTTTTACCCGCCATACGATGGGGGGGGGGGCACAAGCCCCCGTGCCCCCTGTAGCTACGCCACTATCTTTTACCGTTTTGAGTTGTGAATATCTATCGACTTATATACACAAAATTAGACAAACTGACTTTTAAACTGACAAATTCAGATTAACTTTGAACTCAGTAATAAGGATAAACACAGAAAATCCCATGGTAATTTTTTTAAATCTGACAGACATACTATTAATTAAACCTGCAAAAGACAAATGCCTCAACTTTGCCCCATCATTGTTATCACCACAATCATTTCATTTTCATTGTCTTCTGATCCACCAGAATCTCTGTATCTAACTAATGTTATATCGACTACCATTATCCTAAACAAATTTACTGATATTACCACTAGCAGACTATGATTCGAAATTCTTCCCCGTGCAATTATTTATACGGAATGACCCTTTATATCTGTAATAGCATACCAGTCCCCCGAAACAATATTGTCAAACAACCCACTTTCTTACAAGACGACAATAGTCTAGATTGTTTTCTTATAACGACCGATTCTTTACAATTGTTGCTTTCTACACTGCGTCCCAGAAAAAGTAAACTGTTGGATAAATTCTCCCCAAATGAACGTTTCAAAATATTTTAAGGAAATTTTTATACCAGTGAATAGCTAAGGGTATCTTTTATCAAATAACACCAAAATATCTCACAATATTTTATGCTTGAGTAATCAAAGGCCAATAATGAGAAAGGGTGCAAAATCCAGTCTTGACAGGAATTGATATTAGAGTCATGTAAAGGCTAAGAATTTTCCATATTCTTATCAATTAAAGACAATATGAAATAACAGGATATGCTCTCTGTATATCCTTACACATCCCATCAATATGTTATGCTTGAGTTAGTAATCAATTACTTTGCTGGGTGTTTCAATACGTTACTTTTGGTGAGTCTTTTAATTTTTACTTACTCAACCATAAAGTTTTGATGGGATATATTAGGAAATACATTGAACAAAGTCTGTTCTTTCATAGTCTTTCAATGATCAGAATATAAAATTTCAAAGTATTTTCATGACTATCAACTTGGCTCATACCAGTCAGAACAACAACAAACATTTGTCAAGAATAGATTTTGCACCATTTCACAAAAGTGGCTCTTGCTCACTCAAGCATAAAATATTGTGAGATATTTTAGTGTCATTTGATAGAAGAGATCATCAGCTAACCCCAGGTATGAAAGTTTTCAATGAAAATATTTTGAAATATTTAATTAGGGAGAATTTTTCCAACTGTCAATTTCAAACGGTTCTCAAATTTGTTGATACCATCCGGAACAAATACCAATTCTTGTCAAGTACGAATTTGGCACCCTGACACAAATATGGTTTGAGATCACTCAGGCGTAAGAACTAGTCAGATTTTTTTGTGTTATGGTATAGGAGGGACCCTCAGCTATCCACAATAATTAAAATATATTGAAAATATTCAGAAATATTTATTTGGGGAGACCTTATCAGACTGTTCAAAGTTTTGGGGACGCACTGTATATGTATGTATGATGATGATGATAATGTGTATGAATATATTTGAATCAAATGGCATCCTTCCAAGATTTTCTTACATTTCTTAGTGACTGGAACAACTATTAATCAGAGTGGAGGTAATCAAAGCATTAATGCAACAGGGAGAGCAAAGATCAAAGGCACCACAGTCACTGGGTCAGTCAGTAATATGACCATCAATAATTATGCAGCTGGGTAAGAAAATCAATTGAATTTTCGTAAAAATACGAGTAATTAATCAAAAGCGATGATGTCAACAGAATTTTAGGTCATGTTTGTTCGTAAAAGCGCTTAAAGACACCATAGATGTATTAGGCGCTATATAAATCCAGCTTATTATTATTATCATTATTATCATTATTTAACAATAATAATAATAACAACAATAATAATAATAATATTATTATTATTATTTATCTTAAGATTAGGGCAGTGTTCCAGCCGTAGAGGTGTTTCTTAACATAAAACATCTAGTGGGAAAGATTATTCATGTTCCATGAAATAATTTTAGTAACAGAACTTAATTTCGCTAAATGAACGCATATTATGTCCAATCTCCCCAAACTATTTTCTTTACTCAAGACGCAAAGATAAGAACACACCTTAATTCTGATATTTTACGGATATAAGGTTCGCCAATCACTTTGGCGAGGGCCATGCTCAAGTTTGGTTCATCCCGGTTGTCCATCAGCCGACCAAACTCGTGGGGTGTAGGCCTGTAATATTCTTATCTTCAATTCATTGTTTTTCTTCTTCCAACCAAGGGCTTCTACCAGTCAAGGTCAAGGCAGAAAGCGGAAGGCTGCAGGGTCACCAAGTGGCAAGAAGGGGACAAAAAGGGGCAATAAGAAATAATTCATTTTTTTTTTCTACGTAATTTGTCCTAATTCGCGTACATTTTAATACTTACTTCATTCTGTTTCATAATAGTTCACTTCGATTTCATCCAGAGGACGCTGGAATGTTCAAATGTCAAAGCAAATTTAGTCATTTAACAATCAAGTTGGTCATTGGGAAGTCAGTGTCAACATTGTCCATTCATTTTCATCAGATATCATTCGAATTTGTCTCACCAGACGATCCGCTGCAGAATGTAATGATCGAATTCTTTGTGCAATCAATTTCAAAAGAGTTTGATTAAAAGTCGTCGGGTAGAAAAGACATTGAATTAAAACCAAAGGACAAAACATACATTTTTTTCTTAATTGTATTTATGATTCTTCATTTACTGAATAAGATACATGAAAAGTAAATAGAAGCCTTTTAAGTTGCATGTGTGCACAGAGTTTTTCTTTCATGAATGTTTAGTCAAATTTTCAGACAATAAATCAAATAAAAATATTCAAAAAGCAAATGAACGGGTGACCGATTTGAATGACGCTTTGACGAAATTGATTAATGCAATCGTACGTTGGCAGCCGGGGAGACGGAATTGATTGACTTCATTATTTATTTAGTTAGGTTTCATTTAAAATACAGGGTATAGGTGCGTTCAGTTATAAATAAAAATGCTTTTCCAGCACGCCCTAAAAAAAAAAAAATACATCATATACATGAATTATATGAAGTACAAAAGGTACATAAAATACAAAACAATATTAAAAATTCATGATGTAGACTATATAATAATTACAGCGATAGTATATAAGGGGGGGGAGAAAAAGGGAGAAATACGTTGCTTTTAATTATCTCACATGTGTATATTATAATATTCGTTTTGT
The DNA here is from genome assembly GCA_025617745.1 of Heliocidaris erythrogramma. Classification (NCBI taxonomy): domain Eukaryota; kingdom Metazoa; phylum Echinodermata; class Echinoidea; order Camarodonta; family Echinometridae; genus Heliocidaris; species Heliocidaris erythrogramma. The sequence continues at coordinate 20,844,285 of CM046860.1, forward strand.
TGATTGGCAACCGCGCTTAGATACTAGTATTTCAATTGAATTGGTTGATTGTATGGAAATTTGATTTTTTTTTTAAACAGTAAGCTTTCTTTATATGAGAAAGGGCGTTTCTTGAAATCTGCTTTTGGGTTCGAATATCAAGCAGTGAATTATTACACAGAAAACCGGGTGCAGTAGTTAAAGGAGCGACGACTCATTAACAGTTTCAACTTTGACCAAACTGGATGCCAAATGGTAACATTGATTGGACAAAGTGAAAATGAATGACCAAAAACAAAACTGACCAAAAGATGTTCAACATCACGAGAATTCGGGACGAATTAATGAAAAATGTAAGGAATTTAAGTATTAAAATGGAATGAAAATCCTGTATTCATCTGTATTCATTGTGACAGTAAAATCATGAAGATTGTTGGAGAAATGTCTCAAAAAAGATTTTATTGTTTTTTTTTACACGAGTGAAAATAATTTGAATTTGAATTTGAATTTGAATTTTTAAATTGAATTTCAGTTTGGATTAGTACATAGTCATCTTTTTCATATTGGGTAAAGGGTAAATACCTGTCAGGCTAATGTTCCAATTACACATAATGTATCCCTCATTTCAAATGTGCTAAAATAAGTCTTTGAATTTACATGCTTTTAAAACCTTTCTGATTTTCTGATTTTAGTATATATTACACTTTATAAAGACCTATTTTCTTAGAGCTTTAATTGATTTCTTTCTTATTTCGTGCTGCTAAGAAAAACGAAAACGAATCCCGACGAATTCGGGAATTCCTAACACACTTCCTCAAACAAACAAAAAATATGCTTTCGTTGTATAATCTGGGTAAACAAAAATACCTCAACAAAATGAATGGAAGAAAGGTGTTCTTTCTCGAGAAAATACATGGAGCCTGTGTGCGGTTTTGTAGAATTTCATATGAAGAACGTAATACGTATGTTTAGCCTAATAATGAAACCTGATCTATATCTATGTGATAACGTCATTGCTTGGTTTTTTCAGATAGTAAATGTATTTTAGAAGAATAAGGGCGCTTCATTATGTTTGTAATGTAGATAGAATAATTCCGAGTAAGATGTTAAGCTTGATATGAGATGGCAGACTGTGAAGTGCATCGTACAAAAATAATAAAATGAATTTAAAAAAGATATGATGAAGGCTTCGACATTCTTAATGTTTTATACTTTTTATAACTTCATTTGCTAACTTTTTAGTAAAATATTGATCTACAGAATATGTGATGTCTAGTTCACTTGGGTTTTTTTCCTCTATAGTGAGAGGGAAAAGTGGATAAAGAAAAATAAATATGAGAGAAAGGAAGAGACAAGGAATGAAAAAATGGAGTGGTGTGTGAGTGGGGGACGTGAATATGATAATGTGAGGGTGTGTGTGTGTGTGAGTGTGTGTGTGTGTATGTTTGAGAGAGAGAGAGAGAGAGGGGGGGGGGGGAGTTCGCTACGGACACGGGGGGAGGGAGAGGTGGCATAAATTAAAGTGGATATTTTACCAACATTGAATTTAAATTACATTTTACTCACTGACGTTATAGACTCTTGTAATGTCAGATCAAGATTCCTAGTTTCATGTATTTTAAAACTGCATCTCGATTCTCTGTCAACACGATGATGCAAATGGATTTAATTGAAGTTGTGAGTTTGTTTTGTTGCCAAAACATAGCAGTCAACTTGTCACATTTTGGTCCCTTTTTCGGTTCAACGAACAGACATATACTCAGGCGAAATTACATGCTATATTTCGTCAAAGATAGTAAGGTTCAGGTTTGAGGTAAGGTTAAATCTAAGGATAAATAGATAAACGAATAAATGAATAAACGAATGAAAGGAAAAGGGTTAGGTAAAACTTGACCCAATGTGGGGTAAGAAGTGACCATGAATGTTTGTTGGGTCAAATATACCCAAATTTGGTTGAAATTTATTCAACAATATTCAGAAACAAATGCATGTTCCCTTTGTACTTAATATTGGGTAAGTTTTACCCAAATTTCTTTTAGGGTTTATCGTGTTTGGGCAAGGGTTGTCGTTAGGAGGTCGATTAGCGTTACCAAAATTTCCGGGAGCAATCGTCCGATCATGATTTTTATATGGGATTTTTTTAGTCTTAAAACATTTAGCTTTTCACGACTTAGCTCATCCTAAAACAATTAAATCAATCAATCACCTTTTCCCTCAAGATCTTAACCGAAGCTTAATTGACTATAGTAATAATTTGAAGGGAAATAAATTGAGTGAGATTCAACTGCGTGACATGGCATGACTGTCATATTCTAGTAAATAAAATCAATTTCGCTAGGCTTGTCTCGAATGGGTGGGGTGCGGGAGCGGGATGGGAGCGGGATGGGAGCGGGAACGGGCACACCCTTTCGAGACAAGCCCCCCCGGTTATCTCGAATGGACGCGTTCCCAGCGAGAAGTTCAATGAACGCGCCACTTCGAGACAACGGGGGGGGGGGGGGGGGCTTTCCTCGAATGAGTGTGTTGAGTAGACTTTTGTAATAGACGTTTTAGAATTTTTTTTGAAAAATGTACTCTTGCTGGTTTTTTCGTTTTTCTTTTGTCTAAGATGTAGAAAATATAACCGGCAGTGGCGGCACCAGGATTTTTAAAGTGGGGTGGGGGGGGGGGGGGAAATGGGGGGCAAAAGAAATTGTTGGGGGCAAGGGCGGACAAACAAAATTTTCCACCCTTTTATTTTTTTCACTCCGAAAATTATTGGGGGCAACTGGGGGGCAAAGCTTCTGACTGGGGGGCAAATGCCCCCCCCCCCCCCATGCCCCCCGGTACCGTCACTGATAACCGGGGGTTGTCAAATGAATGTATGAGGTTGCATGAATTCATAATGGAATGTTCATTTAAAATTCAAAGGTCTGGTCGGGCAGACAGTCCAGAATAGAATGTTAATTCACAGCGGCGTATTTTTTTTACGGGGGGGGGGGGGGGAGGCACAAGATGGCCATGCCCCACCCCTTATTGGTGGGTGAGTAAGAAAATAGGAAGATGAATGAGGAAGATGAAAAAATATTCCCGGGAAAATGTAAATAGGGGTCAATTTTCGCAGACTCTGGTGGTTTCCTCCCCGGGGATAGGTGGGGGGGGGGGGGGGGTTAATTTCCTAAATTGCCTGGATAGGGGGTCCAATATCTCAGAAAATTTCCCGGGATAGGGGGTAAAACAAATTCCAACTTCTCCGGAATAGGGGGTCACTTTTGAAAAGGAGTTACGAGCATAGGCCTACCCCTGGTATGGGGAGTTGGGGGCCGGGTACAAACGACCTTTTGATATGAGTTTTGACTTTTGATAGTGGGTATTGATAGAATGATAGTGGCATTAAAAGGTGTTTCTAACTTTGGAAAGATGATAAACACACCTTGGCTTATGTCAGCACATGTCTGTAACACAATTTCACAATATTTAACAGGTCACGCCAAAAAAATAAAAATAAATTAACAATCCTAGCTACGCCACTTGCCCTTTCTTCTCCTTGTGTTTTAATGCATAATTATTCAATTCTCCGATTTATTTTGCACAAATAATGATTTCCTTGTCAAAAGCATTTTTAGATACCGTTTTTTATATTTTCTACATCTTAGACAAAAGAAAAACGAAAAAACCAGCAAGAGTACATTTTTCAAAAAAAATTCTAAAACGTCTGTTACAAAAGTCTACTCAACACACTCATTCGAGGAAAGCCCCCCCCCCCCCCCCGGTTGTCTCGAAGTGGCGCGTTCATTGAACTTCTCGCTGGGAACGCGTCCATTCGAGATAACCGGGGGGGCTTGTCTCGAAAGGGTGTGCCCGTTCCCGCTCCCATCCCGCTCCCATCCCGCTCCCGCACCCCACCCATTCGAGACAAGCCCTTTCGCTATACTGGACTGTCCCCCATCCTGGTTGGATTGTCTGCTCAGTCAGGAAAAAAATACCAAACACCATAACTGTGGTAACCTGAGGGTATTTTGTATATCAACATGATAATTAAGAGGGGTTTTCAGTTTCAATTTTAGTTTCTTGTTTCATCTTTCACATTTTACAACGTTTCACAATATGAAGAGTACAAACAATATAAGTGGTACAAACAAGAAATATGGTACAAACAATCTTGAATATAACAGAAGGTGAGTACCTCATAGCTATATGTTTGCAGTATAATTTAAATGACTGGACTGAAAAGAAATTAATATATGGAGGAGCCTAAGGAGAAAGCCACTCTTGTAAGTTATAGGCTCCAAAGGGTAATAAAATAAGACGGACCCAATTAACAATTCTGCTACCTCCTGGATTCTCTTAACAACCGTGACTTTTATCACAGCCCTTTAACACACAGTACAACATCATACTAGTGTTGTACTGGTAATACGATTATTAGCCAAGTTGCTATTTTTAATTGTAGAGTTCAATCAAATCATGTAGTTAAGGTTTCTACCAACCTTAAAACTTGGTTGGCATAGTAAGGTTTGTAGAAGTCTAAACTTCATGAATATCCCAATCAGTTGCTGTATAATTCAATCAAAATCATTTAGACTGATTGAAATAAAATACACAATGGTTTGTATGTACAACAACAGCATGCACATAATGTGGATGGATGCATTACGAATATGGTCTTGAGTATCTTCTTCATCGAATATCAAACAATTGCCTGCTAATGCTTCAACGATTCCATACAAACTGTGTATGAATGTGACACCACTCTGGGTTTTCCCCGACCGACAAAGTTCCCGCGTTTTCTGTTTCCTTGCAATCTTTGACCTGACAGTGTGTGGAATAAATCCATGGAAAACCCAGTAAGTTATTGTGTGTACATGTATACACTCTAGTGCACAGTGATATTGCAGAAAAATGCGCCTTCCATCATTGCGATTTCTTTCATCTTGGTTCCGGTTGTCTATACGTAAATTCAATCAGGCACATTTGTTGTTTTTCCCTGATAAGTGACCCTTTTTACTTTTGATAAGTGCCCGTTTCCTCTTCTAACAAATGGCCTTTTCACCTGTAGTACCCATTATAATCTGATACGCGCCCCTTTTTACTTCTGATTAGTGCACTTTTCTTTAATCCCGATAAGTCTCCCTTTTTGTTGTTGATAAATGCCCTCCCAACTCCCTTTGAAGATTGTCCTTTTTCACCTGTGTTTAGTGTTCTATCACCTCTGATACGTGCCGCCTTTCTCTTATAATAAGTGCCCATTTTTACTTCTTTCGGCGGGGTACTTGAAAAAAAAAATGTTTGCATCGATCGTGCCCCCAGCCCCCGGTAGCGCCAACACTCTCCAAACATTTTCTGAATAGAAAGCATTTCTTCAGCATTTCTTTTCTTATATGTATTTTTCTATTTCGTAATAACATTTTACAGCTAATATAATTTTCTCAAATGAAGGTAATTGATTTTGTAATTTGGTATTAAATATTTATCGTCGTACAGCCATCAGAATACAGTTTAGTGCATTATTATTGAGACCGCAAAATCCAAACAACTTTTTTTTATTTGTAAGTATAACCTCTTCCCCAGTATCATGAAGTACCCCGCCGCCGCCGCACTTTCCTGAGATTCGCCGCATAATACTTCTCGATCGGGCAATCGCTGACCTCCCTTGACACCCAGCGATCTACGTCATGCACATGAGTCATCGGGCGTGTTCATTTTTATAAGAAGGGGGTTTATTTGCACTTTGAGAGGCGTTGTAGTTACCACTTCAAAACGAACATCTTCGCAATATAGTCCATCACGGCTCTTGACATTTTCATTCGTTTCTTATATCATTCTCTTTTCTCTCTTACTTGTATAGGCCTACCATCTCACGATCTGTCATTGTTGTTAGACGAATTATTTTTCACTGTATACAGTTACCCCATGATAGAATGGCACAATCAAAGTTGCTATTGATCTAATATGTAAACCAGTGTGCCACGTATTTAATTTCTCACTTAGTACCAGTAAATTTCCCGAAAAAATGAAAATAGCAAGGGTTACCCCCATTTTCAAAAGCGAAGTCAAAGAACAAGTTAACAATTACAGACCTATTTTTAGTACTCTCTTTTTTTTCTCAGATTTCGGAACGTATAGTTTACAATAGAACATATAATATAGAAAAGCATAAATGGCTTTTAACAAATCACTTTGGCTTCCGAAAAGAACACTGAACACAACTTTCACTGTTGGAACTTACCAACAAAATAATTGAGGCATTTGAAGACAACTCATTCGCAATCGGTGTATTTATTGATCTGTCAAAGGCCTTTGACACTATTAACTGCAACATTTTACCATCTAAACTTAATTATTATGGCATTCGTGGGGACACGATCTTTTTCATATCCGTTTCACCTGCCCTAAGCTTTGGAACGATTTACCTGCACCCATTAGAAATTATGTGTCTGTTAAGCTTCTCATGGAAGCTAAAAAAAGTGGATGATAGAGGATTATGGTTCATGATGCCTTCCTTGATTATTATGCTCAGTTACTATCATCCTAACTTGTTCCAGTATCTTTTTGTAATAATGCCTGTTGAATATTTCGCTATTTTACTTTCACTGTACATATATATCTTGCCACTGTAATATTCATGCATGCCATACAACTTCATTTTTATCATTATTATGTTCATTCCTCTTCCTTCCAAGTTCCCCATCCTCTTCTCTCCCTCTCTTTGTCTTCATTTTCCCCCTTCTTTTTCTTCTTTTCCTGTTTTAAATTATATTGTATTTGTGTATCCAGGCGTACCCACTACAAACATCTGCTTATTTGGATTGCGCCTTCTTCCTTGTAATTTTGCAAGTTCTTGATATTACTGATACTACTGTATATGCATGTAAATTGTACTATTTGAACAGATGTTCAATGTTGTCAAAATCAATGGAAAAAAGTAAATGTTAATTTGAATTGAATTGAATAAAAATATTAATCATTTCGACTCCGCCTTCAGAGTGTAATTGACACATTTGTTCTCTACTTATCTTATTGTTTTTGTTACCCCATATAAACGATTAAAAAAACGGTTTATATCTATCATAATTTGAGAATTAGGTTCTCGAAGTGATAGCAACAAATAATTTAGTTTTGGTACTAACATACTTTTAACTAAAGTTATATCCTCCCTAGGACAGTTAAGGTTCTTTTTGACCATGACATAATTTCTTGTTTTATTTCTTTATTTTTTTTTTCCCAATAATTATGATTGACTATTTCTAACAAGTTAACCGAAAAGTCTATTCCTAAGTATCTCGAGTATCCTTCAGATACTCAATTTAATTTGTGTTCTGGCATTAATAATTTCTTTCAGGCCCTATTTCTTCCGATCCATATCACCGCCATTTTTTTAGTAAAATGTCGAAGTTTGTTTTCTTTAGGGATTAGTGTGATTATTCCTGTTTTTTGTGACGGTGACAGTTCTCCTGTGAAGTAAGCAAAGATCAAAGATTTGGTTATGACAAATTTAAGATATTGGCAAAAGAATTCAACAGTGACATCATCTTGCCCTGGGGATTTGTTATTTTTCATACATTTGAGGAATATCTGAATAGTTTAAAATTGTGTCAAGATTTATCTCTTCAGTTTCTTTAGTCTCATACAGGTTTTGAATAAAATGTAAAAATTTCTTTTAATATAAAATCCCGTCCACTGATAACATCTCCATTCTCTGCTGACAATTGACGTATTTCTTTATTTACTTTATTCTGTTTTTCTAAGTTTAACAATAAATTTGGATGGCTTTTCTCAAAGCTCCATCCACTTGATTCTTGGTCTCATAGCGATTCCATCATTTGCTTTTAAGCGAAGAGTTTCAAGTTGTTACTTTCTGTTATTTAAATTTTATTAATACAGCAGCCTTATCATTCGATATCACTAAGGTTTGTTCCAGTTCTTTGATATTTCTTTCTAGTTCCTTTTCCCGATTAACATTTGTTTCTTGATTAAAAATCCATATGATATAGATTCTCCACGTAATACCAACCATCACGCTTTCAAAAAATAACTGGTCATTGATAGAAAACTCACATTCCCCAACTATATTATCATTTTGATCAAGCTCCACGTTATCTTTTGCGTAGAATGTAATCGTTCTTTATCGTTATGATAATTTTGGAAACAAAAAGTTCGTATTTTAATAGAGAACAGAGGCGGGAGAACGACGGGCTCAGACAATAAAAGTGGGGGCACCATTTGTCCGCCAAACAAAAGGTGCCACCACACTTCCATTGTCCGAGACCGTCGTTGAGCCGGCTCTGATGGAGAATTGTTAAATTTTGAAATTCCGAGGCCCTGTTAAATATGATTTAAACTCACAGTAAGACGAATGAATGAATAGTCTGTTCGATAACCAGATAGAATATCGGATTTATAAACTAAAGAAAGCAATTCTGATAATATCAAAAAGAAGTCTGATCTACCTTATTTCACAGGATTCGGCTGCCGCCATGTATAGTTCTTTGTCATTGGATATCTTATTCTCCAAGTGTCACAAAAATCGAATTTATTATTCATATTGTTAACCTGCTGTCTCGCTCTAGGCGTATTTACATGTAAATAATTATGGGTATCAAGGGTTTGGTCCTGATCTAAATTCGAGTCCCTGCAGATAATAACATGTGGACTTTCGAATTCCATTGTTATACGTTGAAGATCAGCAAAAAAGGTTAGATTATCCGTGTTTGGTCCATATCAAGACACAGGAGCAACATCGTAATCATACAGGGTCAAGTCTAAAACTACCAAATCCCCCATTGTCTATTCTACAGTTGTTAACTTTGACTGTAATAGTATCCTTGAAAAGAATTGATTCTCATTTAGAGCTGAATGTATGATGGGAGAAAAAAATCCAGCCGCCTCCCCATTCCGTACGTATTTCTGTGTCTGTTTCAGGAGTAAAGTGGGTATCTTGGATACAACATACATCGAATGATATCGATTTCAAATAATATCAAAATATCATCTCTTTTTTATCGTTAACTAAGCTGTGACAGTTCATTGAAATAAAACGGAAGCATTTTTCAATATAAACACAAACGCAAAAACGGAACAACTACACAACACACGAAGACGGAACAAAAGGCTTGTTCTGCGAGGACGAATAACGACATGCCCGATAAGCCCCGGAAAACAGCACCACGGCCAAAACAACGAAAAAAAAGCCTGTAGGATACCATCCCAAAATCTCATTTTTAAACAGTGTATTTATGGAAAAGTGAATTCACACAGTGCGATGTTACACAGTTAGAACACACTCATTTTCGCTTTTAAATGTTAATCTTATACTACGTTATATTATAACACGTTTTGATTGGCGTGACTTTGATATTACCAAACATTAGTTTGGATAATACATGCATTTTTTTTTGCATTTCCTCGCCACTTTCATGGCATACAAGACTACCAAAATTTATGAAGGCTCTGTGAGAGTTCAACAGAGGTTCATAATTCGGAAGGTTGATAATTACGAAATACAAATTTTACATAACAGGGGGTTCATAATTCCGAAAAAGAAATATGGTTCATAATTTTGGAAATCTGATGCATTTCTCCGAAGGTTCATTATTACTAAGGTTTGTTTATCAAAAAATCCATCATTCCAAATATAAAGTAGGGTTCATTATTCTTAAGGTTCTTAATTCCGAAAAAGAACATTTTCTATTGCCCTTTCGGAAATAGGAACCTCTGGAATAATGACCCCTATTTCATTTTCATTTGTGGAATTATGAACCCTACTTCATTTTCGGAATTACGAAACTGCAGAATTACGACATGTTATCATTTCAACGGTCCTCCATGCATATAACTCTGTAGTGCGTATGAGTCACATACTTCTCGGTAGTCAAAAATAGGATGTTTCTTTATCCCTAAATCATATGTACTAGGTACAGACTTAATAGGACTGATATCATAGCCAGGTGAATGTAAACTCAATTACCTGACTCAAGAAACTCCAGTCAGGTTCATCGGTGTGGACATGACTGACTGGAGGTGGGTATTGAATGAAGACTATTTGAATGAAGACTACAGACAGACAATATTTTCGACGTGAATATCAAAAATTGAATAAGATAAGTGCAGTTAAAGCCAACCTAAGAACAGAAACAACAACAATTTACTTTCAGAGTGAGAAATCCAGCACTATTCATCTCTTCAGTGGTGTCATTCTTCTTTCAAGCTGGAAAATTTCTCAAAATAAAGAGAAAACAAGGAAACCAAATGAGAATTCTTAATTCCCTTTATCATTGTTGTAATACGTTAAGTTACTTCTTCCTTACCATAAGCTTTGATGCTTTAAAAAGAGACATGTCATGATAAAAGTAAATTGTTATTTTAATTTAGAATTCTTATATTATCATTGTTCGAATGGAAATGGAACTTCAACATTAGTCATAACTCGATATATATGTTCATATAAGATCGTTAAACAATAAAAATGAGCCCCTTCCCCAAATACATGTATATCGTACACTTATGTCTTACGTCGATTTTTTAATTATTATATTTTTATTCATTGTAATAAGATCCGAGTATAATGGTATGATCTGAACATAACTTTTCCTCGAATTTCATTCCCTCGTTTCCACCATGGAACAATAAGCATTGGATTATGTCGGGGTACAAAGTCCAGTTCTAAGAGTACATTGTGAGGACATAGTACTGTTGTCATCATTCGACTACACGTTTACCGACAACGCCTCACGTGTCCCACACCTCGGCAAGCGAATACTAGTACTTTGATTCTGATACATTAACCAGGTATGAGCGAATTATGAAATTCTTTTAATTTATACAGGACTGACTGAAACATGTAAATTTCATCAATATGATAGCACTTTTGTTTCATTGTGATTTCACAATAACTCGCTTCCTTATAAAAATAGGCACGTTTGTGCATTTGTATTTGGTTCGAATTAATAACACGCAAATCTAAAGAAGCATGTAATGTGTGAAGGATCTATAGCTCTGGTAGATCACTGTACCCACCTCTATCTAACTTTCAGACAAGCCTGTCATAAAACAAATAAATAACCATAAGATGGTATGAGAGCAGTAAACTAGATCAAAGAACGATATATACTGGCATGGATTCATTAATGACATTTCATGTGGCATATTATGACTATACAACCATCACACAAACTTGTATACCTTATTAGCCTTTCTACTGTTCTGTTCCAGCTGGAGGACAAGGACAACTATGGCTGGTATAAGAGATGGGAAAGGTAAGACAATGAATGAGATTTATTTGATAACAATACTAAGCTCTTTACCATAAATGATCAACAGACAATACTTTGTCGCGTGCTGTAGGTAGCTACAGTATAATTGTGTTTAATTCAACAGAGTTTGTTTGCCTTTCAGAAAAGAACTACTGCATGGGAAGTGCATAAAAGCAAAAATGCACAGCAAAAATTTGCATTCTTATTACACATAGACGTGTGTGTGCGTGTGTGTGTGTGTACAGACATGACTCATCACTCATGGCTTGATTGACCGTTGGGTACTTTCTACTATTTTCAGTCCATTCCCTGTTTCTCACTCATTCTATGCTCGATTATTTCTTCCAGTTCTGTGTTTTATGTAGTTGCTTATTACTCATTGAAATATTCAAGTCAGGAATGTGGACAGGAGAGAACCTAAGATGAAGTAGTATGAATAGGTGTTTTTGTGTGTATGTGCGTTGGGTGGATGGTGTGTGTGTATGCTGTGATATGGGTTAAGTAGGGGGACGGGGGGAGGGGGATGGAAGTAAGTGGAATAAGGAGTCTAGAGTAAGAATGAATTATGTTATACAGTTTGATATTAATTGTTTGAGGTGAGGAGGGGGCTTTTTTTTTCCTTCTTTCTTCTTCGTCTTCTTTTTTAATGATTACATTTTATTCAATGATATTTTTGTCGTATATGCATTGTTTCAATGATTTTATCGATTGTAATTTGTTTTATACATTCAAGACGACTGTCATGTTATATATAGAAATTGAATAAAGATTACTGGGAAAAAATGCTTCATAATACAAGGTTACTAGTATTCATGATGAATGGAAGTTAACATATTGTAGGTCTTTTTGAGCCAGAACATGGAAACTGCCTACATGTAGGTTCGCAATTTTGATCTTCTCCATAGCATTTGTATCGACCATTTCAAACCAATAGTGGTCGCTATTACATTTACTTCATCCAGTCAAGGTATATACTTGCATACGCACTACAGCTTTGAAACGTTAGTCTAGTGTGTATATGACTAATAATGATAGCCATAGGCGTACCCCCTCCCCTCCCGAGAATTGTGACATTATCAATAGTCGGGCAAAGGCCACGTCATATTCGGGTGCCTGTCCTCACATAGTTTAGCAGCGAGGCTGTCTTCTGTGATTTTTTATATTTTGTTGACGGAATTACGTTTTCATTATGTAAAATTGTCCATCTTTTTAGAAGTTTATAAACGGAAAAGTAATTATTCGGGCAAAATTTGTCAGTTCCCAGGCAAAATAGTGTCCGTATGCCTATGATGATAGTATTAACAACATGACTACTTCTACTAAATGCATATTGGATTAAGTTCTTATCACAAATCAATATATTAAAAGTTTAAACATTGCCGACTGAATATTTTTGTCTTTTCTCGTTTACATGTCTCATTTTGATTGTCACAGGCAAAATTCTCAAAAAGACAGGTCCCTTATTTACTGAGCTTGCTAAAAGGTACCCACACAACAATTACACATCTTTCTGCAATGAACTCAATGTTGAATATGATGAGGCAGATCAGATTTTAAAAACTCAGAACTTAGGGAATCAACGGAAAGCATTGATACAAGTACTGAATATGTGGTTAAACGGCGGAACTGAAGTGACCAGAGCTGCGCTTGAGTCAGCGCTCGAAAATGCAGAAACTGGTGGGCTCAAAAGCATTGTAAAAAAGTACTTCAAAAAAGGTAAGTTTTTAGTTAACACAACAAGTTATAACAATCGAACCGTTTGAATCATCGCCATCAATTAAATGATGTGATAATGACTTACTATGGAAATATTTAAAAAAAATAAACTTCTTATAATCATTCGGTCTATAAGATCTATGTCCTGTAAATTATCAGTTCAGTTTGCTTTTTGTTTTGTTTCGAAGGTCTTGAGTATTATACGCATGATAATCTATACAGTGTGAGTTAATAAAAGGAAACCAAGATTCAACCCTAAATATCGTTTCAATCAGTAAATATAAAACTAATTAAATATTCCTTGCATTATAGCCTCCCATGTTTTCTTTAACTTCACACCTTGATCAATAAAATCCGACAATGGACAGCTGAACAGTAACATTTTCCCTAATTCGTGTCAAATTTTCCTCTGCCCAAGTTTTGAGTGAAATCGATGGTCAACTCAAGGTTGGTTGAATGGTCTCTATTACAGTTTATAGCACTCACAAATAATGGAAATAACTCATGCACACCATTCATTCTAAACTTGGCCAAAGACGATTTTCACATGCTTTTAAAAATGACCAGTGCTCAATCATCCATGATCGCATTTTGGTTAGCAGCCGATCAAATCAAAGAAGATATTATACCATTTTAATAAATTTCCGCGATTTCACTTGGTTTTTAAGATATGGGGCTTGGATATGGGTTTCTTTTTTATTGACTCACAGTGTATAAAGCGATTTTTGTAATACATCTGAGATAATATGAGATGTAAAATGTGATATAAAATGACTTGTTGCATCTGTTTAATGTATATGATTTCTTTTTCATATTTTATCTTATCAAATCAATTTCAGTCCCAACACATTTTGTATATTGTTGAAGAAGTGTCAACACATATTGTTAAAATATAGTTACGCTCCGTACTGTACAACAACATATTAATGTACAATGTCAATTAAGTTTTATAATGAATACACACGCACAAAAAGCCCCATCCAAATACCATTCGAAATTCTGATTTATTCTGATAATTGTTTTCGTCCATGGTGCAAATGATGTTGGATAAAAGATAACAGTATTTGAAAGAAGGCATTCATGTATAAACTTAGAGAATTATAGTTATAAAGATTAGTCCTGTTAGGTAAACATTTTTGTGTAATGATTGTGAAATAAAGAAAAACGTAATTTCATGAATTCATCCTTGGTTTAACTATGACAACGATGCAACATGTCTTATATGAAAAATTCCATTTTCATTGATTCTACGTCAGATTGGTAGTGATGAAAGGGTTTACAATATAAAATGACTTCTAAATTAATTTCGAGTTAAAGTGAGAAGACATAAATCACAAGCGCAAATAAAAAGCAATGATCACTGGCTAATCTATGTTTATTTCACTTTTTTTCTATTTCCTGCACGAAAACAGATAACTTGGAGGAAGAGTCTTCTGAGTCTTCTGAGTCTTCTGAAGGTGATTGAAACACACACACACACACATAATTATACGATGTACTTAGAAAGAAAACAAATGTTTAATTTTGCTTCCTGTGATAGATCATAAGTGGAAATATCATATTTCCATTGAGAAGTAAGGTTAATTCGTTTGATTTAAATTGCTTTCAGTTGCTTTTGGATGAGAGAGATTTCAGCATAATTCTAGATGACTGCAAATTTACTACTAATCTTTTCTCCAGAACATTCCCAAACCTGTTTAATGTTAATAAAGTATTGATAGATACATCAATATCAGATAAACACAGAAGACAGAGATTTGCTTTGAAATTTCTGCATTTTGCGAGATCACATTTTTAATTATGATAGTTGTTATTGATCTCCAACGCGGATTAATATTTCGTGTTACGGCTAGTACGCACGGCTAGTATGCTTAATAACAAATATCTAACAGATAATTTTTTTTCTTGACCTTTCAATGCATAGGTAAGGTTATATTCACACTAATAAATATACAGGAATTCAGCATAGTATAGGATTTTAAATGAGAATAAACTTCATTGAATTCATGAAAATTATTTCTTCTCACTTAATTCTGCATCAGTACAATCGTGTAATACTTATTCTTCCTGTATATATAGATGAATCCCAATCCAGCCCTTCTTCAGAATTATCACCGGGTGAGTTTGGTTCAAAGTAAACAAAGATCACATAGTATATACCAACAAGTACTGTCAATATTTCATCATTTTATTCATAAGTTGGAATGATTATATAATATAACTGGTTTTAGAACACATATCCCAAGTTATAAATATAAATGTACATTTATAATCTGCTTAATTGCGTTGATCATGTTAAATAGTAGAGTAATTTAATTGTTGTATAAACATGACTGCCTGACTGTCATATAACTGCATATGAACGAAAATACCTGAACACGATTCTAGATAATGAATGATTAAAAAAAAAAATTCTCATTTTTTTCATGACACAGTTAGTAAACAGGTGTAAGTATCCCTCAAGGTTTACTTATCATTTCATATGAATTCAAAAATAACAATATTATTATAAACTGATCTAATTCTTGAAAATTATTTTTCACAATGAAAATATCAATTTCTATTTAATAAAATCAATCTTTTCGATCCTAGTACTATGAAGGCGGATTTGTATTTGCGTCAATAAATCATGTTCAATGATTTCAAATTTGTTTTTGGTAAAAATGGTGTAACTTTTATTTTCAGAGAGTTATTGTTACAGCACAGTAGAACTTTCTCATGTTTCTTCAAATCACCTGTAAAAAGAGGAGAGATTACAAAAAAGAAACTGAAAATTAAAGGAAACACTTCTTAATTCCCTTTTTGGTATTATTATTTTTGGCTTCTTGCAGAAACCGAGTCAACATCTAGCAGGTAATTTCAACAGTTAATTAACATGAACTTTTCTATTATTTATCAATAAAACATTAATTCTTATTATCTATAAATTTAATATAAACTACAGTAGGATTACAAGACTTGTTCAATTTGCGGACCGATACGCCAAAAGACCTCGAGTTCATGATGTGTTTTTTACATGATGTTATTTAACTCACAGTTTCTGTGACATAATACAGTGATACTATAAGTAAATATATCTTTATTTCATAAGTATGCTGTATAACTTCTAAAATTAACGTCACAAGAAATTTGTGGAATTCTTTGAATGACATCAAATTTAAGATCTCAATGAAGGCAAAAGATCTTAATTATGTATCTTTCAATGTGTTTGATTGTTGTGATAGTGTAAAATTATCTAATCTGTGTCTGCCACAGCGGTAAGAGGAAAGGTGCAGGTACGGAATCTGGTACGAAGCGGAAGATAACGGATTCCAGTCCGGGACCATCTACCAACAATAAGAAGGTAGGAAGAACAAAGGCAGGGGCGGATCTAGAATTTTGTATAAAAGATTGGGGAAGGCACAATTCTAAAAAAAATTATCTGACAGGGAAAAAAATAACGCAAATTTATTTTGAAAATGGGGGAGGTCGTATTTTGTCGGTGCTAGTTCGACATGAAAGATTCTCTGACAATAGGGTCAAAAATATTTTCATTTTGGTCGAAAATTTAAAAATGAGGCCAAATTTTTCGGTGGTGAAGTTAAGGTATGGCATTCGGTTTTCAAAAGGGGGCACACACCGGTGATAATCCCCCTAAATCCACCAGTGAGCAAAGGAAATATTTTCTTTGGGGTTTGTTACACACAAAAATACTGCAACTCGAGAGCAGGAAGCTTAATTTCAAGTCTGAGCTTAAAAAGAAGTTCTTAGCGAAGTCAAGTAGTTTGGAAATTTGAAAGTTTTTTTTTTTCGTGTGTAATGAAGGTATACCACTTGGTTTTAAAAAAAGGTGGGGGCACAAGCCGGTTGTACCCCTCCTAAATTCGTCTGTGTTATTTTATCTGATGTTTTTCACAAGCTAGGAGTGGTAATAAAAGACACTGAAACTCGAGAGCAGGTGGCTTAATTTGATCTCAAAAAGAATTTCAAACAGATGAGAAAAGGGGATTTCTAAGCTTCTGGCTAAGTTTATAAATGGTTGCTGAAGTTTCAAGAGGTAGTATTTTTGTATTTAAACAAATTTTTGTATATTTGTTGTTTTGTTTTGTTCTTAGCAATTAATAATCATGTAATTGGTATGAGAACCCTGAATGTTTATTATTAATGATGAGACAATTTGTATCCAAGGTAGTTTCTATACAATGCGTATGGGATAAATATATTAAAACGGGGTAATAATATATCTGTAATTGTGAGCGCTTTGGGCCACTATGGGAAAAGCGCGTTATAAATGCCAGGTATTATTTTTATTAATATTACAAAGTGTATCTACCGTCTTTGTAAAATACATGATTTTTTTTTAATGACTGACATGTAATATGGGAGATATTAATGCATTCATTAAGTTGGCACAAAAGTGACAAACTGTAATAATCCAATATCATTTGTTGTACTCTTTTCAAATAAATGATCACTTCAAACATAATCTGGTGTTTTCACATGAAGGCATATATAAGAACCCTTAATGTCTATTATTATGGGACAACATTTGGTATCCCAATTAGTTTCCTTAGACTATACAATACGTATGGGTAAATATTCAAACAAATATAAAGATATTACAAAGTGATCTACTGTCTTTGTAAAATACATTATTTTTTCAATTGACTTACAAGTAATATCGGAGATGAAAATTAAACATTTTCGGCCTGAGAGTTGGTTAGGAAGTTTCACAATCAATCACAATTCCCCCCCCCCCCCCGGAAACAGCATGAAAATCATATTGTAATGAACGTGTACTGGCTAGGAATTGAATCAGGACCAGAAGCCGGTCACCTATCACAAGACATCTTACACAATCACTTCCATTGCAGAAGAAGATGGTACCTGACGACACCAAGGTTACAGACACTGTCATCGAATCACTCTCCAAAGATATCGGCATTAACGACAAGCTAGACAATTTGGGTCTTAAGCTCGGCTTCAATTTTTCAGCCATGAAGAGATACAGAACAATGAATCGTCCAGGCGCCGATGTAACATATGCAGGAACTAAGCAAATGCTCATTGACTGGCGAGAAGACAAGGGAAAGCCGTCGATTCTGAAGAAAGCCCTCAAATACGCAGGGTTAACTATGTACGCTGATAAATATTTTTAAGGTAGGTTTCTTAGAGTATAGTAAAGAAATGTATTAGATGAAGGTGAAATAAATGAGGATGATTAAATGAATACAAAACAGCCCCCCCCCCCCAAAAAAAAACAACAACAACAAAAAAACTAATAATAATAATAAATTTTAAAAACCCCACCAAAACACACCCCCAAAACACACGCTAATGCGTGATCAGATATATGACAAATTGTCAAAGTTTATTCAATAATTCTTTTACTTCCACTCAGAATAGTTTATGAATCTTGGTTCTTACTACATCATCAATTGCGGAACAAAGTACAGTTAGTGTACCAGATGATGGTAACATGCAAGACAGATTAAAGCGACTAATTACAATGATTATCGAGCGAAGCAATTTGTTATTAACGTGGACTAATCATTCCTTTTTTAATTTTACATGATAACACATATTTTCAGTTATTCATTAAATTGCCATAAAAATACAATTATACAAGATAATTTATCGTACTCCTTTCAGATAATTGGGCACTTAAAGTAGGCATGCTTTCATTGTAGTTTTTTATATGAAATATCATCACACTTTTGTTCTCTTTTTGTTTTGTTTTCCTCATCAGATTTACTATTCTTTCTTTTCCGCGGTTTCTTTTTGCAAGATTTCCACGTGCGTCTAACAATCACTAACTACAGAGCGGAATGCGGGAGAATTCATCATTTTGGCGTGAAGGATGTGTGACATTAAGGCATATATTACCATTGCACATGGTTTTCTGTATAATACCACAGAAGCGGCTTAAAGAAAAATCTTCATAGGGTTTTGGGGTTGTACACTCTAATTACCTAAGATGTCACTTTGAACAAAATATTTTAACAATAAAACTAGCCATTTCTAATTGAAATGATATTGAAATTATGAAAATAATGTGAAACATCGTGTGAAGTTGTATATACAATGCGTATGGGATAAATATATTAAAACGGGGTAATAATATATCTGTAATTGTGAGCGCTTTGGGCCACTATGGGAAAAGCGCGTTATAAATGCCAGGTATTATTTTTATTAATATTACAAAGTGTATCTACCGTCTTTGTAAAATACATGATTTTTTTTTAATGACTGACATGTAATATGGGAGATATTAATGCATTCATTAAGTTGGCACAAAAGTGACAAACTGTAATAATCCAATATCATTTGTTGTACTCTTTTCAAATAAATGATCACTTCAAACATAATCTGGTGTTTTCACATGAAGGCATATATAAGAACCCTTAATGTCTATTATTATGGGACAACATTTGGTATCCCAATTAGTTTCCTTAGACTATACAATACGTATGGGTAAATATTCAAACAAATATAAAGATATTACAAAGTGATCTACTGTCTTTGTAAAATACATTATTTTTTCAATTGACTTACAAGTAATATCGGAGATGAAAATTAAACATTTTCGGCCTGAGAGTTGGTTAGGAAGTTTCACAATCAATCACAATTCCCCCCCCCCCCGGAAACAGCATGAAAATCATATTGTAATGAACGTGTACTGGCTAGGAATTGAATCAGGACCAGAAGCCGGTCACCTATCACAAGACATCTTACACAATCACTTCCATTGCAGAAGAAGATGGTACCTGACGACACCAAGGTTACAGACACTGTCATCGAATCACTCTCCAAAGATATCGGCATTAACGACAAGCTAGACAATTTGGGTCTTAAGCTCGGCTTCAATTTTTCAGCCATGAAGAGATACAGAACAATGAATCGTCCAGGCGCCGATGTAACATATGCAGGAACTAAGCAAATGCTCATTGACTGGCGAGAAGACAAGGGAAAGCCGTCGATTCTGAAGAAAGCCCTCAAATACGCAGGGTTAACTATGTACGCTGATAAATATTTTTAAGGTAGGTTTCTTAGAGTATAGTAAAGAAATGTATTAGATGAAGGTGAAATAAATGAGGATGATTAAATGAATACAAAACAGCCCCCCCCCCCAAAAAAAAAAAACAACAACAACAAAAAAACTAATAATAATAATAAATTTTAAAAACCCCACCAAAACACACCCCCAAAACACACGCTAATGCGTGATCAGATATATGACAAATTGTCAAAGTTTATTCAATAATTCTTTTACTTCCACTCAGAATAGTTTATGAATCTTGGTTCTTACTACATCATCAATTGCGGAACAAAGTACAGTTAGTGTACCAGATGATGGTAACATGCAAGACAGATTAAAGCGACTAATTACAATGATTATCGAGCGAAGCAATTTGTTATTAACGTGGACTAATCATTCCTTTTTTAATTTTACATGATAACACATATTTTCAGTTATTCATTAAATTGCCATAAAAATACAATTATACAAGATAATTTATCGTACTCCTTTCAGATAATTGGGCACTTAAAGTAGGCATGCTTTCATTGTAGTTTTTTATATGAAATATCATCACACTTTTGTTCTCTTTTTGTTTTGTTTTCCTCATCAGATTTACTATTCTTTCTTTTCCGCGGTTTCTTTTTGCAAGATTTCCACGTGCGTCTAACAATCACTAACTACAGAGCGGAATGCGGGAGAATTCATCATTTTGGCGTGAAGGATGTGTGACATTAAGGCATATATTACCATTGCACATGGTTTTCTGTATAATACCACAGAAGCGGCTTAAAGAAAAATCTTCATAGGGTTTTGGGGTTGTACACTCTAATTACCTAAGATGTCACTTTGAACAAAATATTTTAACAATAAAACTAGCCATTTCTAATTGAAATGATATTGAAATTATGAAAATAATGTGAAACATCGTGTGAAGTTGTAATCGTTTTTCAACGAAAAGGTACTATCTGTATATGATAGCTAACTTCATTTTATTGAACAGCAAATGCAATTTTATCATGAGATCTAAAATGTAGGAGTCTCGGTTATTAGCTACGATGAGGCACAGGGACACGTGCAGGGGCGGCGGAGCGTCTTTCAAAATAGGGGGGGGGGGCACCAACCAATAAGGGCACTTTTGGAGAAAAAGGTGGACCTACGAAGGGTAAGCATAAAGCAAAAAACAGGGACCATTTTGTGACATTGATACCCTGCATGTCTAATTAATACGTAATTAACTTCATCGTCGTTTCTTTTATTGTGGTTTTGGACACTGCTTCATGTGTGCGTGTGTGTGTGTGTGTGTGTGTGTGTGTAATTGGGTTTTTACAGACGTGTATCAATCAGATATGATTATTTACGTCTGGGACCGACCTTTAACGTCACCATCCGACGTGACTCAGTCTCGAACCTGGGTCCGCTGAATCAGTTTATAACTTTCACTGGTAGCTGGATTACAGGCGCACACCACAACTTCCCCACTTAGTAGTTCTGTGTAATGCTCTAATGATTTATGTGAGAGCGAGCAAAAAAAATCGGACTTTTTAATAATGCTGAAGTCCTTGGGTTGTGCATTATTTATAGCAATATAATCGGATGACAAAAACAAATTATTATTATTATTATTATTATTATTGTTATTATTATTATTATTATTATAATTATTATTATTATAATTATTATTATTATTTATTATTATTATTACAAGTATTATTATTGCTATTTTTATTTATTTTTTTATTTATTTATTTATTTTTTTTATTTTTTTTTTTTTTGGGGGGGGGGGGGGAGGTTGGAAGGATACCTAATGATCTTTTAATTCGTACATTATCCCTGTCGTTTTTCTTTAAAGGAATATGAAACTCAACAAACTTTAGCTGATAATCGTGTGGGAAATTGTCAGCCTAATATGCAAAACATATTGAAAATATCCTGTTTGATTGCTCAGTAAGGAGAACAATCTCTCTATCTTGCTTGATATTATTCCATGGGGGCTGCCATATTTTAAAAACTGTGATGTTATAGTCGTACATGTCCATTTACATGTACACAATGGATATGATGTTGCATGATAAATAGCTATGGTACAACTAAAGCCACCAATGCAAAATGGCAGCTATCTTGGTACCCCAGCGTCTCTCACAGGTGATATCTGACCAAGTATCAACTTGTGCATGCCAAATCCTGCTTAACCAAAGAAAATACCCCACCTATGAAACAGCTAAATCAAAAAAGATTTTATGACAGGATAAAAGTGTCTTCATTTGAATGTACATGACTGCAAAAGTGTTTTTTATGAGAAAATCCAATGTTATGCATTCCACGGGTGATCATGAGTGTCATCGTAGCTAGTATACAAGTCAGTGGGTATCTCACAAATAGTACTGCTCTGACAATACTTTGTAAGGAAAATGGCAGCCCCCATGGGATAATGTCTAGCAAGGAAACTGCAACTTTTTGAGACATTGTTCTCATTCTTAAATAATAAAATTGGAGAAATTTCAAGATATTACTAAGAGGCTGACAATAATCTACATGATTATAGGATAATGTTTGTTCACTTTCATTCCCCTTTAAGATACCATCGATATCAACATACTTTATGGGACCCGCTTGATTTCATTATATACTATAAGAGCGAGCGAGACTTATAAGAGATGAAAATAGGCATTTACGAGAAGAGGGGAAGGGCTCATATTAGATAGGATGATATAGGAAAAAAGTAAACGGAGGAGGGGGGGGGGGGGAGGCACTAATCAGATTTGAAAATGTGCATTTATCATAAGAGGTACATGTACTTATTTGAAGGGAAAGGGGGCACCTATCAGAATTAAAAATGCACTTATCAAAGGAGAAATGGACACATATTAGGGAGAAAAGGGGGCAATCATTTGACAGGGGCAACTTCAGAAGAAGGGCAATTTTGGGGGTACCTGGAAAAGTGTGGGGCACTGTGCCCCCTCCCTGCCCCCAGGAGCGCCGCCCCTGGACATGTGCCTCTCTAATCAATTGGCGATGAAAAAGAAAAGGAGAGAAAAAGCAAGGGATAAGGGTAAGGTATGTGAAAAGAAGACGATAAGACCATTTACCAGACCCTCCCCTAATCCGTAGACTTGTTTATTCGCATTTCATCCAAATTGTAAGATCACTGTCTAGCCCCTCCCCCGATGCCATGCCCACCCCCATAGCGCCCGCATCCAGCCTAGGCGGTTACAGCCCTATAGCTAGAAGGTCCGATAGTTAGCGGGTCCGATAGACCGACACCCAGTAGATAGAAGGTTCGACAGACCGAATGTACGAGAGGGTCCAATAGACAGACGGTTCTATAGACCGAATCGGCGGAGGGTCCGATAGTCCGAAGGTTCTATAGATCGAATGTCCAACGGAGTCCGATAGTCAGAAGATCCGATAGACAGAAGGTTCTATAGACCGAATCGGCAAAAGGGTCCGATAGTCCGAAGGTTCAGTAGGGGTCCAATAGTTCGAAGGTCCGATAGACCGACAATAACGTAAAAAGGTTAAAATAAGTGTATACAATAAGTTTTTAATAGTTTTATCTCATAAAAGGAAAAAGGTAATGCATTATCTTCTTCTATGTGTATTGTAATAAACCGATGCACTAGGTCTGTAGGCGCACCCCCCCCCCCCAAAAAAAGAGGGAACTTATTTTTGTTTTATACATTTTCAACATGTTAAAAGTATTTTTATCAGAGCATCATCATCATCATCACCGTGGGGCGGGGGTGGTCCACCGATGCAGCTCAGCCCCCCCCCCCCGCCCCTTGGTTAATTTTGCCACTAAACCGATGTATTGACAATGGGGAACGCTGACCATTTTTTGAAACATGGAAATCTAATTATATGGTGCACACTAAAGCGAAATTGTTTCAGTTAGGTCCTACCACCTTCTTGGGAGGGGGGCGTTTCCATTTTTTTTTTGGGGGGGGGGGGTTGTCAGGTGATATTTTCCTACCAGATGTCAGCTTTTATACTTTTTTTAATGTTCACCGACTTCACGCATACTACTACCTTGTGGCAAATTTTAGTCTGTGGGCTCTGTCGGGTAAATTATACCATTTGTTTTTTTTTTTTTTTTTTTGGGGGGGGGGGGGGTGGGGGAATTCGAGAATAGTTGGATACCTCACTGCCTGAATATTATGATATTCGGGCTTTTTGTTGCTGCAGGACGTAAGAGGTACTTGCTGCAAGAAAAAAATCTAGGCCTAGTTTCTGGATTGTATGAGCGAGCAAAGCGAGCGAACGAGAGAGAGAGCAAAAAAAAAAAAGAATTTTGTATCCTGAGAATAGGTTCTAGCGTATTTGTTATTCCGTTCTCATAATCTGTGTAACTTGTTA
This sequence comes from Heliocidaris erythrogramma, assembly GCA_025617745.1. Lineage (NCBI taxonomy): Eukaryota > Metazoa > Echinodermata > Echinoidea > Camarodonta > Echinometridae > Heliocidaris > Heliocidaris erythrogramma. The sequence goes on from CM046860.1 coordinate 20,868,564, forward strand.
TCGGCATCTTCCGTTCTCATATTGGGAAGAGACTATTGGTCACAAGCCATTATTTCTTAAAATTCATCTCTTCAGCCCCTTTAGGTCAACTTTCCGCTCGATTCCTTTCAGTTATGTTGCATTCTTTGAGTAGAAAAATAGCATAACATTAGCTAAAGATTCCAGATTCAAAGCAAATAACCTCCATAAGAATATGACTTATTAATATAATTGGCATTGGTTTCTATACACAAATATGGCGATAATACTAATAACTAATATCAATAATGAAAATATAATGGGCATTGGTAAAAATAACCCTAAAAATGCTAGTGAGCGAAGTTTTTGATTTTTGTTTTCTTCTCTTTCCTTTCTGATTTCTTCTTTTCTTTTTCTCTTCTTTTCCTTCCTTTTCTTTCCTTCTTTCCTTTTCAACCTCTTCCATTTTTGCTTTTCCTTTGGTTGGAACGCCCCCACTTATTTTAACCACTTATTTTTTACCCACTTATCATTTTATCCACTATTTTACCCTTTTTACGTATTTATTGTCGGTCTATCGGACCTTCTAACTATCGGACCCTTACTGAACCTTCAGACTATCGGACCCTTTTGCCGATTCGGTCTATAGAACCTTCTGTCTATTGGACCCTCATGTACATTCGGACTATAGAACCTTCTATCTATCGGACCTTCTGACTATCGGACCCGTTGGTCATTCGATCTATAGAACCTTCGGACTATTGGACCATCCTGCCGATTCGGTCTATAGAACCTTCTGTCTGTTGGACCCACTCGTACATTAGGTCTATCGAACCTTCTATCTATTGGGTGTCGGTCTATCGGACCCGCTAACTATCGGACCTTCTAGCTATAGGGATAACCCTCCTAGGCAGCTGGGAAGCCATGTATTGTAATCATCACTGTAATGATCATAAATGGTGATCCGCTTAGGTAATGAATTAAAATGTATTGAGTAACTAAGAATATTTATTTTATTATTTACAAGATATTACTGGTGGCTAAATTTGACTTGCAGAAAAGGGTATGAACGATGTTTGTAGGATACGTTTGATTACACTACTATACTAAGAAGAAACGTCACCAACATGAAATTGTCTTCCAGGTTGTTTTTTTTTAAGTCACACGATGGTCATGTACTGCAAGTGTTTCCAAGACTGCATACTATTTAATAATAGTAATAATAATAAAAATGACAATAACAATAATGATAAGGATGATAGTAATCATAATAATCATGATAATCATAATGATAACAATAACATCAACAACAACCAAATAGTAATATGTATTCTTTACCAAGGAAAGCATCAATTGTTCTTACTGAAGACCCTGCAATAATAATACTAGTAATGTACTTGACCGAAGACAAAACAAAGCTAAAACGAAATGTTGTAATCACATTGTCGTGTGCTCTCAGAAGTGGTGTTTTCATGTGCTGGACATGTGTTTTCAATCAATAGGTCTAGTGAGATTTCACATTGTTGCTGTTTCAATATACATGTACATGTAAAGTACTTTGTTCAGGACTTATATTTTGCACAAAGAAATTTAAAACAAGGTAAAAAAGTAATGTTGTTGGTCATATGTATTTACATATTTTAATGATATTTTAATGTATTACCAATTACATTTATATATGCATTTCATCTTGTGAATTGAACAATGTCAGCTTTTAGCTGCACGTTTAATGATTTTTATGACAATAAACCAATTCAATCAATCAGTCAAAGATTTATGACCAAAAGCACAATGAAATCGTTATCAATTCTCAAATGTTGATATTGATTTACTTTACTCAAGTTAAGTCGCAACTGATGTCCTTAATTGTAATGCTAAAGTGATGGAGTGTTAAATGTAGATACATGTATTGTGCAACGGTCTCCACTGGCATTAAGTCGGTCCCATTTTGTAATATTGTTGTCGAATGAAAGATAGTATTCTCAATAAAAGAATGATCAATCCATGATTATACCTGTCTATAGCCCAAGCTTCTGTTATAACGTGCATGAACGTTTCTTTTTAAAACATATTTGAATGTGTGTGAATGGCATTCGGATTTTGATATGGTATACGCTATATCCCTGATAGCAGAAAGTGGTAAAAATTACGTGATATTTACGTCGTGGTTTTCGTCTTTTTTACGTCCTGTAATTACGTCAATAAGACGACAACTTGCACCAACGCAAGACGTCAAGAGGACGTCTTATATTGACGTCATCTGTACACTGCAAAAACTGAAGTGCTGAGCACTTTGTGAAGGCATGCATAGGGACTGCACTCAGAGTGCTATTGAATACACACAACGTGCTATTTCAGCACTTTCACGGGAGCTGGAAAAAAAAATGATTTGGGCGAGCTTCGAACCAGGGTCCGCTGATCGAGAATTGCTGGCATTACCGCTAGACTAACTCACATTGTACGATTTAGAGCAGAAATTGTTACATAGTGAATTTACGACACCACATAATTCATGTTATCTACTTGACTCCCATGACTAAACTGGATTGCAAGAAGCATTTGTTAGTCCATTGGTAACGTCAGCGGCTCTCAATCAGCGGAACCTGGTTCGAGGCTCGCCACGGTCACATTTTTTTTTTTGCTGGTAAATTAGCACACTACAAGTGCTATAAACAGCATTTTTGTACAAGACGTAGAGATGACGTCAAAATAAGACGTCCTCTTGACGTCTTGCGTTGGTGTAAGTTGTCGTCTTATTGACGTAATTACAGGACGTAAAGAAGACGAAAACCGCGACGTAAATATCACGTCATTTTTAACACTTTCTGCTATCAGGGAAGAGGAATGAAGACGTAGAGATGACGTCAAAATAAGACGTTCTCTTGACGTCTTGCGTTGGTGCAAGTTGTCGTCTTATTGACGTAATTACAGGACGTAAAAAAGACGAAAACCACGACGTAAATATCACGTCATTTTTTCACACTTTCTGCTATCAGGGATGTTCTTGAAAATTACATGATATTGATTGGACCAAAAAATGAACTAGTGGACTAAATATGCGCGGGTAGAAGGAAGATAATGAAAATTCATAAGTTAAGAGGAAGAGAGAGGGGGAGGCCTGGGAAAGATAGATAGAGAGAGGGAGAGAGAGAGGGAAAGAGAGGAAGTAAGAGGGATACATGGGCCCGTGTTCAATAAACTTCTAAGACATTTTTCTTAAGTTTAAGAAAATTTCTAAGAATTTGTCTATTTAAGAAATATTCCCAAGCCGTATTCTAAAAAAAGCAATTTTTCTTAGCTAAGACGACGGATTAAACAAATTTCTTAGACTCAGTGACGTCATCATGCCAATTGAGATACATCGTATACACCGTCATGTTGACAAATTAATGATGTGACCCTTATTGTATTGTATTGTATTGTATTTATTTTCCGTCAATCAAAACAACAAATAATAATACATTCATAATCATGAAAGCAAATTGATTAAAAAGAAGACGGAGGGATGGCCCTACTCAGCGTTGTTGCCATAACTACGCTGTTTTACAGAGGGTCCATATAGACATAGAAAACATGTAATATATATTGACCAAAAAAAAATTAACAACTTACAGTAATTAAAGAAACGAACTGGAGTAAAAACAGGAAAAACAGAGAAAATATTTACAATATATACAAGAGAGAAAGCTTAAATATAACGTACATTTAATAAAGATACCCGAGCAGCTACAAAAAGTCTGGAATAATATTTGTTGAATCCTTTCTGAATGTGTTTACACTTTGTAATAATTTAGTAGTATGGTGGAAGAGCATTATATTGGATTGAGCCTCTATATTGAGTAGTTCGTCGGCAGTATTCAGTTCTAGGCTTAGGGAGAGCAAAGTTACCATAACTGCGGAGAGAGTAAGTATGAGAAGGGGGTTGAAACATATCATTCATAACATATCATGGACTGATTTAAAGACAAATACATTTAAATTTCTCTTACGCCTGGATTCGAGAGACGACCATTTTAAAACTGAATGAATTTGCGCATTAGAGATATGTTCATATGGATTAACTTTCATTATTAATCTGCACGCACGATTCTGGAGAGTTTGCAATTGTTTGATAAGTTTTCGATCACACGAATCAATTAAAATATCCGCATAGTCAAAAAGGGGCAATATAATCGCTTTATAAATCAAGTTCAAATTTGACTCATTAACAGAATATCGAAGTCTAGCTAAATATTTCACTAAGTTCCCAACCCTCTTACATAAGTTATCAATATGGACATCCCACTTTAGTTTATTGTCGATAATAAATCCGAGATATCTAACACTATCAGACTGTTGTATTGCAATATCATTAATATTTACATTCAATTTGCTACATTTACTTAATGAGCATATAATACGATTATTAGCCAAGTTGCTATTTTTAATTGCAGAGTTCAATCAAATCATGTAGTTAAGGTTTCTACCAACCTTAAAACTTGTTTGGCATAGTAAGGTTTGTAGAAGTCTAAACTTCATGAATATCCCAATCAGTTTCTCTATAATTCAATCAAATAATCATTTAGACTTCTTGAAATAAAATACACAACGGTTTGTATGGACAACAACAGCATGTATATAATGTGGATGGATGCATTACGAATAGGGCCTTGAGTATCTTCGTCATCGAATATCAAACAATTGCCTGCTAATGCTTCAACGATTCCATACAAACTGTGTATGAACGTGACACCGCTCTGGGTTTTCTCCGACCGATAAAGTTCCCGCGTTTTCTGTTTGCTTGCAATCTTTGACCTGGCAGTGTGTGGAATAAATCCATGGAAAACCCAGTAAGTTATTGTGTGTACATGTATACATAAATTTGGTATGCAAATTCGCCTTCATCTCGAGCGAGCTAGCTCGCTCGGCACCCGAGCAAGCAAGCCCCGCAGATACCGTTGTGATTGGTCGACAATCCTCGGTAGGCGTTTTTTAGCATACGAATGTCAACTCGTGAATAATTCATATCGGACGATGGAAACCCAGGTTCCTAAAGAATCAAGGTACGTGGAGATAATTCATTTGTCCCATTCCGAAACGGAAAAAGGAAAAACAGAATATTGAGTAAAAACCGTTGCAATTTTCTGTTTTACAAACAGAAAAACGGTCATTAGTTAATATTTTTTGTTAAGGTTAAAAACTTGAAAAACGAAAATATGATAAACCCTCTTTTTTGGTTTTACTGTTTTCTTAAAAATTGTTTTTTCCCATTTTATCTGCAGAAATGAGAAATTGATCACCTTTTTCTGATTTCTATTTTTAATTTTTAATTATTTGTTCTAAAAAATAGAAAATTAAACACCTTTTCAGATTTTGTTTCTCCGTTTTACTTCCTTACAAATTGAAAATTAAATGCCGGTACTTGTTCTGATTTCAATTTTCTATTTTGCTTTCGGTAAATGAATAAATGAATAAATGAAGACTGCCCTCTACGTTTTTTTTTTTTTTTTAAATCTCAGGGCCACTGCAGGGGAGGGCAAGGACCTAGCCCCCCTTGAAAATGAATGTTTTGTGCCCCCTCCCCCTCCCTCTACACCTATGAGTCCCAATACTTAGATATTACATGTAGATTTTAGACAAAGTTCTAGAATATTTGCTAAATAAATGTCGGCTTTGAACACAGACTAAGCTTTCCCGCTGGCGTCTTTTTTTTTTGTAACCAAGCCTAGGCAGATTTCGCATTTTTTCATGAATATTCATGACGCAGGGTCGGGAAACGGTTCCGATTGGTCTTCATGAAAGCACGGTCGCATATTACGGGCAGCGCTATATTTCGATCGTGTGTGTTCAACGTGTAGGCGCCTAGCCTACGTTCATGTATGTATTGTTTAATTCTCAACATATTCACCCCACCTATGCAATGTGACACGTAACAAATTGGATTGAGCAGTCAATTTCAAAATCAAGTTTTGCATTAATTTATTGCATGTGCGTAGATCTAATTTAGTAATTAGCTCTTTTGAGGACACCCTCCTTTTCCGACCAAAATTGACACTGCCACTGGCATTACTCTGAAAATAGGTCTAGGCCTAGGCTATGCGTATATCAAGACACAGACTCTAGGCTAGGTCTAACAACGTTAGAGTCTTACTGTTCACGTTAGAAATTAAATTTCCTTGCATGCACACTGTAATTAGCACTTGCACCCTGCTCCTGTAACGCACATTGCCCTGAGTTAGAAGAACTGCAAGAGTCTTCAGGACTGAAAGAAGCAGACTACTACTAACATTCCAATAGTAGTACTAACGTTAGTACCAAGAAAACAAATTATTTTGGTGACCTTTTAGCTGATGAAAACAAAGTGCGTAACTAGTTATTGTAGGTAGATCTAAAATCATCTAGATGCAGATCTACCCCCATCATCAATCATTTACTAGTACTGATTAGATCTAGGTCTAACTCATCATGCTCATTGACCTTAAAATAACATTCACTTAATCTAAACTTAACTGAAATTGAAAATTGTAACAAAATTGGTCTAGTTAGAGTAGATCTAGAGTAGTTAGAGTCTTGGCTAGACCTGCAAATTTGATGATATCACACCATCACATTCCGATTCCATTTTGAAGTTGGGTCTACCACACGTCTATTATTAGGCCAGCATTTTGAGGGATACGTGGAGGCAATTCTAACTCTATTAAGATCTAACTTAGATCGATAATAGATTATTGAGTGCAAAAACGTAGGCTAGGCGCCTACACGTTGAACACATACGATCATAATATGCGTACTACGTGCGCGCGTGCAGGCCAGGGACTTCCACCCCCCCCCCCCCCATCGGCCGTAGCGGCGACCGTGCTTAACGCTTTCATGAAGACCAATCGGAACCGTTTCCCGACCCTGCGTCATGAATATTCATGAAAAAATGCGAAATCTGCCTAGGCTTGGTTACAAAAAAAAAAGACGCTTCCCGCTGCCTGGCTAGCTGGCCTGGCGCGCTCAATTTGATTTGTCAGCAGATATTGCAATCTATCCGGGGAGCGTTTCATCAAGCGTTTTGTCAGTGATTTCTACCGACAACTGTTAAAAGCTACTGAAATCCTTGCATCTGATTGGCTGAGAGCAAATTTGTCAGTGAAAATCGCTTGATGAAACGCTCCCCGATCCCGAGCCCGAGGCCCTCGATCGCCGAGCCGGCCGCCCGGCCAGCGCCCGCGCCGGCCGGCGAGACGTCGGGATCGGAGCAATCGAGCTGCTGACAAATCAAATAACACGTGTTATGAGATGATAGTTTCTTCACTGTATTACAAAAGGCGCATTATTTTTTTTCAGTTACCACACCAAATTTCAACAGTGCATCTCTCACATATAATATCCTGTTTAAAATCTTGATTTGAAACCATCTCTTATAATTATTGATATCTGTTGATTGAAAATGACTTAAACAATATGACCACCATTGTTCATCCTAAATACAAAAGATTTCTTTCACTATGCAAGACTATTACATTCTTTGACTTTGTATTTTAAAATACAACCAGATTCTGTTTTCACTATAAGGTGCAAAGTTCAGGAAGTATTATGGCCTTTGGAATTACATGTGTACTCTTTTCAAAAAATGACCGAACAGCATTACATAGACCATAGTACTGGAGAAAGTTTGTATGTCAAACTGACGTTGAAAATCAAAATATGAAAGAAAAGATCCGTCTACTTCTAAAATGTCGTTCACAAAACGTATTCCCTTTACACTCCATGGCCTAATATATATGACTTTATCATTCATTTTCGGGGGTTATTCAAAAGAGGTTGTCATGCAATGTTATCGATAAAAAGTTCCACCAGGTCTGACCAAGAATCACAAAAACACATTGTACAACAAAATGTAAACAAAAACATGAAGGGACAAAACAAAACATATGAACCAACCGTATAGTGATCGAACAGAAATGGATAAAATACCTAGTCATCCTATCCATAAGAAATAGGTAATTTGTAGTTATGACATGATAATCTTCCACGGGTGAAATACATTAAAGATTAAAGAAAGGAAGAAACAAAGAAAGGAAGGGGGAAGTATTTAAAACATATTGATAATCTCAGAGCTTATGATACTACATCAACAAAAAATACTCATCAGAAATGCACCCTTAAAAGAGCAGTGATGAATATCCAGAGTACCCTGCCAGTAAAAAGTGCGCTACCACCCCCACCCCATGTGTGTACCCAATCACTTGACAAGAGTATCTGCTTCTATTTAGCCTCCAGTAGAGTGCTGAAAATAGTAGAAGTCTAAACTTCATGAATATCCCAATCAGTTTCTCTATAATTCAATCAAGTAATCATTTAGACTGATTGAAATAAAATACACAACGGTTTGTATGGACAACAACAGCATGCACATAATGTGGATGGATGCATTACGAATAGGGCCTTGGGTACCTTCGTCATCGAATATCAAACAATTGCCTGCTAATGCTTCAACGATTCCATACAAACTGTGTATGAATGTGACACCACTCTGGGTTTCCCCCGACCGATAAAGTTCCCGCGTTTTCTGTTTGCTTGCAATCTTTGACCTGACAGTGTGTGCAATAAATCCATGGAAAACCCAGTAAGTTATTGTGTGTACATGTACACTCAGTGATATTGCAGAAAAATGCGCCTTCCATCATTGCAATTTCTTTCATCTTGGTTCCGGTTCTCTATACGTAAATTCAATCAGGCACATTTGTTGTTTTTTCCCCTGATAAGTGCCTTTTTTTACTTTTGATAAGTGCCTGTTTCCTCTCTAATCATTGCCTTTTTTACCTGTAAGTACCCATTTTAATCTGATAAGTGCCCCTTTTTACTTCTGATTAGTGCACTTTTCTTTTAAATAAGTTTAATTTTTTTTTTTTTTTAATCCAAAATCCAGATAAGTCTCCCTTTTTCTTTAATTTTTTTCTAAGAAGATTGTCCCTTTTCACCTTTGATACGTGCCGCCTTTCTCTACTTTTTTCGGCAGGGTACTAAAAAAATGTTGGCACGGTGCCCCAGCCCCGGTAGCGCCAACACTCTCAAGACATTTTCTGAATAGAAACCATTTCTTCAGTAATTTCTTTTCTTTGCGATTTGTTTGATATATGTATTTTTACATATTGTAATAACATTTAACAGCTAATATAATTTTCTCAAATGAAGACAATTAATTTTGTAATTTGCCATTGAATATTTCTCGTCGTACAACCATCAGTATACAGTTTAGTGCATAATTATTGAGACCGCAAAATCCAAACAACTTTTTTTATTTGTAAGTATAGCCTTTTCCCCAGTGTTATGAAGTACCCAGTACTCAAATTGAGACCATATTACATTAGAGCAGGGTTACATTTCCCTGATTAGAGCACCGACAGAAGCAAAACACGTGTATGAGATGATAGTTTCTTCACTGTATTACAAAAGGCGCATTATTTTTTTTCAGTTACCACACCAAATTTCAACAGTGCATCTCTCATATATAATATCCTGTTTAAAATCTTGATTTGAAACCATGATTATTATAATTATTGATATCTGTTGATTGAAAATGACTTAAAGGTTGACTAAATTAGAGAAAAAATGGGTGCTCTTTCCATGTAGTTTTGCCTTTTTATCACGAATCTGCCAATGGATTGTCCAAATTATGTCTCGTTTTGGCGAAAAGGGGGAAAAAGTAGAGGTTTTGGGACCGTTCCTTAAAACTCGTGAGCTGATTGGCTAACCCCCAAGTGACGTATGAAAAGAGGCACAATATCTGCAGGCTGCAGCATATAATATTGTACACAGAATGCGGTATTTGACCCCTCTGTTCAACGGACAATTTATCAAAATAGGAAATTAATCAATATAATCTTAGGAGTGAATAATCATTAGCAATATATTTTTTACAAGATCAGAAAACGCTTTTGCCCAAATATACAGCTCTTGTTTTGTTTTTTAGCTTTTCTTTTGAACAATGTTCTCATCCATCTGAGCTTGCCGAACGAAAGTTTTGCATTGGTCATAAACGCGTGCACAGCCGTTTTATGCGTCTGTATGATTGTACAATGTCCTACACATCTTTAGTACGGCAGTGACTATGTTCCCCTCGTACATAGCGACTGGTGAACGCTTTTGTTTTGTTTATTTCACTTACGGTTTTTTTTTTACTTCGCTTTACATAGTACATTAGTACTGACTTAGATTTTGGCTGAATTCGAGTAATTATGCCGAACTCTGATTTACTGGCAGATGATTTATCAGACCCCGAAGGCAAAGAAGCTCGAGTGGCAAGGGGAAATTCGACCATATATTATAATGTTTGAACCCCTCGCAGAATACGGTGAAGACTTGACTCCAAGTCTGATCGTTGGAATAGCTGAATCTTTTAGCTAGCTTATCCTTCTCTTCATGCCAAATTCGGAATACAGGCCAGGATGCTCAAAATCATCTTCGGCAAAGTGATCGCTGCAGATTGTACTCCACTCACTTGGCCGGCCCTTGCCACTCTGCCCGCGTGAGCTTTACATTTGCGACCCACAATTTCCGTAGATTTTCATCTTTAGGAAAATGATGTAGGCTTACACCATCTTTAGGGGTCTTGCTACAGCCCGCAACTATACACAGATTAGGCATTATTGATGTGTCCCTGTGACGAGGGACGAGTTGATGTTGGACGAGTTGTAAATGGACGTCGAAGAGGAAGAATAGAGTTTTTCTAAACCTACGACCACGACTTCGCCTCGTTCTTTTGTACCTTGTTCATCGGCTGGATGATGGTGATGATGGTGTGAGCAGGACCAGTAACAAAATGGGGGCATGTTCGGAATCACTATGAAGGCCTCCGGTGAATAGACAAAGGTAAAACATTAGGTACTTTTGGTCTCCATGAAACGCTAAGGTGATAGCTCGCGCTCGTGTTTCGAGTCATATGCGTGCATTGCGTTGTAGTGTAGGCTTGTCGTCGAAGCCTGTGCGGAGACACCGCGGGGTTTGCGTATGCTGATTGTTGGTGGTCGCTGACCAGGTTGTGCAGTTGCACGGGTTTGCACAGGTTTAATGTGTTTGAACCACTCACGGGTACATTACTGTAAAATAGTTGGTATTTTCTGTCGCATGTACTAAAGGTATGGGGGGGGGGGGAAATAAGATAAATATTTTAAATACTTGCTTTCAAATTCAGCCCTTAAAAATCTCACTCCTACCTCAAATGGCCGTTAGGAAGAACTTTTGATATTTTCAGCAAAATCCAAAGTCAAAATCTTGTCCAAAACCGGAGAAATCCCCGCCGATTTGTTTCGCGATCGCGTGTTGTTTACAAACTGCCGATGTCTTAGACTAAAATCGGCCAATATAATTTTTGTCCACGAAGAAACTCGGGATCGCAAGGGCACATCGATCTTTACGATCGCGCACACAGAAAATCGGAACTTTTCCGTGTACGCCATAGGGACCGAATTTTTGAAGACAAAACTCTTTTGGGGAGATGTCAGCGCCCGCGGCGACCAGGAAATGTACACAATGACTCCGATAGCTCGTTTCGCGAGAATCAACAGTAAATTGCGGATTTCATTTTTGTAAATATCTTTTCCAACATTGGTGAGTTGAATTTATTGTATTTCTTGGATATTTTGGGGTCGGTTTTTGAAAATTAAATGCCGATTTTGAGTGAATATTGGTGACTTTTGTGCAGTGGTGTTTTAAAAAGATGAGGTGTATGACTGCCTACATTATACACACGAAGTATAGGAATGTAGCTGTGAGTGGTTTGAACCAGAGTCTTGCTGATTATGTTTCGGTGTTTTACAATTGTTAAAACTGCCGGAAAGCCAAGCCAAACTTTATGTTGGGCTTTTAGTCTGTGCATGCTGGTGTTCTTGCCTTTTGCTGGTGCTTTTTGGTGATAAACATTGAGACGGGGTATGAGCTCAATGTGGGGTTGTCTCATAGGCATTCAGTTGACGTGTGGTATAGCACGTTGTGTTGTGTGCGGTGCGGTGTATACGAGAGTGTATGTTGCCGTCTGTGCAGGCTGTGATTGAGGCAGGATTCCAGGGCATCTCGCTATGAGATTTTAGTTCGCTTGATTGAGTGAATTTTGTTGGTTGAAGGTATTTCAACTGGGTTAACCGTGTCAGGTTGCCGTGTTTGTTGGTTGAGGTTTGCCAACAGGGTTGACCAGAGTTAGGTTGACAGGAATTTAGGTTGAAGGTTTATTCAACTGGGGTAATCGGGTCAGATTACCAGCTTTGTAGGTCGAGGTTAAATCGGCTGGATCAACCGGATCGGGTTGTCGGATTTTACGGTTGATTGTTTCAACTGGGGTAACGGAGTCAGGTTATCTGATTTTGTTTGGCTAAGAATTTTTTAGAGTTTCTTTAGCTGTTTCTAATCTTTTCAGCATTGAGGATTAGGGGTCTGTATTGGCCATGGCAGATTTTTCATTGGAAAAATTTGTTGAATCTCCACGGTAGGGGAATTGCTGGTCTTGAAGAAGGTTGATCTATTGCAGGTAGCCAATCATTACCAGGTTGCTGAGGTAAAGAGCAACTGGCGTAAAGTTGAGATACTGACAGCTATTATTCAGTGGTTGGTGGAGGAGGCAGATGTTCTTCCACTTGATGCTTTGAATAGCGTACCTGGTGCATCCCAGGGAAAGGAAAACGCGGAAGAGAAATTGCGGTTAAAAGAGCTGGAGCTAGAGATAGCAAAAGTCGAACTAGAGAGAGAGCAAGTAGTTCTAAGGAGAGAAAGAGCGAGTGCTGAAGAGAGAGAAGAGATTAGGCAGGCTCAGTCTGATTTCGATGTAGCTCGGCACATACGGATGGTTCCGGCGTTTGAGGAGGATGAAGTAGAGAAATATTTTCTGCACTTTGAGAAGGTGGCTGTTAGTTTGAATTGGCCACGGGAGAAATGGTCACACTTGCTACAATCTCAGTTGAAGGGTAAAGCTCGAGATGCTTATTCGGCTTTGTCCGTTGAAGAAGCGGGTCAGTATGACACAGTAAAAGATGCTGTATTGCATGCTTATGAGCTAGTACCAGAAGCGTACCGACAACAATTTTGGAAATCGCGAAAAGATGAGTCACAGACACATCTAGAATTTGCTAGGCGCAAGGAACAGTTGTTCGATAGATGGAGTTCTTCGCTCCATGTCAAGAACTTTGCGGATCTTCGAGAAATCATACTTCTTGAAGAGTTCAAAAGAAGTGTTCACATTGATGTTCGATTGCATTTAGAAGCGCAGCGAATAGGAACACTTAGTGAAGCAGCCCGTGTTGCTGATGATTTTGTGCTGACACACAGAACCACAAACAGAGTTTCTAGTGAAACAAAGAAAACTGGAAAGTGGAACAAAAACAAGAAAAATGGTTCAGCACATGTCAACGATGAAGTCAAATCACAGTCTAAGGAAGAACAGGGCAAAGCTAGTGACAAGAAATGCTTTGCATGTAAAAAGGTTGGGCACTTTAAGGCGAAGTGTCCTACACTTCGAGCGAAGTCAAGTGAAGCTAGCGCACATCCGAATGCATTTGTGAATAATTTGTCAGATTCACAGAGTAGGATTGAACCGGTAGACGTAGACAAAGTGAAAAAGCAGTATGAGCCATTTGTATCTGTAGGGTTTGTGTCCTTATCTGAGAGTGATGAGGCTAGGAGAGTGAAAGTGTTGAGAGATACTGGTTCTTCTCAGTCCATGATTTTGGACAGTGTTTTACCCTTTGGTGAGAGTTCTTCTGTTGGTGCAAGTGTGTTGCTCAAGGGCATTGGAGATGGTTTTGTGGAAGCCCCCCTTCATGAGGTAGACTTGAATTCAGGCCTTGTTTCTGGTGTTGTGAAGATGGCCGTTAGACCATCACTTCCTATCGAGGATGTGTCCATCATATTAGGCAATGATCTTGCTGGTGAGAGAGTCAGGTCATGTCCAGTAGTGAGTTCACGTCCTTGTGACAGTAGTGAGACAGATCAGTTGGTTGCAGAATTTCCCTCTGTGTTCCCGTCGTGTGCTGTAACTCGTTCAATGGCAAAGAGAGTAGAGTCTGAGAAGGAGTCTAGTGAGATAGATGTTGACTTGGGAGATTCTTTCTTTTGTCGTTTGGTTGAGGGTGAGTCCAAATCAAATGAGGATGAGAGTGCACGAGAGACACATGGTGAAGGAAGTAATCAGAAGTCTGAACCAATTTTGTCTAAGAGAAAGTTGCAAGAGAAGCAACAAAAAGATCCTCAGTTGATTTCTTTGGGTGAGAGAGCTGTTTCTGAGGAGGAGGCATTGACTGTGCCTGTTTGTTATTACAAGAAAGCAGGTGTGCTCATGAGAAAGTGGAGGCCACCAGATGTTCCTGCAGATGAAGTGTGGAAAGAAGTCCACCAGATTGTAGTCCCTTTTACATACAGGCAGGACATAATTAGCCTTGCTCATGAAGCTCCACTTGCAGGTCACTTAGGAGTTCACAAAACTCAGGAGAAAATTCTTTCTCATTTCTTCTGGCCTGGTCTGCAAAAGGATGTTGCGAATTTTTGCAGAAGCTGCCATGTGTGTCAGGTAGTAGGCAAACCAAACCAGAAAATACCGACAGCACCGCTGAAGCCAATACCGGCCTTCGATGAGCCGTTTTCTAGGATTATAGTGGATTGCGTAGGTCCTCTTCCAAGGACAAAGGCCGGCAATGAATACTTATTGACAATCATGTGCGCCGCGACAAGATATACCGAAGCGATACCACTTAGGCGCATTACAGCGAAAAATGTAACCAAGTCATTAGTGAAATTCTTCACTACTGTAGGACTACCAAAGACTGTACAGTCTGATCAAGGATCAAACTTTATGTCTAAGGTGTTCAAACAGGTGTTACAGCAGTTAGGGATTGAGCATGTAACTTCGAGTGCATATCATCCAGAGTCTCAGGGAGCATTGGAGAGGTTTCACCAAACCCTCAAGAACATGCTGAAGACTTATTGTCTTGAGACAGAGAAGGACTGGGATGAGGGAGTCCCATTGTTACTCTTTGCTATGAGGGAGTCTGTTCAAGAGTCTTTAGGTTTCAGCCCTTTTGAGTTAGTGTATGGACATGAAGTCCGTGGACCCCTCAAGTTGTTGAAAGAAAGGTTGTTGTCGGACGATGAAGACATGAATTTGTTGGACTATGTTTCTACTTTCCGCGAAAGATTGAATCGCGCTTGTGAGGTTGCTAGACAGAATCTGTCTGACTCTCAGGAGAGGATGAAGTCCTGGTATGACAGAAAATCCAAGGAAAGGAACTTCAAGGAAGGTGATGAAGTCTTGGTGTTGTTGCCATTGGTCGGTCATTCTCTGCAGGCTAGATTTTCTGGACCGTATGTCATTGCTAAGAAAATTTTTTTTTTTTTTTTCTTTTAGCCCTTCCACAGGGTTCCTTTATTTACAAAAAATATCATACATAAAATTATACAAGAATAGGTATATATACATGCAGAATTTCAAAATGATATTCTTGGCCATCAATATACGAACATACATTTACAAAAATCAATTACATGTAAAGCAAATTCTTTTCAAGATCTACTTGGCAAACAAATTTGTAAGAAAAAAAAAACAACAAACAATCAGAAACATTGAGTAAACTGTAACCATTTTTTCATGAATTTCTTTTCTTTCAGATTTGTTTTACATATATATTTTTCCATATCATAGTAATATTTTATTGCTGACATGATGTTTTCAAAAACTGGTAAACAGTTTTTGCATTTGGCTACAAATATTTCTTTTCTTACTACAATCATAATACAGTTGAGGGCACTATTATTACGTCCATGAAACCCAAACAATTTATTTTGATTTGTAAGCTTAATGTGCATATTATTACGAGACAGCCAAAGCTCAAATTTTGCCCATATTTTGTTTGAATAAATACATGAACAAAATATATGCATGATTGTTTCTTCATTGTTATTACAAAATGTACATAGGTTATCTGTTACTAACTTAAATCTTAACAAAGCGTCTTTCATATAAAGAATTCTATTCAGCAGCGTGATCTGAAACCACCTCATGTTTATATCGACAGTTGAATTATAGGGTATTTGGTAATAAGAACTCCATATGATAATGTCAAGATCAAACTCCTGTTTCCATTTTGTAAGACTTTTACATTCCTTTACCTTATGTTTCAAAAACGAATTATAAATATGTGAACAACCTTTTTTCACTTTCAGTATTAAAGACAATGCTTCAGGGATAATACATGTAGGTTCCATGATCTTTGGTATGACACTTTTATTAAAACCAGATCGAATAGCGTTACACAGGCCATAATATTGAAGAAAGTTTACTTGTACATTGTATTTACGTTTAAAATCAAAGTATGATAGAAATGATCCATCTGTTTTTAAAACATCGTTAACAAAACGTACCCCCTTAGCACACCAAGACTTGAAATAAATTACATTATTATTGACCTGTATTCTAAGATTATTCCAAAGGGGTTGACATGCAATATCATCTACAATGGATTGAGTAAGATCTGCAAAGGCTACTAATACCTCTTTCCAAAATGGATTGCGCATTGAAATGGCTAATTCTTTGTAATGTTCAGCCCCCATGAATAATTGAAGAGACGTATATGATGGAGGCAAGAATGATAGGAACATATGGAAAGTAAAATTTTCATTACTTGGACAAGAAATAAATCTTCTTATCCATGATATTTTGAGTGATTTAGAATGCATAAAAATGTCAGTCATTTTTACCCCACCATCAATATATAATTGGCACATTTGTTTCCTACTTATTTTATCAGGTTTACCATGCCATATAAATTCGAAAAAACATCGGTTAACATTATTCATAATTTCTGATTTTGGTTCTGGAAAAGATAAAAGCAAGTAATTCAGTTTGGGTATCAATAAGGATTTTATTATGGTTACTCTCCCTAAGGGAGTCAGTGTTCTTTTTAGCCAAATCGCCATCTGACGTTTTATCTCTGTAACCTTTTCTTGATAATTGTGATTAACCATTTCTGATAATTTAACTGAAAAATCTATACCCAGGTACCTAAAATATCCTTCAGATATCCAGTTTAGTTTGTACTCGTGTAAAATCTCTTTCTTGAAAGTTCTGTTCTTCCCAATCCATATCACTTGAGTTTTAGTTATGTTAATTTTGAGGTTGGACATATTTGCAAATTCATTAAGTATTGTAAGGGCACGTTGTAAATCCTGTGTTGAACCGTTAAGTGTTAAAATAGTATCATCTGCATATTGCAATAGTTTAAGCGTTTTCCCATTCATATGCAATCCAACTAAAGAATCTGAGTGTCGCATTAGGATACCAAGTATCTCACTGACTAACAAAAAGAGGTATGGGGACAAAGGATCTCCCTGACGACACCCTCGTCCTATTTCAAATCTATCTGTACAGTGTCCGTTAACTAATACACAAGAGGATGCATTTGCATAAAATAACTTTATCCACTTCTTTACAGATGGACCGAAGTTAAAGAAATCCAGAACCTTGAAAAGAAAATTATGCGATACGGAATCGAATGCCTTTTCGAAATCAACAACGAGAAGCATGCCAGCTATATCATTTAATTCAGTATAAAGTAGAGTGTCATATAATAAACGTATGTTTTCACCAATAAAGCGACCACTCAAAAATCCTGTTTGATTTTCATGTATTAAAAAAGACAAAACGCCCTTGAGTCTATTTGCAATACAACCGGATGCTAATTTGTAAACTACATTTAGTAAGGAGATCGGTCGCCAATTTTTTAATAGATGTCTAGGTTTGTTTCCTTTCGGAATCAAAGTTATTATTCCCATTTTTTGTGAGTTAGACAATTGTGTTGAGAAATACGCATAATTCAATGATCTTACTAGAAAGTATTTAATATCTTCCCAAAAATAACGATAGAATTCTACAGTAAAACCATCTTGTCCTGGAGATTTATTATTTTTCATGAGTTTTAAAGTGGAATAGACCTCGTCAACACTAAGTGGACCTTCCAGTAATGAGGACAATTTTGAGGACAACTTAGGAATGTCAGGATAATTCAATAATATTTCCAAGTTAATTTCATCGGTTTCTTTTTCCTTATAAAGATTAGAGTAAAAATCAAACACTTCCTTGAGTATGTCACTTTGTCTATCTAAAATGTCACCATTTTCAGTCGATAACTGACGTATTTCTTTATTAATATTATTTTGTTTTTCTAAATTTAAAAAGAATTTAGAAGGTTTTTCTCCAAACTCCATCCACTTTATCCGAGATCTAATCGCAATTCCTTCATTTGTTTTTAAACGAAAAGCTTCCAATTCTGATTTTAATTTATCAATTTCCTCTAATACAGAAGTCTTATCATCAAATATTATCAATTTTCTTTCTAACTCTTCAATTTTCTTTTCTAAATCCATTTCCATGTTCACTCTTTGTTTTTTGGCGAAAGAGGCATATGATATTGCTTCTCCGCGTATTATCATCATTAAAGTTTCAAAAAATAACTGATCATTTATGATAAATTCACAATTGCCGACTATGCAATCGTTTTGATCGAACTTTGCTTCGTCTTTAGCATAAAACAGAATAGTATCTTTTATAGTTTTCTTAATTTGTGAAACAAAACTTTCGTTTTTTAACAAGGAATTATTAAATTTCCAAAAACCACGGCCTCGTTTTATTTGATTCAAACTGAGACTTAGAAGAATTAAGGAGTGATCTGTTCGATAACCTGAAAGAATATCGACTTTGTGCACTAATGAAAGAAGTTCTGAAGATATCAAAAAAAAATCTAATCTACTCTGTTTAAAAGGGGTAGGTTGCCGCCATGTATAATATCTTTTATCTGGAAATCTAATTCTCCAAGGATCGCATAAATCTACTTCATTCTTCATATTATTTACTTGTTGTTTCGCTCGCGGGTTATTAACATTCAAATAGTTATATGTATCAAGGGTTGAATCTTGTACTAAATTCCAGTCCCCACAAACAATAGCATGTGGATTCTCAAAGTTTATTATAATTTGTTGAAGGTCAGCAAAAAATGTTGGGTTGTCTGTGTTCGGACCATACAACGATGCAATAGTAATATTATAATCGTACAACGTCACATCTAAAACCACAAAGTTCCCTGTATTATCTACTTTAAACCTATTTATATTTACCGGGAGAGTGTTTTTAAAAAGGATTGCTACTCCTCTTGAGTTAGACGTGTTGAAAGAGAAAAAGCATTTACCTTCCCATTCCCTCCGTATTTCAGTTTCTATATCTGGAACAAAGTGTGTATCTTGAATACAACATACATCATATTGCTTTGATTTTAAATATAACAGAACATCTCGTCTTTTGCGACTATCTCCTAGGCCGCGACAATTCATGGAAATAAAAGTAACATTATCCTGCATTATATATGACATTAATGAAGGAAAGAAAGGAGGAACTACCTGTGGAAGTTTTCATTTTATGCACACAAACATTAAGGACACAGAAACAAATATACAGCGACAAAAACATGACAATACACACAACACAAAACAAAACACACAAACGTTTGGACGCGACGCAACGCATCAGAGCTGAATGACGATCAGCTGCGAACAGACAATCAACCCCCAAGTTCCGGATCAATATATGGAAATGTATCCGTAAAAATCTATGTCCCAAACCTTAATGTCTTTAAGACCGTGACTGCATACGTACTAGATTCTATAATGATAAGAATATCGAAGTCTTAATCTAACCTATATCAGCTGTTTAAAAATATAACATGTACAGTATAATTTGTGAAAGTAGACTGAATGATGATTATTCAAGAATGCAACCATGAATGAAATTAGACTACCGTGTAATATATATTATGTATATATACACAGAAGTAACACTCTATGAATCAACAGAAATGAGTTATTTGAAACAATCAGGCATTAAGGTCAAGAAATATGAATAAGATGATAGTATTTTGACCATGTCGCGCTAAACGTTCATTTAAAAGTGAATATCTGAATAATGAACTTCGGCTCCGGATCATATTCTCTCATTTTCTTTGCAAATTGACAACCTTAATAATTATGTCAACATGTACTTAAACATTCCAGTTTGCCTGTTTTTATGATAACCACATAATTATTTTGCATACTGAAATACTTCAACGAAGAGTTAATATGAATATGAATATGAATCAAGTCAAAGGTTTAGAAAAAACAAGTCCCAGGTTTGGAATAAAATGTTTATCTGATTTTTTTTCTTTATTAACTTTTCCATTTAGCCCTTTCATATAAAGCTATCATTATTAGTTCATAGCTCACGATATCTAACACGATATTTGTTAATTTCGTTTAAAACACGACAACGTAATCTTATAAGAAATTCACTTGTCTTTAAGACACATTGATGAGAACATCTTTATCTTATTCAATTAAAAAAATTGCTCGCGAGTTGGCATATGCCAATCGGAAAACGGTTACTCCTTTAAGTAACCCTGAAATGAATAAAACTATGAGAAAGAGTTAACATGCTACCAGTTTCTTTCTTCCTGACTGCAGAATATGATCACACAGATGGAGGGGGAAAAAAACACTTTACATATATATGGAAACATCGAATTCCATTGCAACGGAAGAGTGATATCTAAACCGCCAATCAACCAAAAAATTGCCATTCAATTCTCAAAAACAATAGACCATTATACAGTAGTTGGTCAAAACCACTAGTTGGTAAGACTTCCAATTGTAAACCCATTAGCTTTTTATATTAGTGTGTAATAAGACCATTCGCTATAAAGGCGTATACACTTGCTAAAATGAACTTTTGAAATTTAAAACAAGAGATCAGGCTGTAAAGGTAAAGGAAGTATAAAGGTGAAGAAAAAAAAGCCCAATATATCACATGAGACATGAGCGCAGTATACTGTATTCCCTTAATATCACCTTGACTTCACCAAATCATTCAGGTCCCATAATACTATGAAATATTTATACCACACACCGAAAAAAAAAACCCTTTAAAGTTTAAAGTAAGCATTGATTTCCATTGTGTGGTGATAAACAAGTCACAAAAATTTACAATACCATGACCTGGTGAAGTTTGGATTTCTAATAAAGCTGTTTCCTATTATAAACCTAATGTAATTTTGATTCATGACATTTTACCCACTACTTGGTTACATCATTCAAAACATAACAAAGATATAACATGTCACGTATAAAGACTGGCACCAAATTCGTATGAACAGGCAAGTCATTATACTTGGTCTACTTCAAACATTTCAATGCTTTGCTCATGAATTATCAAGTGTAAAACAAATGACGGTTATTAAATCATGCACTCAGACTTAAATGAAGAATAGTATTAAAATGGGTATACTTTACCGTCTATTTTTTACCCACTATATGAAGTATACTCATCTACACAACACTAGCCTGAATGTACATATTATATGTATAAAAAATCGATGATTATTCCGAAGGGGAATTCAACTAATCCTAGCTACTTTAGTAGCTGGTCAAACGTTTCTAATTACACCATACTTCCACTCTTGAACCAAGAAGTAATATTACCCGTATATAGCATTCGATATGTATGCTTTAAAAAGCTTCTGAGTAAGTGTTCAAGCCTAGAAAAAAAAAAAAAAAAAAAAAAAAAAAAAAAAAAAAAAGACCTCGTATCACATGAGTTATATACCTTCATTGAAGATGAATACTCAAAAATAGATTCCTTGGGTCTTTTTACTGCATAGTGATAACCCTGACTTCATTAACATTTTTCAGGATCATGACATAGATATTTCACACATCGAAAAAAATAAATATGCAAGGTGATCTTTGATTTACATTATGTGATGACAAACACGTCACAAGTTTTACTATAACATGGCTTGGTGGTGTTCAACTTTCCTGCTTTAGTTGTTTCTTATTAATATAAACCATAATAAGTATTTCAAACCGTCTTGGGTTACTTTGATTTAAAACTCAACTATTCTTACAAGAAGCCACTTTTTCCTTGGATAGGTAACGTATAAGAATCGTGATTCTTATCAATATGATTAACAAACATTTTCGTCCTTTGTCATATTTTTTTTTCTATCAGATATAGTCAGTCCATTTTCTGCTGTACTTTGTTTTGTTTTTCAAATCCGTAAATGAAAATCATAGTTTCCATATTTTGAGAGATCTCAGTATGTAGTTCTCTCTTCACATTTCGGTTGGGTCTTTTATATCTCTACAGTTCGCGAATTATAATATAATGAACAAATATACAAACTTAACTTTCGATATTAGATATTAGATCGTAACGTACAGGCATGAACAAGCAACAGTTTATAAAGAAACACGACTCATACATCCGCTATATCAACGGGCGCATTCACATCTATCTCGATCACGTCCAAAATGCGATGATCGCGCAAATAATCATAAACTGACGACTTGGCAAATTGGAATCACCACTCAATCCAAAATAAGGCAGTTTATGATAGTCCACTTCAGTTGACATCAAAATTCAAAGGTTTTCATTTCGATTCATCCACCCGTAGAAACTTTGAATCACTCACTCATTAACAACACGCCATGCAGACGAAGATCCCTTCTCCCTACACTCTAGATGCAGATTTACACCATTTAACTTGATTCTTGTAGACTTATTCTCATTTTTTCTCATCTGATACGCTCTTTGCTCGAGTAAGAATCGCTTCCTCTTCAATGGTGCAGGTAAGTCGGTCACGATACGGAAAGTGTGACGAACAGCAGCTTGACCTTCAGAGGTCACCGGACGAAATTGCGCTCGTTGGTATGCATTCAAGACGGAATCACGTTCTAACATGGCGCCAAACCTTACTATGATTGGATCATGACCACGTTGCTCACTTCCGGGTATGACACGTCGTGGAAGTCGATGTGCGTTCGCAATAAATATATACTGAGCCTCCTCCTGACAGAAACCCAACTTCTGAAATATGTTTCTCACTACTTCTATAACTCTTTCATCTTTCTTTTTCTCCACTCCATATATCAATAGATTCATTTTTCGATCATGTATTTCCATTGCCATTATCATTTGCTTCAATTCATTTTCGAGGTTTTCGTTCTTCTTCTGCATCTTAGGCAAAACATCGCTTTCAATCGCAGTAAGCCTTGCGCCAGAATCCGCGACTGCGGTTTGTAAATCAGACATATCTACTCGCATTTCAGAGATTTCACTGCGGATCACTGTCACATTAGCATTCAGAGTATCTAGCTTTTCGATGATTTTTTCTGTTGTTTTAACGAAGTCAGAATGACTCACCATATCAGTATCCCTCGTCGAGACGGGGGCGCCATCTTGTCCTTCGCTGAAGTGAACGAGCAATGTGTGGGATTTGTTGTGCACCCGGGCGTAATGAGAAGTGGGTCTGTTGTAGATGACGTCTCTCCCGTTTGAGTGCCCGACGTAGCACCAGTAGTGGCCTGTAGTGCAGATAGTGTAGTTTCCACTTGTGTAGTGTCAGAAGTAGTTGGGTTGTTGGTTTCCTTGTTTCTTAACAAATACGGATCCCTTTCTGGTCTGGTAGATTTACTCCTTTTGCTCATAATAATAGTGGTAATGGAGCAATGACAAAATAGTAAGATCCGGAAAAAAAAGGAAAATTAATCTGTCCCCATATTAGACCGCCATGCCTTCTCCATTGCGTGCGTGCGTCCCCTTTCTCCATTGCGTGCGTGCGTCCCCTTTCCATTGCGTGCGTGCGTCCCCTAAGAAAATTGGTGATGTTAACTATGTTGTAAAAACTCCAGATAGGCAGAAGAAAAGACGTGTATGTCATGTGAATATGCTGAAGCCGTACATTCGGAGAGGTGATGAAGAGAAAGCACAACCAGTGTTGAGTGCTGTAGAATCTAATCCAAAGAGTGAAGAAGAAGAAATGTGCAAGATTGAAAGAGAGGAAGCATGTGTGAAATTGAAAAATTCAGAGGTTCTAGCACATATTGATGACAAACTAACCCACTTGTCTGAGAAGGAGAGGAAGGATGTGAAAGAGTTGTTGAGTGAGTATCCGCAATTGTTTGCAGATGTCCCCTCTCGAACAGATGCTGTTGAGCATGATGTTGATGTGGGAGATACTACCCCAATCAAACAGGCACCATATCGGGCCAACCCAACAAAGATGAAAAGTCTTGAGAAAGAAATAGAGTATATGCTACAGAATGGCATTATTGAGCCAAGTAGTAGTGCATGGTCTTCTCCATGTATCCTGGTTCCAAAACCAGATAGATCATATCGTTTCTGTACCGACTACAGAAAAGTCAATGCGTGTACAAGAACAGATTCATTCCCCATTCCGCGCGTAGATGATTGTATTGACCGTATAGGCAAAGCAAAGTATGTGAGCAAATTCGATCTACTGAAAGGTTATTGGCAGATCCCCTTGACCAAGAGAGCGCAAGAGATTTCCGCATTTGCTACACCGCAAGGCCTATTTCATTACACCGTGATGCCTTTCGGCATGAAAAACGCGCCGGCTACATTCCAAAGACTCGTGAATAGTCTTGTTTCAAGTCTTGAAGGCTGTGAAGCTTATATTGATGACTTAGTTGTGTATAGTGAAGATTGGGATGTTCATGTACAGAGAATCAGAGAGTTGTTCAGAAGGTTGGCTGCTGCCAAAATGACAGTGAATCTGGCAAAGAGTGAGTTTGGAGGTGCTAGTGTTAGTTTCCTGGGTCATGTTGTTGGCTCTGGTCACGTTCGACCACTCTCGGCGAAGGTAGAAGCAATTCTGACTTTCCCGACTCCAAGCAACCGGAAGGAACTGATGCGGTTTCTGGGCATGGCAGGCTACTATAGACGGTTCTGCCATAACTTCTCTGATGTCGTGGCTCCGCTAACCAATCTACTACGCAAAGAAGTGAAGTTCGTCTGGTCCAGTGACTGTAAGAGTGCTTTCGACCAGGTGAAAGCTCTCTTATCTACCAATCCTGTGTTGATGGCTCCAGACTTCAACCAGCCGTTCAGCCTGATGGTGGATGCTAGTGATGTTGGTGCTGGTGCTGTGCTAACTCAGAAGGACGCAGAAGGAGTCGACAGACCTATATCCTTCTTTTCTAAGAAGTTTTCCCCTAGTCAGAAGAACTATTCGACTGTTGAGAAAGAGACTCTATCAATGATCCTAGCACTTGAACATTTCAGCGTGTATGTTCATGGATCGCAGTACCCAGTCAGAGTATTGACGGATCATAACCCACTGACATTTCTTAGTAAAATGAAACACAAAAACCAGAGATTGACACGTT
Organism: Heliocidaris erythrogramma; assembly: GCA_025617745.1. Taxonomy (NCBI): domain Eukaryota; kingdom Metazoa; phylum Echinodermata; class Echinoidea; order Camarodonta; family Echinometridae; genus Heliocidaris; species Heliocidaris erythrogramma. The sequence goes on from CM046860.1 coordinate 20,893,737, forward strand.
GGAGCTTGTTGCTGCAAGAGTATAACTTGAACATTGAGCACATTGCAGGAAAGAACAATGTTATTGCAGATGCTCTATCTCGCGTGTGAACTTGGACTTAATCTCTGTGAAATTACATGGAAAGTGGACTTACCTTATGTGAGATACTTCGTGAACATTTGAGCAGTTTATTGATATGAACTGGAATTCAATGTGGAGAAGAAAAAACAGAAATTTGAACTTGATAATCCGAGACTGATTGGACTCAGTGAAGCAATTTTCTTCTTGTGTTTGCTTTTTTTCGGAGTTTTTTAATATATTGCATATCTTTATGTATTTCTGAAAGTGAAATGATTAGTATTTTCTGTTGTGAAGAGTTTAACATGCATGACAACATTCTGGTGTTAAATTCCCTTTTCGATTTTACAAAAGAAACAAAAAACAAAAGAGAAAAGTTAGTTCTCGTTTTGGTTATAAAAATGCATGTGTGTCACTTTCAAAACAGGAAATAAGATTTGATTTTTGTCATGTTTCATTGAAAAAATGTTGTTTGTTGACAATTGTATTATTGGAACCAAAGAGAAAAGGTATTCTCTTGTATTTTGGTCCCTTGAAGATGAAAGATGAATGTCATTGTAATGAAAATGCATAACATTGCATAACAGTGAAAAATTTTACCACATCGTTATATTTTGAAGAGATGTTGTTTCATCTTTGAGACAGATATATTATTGCTGAAAGTTGTTTATTAATTTCATTGGAAGAAATCAAATTTACATCTTTGTGAAAGCTATTTTTGTTGACTTGCCAAGAAGCAATTACATGACAGAGATGACTCATTTCATGTATTATAACATGTCAGTGACTTTAACATGTTTTGTTGTTTGTTGAGAAACAATTTCTTAATTAATTAAATAGAAGAAATTGGATAAATGCAACTTCTGATTTATGCACACATTAAGTGATAAATGTAAAGGTGCAGGATATTGGAAGAATTTTTGTGTTGAAACTTATGAAAGTTATTCTTTTCATCTTACATATGAATGCCATAACCACTAGACAAACTTGAGTTCAGTATACAAGCTGTGATACCATCTGCATGTTGGTACTACCCAGATTTTCGTGAGTTAAATTGTTTTCTCAGAATTCTAACCTTATGTGAGGGTTCAGATAGTTTTCATATTTATCAGCATTTGATGATTGGTGTATTTTTGACAGTGTCAGAAACAAAATTGACATTGCAGCTAAAAGCAGCGCAGCATAGCCAATTGCATAAAATAATTCATGTTTTGTGATGATATATTTTGTTGGACAAAATTCATCCTTTGTCATTTTTGTGAGACACTGATGTACTCATTTGTGTATAGTATTTACATGTGTAGATGTTTAAGATGTTTGTTGCATCACAGAGAATTATGAGCAATTTACTGCAGTTGCATATCAAATTGATTGCTTGTTTATGTCTCCTTGCAAATGAATATGTTTTTATATTAGTTGTAAGCCAAGAAATTGTGTTTATGCTATGTTTTACAAGAACACAATTCATGCATTTATAATGAGCTTGTGCTATTTTTAGGTACAAATCGATCGAGACTAAGTGACTCGATACTAGTTTTTCGCAGTATTGAAGTATTACTGGATATGTATTATGAAAGAAGGCATTTTATTTTGCATGTACGATATCGATAGGGATGATTTAATTATGTACATACTTCTTTCGTTACACTCATAAGTATGTTTTTATGGAGGGGAGTGTGACGAGGGACGAGTTGATGTTGGACGAGTTGTAAATGGACGTCGAAGAGGAAGAATAGAGTTTTTCTAAACCTACGACCACGACTTCGCCTCGTTCTTTTGTACCTTGTTCATCGGCTGGATGATGGTACATGGTGATGATGGTGTGAGCAGGACCCGTAACAGTCCCAAAATCAAAGTTATTGTGAGGAATTAAACCGCGAAAATACGCAATGCAAATGGTCGATGCGCTGAATATCATGCTCGGCACCGGGCTGGGCCTGCCGGGTGCCTCCAGGTGCGCACGGTATAGGTTAGTGGAATATTTTCCCTTACTTTTCATGCGTCACAGATCATGTGATCACGATGTCGCTTCGATGGGTTTTATTAGGGGCGGGGCTTATGACTGTGTAAATCAGCAAAAATATACTTTTCAAATGATTATAAAATATGACTGAATGCATAAAAAATTGTGTGATGGATATTTTTTGGCTCCTGATGACATCTTCCTACGCAAAATGGGCAATTATTTTTTTATTTTAGTGACCCTTTAAACAATATGACCACCATTTTTCATCCTAAATACAAAAGATTTCGTTCACTATGCAAGACTATTACATTCTTTGACTTTGTATTTTAAAATAGACTGATAAATATGGGAACAACCAGATTCTGTTTCACTATAAGGTGCAAAGTTCAGGAAGTATACTGACCCACAATAAAAAGTACACACGACTTTATAATGGTATATGTATATCATATTTATATTGACAGACACAGAATGACAATGAACCAGGTTGGAAAGATTGACCTTTAATTGAAACATTTCACTAATTTCGGAAGACAATGCTGTCTCTTGTCAGCGCGCATTACAGCGCAGAACACAACAAGTTGAAAAATGAAAGTCACAGATCAATAGTGTGTGTAGCCACCATTTGTTTGCAGACAGGCATTGCATCTGCGACGCATACGCGCACCAGTCTTTGAATGAAATCTTGTGGAATCCTGTTCCATTCATCTTGCAAAGTCTGGATCAGTTTTGCACGAGTCCTGACCCTGCCAGCAATGCGCCTCCCAAGCTCATCCCACAGATGCTCAATGGGATTGAGGTCAGGGGACATCGCCGGCCACTCCATGGTGTTAATGTTCTCACCCCTCAGGAATGAAGTGGTTAGCCGTGCAGCATGAGGTCGGGCATTATCATGCTGAAAGATGCGCAGTCCTCGGCTGTTCTGCAGGAATGGCACCAGGTGTGGTCTCAGGATATCGTCCACATAGCGCTGTGCAGTGATGTTGCCATCCACAAACACCAGGGGTGATCTGTGACTTTCATTTTTCAACTTGTTGTGTTCTGCGCTGTAATGCGCGCTGACAAGAGACAGCATTGTCTTCCGAAATTAGTGAAATGTTTCAATAAAAGGTCAATCTTTCCAACCTGGTTCATTGTCATTCTGTGTCTGTCAATATAAATATGCTATACCATTATAAAGTCGTGGGTACTTTTTATTGTGGGTCAGTATATATGGCCTTTGGAATTACATGTGTACTCTTTTCAAAAAATGACCGAACAGCATTACATAGACCATAGTATTGGAGAAAGTTTGTATGTCAAACTGACGTTGAAAATCAAAATATGAAAGAAAAGATCCGTCTACTTCTAAAATGTCGTTCACAAAACGTAATCCCTTTACACTCCATGGCCTAAGATATATGACTTTATCATTCATTTATATTCGGGGGTTATTCCACAGAGGTTGACATGCAGTGTTATCTATTAAAAGTTCCACCAGGTCTGACCAAGCTAACAGCTTCAGAACCTCTTTCAAAAAAGATTTGGTGTCAAGTCTGCCATTTTTTGGTAGTACATAGATCTCATATACAAGTGAAAAGAATAATTTTGAGTCCAGAACGAATTTAACATAGGAAAAGAGTAATTTTCTACGTGAGAGTCACTTAAAAATCTTCTAATCCAATATGGCAGCTCGGCTAAAGCCGGGTAATAACGTGATACTTTGTATTAAGCGCAGCAATAGACATTTTATGAGGATACTTTTTAATAATTATATTGATCTTGTATATAATTCATGTATTTCGTTTTATTTGCATTGTAAATATATGTACATGTGTATTGTTAAATGGAAAATAAAGTCCCTCTGCAGAGGTACAGAGAGAAAAAGTTAAAATAGAACACATAATTTCCTAGAAAATCATAAATGGCTTTTCACAAATCAATTTGGCTTCCGAAAAGAACACTCAACACAACTTTCACTTTTGTAACTTACCAATAATATAACTGAGGCATTTGAAGACAACTCATTCGCTATCGGTGTATTCATTGATCTGTCAAAGGCCTTTGACACTATTAACCGCAACATTTTACCATGTAAAATTAATTATTATGGCATTCGTGGGACTGCACACGATCTTTTTCATATCCATTTCACCTGCCCTAAGCTTTGGAACGATTTACCCGCACCAATGAAAAATCATGTGTCTCTGTTAAGCTTCTCATGGAAACTTAAAAAGTGTATGATATCGGATTATAGTTCATGATGCCTTGCTTGATTATTATGCTCAATTACTATCATCCTAACCTGTTATAGTATCTGTTGTATGCCTGTGAAATTTTCGATATTTTACTTTCACCGTACTGTATATCTTGCCACTGTATTATCCATGCATGACATACAACTCCATTATTATTATTACAATGTTCAGTCCTCTTCCTTTCTCTCTACTCTAAGTTCCCTATCCTCTTCTCTTCCTCTCTTTGTCTCTCCCTTTCTTCTTTTCCTGTAATAAATTATATTGCATTTGTGTGTCCAGGCGTACCCACTACAAGCATCTGCTATTGCGCCCTCTTACTTGTAATTTTGCAGGTTCTTGAAAGTACTGATACTACTTTATATGCATGTAAATTGTACTTTTTTAACAGATGCTGAATGTTGGTCAAAATCAATGGAAGAAAAAAAATGTTAATTTGAATTGAATTGAATAAAAATATTAATCAATTTAACTCCGCCTTCAGAGTATAATTGACACATTTGTTCTCTACTTATCTTATTAGGTTTGTTACCCCATAATAGATAATAAATAATTTGAATTTGAATTTGAATTTGAATTTTAAATTGAATTTCAGTTTGGATTAGTACATAGTCAGCTTTTTCATATTGGGTAAAGGGTGAATACCTGTCAGGCTAATGTTTAAATTACACATAATGTATCCCTCATTTAAAATGTGCTAACATCAGTCTTTGAATTTACATGCTTTTAAAACCCTTTTGATTTTATTATTACACTTTTTAAGGACCTATTTTCTTAAAGCTTTAATTGATTTCTTATTTCGTGCTGCAAAGAAAAACAAGACGAATTCTTAATCTGACAAAATATTCGGGATCCTATCACACTTCCTCAAACAAACAAAAAATATGTTGTTTTTTTTATAATCTGGGTAAACAAAAATACCCCTCCAACAAAATGAATGGGAGAAAAGTGTTGTTTTTTTCGAGAAAATACATGAAGTCTGTGCGCTGTTTTGTAGAATTTCATATGAAGAACGTTATACGTATATTTAGCCTAATAATGAAACCTGATATATATCTATGCAATAATGTAATTGCTTGGTATTTTTTACATCGTAAATGTATTTTAGAAGAATAAGGTCGCTTCATTATGTTTGTAATGTAGATAGAATAATTCCGAGTAAGATGTTAATCTTGATATAAGATGGTAGACTGTGAAGTGCATCGTACAAAAATAATAAAATGAATTTTAAAAAAAAGATATGCTGAAGGCTTTTTTTATAACTTCATTTGCTAACTTTTTAGTAAAATATAGATCTACAGAATATGTGATGTCTAGTTCACCTGGGTTTTTTCTTCTACAGTGACAGGGAAAAGTGGATAAAGAAAAATCGATATGAGAGAAAAGAAGAGACAAGGGATGAAAAAAGGGAGTGGTGTGTGAGTGGGGGACGTGAAGATGATAATGTGGAGGTGTGTGTGTGTGTATGCTTGAGAGAGAGAGAGAGAGGGGGGGGGGGGAAGGCATCTCGCTACAGGGGGGGGGGGGGGGGGAGGTGGGGGAGGGAGAGGTGGCATCAATTAAAGTGGATATTTTACATGTCAATGTTGACAATATCCAGAAAAAATGCATGTTCCCTTTGTACTTAATATTGGGTAAGTTTTACCCAAATTTCTTTTAGAGTTTATCGTGTTTGGGCAAGGGTTGTCGTTAGGAAGTCGATTAGCGTTACCAAAATTTCCAGGAGCAATCGTCTGATCATGATTATTATATGGGATTTTTTTAGTCTTAGAACATTTAACTTTTCACAACTTAGCTCATCCTAAAACAATTAAATCAATCAATCACCTTTTCCCTCAAGATCTTAACCGAAGCCTAATTGACTATAGTAATAATTTGAAGGGAAATAAATTGAGTGAGATTCAACTGCGTGACATGGCATGACTGTCATATTCTAATTTGTAAACAAATATTTCGGCATATTACTCCCAGTGTTAAAGATCGTATGCTCGATCTGTAATGAAAAACACAAGTCAGAAAAAAATTGGAACCAGCGGGATTCGAACCTGTCATCTACTGCTTGCCGGGCAGCGACTTAACCACCAGGCTATTCTGGTTCACGGCCAAGTCACGACGAACTAGAATCAAATACCCAAGATCCTCTTCTTTCTGACTCATTAATATTCAAACGGTCCGCCGTGGACAATTTTTTCTGACTTGTGTTTTTCATTACAGATCGAGCATACGATCTTTAACACTGGGAGTAATATGCCGAAATATTTGTTTACAAATTAAAAATTCCTCCCCAGTCAAGCTTCTTCGTTTGTCATATTCTAGTAAATAAAATCAATTTCGCTATACTGGACTGTCGCCCCCTCCCCCATCCTGGTTGGATTGTCTGCTCAGTAATGAAAAAATACTAAACACCATAACCGTGGTTACCTGAGGGTATTTTGTATATCAACATGATAATTAAGAGGGTTTTTCAGTTTCAACTTTAGTTTCTTGTTTCATCTTTCACATTTTACAACGTTTCACAATATGAATAGTACAAACAATATAAGTGGTACAAACAAGAAATATGGTACAAACAATCTTGAATATAACAGAAGGTGAGTAGCTCATATCTATATGTTTGTGGTATAATTTAAATGACTGGACTGAAAGGAGATTAATATATGGAGGAGCCTAAGGAGAAAGCCACTCTTGTAAGTTATAAACTTATTTATATAAGACGGACCCAATAAACATTACTTTCTGCTACCTCCCGTGACTTTGGTCACAGCCATTTAACACACAGTACAACATCATACTAGTGTACTGGTAATACGATTATTAGCCAAGTTGCTATTTATAGTTGTAGAGTTCAATCAAATCATGTAGTTTAGGTTTCTACCAACGTTAAAACTTTGGTAGGCATAGTAAGGTTAGTAGAAGTCTAAACTTCATGAATATCCCAATCAGTTTCTGTATCATTCAAGCAAATAATCATTTAGACTGATTGAAATTAAATACACAATGTTTTGTATGGACAACAACAGCATGCACATAATGTGGATGGATGCATTACGAATATGGCCTTGAGTACTTCTTTCATCGAATATCAAACAATTGCCTGCTAATGCTTCAACGATTCCATACAAACTGCGTATGAATGTGACACCACTCTGGGTTTTCCCGGGCCGATAAAGTTCCCGCGTTTTCTGTTTACTTGCATTATTTGACCTGACAGTGTGTGCGTGGAAAACCCAGTAAGTTATGGTGTGTACATGTACACACACTAGTGCACAGTGATATTGCTGAAAAAATGCGCCTCCATCATTGTAACTTCTTTCACCTTGGTTCCGGTTGTCCATACGCAAATTCAATCAGGCACATTTGTTGTTTTTTCCCCGATAAGTGCTCCTTTTTACTTCTGATTAGTGCACTTTTTTATCCCAATAACTCTCCCTTTTTGTTTTTCATAAATGCCCTCCCAATTCCCTTTGAAGATTGTCCTTTTTCAGCTTTGTTAATTGTTTTATCACCTCCGATACGTGCCGCCTTTCTCTTATAACAAGTGCCCATTTTTATTTCTTTCGGCGGGGTACTAAAAAAATGTTGACACTGTGCCCCAGCCCCCGGTAGTGCCAACACTCTCAAAACATTTTCTGAATAGAAACCATGTCTTCAGTAATTTCTTTTCTTTGAGATTCGTTTGATATATGTTTTTGACCATTTTGTGATAACAGTTTAGAGCTAATATAATTTTCTCAAATGAAGGTAATTGATTTTGTAATTTGGCAAAATCCAAACAACTTTTTCTGATTTGTAACTATAACCTCTTCCCCAGTATCAAAATCACAAAACTATTCCCTTTACACTCCATGGCCTAAGATATATGACTTTATCATTCATTTATATTCGGGGGTTATTCCACAAAGGTTGACATGCGGTGTTATCTATAAAAAGTTCCACCAGGTCTGACCAAGCTAACGGCTTCAGAACCTCTTTCCAAATGAATGGATTTGGTGTCAAGTCTGCCATTGTTTGTAGTAAATAGATCTCATATTATGCAAGTGAAAAGAATAATTTTGAGTCAAGAACAAATAAAACATATGGAAAGTGTAATTTTTTACCTGAGAGTCACTTAAAAATCCAAGATGGCAGCACGACTAAAGCCGGGGTAATAATGTGATTCTTTGTATTAAGCGCAGTAGGGTATATTAGTATAGTAGCTGAGCTATATAGATGGACATATTATTATTATTATTATTATTATTATTATATCTTTAGATATTTGGCATGAATAACAATGCCCCCGGTTTAGACAAATGATCCCCCAAAATTGTTAAAGTTGCTATTGATCTAATACATGTAATATGTAAACATATGTGCCACATATTTAATTTCTCACTTAGTACCAGTAAATTTCCCGAAAAAGTGAAAATAGCAAGGGTTACCCCCATTTCAAAAGTGGAGTCAAAGAACAAGTTCACAATTACATACATATTTTTAGTACTCTTTGTTTTTCTCAGATTTCGGAACGTATAATTTACAATTGAACATATATAATATCCTAGAAAAGCATAAATGGCTTTTCACAAATCAATTTGGCTTCCGAAAAAAACACTCAACAAAACTTTCACTGTTGGAACTTACCAACAAAATAACTGAGGCATTTGAAGACAACTCATTCGCTATCGGTGTATTTATTGATCTGTCAAAGGCCTTTGACCCTATTAACTGTTACCAACTAAGCTTAATTATTATGGCATTCGTGGGACTGCACACGATCTTTTTCATATCCGTTTTACCTGCCCTAAGCTTTGGAATGATTTACCTGCACCCATAAGAAATTATGTGTCTCTGTTAAGCTTCTCATGGAAGCTAAAAAAGTGGATGATATATAGGATTATAGTTCATGATGCCTTCCTTGATTATTATGCTCAGCTACTATCATCCTAACTTGTTCCAGTATCTGTTTGTATGAATGCCTGTGAATATTTCCATATTTTACTTTCACCGTACATGTATATCTTGCCACTGTATTATCCATGCATGCCATACATCTCCATTTTTATCATTATTATGTTCAGTCCTCTTCCTTCCAAATTCCCCATCCTATTCTCTCCCTTTCTTTGTCTTTGTCTTTTTCTTCTTCTCCTGTTTTAAATTACATTGTATTTGTGTATCCAGGCGTATCCCCTACAAGCATCTGCTTATTTGGATTGCGCCTTCTTCCTTGTAATTTTGCAAGTTCTTGATAGTACTGATACTACTTTATATGCATGTAAATTGTACTATTTGAACAGATGTTCAATGTTGCCAAAATCAATGGAAGAATAAATGTTTATTTGAATTGAATTTAATAAAAATATTAATAATTTCGACTCCGCCTTCAGAATGTAATTGGCACAATTGTTCTTTACTTATCTTATTGTTTTTGTTACCCCATATAAACGATAAAATAAACCGGTTTATATCTATCAAAATTTGAGAATTTGGTTCTCGAAGTGATAGCAACAAATAATTTAGTTTTGGTACTAACATACTTTTAACTAAAGTTACCTCCCTAGGACAGGTTCTTTTTGACCATGACATAATTTCTTGTTTTATTTCTTTAATTTTTTTTCTTCACAATAATTATGATTGACCATTTCTAACAAGTTAACCGAAAAGTCTATTCCTTAGTATCTCGAGTAACCTTCGGATACTCAATTTTCCGATCCATATCACCGCCATTTTTGAAGTTTGTTTTCTTTAGGGATTAATGGGATTATTCCTGTTTTTTGTGACAGTGACAGTTCTCCTGTGAAGTAAGCACAGATCAAAGATTTGGTTATGAAAAATTTAAGATATTGGCAAAAGAATCTATAGAATTCAGCAGTGACATCATCTTGCCCTGGGGATTTGTTATTTTTCATACATTTGAGGAATATCTGAATGGTTTAAAATTGTGTCAAGATTTATCTCTTCAGTTTCTTTAGTCTCATACAGGTTTGAATAAAATTTAAATATTTCTTTTAATATAACATCTCCATTCTCTGCTGACAATTGACGTATTTCTTTATTTACTTTATTCTGTTTTTCTAAGTTTAACAAGAAATTTTGATGGCTTTTCTCAAAGCTCCATCCACTTGATTCTTGATCTCATAGCGATTCCATCATTTGCTTTTAAGCGAACACTGTAAAAACTAAAGTGTTAAATCACCATTTAAAAGGGCCGAGGAGTGACCACTTTTTCAAAAAGGCAGATTAACAATTTTAACATGCTGGATCCAACACTGTAAAGGTTGTATCTAGCAGGTTTAAGAGGTTGATCTGCCATTTTGAAAAGGTGGTCACTCCTCGGCCCTTTTAAATGGTGATTTAACATTTTAGTTTTTAGAGTGAAGAGTGTCAAGTTGTTACTTTCTGTTATTTAATGTTATTAATACATCAGCCTTATCATTCGATATCACTAAGTTTTGTTCCAGTTCTTCGATATTTCTTTCTAGTTCGTTTTCACGATTAACATTTGTTTCTTGATGAAAAATCCATATGATATAGATTGTCCACGTAATACCACCATCACGGTTTCAAAAAATAACTGGTCATTGATAGAAAATTCACATTCCCCAACTATATTATCATTTTGATCAAACTCCACGTTATCTTTTGCGTAGAATGTAATTGTTCTTTATCGTTATGATAATTTTGGAAACAAAAAGTTCATCTTTTAATAGAGAACAGAGGCGGGGGACGACGGTCTCGGACAATGGAAGTGGGGGGCACCCTTTGACCACCAAACAAGACATGCCCCCACACTTCCATTGTCCGAGCCCGTCGTTCAGCCGCCTCTGATAGAGAATTTAAACTCAAAATAAGACGAATGAATGAATAGTCTGTTCGGTAACCAGATAGAAAATCGGATTTATAAACTAAAAAAAAGCAATTCTGATAATATAAAAAAGAAGTCTAATCTACCTTGTTTCACAGGATTCATTATTCATATTGTAAACCTGCTGTCTCGCTTTAGGCTTATTTACATGTAAATAATTATGAGTATCAAGGGTCTGGTCCTAATCTAAATTCGTGTCCCTGCAGATAATAACATGTGGACTTTCCAATTCCATTATTAAAAGTTGGATCATCAGTGTTTGGTCCATATCAAGACGCAGGAGTAACATCGTTCAGTTCAGTTTAGTTTATTTCCATTTCCAGCAATAATACAAATCAATACAAATTAATATTCAGTAAATAATACAATTATAATATCCATGTACAATTCAAAAGAATAAAATCTTGTGTGACTATAAAATCAAAGACATTGAATAAGGCATTGAAGGCATTTCACTGAACAAAGTAAACATTGGAGATGGAGGAGTCCACTTGAAAAGCAAGGACCCCCGACATTATTTGTAATGCATGTATACAAATAACAAGGAAAAAATATTGTTCCCTGTCCTGTTCCATGCCCTACCACGCATAATTTGAAATCAAACAATAGGGATAATAATATTATTATTTATGATACCGGGATGTGTATTCTGAAATTCTTCCCCAGTCCTTAGATTCGGGTGTATGCAGAGGCGTATGAGACCTGGGATGGGGGTTGCAGCCCCCTCCCGAGAATATCAAAATTACCTTGCATTCGGGCACCCGCCTCCTCATTTACGGGCAGTGGAATGATCTCGTTGTACTTTTTATATCTTTTATGAATTAGCAGATTTTGATGACGAAATTACATTTCACGGTTCTAATGTGTCTATATCTTTGGATTGCTCGCTTTGCTCGTTTTAGGGCAAGATACGCCAGTCCCATACATTTTTTTGTATGTATGTGTAATACTCAGTGGCCCGCGACGTAATTTTGAGAATATTTCTGGCCTGTACCTGACAAAATAATTAAGCACCCAGGTCATAGACAAATGATTCTTCGGCATATAATTATTTTAATTTCTTTCTCCAGCTCTCTTTTTGTGTTGATTTAGTGTACAAAAAATGGGAGGTACATGACCATGACTATGAATTCCATAGGACATCTATCTTTATTATTTCTTTTCCTATATACGACTAACTTTGCCTATAGAAAATTCATAACGGGGCATCGAATGTTATCTTTCAGCTCAAGCTAGTTAATATTTGGTATACTTTTCGCAGGTACAGAATTATTGATTTCATCTATATATACCGGCCGGGTTCTTCTTACTGCGCACACTTGCATACCCATTATTAAGCATTGTGTTAAATGTGCGTATACATTGTCTTAACTGCGCGCAATACACTCCCGGTAACACAACCAGCCAGGATGCGCAGCTGAGGTGCACACATAACTGACGTTTTTTTTTAGGCGGAAAGTTATAGTTCGACGCCCTGACAGCTTTTCAGTTATTTTGACGTAATACTGCACTGTTTGTAACAGGGATAGGTGCAAGGAGGAGGAGTTTCCCCCTTTCCGCGCGAACGTTTTAGCAAATTTGAGAGAAAGATAACAGCTTGTCGCAAATAATTTTTTTAGGAAAGTTATACTTCGACGCCACCCTGCTTTTAATTATTTGGACGCAACATTTCACATGCGAGGGAGCGAAGCTAGTGGCGTATCTAGGGATTATGGCGCCGGTGGCAAACAATGAAGTTAACCCCCCCCCCCCCCCCCCCCAAATTTTTTTTTTTTCAATTTCTAACCCTAAAAAACGCATTTTATTGTGCATTTTACACAGGAAATTGTGCATTTGACTATCGCAGTTGAGCGGGAGCAGAACGAAAACCCTATAGGCTTGAGAAAGAGTCGAGAAATTCAGCAAGGCGACCTGAAGTTGAGATTTCTTTCAAAAGTTGAACCTTTGCAAATGCTGCTTTATACACTTTATCCTATATTGGGAGCGCAATATTTAGCCATATGAAACTTACAAAAAGTACATCTTTATTTGTTTTCAAACTTTTTGAAACCTTTAAGCTATTAAAGAAGTATATATATACTGGGTGAGAGAAATAACGAGATCCTGAAAGAAAATAATTATGCGAGGGAGCAAAGCGACCGAGCTTTGGAAAATTTTCGCATTTCAAACCTTCAAAAACTAGATTTCTAGTGCATTACCCTGCGGATTTGGGGGCGCGTGATCCGTAAAATTTATGATTTTTCCCCCTATTTTTCTTTCTGTCCTTTGCGTTTTTTCGCCCCCTGCAAGTGCTGCCCGGGGCACGTGCCCCTCTGCTCCCCTAGATACACGACTGAGAGCATCCCAAAATGGTTTTTAATGAAAACAAATAATGCACGGATCTACGCCAATGGACAGAACTCCTTAATCAATTGAGAATAACAATGCGAGCGAACGATTTTCTTCGATATTTTCGCATTGAAATAATGGCATTTCTTATTTCCTCACTTCTAATCATTAAAGAATTTGATGGTATTTCAAGATCAAACATCATGAGTTTGGGTAATTATTAGTTTTAAGTAAATGTATCATAATTCTTATCTTATCGACACCCATGGTAACAGGGGTGGGTGCAGGGAGAGGAGAGTTATTTCCCCCCTTCGCGCGCGAAGCGCGAAAATTGTGACGTTTTAGCAAATTTTGAGAGCCAGATAACGGCTTGTACCCCCTTTTTAGGCCCTTTTCTCTCACTTCCCCCGCTTTTTCGCTCTCGCTTTATTTTAGTGGCTGAATAGGGGGGGGGGGGCATGGCCCCCTAGTGCCCCCCTGACTACGCCAGTGTTCATATACCTGTAACTCGTTCATGTTTCTTGCATTTAGTCTACGACTTTATTACAAAACAAATAAAACAGTAGAAACTAATACTAAGTAATCTTCATGAATAACCATACACAAGTATACACGTGTTCTGTGCAGACAGGGCGTCTGCTTTAAATAACAAATGAATGGCTACAAGTTCACAACTGCAGCATTTGCAATGTTGCAGTCTTGTCTTGAACAGTTTTCTGCAATATAAAACATACATGTAGTACAAAAAAGCTGTAATCACTAATATATAGCAAAACATTCTCCCAATTTACAACAAACAAGATACTGATATAGGTACATATGTACTTGGACTCCACCGTTGGTGGAAACATGAACACTTAAGTCTAATAATCACATGTTCACTTTACATACTCTAATTCTGTTGTATTCATTTTTTTTTTTGAGCAGTAGTATTTTATATTCAAACACTTTCACATTCAGGCGCTTCATTTACATGCTAATTGCATAATGAATATATACCAGAAACTTAGTTATTGCAGTATGAAAATTTATGGCAGTGAAAGTGAATGTATTTTACAATCCTATGTTTACTCCTCTTTTTCACAATTTCATTTCTCCCCTTAGTACTAAACTAACCAGGCACTGGAAACATGCTCTATATTTCTTTCATGGATAACAGAAATATCTTCAGGTCCAGATTTTACACAGAAATGCAGCATTGCATTGCACTATTAATAATTATTAATTAGTATTAAAAATAAATCATAGCAGCATGAACATGGTAGACAATAAATATATGTAATGTACACACACACATATATATATAATATAAATTTATATGGTAGGGTCAAAATGCTTAAAGCTTTATCTTTTAGGCACTTACACATACATGTATACACACACATTCACAAAATCATCAAATGGCAAAATACAATAATATGCCCTGTGTGCAACACCAAATTATTGAGTATTTCAGATAACAATTAAAGTTATTCAGATACACTGTTTTTTCAATCACCACATACTCTCTCTCGTCATATTTCCATCATTTGCATGGAATGTCAGCTTCACTTACTGCAACGTAATAGCCAAACCACAGTTTGTAAAATGGTTGTAAAGTAGTATGTATTTCAAATAAATATGTGGAATTATTTTGAAATGAGAGACACAAAAGATTAAGGGGAGGTACACTTTTACTACACAGAGACATTTGGAGACAAATATAATAGTCCTTATGAACTAAAATCCAATTGCTCCTTGAAAAAAATACCTGTACAACAATACCTATTAGTTTGTCCGGGAGTTTGTCATCTTTACTATTCAATGAAACATTTGGGCAGAAGAAAGCATGGGCTTATTGCTTTTGCTTTTCGTTCCCATTGTTTGGTTGGTTTCTTTCATGCCAGGATGGCTAGCATTTATCATTGCACTACTGAACAAAAAAAATGCAAAGAAAAAATTAGTGAGTCATCTGAAACATCAACCAACACACACGATTCACTTAATAAGTTTTAAAATCCACACATCCGCGCCATGATATTCCGGCATGATATGTACCTTACTGAAAGGTAGTGATCGGCCGTCCACGCGTCCACGACCTAGCGCCGGCCCTGGCCTAGCCTAGCGCCTGGCCATGCCGACACAGTAATGCATGTTCATCAGTCTGTATATGTTAGCGTATTGTATAGCTAGACATGCAATACACGCGGAACCGCAAGTAGCCATGCCATTTGCCGGCATCGAGTCGTACGCCTACGCAGGCCTGCGTAATGTATCCATGATGATCGCCATATCCAAATTTTTTTTTTTTTTTAACACTAGTTCTTAACGTAAGAAATATTATATATACTTGGAAATTTGACGATAGGTAATTTCGGTTTTGAATGATTTATTCATTTTTTTCATAACAAAAGTCCCAAAAGTGTGTGTGTGTGTGTGGGGGGGGGGGGGGGGCATTTGATATTGTGTCACCCACCTTCAAATTGGTGGGGGCGCGTGCCCACCCCCCCCCCCCCCCCTGGATTGACGACCATGTATGAGATACATGTAAAGGGTCTGGATTAAAATTAAGGAAACAAAATATTCATAAAATCCGAAACAGTAATTTAACTAGGTACTCGTAGTCTAATCATGTTTATCGCCAAGGTTTTAGGCACTACCACTGTACAGCAAATAGTTTCAATTATATAGCTAATAACATTCAACTGACAACTTTCTTAAATATGTTTTGTTTTGTTTTTGTAAATGCAGAGGAAAATGGACTGAGAACCAAAAACATCCCGGTCCACAGGACGCGGCTAGACTTCTTTAGTACAACTTCAGATCAACTTGATGTCAACCCTGCAGCATCAACATGTAAGCTTCAGACAACTGTGACTGAATGTGCATATTTCTTTATTGCTTTCTTGAATTGAGGACTACCTGTCGTTAAATATATAAATGACAGTAAGATCTGTTTATACAAGACTAGAAAAAAATAACAAATTACGATCTTTCGATCATGCCAATAGTCAACTTCTTTGCCTCATAACCTCAAAGAAAAGAAAGACTTTCATTTCTTTATTGCTTTCCTGAATTGAGGACTACCTGTCGTTAAATATATAAATGACAGTAAGATCTGTTTATACAAGACTAGAAAAAAAAAACAAATTACGATCTTTCGATCATGCTAATAGTGAACTTCTTTGCCTCATAACCTCAAAGAAAAGAAAGACTATCATTTTCATATTGGCAAACAAATTTATGAAAGAAATTCCAACTGGGCGTTGTGGCGTGCGCCTGTAATCCAGCTACCAGTGGAAGTTATAAACTGATTCAGCGGACCCAGGTTCGAGACTGAGTCACGTCTTTCGGATGGTGACGTTACAGGTCGGTCCCGACGTAAATAATCATATCTGATTAATACACGTCTGTAAAAACCCAATTACACACAAAGAAATTCCATTGTGAATAGTTACATTATACTTAAAATAATAATTATTATGATAATTTCACGATTCAATCCTAATTACAATTTCTACAAAAATGTTATTCTATTTATTTATGTCTTGAAATATTCTGCCTTAAAGTAGATATTCAAAGAAAATCACAAATATGGCAATTAATGTATCACTAGAAACTGGGAAGCTTACAGATGGCAATCGTATAAGTTTTATGTCAACTGCGTATCTGATGATTATAAAAACAACACAAATAAAAGCTCTTCTCAGCATCTGGAATATCCGAGGATTCGCCAGAAATATAGCGATGTTTTGATGTCGTCACACTCGGGATCGATCCTGCTTAAGCAGACGACGTCCTATAATGAATGAACGTAATTGCAATGCAATTATTTATCAAATTATAAAGAGTTTGGTGTATTTAAACATGACCTTATTTCACACCATTATAAAGGGAAAGTGAAACTGATTCTGATAGCTAAAACCGTTTGATTGTAAATACACAGGAGAAGGGTCAATGATCAATGAAATAAACCCCACTTTCAAATTGAAAAGCCCTCCGAATAATAGCAGGATGGTATTCGTTCCCTCTTGAAACGCCGAACATGCCCCGGTGCAAGCAGCTGAAAATACAATGGCGTCTTATTTTGTTTACAAGTGACTGATTCCTTTATTTTTTTAACGCTGCATTTTTCATCAAAATAATACCATACACGAAGTTAAGAGTGAGGCAACAGACTAACATTAAGACTGACGCTATAGTGAAGGAAGAGAAATAAGTGAAGAGGAGATGACAAAATAGGCTCTGAAAAATGTGTAAGATGTTATGGGACATCGTCTGCTTAGACAGGACTGGTCCATGGTGTGTCGTCACATATCTCAGCAGCGTTCGAGGAGCTCTTCAGCTGCTATATCGGGGGCTGTATTTTACCGTTTTATAATTGATAATAATCATTACTTCAAATGTTTCCAAGCGTTGAATTTGGATAACCTTGTTTAATTTATGCCATCTATGCAATAATAAGTATTAAGCCAATATTTAAAATCATTAAAGTTCTACTTTAAAACAAAAATTAAAACTAGAAATTTAATTCGTCATGAGGACGAATTAGGTGGTCTGTCTTTCAATTTGTATGATCATGATTGTAACCAGGATGATCATAATAATGGGGAAATACTAAACTGAAGATAGGAAGTCAAGAATGCCACAAATGGAGATGCTTCTTCAGGACAGGAATGTAGCAAAATGTGTGAAACGGTCATTGTAAAATGATTATGGTGATGATGATAATGGTGATGATTATGATGATGAAGATGATATGATAATTTAAGATAATTGACTAAGCCAATTTTGAGAAATTGTGATATCAAACAGGACTATTTGATATTGCAGGATACTTGGGAGATAAACCCCATAGCTCTAATACACGACAGGGAATCAAAATTTCCATAGGGTTGTACACAAACTACTGCACACTACTTTCTAATAGACATAACATGCAAAATAAGGCATTTTATTACATGGTTTGTGATTGTTTATGTTATAATAGTCGAAGAGGATGGTAAAATGAAAGGCAAAAAGAAGCAAAAAAAAAATATTTATGGACCCACCGGGGATCGAACCTGGGTCAACGGAATGGGAGGCAAGTGCTTTGACCAATATACCAAAATATTTCCCATAGAGATAACACGTAAGCGAAAAACGAGATCCTCAAATCCCATTTTGTAGTAGAAAATTGGGCATGATCCCGACATCTGATCAAAAATTGGAGACCACATTTATAAAAGCTTATAGTCTCAGCTACAACATATTAAAATCTGGAAGGAAATAGACCAAAAATAACTGAGATACTGCTCAGAGAACAATGTCATGTAGATTCATGATTCGAAAAAAAGTCATCTTCCATAGACATAACACGCAAATAGGGAAAATTCTGACATGGCATCTTTGATTGAAAATTTCACTGTGATGACGCCATCAAAATGAAAAATGGTGTTGTAGAGAATTGTCTCAGCTATAACATATCAAAATTTGGAAGAAAATCGACCACCTATTACTGAAATATTATCAAAAGAATACAAAAATGATGACGTCATTTTTTCAAAAATCATTTTTTTTAGTTCATATGCAAATATGATGACGTGGAACATGCGATCGGCAAAAATTCTACATGAATTCAAATCTACAACTCACAGGCTTTCAGAATATGTAAAGAAATTGGGGGATTTCCGTGCGAATTCTAGATGGGCATGTTTTTACCACTTTTTATATTAGAAAGCCCATTGACGTGCGCTCGAATTTGAAAGTTTGACGCGCGCGTACGACATTATGGAAGGTCGAGAATGACTGTAAATAGTTGGAAATTGTCAAGAATAGTGAATGAATGAATGAATGAATGAATGAATTAATTAATTTATTTCATAATACTGCAGAAATCTGCCATGAACATTACAATTGGTGAGCATACATTGGTGAGCAATGTACATGTACATACAGTCAAAAGTGGAAAATTTACATTAGTCAATAGAAAAAAAGCAGTATCATGGGAGAACCTAAGGAAAAGCACAGCTTGTTAAAACTAGGTTCCCCAATAACAGAGAGAATTAAGAAATACATTTATGCAATTATGTATACATATAGTAGTAAAGAGACGAGACAAGACGTGTGTAAAAGGGGAAAAAACAACAACAATACACACACAAACATCGCTAAAACATCAAAATAAAATAAGCATACTATGAACTAGTATACTAGCAGTTAATGTCAGCCTATTGGGTTTATATAGTAGTAGAAAAACCAGATCTATACACATAATACATGTATGTGTATGAAGTATGATTAAAAAGATGTCTTGAAGGATAATCTTCTATGTTCTGTTTAGACACAGGCAGAAAACCAAATACTGTACAGTTGTTATGGACTTATACACTGTAAGAGCTAATTTGATAATGTTTAAGATTTCTTCTAAAAGATTTAAGAGAGGTAGCTTGCTTTAGATTTGAATCAAGATGATTCCAATAGAAGGGCCCAGTGTAGATTAATGTTTTCTGGGCAAACTGAGTACGAAGAAGTGGTAAATGAAAGAAAGATGATTGTCGTGTAGAATGCCTATGTATTCCAACATTCGTTTTAAACATTGATTGTAAAACCTGAGGCAATTCGTGAATTCGTGCTTGATACATTAAACTGCCTAACTGGTAATAAAACAAATCGTTTAGTCTTAACGCTTTATTTTCAAAGAATAATATTTTAGACGGAGCTAGTCTAGGCTTTTTCAAAATTATTCTCATCACCCGTTTTTGTATAACTGAGAGTCTATCCAACTGAGACTTAGTACAGTTGCCCCAAGCTAGAATGCCATAATTTATGTAGGGTAGAACCAAGGTGGAATACAACAAGAGTAATACATGAGAGGGAAACAAATATTTCAATTTGTTTATAATACCAACATTTCTAGAGAGTAATTTGTTTAGATACACAGTTTGTGGTTTCCAAGATAACTTATTATCAATAAGTAAACCAAGAAACTTTAACTCCTCGACCACTTTAATTGTGGTGTTTTTAAGTAATACATTACCATCCAGAGATGTGATTGAGTTACTAAATAACATACAACGAGTTTTCTCCAAATTGAGAGATAGTCTATTGGCACATACCCAATCATGCACAACACTGAGCTCCTTATTAGTTCGTTCCAGAAGTAACTTGGGATCTTTGTTAGAAAGAAATACATTCGAATCATCAGCAAATAGTATGAATGATAACACACTGGAAGCATTATGAAAGTCATTAATATATAAAATAAACAACAACGGGCCAAGGAGAGATCCCTGAGGTACCCCGCATTGAAGTCCTTTAGTTACTGATTCACATCCGTTGATAATTACATATTGCTTCCTATTATGAAGATAACTTCTGAACCAGTCAAGCGCTTTGCCTCTTATACCATAATGGCATAACTTATATAGCAAAATATTATGGTCAACCATATCGAAAGCCTTTGAAAAGTCCAGAAAAAGTCCAATAGTCCGGACCCCATCATCATCCGTTTCGTAACGATGGTTGATCGAGACCGCCTCCTCAACGCTTTTGAACGTCGACCTCATCGATCTCAGGCCGACCGTATCAACGACCAACGACTCAATGTAACCGATGGGGCTACCACCACCACCTCTACCACCTCTACCACTTCCACTTCCACGGCCAACCCTTTCACCGCGACTACAACCACCACCGATTACACTTTCGCCGCCGCAGCCGCACCGACTCCCACTCAAACCCCCCAGCAAAGGCCTGGTGCTGGCACCGCTCCAGCACCTCAGGGAGCATCCCGACTTTTCGATTCCGCGTTTTCCCGCGTCACCATTCGAACGGACCTCCCGCCAATCCTGAAGAGAGAGAGGGGCCGTCTGGCTACAGTGGCATACAATCTTCGACATCAACAGAATGTCTCAACCAGAATAAGACTTGTTGGAGCCAGGTTATATCTACAAACTCGAAAAATCGCCAGAAATGGAGCCCAGCAAGTGCCATGGTCCAATTGGATAGAATCATCATAGCAAATCTTCTGCTGAGATCAATTGCAAGTATAGCCAACGAATAATGATTTGACAATTATCTGCCTTTAGCATGTCACATTATATAATACATGTGGTAACGCCGTAATTCTAATCAAAGTATACTTTACATTATACAAATCCATCTCAATATAATTGTAGCTCATGGTTAGAGAAGTTAGTTGTGGGGCTATGTGTTCATACTATGTTCATAACTTCTTTTTCTTTTCTTTTTGGATGGTTACGAATAACAAATTTTTTCTGCTATAAATTTTGCAAATACAGTTAGATCTCAAGATATACCGCTGCATGCTTTGTATGGTCAGATCTATAAAAATGTCTTTTTAAATTTGTTCTTCTTTACTATAATGTCTTAAAAGTAAGAAGGGCGTCATTTCAAATAACCTTTTTGGATTTGCAGAACGTTTTGCATGATGTACAGATATCTATGTTTTTATGATCTGCTATAAATTTTGCAAATATACTTAGATCTCAAGATATACTACTGCATGCTTTGTATGGTCAGCTCTATAAAAATGTCTTTTTAAATTTGTTCTTCTTTACTATAATGTCTCAAAGTAAGAAGGGCGTCATTTCAAATAACCTTTTTGGATTTGCAGAACGTTTTGCATGATGTACAGACATCTATGTTTTTATGATCTGCTATAAATTTTGCAAATATAGTTAGATCTCAAGATATACCACTGCATGCTTTGTATGGTCAGCTCTATAAAAATGTCTTTAAATTTGTTCTTCTTTACTATAATGTCTCAAAGTAAGAAGGGCGTCATTTCAAATAACCTTTTTGGATTTGCAGAACGTTTTGCATGATGTACAGACATCTATGTTTTTATGATCTGCTATAAATTTTGCAAATATAGTTAGATCTCAAGATATACCACTGCATGCTTTGTATGGTCAGCTCTATAAAAATGTCTTTAAATTTGTTCTTCTTTACTATAATGTCTCAAAGTAAGAAGGGCGTCATTTCAAATAACCTTTTTGGATTTGCAGAACGTTTTGCATGATGTACAGATATCTATGTTTTTATGATCTGCTATAAATTTTGCAAATATACTTAGATCTCAAGATATACCACTGCATGCTTTGTATGGTCAGCTCTATAAAAATGTCTTTTTAAATTTGTTCTTCTTTACTATAATGTCTCAAAGTAAGAAGGGCGTCATTTCAAATAACCTTTTTGGATTTGCAGAACGTTTTGCATGATGTACAGACATCTATGTTTTGCTATGATCTGCTCTATAAAAATGTCTTTTTAAATTTGTTCTTCTTTACTATAATGTCTCAAAGTAAGAAGGGCGTCATTTCAAATAACCTTTTTGGATTTGCAGAACGTTTTGCATGATGTACAGACATCTATGTTTTGCTATGATCTGCTATAAATTTTGCAAATATAGTTAGATCTCAAGATATACCACTGCATGCTTTGTATGGTCAGCTCTATAAAAATGTCTTTAAATTTGTTCTTCTTTACTATAATGTCTCAAAGTAAGAAGGGCGTCATTTCAAATAACCTTTTTGGATTTGCAGAACGTTCTGCATGATGTACAGACATCTATGTTTTTATGATCTGCTATAAAATTTTACAAATATAGTTAGATCTCAAGATATACCGCTGCATGCTTTGTATGGTCAGCTCTATAAAAATGTCTTTAAATTTGTTCTTCTTTACTATAATGTCTCAAAAGTAAGAAGGGCGTCATTTCAAATAACCTTTTTGGATTTGCAGAACGTTTTGCATGATGTACAGACATCTATGTTTTTATGATCTGCTATAAATTTTGCAAAGATAGTTAGATCTCAAGATATACTACTGCATGCTTTGTATGGTCAGTTCTATAAAAATGTCTTTAAATTTGTTCTTCTTTACTATAATGTCTCAAAGTAAGAAGGGCGTCATTTCTAATAACCTTTTTGGATTTGCAGAACGTTTTGCATGATGTACAGACATCTATGTTTTGCTATGATTTGCTATAAATCTTGCAAATATAGTTAGATCTCAAGATATACCACTGCATGCTTTGTATGGTCAGCTCTATAATAATGTCTTTTTAAATTTGTTCTTCTTTACTATAATGTCTCAAAGTAAGAAGGGCGTAATTTCAAATAACCTTTTTGGATTTGCAGAACGTTTTGCATGATGTACAGACATCTATGTTATGCTATGATCTGCTATAAATTTTGCAAATATAGTTAGATCTCAAGGTATACCGCTACATACTTGTATGGTCAGCTCTATAAAAATGTCTTTTTAAATTTGTTTTTCTTTACCATAATGTCTCAAACTAAGAAGGGCGTCATTTTAAATAGCTTTGTGGATTTGAAGAACGTATTGCATGCTTTATACGGATAACTATGTTGGGCTGAACCGTTTTTTCAGACATTGAATCGTTCATGCTTTTATCTGTATCCTCTATTTCATCTCAAATACCTTGGCTTCGTAGCTCAATAAGCCTCATAAGCACTCGATGGTTAAACAGATTAATCGTACTGTTATGTGTTTATACTATGTTCATAAATATAGTTTTCTCTTTGCATGATTACGGAAGCAAATTTTGTATACTATAAATTTTGCAAATACATGTACATCTGGATTTCAAGATGACCGTTGCATGCTTTATATGGACAGTTTTAATAATGAATCGTCTCTATATATTTGCTTTTCTGTGCTACAATAATTATCGTCTGTTTGACAGCCAGAAGGGCATTAACTCCAATAATTTAACACAGAGTTAATGCCCTGCTGGCTCTCAACAGACGATTTCTTAATACTTATTTATATGTGAATTCTATACGAACATCTATGATTTGTTGACCTGAACTACTTTGTTACTTCATGATATAGACAATGAATCGTTCATGCTTTTGTCTGTAACATCTGTTTTTTGGCAACCTGCTATTTTTGTACTTGGAGGTACTAGTATCCCTATCCATTTGTTCTTTCTTTATAATAGCACAATGCAACAAAAAACGCCCATTATTTGTCAAAACTTAAACCCTTCTTACGCTTGGTCATGCAGCATAAAAGCATTTTTGTCATTTAAGCCTGACCCCAGATAACCGAGACTGCCTTAAAAGCCTATGTCCTAGGCTATTTTGTTATTTCCAGCTGGCTCGATATATCCTGCAAAAAACCTTTTGCATGCCCTCAGTCACTAATTGGCCACTAATTGGCCAATTGTACTTAACTTGCCTATTTTATTTCTCTTTTTTCATCTCAAATACCTTGGCCTCACAAGTACTCAATGGTTAAACAGGTTAGTCGTGGTGTTATCTGGTTATTCTTTGTTCATAACTTCTATACTCGTACATAGCAATTTAAATGCATGCTCCGTTTCTGTTGTACACTTGTATTCTGTGTTGTTACTTGATAGTACCAAATTCCTTTCCCTCTTCAACCCTTTTGAATACCCTCTTGAATACCCTTAATGCTTTATGTGCACAAATACGCTTATCGGTGTTTGCTTGTTTATTGTCAGTATTCCATTATTGTACTTGAATACCCTTTATGTTCTATATGCACACATACATTTTATGATGCTTACTTATTTTATTGTCAGCAACAATCCATATATTTTGGAACTATTGTTAAATAGCTCATTTGCCATATAAGGTCAAGCACGAATACAGAACCCCAACCCACTTTTCCAGATTAACCAAGAAAGCACCTTTCTTACTGAATCATGCCCCCTACAAGTTAAATACGCAACATTCACAATTAAAGCTGCTTCTGCTACCAATGATACAAACGGTCATCAACCCATCGGTTGTCTTTTTGTTCGATGGCCCGTGGTCTTGATGGTTAGTTAGTGTTAACATTTTTTGGTGTAAATCTGTATTATTGCTTGGCGAACAACGCATGACCTCAACGCTTCCACGCTCATTGATTATGTTATTATCACTGTTTTTGTCTTTGATTATTTACATTTGCCCATTCAAATATCTGGTGCCTATCATCAAACCACTTCCTCAAGCAAATGTATAAACACAATGAACACAATGTGTATTTTAAACTCTTATTACTATTTCTAGATACTCACTGTTAGATGCATGGCCTTGTCCTGAGACTAGTTTTATACAGTCGTTGCCTTTGTTTTTGTTTTTTGTTTTGTTTTTTGTTTTTGTTTTTTTTAAGTGATGTTCTCTTGTCTCTTAAATATCTGTTCTCTAAATGGTGTATCCATGTACGTTGTAACAGTATCCCTCCCTACCAGACCCTACCCCTACCCCCTTCCCCTCAGGTGGCCTAAGATCAATATCTTTACGGGGATGATAATCTTACAAAATGGTAAATAACGGTAATAATGATAACATACCCGGCAATAACTTAACCAATGATGAATTCTTAGATGCCTTCCAAACGTTATTAGACTCTCAAACTCGCAGTCCTGATACTAAATTTGTTAATGATATGATCACTACTCTAAATTCGAATGCCAAAGATTTTGATGTACCTTTTGATGACAATGAACATGATAAAGCCAAATCATCCTCTTATTACTCTGAAAATCAATTTGCTTCACACTTTTTAAATATGGATACGGCTGAGTTTTCTTTGTTTCATGCTAATATTAGAAGTATGAATAGAAACTTTGAGTGTTTGCGTAATCTTCTTGAACGGCTTAGTTTTAAATGTTCTGTAATTGGCCTATCAGAAACATGGCTTTCAGATACCCCTAATTCTTTGTTCACAATTCAGGGTTTTGATTTAATAGTGAATAATAGGACCAATAAAATCGGGGGCGGTGTTGCGCTATATATTTCCTCAGAATATAAATATAATAATAGACCTGTATTGAATTATGTGAATGATTCCATAGAAACACTTTTTATAGAAATTGATTTTGTTAATAGAAAAAATATCGTTATTGGAGTCATATATAGGCCTCCCAAATCTAGCCACAATGATTTCTTAATAAGCCTTCAAAATATTCTCTCAAACCCAATACTGCGGGGCAAGGATTGTTTTTTAATGGGAGACTTCAATATTAATTTATTGAACTACCATTCTGATGCTCTTGTTCATGAATTCTATGGAACGCTTCTAACTTCCTCATTTATACCACTTATTTCTAAACCAACTCGCATCGCAGAACAATCTTCCACCTTAATCGACAATATATTTAGTAACATGCATCCCTTTCCCCAAGCGGGCGTTGTAGTATCAGACTTAACGGATCACTTCCCCATATTTGCACATTTCCCAATCTTGCAGCAAACACAATGCCCTTCTATAATATACAAACGGAAGTTGTCTGAAGGTAATATTAATACTTTCAAAGACAGACTAAGCATAGTAGATTGGAATGATATTTATGATATGACTGATGTAAATAATAGTTTTGATGAATTTATGGCCAAATTAACTAGCTGGTTTAATGAATGTTGTCCTATGAGAAAAATCAATCTTAAAGTAGAACACTCAAGAAAATCACAAATATGGCAATTAATGTATCACTAGAAATTGGGAAGCTTACAGATGACAATCGTATAAGTTTTATGTCAACTGCGTATATGATGATTATAAAAACAACATAAATAAAAGCTCTTCTCAGCATGTGGAATATCCGAGGATTCGCCAGAAATATAGCGATGTTTTGATGTCGTCATACGGGGGATCGATCCTGCTTAAGCAGACGACGTCCTATAATGAATGAACGTAATTGCAATGCAATTATTTATCAAATTATAAAGAGTTTGGTACATTTAAACATGACCTTATTTCACACCATTCTAAAAGGGAAAGTGAACTGATTCTGATAACTAAAACCGTTTGATTGTAAATACACAGGAGAAGGGTCAATGATCAATGAAATAAACCCCATTTCAAATTGAAAAGCCCTGCGAATAATAGCTGGATGGTATTCGTTCCCTCTT
Organism: Heliocidaris erythrogramma; assembly: GCA_025617745.1. NCBI lineage: Eukaryota > Metazoa > Echinodermata > Echinoidea > Camarodonta > Echinometridae > Heliocidaris > Heliocidaris erythrogramma. The sequence continues at coordinate 20,921,037 of CM046860.1, forward strand.
GAAACGCCGAACATGCCGCGGTGCAAGCAGCTGAAAATACAATGGCGTCTTATTTTGTTTACAAGTGACTGATTCCTTTATTTTTTTAACGCTGCATTTTTCATCAAAATAATACCATACACGAAGTTAAGAGTGAGGCAACAGACTAACATTAAGACTGACGCTAGTCAAGTAAGAGAAATAAGTGAAGAGGAGATGACAAAACAGGCACTGAAAAATGTGTATAATGTTATGGGACATCGTCTGCTTAGACAGGACTCGCCCCTCTTGTGTCGTCACACATCTCAGCAGCGTTCAAGGAGCTTTTCAGCTGCTATATCGGGGGCTGTATTTTACCGTTTTATAATTGATAATAATCATTAATTCAAATGTTTCCAAGCTTTAAATTTGGATAACCTTGTTTAATTTATGCCATCTATGCAATAATAAGTATTAAGCCAATATTTAAAATCATTAGTGTTCTACTTTCAAAATAGGAAAAGAATTCCAAAATCTCCATGGATAACACCGGGCTTATTAAGATCAATAAATAGGAAAAATAATCTTTATTTGAAATATAAAGCGAATCCCACTGAAAGTTCTAAATCGAAATATTTGAATTATAAAAATACATTGACAGGGTTGCTACGTAGAGAAAAAAAGATATATTTTTCACGTCAATTTATGAACTGTAACAAAGATGCTAAAAACACATGGAAATTAATCAATGAAGTTCTGAATAAGGAGAAAAAGAAAAGTACTATTTCTAATATACAAATTGATGAAAAAACTATTGATGAGTTACAAAATATTGTTGATCACTTTAATGATTATTTTGTTGAAATTGGTCAAAATTTAGCAAGTAAGATACCAAACTGTGATAGAAAATTTTATGATTACTTACAAAACCCTAACCCTAATTCTATGTTCTTTACTCCTGTAAATGAAGGTGAAGTCCTTGACATTGTGAACAATTTTATAAGTAAACGCAGTTGTGGACATGATGATCTGGATAATTTTATAATTAAGAAAATAATAGCAAGTATTGTTGAACCATTCACTTATATATGTAATCTATCTCTGAGCACAGGTGTTTTTCCAAACAAAATGAAATTAGCTAAAATAATCCCTATTTTTAAAAAGGGTAATCCGTTATCGCGATCAAATTACAGGCCAATATCTTTGTTAACCACTTTCTCCAAAATACTTGAAAAAGTAGTTTTTACTCGCACAATGATGTTTTTGAATAATAACGATATTTTACATGAATCTCAATTCGGATTTAGAAAACACCATAATACAACACATGCTCTCCTCTCTCTAATCAATAATATTACAAGTTCTATTGATAACGGTACCCACACAATAGGAATGTTCTTAGATTTCTCTAAGGCATTCGACACTATAGATCATGAAATTCTCTTAAGCAAACTTTCACATTATGGCATAAGGGGCATTGTTTCAGACTGGTTTCGAAATTATTTATACGAACGTCAGCAATATGTCTGTATTGAGAACTGCATGTCACAATTAAGAAATATTAATTGTGGTGTTCCACAGGGTTCTATCCTAGGCCCTTTACTTTTTATCTTGTATATAAATGACTTTCATAGATCATCAAATTTATTGACTTTTATCATGTATGCAGATGACACTAATCTATTTTTCTCGCATAAAAGCCTAGAAACTATATGTAATGTGATTAATTCTGAACTGGATTCAGTTGCAAAATGGATTAAGGCTAACAAGTTATCACTAAATCTAGAAAAAACAAATTACATGTTATTTAGTAATACTTTTAACGAACTTCCTCATCCAATTCTCATAGATAATATACAAATACAGAAGGTGATTGAAACAAAATTTCTAGGCACTATAATAGATAATAAGCTATCATGGAAGCATCATATTGATAATGTATGTAAATTGATATCCAGAAACATAGGTATGATTAACAAACTCAAATGGTCTTTTCCGCCAAACATACTTCTATCACTATACTCCACACTAGTTTTACCATATCTTAATTATGGAATATTAGCCTGGGGAAACAGTGCGGCATGCCTGTTAGACAGAGTTTTTTTATTACAGAAAAAAGCTATGCGAATTATAAGTAATGTTAATTATCGCCACCACACTGATGGTCTTTTTCACTCTAATAATGTACTAAAAATTTATGATATTTACCGCCTCAATCTTGCTGTACTTATGTTTCAGTATCATAATCATGAATTGCCAACTGTCTTCAATAATATATTTACAGCAAATAATGAGATCCATCATTACCCCACCAGACAAATCAATCTATATCACTTGCCAAGAACTCGTACAGCATTAACCCAGAATACTTTTTCATATACAGCTCCTAAATTTTGGAATTCACTCCCTTTAAATATACGAGACAGTATAAGTTTAAGTACACTCAAACGTAAATTGAGAAAATCACTTATTGCTTTTTATGAACTTTGATCCATCAATGGTGATTCTTGTTTACCTGTGTAGCAAAATCTATAGATTAAATGAAACCTTCCAGATCCTGCCCCTCCATCCCACCCCCCCCCCCCCTTCCTCGCCCCCAGTCACTTTGTCCTTCTTCTGTCTTTTGTAAAATTTACTCCTTTCCATTGTTACTATTCCCAGCTGTATTATTTCTCAATGCTTTCTCTTCGATGGAAAGTGTGTTATGATTATGATTTTGTTTGCTTTCCATGGCCATGTATCTGTCTTCTTCTTTTTCCCTTTTATTGGGCATTTTATGCATGGTTGCCCACACTAGTTTTTTATGTGCTGTATTCATGATTTATCTTTTGCCAGGGACCAGCGCTTCTACAAGCTATGCTTCTATGCTGGTCTCTGTTTTCATTATCATTTTCATAAAATTAATCTAATGTAGTCTTCATTACTGTTACTTTTTTCTTACAACTCAAACTTTAATGCACATTATTTTGCTTGTAATGATCAAACACGTTTCTGCACTAAGTTGTATTGTCAATATTGTTGATTGCATAATACATATTGTTATATACATGTACTTTGAAAAATGAAAGTGTAATGAAATAAAAAATCTGAATCTGAATCTGAATCTAATAGTGTGTTCACGATTTTCAATGGCAGTTGAAACCTTATGGATAAAATGCAAAATAGCATGGATTGTAGAATGTTTTTCTCTAAAACCGAATTGGAATTTTGAAAATACCTCACAGTTGTTTAAAAATTTGACCACTCTTATATAGACAAGTTTTTCAAGAATTTTAGATATTGAAGGTAATAAAGATATTGGTCGATAATTGTTTAATTCAAGCTTGTCTCCTTTTTTAAAAACTGGAACAACCTTTGCTACTTTCATTTTTCCTGGAACAACACCATTCACCAAAGAAAGATTAAAGATATGTTGCAAAGGAATCATAATTTCATCCACTATATTTTTTAGCACAATATAACTAATACCATCATGGCCAGTACTGGGTTTATTTTTCAGATTTTGTACAATGCGCTTTATTTCTATCGAATGAGTCGGAGTAAAAAACAAGGACTTAGTATTACGATTCTTCAAAAAAGAAGTACATTTCTTTTCAGTGGAAGGTACTCTTTTTGAAAGAGTGGGTCCTATGTTTGCAAAAAAATCATTAAAAGCATCAGCAACCAGCTTACTATCATCGATGCAATCATTGTTTAACAAGATCAAAAAGTAGGTTGTTTCTTTTGACTACACCTATTTAGCACACTATTAATAACCTTCCAAGTGGCTTTAGTATTATTTTTAGACAAATCAAATTGAGAGCAATAATAATCATTCTTCGCAGTTCCCAACAAAGATGTCAAAATATTTCTATACTTGGCATATTTTTTGCGAGAAGCATCTGAAGGATTAGAACGGAATCTGTAGTAAAGTTTATTTTTCCGATTTATACACCTAAGCAAAGATTTAGTAACCCATGGTTGCCGGACTTGCAGTGAATAATCTTTACGCTTAATAATCTGAGGGGGAATACACTCATTAAAAGCATTACATAATAAATCCATAAATTTGTCATACGCAACATCAACGTCATATTCATGGATCACAACATTCCAATCAAGTTCTAAAAGTTTCTCTTTCAATCTACAGATTTTATATTGCGTAATGCTGCGAAAAAATCTTGGTTGAGGCAAGGTTGATTATCAAAATAAGATGGCGCACAGACAAAGATTGGAAAATGATCAGAAATGTCTGACAGAATAATTCCAGATTGAGTAACAACATCCGTATTGCAAAATATATTGTCTATTAAAGTTGCCGTGCTGTTAGACAACCGTGTAGGTTTAGCTATACAGGGGAAAAAGGAATGTGAGAGCACAACACCCAGAAAATCTTGAGATAAAGTTTCATCACCACATTTCAACAAATCTATATTATAATCACCTAGCAGAAAGCAATGTGCATTACAAAGTACTGGGTTTGCAAGTAAATTTTGTAATTCATTGAGAAACGCACTACCATCAGAGGCAGGAGGTCGGTAAATAGTACCGACAATGATATTTTTCCTGTTTGGAATATAAATTTCTACAAAAACAGTTTCAATCAAATCAGACATAATATTTAAATCAGGTAAGGTCTTATAATTAAGATGACTGGGTACATATAAAGCAACTCCTCCCCCTCGTTTGGATTTCCTGTTATTAAACACTAGATCATGCTTAGATAAAGAATAAATTGAGGAAGGATCATCTGCAAACCACGTTTCAGACAATCCTATGACTGTATTTTCAAAGTTAAAATGCTCAAGAAGGGAGCAAAATGCATCAAAATTCTTGTTAGCACTACGTATGTTCAAATGCAAACAAGAGAAATCTTTCAAAGAAAGAGACCCATACTTTTCAGCGAATTGATTCAGAGTAAAGTATGAAGATTGTAGGTTAATGCCTGTATCATGTATGTCAACAGGAAGATTAAGGTCCCTAGTATTACAGTTTAAAGCATTGATAACATTAGACTCAAATCCACGAGAAGTGCTCACATTTCCAACATTGCCATGAGTCTGAGTTTGACTAAGGGAAAAAAATTCATCATCAAAATTGATGAAAATGAAACATCATTATCATTCATTTTCAAAATTTAGTCAACTATACATTGCAAAAGCATCAAATACCAAGACATCATGATAAAATACATAAATTTAATTATCAATAGAGACATCTTCAATGAATATAGGCTGCAAAAACAACGAAGAACAAGAGAGACATCGATACGAACACACAGCCCATTATGTGGACAATAAATAAGAAAGACATTCAAAGCAACACACAAACACAATCGTAAAAGAAAACGACACAGATCTAGAAAGGCGGAGTAGAAATACATGAAAACAGATCTAAAGTAGATCTAGACTAGGTCTATACGGAAAGTTCTACATGTACATGTAGCAGTCTTAATGAAAAGATCATACAAGTACTGGAATTAGCTTAGATCCCAGGGCAGGGAACCGGACTCATCTGTAACAAAGGACTATATACATTGTAACTAGACTATATTACAACTTTAAGCCAGCCAAGATAGAACTGGACATAAATCAGTCAACAGTAGACTGTTTGAAAAAGGAAGAAAGATTGAGGTTTATCATGTTTATAAACAGCAAATCAGCACAACTTGCAAAAAACAGGTTGAAAAAACCTAGAATGGTAGAAAAGGATATTCCAAATATAGTATCAAAATTTCTTGCTGAACTTGGAGTTGGAGCGTAACAGGAGATCACATTTCTGCCTGGACTTGGACTTGGTCCTGATCAGCGCTGTAAAAATCGGCAAGAAGCCCATGTCGCGTGCGCCATTTCCCAGCAGAGAAATGAAGGAAATTTCCAGCGTGAAAAGCTTCTGCTACCTCCTTGCTCCACTTTCTCTTTTGATCTCTGTCCTGCTTTGTTAGATCCTCAATAATGTAGAAAGGAGCCTCTTTCAATTTCTGTCGCTTTTGTGACATGATGTGACGCTTATCCTGGAAGGATAGAAGCTTGAAGAGCATATGCCTCGGCTTACCATCAATTGCCTTCCCATCACGGTGGGCACGCTCGATACGCGGGTTTAACATTCCAAAATACTGGTCCAGCAAAGCAGCAACCTTCACGATGGGTTTTTCATCTTTTTCCTCGGGCAGCCCCACGATACGGAGGTTGTTACGTCGTGAGAATCTCTCCAGCTTATTTTCAGCTTCCTCAGCTTTTTGAACTTGAACTTGAAGACTCTCGAGTTTACTGTCAAGGGAGCTGACTTTCTTTTCAATATGCGTTACTCGCAGCTCAAGATCTGAGATGCGATTTGCCTGGAACTCAAGCGCAGCCTCAAAATTCGAAAGCTTGGACTGAATGTCCATAATACCTCGGCGCACAAAATCCTCAAAATCAGTGTCACAGGCGCTAGTACCGGTACTAGGCCCATGCGTATCCGAGACCAAAGGCTTAGCATCATGCTGTGCATGGCCATGACCGTGATTGCTGTTCCTGGTTTTGTTAGGCATAGCGAAGAGAAATCCGTCATCAAAAATTACAGTGATCAAAAGAAATCGATGATCATCTCAACAAGTCACAAATGTCACTACATTCAGCAGAATGGAAATCTTGAAAAATTGAGGGAATTTAAATCTATAGTATCAGGAAGATGAAACATGCGAAAAAAACGGCGTTTTTACGTTATCTACGCGCTGTGCGCGCGCACGGACAGAACATTTTGAAATGCTTAAAATGTCCTGAACCATACTCTAATTTGATTAAAAAGTGATTTGGAGCATTTTTAAATTTTGACGCGCGCGTACGTGCGCGTCATGATGCGCGCACGGATTTTGATGACATTTTATGTTGACCCTTGACCTGAAGTTCATGTGTATCAAATATGGTTTATTTTTGATGACTCGTTATGAAGATATGATTGATAATGTGATTTCACAAAATGGCGCCTGGATGACGTCACGATGACCTGATGACCTTGAAATAGATACCCGAGCTTGATCTGATATGTCCTCATGACTGTAGAGATTTTGATAAAAATTGACTCAGCCGATATTGAGGAATCATGGTAACAAGAAAGTGGTGGAAAAATAAAAATAAATAATAAAATAATAATAAAGAAAATTCTGACAAAATTAAGAGGTGGTCTGTCGACTACGACAGACCACCTAATCAATATACGTACTAACCAAAAGGGAAAGTTCTACCCTTATCTTATTTGAACAGAAGAATAAGGAGAATTCTCATGAAATACCAATTATTAGGAAATTTCACTTTTTATAAATTACAGGTAATTAAGCATGAATTAGGGAAACATTAACTATGAACTAAAATAATGCAACATGTATAATTATGGACAAAAATTATTCCCATTTGATTAACCAAGTCTACTTATTACTGATGCCATTTCATTGGAAATTGCAGACGAACCAATGCGAACGTGTTGTTGCCATTGGCAAAATTAATTAGAACAAGTGCTATTTAGCTTAAATTACTAATTAAATTTGTCAACTGGAGGTTTCAACAGGTTGGAACCTTTGCCAATTGGTTTTATCTTGTCCGGTTATACCAGTTAAAGCCAACTAGTAACTCTGGAATTTGAAATGGGATAACTGGTCAAATTCTAACTGGTCCAGTTGGAGTTGAGCCGTTCTAACTGGTCTAGTTGTTTGTTTGTTTGTATTGTTTGTTTGTATTTATTTCCATATTAAAAAGACAGATATACATGTTTAAATAATTATCAATGAGTACAAATATGGCAGATAGCCCATTTCAGTGGCACTAACATAGTGCCACTGTTCGTCCATGGGGTCCTTAACATAAAACATAACAATTCATCATAATCAATAAAACAAAACTTAATCAGAATACATTAAAAGCCATGACACACAAAAGGGGAAACATAAAATATCCTACAACCCCCATCCCAACGCCAAAACAAATTGCAACAATAGGCAACAACAGTTACCGAAAATCGAGATAGGCTTGGATATTGGATTTAAAGGAATGGACCGTTGACATTTCTGATAGATAAGAAGGTAATTGATTGTAAAGTGTAGCCCCCCCCCCCCCCCCCTATAAAAAAAATGTTCGTTTACAGCTACTTGTTTTCGGTCTAGGGAGACTAAGGTGATTTATTGTTTGAAGTGCGTAAGGGCAAGACTTTTGAGAAAATGAAATTTTCATATATTCAGGTGCAAAATGATTTAGAACTTTATACATCATTACGTACATATGCTCCCTTTGACGAGTAGTTAATTTCTTCCATTTCAGAATATCATGTATGTATGAGGTTGAAGTATGAGAATATGGATTTATTTTTAGAATAATTCTTCCTGCTCGGTTTTGGAGTTTTTGTAAGTAGTTGGAATTCAACTGGACAAATTCTGACTGGTCCAGTTAGAATTCAACTGGTCTGGTTCAACTGGGCCAGTTATCCCATTTCAATTTCCAGGGTTCACTAGTTGGCTTCAGCTGGTCAAACTGGACCAGTTGCTGCTGTTTTTTCTTTGGTCATGAATTGGAAATGTATACAGACAAAATGTTATGGCGTTTGCTAACATTTTGCTTGGGGTGTAACATGAATGTCTGAGTTGCTTGGTTGTTATCTTAAATTCTGTTTTTATAGATATTTAAACCTTTCATGACAAAATAATATAAAACCATACATTTTTGCGGGAATGAAACTTTAGCAAATTTCGCGAGGGGTTGCTATCCCCGAAAGTTTCACGCCGCAAAAAAAAAAAAAAAAAATTCAGTACAGTAAAATAAGTTCTGGTTTTACAGAATGCGTTTTGACTACCGGTATTGCAAATCCAAAGATAATGTGAAGTATTAAATTATATCTTCTTTGTTTCCTTCTTTTTTTGTACAATCAATTTCATAAATGACTTGGTTTCAAGTCATTTATGAAACTGATTTTCCAAAAAAAAAAAATAATAAGTAAAATACAATTGCAAGAAAGTGTGAGTGTCAAGACAAGCATGGATATCTTTGAAATTGATACATCGTTTAACTCTGTCAACAATTGATTTTAAAAAGTTGTCCAACGTTGATGTCTTTGCTGTATGTTGAGATGGATGATGTTCAGAGAGATGAATAAACACTGTGTGTCTGGAATTACAACAGTATTTTTTCTATAACTACCAAGATATATGATTAACTAATTTATTTATTTATTATGGTATATGATGATTGACCAGCAGCACAGGGGCTGAAAGGGTCAATTTACAATCAGATATATATGTGCATATATACAATAGAATCGCATCAAATATATGAAAAGATACATAATTGGAAGCAAAACAAAAATACTAAGATTTACGCTACACAAATAATAAGATAACAAGTGTGAAAAGTGAGAGAAAGAAAGAAAAAGTAAAGAATAGGAAAGAAAAGGGAAGAGAAAGAAGGAAGGAGATAGATAGAAAGGAGAAGATTCAGTTGGGAGCAATACATAAATATAACCAAGTTAGAAAGCCATAACCATGTAAAATGAGTCATTACATCTAGGTATGGAATCTGAGAAGTGAAAATGTTTGGGATGCAAAGCGTGGGGGGGGGGGAGTTTATTTCAAGATTCTGGCAAGGTGAGGGATGGTGGATTTTCGATATCGCTCTGTATTGCATTTAATTGTAGGGAAGCCAGTCATGTTACGAAGCTGTCTTAAATTTGAATTACATCTAGGGACGGGAAGAAGGTGTTTGTGGTGATCAGAGTTTTTGATTTTTTGTCCAAAGCTTAGCAAAAGGGAATCTCTTCTATTAGATAGAGTAGTGAGTTTAGTTATTGCAAGGGCTTTGGCATAAGTCACGTTATAGCCTACAATTATTTTGAGGGCCCGCTTTTGAACAAATTCCAATTTATTATTCTCATTTAGGGTAATTGAGGTGTGCCAAACAGGGGAACAATATTCGAGTATGGGTCTTATGTACGTAGTGTAGACAGTTACCATATCCACCAGGCTTGCCTTAGATTTGCTAAGGATACATAGTGTGTACAATCTTCTGGATGCTTTTGACACAATATCTGAGATATGTAAGTTCCATTTTAGATCATTCTGAATTGTGATTCCGAGTAGTTTGAGATTTTGAACGACATTGAGTTGAGTTGAGTAAATAATATGTATTACAACTTAATTACCGTCCAAACGAAGATAAATGCTAACACTAGCATTGGGGGTGGTATTCTCTGTCACTGCAATATTTTTCATGTTTTGAAGCAATATCCCTTTTTTTATGCACAATTTTTCAAGGTTTCATCTTTTATCATCTTATCAGAGTACCTGATATCATGTACATGAAGGGGTAGAGTAGCGCAAAACCAGCGAAAGAGTAGGACAAGATGAAAAGGGCAAGAAAGGAGAGAAGTAGAAAAAATAAATAGGAGAAACAATAATACATGTATGAGCCTTATACATTACAATTCCACTATACTAGAAAGAACTCATCATCTTTACTTGCACATAACAAAGAACAAACAGATATGATACGATGCATAAATAATGTCATATCATTTTACAACATTTGTTTTCAGTATATCGAATAAGAGTTCCAGTGAATAAATAGGGAGAAGAGGAGAGGATGAACAAGAGAAAAGAAGGAAGAGAAAGGGAAATACCAGCAAAATACTAGGATGGGATTAAGAAGGCAAGAGAGAAAGAGGAAAGGGGAACGACACCATGGACCTACTATATACGTAGTAGGTCCAAGTTGAGACCAGGGAATGTCGATCCTTGTTCACGATTGGAGGGGGGGGGGGGGGGGTGACCGGCGAGGAAGCGAAGCCAGTAGCGTATGTAGATATTAATTATGCCCCGACCTCCCTTCGAGTGCCCAAACCTATCTACGTTAGCGAGGGGGCAAAGCGACCGAGCGGCAAATTTTTCAATTTTTAACCCTAGAAAACGCAATTTCTTGTGCATTTTACCCAGGACATTTTGCAATTGATCACCGCAATTGAGCAGTAGAGAACCTCGCATTTTATACATTGATAAACGGTTTTCTAATCACTCACTTCTACAATCGGGAGAAAAACTAACGAAAACCCTATAGGCTTGACAAAGAGTCGAGAAATGCAACAAGGCTACTTAAAGTTGAGCCTTTCTTTCAAAAGTTGAACCTTTGCAAACGCTATTTTATACACTTTATCCTATATTGGGGCGCAATATTTAACAGAATCATATGAAACTTACATGATATAGCGAACAAAGCAATTACATCTTTATGTTTCAACTTTTTAACCCTTTCCTGGGTTCTTAATTATTTTGTCAGGCGGGCCAGAAATATTCTTGAATTTACGTCTCGGGCCACTGAGTATTACACATACATATAAAGACGTATGGGGTTCGCGTCTCAATTGCCGAAATACATTGTGTATTAGCTTCCTAGCTTTTCGATTCAGCGAGCGAGCGAAGCTTGCGAACAAAAACAAAACAAAATTTAATTTCGTCATCAAAATTTAAATATTAATTAATATTAATAATATTAATATTAATTAATATTATTTAATTAATTAAATATTAATTTAGATCATCTGAGATATAAAAATTACAAAGAGACCATTTCACTGCCCGTAAATGAGATGGCGGTGCCCGAATGCGGGAAAATATTGATATTCTCGGGGAGAGGGCTTCAGCCCAATCCCCCACCTCGGATGATAATGCATACATACCCGAATGGCTCATCTAAGGGCAGTTTAACGATACTCTTCCCGTGTCCTTATTTTTTCTTCGTTTCATGTTTTTTTTTATTTTTAAAACTATATGTACGTGGTAGAACAGGGAACGGATAAATACTACTTTTTGCGAGCGAGCCAGCAAGCAAAGAATTTGATACTCTTATTCATATATAGTTAGGATGATATTATATTTTGCATCAACATAGTACTTAAAACAAGATTTTTTCTTACTAGATACTTTGGCGGGCCACAAGTGGCCCATGGGCTGCAAAGCTATTTAAGAACTATATAGGCCTACTGGGGGCGCGAAATTACGAGATCTTGAAAGAAAATAATTATGCGAGGGAGCAAAGCGACCGAGCTTCGGAAACTTTTTGCATTTCAAACCTTCAAAAACTAGATTTCTAGTGCATTTACTCTGCGCATTCTTCATTTTCCCCTTTTTCTTTCTCTCCTTTGCATTTTCTACGCCCCCTCCAAGTGCCACCCAGGGCACGTGCCCCCTGGCCGTAGATACGCCACTGAGCGAAGCGACCGAGCGGGGGAGGGTGTGGGAGGGGGTATCCCCCTCCCACACAAGGGACTTGAAAATCTGTCTATAAAACTTGCATTATAGAGCATCCCATTTTTTTTTTAACGAAAAGAAGGAATAAACGGATCTACACCTATGGACGGAACTCTCAACTGAGAATAACATGATTCGAGCGAACGAATTCACTTCGATATTTTCGCATTGAAATTATGGCATTTCTTATTTCCTTACTTTTAATCATTTAAGAATGTGATGGTATTTCAAGATCAAACATAATGAGTTTGGAAAATTATTAGTTTTAAGTTAATGTATCATAATTCTTATTTATTTCGTCCAAAAATATTGGGGGATGATAATACAGGCCATCCCCCACCTCAATTATATATATATATATTTTTATTTTTTTTTTAATTTTTTTTTTTTTTTTGGGGGGGGGGTGATTATACCCCCCCCCCCCCGATTGACACCCATGGTTGAAACCCTCCCTTCTGTTTCTTAAGCCTCTCGCATACATGCGAGAATATTTTACGAATTTGGATACGAATGGTAACGATGTGAAAATCCACGAATGTTTGCGATTGACTGCGATACTTACGGAACAGTTACGGAAAAGTTACGAATGTTTGCGATTTATATGCGATATAACCGGAAGTGACGTATTTTCCGCGCGTTTTCACAGCGTTTCACAATTCTACAGCAACTTTTCATGACATTCTCTCCACATTTTTCCAATTGTACACTGTTCACCATATTTTCCGTATATAATTCGCAGATATTCGTAATATTCGCATTAATTCGTATCAAATTCTTGGCTGTCAAGTCATTAAGAATGAGTTACGAAATATACGAATGAGTTACGATATATATGAATGAGTTACGATAGATACGAATGAAATACGAATATGTTACGTTACATTACGAATAGTTACGTTTCCTGAAATTTTTGAACATGTTGAAAAAATTCTGCGAAGCCTGCACTCGGCTGCGAATTCTTACGAACATTTACGAACGTTACGAACCTCTGCGAATGTTCATTACGAAATGCTGGGAAAATCTGCGATTTTTTTTGTCGCAAAGAATCGTACCTTTTCGTAATGAAAATTCTCAGATGTATGAGAGCTGCTTAAGTGATTAGTTCTGATCAATGAAATTTAGGTTTTGATTAACTTAATATATTCATCGATTAGATTACAATGTAGGGTGACGTGACAAAAAGAGGGGGACATAGTGATTGCCTTCCCCATAGAATCTATAAAAACAAAAATAAAAAACTAAGTAACCTACTCGGTGCAGTATTCGGGCAGGCAGGTATTGTAATTCGAAAAAGTACGTTACGTTTTCAATAACAGAATCATATACGGAAACACTTTCTTAAATGGATAAAATATAGCATCAGTTGTATTTGTCTGTAAAAAAGGTCTCAACAATGTTTTCGCTTGCTTGCATGGAATGCCGATATCATGCCCAAAAAACAACAAACCCCCTCCACTTTTGTTGCAATTGTGTCTGCACGCCGTGTGATTATAATGATAAATAAACCATCGGTTTCCAGTTTGTTGTGAATTATTAAATCTATTCCCACATATCGTTTTCAGGAATTCTTTGGCTCTATACTTATGACAACAGACCTGATAATCGTTTTGTATTTTGCTTGGAAATGGGAAACGGAGCTATATGCGTGTCCGGACAATCACCCCCGAGGACAATTACCCCCGGCTAATTACCCCCCGAAAAATTACCCCCAAGGACAATCACCCCCCCCCCCCGAGGACAATTACCCCCCGGAAAATTACCCCCTCCCCCCCCCTCCCCCCCAATTACAACCACCCCTGAGGACAATTACCCCCGGGTAATTACCCCCCGGAAAATTATCCCCAAGGACAATTAACCCCGGGAAATTACCCCCAAAGGACAACCACCCCCGAGGACAATTACCCCCGGGTAATTACCCCCCCCCCCCCGGAAAATTACCCCCAAGGACAACCACCGCCGAAGACAATTACCCCCCCCCCCCCCCCGGGGAATTACCCCCAAGGACAACCACCCCCAGGACAATTACCCCCCGGAAAATTACTCCCCAGAAAATCCCCCCTCCCCGGAAAATTATCCCCAAGATTAACCACCCACGAGGACAATTACCCACGGGAAAATTACCCCCACGAAATTTACCCCCAAGGATAACCACCCCGAGGGCAATAACTCCACCCGCGGATAATGGCCTTATAGAAGTTTGACTTTTCATGAATTCTCGAAACAAAGGACTGCTACTTTAACTGTTTTAAAAGGTTGATTTGTTGTGTTTACTAATGTGTTTACTAATGTCAATGTGGTGAAAATCTCTATTGTCACCATACTTTTAATTAAAAAAGTAATGAAATTAAAAATGTTTCGAAGATAAATCTACGTATAACAAGGACATTAAACTATTTACATTATCTATCATACTTCATGTTAATTTAATTGCCAATCACCAACAATTTTTCGCCTTAAAAGTGGATAACTTTATCAGCATATTAAATAGTGTTCAGTTTTCAGTTTTATTTTCACTTATAACAGAACAATCAATATTTCAAAAATTATGACAAATAATCACAGAACTCAGTGACATTACTTTAATGCATTTTGCAAATCATCATTTCAACTAAGGAGGAATGTATCGAATTATTTGCTGTAAACCGTAAAAATGGAAGGATCTACTGAGAAGCAGAGCTTGTGTAATAAATATATAATATATATAAGAAGGAAAATAAGAAGGAAAAATAAAATATTAATATGAAAGTGCGTAATGACATAATCATAACACAACAAATAACATAACTGTAAATTCATCGATCATCACAAAGTATTATAAAGATAATTTAAACCTCTGATTAAATTTCTATATAGGAAATTTAATAATAGGTTGCGCGCAGATCTATGAGCGAGTATAAGCGCTATATCCTGTCGCCAAAAGAAAAGGGGACCCAACAAAGAAAATAGGGTGTAAGTTTTCATCATTTATGCATCCTCTGTAATTTTGCTAATCAACTGATCATGTATTTGCCTTTGTATGATCTATTTCATGATCTATCTCATGATCCATTTCATATTGAAGTAAGATATTTTGCTTTCTGGTTCAGTAATTATTTCAGAATGAAATTTACCTTCAAGATTTATTAGTATGCACGGTGCTTAAAAATAAAGTAAATGATCTGCTTTCTGGTACATTAGTTTCATTTGATTTTGTAGCTCTTGAGCAAGATTTTCAATCGGCGTGCAGGAAGATGATTTTAGTTACATGAAAATTATTCTAAAAACGTTGATTATGTGAAAAACAATTATCTAAAACGGTTAGAGCATGTAATTTCATGAAGAAATATCATTTAAAAAATATTAGTGACTTTCTTTCTGGGGGTAGTTGCAGGGGGGGGGGTAATTTTACAGGGGGTAATTGTCCTTGGGGGTAGTTTTCCGGGGGTAATTGTCCTTGGGGTAGTTTTCCGGGGGGTAATTTTCCAGGGGGTAATTGTCCTCGGGGTATTTATCCGGGGGGGGGATTTTCCGCGGGGTAATTGTCCTCGGGGTGGTTGTCCTTTGGGGGTAATATTCCGGGGGGTAATTGTCCTTGGCGGGGGGGGGGGGGTAATTTTCCGTGGGGTAATTTTCCGGGGGTAATTGTCCTTGCGGGGTAGTTGTCCCTGGGGGGTTATTTTCCGGGGGGAATTTTCCAGGGGGTAATTGTCCTCGGGGGTGGTTGTCCGTGGGGGTTATTTTCCGGGGGTATTTTCCAGGGGGTTATTGTCCTCGGGGGTTGATTGTCCGTGGAGGGTTATTTTACGGGGGTAACTTTCCAGGGGTAATTGTCCTTGGGGGTAGTTTTCCGGGGGTAATTTTTCCGGGGGGTGATTGCCCAGGGGATAATTGTCCTAGAACCGGAGCTATGATGTAGCCTTTACCAAAATAACCGTTGTATCATTTTTGAATGCCGCCTTCAGAGTTCAGTTATTAATGAGTTTACATGTGCAGTTATTCCCAGTTAACTATAATTCTCTCGTTGTACTTGGGTTTTCCCCAGAGCAACAAACGAAGCTGTTCCCGCGATATCTATCCGTGATCTTTGACCAGATTGATTTTTCATAGTTCAGAAATGAAGGGCACACATGAGTAATTCATCCGCTGCCGATGGATTTGGGACAAGCGTAAGATGACGTAATGGTAGCTAATCAAAAATATTCATATAAAATTGAATACTTCTCGGCAGTGAATCTTTTCAATAGAAATGGTGTTTGGAAGGCATATTCTTTCATATTTCAACCCTATGTGGAAGCTTGGACGCTTTGGTGTATTTTAGAGGAATTATTTTATCTGCAGCAGTGCATTTCCACTGTTCCCAGAAGTGAGAAGTCGTATTTTGTGATTAGCCTCATTTCAGCCTTCACAGTATTTAATGTAGCCGATTCAGTGCCCCAATAAAGTACCTAATTCTGTAGTATCATCAGTGTAGTAGCTACTCTGCGAATTGAAACGATTTTTGTAGAGATATTAATAAAATATGAATTTTTGATGTGCTTCAATTTAACACGCGTTTCTATGGGGACCCGAATTACTCGTTTGTGCCTTAAATGAAATAGCCGTCATTGTTTGAGCATGCGTATTATGCCGTAGTATTCTTGCCTGAGAAATCAAATTCAAATTATGAACGTGTAGTTACCTACTCTACCACCCAGGTACGTGAAATTATATATTTTCTTTATAGAATAATCGTTTTGGGCAGATTGGTGTCTATGTTGCCTAATTTTGAAATAAGCTATGACGGAGGTGATCTATGATTGTATTGCATATTTTACTGATATGGAATATTCTCTCGCAGAGACGTTTATTTGTATGACATGAGAGCGAAGCATTGTGTATATCAAGTTTATATGGTAATTATAACTTCCTTGAAAAAAAATCGCAATCATCAGATTAGTTAAACTATTTTATATTATACCCTGCGGGCATAAAATCATAATATCTGTAGACTATATACGTTTAATCAGCATTTGAAAGGGCCATGTGGCGACAGAGCGTTTTCAAAATGTCTTATGCCGTGATTATCATATCATATTTGCTGGACCCAGTTCCATCAAGTTTCCATCCAGCAGTTACAATACACACGATACAAGGTGAATACTTTGGTAAATGCAGAGGGGCGCATCATGTAAATGTGTCTGATGATTCAATTAAAGTCGATAACTTTCATGAAATCAGGGCCCCATTTTATAAAAGAGCTGCGCATCTCCTATCTCTTTGTACAGAGATGCGAATGATATCAACTGCAAATTATTTGCAATCAAACGCAACTCTTTTAAAAGACGGGGCTCTGTTCTTACTTTGTCTCCTGAAATTAACTTAGGAACGCAACTCATAAAAACAAAACAATTACAGTGTAAAATGTTATCAATGATGTACTATCAAATATCAAACTTCTAAGAATTCTTTCCAAGTTTGGCATTAATTTCCAGACACCTTCAGACTTTCTTCGAGATTTCATAATGATGGAATGATAATTATGTAGAAATGTTGGGATAATTATCTGACAATTAAATTTTTATTTTTATATATCTTTTTTTTCAATAATAAGCGATACCACCAAAATGGCATCACCTATTGAAGACACAGTAATTTTAGCACTCGCCAAAGAGATTCCCAACGACAAGTTAGACGATTTGGGTGTTAAGCTTGGCTCCAGTCTTGCCGCCACAGCAAGGTATCGTTCGAGGAACCATGCTGACGGCACTGTCACATGGCTCGGAACACAGGCTATGCTGACTGATTGGCGAGATGGAACCCCTCAAGATCAGCAACGGCTAAACCTCAAGGAAGCGCTGAAAGAAGCAGGCTTGGTCAGGCTGGTTGACCTACATTTGGGAGGTATGATTAACAAATTATTGAAATCATGGATGTGATATCAATTATTGAACCAAGAAAATGGAAAGAACAATGTACATTGTCAAGGAACACACATGAATCTATCATTCACAGTAATTGAAGTTTCCTAATGGATTAGGTTAATTTTGCGTTCTGTTCTCTGTTAACGTTTTCCACTTGCATGTGTATGCAGGTATACACATGAAAATATGATTTCAGTTCTCTTTCTCTCGTAACCCCCTACCCCCACCCACCTCTCTATACCCACGCTCCCTCTTTAATTTCCATCGTTATCGTTATACCAGCATCCTATCCCTTCTTAATATTCTTACTTATCTCATCACCCATTTAATGGTCGTTAGATGCAAGCACGTATAGCGCAACCGACTTCATTTTTATTTGTTTTATTTATTCATTTATCTATTTCTATATTTGAGGGGGTCATTTTAATGTTCCTGAATAGCTATTTTGTATTCTTGGAGAAGGGAATAGACCCACAGATCTTAGAAGGCTTTGTTTGAGATGAATAAAAAATAACATCATCTCAATGCTGCTTTTAGCCTATGTGATCGTGGGGTTGGAATATTAAAGATTGTTTGATATTATATTAGACAAACTTGCTACAGTAAACATTTTTTATAATGGGATGACACATTTCTGGTATATTATATTGCGCAGTTGCAAACACTAGCCACTGCAGGTATAAACAGATTATTGTTGACAACTGGTCATACCATCATTCCCTGAGAGTCGCAAATAAAGCAATTAAATCGGTTCGCTGCTGCTTTAAATACAATTTTAACATGGATTTTCTGTACCCATTTTAATATCAGTATTAAGTTTATCAAATAAACTGCACCTTCCAGTGAAGTCGTGATAATCACATACCATTTCTCACTTGTTTTGAAGCATTTCAAAAAAAAATGCCGTACATCAATCAACAAAATTTGCGTATACAAGTGCACATTAATGATCGCCCCTGGTTTCATAGACTTTCAGTTTCGTTTTATATGTGTTTCTACTGGGAGCAGCGCAAAATAGCGGACGAACGCCACGGGGAAGGGCGCATACGCTCGGAAGCCCACGATCACCGGAAGTAAAAAAAAACTTGAGTTGCACTTATCTTCTTGCTACATGTATTGAGACTGTGCTTACTTCGGTCTACGTGTACGTGTAAAGAAGTTGAGCCCGTATTCCTATGAACTTTAACTACGCCAGTTTCCAACTCAGATTTAGGCTGTTGGCATTTGGCCTATAGTTACAGGTAACAATAAGTAATGTTTGACGATTTAGGATGCCGTTCTTTTCAAATTGACAATAGGTCCGCTTAGCTTAATAGGAGGAACAATGGTAACTGTAACCACCTCGCCGAGTCTCAAAAGAAAGGGATTATAGGACGTCTAATTCACCTTTGTAAGGTAGCGATGACTGCAAATGTACGCGAAAGTGCCGTCTTTGTAAATAGCTTAATTGTATATTGAGACCCACATGTTCTAAGCTTTGACACAAAATGTGATTTTATTTCTATCGCGGGGAAAAAGGTCCAGAAATTTCTAAGAAGGAAAACAATTAAGCAGGATATTATTTACTGGGAAGGGAAGGAGCGAAAGTAGGCCTACTAGGCAGGAAATGTCGCAAGTACATAATAGAAAGCAAACAATTTTTTTTATCCCAAATGAATTGTCATCTAATATAGTTTATATAGTATATGTATTTCCTTTTATTGCAACTGTTTCCGAGTCATTTTACCATTCTAACTGTCATGCTTTTACTTACTTTCAGATTGATAATTCTATAGATCTAAATTTCATGGTCGCAAAGAATGCACTTTTTTATTTTTATAGAAATGAACATGGAAATAATTGAAATTAAGTGTACTTTTTATATGCCAAAAATATTAGTTGTCATTACATTATCAAGACAGAATGTTAGACCGCTGACGAATAGTTTCAATTTACGTTTAGACTAGTGATTTTTTTATTTCTATAGCAGGAAATGAAACGGTTGAAATTAGAACAGAAAAATAACAATAATAACAATAATGATAAACCGTTCTTGTATAGCGCATATCACATTATGCGCTTCCAATGAATCGGACAAGGTGTATTATAAATGAAAGCATAAGTGGAGAAACATTTCACATGCTAAAGATGCCAAGTGTGAAATGTAAAATATATTCAAGACCGACACAGCTTCATCAGAATCATTTTAAACCTATATCACCATAACAGATAGTTTGGGAATTTAGCAAAGCTAATTGCGTTTATTGAAAATTATGAAGAGGAATCGGCGAGGGATCAAAATATATATAATTGGAAAACAATTTATATTATATTAATATGCCGAAAGATTTGTTTACAAATTAAAAATTCCTCCCCAGTCAAGCTTCTTCGTTTACTAACTATTGTCCACGGCGGACCGTTTGAATATTAATGAGTCAGAAAGAAGAGGATCTTGGGTATTTGATTCTAGTTCGTCGTGACTTGGCCGTGAACCAGAATAGCCTGGTGGTTAAGTCGCTGCCCGGCAAGCAGTAGATGACAGGTTCGAATCCCGCTGGTTCCAATTTTTTCTGACTTGTGTTTTTCATTACAGATCGAGCATACGATCTTTAACACTGGGAGTAATATGCCGAAAGATTTGTTTACAAATTAAAAATTTCTCCCCCGTCAAGCTTCTTCGTTTACTAACCATTGTCCACGGCGGACCGTTTGAATATTAATGAGTCAGAAAGAAGAGGATCTTGGGTATTTGATTCTAGTTCGTCGTGACTTGGCCGTGAACCAGAATAGCCTGGTGGTTAAGTCGCTGCCCGGCAAGCAGTAGATGACAGGTTCGAATCCCGCTGGTTCCAATTTTTTCTGACTTGTGTTTTTCATTACAGATCGAGCATACGATCTTTAACACTGGGAGTAATATGCCGAAAGATTTGTTTACAAATTAAAAATTCCTCCCCAGTCAAGCTTCTTCGTTTACTAATTTATATTCTTGGTAGAAATATTTCATGGCCCCTTAAGCCTTGGTAAGGACGGTGGGATATCCCCCCCCCCCCCCCCCCCCCCACTGCGCAAGAGCGCCTGGCGATTCGGTGGGATAAATGAAATCGTGTTCTTTGGGCACAACATTTCTGGAAACTATTCGGCCTCCCCCCCCCCCCCCCCACACACACACACACACACTCCTTCTTGAGATTCGAAATTTGTCCCTTTGAAGCAGAAGCCCATGCATAGATGAAAAATGGAACCCCATCCCAGGATGGCTCCTGGAGAATCGGTGGGATAAATGACATCATGTTTTTGAACAAAAATGTCGGGAAAACTGTCGTCCCCTCCCCTTTCTTACGATTCGAGATTCGTTCCTGTGAAACAGTAGCCCATGCATGCATCGATGAAAAAATGTAACTCCTTGAAATGAAAATGAATAGTTTGATGTTCCTCTCCTCATGTCTCTGTCGCTACCCCCCCCCCCCCCCTCCCCCCTCACTCTCTCTAATTGTGTTTTGGTGTTGAATTTTATACCTTACATACCTATGTACATAATTTATATCAACTTTCTAGTTTCTAAATTTGGCGAACGAGCAAAGTGAGCAAGAAAAGATAGGAAAATAAGACACCCCATCTCCTTGTGGTCGTACATTATTTTTAATTTACTGTATTTAGGGAAAGGAAGTGGGGAACTAGACGATACGATGGACTCGACAAAGATGAAAGAGAGAGAGAGAAAAAAAAGACTGTCCGACAATTTCAACTAGCGAACATGCAGATAACGAATGGCAAGAAAATAAAGCGCTATTTTTTCTTTTCAATAAATTACCAATTACAAAATTACGAATACGAATATGAGCAGAATAAGTCTTTGGCCCACTACCACTGGATGTGCCGATGTCGTATTTTGTTTATTGGTTTCCGTAATTCTCGTAAGATGTAGGCCTGAACTTTCAAAGAAAAATAAAGCAATGATGTAGATATATAAAATGAATATCACATCCCGGTGAATAACATTCTTTCTGAAACACCCCTCCCCTATTAAATTGTTATAATATGTGTTGGTAGTTTTGGCTTATATTCGTAAAAGTATGCCCTTATTGGATGATATGACAATATTTTTATCATTTTATCACTTCTCCTGAACCATTGCGCCACTACTCCAAGGGAACAAGATTCGTCATTGTCAGCCTCGTATTACCCAATAAATGCTCTTATTATTATTATTATTATTATTATTATTATTATTATTATTATTTTGTTCGGCAGTGAGGGGGTTGGAGTAAAACATCTACTTGGCATCTTGCAAAAAAAATAGACTTGCATGAATAATGATCATACCGTAAATTCCACGCATATTATATTAATATACGAATATTGACAAAATGTCTATTTCATAATGAATATGAAAGAGTGTTACTTTGCTTGTATTTTTATTGCTTCTGAACAGTGTAACCCCGGCACCGTTTTCTATAACTAAATTAGTATAATTATTAGACTTTTTTCTTCTTCTTGCGAAAAGTTTCATTTAAGTTGTTTACCCTTTGAATTTAGTTGGTTGGGTACTAAAATTATTTTAAAAAATTAAAAAAAATCCACGACACGTGGATTATTTGTTTCGAAATTTACTATTGTACCATAATGTTCAAACTTGTACAGCTGAAGCCTAACTAGAGGGTACTAAAACCGAGTGGCAACGCTTACAACAGTTTCTTTTCAAATTGGACAAGGTCGTCTAAAGGGGAACAATGGTAACCATAACTACCACGTAGTGTCCCAAAGAAGGGGATCTATATACGGTTTAGTTCACCTTTTGTGAACAATGACTGCCAGTGCTGTTCTTTTGTATCTGCAGAAGAAGTATAAACTATTCATACCAGAAATGATAATACATTCGCAGAGAGATTGGTGAATCGAAAGTGATGCAGGAAACTATTTACGAGAGAGGAGAAGATCGGGGGGGGGGGGGGGTGGGGTTATGGGGAGACAAAAGAGAGAAAACAAAGGGAAATGATGAAGGTCTCTTTTATCCGCACATATCAGTGCCACCCACTGTATTCTTATATTTGTTTGAGATCGTTTTTATTAGACTGTTTTGTGGAATAAGTTGTCAAGCAAATTATTTTTCAGACACACTTTATACATGGTAACATAGAAGGTGCCCAATCATGAAATAATTACCTTCTGGCCGACGTCAAATAAAATGATAGAGTTGCTATATAGCAGCTCTATAAAGAAAAATGATGCGACCCTTTCAGCGTAGATGATATAAATAATTATGAACCGCATTTAATTATATTTAATTGCTGACATTTGGATAAGCTGTGGCGCATAAATCTAGTACATTCTAAAACATTTTTCTCTTGATTTCG
This sequence comes from Heliocidaris erythrogramma, assembly GCA_025617745.1. Taxonomy (NCBI): domain Eukaryota; kingdom Metazoa; phylum Echinodermata; class Echinoidea; order Camarodonta; family Echinometridae; genus Heliocidaris; species Heliocidaris erythrogramma. Next base: position 20,944,448 of record CM046860.1, read on the forward strand.
TCACAAATATAGACTATGCAGTTATATCGCGATCGAAGAGAAGGGTATGTTTCGGCACCAACGCTTCATGAGAGGGAGCTACAGAGCACAGAGCGTGTGTTTGTGTAATTGGGTTTTTACAGAGGGGTATCATTCAGATTATTTACGTCTGGGGACCGACCTTTAACGTCACCATCCGAAAGACGTGACTCAGTCTCGAACCTGGATCCGCTGAATCAGTTTATAACTTCGCGCTGAGGAAGGTTGTTAGTATACTCGACGAAGAGCATGAATTAAAGGGATACGCCACCGGGCGGCCGTGGGGAAAGTCAGGATTGCGTAAGCCCCATTCACCTGTACACAAAGTTTGTGCGTCGAACGCGTCCGTTGGACTAAGTGGGATTACATTTCGACTGCACGAAGCCGACCGATTCTCGCACGAAAGCTCGAGCTCAGGAGGAGCGTGCATGTTGTGCGGAGACCTGTCTGTCCGAGGTTTGCACCTCGCGGGGCAACGGCATGATCAGGTAACGATCACGGTGCCCTCTCGGGGCATTAAAACGTCCACAATCTGCGGTTGAGTATCCCTTTAAATGCCGATGCGCATGCGCGAAATGGGGACCAGCGTACGGACACGCTTAACGCTTGAATGATCAAGCAGCTCGCACGAGAGGGTACAACGGCGCTTCCGCTGTCGGTAAATTAATCTCGTTTCAGGAGAGTGTTACAAGCTCAACAATGCCGTCGACAATGGGTTAAAGAGGAACTAACCTCAAAATATAAATGTGCTTATTATTCAAAGATTTAATTTATTCCTTCTTGTTGTCTACGTAGTTTTGCATTAAAATAGACGAGATAGGTATAAATCAAGATTTTCTCAGCAAGATTTATCGTCTTCTAGCGATACACGGGGGCTGCCATTTTCTTGATGTGTACATAAAGATATTTTTAATCCGAATGCAAAATTGTCTTTCTTCCTGATACAAAATCCCATTTGAGATTTAAAATATTTAACAGATATATATACATATATTCTAAAAACGAAAGTGTTTTATATTTCTCTGAAAATTACGATTTTACTAAATATAAATCTATTTTCTTGATACTATGACGTACACGACAGGGCGAATTAATTCAAATTTATGGACGATGACTTTCCCCGAGCGTCAGTAGTGACAAACTATGCATTCACCTGCTTTGAGATAATGGACTTCAAAAGTCAGAATGCGCCTTGTATTAATTATCATCGCTCTGCCAGGCAAGCCCAAGAAATCGATTTCTAGCTACCAAAACCAGATAATTTAAAAAGAAATCTATAAATTTCAAATTTTAGAATATATGTATACACCTGTTATGTATTTTCTATCATATATGGGTATTTTTTTTATAATGAAGAGAAGTAATTTAGCTCGAGGATTAAAAATATCTTCCGGAGCGGTCTCCAGTGGTTCATGTACAACTCCATGTCATCAAGAAAATGGCAGCACCCATGTAAAGTGTTAGCAGATGATACCATGAGCTAGAATGTCTTGATTTAAACCCTTTTCAGATATTTTATTTCTAAAGTGATACAAGTCAATGATTAAGAATATATTACACCTTTGAACATAAGTACGTTTATATTCTAGTGTTAATTCTCCTTTAAGTGTACGTTTACATCGGAGAAGAACGACATAGGATAGCAAAAAAGCAACTAAATCCAACTGATCCTACCCCAAAAAAAATATTGAATAGGAACAACACAGGTTCTAAGATTATTTAAAATGAAAATGTGTGCGTTTCTTTTTCAGGTACTGCTAAGGGCGAAGCGGCTACGGCATCGGAGCAAGCTGCCAGGAGTGAAACTAAAGCACACTCGGGTAAATTCAATGCAGTTATATATCATCTCATATGTCATATTAAATAATATAGACTTAAAGAGAAATAACAAAGGCTTATCCTGAATATACGTCCCAATAATACCACTGAAAAAAAAAAATCAGGAAAATTACCTTACATGTTTTTCCTTTCAGCTGCATATGGTAACATCAAGATACTGAATATAAACATAGATTTATCATGAAAAGTGAGCAAAGTCTATTATTTATGATGATGGTAAACCGTATATTGTTCACCCTCCAGGATAGTTCAAGTGTAAATCTTACTGTACATATGATACTTGGATTATTTTTAAGACACTGTAAACATTAACATTCTGTAATAAAAAAGAAAGTTCAAAATATATTTTTAAATCATTAATTTTCATTGAAATACGGGAAACTTTTTTTTAAAATTTGCATTACGAACAAATAAGGTTGTATTTGAAATAATTTTCATATGGAAGTAAGTGTGTTTCTACATTCCCATTATTTATTTTCAGGAGAAAATTGTATGCATTTTATTAAAATGTTTACTGTATCACTGCTGTTCAAATATTCTCAAACTCCACAAAATCGATATTAAAGCTTTATATTTGACAACTTCAGTATCCATTTAATTCTGATTTATTACTTGGGAATGTGATAAGGTTATTTGTCGTAGCAGTTTTGAACACTGTCTTAATAATCATGATATACGGAATTACGTGATGGATAGCAGTTTTTACAATACAATAAGATGAATATCGATGTCTTTGACTTTGGTAACATCTTTTCCCCCAACAGGACAACCATCGCGTACACAAACTCAAAACTGTGTAACCAACACAATCAGTGCCTCGGAATCAAGCAGTGTGTCAGGAAATACAATGATAGGTGAACTGACCAACTTCTTCCAAAGGTATATAGATCTCAAAACTTGAAGGACTCCTCGCCGTGTCGGCTATTGAAAGAAAATCCTTCCTTCACAAAATATTCCAGTCAGAAAAAAAATGTTTCCTACAGTATATTTGGATTTCAAACAAAGTTTGATTAAACTGTGTATAATTATGAACATGATGAATGTGTATATTGGCGCGCGTATGAAGGGTACAGCAGCTGGTTCTCGCTGAATAATGATCATCTTGATACAGTTTTAAAACAGATTTTACAGCCTTATTGATTAAAATAATGCTAATACTTCTCATAACGTCCTGTTTTATCTTCACTTCCCCTTCCTAAAGGCAACCATCGGAACCTGCTGTGCAAAATTTTAATACAATTGTTGTGCCTCCGGCTCGTCAAGAGATGCAAGTCATGCCTACAGCTTACCGTATTCCTCACGCATCAGCTCCTAAACGACAGGCTATCCCCCCACTTGGTCCATCTCCGAAACGACAAAAGGTGTCCCAGGCTATTCAATTTTCATCAAGTGCGACGAGCTGCAAACCTAAGACAGGTGTTACAAGTCAGCGTAAATCCACAACCAAATCATTTGGAAATCCGCTACATACCACCAAAAATCCTGCTCCACCTAGGGCGCCTAAGAAAAAGGTGCCTAAAACTCAGAAATCTTCTAAAGCACCCAAGAAAAAGGTGACTAAAACTCAGAAATCTCCTAAAGCACCCAAGAAAAAGGTGACTAAAACTCAGAAAGCTGCTAAAGCACCCAAGAAGAAGGTGCCAAAAACTGCAGCCTCCAAGAAAAAATCTCAAAAGAAGAATCCAAAAGTAACAAAAAAGAAACCTCCTAAAACCCAACGAACGAAAACAAAGAAGTCAAAAAAGTCTGGGCGAGCACGATCTCAGAAGAGGCAGAAGAAATCGAAATAGAAATAGGATCTGAAGCAGAGGGATCTATATATCAATCAGTACTTCCCGTAATGGGATATCAATATTCATAATGTATTTTAGAACTTCTTAGCATGAGTGAGTCAAATAGAAATATTAATGTTCTCCCAAACACTGCAGACGTATGAAAGTGGATAGTACTTGACTAAATTATTCAAGATGCACGTTACGATGCCCCATAATGTTAGTAATGCTATACGGGGGCTGTTCTTCCAAAATATTATAGCCCATGTCCTATTTTTCTTATCACCTTTTCACAATTTCCTCAATTCAATCCTTTTCCCTTAAAATACTATTTACATATAGTTTGTGATATACAGTGCGTCCGAAAAAAGTTAAGAGTTGAAAAAAGTCTCGACTATTTAAAAATATTTTGTAGGAAATTTTCATGCCTGTGGATAGATTAGGGTCCCTTCTATCAAATGACACCAAAACAGCCGCTACGGTAGGTACGGTATCGACCGTGCCACTTTTCAGCATAAAATAAGGGGGAGAGCGATGGAGAGGGAGAAGAAAAGAGAGAGAAAGGGGGGGGGGGAGAGAAGAGAAAAGAAGAGAGAAGGTGGGAGGGTGATAAATGTCATGATCATAGGCTGATCGTAGGCTTCTCAACAGCTTAATGGAAGAACGCGAACATCGAAGTTACTTTTTTTTTCATTATTATGAAACGCATTATCACATAAACCGAAGAGCAGCATATATGCCACAAAACTGTTTCATCCAAATCTGAAGAAAGTGATAAATTAAGCTCGCCACCGACTGTAAAACTTCATATTTATAGATTAGGCCTATATAGATTTTCCCGCCCATTTTCGTCACCTCTTCATTCAATTGTAAAAATTGGCTTTCAATTCCAAAAAAAAAAAAAAAAAAAATAGAAATTGAAAAAATTTCGGACAAAAAGCGTCCCCCTTTGGCAAAGTTCCGATATTTGGGGAACCACCACTGTTGGGCAGCAGAGTCAGGTGCAAGAATATCCACATATTTGGGCAGCGAGGTTTCCAGATAATTATGTAACTTCTGTATGTAACTTCTGTACATTTCCTCTACGAAAAGTTAACAAATCAAAATAATAATAAATTAGAAAAAAGTTGATATTTGAGCAAAAGGCGTCACCCCCCTCCCTGCGAAAATGGGACTGTATGACCAAGATCTCTACATCTGTAATTTTCTATTTCGTGAGGGCACCCCCACGAGGGCCTCTGCCACTTCGAACACCGCTGGGGATTTCACCCCAGACCCCCACTTAAACCGTACCACTTTAAATTTCCTTCCGACGAACCTGCACCAAAATATCTTGCAATATTTTGAGCTCGAGTGAGTAAAAGTGACTTTTCTGAAAGGGTGCAAAATGCAGACTTGACAAGAATTAGTATTTTGAGAACCGTAAAGAGCTGACAGTTTGAAAAAGTCTCCCCAAATGTTCATGAAATGTTCATACCTATGTATAGCTAAGGATCTCTCCTATCAAATGACACCCAAACATCTAACGATATGTTATGCTTGAGTGAGCAAAGGCCATTATTGTGAAATGGTACATAATCCTACAAAACTTTGTATTGGTTCTGTCTGGTATTGAGAGTCTTGAAAAGGCTTAGAAACTGTCATATTCTCATCAGTAAAAGACAATTTATGAAAGAATAGGCTTTATTTTCTGTATGTCCTGACATATCCCATCAAAACTTTATGGTTGACTGAGAAAACCAGCTTGAATTAAAACCTTTCCAAAACTAATATTTCAAAACACTCAATAAAGCAGTTAACTGCTTACTGAAGCATGAAAATATTGATGAGATACGTAAGGCCATACAGAGAACAGAATCTCTTCTTTCAGAAATTGTCTTTTATTAATCAAAATATGAATATTTATAAGCCTTTTCATGACTCTCAACTTTGCTGATACCAGCCAGAAGAAATATCAATTCTTGTCAAGTCTGGATTTTGCACAAAAGTGGTCTTTGATCTCTCGAGCGTAAAATATCGCCAGATCTTTAGGTGTCATGTAATAGAAGAGACCCTAAGCTATCCACAGGTATGACATTTTGCTTCAAATATTTTGAAATATTTATTTTGGGGACTTTTTACTGACTGTTAACTTTTTTCTAGGACGCACTGTATATCTTTAGAAAGGCAGTGAGGAACTTTATTGGCTCACCAGAAATTTTGCCAGAGGTCTCAGTCAAAGCCTGGTGATTCGGCACAAGTCATTATAAAAATTTCAACGTCTCGTTATTGTTCACACTTTTAATCATATAAACATAAGTAAAAACCTCAGGGGATTTGAACCCAATCCAATGAAATTTTTGGCTGACAGGAATTAAACAGGAGATTACTGTCTTAGATAAATTTTATCCCGTTCTCTGTCATTTTCTATCCTAATGTATTATATCGTATAATATAAATCATATCTCTGTTGTAGTTTTTTGTAAACGGGAATCCCCAATCACAATCACAAGCATCCTGACATGCTTTTCAGGGACTATGCCTCCTTCAATAACTGATTTTTTTTTTTTTATATTTTGATTTTTTTTTTTTTTTTTTTTTTTGGGTGGGGGGGGGGATTAATTATTATGTAAGAAATAAAAAAAGGAAATAAGTGTGGTTCTGCATTGAATTGAAATTAAAGATGGAGAAGTAATTCTCCAGATAGGAGGTTCGTAGATATTTACGATTATGTATGTAATTACTTTTGCGTGTTTATTTTTTATCTTTGTGTTGATTTTGGAGTTGTTAATATGATTTATTCTGTGCCTTTATATATGCTTCTGCAAAAATGTCATGGTTGCATAAATCTTCAGTTTTTTAATATATTTTGTGAACAGGATCTTTGTATTCAACAAGCAGAAAGATGGCAACTATAAACACAAGTCATGTGAACCTATTCGTGTCTCTTTTGTTCGAAATGTGCGTGTTAAAAAAAGTTATCTTGAGTTCTGGTAAATGACACTGACAAAAAACAATCACAAATTCAAACCAAAGACTACAATATTCTACCAAATGAATTTGGGAGAAATTGCATACCAGAGTAATGAGAAGAAAAATGATATGAAAATCGAGGCTAGTCATTATCCCGACCGCGTGTGATTTCTCAGTTTTCGTTGGTTTGTTTAAATTTTGCTTGTCCAGAGTCCAGACTGTACTGTTCTACTGCGTGATAAACAATCTAAAATTACTTTCATTACCAGAACTCACTTTAAGATTTGACAATAATAATTACCATAGTTCTATCAATGGCTATTGTGACCATTCATGTTAAAATCAAGTTTAGTTTGGCTTTTATGAGATTGTATATTGAAAGTTTACAGCGTTCATTTTGTGGGGAGGGGTGAGCACGAACACTGTGTGCTGTTTTGTTTGAAAAAGTGATGTTGAGTGATGTGATATAATTTCGTTTTCAATGAACTTTGTACGAAGTACATGACAGTGTTTTGAAAAGTGGATTATATTGAAAAAAGGGATATGTACCCTTTATGCAGGTTTTTGACTTACTATGTCACTAAATCTTGTTCAATAACACAAAGCAACGTCAGGGGCAATCCCTTTCACAATAATTATTGCTATAAAAAGCATTTTTAGACTTCAACTATAAGTTCTTTTGAATCTGTGTTATTTTCAAACCATTTAGAATTACTTCATTACATATATTTAGTTCAGCAATAAACAGTACAGTACAGGAATTTGAGGGAATATGATATTTCAGTGTTAAACTTTTACTTTTCATGCATTGAACTTAAATACCTGTACAATATTAAGCTAGGAGGATGTGAGAGGGGTGGGTACGGGCAAGTCCAAGATATTTTGTAATTTGGAGTCCCATATGTTATAAAGTATTATTGAATTTTGGACATAAATTGACATAAAATGTGTGGTTTGACTTTATATCGTCTCATCAAAGCTCTATCAGCTTGCAGGCTATCGAACATGTCGAAATCACACAATTATGAAACATATTAAAAATCTGAGATGTGGTGGGTAAAATATGGGATAAAATAGCTTGGACTTACTCGCATGGTGGAGAGAGGGGGAGAGAAGACAAGAAAGAAAATAAATAGAGGTGGAGAGAGAGAGAAAAAAGAGAACGAAGGAGGGATCAAAACGAGCAAAGGGTAGGATATGGTGAAAAGGCAAGAGAGGAGAGCAGTAGAAAAAAGTTGAAAAGGATAAACATTAGTACATCTAAGTCTTATACATTGCTATTCGACGTTGCTATAAATAACTCATTATCTCTACTTAGCTTAGACAAAAGGGATAGAAGAAATAGATATACTGCTATGCATATATAACAAGTCAAGCAATATTTCTTCAGTTTGCCTACTGAATTGAGTTCAGTGAATAGATAGGGAGAGGAAAAGAGGAGAAAGACGGGAAATGACGGGGAAACACCAGCAAAAGAATACAGGGTGAGAGGAGAGTTGAAGAGGGGAAACATTGATGTAATTAAAACTTGCACACTATAACTTGACTTTTACTGTTATAACTCACTTATTATTATTTAACACAGAATATAGAACAATTATTAAGAAACACGTATAGTATCATTCTCTCGGTATTGAATTAGAATTGAATAAATATATGTTTACATCATTATCTGTTTTGCCTCAAAGCGACTCCCGAATTGCTCCTATTGATATTTCTTCAAAGTATATAATCAGTGCTGCATAATTTTATCGCATGGTAATCATACACTTTTTTAAAGGGCCCATTGGGTTCGGTGGACGAATTTTGGGAAAAGCTCATATCCCTTTTAATACAGACGTTCATCTACCTTCACAACTGAATCAATATGCTCCCGACTATAACAATTAAATAATAATGCATAACACATATCAGTCTTTGCTAGTGATCGTAATATGTATATGAATCTCGAAAAAATACTTGGGTTTTCCCCCAAAGCAATTATGATCCGTGACCTCTGACCTGAATGATATATTTATACTAAAGGAAATTATAGGAATAACCTCGATAGTGCCGTAGTGGTATACAGTACTTTGCCTTGTACTCCGAACACCAGCAGCGACGGTTGTCTAATAAACTACCATCGTGAAGGCAAATGAAATAATTCTTTTAGCATTCTGTCTCACTGGTATCGTGATACTGTTAAAATTCGAAAATCGTGTGGTATGACGGTGGTGGTGACGGTGGTAGATTATACTGAGATAACATACCATCTCTCTGCGCAGTGGTAGAGTGGTGGGCTATATATTTGGCATGGCATAGACTTTTCTTGATATCTCTGTCATCAGCGCCGAACACTGGGGGCAGTATCACCAAAAACTGTAGCGATCTAGAGTAATCTATGATGGACCTCCATACAAAATCTGAAAGAAATCAGTAGACAAATGTGACCTCCAGACTGCATGCAAGACAGCAACCAAAATATGACATTTGACCCTATAAAGAGCGATAGCATCAGCAAATTTGTTATATACCTGCGTGATAACCTGATGAGTGCAGGTCGAAAAGCTTCGTTATCATGTCTCTTTTTCGTGCCATACTAAATGTAGATTTTACTAAGACACACCTCCATATAAAATTTGAATGAAATCCGTCAAGAAATATGGCAGTTAAAGCGCACAAAAGACATATGACCTTTGACCGTATAAAGGACGGAACGATGAGGGCAGCATTATCAAAAAGTATAAATTGTAGATTGTACTAAGTTACATCTCCATACAAAATTTGAAAGGAATCTGTAAAGAAATATGGCCTGCAGAGCGCACACAAGACATCGATAATATCCCTGATAGCAGAAAGTGGTAAAAATTACGTGATATTTACGTCGTGGTTTTCGTCTTTTTTACGTCCTGTAATTACGTCAATAAGACGACAACTTGCACCAACGCAAGACGTCATCTGTACACTGTAAAAACCGAAGTGCTGTATATAGCACTTTTTGAGGGCATGCATAGGGACTGCACTCAGAGTGCTATTGAATGCACACAGCGTGCTATTTCAGCACTTTCACGGGAGCTGGACCGGCTCCTTAAACTGCTAAACATTCATTAAAAAAAATGATTTGGGCGAGCTTCGAACCAGGTTCCGCTGATCGAGAATTGCTTGCATTACCGCTAGACTAACTCACATTGTACGATTTAGAGCAGATCATATTGTTACATAGTGAATTTACGACACCACATAGTTCATGTTATCTACTTGACTCCCATGACTAAACTGGATTGGAAGAAGCATTTGTTAGTCCATCGGTAACGTCAGCGCCTCTCAATCAGCGGAACCTGGTTCGAGTCTCGCCACCGTCACATTTTTTTTTTTTTTTTTTGCTGGTAAATTAGCATACTACAAGTGCTATAAACAGCATTTCAGGTGCAGTCACTATACATGCCCCTAAAAGTAGCACTTTAGTTTTTACAATGTACAAGACGTAGAGATGACGTCAAAATAAGACGTCCTCTTGACGTCTTGCGTTGGTGCAAGTTGTCGTCTTATTGACGTAATTACAGGACGTAAAAAAGACGAAAACCGCGACGTAAATATCACGTCATTTTTAACACTTTCTGCTATCAGGGAAGAGGAATGAAGACGTAGAGATGACGCCAAAATAAGACGTCCTCTTGACGTCTTGCGTTGGTGCAAGTTGTCGTCTTATTGACGTAATTACAAGACGTAAAAAAGACGAAAACCGCGACGTAAATATCACGTCATTTTTCAACACTTTCTGCTATCAGGGATGACCTTTCACCCTATAAAAGACGGAACACTGGGGGCAGCATCACCAAGAACTGTAGAGGTCTAGAGTAATCTATGATGGACCTCCATACAAAATCTGAAAGAAATCAGTCGACAAATGTGACCTCCAGACTGCATGCAAGACAGCAACCAAAATATGACATTTGACCCTAAAAGAGCGGAACAGTGGGGGCAGCATCAGCAAACACTAAATATGTGTAGATTTTACTAAGACACACCTCCATATAAAATTTGAAAGAAATCCGTCAAGAAATATGGCAGTTAAAGCGCACAAAAGACATATGACCTTTGACCGTATAAAGGACGGAACGATGAGGGCAGCATTATCAAAAACTATCAAAGAGATTCGATCATACCAGTATGCCCTCCGAAGGAGGGCTAGAGAGTCAACTAAAATCTGACCTTTGACATTCCATAGGCTTTGCATTGGATGCATTGTGGGAGCTTTGTCCAATTTGAACAGTGAGCTAGGAGGGTCAATTTGAATAAATGTTTATTCATGAGGAATGAAGTCAAAAACTCGTCAAATACTGTTAGATGATTGTTTAGTTATGTTAGTTTAGTTATGTATAAGATCATACATAATTCATTTTTTTCATTCCCACAATTCCCTACGATTTTGACACGAAATAGGGAAAATGGCGGCCGTGCGGGTAGTGCTACTTTTGTGCCATTTCAACACAAATCTAAAAAAACTTTGTTTTTGAGAATTTTTTGCTTTAGAAGGAGTTTGTCTTGTAAGTCTTACGAAAGCAGAAAATTCTCTGGGGGACATTCTTATCAAAGTAATGCCGTATGATGCCATGAAATGTAAGTAAATATGTATTTTGTTTAACGTTCCTCTTAATAATTGGGATGTGTTCGTCGTGGCTGCTAGTGAGTTCACTGTACAAAACTGATTATCCCACATCCCACCCAGTTCCCCTCTCTTGCATGACAAAACAAAAGTGTTATCTTTGATTGAACTCTAAATCGGTCTTTTTGAATAGTCTACTGGTAAAATTTTTCGAAAATATCAGAAAATTTCCGAAGATCTGTGTATTATGATAGTGCTCAAGCCTAAAAAGTAAAGTGCATGGCTTCATTGCCGACAATCTGCGGTAGATGTGGATCTGTTTGCGATTGATCATGACACTGAATGCGCAAGATCCTCACTCTTGGGAACTAGGCCGCGCCGGGTAAGATCTTGCCCAGCGGTCTGTTGGTTTTGGGTGCTCCAATTCTGGCCGGTTAACTGCGCTTTGCCTACGGCTACGATAGCAAAAGTTGCAGGTACTCTGGCTCTAGGCCTACCTAATGTCAGACGCCGCGGAACGTCTTGGAAAGTGGAGGGGCTTCGTGGGGGGGGGGGGGGGCTTCGTGTATACCACATTTTTGCACTGACATGCGTTTGCACGTGTTTACTGAAAAAGTGGGGGGGGGGGGGGGGGGGGCTCCAGCACCCCCCCCCCCGGTTCCGCGGTCCCTGAATGTTAGAGTTAGACCCTCGCCTTGAACTTTGTTTAAGGAGGGTCTAGAAAGATCAACTTAAAATTTGAATGTCTTGAATCATGCTGGACCAGATTAAAATGTTCTTTATTACATAAACATGTACATGCTGCTACTGAGAGCTGTCTCAATTTCTTTTGTGTACATGCATACTGTAGTGACAACCATGAAGAGTCACTGAGACGAGACTCTCGTCGAGAGTAGTACATGTGCGAGTATAATATTATTACTCTCAACAGTAGGTCTGTGGCATGTTTTTATTACTACATGTAGTATGATCATAACCTCTTGTTCTCTTTTGATTGCAGAGCTATTGGACCAAAGTAGAGAAACACAGGGGGACCAGGACCAGATCATCCAATATCGTGATAGACCCTACCTGGGGCTGGGCTGTAGATTATTGTCATCCACTCACTGCAGGAAACCCAAGTTGAACTGGTTCAACTGGAAAGGTAAATTGTTTTTTTGAAAATGTAGACCTCTAAGCCCACATAATTGGTGTAAATTTCAATTTGGCCATTGCTTAGTCTTAAACAAGTAACTCTGTAATATTAGATCTTATTATTGATATTAGACTTAGATGTGTATCTGTTTTCTGTAGACCGTACGTACGTAGGGCCTAGACGTAGTCTGTACAGTCAAAATCAAAATTCTAAAGTCCAGTAAATTATTTTGATTATACCCGCTTACCGATTTAGCCATTTTTAGGTTACTAGATGCCTTGGTCTAGGATCAAATTTGGAATGGAAGATGAAAATATGTACTTCTGTTAAATGATTTAAACTTAGATGTACATTTCTATAATTATTGAAGGAAGAACAACTAAGCGACATTTGGAGGGCTGGCAAGACCAAAAAAATAATACGGATCTCCCTCCTAGCAGTTTCCCAAAGTTGATAATCCAGCATTTATGTCTCCCCCCCCCCCCCTCATACAAAATCCTGGATCCGCCCCTGGATAGCTGTACCCTATTTTTGTTCCCTTCTTTAAAATCCAGTACACAGTCTACAAGAAGTTTAATTTTTGTGTCCTTCATTTTTGTTTTAATAATGCAGGTTGTCCAAGGAAGTTACATCGCGTTAAGTGTCAAGTAACGGAGTCATTAGGGATCGAAGTATATTTTTCTTTATTATCATTTAATGTTTAATTAATTTATTTTTTTCTAGCGAGATTTATTGCTAATTTACATAATGGCAAATACATGTATTCTAAATGTCAGAAGTATGGGTCAAAAGAAAAGAGCTAACATACTATTCAAAGGTGAAACAAACAGGTTTGTAACTTTAATTTATTAATTATTATTTTTTTTATTAATTTATTCTTTTTTTTTGGGGGGGGGGGGGTTCAGGGTTGTATCAAGGCTGTTGTATGACCCTTATTGCAAGCACTTGACATTTCACTGTCAGAGCATTTGTAGATACACCCAAAAAGTTTTAATTTTGAAATAAAAGCAAAGACTTTGACTATCACGGATTTACGTTTTGTAGGTCTACATGTCCATGTACACGTAATTAAAAAAAATTGTAGTTGGTATGATTGGCCCATTAATTTAAACCTAATTCTAAGTTCTTTTCACACTTCAAAACAATACTTAATAAAAACCTTTTTAAGTTAGGCACATTCAATTATTATGTCACCTCAGACTAATGAAGTAATTTAAATTCTAAATATTATATAACCAATAAATTTTCAAAATCAAATAATTTTCTTTTTAATTCCAATGTACTTTAGAAAAAGAGTTAGAAAATTGTGGCATGACTATATTATGAAAGGTGATTTTAGTTCATCATCTTTAATGCAACTTGTGTTTATTATTGTACGCATAAGAAGTGCATTAAGAAGTGCATTAAGATTTAATCATATTTATTTGATCTTCAACCTTACGTGATAATCCCTTTCATCAGCTCCTTGAAGCCATCCTGCGATAGCTTTGATTATTTTTCTTGAAACACAAATGGTTTTATAATCCGTAATTTATTCCTTTTTATCATCTGTGCAGTAATTGTGCAGTAATTGTGCAATCAATCTGGGGCATGTTTCTAGGCAAACGAATCAGGGGCTCGGGAGTTTCAGCCCAAGCCAAAATTGTCAAAACTACCAATATTTGGACAAAAATTGCCTCATATCATTTTGGGCAGTAAGGTGGTCTCTTTGTACTTTTATGTCTTGTACATTCTGATGATAATTTGAAGGGATGTACATGGATATACATTATAATCCACCTATATATCGGATGTCACCTGCCCCATGATTTGTTGTCCATGAACCATATGTTATAATCTGTATATTGCATTTCAAGAGAGCATTAACTTTTATGTTGATCAGTGAGTTATTTTAATAAATATCATATCACACACTGAAAAATTTGTTTCCCCATAATTTTGTGTAAAAGATGTGGTGATGATGATGATGATGAAGGCACAATATGGCATGTGTTCTGAAGTGTGATGGTGGATTGGTATTAATACAGCCTTATGCAACCTTGAATAACTGGATGATAGACTGAATTGCGTGGGTTTCTGTTGATGGACTCATTTTACAAGAAGATGAAGAAGGATAAAGATGAAGGAGAAGAAGAAGAGGAAGAAGAAAAAAAAATCAGATTTTTGAGGTTTGTTGCTGTTTTAGTTGTTGGGTTGTTTTGTTCTCTTTTTTGTGTTTTTGTGTTTTTTGTGTTTTTTGTGTTTTTTGTTTGTTTGTTGTTGTTGTTTTTTGTTGTTGTTTTTGTTTTTGTTTTGTTTTTTTGTTTTTTGTTTTGTTTTTTTTTTTGGGGGGGGGATACTTGCAGCAGCAGCCAGTGCATGGTGGTACATATGGGGTCATGGGGAACACATTTTCTCTTTGTACTTCAGTTTTGATATGCCAGATCTGCAAGGCACAAGGAAAGCGTTTAATGAAGGGAAATTCAATATTGAAGGAGGGCTTCTTCTTCCTCTTCTTCTTTTTCTTCTTTCTTTTCTTCATCCTCTTGTTCTTCTTCCTCCTCTTCCTCTTTTCTTTTTTCTTCGTCTTTTTTTCTTCTTCCGCTTCCACTCTCCTCCTCATCCTTTTCCTCTTCCTCTTCTTTTTTCTGCTTCATCTTCTTTTTCTTCCTGTTCTTCCTCTTCCTCTTTTTTTTCTTCTTCTTGTTCTTTTCCATCATCTTCTCATTTTTGCTGCACGAGTACAGTATACGCCTAGGTACAGTTCAATTTTATGTTAATTAGTTATCAAAGGTCATGAATATTCAAATTTATAATTTCAATAACTTTACGCGCTGCGCGCAGGCTAAAATCTGATTTTCGCTGGTACACTGAAAAAAATTTGGCTTCATAGGCTAATACATGAAAAGTGGGAGCAGTGTGCACTTTTGACCCGCCGGAAATGCCCCCATGGAAAGCCGGATGCAGAAGCGGAGTTGAGACCCCCTAAAAAGTATAAATTGTAGATAGTACAAAGTTACATCTCCATACAAAATTTGAAAGGAATCTGTAAAGAAATATGGCCTGCAGAGCGCACACAAGACATCGAAAATATGACCTTTGACCCTATAAAAGACGGAACACTGGGGGCAGTATCACCAAGAACTGTAGAGGTCTAGAGTAATCTATGATGGACCTCCATACAAAATCTGAAAGAAATCAGTCGACAAATGTGACCTCCAGAGTGCATGCAAGACATCAACCAAAATATGACATTTGACCCTATAAAGAGCGGAACACTGGGGGCAGCATCAGCAAACACTAAATATGTGTAGATTTTACTAAGACACACCTCCATATAAAATTTGAAAGAAATCCGTCAAGAAATGTGGCAGTTAGAGCGCACAAAAGACCCTATTGACCCTATAGTGACCCTATAATGGACGGAACAATGAGGGCAGCATTATCAAAAAGTATGGATTTGTAGATTGTACTAAGATACATCTCCATACAAAATTTGAAAGGAATATGGCCTACAGAGTGCACACAAGACATCATCGAAAATATGACATTTGACCTTATAAAAGACGGAACACTGATGGCAGCATCATCAAAAAATAAATATTGTGTAGATTTGACCAAGATACATGTCCATACCACAGTCGTTATGAGGTTTCTTGGGCTGCTAATAAAGTCCCCATAAAATCCCACTGGGACCAACTCCTGCTCTGTCATGGGACTGATCTGAACCAGTAATTATCGCTCTTTATGCACATATGGAAAACAGGTGTTGATATATGTATCATTGATTTTATATCATTTTTTTTTTCAACAATTGCATCATCTTTGGTACGGGTCGAGGGGATTCTCGGAAAATGACTGGATCTAATTACAGGCGTGCGTCCTTCCGTGGTCGCGATTTGCTTTAAAGATCACATTGCAAGAAAATTCCATCAAAATAAATATTGGCTTAATACTTATTATTGCATAGATGGCATAAATTAAACAAGGTTATCCAAATTCAACGCTTGGAAACATTTGAATTAATGATTATTATCAATTATAAAACGGTAAAATACAGCCCCCGATATAGCAGCTGAAGAGCTCCTTGAACGCTGCTGAGATGTGTGACGACACACAAAGGACCAGTCCTGTCTAAGCAGACGATGTCCCATAACATCTTACACATTTTTCAGTGCCTGTTTTGTCATCTCCTCTTCACTTATTTCTCTTACTTGACTAGCGTCAGTCTTAATGTTAGTCTGTTGCCTCACTCTTAACTTCGTGTATGGTATTATTTTGATGAAAAATGCAGCGTTAAAAAAATAAAGGAATCAGTCACTTGTAAACAAAATAAGACGCCATTGTATTTTCAGCTGCTTGCACCGGGGCATGTTCGGCGTTTCAAGAGGGAACGAATACAATCTGTGATATTATTCGGAGGGTGAAAGTGCGGTTTATTTCATTGATCATTGACCCTTCTCCTGTGTATTTACAATCAAACGGTTTTAGTTATCAGAATCGGTTCACTTTCCCTTTTAGAATGGTGTGAAATAAGGTCATGTTTAAATGTACCAAACTCTTTATAATTTGATAAATAATTGCATTGCAGTTACGTTTATTCATTATAGGACGTCGTCTGCTTAAGCATGATTGTTCCCTAGTGTGACGACATCAAAACATCGCTATATTTCTGGCGAATCCTCGGATATTCCAGATGCTGTGAAGAGCTTTTATTTGTGTTGTTTTTATAATCATCATATACGCAGTTGACATAAAACTTATAAGATTGCCATATGTAAGCTTCCCAGTTTCTAGTGATACATTAATTGCCATATTTGTGATTTTCCTTGGATAGCTACTTTAAACTTGAAAATTTTCACTTTACTACAGTCTTTGTGTACTGCATAAATATAATCCTTCACCCAAATTCTTTTTCCCATCATTTGCCTTATCCTTCAAGAGGGGGAAATGTATCACTACAAGGTGCCCCTCCACTTCCATTGTCCGAGCCCGACGTTCAGCCGCCTCTGCTCGCTAGTCATAAGGACAGCTATTCATAAGGACCGCTATCCATAACGCGTGACTAAATGAATAGCGGTTTTGTGTGAATAGCAGTCCTTCCAATTAGCTCGCTATTCATAAAGACCTCCATTTATAAGGACCACTATTCATAACTATTCATAAGGACCGCTATTCATAACGCATGTTAGATGAATAGCGGTTTTCTATGAATAGCGAGCGGGCCCCCATCACATCCACACTGCTCTTGAAGAAAACTTCTGAATGAAGCTTTTCCTTTGGGAGTAACTCTTGCTTACTGGCTCCAGTTGTCTAATACAGAGGCCCGTATTCTGAACTCCGGTTTAGCTTAAACTCGAGTCTAAGTGTAGTTTAAATATGCCCTTTAGACCGGAGTTTAAGAAAATCACATTCTGAACTCTGGTTTAACTTAAACTCCAGTCTAAGCGTGATTTAACTCCAGAAAGTTAGACTGCAGCTACCCAGCAAACACAAAACGTTTTCAGAACGTTTGCAAAACGTTTTTATTAGGTCCGCTACGTCTCCGTCTTTAATAAACGTTTACAAAACGTTTTTATTAGGTCCGCTACGTCTCCGTCTTTAATAAACGTTCACAAAACGTTTTTATTAGGTCTGCTACGTCTTCGTCTTTAATAAACGTTTAAAAAACGTTTTTATTAGGTCTGCTACGTCTTCGTCTTTAATAAACGTTTAAAAAACGTTTACAGAACGTCGAAGTTTTGACTTAATATAACAATTGCCGCAAATTCACAGCTAGTTTTTTGATGACGTCCAAAAACGTTCACAAAACGTTTTTATTAGGTTTGCTACGTCTTCGTCTTTAATAAACGTTTACAAAACGTTTTTATTAGGTCCGCTACGTCTTCGTCTTTAATAAAAGTTTACAAAACGTTTTTACTAGGTCCGCTACGTCTTCGTCTTTAATAAACGTTTACAAAACGTTTTTATTAGGTCCGCTACGTCTTCGTCATTAATAAACGTTTACAAAACGTTTTTACTAGGTCCGCTACGTCTACGTCTCCGTCTTTAATAAACGTTTTCTAAACGTTCTTAAAAGGTTTTCTGAATGTTCTTAAAAGGTTTTCTGAACGTGCTTAAAAGGTTTTCTGAACGTTCTTTAAAGGTTTTCTAAACGTTCATAAAAGGTTTTCTCAACGTTCTTAAAAGGTTTTCTAAACGTTCTTTAAAGGTTTTCAAAACGTTCATGAAAGGTTTTCTGAACGTGCTCAAAAGGTTTTCTAAACGTTCATAAAAGGTTTTCTCAACGTGCTTAAAAGGTTTTCTAAACGTTCATAAAAGGTTTTCTCAACGTTCTTAAAAGGTTTTCTGAACGTTCTTTAAAGGTTTTCTAAACGTTCATAAAAGGTTTTCTCAACGTTCTTAAAAGGTTTTCTGAACGTTCTTTAAAGGTTTTCTAAACGTTCTTAAAAGGTTTTCTCAACGTTCTTAAAAGGTTTTCTGAGCGTTTTCAAAACGTCTAAAGGTTTTCTGCAGGTCCTTCGACTGGGAAACAAATGCATAAAAGGCTTTTTTATAACGTTTTAAAAACGTTTTAAAAACGTCCAATAAAACGTTTTCTGGACGTCCAAAACCTTCCACAAAAAAAGTCCAAAAAACGTTTTTACGAAACGTCCAAAGAACCAACTTGGAACGTTTTTAGAACGTTCAGAAAACGTCCGATTGTTAGTTGGGTAGGGGCAGTTTAAGCCCGGTTTAACTTGTCTTCACGCACGGCCACCGCAGGATAATGTTTGCAACTGAGGCGAAGAGTGATATTAACAAAGGTTTTAAAGACTGCTGGCACCACCTAACAGAAAGGTAAACTTACCTCCGTAAAGAGGAAAATTTTTCTTTTTCTTTTTCTTTTTAGCTGGATCTCAGATCGAAGTTGGATCTAACGTTAACGGCAGTATTCATGGCAAGCGCTGTCATTATCGGAGAACTGACTTTGCAACAATCTTTCGCGCTCGCGCGCGAGCAAGCATAGCTCTTTACACCCTGACCCGAGCCGGGCCGGCCGGCCCAGCCGACGCGACCGATACCCTCTCATCCCATCCCACACAGTGCTGAGCTAGCTAGCTAGCTGAGCCAGGCTACATGTAGGTCGGAGCTGACTGTTGTTGGGAAGTTGGGTTCCGAAGTTACAGCTACAGAAAAAAACATTCAACGAAACTACAAAACAAATTGATCATTAAAAGCTCAGCTCCAGAGATTATTGCAATTCCGACTGTAATTTCAAAATTTGACAGCTGAGTCACTCAGATTTAACGTTAAAACTCAACTCTCCTCGACCTCTAACGTTATAGCCAATATCTAACTTTAACCTTCGTTAGTAAAATAGGGTCTAACTTTTAGAATATATATAGTACAGTAGACTTAGTCTTAGACTAGTAACAAACGTAGTTTAGTGTTTAAAACTTACACTGTGTCTAACGTTAGAATATCTATTTAGGTTTAGAGTCGAGATGCTGTCTTGGAAAAAGAGACACATGAATAACAAAGTTAGTCCAGGAACTTACCAATGGCAATTGTCACCAGATTATTTTTGTAGGCCAGCAGCTAGTAGCAGCTAACGTCATGTTCTAAAGTAACACAGTGCCCTTCTTTATTATACATCTATGACATAGGCCTAGATCTATAATAGATGTCAAAGTAGATCTAGCTGTAGTCTTGTTTACTTGCATTCAAATTGCAAACTATTATATCCGAAAATGTGCCCTTCATATGGTACCTGGTAAAGTGAATTGACTTTTCAATGAAACAAAACGAACAAGTTTGTTTTCGGGCTAAAAGTACTGTATAGGGTATAGGCCTAGCTCTGTTATATTTTACCTCTAGATCTAGATACGGTATATCTTATTTTTTGTTTGTTTTGTTTTTGTTTTCAAAATGCCCCCTGTGCCTCATAACATAATAGATATCTAATCTCTCAGGCTAGTGTAAAGATGTTTATAGCCCGGGTCCTTTCCTTTTGCTTTGAATCTAGTCAAATTTGCAAAGTGACGGTGTTGCGTTTGCCTCACCAATCAGGGGCAGTTAGGGGATCACGAGGTCCGGACACCCCCCCCCCCCCCCCCCCCACACACACACACATTTAAAAATTTTAAAATTTGCTTTAAATGTCAGACGTAACTAAGTCATCAAACTCCCCCCCCCCCCCAAATCAACCCCCCAAATGTGATGCCTTTTATGTTTTTGTTTTGTGTCAATTGCTGGAGCCCCTTTCAAAATACAAAATCCTTGATCCGCTCCCACATGATGGACATTGCAGGCCCAACTGTTAGATAATTTAAATAACTTTTAGATCTACAGTCTGTCATGATTGTGTTTGCGCCAGCCCTCAAAAAGTCGCTTCGTGGGGGCAGAGGTTATCAGATTCGCGTTGGAAATCTCAGGCCCATTAAGTAAGATATTCAACGAGTACCTAAAGAATAAGAATAATAACTGTAAGTTATATAGCGCCAAATCCACTCTGTGGATTGCTCAGGGCGCATGTAGAAAGTAGTTAAGAATTTAACAGAAATGTTTTTACATGATTTTTAAAGGAATCAGATGTTATGCACTTTTTGATGTCTTCAGGAAGGCTATTCCATAATTTAGGACACGCATGGGCAAATGATCTTTCCCCCAAGATTTTGCGACTTTAGGGATCACAAGAGAACTGGAAGTGGATGAGTGCAAAAGATCTCGCGGTGGTGTAATTTGGAATTGAAGAGGTATTGTGTTGGAGAGCAGAACCGTGAACGCAGTGAAAAGTGAGCAACAAAATTTTGAAGATAATGTGATGTTTGACAGGGAGCCAGTGTAGCGTGCATCAGTTTGTGCGATTCCTAAGACCCCTCGTGTTACGGGGTTTGACCAGCTTCGCCCGATCTCATTTACCTCTGTTCTGTCCGACTGGTTGATGGCCGACCTAAAACCTCATATAGATCCGTCACAATCTGGTAATATGAAATGAAGTTCTATTAAGCACTATCTTGTAGATTTGTTGGATGTCATCTATAAGAATCTTGAGCAACGTGGATGGTATTCTAACATTTGCACCATTGACCTCGTCAATCACTCCAATGTTATTGAAAAGCTGATCCAACTAGGAGTAGATTCTTCAATTCAATCGTTACCAAGACAGTGGTTCGGCATCAAGAACAGTCATCGAGCCCGTTGCGCCTTTTGTGCGGAGTACCTCAGGGTACAAAATTAGGACCAATCCTTTTTCTTGTTCTCGTCAATGATGCTGCTCTAACTGCAAGGTACCGTTGGAAATATGTAGATGACTTAAGCTTTGTGGAAGTTTTGTCGAGAACCCTGTGTTGGAGAGCATGATCTTGTAAAAATCTACAAAGTGTATACACCCGGCCCCCGTTGGAGTTTGATGTACCGGTCTGGGGATCTGGAATTACTAAAACGCAGAGTGATGAACTTGAAAGAATCTAAAAACGTGCTCTTCGTTTCATTGTGTACCCATCTACTCTCTCGTACACACAACAGCTTACTCGCTTTGACCAATTCTCGTTGTGTGAACGTAGAAACGACATCATCTTCAGTTTTGGACTTGGTCTTCTTGGTCTACGCCATCGAGACATTCTGCCCCCTCCACCCGTGAATCTGTCTCACGACGCAGTTCTACTCTAAGAAATGCTCATTTTCTGGACTTACCGCGTTGTAAAACCCAGAGGTATAAACAAACTATACAGTCCCTTAGTTAACCAAAATGCTCAATTCTGCTTTGTTATTATATATTGTTCCTTCGTTTGAACTTTCACTCTCCCATCCTCTCTTCATTTCTTTTTTTTTCTCTCTCTCTTCTCGTCCTTTTTCTATCCTCTCCCTTTTTTCATTTCACTCTCCTATTTTCTGCCTTTCTCTCTCTCCTCTTTTCCTTTTCCTCTCCTCTTTTTAATTGCACTCTCCTTTTTTTCTTTCGCCTCTCTAATATTCAATATTGTAGATTTTTCTATGAAATGGAAACGTTTTTACTTTTTATGTCCATGCTTTTTAATTGTGTCAATATGTTAATAATACTAATTAACAATTCTTATATAGCGCATAACACGTTGCGGAGCATGTCTCTATGCGCTTAGAGAGTAAGAAATGATAGAGAGTCACTGTACAGGGTTCAGGGATTAACAAGAAGTTTTAAAAATTTCGGTATTTATATTTTTCTTTGACAGTTTTCTTATGCCATACAGTTCCTATGCATGTTCATTTATTTATTTTTGTACATATCTCTGTTAAACCCCGTATTTTCTCTTGTCATTTATCTTGACGTACATATGGTCCTGCTTTGTTCAGATTCTGCCAATATTTATTGCATTGCCTACATAAAATGTGATTTTCTCTTATCACATTGTTGTGGATTCTTTGACCCAGGTCTTTTACATAATTATGTATTCCTCTTTTCTATCAATTTTCTCATCAAAGCTTTAGGATATTTCATTTCATTGATTACATTATATTCTTCACTTTGTTTACCTTCTATATTGACATACATGTATGGTTTAAACAATGATTATTTGAACAC
Organism: Heliocidaris erythrogramma; assembly: GCA_025617745.1. NCBI lineage: Eukaryota > Metazoa > Echinodermata > Echinoidea > Camarodonta > Echinometridae > Heliocidaris > Heliocidaris erythrogramma. The sequence goes on from CM046860.1 coordinate 20,967,271, forward strand.
CCTATTATTTACCGAACGCTTTGTCTTCTTTAATAACATGAATTACGTTTACTGCTATTTAAGTATAAACTACAAGTAATGAAATAGCACTTTTATATTTATATTCTTATTTTTATGAATTAATTCTCAATGCCTTCTTCTCAACAGACTCCTGCTCTTCCTCCCTCCTTTCTCTTTCGTCTTCCCTAGCTTTTTTCTCCTTTAAACCATTCTTATTTACTTTTTAAATTTCATTTATTGTTCTCTGTCAATTTAGTGATTTGTATTGTATACTTTTATGTAATCTTTTAAATTATGCAACTTTGTAAACTTTGTATACATGTATCAGTCTTTGGAATGTTTTTTACATTATTTTCTTTTATCAATAAACCGAAATGAATGAATGAATGAATGAATGAATGAATGAATGAATGAATGAATGTTAAATCAATGGTTAAAGACTGCAAGACAACGAGATAGAGAATGGGAGAGGGGGATAGTTTGTTCATTATTGATACAACTTGGCTACAACTGGTGTTGGGGCCAGTGACAGATTTTCTTCATGAATTTAAACTTGCTCCTGTTTTTACTGGGGCACCTACCCCCCCCCCCCCCTTTCTCTCTCCCTCTCTCTCTCTGAAACAGTTTTTAATCTCCATACCCCAACACTATTGGGGCTACAGCCAGCAGTCCTCTTGCTGTTTTCCCTTGATCTTCTGATTGAATGCGCAATTCAACTGAAACATCCTATAGATGCACTAATCAACACTAACTTAGATCTACATCATCGGCCTTATATCGGGTGTTTGGAAAACGAAGACTGAAGACCGAAGACCGAAGACCGAAGACCGAAGACCCAATGTTGAATACATGTACAAAACACGTGCGCTAGCTAGGGATCCGGGGAGCCCGACTTTGGACTTTGCCTCCTACACGTGTTCTCGCCCCAACCAAACGTGTGCGCGCGGGAACTTCCGGGTCTTCGGTCTTCAGTCTTCGTTTTCCAAACCTGTTGTTGGGTGTCTGGAAAACGAAGACCGAAGACCGGGGATCTGTGATATAACCTACCACTTATTTCATTATTATACTCAGCTCAAATCCACGAATATTCTGCATTGCCAACTACATAATGATTAGCTAACATTCAAACTGCTTTCATTATTATACTCAGCTCAAATCCACGAACAATATTCTGTTGCATTGCCAATTACACTACAAAACTGCTTTAATTTAAAAACGCAACATCATATTGCATTGAAAATAGACTCAAAATTTTCAGTGCTCTTTCTACTCATGTACAATGTGTAATGCTCAGCTTTCTCGATCTTCAGATAGGCCTACTGATGGCAACGTCTCCTATTTGAAGGTGACGCTGTACGTAGATGAGTTAAGCTCGTGAAGCTTGCATTAATTATTTTGCACTTTTACTCCCATTGACAATACGCAGATCCCCGGTCTTCGGTCTTCGTTTTCCAAACCTGTTGTTGGGTGTCTGGAAAACGAAGACCGAAGACCGGGGATCTTCAATTTTGGACTTTGGACTTTGCCTCCTACACGTGTTCTCGCCCCAACCAAACGTGTGCGCGCGGGAACTTCCGGGTCTTCGGTCTTCGGTCTTCGTTTTCCAAACCTGTTGTTGGGTGTCTGGAAAACGAAGACCGAAGACCGGGGATCTGTGATATAGCCTACCACTTATTTCATTATTATACTCAGCTCAAATCCACGAATATTCTGCATTGCCAACTACATAATGATTAGCTAACATTCAAACTGCTTTCATTATTATACTCAGCTCAAATCCACGAACAATATTCTGTTGCATTGCCAATTACACTACAAAACTGCTTTAATTTAAAAACGCAACATCATATTGCATTGAAAATAGACTCAAATTTTTCAGTGCTCTTTCTACTCATGTACAATGTGTAATGCTCAGCTTTCTCGATCTTCAGATAGGCCTACTGATGGCAACGTCTCCTATTTGAAGGTGACGCTGTACGTAGATGAGTTAAGCTCGTGAAGCTTGCATTAATTATTTTGCACTTTTACTCCCATTGACAATACGCAGATCCCCGGTCTTCGGTCTTCGTTTTCCAAACCTGTTGTTGGGTGTCTGGAAAACGAAGACCGAAGACCGGGGATCTTCAATTTTGGACTTTGGACTTTGCCTCCTACACGTGTTCTCGCCCCAACCAAACGTGTGCGCGCGGGAACTTCCGGGTCTTCGGTCTTCGGTCTTCGTTTTCCAAACCTGTTGTTGGGTGTCTGGAAAACGAAGACCGAAGACCGGGGATCTGTGATATAGCCTACCACTTATTTCATTATTATACTCAGCTCAAATCCACGAATATTCTGCATTGCCAACTACATAATGATTAGCTAACATTCAAACTGCTTTCATTATTATACTCAGCTCAAATCCACGAACAATATTCTGTTGCATTGCCAATTACACTACAAAACTGCTTTAATTTAAAAACGCAACATCATATTGCATTGAAAATAGACTCAAATTTTTCAGTGCTCTTTATACTCATGTACAATGTGTAATGCTCAGCTTTCTCGATCTTCAGATAGGCCTACTGATGGCAACGTCTCCTATTTGAAGGTGACGCTGTACGTAGATGAGTTAAGCTCGTGAAGCTTGCATTAATTATTTTGCACTTTTACTCCCATTGACAATACGCAGATCCCCGGTCTTCGGTCTTCGTTTTCCAAACCTGTTGTTGGGTGTCTGGAAAACGAAGACCGAAGACCGGGGATCTTCAATTTTGGACTTTGGACTTTGCCTCCTACACGTGTTCTCGCCCCAACCAAACGTGTGCGCGCGGGAACTTCCGGGTCTTCGGTCTTCGGTCTTCGTTTTCCAAACCTGTTGTTGGGTGTCTGGAAAACGAAGACCGAAGACCGGGGATCTGTGATATAGCCTACCACTTATTTCATTATTATACTCAGCTCAAATCCACGAATATTCTGCATTGCCAACTACATAATGATTAGCTAACATTCAAACTGCTTTCATTATTATACTCAGCTCAAATCCACGAACAATATTCTGTTGCATTGCCAATTACACTACAAAACTGCTTTAATTTAAAAACGCAACATCATATTGCATTGAAAATAGACTCAAATTTTTCAGTGCTCTTTATACTCATGTACAATGTGTAATGCTCAGCTTTCTCGATCTTCAGATAGGCCTACTGATGGCAACGTCTCCTATTTGAAGGTGACGCTGTACGTAGATGAGTTAAGCTCGTGAAGCTTGCATTAATTATTTTGCACTTTTACTCCCATTGACAATACGCAGATCCCCGGTCTTCGGTCTTCGTTTTCCAAACCTGTTGTTGGGTGTCTGGAAAACGAAGACCGAAGACCGGGGATCTTCAATTTTGGACTTTGGACTTTGCCTCCTACACGTGTTCTCGCCCCAACCAAACGTGTGCGCGCGGGAACTCCCGGGTCTTCGGTCTTCGGTCTTCGTTTTCCAAACCTGTTGTTGGGTGTCTGGAAAACGAAGACCGAAGACCGGGGATCTGTGATATAGCCTACCACTTATTTCATCATTATACTCAGCTCAAATCCACGAATATTCTGCATTGCCAACTACATAATGATTAGCTAACATTCAAACTGCTTTCATTATTATACTCAGCTCATATCCACGAACAATAGGCCTATTCTGTTAGCTACATCAGCTAATCAGCAGTAGATGACAGGTTCGAATCCCGCTGGTTCCAATTTTTTCTGACTTGTGATTTTCATTATAGATCGAGCATACGATCTTTAACACTGGGAGTAAAAGCCTAAAATTTGTTTACAAATTAAAAAATTTCTCCCATTAAGCTTCTTCATTTACTAACAATTGATATAATTGATATAATTGATATAATTGATATAATTGATATAATTGCTTTGTCAGAAGTGTGGACCGTTCCAAATAAAGATTTATTATCTTTAAATAATTATATCCTTGAGGTGAAATGCCGAACAGGTGGGTCAAGAGGTGGTGGAGTAGGAGCGTATATTCGTTCCTCATTGCAGTATACTATTCTGGAGCATGAAATATCTAATGCAGAAAGTCTCTGGTTAGAAACTATTTTAAATGGTAGAAAGATTATTGTAGGCATCATTTATCGAAAGCCTAATACTGATATCGATCAATTCCAAAACACCTTAATGAGAACGTTAGAGATGTTAAAAGTTGATAAAGAAAATGTAATTTTAACTGGAGACTTCAACATTAACGTTATTAATGGTGAAGGAGTCGATTACCTTACCAACCAGAGTAACTAAAACAACTTCTTCCCTTATTGACCATGTGTATACTAATATTATGACTTCTCCCATTCATACTGGAGTTATAGAAACGGATGTTTCAGATCATTTCCCAATATTTGTTGCTTTTGAGTATCTTAATACTGCAGATAAAACAAAATTCAAGAAGTTTGTATTTCGCACCTTCAGAAATTATGATGTTCACAAATTTCATGAAGATCTAGATAAAATTGATTGGAAGAATGTTAGTGACTGTACAGAAGTGAACAAATCATACTCTTTATTTTGTAACGTGTTTAGGCAAGTCTGTGATAAACATGCACCAATCGTGTCAACTTCCAAGAAAAAAAGTAAAAATATTGGTAAAAAGCCATGGATAACAAAGGCTATTCTAAAATCCATTAACAAAAAGCACAAGTTGTATTCTAAACTTAGGAAATCAAAAAGTAACCAGAACGATGAAGAATACAAGAGGTACAGAAATATTTTAACTTCAGTCTTGAGGAATGCAAAGAGACAATATTATAGTAACCTCTTCTTCATTAACAAGAACAATACTTGTAAAACATGGAAAACCATTAATGAGTTACTGTATAGTGAAAAAGATATGAATAAAGGGACCAATGTAGAAAAATTGACAATATCTGACCATGGACAAAATAGAGTGATAACTTGTGATAGTGACATAGCTAATGAATTTAACAATTTTTTTGTAAATATAGGTCCAAAGCTGGCCAATGAAATACCAACTGTTCATTCTGACTTTACAGAATACTTAGGAAACAAAGCAGAAAGCTCACTATTTTTAAAACCAGTTGTTGAAAATGAAGTAAAATGTCACCTGCAGACTTTAGATAGCAAAAAAGCATGTGGCTATGATAATTTACATACAAGGTTGTTGAAAGATGCTTCACAATATATCTCAAGTCCATTAACACATATTTTTAATCTTTCTATAGAAAAAGGTAAATTTCCAGAAGCTACCAGTGCTGGGAAAAATCTTTGAAAAAATGATAAATAAACGTGTAATTGATTTCTTGGAAGCGAATAATGCTCTGTTTCACCATCAGTATGGTTTTCGTAAAAAGCATAGCACTAAATTGTCTTTGATTAATCTCGCAAACACATTATTGCAATACTTAGATGAAGGTAGAGTAACATTTGGTATCTTTATTGACTTTCAAAAGGCCTTTGATACTATTAACCATAGAATTCTCCTTTAAAAAATGTCACATTATGGAATCCGTGGGATAACTTTGAAATGGTTTGAAGACTATTTGTACAAACGATCCCAGTTTATACAATACAAGGATGAGATGTCTTTAAATTTGAATATAACATGTGGTGTCCCTCATGGCTCTGTTCTTGGTCCGACATTATTTCTAATTTATATAAATGATTTACCTAACTCCACAAACTTTTTCAATTTCAGATTATTTGCTGATGACTCAAACCTGTTTCATACCTTTGACACTAAACAAAAGGAAATTGACTTAGAACTGATAAGTGAAAATCTAGAGAAGGTCCAGGAATGGTGTAATGCAAATCAAGTCACAATTAACTTACAGAAAACAAATTACATGGTTATTAAATCAAAAGGTCGTGCAATACATCAGAAAGGATCTGTGAGAATATCAGGGTCAGACATTAGTGAGGTATCTGTTGCACCATTTGTAGGCATTCAAATTGATTGCCACCTTTCATGGAAAGAACATATTCAGAAAATAAACAAGTGCATACGCAAAAAAGTAGGCATTCTGTTTAAGTTAAGACATTTTGTACCAAAGCATATACTTGTGTTATTATACAAGACTTTTATACAGCCTCACATCTCTTATGGAATAGAGGTGTGGGGGAGTACTTACAAAAGTAATCTAAATTGTATATATATTTGTCAAAAAATGGCAATGAGGGCAATCACTTTTAGTCCGATTAGAACAGACTCAAAACCTCTTTTCCAAAGCCTAGGAATACTCAATATTTTTCAACTCCATGAACTTTACGTATCAACATTTATGTATGACCTGGTGAAAGGTAAATTACCACACTCACTAGTAGAATATTGTCAGATCATACAGCACAGATATGCAACAAGAGGGAAGGAAAATGGGTTACTCTGTGTACCAAAATGTAAGACAAGGCAAGGACAGTTTAGTATTTCGTTTGTTGGAACAAAGCTGTGGAATAGTCTTCCACATGAAATCAGATTTACATCTTCAAGGTCAACCTTTCGTAGACAACTATCAAGCAACCTTCAATGTAATTGATGTTGTGAGCTTAAAACTCAACTGTTTTTTATGTACTCCATTTATCATATACATGTATTTGATGATCTTTATAGCTTAGGATTAAGCTTTAAAGTAGATATTCAAAGAAAATCATAAATATGGCAATTAATGTATCACTAGAAACTGGGAAGCTTACAGATGGCAATCGTATAAGTTTTATGTCAACTGCGTATCTGGTGATTATAAAAACAACACAAATAAAAGCTCTTCTCAGCATCTGGAATATCCGAGGATTCGCCAGAAATATAGCGATGTTTTGATGTCGTCACACTCGGGATCGATCCTGCTTAAGCAGACGACGTCCTATAATGAATGAACGTAATTGCAATGCAATTATTTATCAAATTATAAAGAGTTTGGTGTATTTAAACATGACCTTATTTCACACCATTATAAAGGGAAAGTGAAACTGATTCTGATAGCTAAAACCGTTTGATTGTAAATACACAGGAGAAGGGTCAATGATCAATGAAATAAACCCCACTTTCAAATTGAAAAGCCCTCCGAATAATAGCAGGATGGTATTCGTTCCCTCTTGAAACGCCGAACATGCCCCGGTGCAAGCAGCTGAAAATACAATGGCGTCTTATTTTGTTTACAAGTGACTGATTCCTTTATTTTTTTAACGCTGCATTTTTCATCAAAATAATACCATACACGAAGTTAAGAGTGAGGCAACAGACTAACATTAAGACTGACGCTAGTGAAGGAAGAGAAATAAGTGAAGAGGAGATGACAAAATAGGCTCTGAAAAATGTGTAAGATGTTATGGGACATCGTCTGCTTAGACAGGACTGGTCCAGGGTGTGTCGTCACATATCTCAGCAGCGTTCGAGCTGCTATATCGGGGGCTGTATTTTACCGTTTTATAATTGATAATAATCATTACTTCAAATGTTTCCAAGCGTTGAATTTGGATAACCTTGTTTAATTTATGCCATCTATGCAATAATAAGTATTAAGCCAATATTTAAAATCATTAACGTTCTACTTTAATGTTTGTTTAATTGCATCTCTTTTTATTTTTTATTTTTTTAAATTTATCTATTCATGTATTACTTGTAATCTGTAATATTACATTTGCTAAACATTTTTTTCAATTTTCACTCTACTGTATACTTCATACATCTGATAATGAATCTTATTTGTGTAAAAATAGATTCTTTTTTTTAATCAAACGTTATTTCTGTAATTATAATTTGAAAAACAGAATTCACTGCTTGTGATATTTTCTCTCCTCTAGAAATGTAAACTATACTGTATTGTCTTTTAATATTTGTGAATACAAGATGAAACTAAAATGTTGATATAAAGAAAATAAAGCAAGCATCTTGCCAAAAGAATGGAACTAGGCTCGACTAGCACTTGTGCTAACTTCTAGTTCCAATTAGCAACTATATCTTAGTATAAATAGTGCAACTGTATGACATTCAGTTAAGTGTAATCACGTACTTGATTATTCATTGATCTACAAACATGACTACATATTATTGTAAATCCATTTATATAAATTTCATGTAGATAAGTACTTTTTTATGTATATGTGCACATACCCTGATAGCAGAAAATGTTAAAAAATGACGTGATATTTACGTCTTGGTTTTCGTCTTGTTTACGTCCTGTCATTACGTCAATAAGACGACAACTTGCACCAACGCAAGACGTCAAGAGGACGTCTTATTTTGACGTCATCTCTACGTCTTCATTCCTCTTCCCTAATAGCAGAAAGTGTTAAAAATGACGTGATATTTACGTCGCGGTTTTCGTCTTTTTTACGTCCTGTAATTACGTCAATAAGACGACAACTTGCACCAACGCAAGACGTCAAGAGGACGTCTTATTCTGACGTCATCCCTACGTCTTGTACACTGTAAAAACTAAAGTGCTACTTTTAGGGGCATGTATAGTGACTGCACCTGAAATGCTGTTTATAGCACGTGTAGTGTGCTAATTTACCAGCAAAAAAAAATGTGACCGTGGCGAGCCTCGAACCAGGTTCCGCTGATTGAGAGGCGCTGACGTTACCGATGGACTAACGAATGCTTCTTGCAATCCAGTTTAGTCATGGGAGTCAAGTAGATAACATGAACTATGTGGTGTCGTAAATTCACTATGTAACAATATGATCTGCTCTAAATCGTACAATGTGAGTTAGTCTAGCGGTAATACCAGCAATTCTCGATCAGCGGACCCTGGTTCGAAGCTCGCCCAAATCATTTTTTTATGAATGTTTAGCAGTTTAAGGAGCCGGTCCAGCACCCGTGAAAGTGCTGAAATAGCACGCTGTGTGCACTCAATAGCACTCTGAGTGCAGTCCCTATGGCATGCCTTCAAAAAGTGCTATATACAGCACTTCAGTTTTTACAGTGTACAGATGACGTCAAAATAAGACGTCCTCTTGACGTCTTGCGTTGGTGCAAGTTGTCGTCTTATTGACGTAATTACAGGACGTAAAAAAGACGAAAACCACGACGTAAATATCACGTAATTTTTACCACTTTCTGCTATCAGGGGTATTCATGTTAATATCATTACTCTTTATATTAATGATTATACTGTCATTCATGTGATGTGTTGTTAATAAACTCAAACTCAAACTCAATTGTCTACGGCGGATCGTTGAATATTAATGAGTCAGAAAGAAGAGGATCTTGGGTATTTGATTCCAGTTCATCGTGACTTGGCCGTGAACCAGAATAGCCTGGTGGTTAAGTCGCTGCCCGGCAAGCAGTAGATCACAGGTTCGCCTCCCGCTGGTTCCAATTTTTTCTGACTTGTGATTTTCATTATAGATCGAGCATACGATCTTTAACACTGGGAGTAAAAGCCTAAAAATTTGTTTACAAATTAAAAAATATTCTGTTCCATTGCCAATAGGCCCTATTACACGACAAAACTGCTTTAATTTAAAAACGCAACATCATATTGCATTGAATATAGACTCAAATTTTTCAGTTCATTTTTCTCTTTCTACTCAGTTCGAATCCAACAATATTCTGTTCTTGTATACATATCAGCTATGGAATAGACCGAGCTGTAATTTTCAGGAATTTCTTCAGGGACAATATGCTTCCCTATTAAACTGCATGCTCATGAAAAGAAAGAGATAGAGAAATATGCAATAAACCATGTTTAAAAGTTCACAATCATGAGTGATTGATTATTTGTGTAAAAAGTCAATGCAAATCACTAAAGTGAAATTTTCTCTATCTCTTTCATTTCATGAGCATACAGTTTAATAGGGAAGCATATTGTCCCTGAAGAAATTCCTGAGAATTACATAACAATTTAAAAAAGGTCATTTGCTAACTTGCATAGGAAATGTACACAATATGCTTCATAATAACCTTAAGTGCAACTTTTTCCCCATGCATTTTGACATAAAATGCATTTTTTCACACCAATAATGATATTTTGTGGCAATGGTATGCCATTCATGTTATGAGTAATAAAATCTCTTATCCATTCCCGTTTGAATTATGAAAATCGGTAAAATACTTTTTGAGATATATCCGAAAATGCTAGGGGGGAACTTACTTTTTTGGTTGAGTGTATATATATAGTCCAGTACCCATAGAAGCATACCGATAGGCAATCAGACACACGAACGCACGCACGTGACAAACACACTAAGTACTATAGAGTACCGAAGTGTGACGTCATCAAATTTTGATTTTTGTATTTCAGTATTTTTATGACCATATTTAGGTAGAGCATGACGGCTATATGATGGCTATATGAATATCTAATTAGCCCCATTGAAGTCGGTGTAAATTGGCCTGGTTCTTAACAGTTTATAGAACCAGGCCAATTTAACACTGACTTCAATGGGGCTAAGGAGGTAGTCATGCGGTCATATCTCGGGGCCCAATGAGCCAATTGCCATAAAATTTGGGCTCTGGATGTTTTTCACCATGCTCCTTTGAGATATGGTATAAAAAATGTCAAAATGAAAAAATAGCTTTTTGTGACGTCATCACTTCGGTACTCTATAAGGAGAGAGATATAAGCTCGGTCTATTCCATAGCTGATATGTATACAAGAACAGAATATTGTTGGATTCGAACTGAGTATAATAATGAAATAAGTGGTAGGCTATATCACAGATCCCCGGTCTTCGGTCTTCGTTTTCCAGACACCCAACAACAGGTTTGGAAAACGAAGACCGAAGACCGAAGACCCGGAAGTTCCCGCGCGCACACGTTTGGTTGGGGCGAGAACACGTGTAGGAGGCAAAGTCCAAAGTCCAAAATTGAAGATCCCCGGTCTTCGGTCTTCGTTTTCCAGACACCCAACAACAGGTTTGGAAAACGAAGACCGAAGACCGGGGATCTGCGTGTTGTCAATGGGAGTAAAAGTGCAAAATAATTAATGCAAGCTTCACGAGCTTAACTCATCTACGTACAGCGTCACCTTCAAATAGGAGACGTTTTGCCATCAGTAGGCCCATATCTGAAGATCCAGAAAGCTGAGCATTACACATTGTACATGAGTAGAAAGAGAAAAATGCACTGAAAAATTTGAGTCTATATTCAATGCAATATGATGTTGCGTTTTTAAATTAAAGCAGTTTTGTCGTGTAATAGGGCCTATTGGCAATGGAACAGAATATTTTTTAATTTGTAAACAAATTTTTAGGCTTTTACTCCCAGTGTTAAAGATCGTATGCTCGATCTATAATGAAAATCACAAGTCAGAAAAAATTGGAACCAGCGGGATTCGAACCTGTCATCTACTGCTTGCCGGGCAGCGACTTAACCACCAGGCTATTCTGGTTCACGGCCAAGTCACGATGAACTGGAATCAAATACCCAAGATCCTCTTCTTTCTGACTCATTAATATTCAACGGTCCGCCGTAGACAATTGTTAGTAAATGAAGAAGCTTAATGGGAGGAATTTTTTAATTTGTAAACAAATTTTAGGCTTTTACTCCCAGTGTTAAAGATCGTATGCTCGATCTGTAATGAAAATCACAAGTCAGTCATTTAAAAAATTGGAACCAGCGGGATTCGAACCTGTCATCTAGTGCTGATTAGCTGATGTATAGCTAACAGAATAGGGTTATTGTTCGTGGATATGAGCTGAGTATAAAGCAGTTTGAATGTTAGCTAATCATTATGTAGTTGGCAATGCAGAATATTAGTGGATTTGAGCTGAGTATAATAATGAAATAAGTGGTATGCTATATCACAGATCCCCGGTCTTCGGTCTTCGTTTTCCAGACACCCAACAACAGGTTTGAAAAACCAAGACTGAAGACCGAAGACCCGGAAGTTCCCGCGCGCGCATGTTTGGTTGGGGCGAGAGCACGTGTAGGAGGCAAAGTCCAAAGTCGGGCTCCCTGGATCCCTAGCTAGCGCACGTGTTATGTACATTCAACATTGGGTCTTCGGTCTTCGGTCTTCAGTCTTCAGTCTTCGTTTTCCAAACACCCGCCTTATAACTGTCTTAGACTTAGATCGAAATGTATTTGTAGTGAAAGTTGATTGAAAAATGTATTTTTTCTACTTATTGTTATTGCTAGTTATAACACAAATGATTTAGCACTTTTAACCAATTCATTGTTTACATGCATGTACATTGTATATATGTGATCAGCATTACTTATCACTCAGGGTTTGCAAGGTTTTTACTGACATAGCGCCAACTTGTGTCCAACTCAAGACAGTGTTTTACTTTGAATTTTTGAATGAGAAAATCTGACAGATTTGAGGTTTGGATCACCTAAGTTCCAGGGTATCCTGGAAACCTGGTTTTTCTTACAAATACATAAAGGAGGCAAAGAGGTTAGTTTATCATATGAATTCTATATTTCATGAAATATTGTATGTTAGAAGTGCAAATTAGTTGGTTTATTTTGGCTCTTGATTCAGCAATTGTACATGTAGATTACATAACATTGTAAATTTCCATGTATGTTATACATACACACATACATACACATAGTACATTACATGTATAGCCAGAAATAAGGTCAAGTCTATATAAATGTATTTTGTATGCTATGACTATTGATGATTATGATATATGATATTGTCATGTATAAGAGATTCATTTTAAGATATTGGCTTTGAAATAATTAGCTGAAATAAGATTCAGGCTTTGATTGTGGGTGTTAATGTCAAGGTGAATGACAAGGAAGGTCACACCATGTACATGTAGGTCAGCTATAGGTCAAGTTATAATTTAAACATATTAAGTCGCCGAGTTTGGGATAGTATATATTTTAGTAATGATAGCAAATGAGATGCTGATTATTTTAAGCTGTTTTTGAGACCTTTCATTTATCTAAAATACTTATTACAAATATTGTTAGATTCATGTTTGAAAATCAGGATGATTTATGATCATTGTTATTAATATGCACTTGTATTTATGATGCTTTCATATATGTTTTATTGATACAGTTTTCACGGAGCAAATCAAGATGGAATTCACCGAAATAAAACATAAAATGAGCTCCCGTAGAGACCTTTGACAACTGTATATTTTCTTTGGCCTCAAATGCTGTCATAGTATTACTCTCTCAGACTCAGGAAGTAATTAGTTAGATCTAGGTTAGGTCAATCAGGAGACTCACATGGTAATTCAATAGATATCTTGCCAAATGCAACCACAGCCTGATAGAAAATGCAGGTAAATTTGCAATGTTGCTATATAAATCAATTCCAATGGGTTAGTTTGGTAACAATCACAAACCGAAATATCCTTCTCATAATTGTGTGTGCAACACGGGCAACACCATGTCAAATCCATCCGCCTATGCAGCGTACTACGAGTCTACACAGTACACGGCGCACACCTGTAATTATCATATCATACCTCTGCCTGATAGAATGGTACGTTATACGTTCGGCATGGTAAAGACTTTTCTTGGTTGCTCCGCTGCCACCGCGTAGCGGCGGAGCTATATCTGATATCTACAGTACGTCCACCAAAAAAGTTGACAGTTGGGGAAAGTCTCCCCAAATCAATATTTCAGAATATTTTCCACAAGTTTTCATTACTGTTGATAGCGTAGGGTCTCTCCTATGCAATAACACAAACAAAACAAAAGGAGCGAAAAAGCGGGGTGAAGTGAGAGAAAAAAAAAGCCCCCAAAAGGTGCTACGAGCCGTTATATTTCTCTCAAATTTGCTAAAATGTCAAAGGGAAAGGGAAAACCCAACCCTCCCTGCGCCCACCCCTGTTTCATACAGTGCAGTATTGCGTCGAACTTACTTTCCGCCTAAAAAAGGTGCTACAAGCCGTTATATTTCTCTCAAATTTGCTCAAACTTCAAAACCTTTGCGCTTCGCACGGGAATGGGGAAAATGTATGGTTGGGTGAGCAAGCCAGGTGAAATTGAAAGACTCACCAAAAGCAATATTTTGAAACACTCAACAAAGTAGTTAATTGCTCATGCACTCAAGCATAAAATATTGATATGATGTGTACAGACATACTTCGAACAAAGCCTGTTATTCAGGAATGTGCTATCTGAAATATGATTTTGCAAATTTGTCCCCTCTCCCTTTACATATTTCATAACCCCTCTCCGTCTCTCTCTCTCTCTCTCTCCCTCCTTTTCTCTTTCTCTCTCTCTCTTTCCCCGTCTCACTGTTTTTTGCTGTCTCCCCTCTCTCATTACTTCCTATCACTGTGCCAGTGCTATCCCTTCTTAATCATCCTTCTCAATTATCTCATCGCCCCTTTATATTTTTTGTTGTTGTTGGTTTTTTGTTGTTCTTGTTGGTTTGTTGTTTTTATTGTTTTGTTATTGTTGTTGTTGTTGTTTTTGTTTTGTTTTGTTTTGGTTTTGTTGTTTTGTTTTGTTGTTGTTGTTGTTTTTTTTTTGTGGGGGGGGGGGGGGTCATTTAATCTTCTTGAATCGCTTTATTGCATTCTTGGAGGAGAGAATAGAGCCCAAAGATCTTAAAAGTTTACTCTTTAGATGAATCTACAAAAATAGAATGATGTGGAATGATATCCTGACCTTCTGATCATTGCAATATTAAAGATTGTTTAATACTAGTAAACAAACATATTACGGTATGGCTCTTTTTTACATTTCTGCAAATGCAAACACTACCTGTTAGCTGGTCATTCCGGCACTACATGCAGGGATATTCGTAAATATAGGGTAATCAAATGGTTCACTGCCGCTCAGAAAATGTTATATACCTGTATTCTATTAAAATAAAGAGTAGCATAGCATTTTTAAGGACATGAAACAAATGACTTTGTGGAGCACACAAGGTATGGTATTTTAAGTGTACGTTTACATTTGATTTGTTTTGATTTGATTTATTGTTTCACATTCCACAATATAACAGTTTTCAGATAAAAGTTCAACAAGATAAAGCATAATGACAAAAAACAACAATGGTAGTAAAAGAGATAAGCAATAACGTGAAATATGAGCAACCTAATAACATAGGTTCCCAGGCAGGATACCAATGATTGTATAAAACTTCTAACGCAATGAAGAGCGACGAATCTAGGAAAATTAATGATACGCATAAGGACAGGTAAGCAAGGTACGTGACTATAGTCACTCGAGCGAAGCAATTATAAAGAACGAGAAAAAAATCTTACATACATGTATATGATTCCAAAAGGAAATCTTTGAGTCTACGCTTTAAGGCGCTGTCACACTCTAGCTTATAGAGCCAGCGTATGAGGAGCGTATCGAATATTTCGAAAAATTGTTTATACGCACAACTTTTCAGCGTATGAGGTCGATTTTCGGTTAATGACCGTTAGAGTAACGTGAGTCTAGCATACCGTCAGCGTATGAGTAGCGTATGAGTAGCGTACGCATAGCGTATGTCAGCGTATGCGAGCGTATGTGATGTGTATTTGAGTTGGACGTATACCGACGTATGAGTAACGTATATCAGCGTACCTCCGATGTATGAGAAACGTATGCGGAACGTCAGCCTAACGTATGAGGAGCGTACACAGCGGGGGTATAAAAGGTGGCAGCGCGCGAATTTCGTCATTCCGCCAGTAGACTTCAAGCTGTCAAGATGCCAAAACGCCGTGCCAAGAAAGTCAAGCCAGCTGATGTTCCTCCTCCTTCTCCACCTGATACAGATTTGGAAATGTGAGACTTTATATACCACCATGCGCTGCAAATACGCATGTAATACGCATAGGATAAATTGGCTGTGCGCTCAGAACACGTTAGGCATA
Source organism: Heliocidaris erythrogramma (assembly GCA_025617745.1). Lineage (NCBI taxonomy): Eukaryota > Metazoa > Echinodermata > Echinoidea > Camarodonta > Echinometridae > Heliocidaris > Heliocidaris erythrogramma. The sequence continues at coordinate 20,982,994 of CM046860.1, forward strand.
AGTTGAGTACGTTAGACTGTCGTTAGAACTACCATCATAACGTTAGCCATTCGTTAGACAAACGTCAGACACACGTTATACGCTCCTCTAACGCTAGGTTTCCTGACCCACTCAATTTCAACGTATGAGAAACGTACTCGACGTATGAGTAACGTACCTTCAGCGTACCTCTAGTGTGTTCAGCGTATGAGGAACGCATGAGGAGCGTAAAATTCATACGTCGGCATACGCTGAAAATTTTTGTGCATGTTCAAATTTTTTTTGGCCGTCAGCGTACATCAGCGTACACCGACGTACCCCGGCGTACTACAAACGTATTCCAGCGTACCCCTAGTGTGTTTCAGCGTATGTCAGCGTATGCCCAAAAGGTCCATACGTTCCTCATACGCTGGCTCTATACGCTAGAGTGTGACAGCGCCTTAAACGAATACAACGAGGGAGATTGAATTATCTTAGTGTCTAAACTGTTCCAAAACGAGGGTCCTGCATAGGTTATTGTTTTAGGGGCAAGAATTGTACGCACGGGGGGAGATGAAAATTGTGAATTGCCTGGTGGGATAGGAATGAATTTCATTATTTTTACAAACATATTAGTAAAAACACTCGGTAATTCGTCTTTATAAAGTTGATACATGAATATCCCGACAAAATAATGGTATAGGCCTGTTACTTTCAATAACTTCTTTGAATGAAATACTGGATTTGTGTGTACTGCCAGAAAATCATCAGAAGAAATTGTCCTTATAGCTCTTTTTTTTTTTGTATTTTGAGTACGGATTTAAGTTTTGTCTTGGAAGAATTTCCCCATGCAAATATTCCATTACTTAAATATATATATACTAGCAGAAGCAGCCCGTGGACATCCACAGGCGCTAGCTGTGTTTGTGAATAATCACCGTACCGTATATCTGCCACAATAATCAAGTGAATAAATAAAAAAGTCGGGTAAAGTTATTTTTTAGCAAGATGTATTTACAACATGTGCATTGGCGGATCTGGGGGGGGGGGGGTACTTCCGGCCCGTGCCCTCCCCACCCCTTTTGGAAGAAAAGTATACATTTTGACCATAGACGATCCGCCCTTTTGTCGATTGTGCCCCCGCACCCTTTTAGAATGAAACCTTCTTTTTTTTTGCTTGTCAGAGAATTATGGAGGGACCCCATAACCACCCCCTCCTGAGCGAATTTTGGAGGTGTGACGAAAAAAAAATTCTGCCTATATGGGTCTTGGGAGGACTGACGGATTGAATTTTCCCTACTACTCCCCCGCCCCCGCTCCCCCAATTCCATTGTCATCCCATCACCCCCAGCGCGAGGGGAGAAGGGATTAATATAATTATACGTATTCATATTATAATGGAAATATTTTCGAGGGAATTTTTTGTTCTTGTTGTTGTTGTTTGTTGTTTATGTTTTTTGTTCTTGTTTGTTGTTTATGTTTTTTGTTCTTGTTGTTGTTGTTGTTGTTGTTGTTGTTGTTTTGTTTTTTTTGGGGGGGGGGGGGGCTCCTTCTTTACACCGTTGCAACCGATATTCCTAAGTGACGTGATCTCCGACACCTCCCCCACCCCCGAATGATGTCTACATATCGGTTTAGTCTGTCATATGAATTGAGGCGATATACAATAACATCTTTCCAACAGTATGAAGGCCAATTTTCCCCAATCATGTCAATTCAGCTGTTGATAATAGGAATGACTTATGCGACAACCACCCAAATGTGCCGTTAAGTAAACCCTAAACACTACCTACCCCTAACCCTAAACTCCAAAGCCTACCCCCTTCCCCTTCCGCGGATCTTATTCTTATCATCTCTGAATTTGATATCCTTTTTCTTGATTTTTGCTTTTTTGGATACCATAAACGCGTAACCCGGGTTATGTGCTTCAGCGAGACATGCCCCCCCCCCCCCCCCGCGACCGCCGTGAAATCATAGAGTTACATACACACAAAACTGTGTACGTGAAGCTACATACACGAGTGTTGTTGGGCCGTATAAATTGAAGCCATACATGCGCTGTGTGAACGATAACACGTGTGTTGTTGGGCCGTATATATATATATATATACTGCACATTGAAACCTTCCATGCATGTGGATATGGCCACGCTGTTCTAATTTGGCATACCTCCCCTTCACAGGTAAAGGGCATGGGTTGGGCTGCATGAAGCTACAAACCCGCTTCATGGGTTGGCAGAATTATTAGGCCTACTCCCTGCGGAAATTCAATGTTTAAAAATGAATTTATGAAATATGGACGGCACGTCAGCCCTTAAGAAGTGCCTCCCACCACTCTAAGAACCATTCCCCGCCCGTGGGTACCAAAAGGCGGGGACCGAAAGGGCCAGGGGAGGAGCCTATTTGAACCAAAAAAGGGCCTCAAATCCTTAGCGTAATATATTAATAGATATATAAATAATAAAGTAGACTATAATAATTTCAAAATATGATGAGAGAAATGATGTTTAAGTTTATTAATAATTCCAAGATTTCTTGAAAGCAATTTACATAAGTGGGCGATGTGGTCCATTTGTTCTAACTCACTACCATTCATTAAATCATAACCAGGCAAAGTATGCAACGAATTACTAAAAACCATGTAGTTTGTTTTCTTATAATTAAGGGATAACTTATTTGCTGGTACGTATAGATTCAGTATTCAATCTATCAAGAAGGATTGGAGGATTATTGTGTGTAAAAAATATACTTGTGTTATCTGCAAAGAGAAGAAAAGGGTGTATAGAGGATGAGTTTTGAAAATCGTTGATGTATAAAATAAAAATAAGGTACACCACAAGTAATAGGTTGTATCTTAGGCATGTTAGGGTGGGGGGGGGGGGGGAATCAATTTAGCCCGTGAATAAGACCAGAGTATATATCAAAATTATATTTAATGAGGTCGATATTACTTTTTCTTCAATCAGGGCACATATTTACAAAGGATTGGCCTCTTTGCTAGAAAAGACAATGTTAAAAATTACTCCGTCAAAGTGTGAATGAAACGACCATCTTTGATCCGAGTGAATTTTTTTAAAACAAGCAAGCATAGTCAAATCATAACCCCAAACAACTAAACAGGTCATTATTTTGATTATACTAAACTTTGCACCAATTATTACTTTATTGATGTTTATACTGATGATTATATTGAATATCCTTGTCTGCTGAAATTTATTCTTATCACTCTTCATTTACGAATGTAGAACCATTTTTTAATTCCATTTTCGATGTACAGCCTTCAAAGTAAGCAATACGCCAAAAGCTTGCCTACAATAAACAAAGGTTCAATCCAGCAACGTCCTGGTAGTCCTGATATCTATCGAATGAAAACCTTTGATAAATTGCAATGTCTCATACAAAAGATAAACAAAAAAGGTACACTGGAAAAACTCCTCGTAAGATTTTAACACAAAAGTGTTAATCATTACCAGAATTCCGGGTTGACCGGTAGCACAAACCTGGTAATTTTTACCCCGTTGCCTGATTATTTCAAGCGCATCTTCTCTAATCAAATTACCAAATTCCTGGTAAACTCATGTGATTATACACGCAAAATAATTTATACGGATTTTTTTTTTAAACCAGGCGTTTTCTATGGGTATATGTAGAAAAAAAAATCTACTGATAATTATCAAAATGTTTATCACCTTCTTAAGATTGATTTTATAAGACGATTTAAGAATATTTTCATGGATTTTCACAATATTTAATAACCATTGCACCGTTTTTAGCCATAGTATTATACTGCTATTAATGGTATTTCAAAAAACGTTTTTAATAGTGTTTCTGCACTTACATGTGGCTTTTTCTTAGTTTTATTTATTTATTTTTTTTCTTCTTTCTTTTCTTCTTCTTCTTCTTCTTCTTTTTTGGTGGGGGGGGGGGGGGGGTCTTCCTTGACGTCAGAGACTCCTTCCTGTCTGCCCGTTCTCTATTAAGGGAACACATGACAATCCGTAGTCCAGATGACAGCAATTTGTCTGTTATGATTTATTTTCTTTTTCACAGATGCACCGTCGAGTAGTCGTCCGAAAAGAGCGCGAAGTAAGTAATCATTTTCTTAGAATGCTTGTCATCATGTTTAAAACTCTAAATGATTTTGCGACCTTTGTAACTTGGCAATTACTGTATCATAAAAATAACCAGTGGAGTACCATGCGTTCAGCCATTCAGGGGACACTGGTGGGTATAATTGGTAGGGGTGACGCAACGGTCTTACTCTGAAAATTCAGTGCAAATTTACAAGGTCACTGATTAGGGGAAGGGTGCGGGCAGGGCTCCTATCGTCTTTTTCTCCCTTTTCTCATCCGTTTTCTTTTCTCCACCCCCCTCCCCGCCATTCGATGGGGGAGGGGAGGGAAGGAATCACGTCCCCCCCCCCCCGTACCCCCTGTAGCTACAACACTGGCTTGTACCGTTTACAGTTGTGGATGTCCTGCTATCTATCGACTTATATACACACAAATTTGACAAACTGACTTTGAAAACTGACAAATTCAGACAAACTTTGAATGCATATAAAGAAAGAAAAATCAGTACACTTTCTTTCTGACAGCATAGGGTTAGTAAACGATTTCATTTGCCAACTCAGAAATAAGGATAAAACAGAAAATCCCAGCATGGTAAATGTCAAAATCTGACATACATACCATTAATTGAACCTGCAACAGACAACTACCTCAACTTTGCCTCGTGCTAGATATGCCTCTGATATCATTAACATTATCATTGTCATCACCGCAATCATTTTATTTCCATTGTCTTCTGAACCACCAGGGTCATCTCTCTGTATCTAACTAATGTTATATCGACTACCATTTATCCTAAACAAATTCGCTGATATTGCCCCTAGCAGGTTATGATCCGAAATTCTTTTCCATGCAATTATTTATGTCGTACCGTACGGAATGGGCCTTCTTCTCTTTAATAGCATACCAGCCCCCCCCCCCCCGAAACAATATTGTCAAAATACCCACTTTCTTAAAAGGCAACAATAGTCTAGATTGTTTTCTTATAACATCGATTCTTTACAAGTGTTGCTTTATATATGTATGTATGATGATGATCATGTGTATGAATAGATTTGAATGAAATAGCATCCTCCTAAAATTTCTTACGTGTCTTAGAGACTGGAACAACCGGTAATCAGAGTGGAGGTAATCAAAGCATTAATGCATATGCGAGAGAAAAGGTTAAAGGCAACACAGTCACTGGGTCAATCAGTAATATGACCATCAATAATTATGCAGCTGGGTAAGAAAATCAATTGAATTTTCGAGCAGATACGAGTAATTAATCAAAAACAATGATATAAACATAAATATTTAGGTCATGTTTATTCCTAAAAGACATCATGAATATATTAGGCGCTATATAAATCAAGATGATTACTATTATTCAATAATAATAATAATAATAATAATAATAATTAAAGTAATAGAGTTATAATAATAATAATAATAATAATATAACGATTATTATTATTATTAATCTTAAGATTAGGGCAGTTCCACGAAATAGTTTTAGCATTAGAACTTAATTTCGCTAAATGAACGCATGTTATGTCCAATTTCCCCAAACTATTTTCTTTACTCAAGACGTAAAGATAAAAACACACTTTAATTCTGGTATTTTAAGGATATAAGGTTCGTCAATTACTTTGGCGAGGGCCATGCTCAGGATTGGTTCATCCCAGTAGTCCATCAGCCCACGAAACCGATAGCCCTGCAATATTCTTATCTTCATTTTTTTTTTCTTCTTCCAACCAAGGGCGTCTACTAGTCAAGGTCAAAGTAGAAAGCGGAAGGCCGCAAAGTCTAAGGCGGGATTATCAAAGGCCAAGAAGAAGACGAAAGGAGACAATAAGCAATAATTCATTTTTATCCTATACTTATTTTGTCCTATAGAATAGGTTTCCCGTACATTTTAAAACTTCCTTGAATCTGTTTCATCATAGTTAAAGGGAAATTAACCTCAGCGTATGAATTAGCTTATTTTGAATGGTGTAGTATATGCCTCTTATTTGATACATGCAATTTCATGTAAAAACACAGGATATAGATATAAATCACTATTTTCCAGCCAAGTTATCGTCTGCTAGCAATAATAAGGGGGCTGCCATTACTTTATGTGTACACGAACATATTTTTCATCCCAAGTAAAATTTCCTTCATCGTTAACTTGTAATTGATTTTTAGAGGACAAATATATATTAGATAAAGTCACATATTCTGAAATGTAAGTTTAGTTTTATATATTTTTTAAAAGGTCTTAATTTGTTCATAAAAAATATACTTCATAAAAAATATACGTCAAGGACGGAGACAATCGTAACAATACCAAAACAAAGCGAGGAATCTGCTTTACAGGATGGCTATTAGAACTCATGGGTCGTCAATTATCTAGGCCCATGGCCAATAACAATCGTAATACAATCAGAACAAAGCGACGTATCTGTTGTAAAGGTAGGCTATTATCAATGCATATGGTACCTAATGATCCGTGTCATGCACAAAATGGCAGCCTCCATGGAAAGACGTAGCAGACAATAGGTGCATCTAGAATATCACGTGGGGTTAATTGTCCTTTAACTTCGATTTGTGCAAATGTCGAATCTAATTTAGTCTTTTTAACAATGAAGTTAATCATTGGGCAGTCAATTTCAACATTGTCCATTCATTTTCATCAGATTTAATTCGAATTTGTCGCTCCTGACGATCCGCTCTAGAATGTAATAATCAAATTCGTCTTTGTGCAATCAATTTCAAAAAAGTTTCATACACAATCGTCGGATAGTAAAGACATTGAATTAAAACCATCCAAAGGAAAAAACATACACCCTTTTTTCTTAATTCCTGTACGCTTCCTCATTTATTGAATAAGATTACAAAGTAAATACAAGCCTTTAATTTGCATGTGTACAGAGAGTTTTTCTTTCATGAATGTTTAGTCACATTTTAAGAGCAGAAATCAATTAAAAATATACATAATTATAGCAAATGAACAAATGACGCTTTGACAACATTGAATCATGCAATCGTACGTTGGCAGCCGGGGATGACGAAATTAATTGACTTTATTATATATTTATGTATTAGAGTTTTATTTGAAATACAGAGTATGTGAGTTCAGTTATAAATAACTGATTTTCAAGCTGTAAACATAAAAAACCTCTAAACATAAAAAAAAAAGAAATGCATGAAACACATGAATTATATGAATTACAAAAAGTACATAAAATACAAGAAAATATAGGTTTTCCCGTCCAATTTTGTCAAAATAGCAACCAAATGGTCGATAATAGCACATAACTTAAAACGAATTTGAATGACGATCAGGATCATCATTCATTCAAAAAATAATTTCCTTCAACTTGATTTTTTCATCTTGCGATCGCCAACTTTTGTTAAACCGAATTGAAATAACACCACTCAACTTAGAAAATCAGATGAAGAGCATTCAATTTCGTCTACAGACGAGCATGTATGGATTGTGCGCAATCTTATTCATCGCAAGTATATCTGTTTATATGTGTTATTTGTGTATTCAATATATATATATATATATATATATATATATATATATATATATATGACCCGCCGCCTCAAAACCTACAATAAGTCGCACGGACCACAACGTAGCAAACAGCCCAAAATAGTAAATTTGCTTGGATCAGTCGATTTTCTGTTTTTGATAAAAATGGGTAGTTTCATTATCATTCTATCATGTCTCAAGTTTGTGAGTTGTAATTCGACTTAGAAATATGTTTTGGGGGCATTTTAAAATGACTCCTTTTTTTCACCTGTCAAGCTAATGAATGTCTGGAGAGCTTTTATAATACTTTCATTCAATGCTAAATTACTACTTTACCTCTAACGGTATTAAATTGATTTTTGGAGTGAGTAATGAATAGGTCCTCTTGTAGCAGTGTGCCAAAATTCAGCCTAATCTGATAATCCCTTCATACCTGTTGCTACGGCCATTTCAATACCCAGTTTTACTTGGGCGCACACAGAGAGCGAAGGTTTAGCACTCTTTTGTTCCGAACTTAAATGGCCATTTTCTCTGAATAGGAGTTATTGATTGCTGGTTACATACTGATTCTAAATGTGATATTTAAATGTGTTATCATTGACTAAACTAGGCAAGTGATATACCATTGGAAAGGTGAGAATCTCTACTTTCAGAAAATGTATAAAACAAGAAAAATAATTTTGGCGACTTATTGTAGGTTTTGAGGCGTCGGGTCACATATATACAGTCTATATATATATATATTATCCCTCTCAACATACTGTAGTAAAATAAACAGGATAATATCTTTTTTACTATCAAAACAACATAATTGCATTAGTATGCCCGATTTTTTAGTGAAAAAGGGAAAAAGTGAAGTGCTGAAAAACGAGTGCTAATTGGAAGTTTGCACTTGACATGCTATTTCTAACACCTTACGTGTCATTTGCGTCTGGGAGATGATATGGTGCAGAAAATTGAGTGCTAAAAGTAAGTGCTGAATGTCAGGACGCTCGTTTTACACTTCAAGTGCTGACCAACGTCCCGTGATTTTAGCACCTGCACTATTCTGTGCTAATTACGCACCTGTAGTGCAAGAGCCATCATCTGCAGCACAGGCATGGCGTTGTAAGTAAAGAGTAAAGACATTAAATTTAGAACTTCTGTAATTTTATGCGAATAAAGGTATCAAATAATATGATATTTATATTAATTTTTGTGGTGGTGGATATGAAACATGATGAAAAGCAATGAAGTTGGAAATGCCATGTTTGAGCATGTGTGGTGTGGTCAACCGTCTACGGTACGCGTTGTCGTTGACATGAAAATTGTTGATCATGCAGGGTCAGCCAGGCATGGGGCGCGATCGACGGTGTGTGTGCTTTTTTTCGTCACGATTGTGGATTGGCGAAATGGAACAATTAAAATAAAATCTAGACCTTAACACTAAAAATACTGAAGTGCTGTTTTTAGCACTTGGAGGGCTATATTAAGCACTTTTTCAGTGCTCGTATAGGGACAGCACAGCCTGTGCTATTTCAGCACAAGTGCAAGTGCTACTTCAGCACGATTCATAGCACTTGAAGTGTTATACCAAGGATCTTCAAGAGCTGGAGTCACATGTAGCTCATTCCCTTTGAACCATGTTCGACGCCGCCAGGAAAAATATTTCAGGCATGTGCTTATCTGGATCTTCTTTGCAGATAAGAAGACAAAATATTCCTGCCTGGCTGCATGCCCAGTCCCGCAATTTTTGTTCATATATCAGGAAATTTTGTACAATTTTGTTTCGCTTGCCCCCCAGTAAAGGTAAGCATATTATCAGACTAGTGATAGCGAAAAGTAATTATCATTACAAAAGCATATTTCCCTTTGAAAATAGCCCGTAAGGCACTAATCTGACATAAAACATCATAATCAACTGTACTTGAACAATTGCAATTTTTATTTTCGTTTGCAGGGAGTAATCGGAAGAGTGTCAAATTATGGATTTTAGGATTGTAAAATTTTACTTTTTTCCTCAAATTGAAACTACTATCATAAAAAATAACCAAATTTCTGGACACAAATAGGCTTTTGTATTCATATTTTATCATATGTTAATATTTCACTTTGTTTATTAAAATAAAAAGTGAAGTATTCTCCATATTTCTTTTGTGACAAAAATCACTACTCAAGCTTTCCCATGAAGTTGGCGGCACCGAACATCGGATATCAAAGGCAACAACGCACATGTAGATTCTTTTGCGCATCCTTAGAAAGGGGCAGCTGCTTGAGATAATTTGTTGCCAGTTGGGACTCCAGCTTTCGAAGCTCCTTGGTTATACTAGCACTTTCTTTCGTGCTGAACGAGCACTTGCACTTGTGCTGAAATAGCACAGGCTGTGCTGTCTATACGAGTGCTGAATATTGCCCTCCAAGTGCTAAAAACAGCACTTCAGTTTTTTTAGTGTAGGGCTGTTTAACAGACTATAGAAGGGTGAGTTTTCAACACTACAGGTGTGATTTTGTGCATACTGTTTGTGTGTGTTCTTTAGCACTATATTGGGGGCAAAAGTGTTAGCACTAGTAGTGCCGTTTTGGGGGCTCTAAAAGGGGTTATTTAATGCACTAGAAGTGCGGTTTTTGCGAGCTGCATGCGTCAAATAGCACCACAAGTGTAAAAAGGCTTACACTTAAAGTGTTTAAAATAGCACTTGGACTGGTGTTGAATTATAGCACGTGTACAAGTGCTACTTTAGCACAATTTGTGCAGTCCCTATGCGTGCCCTTACAGCTGCTGCCTCCAAATCTTGAGGTGCTAAAAATACCACTTGATTTTTTAGAGTGTGGAATCCAGTTCAATCAAATCACTAAAGAAACTCTCTAAATAGTCTCCTTATACTCAGAAAGCCTATTTTTTTATTCTTGCATGATGTCCAGTTCAAAGGATGCTAAACATAAAATTTTATCAGAAATCCAAGATGGCCCAAAATGGCCGATTTTGAACCCCATGGGACAATATTTGGCAATGGGAACTAAGAATTCATTAAGTAGACACTTCAGGCATTACAAAATACTTGGTTTAAAAATGTATCTCGATAGTGCACGGGGACCCCTATTTCCGACTAAACTACATGTAGGAATTAAGACAAAATAGTCATGTGTCTGTTTTGTCCTTTAGATGATTTTAGTTCATTACATATATATATATATATATAGTTTGTTCCTAGTGCTTTAGTCTCGCTACCACTGGTTTCACGCAACGGCGTTCATCAGGCGAATGACTGGGCATAGTTAGATCCGCATGGGACGATGTGGTTTGATACGGTCGAGTGGTTTCGGGGTGTGATGGCGGCATTTAGAGATAATCTCACTGCGTTTATTCAACGCGTTTGTTTTGTTTATTATTATCAGTAGCTTTTCTTCAAGGCAGAGGTTACAGTTTCCGCTTTTTCTCCTATGCGTATTAGATCTTTTCATGATGCTCCAAATAATTTCGTAGTCGATGCTTCTCTTTTTAAGTTCCCATACATATTTTGACAATTCGGTTTCATTTTCATATTTCTGGTTTCTAAATGATTTGGTGTGGTTTCTATACCTCTCTTTAAATGTTCCACCTGTGTTTCCTATGTACGTTTTTGATTGTTCCCCGTGGGTTATTGTTGCCTTATAGACAACTGCCGAGATTAGGCAGTTCTCCTGTAGTGGGCAGTCCTCTTTTTTCCTACAGTTGCACGTTTTGTCAGGGTGTTGGTTGAGGGGGTTTGTTTTTCTTAGTGTGCTGTCGTTGTGAGTTTTAATTATTGCGTCCATATTCTTCATGCAGCTGTAGCTTACTTTGGTATTATTTCGGTTGAAAATTTTATGGAGCTTGTGGCCGGTGGGGAAGTGCCTATCTACTAGGTTGATGAATAGCCTCCCTACTTTAGTCTTGACATTCGCGCTGTAAGGGGGGTTGAACCAGATGGTTTTTCTGCCCCGGTTCCTTTTTCTTTTTGGCTCGGATTCCGATTCATTTTTAGTGTACCTTATTTCAGTGTTGTAGCCGCTTTTGTTCAAAGCTTCGTTGTATATAGGGGCTGCCTTTCTGAATGCTTCTTCGTTTGATGAAAGTGATGAAATGCGCTTTTCGATAGCGGCTGGGATATGTTTGATGACGGTAGGGGGGTGGTTGGATTGGTTGTGTACATATAGTGGTGTATCGTTGGGCTTCCTATAGGGGCGGGTAGTTCCCGTTTCTAGATCGAGAGTTACATCAAGATAATCGACTGATTTTAAGTTTGTTTCGACCGTAATTTGTAGTCCAAGACCCTTAAAGATTCTAATTAGAAAATTAGGAAACACAGGGGGAACATTTAAAGAGAGGTATAGAAACCACACCAAATCATTTAGAAACCAGAAATATGAAAATGAAACCGAATTGTCAAAATATGTATGGGAACTTAAAAAGAGAAGCATCGACTACGAAATTATTTGGAGCATCATGAAAAGATCTAATACGCATAGGAGAAAAAGCGGAAACTGTAACCTCTGCCTTGAAGAAAAGCTACTGATAATAATAAACAAAACAAACGCGTTGAATAAACGCAGTGAGATTATCTCTAAATGCCGCCATCACACCCCGAAACCACTCGACCGTATCAAACCACATCGTCCCATGCGGATCTAACTATGCCCAGTCATTCGCCTGATGAACGCCGTTGCGTGAAACCAGTGGTAGCGAGACTAAAGCACTAGGAACAAACTATATTGCTCTGCAGTACGCATTGAGCACTTTTTATGCTGACCTCGACAATGATATTATTATTATATATATATATATATATATATATGTATGTATTCTCGCATTTCTTTCACATTATATATATATATATCGTAAAGTGTTTACAGGAACAAAGTTCCGACAAAGTGCAGTGTTAAAATATGTAGAAAAATAAAGTTTACAACATCATATAGAATACACACACAAGAAGCATGTTTTTATAAAAATTCACAAGCGCTTTCGAATTAATCTCTTCAGGTGAATGAGCCATTGATAGTTTTGACATGCTTTTATATACACGTATAGTACAGTAATATGCAAATGGGACAATGTGTGTGGCATTGTCCAGTAGTTTTTTTGACGGCTTAATAAGTCTTTGTTTAAATCTTAGACTAAGCGTTGTACGTTGAGAACTCTAAAATGTTAGGATTCTCAGAGAATCCTATAATCGGTACAATCCAAAATGATCTGTATGTAAAGTCACACAAAGATCATTGTATAATGATTCACGAGGCCTACACATGATAATAGTAAGCGAGGATGGGTATTTGTAAAACACATAATGAAATGTAGGCTTTAAGGAATAGTTTTGTTACAAGTATGGTACAATGATATTCTTAGGACAAGTTTGAAACATTGTCCTGTATCTGTTTTACGACGTATTAAATCTTAGTTCTAATCTCAGATTAAATGATGCAAGTAGGAAGTTATTTGTTGCCAGTTTCTCTGGAAGTCTTAATCTGTACAACTCAACAAATCATAAAGTTATATAACAATTCTTATTAATCTGTGACCGTGGGAAAGGCAAATAGGTGTCGAGGATGCAGTGTTCATCCGAGAAGTTTCTGCTTCTCATCGATATTACCTCTGCCTCTGTCACCATATTTCTGGTTTCCTGTGCCTGATACACGGAGTTTTCCTCTTTTGATCCATTATACATAAATGGTTTCTTGAAATACTTGTACACAAAGAGATAGAGTAGGATGGGGGGGGGGGGGTTGTTGTTTGGAGTTTTGGGGGACAATGGTAAATGTGGATGTGGGTGAGAAGGAGTGGTAGGAGAAACAGTTTTCCTACAAAGCATTCAGAGAAGGCATAAATTTTGAAATGAAGTGTTTCTCTTTCAGACATCTTTTAATTTTGTTGTCTTCTTTCATTTTGTAAAAGGGTATTATATCGAAATTTGGTTCCTTTGAGCCCGCACAACAATCGATGTGAGCGCTCACTTTAAGTTGTCGATATTCTTTATGGCGTATTTGTTGCCTATGCACAGTGAGTCTGTGTCGGAGTGTGTCCCCTGTTTCGCCAATATATTGTTTCCCATGCTTAGTCTAAGATTTAAACAAAGACTTATTAAGCCGTCAAAAAAACTACTGGAAAATGCCACACACATTGTCCCATTTGCATATTACTGTACTATACGTGTAGATAAAAGCATGTCAAAACTATCAATGGCTCATTCACCTGAAGATTAAATCGAAAGCGCTTGTGAATTTTTATAAAAACATGCTTCTTGTGTGTGTATTCTATATGATGTTGTGAACTTTATTTTTCTACATATATATATATATATATATATATTATATATATATATATATATATATATAAGTATACATTCCTGCAGGCTTGGGTGGGTGGGGGTGTTGTGTTGGTAATGGTTGGGGAGAGATCGAATAATGACCCCCATGTGTTCACAAAGGGATATAAGTCCCATTGTGAGAATAGGCAACGTTCCTTGCAAACCCCTCCCCACGCCTTCATCCCCGCCTCCATAATGCATTATAACTTTTCGTTCTTATTTGAAAGCTATTTGCTTTATATGAGCAAGAGCATTTGGTATGGAATATCATGCAATGACTATACAGAATACCGGGTACAATAGATAAAGGTGCCACGATTGATAAACAGTTTTAACTTTGACCATACTGGATGCAAAATGGTGAAATTTATTGGACAAAGTTCGAAAATGAATGACCAAAAATGAAACTTACCAAGAGATGTGCAAGATCAAGAAGATAAGGGACGAATTTAATTTTGAAAGGTATGAAATTTAATGATAAAATTATTTAATTTTATTACTAAAATGAAAGGAACATCCTGTATTTATCTTATTCATTGTGGGAGTAAAACCATGAAGATTTTTTGACAAATGTCTCAAAACAGATATTTTTGTTTTTTAAAAAGATATTAGGTATCATCCCTGCATCGCTGTTTTATACGATTTGAAATAACACAGACTAATATTTCAATTACACATAACGTATCCCTCATCTCAAATGTGCTGACATCAGTCTTATGATTTACATGCTTTTCAAACCCTTTCGATTTTAGTAATACACTTTCAAAACCCATTTTCTTAAAGCTTTAATTGATTTATTTTTTTTTCGTGATGCAAAGAAAAACAAGACGAATCCTTAATCTGACAAAATATTCGATAATTCTTAACACACTTCCTCAAACGAACAAAAATGCTTCTGTTATATAACTTAGGTAAATAAAATACTCCTCGAACAAAAGGAATGGAAGAAAAGTGTTACTTTTCGAGAAAATTCATGGATCTTGTGTGCTGTTTTGTAGAAATCATATGAAGAACGTTATATGTATATTTAGCCCAATAATGAAACCTGATCTATTGTTTTAAATAATATTGTTTGTTTCGTGTACAGAGTAAAATGTATTTCATAAAAATAAGGGCTCTTCATTACGTTTGTAATGTAAATAGAATAATTCGGAGTAAGATGTTAATCTTGGTAAGATGGTAGACTGTGAAGAGCATCGTACAAAACTAATTAAATGAAATGAATTTTAAAAAATATGATGAAGGCTTCGACATCCTAAATATTCTATACTTTTCTTTATAACTTCATTTGCTAACTTTTTAGTAAAATATTGATCTACAGAAAATGTGACGTCTAGTTCACGTGTGTTTTTTCCTCTACAGTGAAAGCAAGACGCGGATATGCAGAGAGTTGACAAGGATATATCGTGGGGCATGTTGTTTATTGACGGATAAAGGAAAACAGATGTGAGTGAAAGGAAGGGACAAGGAATGAAAAGAGGAGTGGTGTGTGAGTGGGGGCCGTGAGGATATGTGTGTGTGTGTGTGTGTGTGTGTGAGAGAGAGAGGGGGGGGGGGGAGGTCGAGCTCGCTACACTGTAAAAACTGAAGTGCTACTTTTTCGGGGCATGTATAGTGACTGCACCTGAAATGCTGTTTTAGCACTTGTAGTGTGCTAATTTACCAGCAAAAAAAAATGTGACCGTGGCGAGCCTCGAACCTCGAACCAGGTTGCGCTGACGTTACCGATAGACTAACGAATGCTTCTTGCAATCCTGTTTAGTCATGGGAGTCAAGTAGATAACATGAACTATGTGGTGTCGTAAATTCACTATGTAACAATATGATCTGCTCTAAATGGTACGATGTGAGTTAGCCTAGCGGTAATGCCAGCAATTCTCGATCAGCGAACCCTGGTTCGAGGCTCGCCAAAATCACGATTTTTTAATGAATGTTTAGCAGTTTAAGGAGCCGGTCGCGAAATTTTTTTTCCCACGAACTTTTTGTCACTATCGTCCTTGACGCATGCGCATCTTTGAAATAGCCCTACAATGCTTGGAGTTGGATGGGGTTTCAAAGTTTTATCCTACTTTTAGTAATAATAAAAATACAAAATGTTATTTTTGTAATGTCCAAACTGAGAGTCGAACCCACATACCTCAGGTTAATGTCCGAGGGCTAACGCATCTCGCCACAGCAAGACGCTGGGAGCAGCAGTGATTATATCGCTTACGGAATAACCCCTATGATTGCGAAATTGATTTAGATCGGAAAGGATCAGGTGCGCATGCGCCAGGGAGGACAGGGACAAAAAGTTCGTGGGAAAAAAAATTTAGCGAGCCGGTCCAGCTGCCGTGAAAGTGCTGAAATAGCACGCTGTGTGCATTCCAATAGCACTCTGAGTGCAGTCCCTATGCATGCCCTCAAAAAGTGCTAAATTCAGCCGTCCTCGTGCTGAAAACAGCACTTAAGTTTTTAGAGTGTACAGGTCGGGTTTGAGGGGTGGTTAAATCTAAGGGTAAATAGATTAACGAATAAATGAATAAACGGATGAAAGGAAAAGGGGTAGGTACATTCTAAAAAAAGGTTAGTTAAAACTTTACCCAGTGTCGGGTAAGAAGTGACCATGAATGTTTGTTGGGTAAATTTGTTGGGTCAAATATACCCTAATTTGGTTGAAATTATTCAAAAATATCCAGAAAAAATGCATGTTCCCTTTATACTTAATATCGGGTAAGTTTTACCCCAATTTCTTTTAGAGTTTATCGTGTTTGGGCAAGGGCTGTCGTTAGGAAGCCGAATAGCGTTACCAAAATTTCCGGGAGCAATCGTCCGATCATGATGATAACATGGATTTTTTTTAGAACATTTAGCTTTTCACGACTTAGCTCATCCTAAAATAATTAAATAAATCAATCACCTTTTTCCTCAAGATTTTAACAGAAGCTTAATTGACTATAGTAATAATTTGAAGGGAAAAAAATTGAGGGAGATTCAACTGCGTGACATAGCATGATAACTGTCATATTCTAGTAAATAAAATCAATTTCCCTAAAGTGGACTGTCGCCCCCTCCCCCTTCCTGGTTGGATTATCTGCTCAGTCAGGAAAAAACACCAAACACCATAACTGTGATAAGCTGAGGGTATTTTGTATATCAACATGATACTTAAGAGGGTTTTTTTTTTATCAGTTTCAATTTTAGTTTCTTGTTTCATCTCTCACATTTTACAATGTTTTCACAATATGAATGGTACAAACAATATAAGTGGTACAAACAAGAAAAATGTTACAATCTTGAATATAACAGAAGGTGAGTACCTCATATCAATATATTTGCAGTATAATTTAAATGACTGGACTGAAAGGAGATTAACATATGGAGGAGCCTAAGGAGAAAGCCACTCTTGTAATTTATGGGCTCCAAAGGGTAATTTGTGTTTGAAAAATGATTGTTACATATATTTGTTTATTTATGATCCATTATCAAACAGTACTGTATTTTATTTTATACATGTACCGAAAAATGTTGTACTTATATGAATGCAGAAGAAAAATAAATCAAATGAAATAAAATCTTAGCAACCGTGACTTTGATCACAGCCCTTTAACACACAGTACAACATCATACTAGTGTACTGGTAATACGATTATTAGCCAAGTTGTTATTTATAGTTGTAGAGTTCAATCAAATCATGTAGTTAAGGTTTCTACCAACCTTAAAATTTGGTAGGCATAGTAAGGTTAGTTTTTATTTTTATTTTCATTTTATTTTATTTGTCTTATTTACCTAGGGTGACCTAGTCAGTGGTTAAACACATACAGATATTGTACAATATAATACATAAATGTGAAGCAACAAAATGTGAACAAAAACATGAAGGGACAAAACAAAACATATGAACCAACCGTATAGTGATCGAACAGAAATTGATAAAATACCTAGTCATCCTTTCCATAAGAAATAGGTAATTTGTAGTTATGACATGATAATCTTCCACGGGTGAAATAAATTAAAATGAAGACAATGTACGACGAAGAGTAGACGTGTGCGCGTTGCTTTAAACTTTGAACTTTGAATGATTACAAAATGGCAGTTTTCATACACATGAGATGTGATAGTATTACATACTTAAGAACAATAATATAAGAACAAGAAACAAAACAAGACAAAACAAAAGTATTTAAAGAGGTAACAGCATATCTTAGAAGATAAATTATCTACTAAACTTCTGTAATATCACTTTAACAAACTTGGCAAGTTTAGACAACAATTTCATGTCTTTAGTATTAAATAACTCGTACATTCTCAAAGTATTTGAACGAGTTATGTATTTCTTTGGAATAGAGACTTTTCGTTCCTCAATAAAGTACTCACACTGAAAAATATAATGAAACTCATCACCTACCAAACCAACACTACACAAGGAGCACAATCTGTTTGACCTTGGTATTCCTTCATACCGCCCACTTACACTGGGGAGACGGTGACTCCCGCAGCGAAATTTACATAAATTTTTGCTATCCACATTACTACACTTAACTAAGTAAGGATCAAATGTTAATGAGTCTTTAAAAATTCGATAATTCAAACATTGGCTATTTCCATTTACATCACTCAACCAGTCTTGTCTATCAATATCTTTCAACCGAAGATCAATTGCACGTTTTAACCACTTGATATTTACAATTTCCTGGTTATCCCAAATTCCTCCAAAACCACTTTTATCTAAAATATACTTAACATTCTGAATCCACCTAGAACAAAAAACATTTTCAACGTCATCATGCATTGCCCTTAAACGATTTCTACCGAGCGATGTTCAAAATATGATGTTTAGACAACCTTCGTTATAACACGTAAGTGAATGGGGCCGTGAATTACTTATGTGAGCCTTCTAGTGCACAATGATATTGCAGAAAAAATGCGCCCTCCATCATTGCGATTTCTTTCATCTTGGTTACGGTTGTCTATATTCAATCAGGCACATTTGTTGTTTTTTCCCCTGATAAGTGCCCCTTTTTACTTTTGATACTGTGCCCGTTTCCTCTTCTAATAAATGGCCTTTCCACCTGTAGTACCCATTATAATCTGATAAGTGCCCCTTCTTCTGATTAGTGCACAGTTTCTTTTATAAGCTAGTTTTTTTTTTAATCACGATATGTCTCCCTTTTTGTTTTTGATAAATGCCCTCCCAACTCCCTTTGAAGACTGTCCCTTTTCACCTTTATTAAATGTTCTATCACCTACGGATACGTGCCGCCTTTCTCTTATAATAAGTGCCCATTTTTACTTCTTTCGGCGGGGTAGGCCTACTAAAAAATGTTGTCACTGTGCCCCCAGCCCCCGGTAGCGCCAACACTCTCAAAACATTTTCTGAATTGAAAGCATTTCATCAGTAATTTTTTTTCCCTTATATGTATTTTTCCATTTCGTAATAACATTTTGCAGCTAATATATATTTTCTCAAATGAAGGTAATTGATTTTGTAATTTGGCATAAAATATTTCTCGTCGTATAACCATCAGAATACAGTTTAGTACATTATTACAGAGACCGCAAAATCCAAACAACTTTTTTGATAACCTCTTCCCCAGTATCATGAAGTACCCAGTACTCAAATTTAGATCATAATTAGAGCAGGGTTACATTTCCCTGAGTAGAGTACCGACAGAAGCAAAACAAGTGTATGAGATGATATAATAGTTTCGTCACCGTATTACAAAAGGTGCAATATTTTTTCAGTTACCACACCAAATATCAACAATGCATCTATAATATCCTGTTTAAAATCTTGATTTGGAACCATCTCTTATATTGATATCTGTTGATTGAAAAGGACTTACACAATATGACTCCCATCGTTCATCCTAAATATAAAAGATTTCTTCCACTTTGTAAGACTTTTACATTCTTTGATTTTGTATTTAAAAAAAGACTGATGAATATGGGGAACAACCAGATTCTGTTTTAAATATAAGGTGCAAATTATAGGTTATATGGCCTTTGGAATTCCATGTGTACTCTTTTCAAAACTCGACCGAACAGCATTAGATATACCAAAGTACCGAAGAAAGTTTGTTTGTATGTCAAACCGACGTTGAAAATCAAAATGTGAAATAAAAGATCCTTCTACTCCTAAAATGTCGTTCACAAAACGTAATCCCTTTACACTACGTGGCCTAAGATATATTACTTTATCATTCATTTTTATTCGGGGGTTATTCCAAAGAGGTTGACATGCAATGTATCGATAAAAAGTTCCACCAGGTCTGACCAAACTAACAGCTTCAGAACCTCTTTCCAAAATGGATTCGGTGTCAAGTCTGCTAAGTTTTTTTAGTAAATAGATCCCATATACAAGTGAAAAGAATAATTTTGCGTCAAGTACGAATAAAACATATGGAAAGTGTATTTTCCTATCTGAGAGTCACTTAAAAATCTTCTAATCCAAGATGGCAGCTCGGCTAAAGGCGGGGTAAGATTCCAGGACAATTACCCCCTGGGCAATCACCCCCCGGAAAATTACCCCCCGGAAAACTACCCCCAAGGACAATTACCCCCTGTAAAATTACCCCCAGGAAAATAAACCCCCACGGACAACCACCCCCGAGGACAATTACCCCCTGGAAAATTACCCCCCGGAAAATAACCCCCCAGGGACAACTACCCCCAAAGGACAATTACCCCCCCCCCCCGGAAAACTACCCCCAAGGACAATTACCCCCGGAAAATTACCCCCAAAGGACAACCACCCCCGAGGACAATTACCCCCCGGGTAATTAACGCCCGGAAAACTACCCCCCCCCCCCCCAAGGACAATTACCCCCGGAAAATTACCCCCGGAAAACTACCCCCGAGGACAATTACCTCCTGGGTAATTACCGCCCGGAAAACTACCCCCCCCCCCCAAGGACAATTACCCCGGGAAATTACCCCCGGAAAACTACCCCCGAGGACAATTACCCCCTGGAAAATTACCCCCGGAAAACTACCCCCAAGGACAATTACCCCCTGTAAAATTATCCTCCCCCACAACTACCCCCAGAAAGAAAATCACTAATATTTTTTAAATATTAAAATTTCTTCATGAAATTACATGCTCTAACCGTTTTTGATAATTGTTTTTCACAAAATCAACGTTTTTAGATTAAGTTTCATTTAACTAAAATCATCTTCCTGCACGCCGATTGAAAATCTTGCTCAAATGAAATTAATGTACCAGAAAGCAGATTATTTACTTTATTTTTAAGCACCGTGCATACAAATAAGTCTTGAAGGTAAATTTCATTCTGAAATAATTACTGAACCAGAAAGCATAATATCTTACTTCAATATGAAATGGATCATGAGATAGATCATGAAATAGATCATACAAAGGCAAATACATGATCAGTTGATTAGCAAAATTACAGAGGATGCATAAATGATGAAAACTTACACCCTATTTTCTTTGTTGGGTCCCCTTTTCTTTTGGCGACAGGATATAGCGCGTATACTCGCTCATAGATCTGCGCGCAACCTATTATTAAATTTCCTATATAGAAATTTAATCAGAGGTTTAAATTATCTTTAGAACACTTTGTGATGATTCCTGCCTTTGTTAAATTCACCCAAGGGTTAATGAGAAGTTTAAATTAACTTTTTAGAATGGGAGAGGTAGCCCCATCGATAACAGACATCCTTGCTTTAATCCTCGATGAATTTACAGTTATGTTATTTGTTGTGTTATGATTATGTCATTACGCACTTTCATATTAATATTTTATTTTTCCTTCTTATTTATCTTCTACAAGCTCTGCTTCTCAGTAGATCCTTCCATTTTTACGGTTTACAGCAAATAATTCGATACATTCCTCCTTAGTTGAAATGATGATTTGCAAAATGCATTAAAGTAATGTCACTGAGTTCTGTGATTATTTGTCATAATTTTTGAAATATTGATTGTTCTGTTATAAGTGAAAATAAAACTGAAACTGAACACTATTTAATATGCTGTTAAAGTTATCCACTTTTAAGGCGGAAAATTGTTGGTGATTGGCAACTAAATTAACATGGAGTGTGATAGATAATGTAAATAGTTTAATGTCCTTGTTATACGTAGATTTATCTTCGAAACATTTTTAATTTCATTACTTTTTTAATTAAAAGTATGGTGACAATAGAGATTTTCACCACATTGACATTAGTCAAGCGTAAACACAACAAATCAACCTTTTAAAACAGTTAAAGTAGCAGTCCTTTGCTTCGAGAATTCATGAAAAGTCAAACTTCTACAAGTATAAGGTCAGGGGGCCAGTAATTTTATGGGGAATTATCCGGGGGTGGGGTTATTGCCCTCGGGGTGGTTATCCTTGGGGGGGGGGGGATTTCTGGGGGTAATTTTCCGGGGGGTAATTTTCCGGGGGTAATTGTCCTCGGGGGTGGTTAATCTTCACTGTAAAAAATGAAGTGCTATTTTTAGCACCTCAAGATCTGGAGGCAGCACCTGCAAGGGCACGCATAGGGACTGCACAAATTGTGCTAAAGTAGCACTTGTACACGTGCTATAATTCAACACCAGTCCAAGTGCTACTTTAAACACTTTAAGTGTAAGCCTTTTACACTTCTGGTGCTATTAGACGCATGCAGCTCGCAAAAACAACACTTCTAGTGCATTAAATAACTCATTTTAGAGCCCCCAAAACGGCACTACTAGTGCTAACACTTTTGCACCCAATATAGTGCTAAAGAACACACACAAACAGTATGCACAAAATCATACCTGTAGTGCTGAAAACTCACTCTTCTATAGTCTGTTAAACAGCCCTACACTAAGGTCTAGATTTTGTTTTTAGATTGATATGAACTGGTTATATACATAGATGATATCGACTAAAACCATGGCATGTGGATTTAATCATCTGAGAATTACTTTAGACCAAGAAGTGGCAATTTCGGAGGTTTAATTGTTCCATTTCGGCAATCCACAATCGTGACGAAAAAAAGCACACACACTGCCTTCCAAACTTCCCAGGCCCGGCCCCGGCCGCGTGTTTACGTTTTACAACCAAGCCTAGGCAGATTTCGCATTTTTCATACTAATACGGTTTATTCCGTCAAGACTAATCTGCATGAATATTCATGAAAACGAATTATAGCGATATAATAAAACGAGCAAGGGCATCGAGCAGCTGTTGTGTGTGGCGCAATCGGATAATCCAGTCCTCTCTTGG
The DNA here is from genome assembly GCA_025617745.1 of Heliocidaris erythrogramma. Taxonomy (NCBI): domain Eukaryota; kingdom Metazoa; phylum Echinodermata; class Echinoidea; order Camarodonta; family Echinometridae; genus Heliocidaris; species Heliocidaris erythrogramma. Next base: position 21,006,022 of record CM046860.1, read on the forward strand.
TGAAAGAACCACGAGTTCGAACCTCGGCAGAGGTTTATATTACGAAATTTTCTTTTGCTTATTAGGGTTAGGGTTAGGGTTAGGGTTAGGGTTTGCTTATTTAAAAATAAGGTGACTGAGTAAGAAAATACAAGTCCGATACAAGAAAATACAAGTCCGATACTAGTAGTCTGTTTCAAAGTCTTCAAAAAGGGGTTCTGCCTAGGCTTGGTTGTAAAAAAGAAAGGCGCGCCCCGGCCCGTGCGGTCGATCGCGCCCCATGCCTGGCTGATCAACAATTTTCATGTCAACGTCGACAACGCGTACCGTAGACGGTTGGCCACACGCTGAAACATGGCATTTCCACTTCATTGCTTTTCATCATGTTTCATATCCACCACCACAAAAATTAATGTAATTATCATATTATTTGATACCTTTATTCGCATAAATTACAGAAGTTCTAAATTTAAAGGACAAGTAACCCCACGTGATATTCTAGATGCACCTATTGTCTGCTACGTCTTTCCATGGAGGCTGCCATTTTGTGCATGACACGGATCATTAGGTACCATATGCATTGATAATAGCCTACCTTTACAACAGATACGTCGCTTTGTTCTGATTGTATTACGATTGTTATTGGCCATGGGCCTAGATAATTGACGACCCATGAGTTCTAATAGCCATCCTGTAAAGCAGATTCCTCGCTTTGTTTTGGTATTGTTACGATTGTCTCCGTCCTTGACGTCAATTCTCCGTCCTTGACGTATATTTTTTATGAAGTATATTTTTTATGAACAAATTAAGACCTTTTAAAAAATATATAAAACTAAACTTACATTTCAGAATATGTGACTTTATCTAATATATATTTGTCCTCTAAAAATCAATTACAAGTTAACGATGAAGGAAATTTTACTTGGGATGAAAAATATGTTCGTGTACACATAAAGTAATGGCAGCCCCCTTATTATTGCTAGCAGACGATAACTTGGCTGGAAAATAGTGATTTATATCTATATCCTGTGTTTTTACATGAAATTGCATGTATCAAATAAGAGGCATATACTACACCATTCAAAATAAGCTAATTCATACGCTGAGGTTAATTTCCCTTTAATGTCTAAAAGTTTTACTTACCACGCCATGTGTAATAAGCGATTTCGTAATAGATCTGTTTACTAATAAGTGATTCAAATTTTATACATACTTTTGAAACAAAGGTTGTTCTTGACAACCTGAAAGCTTGCCAAAGGCTTGTCAGACATAACAACAAGTAATGTATGCAAACTCGATTCCAAGTATTTTAGTTCATTCATTAATAACATGTTAATGATACCTCGTTACTAGGTCCCCAGGAAAGAAACATCCATAAATTTGAATCACTCAGTAAACAGGTCTGTTGGCCCATGAGCAACTTTTCGCAAATGACCTTTCCCTTTTTCATTAGGATAGGCATCTTTTCAAAGAAAGATAATACGTAAGCTTGCCCGACATAGCAACCTAAAGAATTCAAACTCTATGAAAGAAAGACATCGTAGACCAGGTGACTAGAATAGCACGTCAATGAACACTTGGGGAAGCGCATTGTTTGCAAGTTGGCTATCATTTGGCAGACTGTCAAATACCAACCATCAATGAACACTTTGTTGCTTTTCAGTGGATTTAATGAAAAGTATAATTAAATGAATATATGAATAATCATTACACAGTCGACGCTTATCTCAGTGCATTTTAAACGAACATGCCAGTTTATGTCAAATGACCTTTATCTGCTCATGCGCAAATCCTAATTACGAAATCGCTTATTAAATCACGGGACGTTGGTCAGCACTTGAAGTGTAAAACAAGCGTCCTAACATTCAGCACTTACTTTTATCACTCAATTTTCTGCACCTTATCATCTCCCAGACGCAAATGGCACGTGAGGTGTTAGAAATAGCACGTCAAGTGCAAACTTCCAATTAGCACTCGTGTTTCAGCACTTCAGTTTTTACAGTGTTGGGGATAATTTTCCGGGGGGGGGGTAATTTTCTGGGGAGTAATTTTCCACTGGTAATTGTCCTTGGGGTTGTTGTCCTTGGGGGATAATTCCCCGGGGGGGGGGGGGGGTAATTGTCCTCGGGGGTGGTTGTCCTTTGGGGGGTAATTTTCCGGGGTTAATTGTCCTTGGGGGTAATTTTCCTCGGGGTAATTACCCGGGGGTAATTGTCCTCGGGTCTGGTTGTCCTTTGGGGGGGGGGGGGGGTAATTTTCCGGGGGTTAATTGTCCTTGGGGGTAATTTTCGATGGGGTAATTGCCCTTGGGGGTGGTTGTACTTGGGGGGGGGGGGGTAATTTTCCGGGGGATATACCGGGGGGTAATTGTCCTGGGGTGGTTGTCCTTGGGGGGTAATGTTCCGGGGGGTAATTACCCGGGGGTAATTGTCTTCAGGGGGTGGTTGTCCTGGGGGGGGGGGGTAATTTTCCGGGGGGTAATTAGCCGGGGGGTAATTGTCCTCGGGGGGTGGTTGTCATTGGGGGGTAATTTTTAGATATTTGGATAAAAATGAATAAAAATGCCCCCGGTTTAGACAAATGCTCCCCCAAATTCTGCACAAAAAATAGATATTGTACAATATAATACATAAATGCAAAGCAACAAAATGTAAACAAAAACATGAAGGGACAAAACAAAACATATGAACCAACCAAATAGTGATCGAACCGAAATTGATAATATACCTAGTCATCCTTTCCATAAGAAATACGTAATTTGTAGTTATGACATGATAATCTTCCACGGGTGAAATAAATTAAAGATTAAAGAAAGGAAGAAACAAAGAAAGGAAGGGGAAGTATTTCAAACATATTGATAAGCTCAGAGCTTATGATACTACATCAACAAAAAATACTTGTGACTTCTGAAACAAAACTAAGTCACAGGAAGATAATTCGTTGGTCAATTCCGAACGCACTCGAAATAAAGATCATGACACTGTTCCATACAGTTATGCTTCATTTTATTGTACACTGTAAAAACTAAAGTGCTGCTTTTAGGGCATGTATAGTGACTGCACCTGAAATGCTGTTTATAGCACTTGTAGTGTGCTAATTTACCAGCAAAAAAAAAAAATGTGGCGAGCCTCGAACCAGGTTCCGCTGATTGACAGGCGCTGACGTTACCGATGGACTAACGAATGCTTCTTGTAATCCAGTTTAGTCATGGGAGTCAAGTAGATAACATGAACTATGTGCTGTCGTAAATTCACTATGTAACAAAATGATCTGCTCTAAATCGTACGATGTGAGTTAGTCTAGCGGTAATGCCAGCAATTCTCGATCAGCGGACCCTGGTTCGAGGCTCGCCAAAATCATCTTTTTTATGAATGTTTAGCAGTTTAAGGAGCCGGTCCAGCTCCCGTGAAAGTGCATTCAATAGCACTCTGAGTGCAGCCCCTATGCATGCCCTCAAAAAGTGCTAAATACAGCACTTAAGTTTTTAGAGTGTAGAAGACGAATCTAAACAACTGAAGCGGTCCAAAACAAACAACAATTGTGAACATGCAGTAAGTGTGTCATACAGTGGTGTGTTGTACAATGGTTCGCTGTAATATAAGAAGATAATACATCGTGAATGTATGATCGATAATCAATCACAAAAGAATACAAACTTAAAGAATTATAATTCTTTTCAAGCAAAACATGTTCCTTAATAAACGAGAAAATAGCAATTCGCAATACTAACCCTACGGGTTTACACATGAGTGTACGTACAATAAACAACCTAATATTATGGTTTTGTCCCAATAAATGAACCAATCACTACTTAGATGAAATTGCTACATCAAAACTAACTTAAATCCTGATACTACTGAACATAACAGTTGCGTAAACACTTCTCTCCCAGAACTTCGTACCCATGGCAACGCCATAAATTATACCAAACTTCTGCCCATTGACAGACCAAGGCCGTACAGCTCAGAACAAGTGCTAGTCTTTACTGTTAACTGCCCGCTACTGTGTACAATACTGTGATATTCTCTCTCTCTCTCTCTCTCTCTCTCTATCTTCCTAAATAGACCTTCCCATTTAGGATGAACAATCTGGTTATATAATGTACAATGTCAGTAACATATATGTAATGAGAAGATTCATGAATCTACACTCTCATTCTCAACATGTAAAATACTTCAATGACTGATATCCTACAGACAATATTCTCTCCCAAATATGTCACCCTTTGGAGTAGCCCCGGGACGCTGCCACGAAGTGGCAGCGTCCTGAGTGAAACCAGTACGATTCGGTGGGTCTCACAATTTACCAATGTTCAAATAACCATTGAAAATATGGCATTATATGTTATTTTTTTTAATTAAAGTATCATATATACGATGCCACTAACCTAAACAGACCTTCCGCAAATCAGCTTTTCCTAAAAAATGTGTAGAATCGATGAATGTCACTTTTTACTCTCAATTTTCGAAATCAGTCCCATTCGCCATGTTGTTGAAGCAGAAACGAAAATAGGCACTTGCGCATGCGCCTATGAATATTTATTACAATGACGCCATAGTTTTCGTCACAGGAATAATGAATATTCATATATCCACCGTGATCCGCCGATCTCTCGAGCCCACTCGTCTAATGAATATTCATAATCCTCCCTTCTTGTCTGTGTATTATCGTGGAGCTGCTGACGCATGCGCATTGCAAGCAAACACCGACCTACGGAAATTTTTAGTACAGGTTCTTGGAGATAAATATGCCTTTTTTTGTATCATCCTCATTGAAAAGAAAGACGACAGTCAATCGTTAAGTTTTGTAAGTACCTAAAGTAGCCTAAAATCAATTAATGTCATGTTTCATGGTTTTCATTTTGACAAACGACCTTGTAATTAAGAGAGATCCAAGCAATCAAAGGACTGCTGATCGCAGCCCGAACACTACGTGTTCGGGCTGCCGCAGTAACCTTTGGAGAAGCATTAGAAAGTAGTGTATTGGTTGTGTGTGCACACAATACTGCGATAACTCCTTGGATGTACTTAACAAACAGCTTATACTTATAGTTATACTTCTTGGTTAAATCCATTCTAAATCTTACTTAACTTGATACAGCATGATAATACAATATAATAATTATTATACGAGAAACATACAGGGTTGGAAAAAAGTTTGGAATATTTTTATTCCAAGAATTATTTCTTGTCTTAAACATATCCCTCGTCATTTTAAGTTCTTCTTTGAGGTTCAAATAAAAGATATGTGTCCCTTTTTAACTTTAAAAGCACAACATTAAAAATCAGGCTTATCACACAGTGCAGAGGTCCACTTGGAATTCGGAAGCGTATATTTGCTGTTTTTGCAAATGTCTAACGAAAAAGTTAAATAATCAGATACAGTTTAATTGCTATACCGAAGTCCTCAAAATGACTGCAAACTGCACGTAGCTTTTTCAAAATTCCACGTGAAGTACAGAAATGTATAACAAGATGTTCAACCACAAATAGAGCAAATCTGACAACATGTGGTTCATTGGTCAGCCATTGTAACATGTTTAACATGTTTAACACAGTTAATCCGATTTGGATGAATTATTCATCAAAATATAGTAGAAACTAGCATTTAAAATCAGACATACTCATCGCCAAAAACATATTCCAAACTTTTTTCCAACCCTGTATATTCAACTCACCGATTGTTTGACATCCAGTTCTCTTCAACTTTAATATACTTTACAAAATGGTAACACCTCTTGACTATAGAACTTTCTCTTGACTTCTGATGCTGAGTGGGTAGATTTGGGGTATCTATGTTCCCAGCATCAGTATCTTGGGCTAATTTGCATATTGGTCAATGTGTTGACCAATGGAATAAAAGGGTTACTGGCACACCCTGTTTCTGGGGCTTGGTATAGTCTCAGTGGCCAACCAGAATTAGTGCTAACATTTACACCTTTGTTGCTATGTGGAAATAACCAAATGAATTTCAATATGATTTGAATAAAATGTAGTCTTCATTTATAAACCATTTTACTCCTTGCCGCAACAATACTCATCAGAAATGCGCCCTTAAAAGAGCAGTGATGAATATCCAGAGTACTCTGCCAGTAAAAAGTACGCTACCACCCCCGTGTGTACCAATCACTTGCAGGCCCGAGGGGGTCGGAGGGGTCGGACCCCCCTCCCCCCCCCCCCCCCCCTTCTTGGGCTGAGGTCCGCTTTTTCATGAAAAAAAAAAAAACACACACACACCTTTAATAAAAATGTGTGTTCAAAATCATCATTCACAACCCCTAAATTTCCCTCGGGAGTCCTTAAATTGCAGCAGAAAGCATCTAGATTTTAAAATTGTCCGGGGGAGCATGCCCCCCCCCCTATTGATTATGACAAAAAGGTCCACTTTTGCCAAAAAACGACCCACCCCTTTAGAAACCCTGGCTACGGGCCTGACTTGACAAGATCATTTGTTTCTATTTAGCCCCCAATGGAGTGCTTAAAATAGTAGAAGTCTAAAATTCATGAATATCCCAATCAGTTTCTGTATCATTCAATCAAATAATCATTTAGACTGATTGATATAAAATATACAATAGTTGTATGGACAACAACAGCATGCACATAATGTGAATGTATTACGGATATGGCATTGAGTATCTTCTTCATCGAATATCAAACAATTGCCTGCTAATGCTTCAACGATTCCATACAAACTGTGTATGAATGTGACACCACTCTGGGTTTTCCCCGGCCGATAAAGTTCCCACGTTTTCTGTGTGCTCGTAATCATTGACCTGACAGTGTGTGCAATAAATCCATGGAAAACCCAGTAAGTTATTGTGTATAGATGTATACACTCTATGGCACATAATTATAAGTAATTCATCCGCTCGTAATGCATGCCGGTGAGGCGGAGCAAAGATGATTTGAAATTAATTGATTAGAAATATTTATATAAAATCGATTAATTGTCCTCAGTAAATTTAAAAGCGTAAATGGTGTTTGATAGACATACTCTTTCCAATTTGACCCCTTAGCTGAAGTTGGATAGCCTTTCATTATTTTTAAATGATTTATTTTATCACTGGTGCACTTCCACTGTTTCTATGTGCGAATGGGTGGAAATTTTGGCTATCCTTCTTTCACCCTTAATATATTTTTTTAACGGGAAAGTGCCAAATGAGGTACTTCATTTGGGAGATTTTTATATTTTTTATATTATATTGTCTCTGTTCTGTGAATTTAAACGATTTCTACCGAGCAATGTTCAAAATATGATGTTTAGACAACCTTCGTTATAACACGTAAGTGAATGGGCCGTGAATTACTTACGTGAGCCTCTAGTGCACAGTGATATTGCAGAAAAAATGCGACCTCCATCATTGCAATTTCTTTCATGTTGGTTCCGGTTGTTTTTGATAAATGCCCTCCCAACTCCCTTTGAAAATTTTTACCTTTTTAAAGTGTTCTATCACTTGTGATACGTGCCGCCTTTCTCTATATTAAGTGCCCATTTTTACTTCTTTCGGTGGGGTACTAAAAAAATATTGTCACTGTGCCCCCGGCCCCCGGTAGCGCCAACACTCTCAAAACATTTTCTGAATAGAAATCATTTCAATGGTATAGAAAGCATTTCTTCAGTAATTTTTTTTCTGATATGTTTTTTTCCATTTCGTAACAACATTTTACAGCTAATATATATTTTCTCAAATGAAGGTAATTGATTTTGTAATTTGGCATTACATATTTCTCGTCGTACAACCATCAGAATACAGTTTATTGCATTATTATAAAACAATTATTCTCTACTTCTCGAAAAAGACATTTAGGATATAGGCCCGAATAAATTCACGAAAGATGTTAAAACCGGTTCTAGGACTCCTACCCCTGGACAACCACCCCCCGGATAACCACCCCTAGGATAAACACCCTCTAGGACAACTACCCCCTAGGGCAACCACCCTCTAGGACGACTACCCCCGGGACTATTACCCTCTATTACCCGGACTATTATCCCCCAACTAACTACCCCCTAGGAAAACTACCCTCTAGGACAACTACCCCCCGGATAACTACCCCAGACAACTACCCCTAGGACAACCACCCTCTAGAACAACTACCCCTCAGACAACTACCCCCTAGGACAACCACCCTCTAGGACAACTCCCTTTGAAAATTTTCACCTTTGTTAAGTGTTCTATCACTTCTGATACGTGCCGCCTTTCTCTATATTAAGTGCCCATTTTTACTTCTTTCGGTGGGGTACTAAAAAAATGTTGTGACTGTGCCCCCAGCCCCCGGTAGCGCCAACACTTTTTTTTTTCCATTTCGTAACAACATTTTACAGCTAATATATATTTTCTCAAATGAAGGTAATTGATTTTGTAATTTGGCATTACATATTTCTCGTCATACAACCATCAGAATACAGTTTATTGCATTATTATAGAGACTTCAAAATCCAAACAACCTTTTTTGATTTGTAAGTATAACCTCTTCCCCAGACCATGAAGTACCCAGTACTCAAATTTAGACCATATTACATTAGAGCAGGGTTACATTTCCCTGATTAGAGTACTGAAAGAACCAAAGCACGTGTATGAGATGATAGTTTCATCCCCGTATTACAAAAGGTGCATTATTTTTTCAGTTACCACACCAAATTTCAACAATGCATCTATAATATCCTGTTTAAAATCTTTATTTGGAACCATCTCTTATATTGATATCTGTTGATTGAAAAGGACTTACACAATATGACCCCCATCGTTCATCCTAGATATAAAAGATTTCTTCCACTTTGTAAGACTTTTACATTCTTTGACTTTGTATTTTAAAAAGACTGAATGGGGAACAACCAGATTCTGTTTCCACTATAAGGTGCAAAGTTCAGGAAGTATAGGTTCTACAGCCTTTGGAATTACATGTGTACTCTTTTCAAAACCTGACTGAAAGCATAACATAGACCATAGTAATGGAGAAAGTTTGTTGTATGTCAAATCGATGTTGAAAATCAAAACATGAAAGAAAAGATCCGTCTACTTCTAAAATGTCGTTCACAAAACTATTCCCTTTACACTCTATGGCCTAAGATATATTACTTTATCATTCATTTATATTCGGGGTTATTCCAAAGAGGTTGACATGCAATATTATCGATAAAAAGAGTACATGTATATTTGTATAGTAGCTGCGCTATATAAATGGACATATTATTATTATTATATCTTTAGATATTTGGCATAAATAACAATGCCCGGGTTTAGACAAATGCTCCCCACAATTGTTAAAGTTGTTATTGATCTAATATGTAAGCCTGTGTGCCACGTATTTAATTTATCACTTAGTACCGGTAAATTCCCAGAAAAAATTAAAATAGCCTAGGTTGCCCCAATTTTCAAAAATGGAGTCAAAGAACAAGTTAATAATTACAGACCCATTTTTAGTACTCTCTGTTGTTTCTAAGATATAATAATTAAGATATAATTTACAATAGAACATATAATTTCCTAGAAAAGCATAGATGGCTTTTCACAAATCAATTTGGCTCCCGAAAAGAACACTCAACACAACTTTCACTTTTGGAACTTACCAACAAAATATTTGAGGCATTTTAAGACAACCCATTCGCTATCGGTGTATTTATTGATCTGTCAAAGGCCTTTGACACTATTAACAGCAACATTTTACCATCTAAACTTAATTATTATGGCATTCGTGGGACTGGACACGCCCTTTTTCATGTCCGTTTCACCTGCCCTAAGCTTTGGAACGATTTACCTGCACCCATGCTAAATTAGGTGTCTCTGTTAAGCTTCTCATCGAAGCTAAAAAGTGTATGATATCGGATTAGAGTTCATGATGCCTTGCTTGATAATTATGCTCAATTACTATCATCCTAACCTGTTCCAGTATCTTTTTGTAAGAATTCATGTGAATATTGCGATATTTTACTTTCACCGTACTGTATATCTTGCCACTGTATTATCCTTATATGCCATACAACTCCATTATTATTATTACTATGTTCATCCTCTTCCTTTCTCTCTACTCCAAGTTCCCTATCCTCTTCTCTCCCTCTCTTTGTCTGTCCCTTTCTTCTTTTCCTGTATTAAATTATATTGTATTGTGTATCCAGGCGTACCCACTTCAAGCATCTGCTTATTTGGATTGCGCCTTCTTCCTTGTAATTTTGCAAGTTCTTGATTGTACTGATACTACTGTATATGCATGTAAATTGTACTATTTTTAGCAGATGTTGAATGTTGTCAAAGTCAATGGAAGAAAATAAACGTTATTTTGAATTGAATTGACTAAAAATATTAATCATTTTAACTCCGCCTTCAGAGTATAATTGGCACATTTGTTTTCTACTTATCTTATTAGGTTGGATACCCCATATAAACGATTTTAAAAAAATCTATCATAATTTGAGAATTAGGTTCTCGAAGTGATAGTAAGCAAATAATTACCGTTGGTGAAGGTGATGGGACAAACTATCATTTACGAGGCGATTTGGATGTAGCGTATACATTCAGATCGCCGAGGAAGTGATAGTACGTCTCATCGCCTGAAATCAAAAGGTGATTATTTGCTTTATATTCCGCATCTGAAACATTTTACTGGTACGAGAAAGACAATTATTCTCTACTTCTCGAAAAAGACATTTAGGATATAGGCCCGAATAAATTCACGAAAGATGTTAAAACCGATTCTAGGACTCCTACCCCTGGACAACCACCCCCGGATAACCACCTCCAGGATAACCATCCTCTAGGACAACTACCCCCTAGGGCAACCACCCTCTAGGACGACTACCCCAGGGACTATTACCCTCTAGGATGATTATCCCCCAACTAACTACCCCTAGGAAAACTACCCTCTAGGACAACTACCCCGGATAACTACCCCCCCCCCCCCAGACAACTACCCCTAGGACAACCACCCTCTAGGACAACTACCCCCAGACAGCTACCCCCTAGGACAACTACCCTCTAGGACAACTACCCCAGACAACTACCCCCTAGGACAACCACCCTCTAGGAAAACTACCCCCAGACAACTACCCCCTAGGACAACCACCCTCTAGGACAACTACCCCCCCCCCCCCCCCCGACAACTACCCCCTCGGACAACTACCCATAAAAACTACCCCCTAGGACAACTACCCTCTAGGACAACTACCCCCAGACAACTACCCCAGGACAACCACCCTCTAGGACAACTACCCCCAGACAACTACCCCCTAGGACAACCACCCTCTAGGACAGCTACCCCCAGACAACTACCCCCTAGGACAACTACCCCAGACAACTACCCCTAGGACAACTACCCTCTAGGACAACTACCCCCAGACAACTACCCCCTAGGAAAACTACCCTCTAGGACAACTACCCCGGATAACTACCCCCCCCCCCCCAGACAACTACCCCTAGGACAACCACCCTCTAGGACAACTACCCCCAGACAGCTACCCCCTAGGACAACTACCCTCTAGGACAACTACCCCAGACAACTACCCCCTAGGACAACCACCCTCTAGGAAAACTACCCCCAGACAACTACCCCCTAGGACAACCACCCTCTAGGACAACTACCCCCCCCCCCCGAAAACTACCCCCTCGGACAACTACCCATAAAAACTACCCCTAGGACAACTACCCTCTAGGACAACTACCCCCAGACAACTACCCCCAGGACAACCACCCTCTAGGACAACTACCCCCAGACAACTACCCCCTAGGACAACCACCCTCTAGGACAGCTACCCCCAGACAACTACCCCTAGGACAACTACCCCAGACAACTACCCCTAGGACAACTACCCTCTAGGACAACTACCCCCAGACAACTACCCCCTAGGACAACTACCCCCCAGATAACTACCCCCTAGGACAACTACCGCCTAGGACAACCACCCTCTAGGACAACTACCTCCCAGACAACTACCCCCTAGGACAACTACCCCTAGGACAACCACCCTCTAAGACAACTACCCTGATAGCAGAAAGTGTTAAAATGACGTGGTATTTACGTCGTGGTTTTCGTCTTTTTTACGTCCTGTAATTACGTCAATAAGACGACAACTTGCACCAACGCAAGACGTCAAGAGAACGTCTTATTTTGACGTCATCTCTACGTCTTCATTCCTCTTCCCTGATAGCAGAAAGTGTTAAAAATGACGTGATATTTACGTCGCGGTTTTCGTCTTTTTTACGTCCTGTAATTACGTCAATAAGACGACAACTTACACCAACGCAAGACGTCAAGAGGACGTCTTATTTTGACGTCATCTCTACGTCTTGTACACCGTAAAAACTAAAGTGCTACTTTTAGGGGCATGTATAGTGACTGCACCTGAAATGCTGTTTATAGCACTTGTAGTGTGCTAATTTACCAGCAAAAAAAAAATGTGACCGTGGCGAGCCTCGAACCAGGTTCCGCTGATTGAGAGGCGCTGACGTTACCGATGAACTAACAAATGCTTCTTGCAATCCAGTTTAGTCATGGGAGTCAAGTAGATAACATGAACTATGTGGTGTCGTAAATTCACTATATAACAATATGATCTGCTCTAAATCGTACAATGTGAGTTAGTCTAGCGGTAATGCCAGCAATTCTCGATCAGCGGACCCTGGTTCGAAGCTCGCCCAAATCATTTGTGTGTGTGAATGTTTAGCAGTTTAAGGAGCCGGTCCAGCTCCCGTGAAAGTGCTGAAATAGCACGCTGTGTGCATTCAATAGCACTCTGAGTGCAGTCCCTATGCATGCCCTCAAAAAGTGCTCAGCACTTCAGTTTTTGCAGTGTACAGATGACGTCAAAATAAGACGTCCTCTTGACGTCTTGCGTTGGTGCAAGTTGTCGTCTTATTGACGTAATTACAGGACGTAAAAAAGACGAAAACCACGACGTAAATATCACGTAATTTTTACCACTTTCTGCTATCAGGGTACCCCCTAGGACAACTACCCCCCCAGATAACTACCCCCTAGGACAACTACCCCTAGGACAACCACCCTCTAAGACAACTACCCCCTAGGACAACTACCCCAGATAACTACCTCCCAGACAACTACCCCCTAGGACAAATACCCCTAGGACAACCACCCTCTAGGACAACTACCCCCCAGACAACTACCCCCTAGCACAACTACCCCCTAGCACAACCACCCTCTGGGACAACTACCCCCAGACAATTACCCCTTGGACAACTACCCTCTAGGACAACTACCCCTAGACAACTACCCCCTATGACAACCACCCTCTAGGACAACTACCCCGTAGGACAGCCACCCTCTAGGAAAAGTACTCAGATTGTAATCCAGATTGTGCTCGTTTGCTACGCTCGCTCGCAAAATTTGAAGTTCATGTTAATAAGTTTCGCGCAATTTACTGCACCTGCACGTAGCCTGAATGTCATCAGCCTAGCCATATACATGTGCGCGCAGACAGATCGGTCGTGTGATCAGTCTAAACACACCGATATTTCATAATTAATTCATAAAAAGGCCGGAATTCAACGCAACCAATTACAGAAGTCAGACTCAGATAGGCCAAACCTAGAACTCTTACTATTTTAAGAAACCATTTAACTGGTTAATTCCCACCATTAACAGCACTTCTAACCAATTAACAAATTTACTTTGTCTCTACGAGTCGATTCTTTCTCATAGTTTGGGTGTTCTACGTTTTGTGTGGCAACATAAAAAGGCCGTTTTCAAACAAAATTCCCTTAAAAATAAAATCTAGACCCTAGTGTAGGGCTGTTTAACAGACTATAGAAGAGTGAGTTTTCAGCACTACAGGTGTTTGTTCTTTAACACTATATTGGGTGCAAAAGTGTTAGCACTAGTAGTGCCGTTTTGGGGCTCTAAAATGGGTTATTTAATGCACTAGAAGTGTGGTTTTTGCGAGCTGCATGCGTCTAATAGCACCAGAAGTGTAAAAAGGCTTACACTTAAAGTGTATAAAGTAGCACTCGGACTGGTGTTGAATTATAGCAATTGTACAAGTGCTACTTTAGCACAATTTGTGCAGTCCCTATGCGTGCCCTTACAGGTGCTGCCTCCAAATCTTGAGGTGCTAAAAATAGCACTTGATTTATAAGAGTGTGGGATTCTGATGCGATCGTAGCCCATTGGAATAATTTCAGAATATTTTTTGAAATTCCAGGAATTTTCAGTGTTCATTTCAGGATAATTCATTTCGAAAAGTGGGAGCACTGCACTGCACGTCTCCACACGGCGTTCATAAAGTGCTTTTCGCCATGTTGGATTCGCGCATGCGCAATAGCGTATAAAAAGTTTTCTTTCGCTGTTTGCGTGTTGTCATCATTTTCTTTATCCAAGTTTACTTTTTGGAGACCCCTCCCCCTAAAATACTGACCAATCACGGACGATCAAAGATTGATACCGATAGTTTGAACTCTGAAAAATAACTAGGTCACACTATTTTTCAAATTAAATTATTTCATTATTTAAATCATAGTGAAAGCTGAAATGATGTCCAAAACTTGCATTTTTCCGTGTTTGGTAAGAGAAATCTCACTTATATTACAGTCCCATTAATACAAATAATTGATGCATTTTATCCATAATCTCTGCAGGCTTACAATACAGAGAATTCTGTTGTTTTTAGGCGAATAATAGCCCAATCGTAAATATTGTTCAACTGGTTTCTTTCAGCATTGCCTTTGACTTCGCCCGTGGCCGCTCGGTATGGTGCTCAACTAAATTGGGGGGGGGGGGGCACTGCCCCAACTTCGATGACTTTAAAAACGATGGGCCTATCTATTTAACTGTTAGGTGGACGTATGTTGGGGGTTTTCAATGTTTTTTGCATAGCACATCCCAAAAAATTCATACTATGGCAATGCATGGCTATGCTCGTGTATGGGCACTGATTAGTGATTTTTAAAAAATCTGTTTGAGGGGTGGGGGGCACTGATGAAACTAATGCCATTGATGGGGGGGGGGGGCTGCTACGAAGAAATTTAAAAAAAATCATTGATACGGTCATGATAACATGGGTATAGATTAGAAAATAATCATTTTAAAAATTGTGGATGTTTTTTTGCACATCCCTGCCCAAATTATAGCTATAGGGTTCATGCCACTGATGCATGATTTATTATTTATTTATTTATTTTTTTTTTGGGGGGGGGCTGCTATGCCAAAAAAAACAGCTAGATTTCTAGATTCTAATTGGTCACTGAGCAGTCACGATAGTTAATACGGGCATTGGTTAGACAATTATTTTTATAAAAATATTGTTAATGTTTTATTGAGAGTTCATGCACTGCAGATGGCTTTTTCATTTTAATAAAAAAATCTTTTTGGATAGTCCAGCACCTTCCACTGATGTTGTGACAGTGAAATCTATAGGCTATGCTATAATGCCTGGCAAGATTATGAGAAATGAAAAGGCATGTTTTTCAAAATTCTTAAGTCGAAAACTTCAAATTTGTCCGACAACCAGCTTTAAAAAAAACAAAACAAAACAAAACAAAACACTAGCTATGTCAAGCAATTTATATTTCCACCTATTCCTGTTTGTTTTCAACCAGATGATTCCCTGGTCATGTGGACTATTTTGGGTGGGGGCTGCCGTTTCTTGCATTTTTCTACTTTATTTATATGGCACGAGAAAGAGACATGATAACAAAGCTTTTCGACCTGCACTCATCAGGTTATCACGCAGGTACAGTATATAACAAATTACTTGAAATCAACTATATTATACTCGATGAACCCGGACGCAACCCAGACGTCGTAATTTCAGAACGATCGCAGAGCTTGGACGAACTCCTTTTGTTGCGTCCGGGTTCATCGAGTATAATATCGAGTATAATATAGTTGATTTCAAGTAATTTGTTATATCAAGTAATTTGTTATATCAAGTAATTTGTTATATACCTGCGTGATAACCTGATGAGTGCAGGTCGAAAAGCTTCGTTATCATGTCTCTTTTTCGTGCCATATTGAAATTTTGTAGTACCAAGAAATTATATGTACTTTATTTATATAAGACCTATTGTTTGAAGGATTGTTTTTTCTTGGAACTTTGTATTTTTTTCTAAATATGCTTAAAATTATTATGAAAGATTTATGATATTGACTCTGTTCCTGAGTAAATTGACTGAACCCTATGGTCTATTGAGCTGGTTATGTCGAGAATAAGAATGAATTGAGAATTGAGTTGGTTGATGGTATGTATATTGATTTATACACTTACAAGTGAACAAGAAATGATTTAGTATAGGTTTTCCCGGCCAGTTTCGTAACATTATCATTCATTTTCATTTCGTAAAATTATCATTCATTTTTATTTTCAGTGCATTCAAATTTGTGGGTCCGAAGCGGTGGAGTGACTTTGGTCAAACGATTTTATATTTCGTGCTTTCAAATTCGTTTTTAGGCACCAAAATTAATGGTTACCAATTTCAAATTCGGATAACAACGTTCAATTTCGTTTTGGGGCATGGATTTCCACATTTCAGCAATCAAATTAGTGCGATGGGTGTGGTAAGCACCTAAAATCACTTTCAATTTCGTTTTCGAGCAATTGGTTTCCTCAATTGAGCATTCATTTTCGTAATACAAATACGTGTAATCTAGAGTGATCTGTCCATTTAATCATTAAAGGTGACTTGAAATTCTTTTTGTTATCACTTATTTACTCGTCACAATATTCATCATTTTGATCTCAACATAATTTCCTCAACATTTTGTGTTATCTTCAATAATCAATTATCCTTTTCATTATGATCATCATATTGTTTTAATCATCTTAATTTTACATCAGTGTTTTTATATATCATGATCATTATGTTTTTGTCATTTTAATTTTAGACATTTGTTTACATCATGATCATCACGTTGTTTTTGGATAGGCCTATTTATATTTTACGTCTATAGTTTTTTTCATTATAAATGTATTGTTTTTGTAGTCGCCAGTTTACATTTTTATTGTCACCATAATCATCTTAATGTTATGTGATGTTCTCTGTTACATCTTTATTTCCATAATCATCGAATATTTTGTGTTCTTCATTTTACATCTGTATTTTCATCATCATGCGTGACCAACGTACAGTAAATTGTTCTAAAGTTGATATTTAGCCATCTATGGGTTGGCGTGCTAAGCATCTTCCCATGTAGGCCTGGGTATGACGATACCATTGGTCACACTTCTCTTGGGCGATGACATCGACGTTGTTGCGTCCAACTTGCTGGATGAGGTTGCATCGCCACTGTTGCAAATTCATCTCGGCCCTGCGTGCTGCTTCACGGTCGCCGAACCTCCGCTGCCATTGTGGACGTGCGAGGTCTCGTTTGACAGCAGCTTTGAAGGCGCCGTGTGCCATCTCCGTGGGATTGAGAAATGGTGAATATGCTGGTGGGAGTGTCTTGAGGTGAATTCTCGGGTGGACTCCATCGGCATGTTCTGGCAGTTGCGCTCTTACATGTGGGCGGGCGTTGTCATAGATGATGAAGACATCCGTGTCAGGAGGAAAGAATTGGTTACACTGGCGTGCCGCCTCCAGGAGGAACGCTTCAAAGCTCTCCCTTGTGACGGTATCACAGGACATGGTATGGTGCACCAAGCCCACTGCATCAGAGACTGCAAAAGTAAAGTTGCAGTTGCGTCCGCGTTGGCCATGAACTACCCTCCTTGCTGGTTCTCCACGTGGAGCTCTCCCCTGCGATCTTCGGGTCCAGATGTTATATCCACATTCATCCACGAAGACGCAGTGGGCAAGATTGCCAATCTGCAGGAACCAATCCGCATACTCAGCTCGTTGGTCCAAGACACGGGGAACATTTCGAGCATCAGGGACGTCCTCCACCAACTTGAGTGTTATGAGCATGCCATCTAGCGCCCTGGCAATGGTTGATGTGCTCACCGCGGGTTTATCTGGGAGAGATTCAGCCAGATCATCCTTCATCTGTTGTAGTGTCATTAGAGGATTTGTATCGATCAAATGTTCAAGTCTTGCCTTCATTTCGTCGTCCATTTTGGTATTCTTTGCCCCACCCCTCGGTAGCTTGTTGCGTCTCCCCTCCCTCAGATAGGTCACAATGATAGACCTAGCAGTGTTGCGATTAATGCCTAGGGTAACTGCTAACTGCACGTAGTCTCTCTGGGCTTCGAAGGCTTCGATTAGCCTACCCCTATCCTCGTTACTAGTGCGCCTGTATCTAACACGGGGCTCCGCCATGACTCTTATATAGTTTGATGTTGTTCACATGAAGGCTAGATTGAAATGACTGTGTTATATACACGGCTCCTAGTTCATGAGATTTTTCGACCATTCAATTTAAAATACTGTACAATTAATGCAAGTTTCAATGGATACCTAACATACTTAATTTGAATGCTGCTATTATGAACTTGTATGCCTATATACGAATTTGAATATTCGGAATCAGCTGGTGACATGTTGCAGACGAAATTGAATAACCATTGCCGAAAATGTATGCTCATTCAGTGAATTATAATGCACGACTACGAAATCGGTTGCCACACTACTTCATTTGAATGACTAAAAACGATTTTGAATGACGATATTTCGTTGCATGACCGTATTGGACGAAAACGAATGCTTCTAATATGAAATATGAATGGCAAAACAATGAAATTGACCGGGAAAACCTATATTAAAATGTCAATACCTGAATTTTATGAAATATTTATGTGAAATGTTCGTGATGAGTGGGAGAGTGAGGACAGTTTGTACGCATTATGTTTAAGTATTCTGTGCATCCATGAACAAGTTTTCCCATAAAATAGATAGAAGACTATGGAGAATAAACCGCCTAAACTTTAGAACACTTAACCCTTTTTAGTGATTTGGTTTCTCTTTTTCTCCCCCTACAATTCATTAGACGTCTGTCTTTCGCAGTATCAATCCTGGTTAGAGGGACTTATTTCGTCACAGAAGGGAATCACATTGTGGTATTGTCTAAATGCAATTCGCTATCACGTATTAAACAAGTTCCTACGGGGTTTTTTCCGGGGGGGGGGGGGGTGGAAAACGCGGATTCGCCCCCCCCCCCCCCTCACGCACTCTACAAATTTGCATCTCGTTACAAAGCTACCACCCAATCGAGTCTTAAATGAAATCAGCATTGTGGTTGGTCGATTTAAAAAAAATAGCATGGTATGTACAGTCATGTTAAGATGGGTGTGAAAGCAACCTACAACACAATATTCGGATATATATCCCTTTTCACCATAGGGTTTATTTAGGAATACGAGCATAAATGACTTTTGAAACATTTATTCCATCAAAGACGTCGCCATCATAATCACGGGGAGTAATTAGATGTTCACACTTTTAACACACTTAAGATTATCATGAGCCAAAAAAATTTGACACGCTCATTTCATTGGCATTTGGGGCAGGGGGCACTGTGCCCCCTATTTTGGGAAGAAAAAAAATGGTTACAAGTTCTGGCAAATTTCGGCAAAAATCTCAGTAAAATTTGGGCAAAATTTGAGAAAAAATCCTGTATTAATATACCATACCAAGAAAAAAATGGGAAAGTTAACTGAAAAGAAAAAAAATCATTGTAACACACGACATAATTTCTCGGAATTAATGACTTTTTGCATGTTTCACTTTCTGTGTATTATTTCAGTAACTATTATTACAGAGGAACCAAAAGACATATTTGTTGGTATTGTAATGATCTTGGACAGCTCCAACGCGCATACAGCAGTTTTAATTGATTATATGCGCTATTATGTGACAGTTATTGTTTTGGGGACCATAGATTCTGTTTGAATTTTACTCAAAGACCTTTGTCTGTTTGTAGATTGTTATGTTCGCCTTTTCAGTAGGAAACACGGCAAGATATAGGATTTATTATTCATGAAAATGCATAGGCCTAATTAAATACTCACCACCCCTTGGTTATAACTCCCTAATTTCCAGAAGATCTTATTTTGGGAGAGAAACCTCATACCCTTCCCAGTTGGTTTAAATATTGAATATATCATAGAACTTCACAGAACGTTACCTTTGAAAACAAAATCACAGATGGAAAAATTCAAACTGTACAATGCACCATCAAACACCGAGTTTAAACACCCAACTTTTAAAACAAAAATGTAATACCATGGGAACCCCCCCCCCCCCCCCGTGCTCAAGACACATTCAACTGCAATCAGGTGTTGTGGATCAGTGGATAAGTCCCCGGACTGTGAACCACGAGGTCCGGGATTCGAATCCCACCGCAGCACTAGCGTCCTTTGGCAAGACGTTAATCTACATTTGCCACTCTCCACCCAGGTGTTAAATGGGTACCCGGTAGGATGGCGAAAGGTAATGTCCTTTGCTTAGCATGTGTGCGCTTACAGGCGACTGGCTGGAATGCTCCCCAGGGAGTGGAGAATGTGCATACACCGTGTGCGGGCGTGCCAGAATCCAATGACCGGGGGTAATAAATTGCGCCTTGAGCATCTAATCAGGATGGAAAAGTGCGCTATACAAGTCTCATGTATTATTATTATTATTATATCATTTTTTACGTGCTGTGGTGAAATTTAACATTATAATGCACCAAAATCTTTCTGTTTATAAACAGATTTCCAAAAAGTTCTTACCGTGGGAGGTTGGATATTTATTTCTGATATTTATACAGGGTGACTCATTATCACCAATATTGGTGGTCTTCCATGAGGCCCTGATAGCAATAGTAAGTAACAATAATAGCCAACAAAATTATGAAAATAAACTCATAACAAAAACTATATAAGAACATATATATATATATATACATGTATATATATATATATATATATATACATGTATATATAAAGAATATGGTATATCAACATTGGTTTTTACGAAAATGTTGAAATTGTTGCACATTCCTATCATCTTAATCCATAATGTATAGACAGTGATATCTTCTAAAATCTGTTGAAAAATAACCATTTATATATGGGTCATTTTGAAATGGCATTGTATAGTTTTGAAAGTACATACAAGAAGCATAAAGACTACTTTAGCTCAGTATAGAAACAAAATTGTTATATACATATTTACAAAACATATTATAGGGTAGTATACTTATTCAAAGATTACAAAATGATTGCATGTAATATAGTATAGCAATCGAATGTACAGTGTCTCTTATGAAACAATAAAATACAAATTATCTATTATTGATTATAAATGATATGAAATCATTCATACATTTTGAAAAGCATTATGTCATCGTACATTTTGGGCAAAGAAACAAACCATCAAACATATTTTGCAAATCAGGGCAACAAAAAATGACATATTTCTGATGTAGACAAATATAAAATAGCATCAAGTGAAATTGTTTAGCAATAAGAATGAATATGACTCATTTACAATGCTGTTATGTAAACGAATCAAACCAATCCTTTGTTTTCACAAGAGAATGCGTAGAAATGCGATAAGGAATGAGAGTAAAACTTCAGCTAAGAAACTGAATAAAATTCCTCTTGCCATTCTTATTGCGAACAGATATTGCAAGATCCTTTGAACATATATTTAAATGTGTTCACAGAGCTTGCCATTTTTAGTGATCTGTCCAACTGATTCCATGCTATAATTGAAGATACGAGGGGGGGTATGTTTAAAGCATTCTGTTTTATACTTTGGCACAGAAGGTAAACCTTCATCTGCCTGCCTTGTATGATACTGGTGAATGTCACTTACTTTAACTAAACTTCCTTGTTAATAGGATGGTGCCAAATTGTGTGTACACTTGAACATCATAGTAACACGCTGAATTCAAATCGTCCTAGAGGGTGGTTGCCCTAGGGGTGGTTATCCGGGGGTGGTGTCCAGGGGGTAGGTGTCCGGATACGGTTAAAACCACCATAAACCCCCATAAACCGTACCCTTACCCAGGCACCTGGGAACGACTTTGTTACTGGGGGTGCTGTGAGTAAAAAAAAAGGTCCTCAGCATTTCCAACCCTTGGGTACACATCCAAGGGTCAAAGATGCATTTATGATATTGGTTAACGATCTCGCTATCACCTTTATCGTCATTTTTAGAAGACGACAAGAAATGTGGTCATCGCCAGTAGCTTTATCTTTACACATGCGATCAATTTCCTTAAAGGGATACTCAACCGCAGATTGTGGACGTTTTAATGCCGCGAGAGGGCACCATGATCGTTACCTGATCCCCTCGGGGCGCAAACCTCGGATAGAGTGGTCGCCGCACAAACATGTACGCTCCACCTGAGCTCGAGCTCTCGTGCGAGATTCGGACGGCTTCGTGCAGTCGAAATGTAATCCCACTTAGTCCAACGGACGCGTTCGACGCACAAACTTTGTGAATGGGGCTTACGCAATCCTGACTTTCCCCACGGCCGCCCGGTGGCGTATCCTTTTAATGACGAAATCCTCAGACACACAGTCCATATCAAATTGTGAGATATGATTAATCGGATACTCATTATATCCTTACTGATTGTTGGTCACACCCCCCCCCCCCCCCTCCACGTCCTCCCTTGGCCGAAACATGCCATGGATGAGAGTATGTTCCTTGTTGTACGATTGAATATTTCCCTTAAGTCGTTATTGTCCGGGGGTAGTTGTCCTAGGGGGTAGTTGTCCTGGGGGTAGTTGTCCAGAGGGTAATGTCCGGGGGGTAGTTGTCTGGGGGTAGTTGTCCTAGGGGGGTAGTTGTCCAGGGGGTAGTTGTCCTGGGGTAGTTATCCAGAGGTTAGTTGTCCAGGAGGTAGTTGTCTGGGGGTAGTTGTCCTAGTGGGTAGTTGTCCAGGGGGTAGTTGCCGGGGGGTAGTTGTCTGGAGGGTAGTTGTCCTAGGGGGTAGTTGTCTGGGGGGTAGTTGTCCTAGGGGGTAGTTGTCTGGGGGTAGTTGTCCAGGGGTGGTTGTCCGGGGCGGTTGTCCTAGAGGGTGGTTTTCCTAGGGGGTAGTTGTCTGGGGGTAGTTAACTGGGGGTAGTTGTCCTAGAGGGTAGTTGCCCTAGGGGGTAGTTAGTTGGGGGGTAATCATCCTATAGGGTAATAGTCCCGTGGGGTAGTCGTCCTAGAGGGTGGTTGCCCTAGGGGTGGTTATCCGGGGGGTGGTTGTCCAGGGGGTAGGTGTCCGGATACGGTTAAAACCACCATAAACCCCCATAAACCGTACCCTTACCCAGGCACCTGGGAACGACTTTGTTACTGGGGGTGCTGTGAGCAAAAAAAAAAGGTCCTCCGCATTTTAGTCTCTCTTTTTAAGTCCAAAAATCTCTGACAAGCTATGGGTAAAACTACGTTTTATCACGTGATTACCTTTAGACCAATCTAACAGCAAGATCCTAGTATGTGAAACAACAAATAAATTAGTTTTGGTACCAACAAACTTTATTTATTTAGTATTGCTTACCCTTAGTAACCACATCAGTGAGTACCACACTGTTATACTTGCAGGCCCTGCATAACACAAAAATGAGACACATACAAACAACATCTTATGCACATATAATTATGGGCGAAATACAAAAACAATAACACAAAGACAGACCTGCAGGAGCACGTGTGTCCAGAATGTATAACGATTATGTTAATGCAAGTAGAATAGTCAAACTTGAGATAAACTTGAGACAAATTCAATTCATGTTGTTTCTAAATCTCCAGTACAAAGTAACAAAAGATTGTTTCGATGTAGCACAACGAACCCTACTATCAATTTGGTTCCATAGTATTTAAGTACTGTGGGAGAAGGCCTTTTTACCTGCCTGAGTACGGACGAGTCGTACTACAACACCATTGTGAACAGCATTTCTTGTCGGATATGCATGGAGGTTGTCGGATCTTACAACAAGCTCAGACAGGTAAGCAGGTGCTTCCCCATGAAGAATACTGTACATCATTTTACATTTGTGGAATTTCCACCTATCATCGATAGGGACCCATCTCAATTGATTATACACTAGTCCGATTGGAGTTGCATAGTCAACCTTTAAAACAACCGTTAAAGGGATACGCCACCGGGCGGCCGTGGGGAAAGTCAGGATTGCGTAAGCCCCATTCACTCGTACACAAAGTTTGTGCGTCGAACGCGTCCGTTGGACTAAGTGGGATTACATTTCGACTGCACGAAGCCGACCGAACCTCGCACGAGAGCTCGAGCTCAGGTGGAGCGTACATGTTTGTGCGGCTACCAGTCTATCCGAGGTTTGCGCCCCGAGGGGCAACGGCATGATCAGTTAACGATCATGGTGCCCTCTCGCGGCATGAAAACGTCCACAATCTGCGGTTGAGTATCCCTTTAAAAGATATAGAATTGGAGCGCCTAATCAAAATTCCTAGTATTTCGCTAACAAGTAAAAAAAAGGGTCTCCTTGACGTCATCCTCGTCCTTTAAAAGACCACTCTGTAAAAATCCATTGTCATACAATAAGTAAATCCATTTCTTCGATGATGGCCCGAAGGGGAAAAAATATATAACATTAAAGAGAAAATTATGCGATACAGAATCAACGCCTTTTTCGAATCAATAAACAACAACATGCCTTGTATATCTCTAAGTTCTGTGTACAGTAGTGTTTCGTAATGTAAACGAATATTTTTCCCAGTAAAACGCCCTTTTAATAATCCTTTTTGATTATCATGTATTAAATAGGGCAACACATGCTTCAGTCGATTGGTTATACATCCAGATGCTGTTTTGTATATAACATTTAACAGTGAAATTGGACGCCATTATTTTAGTAAAATGTCGAAGATTTTTATTAGGGATTAGTGCGATTATTCCTGTTATTTGTGACGTCGACAGTAAGCATATAGTGCAAAGATTTGGTTATGAAAGATGTAAGATATTGCCAAAAGAATCAATATAATTCAACAGTGACACCATCTTGCCCTGGGGATTTGTTATCTTCCATACTTTTGAGCATGTGACAAACCTCCTCTTCTCTAAAAGGACCTTTTAATATTGTGGACATTTCTGGAGTTAACTTAGGAATATCTGAATGGTTTAAAATTGTGTCAAGATTTACCTCTTCAGTTTCTTTAGTCTCATACAAGTTTGAATAAAATTTAAATATTTCTTTTAATATAAAACCCTGTCCACTGATAACATGTCCATTCTCTGCTGACAATTGACGTATTTCTTTATTTACTATATATTATTCTGTTTTTCTAAGTTTAGAAAGAATTTTGATGGTTTTTCTCAAAGCTCCATCCACTTAATTCTTAATCTCATAGCGATTCCATCATTTGTTGTTAAGCGAAGAGTTTCAAGATGTGATTTTATGTTATTTAATTATATTAATACAGCAGTCTTATCATTCGATATCATTACTTTTTATTCCAGTTCTTCGATATTTCTTTTTAGTTCCTTTTCCCGATTAACATTGTTTCTTGATGAAAAATCCATATGATATAGATTCTCCACGTCACGGTTTCAAAATATCAAGGGTAACTGAAAATTTCACTGAAATCGGATGTAAAATAAGAAAGTTACGGCAATTTGAAGTTTTGCATTATTACATGAAACAGTGATATGCATAACATGGGCGGTATGCAAATGAGTGAACCGATGATGTCATGCACTTACTTTTCTTTATGTATTTTATTATATGAAATATCATATATTTCACTTTTTTGCTTCAATAATGTAAAACATGGTTTGACTTCATATGGAACATGTAAAAATATCATTATTGTAACTTATTTTCATACAAGGAAGGGATTCTTTATCATCACATCTATAAAAATTGAAATATTTGAAATTTCACATCCGATTTCAGTGAAATTTTTACTGTTATGCTTGTTTAATTTTACTCTGTTTATTATTCAAATCAAATTGATATTGAGGTGGACTTGGCCTTTAATTTTGAAACACCTGAGTTACGCTTTGATTTTGATTCAGAAGACGCTTCAACAGATTCTTTATCATCGGATTATTTTACATAAATTCGTTTCGGTATAAACTCAAGCCCTTACAATGACCTATCGTTTTTACATTTCAACATTAGAAGTCTCCACAAAAATTATGATCGTCCTGATATTTTTACGAAGCGGCTGAAACCAAAACACTCAGTCATAGGAATCTGTAAAACATGGCGCAACGACACTCTCTCCTCCCTTTTTACACTGAACGGCTATAATTTTCTTACAAACAATCGAACTGGTAAAAGAGGCGGTTGAGTAGGCTTATACGTTTCGGAAGAACTGAATTTCGAAGTAAAAGAAAATTTCAGCTTAATTTCTAATGTAATATAAACTATCTTCATGGAATAGAATTTAAGGGAAAGAGAAACATGATTGTCGGTGTAATTTATAAACCACCACATTCTAACCCAAGAGAATTTATTGATACCCTACAAATAATATTATCCTCACCCTCATTGAACAACAGGTCTTGTGCTATAATGGAAGATTTTAATTTTAACCTGTTGCAATATGATGAAAGTCATAACTGTCAAGATTTCCTAGACCTCATGTTATCTAAATGATTTACTCCAACCATAACAAAACCCACGTGAATTACAGAGTTACCGGCCACCCTAATTCGGAATCATAGTAACTGATATATCTGACCACTTTCCCACTTATACTCTGATCTCTAATGCAACTTCTCATTTTGTATCCAAAACAAACATGCAGGAATCCGTGATTTTTCTGAGACCAACCTTAGTGAACTTAAAGGAGCACTTGACGTTACTGATTGATTTGCAGTGTATAATAATACTAGTTACGTCAATATTTCTGTTGATAATTTCATGGATATACTTATGTCCAATCTCAACTTTTCTATCTAATTCGGCAAGCGCAATTTCTCAAATTATAAATGCAATCCAAACGTCCATACCAAATCAAAGTATACTCGTTATCGTAAATTCTTAACAACTTCGCTGCGACTTGCTAAAAAGAACTATTCTACTTCGAAATTTCATATTCACAAGGGCGATATAAAAAATACACGGAAAGTGATTAATAACACTTTAAAAACAAAAAATGACCCAAGGCCCATCTCAAAAATCTTGGTAAAGAGACCCAAATACAAGATCCTTTTGAAATTGCAGAGGATTTTGTAAACATCGGTCCAAATCTTACCAAATATGCTCCTGATCCCGACCTAAATTTTAAACACTTCTTCATAACGCGAAACCCTCACTCCTTATTTTTATCCGATTTTATAGCATAGAGTTTAAGTTATAGAGATAGTAAACAACTTAAAAACAAACAAAAGTGCAGGGTATGGTGGCATAAAATTTTTTTTGTACTTAAACAAATAATTGGAGAAATAGTATCCCCTCTAACACATATTTTTAATCTATTTATATCATATGGTATCGTACAAAACAAGAGGAAAGACGGTTATCCCAATTTTTAAAAAAAGGAAACGCTCAAGATACCGGTAATTACCGCCCCACTTCGCTTTTAACTTCTCTTTCTAAAATACTGGAAAAGTTAATCTACTCTCGTACAGCGAGGTCTCTTACAAATTATTTTAATATCCTATCGGACACACAATTTTGGTTTAGACGAACCCACTCAACAACTCATGCTCTACTCATATTCCTGGACAAAGTATAGCTCATGCTATCGATAATACATTTCATACTGTTGGTATATTCCTGGACTTCTCCAAGGCCTTTGATAGGATACTATGAGCGTTTACTGTACAAATTATCCCATTATGGGAAAGGCCTTGGAGTGGTTAAGAAATTACCTTACTGATGAAAACAATATTTTAGTATCAATGGTCAGGATTTCTATCAAAGACAAATATCTGGTGGTGTTCCTCAAGGATTTATTCTGGGTCCCTTGTTCATTCTTTACATAAACGACTTCCAGCATTCTTCTGAAATCATGTCATTTATTCTTTTTGCTGATGTATATTTCATTCACATCGCAACCCACAGACTCTTCTTAACATTGTAAATAATGAACTAAAAATGGTCCAAACTTGGATAAATGCCAACAAGTTATCTCTGAATGTTAAAAACACCCCCGCACTACATGTTCTTTAGTAATTCTTTTGAAATCACTACCAGGAAACATACTTGTACAAAATACTAACTTAGATCAGGTCATATCCACTAAATTTCTTGGCATTTACATTGACAGTGGTTTGACTTGGAAAGTACATATGAATTATTTATGTAAACTATTGTCTAGACATTCAGGTATTTTAAACAAACTTTAGCACGAATTTCAATCCAATATCTTATTATCCTTATATTCTACTATTATATTACCTTTAAATATTCAGAAACGAGCAATTAGAAACATTCATCATGCTGGATTCCTTTTTCATACCAGCCCACTATTTTTAAAGAACAAACTTTTACATATTAATGACACATATGTCTATAACTTAGGATTATTTATGTACCAATTGTCCATTAATGAAATATAGCGAATATAGCGAAGTTTTGATGTCGTCACACTAGGGACCAATCCTGCTTAAGCAGACGACGTCCTATAATGAATGAACGTAATTGCAATGCAATTATTTATCAAATTATAAAGAGTTTTGTATATTTAAACATGACCTTATTTCACACCATTCTAAAAGGGAAAGTGAACTGATTCTGATAACTAAAACCGTTTGATTGTAAATACACAGGAGAAGGGTCAATGATCAATGAAATAAACCCCTTTCAAATTGAAAAGCCCTCCGCATAATATCACAGATTGTATTCGTTCCCTCTTGAAACGCCGAACATGCCCCGGTGCAAGCAGCTGAAAATACAATGGCGTCTTATTTTGTTTACAAGTGACTGATTCCTTTATTTTTTTAACGCTGCATTTTTCATCAAAATAATACCATACACGAAGTTAAGAGTGAGGCAACAGACTAACATTAAGACTGACGCTAGTCAAGTAAGAGAAATAAGTGAAGAGGAGATGACAAAACAGGCACTGAAAAATGTGTAAGATGTTATGGGACATCGTCTGCTTAGACAGGACTGGTCCTTCGTGTGTCGTCACACATCTCAGCAGCGTTCAAGGAGCTCTTCAGCTGCTATATCGGGGGCTGTATTTTACCGTTTTATAATTGATAATAATCATTAATTCAAATGCTTCCAAGCGTTGAATTTGGATAACCTTGTTTAATTTATGCCATCTATGCAATAATAAGTATTAAGCCAATATTTATTTTTATGGAATTTTCTTGCAATGTGATCTTTAAAATTAAAATATTGATGCCACCAGGATCATATTCAGAATGTTGAATCCTTTCTATTCAGTTCTATCTTCTTTTTTATTCATTCAATGTAAAATACCAAAATCTTGCAGTCATATCTCAGCTAGTTTTCGCTGAAGTGGTTAAAGTTAATTACTACATACCTACACACATAAAGATAATCTTAATGCTGAGTTGTTTAAAGCTGACCCAGAGTTGACAGCTAGCATTCTACAACCACTCTTTTTTAATATATGGACTAACAAGAAAGTACCAAATGATTGGTCTCTTGGTATTATTGTAAAATTGCCAAAAAAGGGGTCCCTACGGAATTGCAGTAATTGGCGTGGAATCACTCTTCTTTCAATACCAAGTAAAATATTGGCGAAAATTATGATGAACAGATTGACCAATGCTGTTGACCAGTACCTCCGGAATAAACACGCAGGATTTAGAAGAGGAAGAGGATGCACAGATTAGATTTTTGTTTTTCGCGATATCATTGAGCAGTGCACGGAATGGCAAATGCAGCTTTATATTAATTTTGTTGACTTTGAAAAAGCCTTTGATAGTATCCAGCGAGATAGCCTTTGGAAAATACTACGCTCATATGGAATTACTGATGAACTCGTACTTATTATTAAGAGTTTTTATGACAGCTTTTTATGCAGTGTTGGGTACAGTGACATTAAATTCCAAGTCAAAACAGGAGTTCGACAGGGGTGCGTAATGTCCGCTCTACTCTTTAATATAGTAATTGATTGGATGATGAGGCAGACGACCGCAGAATGGCAGATCAGAAGAGAGGCCTGCGTTGGACCCTCTTCACGACATTAGAAGACCTGGACTATATGCAGATGATCTTGCTCTTGTGTCACACACACGTCAACACATGCAAGAAAAAACATCTCGCCTTAGTGAGTATGCACAACAGGTTGGACTGAAAATTAATCAAAGGAAAACGGAAGTAATGACTCTAAATATTGCAATCCCCTCAACCATTGAAGTGAAAGGAGAAGATCTTCCTTTTACTGAGGAATTCACTTATCTGGGCAGCACTGTCAGGAATGTGGAGGAGCTGGAAAGGACATTAAGAATCGACTTATTAAAGCTAGAAATGCATTTAGCATGCTTAGTAATATATGGAGATCCCAGCAATACAGTATCCACACTAAACTCAAGATATATGAGAGCTGTGTCTTATCGGTACTCCTATATGGCTGTGAATGTTGGAGAATGACAAAGAAAGATGTCCACAAGTTGTCAGTATGCCACACTAAGAACCTACGACGCATACTACGTATATTTTGGCCAAATACTATCTCAAATGAGGAGCTATACACTAGATGCAGTCAAGAAGGAATGGAAGATATAATAATGAAAAGGAGATGGAAATGGATTGGACATGTTTTGAGAAAGGAGACTACTGACATTACTAGAACATCACTGCATTGGACACCAGAAGGAAAGAGAAAGAGAGGACGCCCGAAAACCATTTGGCGACGCACAGTGGAGGATGAGATGAAGACCCTGAAAGAGACCTGGACATCAATGCACAGACTGGCCCAGAACAGACATGATTGGAGAGCTTTTGTTGCTGCCCTACATGCCAGGAGGCATAACGGGCAGTAAGTACATACATAAAAATCACAACACAATTTCGGTATGACTTAATACAACTTTGCCATTGCGCATGGGCAGCGTGTACATTATAGCGATTATACATTTATCAATTTCATATGAATTACTTTGCTTTTCCGGCACAAATCTATACTTGATTGATTTGCATTGAAGTATTCTTCGCTGATTATTCATTTACATCGATGCAGATTTCAAATACACTGTTGGTCATAATGGTAGCATAATTTTTTGTCTACCTTTCGTACACTATTGACAACAATACGAGTCATTTTTTTGCAAAATAAAGCTTATATCTTCACCGATTTTATTGATAAATCTGTTCTCAACATATGCAATAAAAAATATAAGACAAAAATTAATTCATACAAACTTTATACACTGGTTTAAACCACTTTTGACACAATCATCCAGACCTTGGATTCCTTGAAAAAATGTATCGTTTTTGGTAAATGTTTAACCATGATAAGTTTATCGTGAAAAATAAAATCTTGGGATCTTTTGATGATTGAAGGGAAGTGTTCCTCTTTTTAATCTTGTTGGGTCACTTAGTACCTGGTATGGCCACCTCTGGCACGCACCAGTGCCTCCACACGCCGTGGCATACTGTCCACAAGGTTGTTGATGGTGTTCATCCCACTCTTCGGTCAGTGCCTGGGCTAACTCCTGCACATTTTGAGGATGATTGTTTCTCTCATTGATGGCACGGCCCAATGCATCCCAGGCGTGCTCAATGGGGGTTCATGTCGGGGGAACAGGCAGGCCAAGGCATCTGCTGCACGTCCTCTGCGTCAAGGAATTCCCT
Source organism: Heliocidaris erythrogramma (assembly GCA_025617745.1). NCBI lineage: Eukaryota > Metazoa > Echinodermata > Echinoidea > Camarodonta > Echinometridae > Heliocidaris > Heliocidaris erythrogramma. Next base: position 21,037,567 of record CM046860.1, read on the forward strand.
CACCAGACGTGCCCTATGTGATCGAGCGTTGTCGTCTTGGAGCTGAAAGTTATTGCCATATACTCTTCTCGCGTATGGAAGACAATGGCGTTCCAGGATATCGCGGTACACGACGGCGTTGACGTTTCCTTCAGGTGCAGCCAATGGCGTTTTTCCGCCATAATGTATTCCGACCCATACCATCACTGAGCCTCCACCTGCTTGATTGGTTTCCTGGACACAGTCATTACGGAGGTTCTCGCCCCACAATCGTCAAACCCTCTGCCTCCCATCGGTGCGGTCAAGGATGTACCGGCTTTCATCAGTGAAGATTACATGGCGCCAGTGACCAAGCTGCCATCTCCTGTGCCACCTAGCCCACTGGATTCGAGCAACTCGGTGGCAAACAGTGAGACGTGGAACCTTGGTCATTCGCCGAGCTCTGTAGCCATGTTGGACAAGTCTCCTGTTTACGGTTTCCCGTGAAACGTTCACTCCGAAGTGCCTCCTCCACAAGTGGCAAAGACGACTCGCTGGCATTCTCCGGTTCCTACGGCACATGTTCAGCAGTTGACGGTCATCCCGTGCGGATGTTCTTCGTGGTCGACCTGTAGATCTCTCTGGACTCAAAGTACCCGCCTCTCGATGTCTTCTGAGGATGCGGCACACACAACTCTGCGATAGTCCAAGAATATCTGCAATCTGGGTCTGTGTCCGTCCATTCCGTCGGAGTGCAAGGACCCTCTGACGAATTGCAAGTGCCGTTGGGCGAGGCATAGTGTAAGGAATCAAGGTACCAAACTTGGTAGGAATTGATCAAGCTAACTCTGAAAACGGGCTGTTAACACACGTAGGCTTTCTGCACGAAATGGACAGCAAAACAACAGCAGAAAGGAGGCTCTGCCTTTCATAGCACCAAACAATAAGATAGGCCACGTTATGGAATGTTTCACTTGACCGACTTTTACCTCGACAATACAAAATCATTTTGTAATCATTGAACCTGGTCAATATTATCTATTTAGGCTTTTAAATATGATTAAATCAACGGGTGACTATGAAAATACGAATTATGCTAACATTATGACCAACAGTGTACATGTAGTTGTTTTATTTGCACTTCTCTTCAACTGTTTCTTGTTCATTCTCACAACCTTGTATTGTATTAGACTTATATTGTATTACTCTCTGGATCCTATAACCAACAAGCCACCATTATTGTTATTATTATTATATCCTCATTTCCAATTTTGGTAGTCATTATTTACAAGTAACGACAAGTATTATCAAAAGTGATATAATATATTCTGATGTACATATTAAAAAAAAAACTTATTATTTTTTATCATTATTATTTCTTGAAAACAAAACTGACAATATGAATTAAAATATGAAATGTGAAATGTGAATATTAAATAAAGCGAACTTGGATCTTAACCTGAACATGGCGTATATTCCTTTCTTGCATGCTTGCATAACAAGGCAACATGTGCCATATTGTTACCTCCTGGAGCCGAGTTGGCCGTACTCTGTGTATGGATGGCTCTGAACAACATGAAATCAGTGCCCCCTCAGTTTCTCACTTCATACAATCAGTTGCAAAATGCTCATTATTTGTTTCAATAAACTTCTCGATGCGTTGGGAAAACCCTGTTCAAATCTCGTCAGTCATTCAAGTGTACTGTAAAGTGTACTGTGCACGCTTAAAGTTGGTACGTTTCATTTGATCATTTTCTATAATATTGCCCTTCGAGGTGAGTACAACCACAAATCATTTCACATTTTGATATTAAGGGCAACAAATTAAAGGGTTTCTGTTCGAAAATAATAAGAGTCAAAAGGTGTTGAAAATTTTGCAATATGCAGATGACGCTATTTTTCAGGGAAGAGTCATATATGGAACATATTTTATTGATAAATATATGGAAGTGTCGCTGGTCCAGTGATAAATGAAGAGTTTCATTTCAAAAGGGATTAAATTTGTTGCATGCTTGCATGACAAAGCAACATGTGCCATATTGTTACCTACTGGAGCCGAGTTGGCCGTACTCTGTTGTATGGATGGCTCTGAACAACATGACATCAGTGCCCCCTCAGTTTCTCACTTCATACAATCAGTTGCAAGCTGCTCATTATTTGTTCAAATAAAGGTCACGAACAAAGAGCGCGGGAACTTCTCGATGCGTTGGGAAAACCCTGTTCTAATCTCGTCAGTCATTCAAGCGTACTGTAAAGTGTACTGTGCACGCTTAAAGTTGGTACGTTTCATTTGATCATTAGGCAGCTTTCTATCGCCAGACCGAACGTCAAGCTACTACGAGTGACGTCATATTTTGCCACTGCGCATGCCCGAAGGCTTGCTCTCACGTCGCCTTCCAATTCTGACGACGGGAGTTGGGGGAAATTTAACTGATTCCGCGTTGTGGTGAAAACGACAACGTGAGTTTCAATTTCCCTCACTGCCACCAAACAATCGGTATAGGTAGGTCTATTTTGTTTTTTCTACTTCTTTCATCACAAAATAGATTTTTGAGAGAGCTTAAAATATAAATCAATCATCATGCGATCATATTTTTCATGAAATCGTTTCTCAGATCATTAAAATTTGAGTGAAAGTTTTGAATCTCCATGATAGCCTAAGTCTCATTTCCCAGCGGAAATCGACAAGGCTGGCGGCCGTGGCTGGCGGGCGACCCGTCGGGCGAGTAGCCTGTAGGCTGAGTGTAGCCAATATTGTTTTAGCTATCGGTATAAGCGCTGGTATTTGCCAAAATAACTCGCAAAACTCGTTTATGAACATTGGTACGATTAATTTTTGTGTTTATGGGCATGTCTAAGAAATTACTAGTCTAGTGACAAACACTGTCACTAGATGTACATGTATGTCATGTAGGCCTACTGTAGATTCTAGCAGTAGGCCTAGATCTAGTTAGGGAGACAGCAAGATTTTTCTATCTCATAAACCACTTCATTAAACTGTCCGAGTTTTTCAGATCTTGATGAAAACATTGCAAAATAGACATCTACCAAATTTCAGAGTAATCCATGAATCGGTTTTTGAATAATAATCAAATAATTTTTGAAAAAAGATGGCATTCAGTATTTCTTGAAAATGTTCAATGACAATGGTAAAAATAAACAGGATAGGGTGTAACATTACTACTTATACATAGTACTAGATCTACTAACCTTTTACTTGTTAGAACTTAACGTTAGAAGCGTAACGTTAGCAGACTAAGTTACACAGTTAGATCTAGATACACAATAAAAAAATAAGATTAAAAAATTGCCATGCCGAGAACTACCTGAAATATGCATTGCATTCATCGTCATTCAGGTCATTCAGATCAAATCCGCTGTAATCCTTGTAGTTGAAGTCAGGATTTGATGGCTTGTTCACTTCATAAAGTAGGACGAAGTCATCGTCATCCAGCATATCAATCTAGGTACATTGAGATAATTCATTTGTCCCATTCCGAAACGGAAAAAGGAAAAACAGAATATTGAGTAAAAACCGTTGCAATTTTCTGTTTTACAAACAGAAAAACGGTCGTTAGTTAATATTTTTTTTAAGGTTAAAAACTTGAAAAACGAAAATATGATAAACCAACTTTTTTGGTTTTACTGTTTTCTTAAAAATTGTTTTTTCCATTTTTTCTGCAGAAATGAGAAATTGATCACCTTTTTCTGATTTCTATTTTTGTTTTTTCATTATTTGTTCTAAAAAATAGAAAATTAAACACCTTTTCAGATTTTGTTTTTTCGTTTTTCTTCCTTACAAATTGAAAATGAAATACTTGTTCTGATTTCAATTTTCTGTTTTGCTTTCGGTAATTGAATAATTGAATAAATGAAGACTGCCCTCTACGGCGAAATAAATGTATCATTATTATTCGCTTGGCGTACTGAAGTAAGTCACCAAGTAAATACACTCGTGCATGGAATTGCCAATTTAAAGAGTGCACATATTGCCTGATACACGTAATAGCTCCATTTACGTACATGTATGAGTTGTGCACACATTGGGCGCAATGTACCAGTGTATGGGGCATCTTTGATCTCTCCCGCAGTGTATGACTTTAACTTGGGGGGGGGGGGGGGCACGACCCTGAATGGGATATTAAATAAACGAAGAAATATTGACAATAGGGAGCTTTTTACCTAAAGAATCATTGTATATATTATAATCAGTCACCGTCATAATTATGCACTTATACCGGGCGAAGAGACTTGGGGATTCCCTTTCGGGGTCTGCTCGCTAGTCATAAGGACCGCTATTCATAAAAAAAATATTCAAAAGGACCGCTATTCATAATAAGACATAAGGGTTGCTATTCATAAGGGTAATTATTCAAAAGGACTGCTATTCATAATAAGACATAAGGGTTGCTATTCATAAGGGTAATTATTCATAAGGACCGCCATTCATAATAAGACATAAGGATCGCTATTCATAATACGGAAAGAGGGTCGCTATTCATAATACCAAATCAGGGTCGTTAATCATAAGGGTCCCTATTCATAATACGAAAACAGGGTCGCTATTCATAAAGGTCGATATTCATAAAGGTCCATATTCATAAGGGTCGCTATTCATAATCAAAGAAGAGGGTCGCTATTCATAATCGAAGAAGAGGGTCGCTATTCATAATCGGAGAAGAGGGTCCATAAAGGTCCATATTCATAAGGGTCGCTATTCATAATCAAAGAAGAGGGTCGCTATTCATAATCAAAGAAGAGGGTCGCTATTCATAATCAGAGAAGAGGGTCGTCATTTAAATCAAATAAGAAAGGGATATGGATGAAGGACAACCCAAGGCCCAACGGTAGTGTATTTAAGAAAGCTCTATAGAATGCATTTTAGGTTTTTGTCAAATATATCCCTATTTTCTAAAATAGTGAACTATATTTATCAATGCTCCCCACCCTATTGCTCTTTCTGCATTTGTTTTCCCTAACTGTTCTTATGTTATTCTTTGTTTCAGTATCATTTTATCTTTATCATTTTACCCTGCCTGAGGAACTCATACTTTTATCTGTAAACCTCGGTCCTGGGTTATTTATGTACTTCTTTTATTTGAATGTTAAATGTTTTGTGCAATGTTTTTTTAATGTTTTTTATCATAAAGATGAATTAATAAAAAAAATATCTTTCCCTTATTTTTCGCTTCATCTTTACTTCTATCCTCCCCTTCGTCTCTCTTTATTTTCTTCTTTCTCTTTCCTTTTCTTCTTTGCTTATGTTATTCTTTGTTTTGGCTTTCTTTCATCTTCTCTTTCTGTCCTTTCTTATGTTATTCTTTGTTTTGATCTTTCTTCATCTTTCTTGTTGTCTTCTCTTATGCTTTTTTTTGTTTTGATCTTTCTTTGTTCTTCTCTTTCTGTATTTTGATCATTCTTGCATCTTCTCTTTCTGTCTTTCCATATATTGTTCTTTGTTCCCTTTCTTTATCTTCTCTTGCTCTCTTCCCCTCATAAATGTTATTATTTGTTTTATCCTTCCACCATTTTGTCTTCTTTCTCTCCTTATGTTTTCCTTTATTTTTTCCTTCTTTCATCTCTTTCATCTTTTATTCTACCCTACCCCGAGCATTTCTTCATTATTCTCCTTTCATCTTCTCTTTTGATCTTTCCTCTATCTCTTCAATCTTTATTTCTTCCTTTTATCATCTTCTCTTTCCTTCTTTTATGTTTTCAGTATTTTTCTCTTATTTCTTCCTTTTGCATTTTGTATTTATATTTGTTTTATATTTCTCTTCTAGTTTTCTCTAGAAGGGTGCGGTTTAATTTGGGGAAGAAACCTGCCATAAACTGTGACGTCATTTAAACCTAACTGAGATGTAGGATGCGTTCATAGGCGCTGAAGTGGAGGGGGCGATCGCCCCCAACAAAATGGTGGGGGAATTGCGTTTTCGACCTCCCCATAGGCGTAAATGCATAATTATGGGAGGGGCTGAAGTGATAGTCGAGCCAATATTGCCCTTCTCAAAATCCTCAAGGGGCTGCAGCCCTTTGTACGCCTATATCCCCCTCCAAGTTATCTACGGGTGCGGTTTTTCGAGAAAAAAAAAAACCTGCCATAAACTGTGACGTCATTTAAACCTAACTGAGATCTAGGATGCGTTCATAGGCGCCGGAAGTTGGAGGTGGGGCGATCGCCCCCACCAAAAAGGTGGGGGCAAAACGCATTTTCGACCCCCCCCCCCCCCCCGCTCAAGCTCCTCCCCCTGGGCGTAACTGCATAATTTTGGGAGGGGCTGAAGTTTTTTCCCCGAATTTTAACTTTCCCTTTTCTATGTATGAGCGAGCGAAGCTGCGAGAGAGGAAAAATCGACACTGTCTTTTGTAGTGAAAATGCACAAAAATTACATGTATTCCAGTATTAAACTAAATATGAGGATATTGGAGCACCTCGCTGCCCGTAATGAGGTGATAGTCGAACCAATATTGCCCTTCTCAAAATCCTCAAGGGGTTACAGCACTTCGTACGCCTATATCACCTCCAAGTTATCTACGGTATTTTACAAGCGAGGGAGAAAAGCGATTTTTTTTTTTGTATTTTTAAGCTGCAAAAACGTCATTTCTTATTCGATGTACCAAGGAAAATTCGCAAAAGACCAGTGCGATCTAGGCCAAGATCCAAATATTGAACATTGATAAAAGTCCTTTTTCTCACTTCTTTCTCAAATGGGGGCACAACTCTGACGGAACAAGTGAGAAATAATCAAGGAATTTAGGAAGGCCACCGAAAGGTGATATTTCTTTCAAATCTATGCAGAACATTTGAAAATGCGATTTTATGTGCTTTAACATAATGGGGCAAAATATTGAAAAACAAAACAAAAAAGGGGCGTAACTAGTACTAAGTATGCGGCACGTGCCCCGCAAATCAGATGGGGAAAATAATGAAAGAGGAGAAAAGAGACAAAGATGGGGCAGAGGAAAAGGAAGAGAAAATAAGGCAATAATTGGACCCCTTTTTTGTTTTGCTTTCTTTTTGTTTTGTTCAAGCGAACCCTGCTCGCCAGCCTCCCCCACCTCATAACAAGGGCCTGTGCATCATGGATTTTCTATTTTTGTTTTGAACTTAATTCAATTCTATCAAATTTATTCACATTTCTTCATACTGTAAAGCATATTGGTTGTTTTATGTAAACAACCATAGGACCATCTGCGTTAAGGCCTTTAATTTTTATTTTGTATATAAATGACTTTCATAGATCATCAAATTTATTGACTTTTATTATGTATGCAGATTACACTAATCTATTTTTTCGCATAAAAACCTAGAAACTATATGTAATGTGATTAATTCTGAACTGGGTTCAGTTGCAAAATGGATTAAGGCTAATAAGTTATCACTGAATCTAGAAAAAAACAAATTACATGTTATTTAGTAATACTTTTAACGAACTACCTCATCCGATTCTCATAGATAACAAATACAGAAGGTAATTGAAACAAAATTTCTAGGCACTATAATAGAATGATAATAAGCTGTCCTGGAAGCATCAGATTGATAATGTATGTAAATTGATATCCAGAAACATAGGTATGATTAATAAACTCAAATGGTCTTTTCCGCCAAACATACTTCTATCACTATACTCCACACTAGATTTACCATATCTAAATTATGCAATATTAGCCTGGGGAAACAGTGCGGCATGCCTGTTAGACAGAGTTTTTTTTATTACAGAAAAGGGCTATGCGAATTATAAGTAATGTTAATTATCACCACCACACTGATGGTCTTTTTCACTCTAATAATGCACTAAAAATTTATGATATTTACCGCCTCAATTTTGCTGTACTTATGTTTCAATATCAGGGGCGGATCTAGCTTCTTTCCAAGGGGGGGTTGAACCAACGACGATGCGGAGCATCGTCCACAAGCCGCAAAGCGGCGATGTCCGCAAGCCGCGTAGCGGCGAGTTGATCTTTTTTTTGGCTATATTTTAAACCCCCGTAAGTGATGTTTTCCTGGCATCTACTAAAGCCTCAGACAGAGTGCTATAGGAACATACTGTGTGGGTATGGACATATTATGATGGCGTTTTTCTATGCACATTAATTTTTTACGTGGCAGCCCAGGGGGGGGGGGGGGGTTAAACCCCCGAACACCCCCCCCCCCCGTAGATCCGCCACTGAGTATCATAATCATGAATTGCCCACTGTCTTCAATAATATATTCCCAGCAAATAATGAGATCCATCATTACCTCACCAGACAAATCAATCTATATCACTTGCCAAGAACTCGTACAGCATTAACCGAGAATACTTTTTCATTTACAGCTCCTAAATTTTGGAATTCCCTCCCTTTAAACATACGAGACAGTATAAGTTTGAGTACACTCAAACGTAAATTGAGAAAATCACTTATTGCTTTTTATGAACGTTGATGATTCTTGTTTACCTGTGTAGTAAAATCTATAGACTAAATTAAACCTTCCAGATCCTGCCCCTCCCCCCCCCCCCACCTTTCCTCACCCCCTGTCACTTTGTCCTTCTTTCTTGTTCTGTCTTTTGTAAAGTTTACTCCAGACCTTTCAATTGTTACTATTCCCAGCTTTTTGTGTTCACCTTATTTTTGATTTGATTTGATTTGATTTGATTTGATTTGATTTTATTCGTCAGGTATATTGCAATACAAACATAACCAGGTACCATGACAGGATAGCCCATGAAAGCCGAAATGGCTTATTTCCAATGGGGTCCTTACCTAAATAACTGATTAAAAAATACACTAAGAAAACACATTAGTACGGCTACAAGACTATCGTACACGTACGACAAGTAATAAGAATGTACTAAAGTAGCAAAATAAAACATAACATTTTTATAAAGTAGGCGAAGATTACATAAATGTGAAAACAAGACTTACTCAACGGAAAAAACTATATACAGAAAATCATAATGAAACTATCGATAATAAACGTTGGTTACATAAGTCATATAATATAGGAAAAAAACATCTGAGCTACAAAAAGGAGAGGAGAAATATAGTTATGGAGTAGACACATTTTTCAGATGATGCTTCAATACCCTTTTAAAATGTAAAAAATTCTTAACTGACTTAACATGATTTGGGAGGGAATTCCAGAAAAGAATACCGTTAAAATAAAAGGAATTTCCAATTTTATCTTTCCGCTCACTACGAAATTAAATTGACTATTTCTAGTGTCATGCCCATGAACACTTGAAGAGCGAGTAAAATTATTTGAAATATAGTGATCTGCATTAGAGTAAAAAATCTTATGTACATGGTGAATTAAATGTTGTTGTGATCTAAGGTTTACATGAAGAAGACCAGCTGTTTCAACTTCACTCTTCCCAATGTGTGTTCTTGGTGGTAAGTGATTGATAAATCTTACAATCTTATTTTGAATTATTTTTAACTTGTTTTGATCCACCTTGCCTAGACTGCAGTACCATGCGGCATTAGCATAATCAAATAAACATTGTATTAAAGGAAAAACTTAAAATGCGTCTTGATTTTAAGTTCATGCAATTTTGATAATGATACAAGAATTTTAGACGAGCATTAGCTTTTTTGACAATACTGTCAACCAAACTTGAGTAAGAAAGATCACTAGCTATATTTAGTCCTAAATACTTCACAGAATCCTGTCTCTTAATGAGTTGATTGTTATAACTCATATTGAAATCATCAGTATACTTCAGCCTACCCCGTGAACAAAACAAAATACTTTCGGTTTTACCAATATGTAAGCTAAGCTTATTTCCTGTCATCCAATTAACACAGTTTGATAATTCTAAGCTAAGTTTTTCCCCGATCAGCTTAGGATCAGTACCAGAATATAGTAACACACTATCATCCGCATATAAAAGTAATTTACTGTCGTTGACACAAACACACATATCATTAATGTAGCACATGAAAAGAATAGGACCTAATATGCTCCCCTGGGGAACTCCGCATGTTATGGGCATAGAATCGGAGAGTACATTTTGCAACGAGACAACTTGATGACGATTGGTCAAGTAAGACCTAAACCATTGCACACATGCAGAATTTAAACCCATTACTTCTAATTTAACTAACAGTATATTATGGTTAACGGTATCGAAGGCTTTTTGCAAGTCAAGAAGAACCATCCCGACAAAACGTCCTTGTGAAATTTAGTTCCTGACAAAATCTAACAGGTGAATAAGACAAGTTTCAGTGGAATAACCATTTCTAAAACCAGATTGAAATTCGTATATTATTTTGTTTTCTTGAAAGTAGTTCTCTAATTGGGCATACACACATTTCTCTAGGACCTTCGAGACTATACTTAAAACGCTAATCGGTCTATAATTGCTGACATTAGTTTTATCGTTCTTTTTATAAAGGGGTGTTACTTTTGCAATTTTCATTTCATCAGGGAAGGTGGAAGTTGAGATAGATAAGTTAATAATGTAAGTTAAAGGTTCATACAAATATTTAGCTCCATCCTTCAAAATTCTGGCAGGTACCAAGTCAAGCCCGGTACTTTTTGATATTTTCAACTTATTTAATTCATCTAAAACAAACTTTTCTTTGACAGGAGAAAAAAGAAAACAACCTTTCGACACACACTTAGTGTCGTATAATTTTTGTAATTTAACACTGTCCGTTCCAAATTCATTTGCGTTGCTATCTGGCAGATTACTAGCTAATTTTTCTGCCACAGTTGTGAAATAATTGTTAAATTCGTTCGCTATCCTCATATTATCATGACATAACTCCCCTTGGATATTAATAACATTCTCTTTAATATTTTTTTGTTTGTTTTTACAACCTAAATCTTTCAGATTCTTCCACAACTTTTTAGAATCATTTTTATGCTCATCAATTTGATTTTGGAAGTATTCATCTTTAGCCTGTCTCACTTTTCTTTGCACCAAATTACGTAAAAGTTTATATTTCTTTTCTAATTCTAAATTACCACAATCCTTTTTCATTCTTTTAAAAGCTATATTTCTTTGTCTTATTAACGAAATAATTTCAGCATTCATCCACTTATCGGTTCTTTGCTTAATTCTTACTTGTTTTAATGGAGCACATTTATCAACTATAGACATGAAAATATTTTTGAAAATTGACCACGCAGTATTTACTTCTTTACATTCTAATATGTCAGACCAATTGACTCGAGATAAAACATTATTAAAATCATCTATACAATAGTTTCTCATACACCGAATATTTATATTTCTATGCTGTCTGAATACAGGTCTTATTAGCTTCCTAGAGCAGTAGGTTAAAAAATGATCACTTAGGCCAATTTCAATAACACCACTTTGACAAATATTTTCTTCTTTACTGCTGATTACATGGTCTATTAATGATGAAGTGGCCGATGTTGTTCGAGTGGGTTTAGTTATAAGTTGACTCAAACCATTTAAATTCAAAATATTCTTGTATTTTTTTGATATGCTTTTGTCTTCGATGGAAAGTGTGTTATGCCTATGATTTGTTGCTATCCATGGCCATGTATTTGTCTTCTTCTTTTCCCCTTTTATTTCATTTGCATTTTATGCGTGGTTGCCCAGTCTAGTTTTTTATGTACTATATTCATGATTTATCTTTTCCCAGGGACCAGCGCTTTTACAAGCTATGCTTCTATGCTGGTCTCTGTTTTCATTCTCATTTTGGTAAAATTAATCTAATGTAGTATCACTATTGTTTCTTTTTTTTTCTTCTTACTTAATGCACTTTATTTTGCTTGTAATGATCAAAAACGTTTCTGCACTAAGTTGTGTTGTCAATTATATTGTATATTGTTGATTGCATAATACATATTGCTATATACATGTATACTTTTAAAAATGAAAATGTAATGATGAAATAAAATCTAAAATCTGAAAAAATCTGAAATCTGAATCTGAAATCCTCTCCCAGGGACTTGGGGTTAATGCCTTACCAAAGGACACGAGTGCATCCTGGTTTCAAACCTGCATCCTTCAGTTACGAGGCCACTGTTCGACCACTGAGCTATCTCGCCTTTCTCTGAGGATTAAAGACATGATTGTGGCAACACCTACTATACAGCACCCCCCCCCCCCCCGCCACCCGCACACAGGGTATGCCATTTATGAATTACTTTGACGAAAATTGTCAGTACTATGTGCTTGTACCGAGGCAAGATGGGTCGAATTACGCAACGTGGTCGGACTGGTGAGGGGGGGGGGGGGGGGACACAAGCGTAACCAGGATTTTTCAATATGGGGCGTTTGTGAGTGCGCGAAGCGTGCTAATTTGGTGATGAGCACTTTTTTGCGTGCTCCCCAGGGGCTGAGTTCAGGAATGGGGAATTTTCCCCATAGAGTTGTTAGGGGTATGTAACTCTATGGTTGTCTCCCTCCCGCGCGAAGTGCGAAAGCTCTGACGTTTTGTAGCAAATCTGAGATAAAGATAATGGCTCGTCGCAATACTGCACTGTATGTAACATGGGTGGGGGCATGGAGGGTGGGGTCCCCTATTCCCGCGCAAAGCTCTGACATTTTGTAGCAAATTTGAGGGAAAGATAAAGGATCGTAGCAAACAATTCTTTTTAGGCGGAAAGTTATAGGCATAGTTCGACACCCAGACTGCTTCCCCTTCCCACGCGAAACGCGAAACCTGTGACGTTTTATAGCAAATTTAAGAATAAGATAGCGGCTCGTACATGTAGCACCTTCTTTTAGGCGGAAAGTTAGCCCGACACCCGGACTGCTTTCAATTATTGGACGCAATGCTGCACCGTATATGTATCAGGGGTGGATGCATGGATGGCGAGTTACTTCCCCCTTCCCGCGGGAAGCGCGAAAACTTTTATCAAATTTCGTAGCGCCTTTTTAGGCTTTTATCTTTCTCTTCCTCCGCTTCCTCCGCTTTTTTGCTCTCGCCTTTTTTAAGGGGCTGAATAGGGGGGCATGCCCCCCCCCCCTTTTTGCCCGCCTGGCTAGGCCAGGGGTGTATTTGTTTCATCGCCCCTCCCCGTATTGCTTCGACACAGCGGTGGAGTGTCTCCCATCCAATATTATTATTTTTGTTTGCTAAATTAATTCTTTCGTATTTGAGTGTTCATTGAACAATGAAAATCATATTATAATAATATTTTACAAATAATTCTAACCTCTTCTTCGATTATGAATAGCGACCCTTTTGTTCGATTATGAATAGCGACCCTCTTCTTTGATTATGAATAGCGACCCTCTTCTCTGATTATGAATAGCGACCCTCTCCTCTGATTATGAATAGCGACCATCTTCTCTGATTATGAATAGCGACCCTCTTCTTTGATTATGAATAGCGACCCTCTTCTTCGATTATGAATAGCGACCCTCTTCTCCGATTATGAATAGCGACCCTTTTTTCCTATTATGAATAGCGACCCTCTTCTCCGATTATGAGTAGCGACCCTCTTCTCCTATTATGAATAGCAATCCTTATGAATAATGCTCCTTATTAACCACGAAATACTTTTGTACAAACTTTCTTACTATGGAATTCGTGGAAGGGCCTTGGATTGGTTCAGAAGCTATCTTACAAACAGGACTCAATTCGTAGCTATTAATAATTCTGATTCTAAGATTCAACCCATTACTTGTGGAGTACCTCAAGGTTCCCTTTTGGGCCCACTTTTGTTTATTTTATACATCAACGACTTTGAAAACTCATCCTCGATACTCTCCTTTCTTCTATTTGCAGATGACACAAGTATATTTTTTTACACACGATAATCCTCAAATCCTTCTTGATGGATTAAATACTGATTTGAGATCTGTATGTGATTGGGTGCAATAGTAATTCGTTTGCATTTCGTTGCATACTTTACCTGGTCATGTTTTAATGAATGGTAGTGAGTTAGAACAAAATAAAATAGACTATTTATATTGATTGTAAATTATCCTGGGAAGACCGCATTGACCACTTATGTAAATTGCATTCAAGAAATCTTGGAGTTATTAATAAACTTAAACATCATTTCCCTCATTATATTTTGAAATTATTATGCTCCACTTTATTATTACCATATTTAAGTAATGGAATATTAGCTTGTGGAAATTCTTCCAAGACAAAACTTGAATCCATACTGGAAATACAAAAAAGAGCTGTAAGGACAATTCATTCTGCTGATTTTCTGGCACATACAAATCCAATATTTCATTCAAACAAGTTATTGAAAGTAACAGACTTATATCATTATTTTGTCGGGATATTTATGTATCAACTGTAAAGACGAATTACCGAGTGTTTTTACCAAATGGGATTAGTAATGCATGTAAATGTATCAGTAAAATGTATCAGTGGAAATGCTTGCAACGTTCACTCACGTAATCACATCACGGCGCATTATCACGTTTAGAATACATTCGAAGTAACACGTCCTCTGGTCTACGATATGTTGGGTTACGTTTCGTTGAAATACAATAAACAAACAACGAATGGTCACGTTACTTGATGCACAAGTTAACAAAAATAATGTAAATGGTCACTGAGAAGAGACTAACACCAAAAGGATAATTTTAGGCACAGAATGGCAAACGAGAATCTTGTATCTGTGATCACACGCAAAATTCAGCAACCAGGTGAGGATTTATTTTTTATTTATTTCTTTATTTATTTCTTTATTTCTTTATTTCTTTATTTCTTTATTTATTTATTTATGTCTACGCTTGAATGAATACAACGAGGGAGATTGAATTATCTTAGTGTCTAAACTGTTCCAAAACGAGGTTCCTGTGTAGGTTATTGTCTTAAGGGCAACAACAGTACGCATGGGGGAAAGATGAAAATTATGTAATTGCCTGGTGGGACAGGAATGAATTTCATTATTTTTTACAAACATATTCAGTGAATATATAGATTAACGTCTTGCCAAAGGACGCTAGTGCTGCGGTGGGATCCGAACCCCGGACCTCGTGGTTCACAGTCCGGGGACTTATCCACTGATCCACAACACCTCTACCATGGCCTTCCTAAACATTCTTAATGAGAATGGAGCAAAAGTATGAGGAAAAACTCACTCTCAGACAGTGCAACAGAGAAGGGCTCCAGGGAAGGTCTCTCCAGGAAGAGTGTTTTACTTCGTCTTCAGAGTAAAATTTTCATCAAATTAGCAGAATACTGAATGAAAATAGCAGTATCATGGTCTCGTAACCACTAAGTCAATAACTACACCCCTTGTATACATTAAATCTTCTTCTAATCCAAGGAATGCTTTGAAGACCAGGTGAAGGCATCTCTGGACAACATCCTCAAGGAAATTAAGGGTTGGGTACCAGGTATTGGCCTGCTATCTCAGTAGACACTTCCAGAAGCATTCGGACAGTGTAATGAAGTGTAATACAAATAATTAAAAAGGATTTGATTCATAATGATCAGCAAAGTCAATGAATCACCAAGGGTATGAATAATTTTGAACATCACCAAATTTGGATAACTCACTTTTTCTTTTGTTATGCAAATGAGGTGAAACCAGAAACAGCATTCATTTGTAGATGATAACTAAATGTATTTAAGTGATGTGCAAGTAAATCCAGTTCCCCTTTCATTTGTGAAAAAAATGCAAAAATCTCCAATTTTCCAAGGGGTATGAATAATTTTGTTGAAATGTGTAATTTATTCTTCATCATTGGCCTGTATCACTTTAGAAATAAAATATGAGAAAAGGGTTTAAATCAAGAAATTCTAGCACACGGTATTATCTGCTAACACCTTATATGGGGGATGCCATTTTCTTAATGATATGGAGATGTACATGAACCACTGGAAACCGTTCCAGTCAGCTAAATTGCTTCCCTTCATTACAAAAAAAAAATCCCCACTGGAAAATATATAACAGGTGTATACATAATAATAATAAAAATAATAATTTACAATATTTATATAGCGCTTATCACATAAAAATGTCTCTTATGCCTAGTTCACATTTGCCGCGGACGCCGTGCGATAAAAGTGTCTACGATTTTCCGCGCGATTTTGCGGGCATCGTACGTCGCTAAGGGCTACGGCATAAATTTGTGTTCACATTGTCTACGGGCATCGTGCAATTTGTTCTTCGGGGTCTCGGGGGAAACCCGTCTAAATTCCGTACGGGCATTGTGCGATGTCAGTGCGGTTGCCGTACAGTCTCTACAACCTCCATGAGGAAATTGTACGGAGCCCGCACGGCTCCCGTGGCGAGGCTTCAGGGAGGTGCAGTGACTGTGCAGTCGCCTAGCGGTTTGAGGATCCCAATCCCCAGAAATAGGGATTATGTGTACATATTTCATATTTCCGTTCGTAATTGCCGATGCAACATCGTAAACAAGAAGTCAAGATTATTCGTCTTCTTTGATTTCTCTTGAGAAATGAGACAAATGATGAAGAACTGCCCAGATGGCCGATGTAATATACCCATTTGAAAAAGGTGTTGCCCATCTCAAGGCGACTGCACGGCCATGGTGCGGCTGCTGTAAGATGACTGTGCAATATCCTTGCGATTTTACGGGTACTGCACGGGCAGCGAGCGGCAACCTTGCGATAGCTGTGCGAGGGCCGTGCGAATGTACAATCTCCTTACGATTTTTTTTGCCCCATGTCCACCATTGCACGGTGCCCGTGCGAGGATTGTGCGATGTCACCTACGACATGTTTACGGGCTACGGTCTTCCGATTTTTAAAAATTTGTCAAACTCCTCTCGATAACAAATCGTAGAGGCTGCGGAGCCCGTGAATCCGCACGAAAATCTTACAGCCTCCGCACGGAAGCCGCGCGGAAAGGGGGATACGGGCAGTTTACGGGCTCCGTAGACACATCGCAAGCCAAATGTGAACTTGGCATAAGCGCTTAAGAAAAGGAAAGAGGAGAAAGAAAGGAACAGTTTCAGACGTACAAAATATATTAAAGGTTGAGAGAGATTTGATGAACAGATAAGTTTTTAAAGAGCTCATATTGAGAAAAGGAGTGGTATGCGTTTTTATTTGGTAATATTAAAATCTGTGTATCAAAGAAAACAATCCTTTTTAAATTTTTCAAATATCTCAACTAGAAAGTGCAATTTTTTAAAAATAAAAATCACCTTTTAGAGGGTTTGAAATTGTCTCGCAGTCCAATTTCGGCAAAATCCTAGCTTGTTTACTTTTCTATGCAAATTAGCACTGACGTCATTGGGTAGAGTTGTATGACCTCCGCGGTATACTGTACTGCTGCACAACATAGAATGGACTGGCAACCGAAAGTGAAGAGAAACTTTGCTCGACATGATTTTTATACTTCAAAATTATGTTTCCAAATCCATCAGTTTTGTTAAATATTATATGAAAACTAGTTTACATTTTATTCCAACTAGCTACCATTTTTCAGACAGCTCGCACAAGTTTACATGCACGAAAACTTAAAAAGCCGACTTGCTTTCCAGCTGGACCATCAAGGCATCATCAAGATTGGATATTCACATACACACACACGCGCCGCCGATACGAACATTTTGTACTCACAATTATTTATGGTTTATATCTCAAAATTTGATGAAGAACTATATAATTAAATGTCTACAGATATTAGATCTTTTGATACTCAAAACAATGGGTTAAAAAGAAATAATCCTTAGCAAATCTACACAAACCGGCCGGCAATCACACATCGAAGGCAATCATACCCAGTAGTCAGACCCGTACACATGGTAGGCTACATGTAGGCCTACAGCGACGCGGTGAAACCCCGTAGGGCTCCGCTTGAGAACTGGGCTAGATCTGATACACTACTGAGTACTGTGGAAGAAAAGAACAGAGCTACTCTACGAGAATCGCTCTTTTCTTCCTAATATTGGTCACAGCAGTGAAATATCTGGTGAAACACCTAATAAAGGTTGGTTTTAACTTGTCACTTGATATTTTTGGAAAAAACGATAGTATGACTTCGAAATGAGTCCAGAAAATCAGCGCAAGAACGACCATGTCGGCATTGATTCAACAATACAATTTCAAAATACGGCGAAAGTTGCTCACCTTAGTTCTCAGTCTGACTTCCGACAGTGGTCTCCTGCGGCTTAATTGTTGGTGTTTTTGAATATTTGATGCTCTGTATTGTGGGCAAGACATCCTTCTTCAACCTAGCCTTGTATTTCGGGCCAGCTACATCTCCAAAGTCAATCTTGCAGTGACGTTCGAAGGCTGATTTTTCGAAATGGTCGCAACAGATTTGTGCATACTTGCTGTGTGTTGCTGCTGTGAAATCTTTTCACCGAATTTTCACAATTTCACCCACAAATTCCTTTGCTTATTGAGCTTTGGAAAGGTGAAGAAACAGATGTCGGGGTTCTTTAAAGTTTTGTAACACCCCCCCCCCCCCCCCCCCCATTCACACACACACACAACGCAATTTCGTGGCATTTTGCCACAAAACGTAAGGATTCCCCAAAAGAAAGCGACTCTCGTTAAAGTTGTTTTTTTTACACACGATTTCAATAGCGCGCGTTATGCACCGGATGAATTGACCTGGATGAATTGATCAACTCTACCCAGTGACGTCATGCAGGTCAACCCCGCTTCGATGTTTATCGGTCTGTTTGAGAAATCTGGCTCAATAAGGGCAATTTTCAAGGGTGCATTTTATGCAAAAAATCTATTTGCTAAAATTAATGAAACCTTTATTTCAATATGTTTATTATTTATTTACAAACCATATTCTTGCAATTGGGGGTCGGAAAAAATCAACATAATATGAGCTCTTTAACATGGATTTGAATCTTTCAGTTGAGTCTGCTTGTTTTATGCACTGAGGTAGATTTTTCCAGAGCTGAGGGGATGCTGAATGAAAAGATCGAGAACCGTAAGACTGGGTATTGGTGATTTATTGCTTGAGCGCAAATTGCGAGAAGGTGAGTATTCTGTTATTAAATGTTGAAGATAGGCCGGAGCTGAGTTTCTCAAACATTTGAAGGTAAGCAAGAGGATCTTAAAGTTTATTCGTTCCCGGATTCTTAGCATATGAAGCTCCCTCAGCAGTGGGGTGACGGACTCACGTGAACGACGCTTAGCGATAAGCCTAGCAGCTGGATTTTATACTCTCTGCAGTTTGTTGATTTGTGCATCCGGAAGACCGTACAGAAGACTGTTGCAAAAGTCAATGCGAGACATAACAAAATTTGAAATTTATAGATTTCTTTTTAAATTCTCTGGTTAAATATAAATCGATTTCTTGGGCTTGCCTGGCAGAGTGGAACATAATTTATACAATGCACACTTGAAGTCCATTGAAGTCCATTATCTCAAAGCACGTTAATGCATAGTTTGTCACTATTGACACTCGGGAAAGTTATCATCCATAAATTTGAATTAATTTGCTCCGTCGCGTACGTCATAGTATCAAGAAAATAGATTTCTATTTTAAGATTAAAGTAAAATTGTATTTTTCAAAGAAATATAAAACACATTTTCGTTTTTAGAATATATGTATATATCTGTTAAATATTTTAAATCTCAAATGGGATTTTGTATCAGGAAGAAATAAAACTTTGCATTCGGATCAAAAATATCTTTATGTACACAATGTCATCAAGAAAATGGCAGCCTCCATGTATCGCTAGCAGACGATAAATTTTGCTGAAAAAATTTTGATTTATATCTCGTATATTTTAATGCAAAACTACGTAGGACAACAAGAAGAAATAGATTACATCTTTGAATATAAGCAGATTTATATTTTGAGGTTAATTCCCCTTTAATATCAAAACATGCTTAACATGGAATGGCCATGCATGGCATAAGTGATGCAAATGAGGTATCACTGGTAAGGTGAGGAGTTCCTCTTTAATTACAAGGTACATATATATTGTCAAAGTAAGTAACCTTGGATTATTAATCCCCTGAATTTGGATTACCTTACTTTTGATACGCACTGTATAGGCCTAATAAGCATGGAAAGTGTATGACTAAACTCGCTGTTCAGTCGCAGGAGGGTGGCTGCTGTATTCTTGCAAAGACAACGGGACGCACCCAATCTGCCCTCTTTTCATGACAAATGAATCGTCTGCAAGAGCCCTTTTTGTTTGTTGTTTGTTTGTTGTTATTTTTGCTTGATTATTAACTGCATGTTGGGGAATATCTGCCATTTATACAGAGCATACAAAACACACCCATCTGTTACAGGAAAACAAAAATAAAAATCGTGATCTTTTCATGAACGGAAATTACTAAGAGCATATCAGATGTAGAATGGGCAATTCAACCTCAGAATGGGTACTGATTTCATCGTGTGAACGGCACTTTGCTTGATTCCCCCCCCCCCCCCAAAAAAAAAGGGGGGGGGGGGACATGAGCCCCCTTGACAACTGGTTCCAACGCCGATAACATTATATCATATTGATTTTTTCCAGCACCCTGGCTGTCTCCTGCTCTTGGAGTAGTACCCCAAGTGGAGAAAAAAGGCAACCATGACCGGTATCCGTGTGAATGGTGTGGGGAAACGTAAGGTCTATTATTCCATGTATTTTTTTACTTTTTTAAATAGACATGATATATACCTTGTATTCATTCACAATCTCATGCCTTCGTCGGATATAATTTACTTTGACTAGAAACTGTGAAATATATTTTAGAAAAGGCTACTATCACTTGTATTGTTCTTTTGATTACATGTACAGTGTTTATTAAAAGTGTGTTACTTTTTTGTATGAAATAAAAGTTAAGAATAATCTTGAATGTTTAAGATTTCTACTAATAATCTTCATGTGAATGTTCATTGGTCTCCGTCTTGAAGGCTGGGATATTTTTTTTCTGACTCCCAACTTCATGTATGCGCTTGTAGGTAAGGAACCAGGGGCCCTAGTGATTTAAAACCTATCCGATGGAAGGGGTAATTGATGATTAATGCCTTATAAAAGGAAACCTTTTTCAACAGAACAAACTTACGGGGGGGGGGGGTACTCGTTTTTCCGAAGGTTCATAATTCCGAAGGTTTGTAATTCCGAAAAAGAAATTTCTCATAGTAGGGGGTTCATAATTCCGAAAATGAAATAGAGTTCATAATTCCGGACATTGGATGCATTACTCCGAAGGTTGGGAATTCCTAAAATGAAATAGGGTTCAAATTCCGAAAATGAAAAAAGGCTTCATAATTCCGAAGATTCTTAATTCCGAAAATGCAATACAGCTCTACATAACTTTTCGAAATTACGAACCTTCGGAAATATGAACCCTTTTTCATTTTCGGAATTATAAACGCTATTCATTTTCGGAATTACGAACCGTCGGAGCAGCAAACCTTCGGAAAAACGAACCTTCGGAATTGTGAACCTTCGGAAAAACGACATGTAACCAAACTTACAAGGGTCCACTCCACTATCCTGGTGATTCTGTGAAAATTCCCTGGTTCGAAACCAAGTCCATTCGCTAGTGCCCTTTCGTAAGGCAATAGTCACCAGTACGTAGTCCCTCAGAAAGGACTTAAAGCCATGCTTTTCTAGCAGTCAGGTAAAATCAGGGGCGGCAGAACGTTTTTCAAAGTGGGGGGGGGGGGTCATCACCGATAAGGGCACTTTTTCGGAAAAAAGGGGCACCTACAAAAAGGCCTATTGACGTTTACCCCCTTTTTAATGAATACATTATACTCTTATCATGACCTACTGTTTTAAATTAATTGTGGATGTATTGTTATCTTCATGGAGTGGTTGGTCATAAGCTTAGTTACTATTTGCGAGCAAGCGAAGCGAGCCAGCGGGGAAAAAAGAGATATTGACTGACAGCCCTGTTGCTTTCTGTTCACGTTCCTGTTATGGCAATTCTTAAACTGTAGGCCTAATGCTTGGTATGCCAAGATCATTAATACATTGTGACCGAGCGTAAAATCTTTGAGCAAATAACCATATTTGGCCTGTATTTTAGTATAGATATATTGACTGCTATGAGAGGCATAGTTGTTTCTATAGAGGATGTAAGGTCCCTGAGAACCTATAGAAACAACTCTGCCTCGAATATTGAAGCAGTCCATATATCTTTTATATACCGAACAAAGCCAGTTAGGAGTCAAAGAATATATGTGCGACATACCAATCAGGGGGTCCTCACATTTAAAAATCATCATCGAACTGCTAATAAACTAAAAAATCGGAGATAAATCGAGATAGATTGCCGGTCTTCGGCGCAAGTAAAATAAATTTAGCTACCAAATCGCACTGCGATTATGGTATCCGCGCTCACAATAAGTATTTTTGTACACGCAAACCAATGGGGATCGCAGCAAAATTTAACTATGCCCGTGGGCATAGTTCACTTTTGCGAGCATGGTTAAAAACACGACTTCACTTTCAACCAATAAGAGAAATTGAGAAATTGCCCTATCACACCTGGAAATTACCCCTCTATTGCTGCCTCATATGCCCTTGATAACATTACACTCATTCACTGTAATATGAAACATTATGTTGTGACAATAACGTTCCTTCTGCCCTTTTAAAACGAATCAAGCCATGTGGATGATGGACTACAATTTTTGTATTTAAAGAATAACAAGATGTATGCGGATGCGTCCCCCTACCTCCACCTAACTTCAGTTAAGTTCATGACTCAAACTGTTCTTGAAATATTGTGATAACCAGAATAAGAAGCGTACAATTACTTGTTAATTGACCTCTTTGACCTTTGACCTTTGACATAAGAAACCAAAAGTCCCATCACTCTATCTTATCCTAGTCATGTATGCAAAATAATTGAGATATGGTGATAACAAATCTTTAATTTCATGCATATTGACCTCTATGACCTTTGACCTTTGACCTTAGTATTAAAATTATAATCAGTTCATCTCAACATGGTTATGAATACTAGTTCCAAGTTTGAAGTTAATGGCTCAAATTGTTCAAGAGATATTGCAATAATGAGGCTAAAAACCTTAAATTTCGTGGTAAATGACCTCTGTGACCTTCGACCTTTGACCTACTTACTCCAAATCTTATCTTACAATGATGCATACTAGCACCAAGTTTGAAGTTCATACCTGGAATGGTTCTTGAGATGTCGCGTTAATGAGGCTAAAACCTGAAATTTCAGTATTGAGCTCTGTGACCTTTGACCTTTGACCTACTTAACCCAAAATATAATCAGATCGTCTTCCTACGGTGAAACATACTAACACCAAGTTTGAAGTTCATACCCCAAATGGTTCTTGAGATATCACAATGACGATGCTAAAACCTGCAATATCAGAATTGACCTCTATGACCTTTGAACTTTGACCTATATACCCAAAAATATAATCAGATCGTCTTCATGGCCTTCCCATGGTGATGCATACTAGCATAAAGTTTGAAGTTTGTACCCTAAACGGTTCTTGAGATATCGCGTTAACGAAAAAGCGGGACGGACGGACGGACAACATAATGCCTCCGGCACGACCTTACGACCACGACATAAGGAAAAGTGAGTGTGTGACATCATCGGTTCACTCATTTGCATACCGCCCATGCTATGCATATCACTGTTCCATGAAATAATGCAAAACTTCAAAATGCCATAACTTTCTTATTTTACATCCGATTTCAGTGAAATTTTTACTGTTATGCTTGTTTAATTTTACTCTGTTTATTCAAATCAAC
This sequence comes from Heliocidaris erythrogramma, assembly GCA_025617745.1. NCBI lineage: Eukaryota > Metazoa > Echinodermata > Echinoidea > Camarodonta > Echinometridae > Heliocidaris > Heliocidaris erythrogramma. Next base: position 21,061,095 of record CM046860.1, read on the forward strand.
TTGATATTGAGGTGGACTTGGCCTTTAAAGAAAGGAAATTTGTTTAAGCTCACTTCAGATCAAGAAGGGTGGGGGCAATTTAATCCCAGGAGAGGCATTTGTTCCCTTGGAATGGGCATCTTTTTTCGGAGGAGGGCCGGGGTCAAACATGGTCTAGAAAAACAATTACTGTATTTGGTTTGGCTATACTTGAGGAAAACTGTAATGTGGGTAAAAATCACCCAAAAAGTTACAGGCCTATGTACGCCAAGGGCATCTAAGGACACAACAGATAATTTTATAAGTATTTTATATATTATATTTTTAAATTTGCTCTAGGAGGGGCATTTAGTCTTTCGTGGGAGGGGTTATCTATTCACTTGAAAAGGGGCACATTTTCGGGCACGTTTTTGTCGCAGGAGGGGCACTTTTCTTGGTTTTGGAAAAAATAGGGGGCACCAGCCCCCCTGTGTGTGTGTGTGTGTGTAATTGAGTTTTTACAGACGTGTATCAATCAGATATGATTATTTACGTCTGGGACCGACCTTTAACGTCACCATCCGAAAGACGTGACTCAGTCTCGAACCTAGGTCCGCTGAATCAGTTTATAACTTCCACTGGTAGCTGGATTACAGGTGCACGCCACAACGTCCAGTTGTGGCGCCCCCTGTCCCCCGCTGGGTAAAATAAACCATCAAATCAGCTTTCAACCTTCAGCTTACATCATGTACAATTCAGTGGCGTATCTAGCATATAGGGTGGAGCCGATAAACCACACACCGTTAGAAGGCCCGGGAAATCAGTATAACTTGCACATAACTTGCACAGGGCCTTTAATACATGGGCAGCCCAGGAATTTACAGCCGCAATTTGGGGGAATGATTTGGGGCCCCACCCAACAAGTGCATGAGGAGGGGGTGGGGCTGGGACTGCAGCCCCAGAGAATTTTGAAAATACCGATATTCGGGCTAAAGTCACCTTATTATTTAGGCAGTGAGGTGGACATATATGTAATTTTCATATCTTATCAACCGTTTTCTGGATAACATATAAAATAACGATTTACAATAATTTTTTTTTTTTTTTTTGGAGAAACTGGAAAGTTAATATTCGGGAAAGAGGCGATAGCCCCGCTGGCGAAAAATTCCCGTATGCGTACACTGTAAAAAAAATTATTGTAGGAAGTACAGTAAATTACTGGCAACCCGGCTGCACAGTAAAATACTGTATCATATTTTTTTTTACAGTTATATACTGCTTTTTACAGTTTAACTGTAGAATAAACAGTACAATGCCGTGAAAAATACAGTAATTTACTGTGCAGCGGGTTGCTAGTAATTTACTGTAAATTCCTACAGCAACTCCAGATACGCCACGGTAACTTGACTGATTAATAAGCTGTCATTGTATACAATCGATTTCAAATGTTCTTCTGGGTCACTGAAATATGAAAGCAGAGATATGAACTTTTATTAATCTCGCTACTTCCCTCAATAATTATTAGAACATCTGCTTTTCTGATCTTCCTTTCATGTATGATTTTACGTCACAGGGAAAATTCTGAAACGCACAGGGCCTTTGTTCACCTACATTGCCAAAGAGTATCCACATACATCGTACGACAGGCTCTGCTATCAATTGGATATCACGTACAGTCATGCACATTCAATTCTGAATAAACATGGACAAAATCATGAAGCAGCCTTGAAAGAGGTTCTCAATATCTGGCTAAATAAAGGAGTAGACGTGACTCAAGATAAGCTTGAGTCAGCTCTCGAGCAAACGGAATGGGGTGGCCACTTACGCGAACTGCGGAAATTTTTTGCGAATGGTAATTATGCGTCCATTATTGTTCAATTTGTACATGGGTATTATTTGAAACTTTAAAATTAGACAGTTTTCTACTGATAATATATACATTTTCAAAAATATGCTCATTTCCTATTTCCTTCATCGAAAATGGTACATATTAGTTAATTGTTTGCATACGATTTAAACGCTGTATTATTTGAATCCACTTGAAGTTTGTAAATTGTGATACACATCATGTTGTCATTGCGTCCAATGGGCCTAAAATGATAAATCAGATTTTCAACCTACCGGCTCCCCAACCCCCCTCCCCCTCCACCTCGCTTGGTGCATTTTCCAACATTTCCCTTTATACCAATCCCTTATTTACATGATTCAAGATTTCTACACGTACTAAATTAGCGCAAATTATACAAACGAGCTATCATTGTAGTGCAATGGTTAGTCTGACAATATTTTGTGAATGTAGCTTAATAACAAGTCAAATCTTGCGAGGTAAATGGACTCTTGTCCTAATTTCATGTCACAGATCACTTGATCGGTCATGACTCGAGGCATGACAACTTATTTCCTTCTTTTTTTCCCCTCGGATTTTCAATTTGATAATTTCATTCACACCAACTTGATACCTTAGTAGAAATCAAGGCAAATCTTAAATATTATAGAGAAAGAAATTAGCCCAAATTATACAAACGAGCTATCATTGTAGTGCAATGGTTAGTCTGACAATATTTTGTGAATGTAGCTTTAACAAGTCAAATCTTGCGAGGTAAATGGACTCTTGTCCTAATTTCATGTCACAGATCAGTTGATCGGTCATGACTCGAGGCATGACAACTTATTTCCTTCTTTTTTTCCCCTCGGATTTTCAATTTGATAATTTCATTCACACCAACTTGATACCTTAGTAGAAATCAAGGCAAATCTTAAATATTATAGAGAAAGAAACGTATCAACGAAAGTACCGAACTTATTATCATAGATGGTGCGAATAAAAACAAACATAACCGAGTGATAAAAGTTGTTCATATTTAACAAGAAGAACCAGTTTACTTAGTTATGATGACAGGTGATTAATCTGTGTTTATTATTTTAATTTATCAGCTAGTACAGCATATTCTCACTTTATTTTCCTGTTGTATTTAATATTACTTCTATCAATTTCAACCCCAAAAAGCTGTCACTGAGGAGGAATCTTTCGAAGGTAATTAAAGAACATTCTTTTTATTCACCAATAACCTAATGTTTGGTAGAGGTGAAGATTGCACTATCATTGATATTATTTGGAAAACAGTACCAAGCGATTCGTTTGTCTAGCACAATATACTTTTATGAACATAAATGCCTTCAAATCGTCATAATAGTTGTGTGCCGATCAAACAACATTTATAATTAAGCCAATTTGAATTATTAGGACAGACTTTCCCAATCAAACAAACATAATTTGTGATAATTATTCTTCGTAGGCCAATAATTATATTTGTGTCAGAGCAAGTAAAATTTCGGAAGGAAATGTTAAGATATCATTCATGAAATAGCGACTATGAAATAGGCTCAATAAGTGTGTGTGTGTGCGTTTGTTTAGCATTATGTCCGAGGACATTTTCGGACAGAGAACAAAAAAAAAATCATGACAACAATGGTCCTCGGAAGGCGGACAATAGTCCTCGAACGTCGAACAATGAATTTATGCCTTATTCCGTCGACTGTCCGAGGACGAGTAACAATAGAGGAACAATAGTTGTCCTCGGAAGTAAAGCCATGTAAACGTGTGTGTGTGTTGTGTGTGTGTGTGATTGTGTGTTTGTGTTTGTGTTTATAATTTTGAATACATTTTCATACAGTAGGATAACTTTTGAATCACAGAATTCTGTGTAGATATTCCAAGCCCCCACCTAGCCTTAAAGGATTAGACAAACAGAATCAATATCGGTGAAGAAAGAATAAGGGAAGCAATTTTTTTTCTCCCACATAATTTGTATAAATTTGCATAATTCAGCATAATTAATGATATACACAATTATGTGTAGACGTTTCGAAGCCCCCACTATCAGATAAAACAAACATAATAAGAAATCGGTCAAGAAAGAAGAGGGAAGAAGTATATGTATATAATACACGCATTCCAACTCTCATCCCAGACGCTCACAAACACACACACACACACCCACAGCGAGCGGTCTGGTAACTTTGCCCGACACTACAGGTGAACTGGTCTATAATTTCTGTTGATTTCATTTCAATCCTGCATAGTGAAGTTTAAACAAGTAAAGCATAGTAATTATAATGCAAAAACTTTATTGGGTATGCTCTACCGAAGTGTAACCGAGAAACTTCTACACATGATTGTGTATTTCATTAATTATGCTGAATTATGCAAATTTATACAAATTATGTGAATAAAATAAATAGCTCCCCACTTCTTTCCTCACCGATATTGATACTGTTTGTTTAATCCCTTAAGGCTAGGTGGGGGCTGGGAATATCTACACAGAATTCTGTGATTCAAAAGTTATCATACTGTATGAAAATGTATTACAAAAAAAAAAATTTCCCCCAGACCTCCAAAATTCGCTCAGGGGGGGGGGGGGGGGGGGGGGGGGGGGGTTACGGGGGTCCAGTTTCCTCCATAATTCTCTGACAAGCAAAAAAGAAAGGTTTTCATTCCACAAAAGGGCGGGTCCTTTATGGTCAAAATGCATACTTTTCCAGGGGTGCCCCCCCCCTGGATCCGCCAATGATTGAGACACAGTTAACGCTCGCGGAGAGCACTGCCACATACAATATCGCCATAGGCTATCGACAGCTTCAACCTTTGACATCACCATGGACATGGTATATTCAGAATATTCCATGATTGACGTCACAATATATATTTTTTTAATGGTGAAAGTATATTACGTCACATGAGCCATCCGTGACCAATTCCTGCATTGGATTTTTTGTTGTAGGATATAAATCGTACTAGATAGTTGATCCTTCATATTTTATAGTAAAAGTTTTTCTTCTTGCCATTTCCTACGATATTTAGTGTTTGAAATTGTCGCCTTCCTCATTTACCCGTAAATAAATTAACTGTACGTGAGAACAGGCAAATATAGGCTGGCAACCCCCCCCCCCCCCCCCCCCCCCCCCCCTTCCCGTCCCTTAGATTGTCTTTATATACAGAATCAATCTTGTTAAAATTAAAGTTTTATAGTGACATATATAGGCTGGGATATGCGTGTTTAAAAATGATTGATAATCTGATGTTTCACTACTAGAAAGAGCATATCATTTGTTGCCTGGGCACTACACTCCCTCGTATAAAAATAACTTTGCGGATATATACAACTATTCAGAAACATTTCCGGTAGGTTTCTAAAGACTTATGCAAATCATAATTTTTTTAATAAGGTTGTGATTTACCTACATGTACATGTTTGTCTTTAAAATTCTCAAGAATGCAAGGTGTAAATACATATATTCCGCTCGGTCGCCATGCGATCCTGTGTATTTGAAATATCGAGCAATATGTATAAGAAAAGGGAAAAGACATTTTTGCTTTTTCGGCGAAGTTGACAGGGGCAAGAAATGGAAGATATATACCAGAGCTATATTTTTCCAACAACATTCTGCTTTACCTGTTGGTTCCCTGGAGTTTTTACCGCCCAAAAAGCTACAACGAATCCCGTGTTACTCTACAACAACCACCTACTGAGCGAGTATTTAAAAGGCCGACAGGATTCTTGAAATTATGTTCCTCGCAAAACTCTTCCTCATTTTATGACATTCTTTGAGCCAACCCTATAGTACACAATTTCTTCAAAGAAGGCCTGTGATTTGAATGCTCTGATCAGGAGAAAAAACATGCATTCAAAATATATCGGACATTCAAATATCTACATACATTTTCTTTTAATCTTCTCGATATGTATTCGTAACATGATTTCATTATTAACTTTATGCTAATTCAGATGACAGTACGCGACCGAGAAAAAGAAAGGTGGATGAAAGTCTGTCCAAAGGATCACTGAAATCAGTGAAGAGAAAAAAAGGAGGAAACCAGTGAAACTGAAACCGCTACTGAAACCACTGGTGGGAAAAAAAAGGCTGCCAGTCGGAAGAAAAAAGGTGAGTACAAGAAAGTTTGGCTATATGCCTATATGTTGATATATGTATATGTGTGTGTGTTTGTGTGTGTGGGGGGGGGGGGGTGGGGTATGTGTGTACGTCACTTCCTATTATAGCTATATACAGGGACGGACTGGGACTAAAATTCACTGAAGTGGGGAATTTCGGAGCGACTTACCCGTTTTGTTGTTCACCGGTCCTTTTTCCTATGCATGTACCGGTTCTTGTTAACCAAAATATTGACCGGCCCGCTTGGGGAAAACTCCATAAGCCCCCATGACCAGTCCGTCCTGGTTATATTTCCGATTGTGCAAAGTTTACTGTACGAAGATCACACAATTTGATTAAGGGCAGATGTACATTCCGATATTTCCACTCATCATGTGGAATGTTCCGATTTTAAGTAATTCTAAATCCTGTCCTCTGGAAACGCTGGCAAACTTATATACAAAAAACATCTATTGCAAATTACTATTTAGAAGCTTGTAGAAGATTCTTCCAAGTTAATTTTGGGGTCGTTACTCTAGCTGTGATTTTGGTAATTTTTGTTCTGAGAGTCTAACTGAATTAAGGCCGCACGCCTGTAATCAGATCATTGTAGCTTAGACCAGGTTTTGTGGGTAATCTAAGTTGCAGCCCCTGACAAGAGAAACAAATCTGAAAAAACATCCCTTCATATTTTCAGGAATTCAAGAAAATTGTATGAACTATAGTCACTTATTATTATTATAATAATAACAATAATAAATATGACGATAATAATAATAATAATAATAATAATAATAATGATGATCTTAATAATAATAATAAAAATGATAATAATAATATTAATAATAATAGTAGTAGTAGTTGAGGCTGAGTCATATCGGTTTGTATACCGGCCGATTCCCGGTGCTGTTTTGCCGCGGCGCATTGATTATTTATTTAAATAACACAAAGAAAAAAAGTAGCGAGCGCGAATTTCGCGAGTTAACATTGGTACGCTAATTTAACAGCTAGCGAAAATATCGCCACTTGATTCTGATTTCCGCCGCGAAAAAGTGAAGCCTGAGCATGACGTACCGTTCGTTAACTACATGACCAGTAGGCGCTTGGAGGGCGCGGACATCTTAGCAGATTCCGTGGCTTGGGCACGAGAGGCCGCTAATTATTTGCCGATTCTACTTTAATAAGGCAAATGAGGGCGCAAACGTTGTTGTTTTTTTTTTGTATCTTTACTTTCTTGAGCTAAAGAAAATATTTCAAAATTCCCAATTAAATAGTTGAAATGAGTTAGGCATGTTGCAGTTCAGGAAGTGTGTGTTTCTGTCCCCAAACCTTCAATCTAATGAAGTTAATTCAGGCAATCGCTCACTTTATTTTATTTTATTTTATTTATTTAATTTCACAAAGATAACAGAACAGAATCACAGTATAAAGATTTACATGATTTAGCACCAGCCAAAGCCTGGGGATTACCTAAAAGAATTAAAACAATTCTGTCGAGAGGCTCTCCACATTGGCTGGTGCACACATAAAACAAAATGAGATAAGGTAAACATATACATACGTGTAACTACAATTAAAAAAGAAAAGGTACACAATAGTCGTACTCTCCGTCGTTAACATTTCTGAGTACAGCAAAATCTACAGCAAAATGATATGTTTAACATGCTACGGCAATTATTGAAAGAAAAAGAAGATGGAGAGAGAGAAATGGAAGGGGTAAGAGAGAGAGAGAAAAAAAAAAGAGCGAGAGAGAGAGAGACAGAGATGATATAAATACTGTAACAGGGATGAAGTTAAGGAAATACATGTGTAACAAACCATGGTAAAAGCCAGAGTCGTCGATTCGCTCGAAATAGACAAAGCACCGGAGGGGCAGAGCATTGTTCACAAACAATGCCTGCCCCTCCAACTGAATGCCCTATTCATACTGGACGAATCGACGCCTCTGGTTATCATTTTGAGATTTTGAAAGTTCGAAAGAAAATTACGGAATATTATTGATTCCTAGGAAAATTACAAAAATGGGAATCAAAATTTGAAGGAAAAATCATTGGCAATGACAACATCAGTTAAATAATACACAAATTAAACTCAAGAAAAAGAGAGAATTGTGAGAGAGATCATTTAAACAAACTTCAGAAATGGAGGGGGGTAATCGGTAAGGAAATTGCTGCGTGATTGAAAATACACAAATATGAACTCACACAATAATATTAGACCATGAAAAATCATGGATACATATCAAAACGTGAGCTATTCTGTGAAAGACAAAAACAATATGAAAACAAACTAGTATGCTTCTACAAGGGGAGGCAATTCAAACACGAAATTTCGGAGTATATTTAGAAGAGGAAAAACATTGGTATTAAGACACAAATCTCTGTCTTCCTCTGAGAGGTGCGCCCAAAATCTGGGGAAAACATAGAAACATGAAAATCTCAAACAATTGGATCTTGCTAGTTCATGACTGAAAAACAGTGTATAAACTTAAAGCTTATTTGCAGATCGACTCTCGCAAGGGACGGCCCAGTAACACTTTCCATCGACATTGCTGATCATTCTTACTCTTTATTTCATGAAAGTAATTTTGTTATGAAAGAAGGGAAGATAATTTGCTTTCCGGGAGTATGTATCATACCAGGGGGTGAGATTTAGCTAGGGGTTAAGGACTCATTTGGTCAGAAAAGCCATTCCGAAATTCGGCCCACGTCTTAGACCCTATACTGATGTATTTTAGGACGCCTAAAGATAATTGTAGTGCGTACCCGAACAACTACCCCCTGGACAACTACCCCCAGGACAATTACCCCCAGGACAACTACCCCCGGACAACTACCCTCGGATTATGGGGTAGTGGGGAGCTAAAGTTTTGTTCCGTGGGAGGTGAAAGGGGGGGGGGGTGGTTATCGGGGTAATCGTCATTCTCGGGGAGGCGATTTTTTTTTTTTACAGGATTTGGCCACCGACGAGAGAGGGCAGCATTTGAGCGTCAAAAGCAGTGCATGCATATGCAATGTACTTGCCATCAATCTCTCTCCACGAAAGGTAGCCTTTTGACAAGTCCCTCGTGACTTGGCTATTTTTCTGGGCAAGTAAGCTAGTAGTGGCTGCATAACAAGACTAGCCGCCCAGCATGACGAGGAAAATAGCCAAGTCACGAGGCCTTGTCAAAAGGCTACACGAAAGGTAGAGATCGATGGTATGGATGGACATGCGACTAGTGGTGTGCAGTGCAGTGCACTATTATTGTCCTACAAAACTGGCAAATCATTTAAAGTAATACAAACCCCTTCAAAAAAGGTCATTATGTATGTAAAATGATAATCGTATTATACAAAGGAAAATTGACGTTCAGTCTTTAGATATATTGAACCTTTTTTTAAAAAACTTGGATTTCCTTGTAACGAACACAGATGACACATAAACAATGATATATCGTTAGGAACTACATATATCACGATTTTCTTTAAATCTTTCAAACTGTGAAACTTCTCCTTATAATTATCTTAAACCTTTGATTGGCAACATTATGCAGGTAAGTGTATTCCATTTCAACCTTCTATTCTGCCCATATAATCTGCCCCGATGTTATCCTTCCCTATTACTGACACTCTTCTAAATCGGTAATCAGCGCATTTTACGCTTTCTGGAAGCCGCCTACATTCAATCGCACGAACCCCTTCTGTGCAGACAAAAGGAGTTCGTCCAAGCTTTGGGATTGTTCTGAAATTACGGCGTCTGGGTTGCGTCCGGGTTCATCGAGTATAATATAGTTGATTTCGAGTAATTTGTTATATACCTGCGTGATAACCTGATGAGTGCAGTTCGAAAAGCTTCGTTATCATGTCTCTTTTTCGTGCCATATTGAAATTTTGTAGTACCAAGAAATTATTTGTGTGTCTTCTTTATTAGACGCACAGCGCAAAAGCGACCGATAAGCCAACACAGGATGGCGCTATACACAAACAACAATACTGCCGTGGTACTTTCTTTTCTCCCCACTCTTTCAAAAAGAACAAACGTCAGTAAGATAAAAATATAAAACAACATAAAATATACCAGTATACAGGAAAAAAGGCTGAAAAATGAAGGTACCAGCAAGGTAAAAAGGGAAACAGCCTATGAACTGGCGTTAAGACAAAAAGCAGGAGTAGGCCCAATCCAAAAATACAAAAAGAGCCACAATATGACAGGCACCTATAAAAAAGCAAGTAGAGAGAATATTAGAGCGTGGAAACTGACGGGGTGTGAGAGGGGATTATTAACACTTTGGAGACGACGGGCTTCTACAGAAGCCGAGCGAGGTGTTCAGCCTGTGACGGAGGGCTTCTACAGAAGCCTAGTTATATGCCTTATGTGTTGACAAAGGTATCCAGCTATCAGCTCTTATGCCCTAAAATTCTTAGTAGTATTATGTAGATATATTCATTCACAATATCCGTTAAAAATATATGAGAAAAAAGGGATTTCGTTTCAACTTTACCCGAAATTCTTGTTTGGGATCGTAAATCCCATACCTAGAGACGTACGCGTACGCGTCCGCTCCGATCACGTGATTTCATCGCCTCTGATCTCCCGCGCTCTGCCGCTCTAGTCTAGAGCTCCGATCACGTGATATCATCGCGTTCAGCTAGCTGATCGATCTTGACGACAACAAGCTACAGCTATGTTATGTGCATATTCACTTCAGTTACACTCCCGACTTCGATCCTGGCGTTGTTTACTTATTTCTTTTCATCTAATAATCCAAGTTCATAAGAATCCTTGACCAAGCTCCTTTTATTTTATCAATTGAAATTGGCCAATTCAGCGCTTCATTCATGAATGAACCGTTCTACTCTGTTCCAAATGAAATGCTTTCTCAGCTCCGTGTACCGGACGCGCGTACCGGACCACACCCTAAGAGGAACAAAAGAATGTCAAAACAACTACTAACAAGGATTAGCGTTTTGAAAGAAGAGGATGTAAACGCAGGTCGACCTACTGGGGGGCATCTCGTTTTTCCGAAGGTTCGTTTTTCCGAAGGTTCGTATTTCCGAAGGTTCGTATTTCCGAAACACTAATTTCCCATGCCTGGGGGTTCATAATTCCGAAAATGAAAAAGGGTTCGTAATTCCGAACATTTGTTGCATTATTCCGAAGGTTCGTTTATCCGAAGGTTCATAATTCCGAAAATGAAATAGGGTTCATATTTCCGAAGGTTCGTATTTCCGAAAATGAAAAAGGGTTCATAATTCCGAAGGTTCGTATTTCCGAAAATGAAATGAGGTTCATAATTCCGAAAATGAAATAAGGTTCGTATTTCCGAAAATGAAAAAGGGTTCATAATTCCGAAGGTTCGTATTTCCGAAAATGAAATGAGGTTCATAATTCCGAAAATGAAAAAAGGTTCGTATTTCCGAAAATGAAAAAGGGTTCGTAATTCCGAACATTTGTTGCATTATTCCGAAGGTTCGTTTATCCGAAGGTTCATAATTCCGAAAATGAAATAGGGTTCATATTTCCGAAGGTTCGTATTTCCGAAAATGAAAAAGGGTTCATAATTCCGAAGGTTCGTATTTCCGAAAATGAAATGAGGTTCATAATTCCGAAAATGAAATAAGGTTCGTATTTCCGAAAATGAAAAAGGGTTCATAATTCCGAAGGTTCGTATTTCCGAAAATGAAAAAGGGTTCGTATTTCCGAAAATGAAAAAGGGTTCGTATTTCCGAAAATGAAATAGGGTTCGTATTTCCGAAAATGAAATAGGGTTCGTATTTCCGAAAATGAAATAAGGTTCGTATTTCCGAAAATGAAATAGGGTTCGTATTTCCGAAAAATGAAATAGGGTTCATAATTCCTGGTAAAAAAAGGCGAATTCATCAGGAGCAGAAGTGTAGCAACGGGGGGGGGGGGGGAGGGCACGCCCCCACCCCTCCCTCATCGGATGGCGAAAAAATAAGAAAAAAAGAAAGAAAATGGAATAGGAAAGAAGAGGGTTGGACCCCTTCCGGCAACCCCCCCCCCCCCCCCCCCCCAACCCTCTTCCACCAGCGGCGTCTTAGATTAGCTTTAAGATTATTCCAAAAGACTTGTGCCTCCAATGGTGCCAGTGCTCCCACAATGGCTAGACTCTAGCTACGCCACTGTTAAACGGAAAATTTAGGGTCACGATAGGATATTATGGTTTTAATTGCCATCTTCAAAAAGCGGATCTCTTTTCGACGAAAAGCACCTCCCCCACCCCCGCAAGCGCCTTTCTTTTTTACAACCAAGCCTAGGCAGAACCCCTTTTTGAAGACTTTGAAACAGACTACAAGTATCGGACTTGTATTTTCTTGTATCGGACTTGTATTTTCTTACTCAGTCACCTTATTTTTAAATAAGCAAACCCTAACCCTAACCCTAACCCTAACCCTAATAAGCAAAAGAAAATTTCGTAATATAAACCTCTGCCGAGGTTCGAACTCGTGGTTCTTTCACCAAGAGAGGACTGGATTATCCGATTGCGCCACACACAACAGCTGCTCGATGCCCTTGCTCGTTTTATTATATCGCTATAATTCGTTTTCATGAATATTCATGCAGATTAGTCTTGACGGAATAAACCGTATTAGTATGAAAAATGCGAAATCTGCCTAGGCTTGGTTGTAAAACATAAACACGCCCCCCCCCCCCCCCCGCAATGAATAAAAAAAATGAAATGGAGACACAAAACTGGGAAGGTTTATAAAAGAGAGGAGAAGAGAAAAGAGACGAAAATAAGAGGACGAGATTAGAAGAATCGAATAAGTGTTTATGAGTGTGTGTGTGTGTGTGTGTGTGGGCGTGTTTAGCAGTATGTCCGAGGACATTTTCGTACAGAGAACAAAAAAAAATCATGACAACAATGGTCCTCGGAAGCCGGACAATAGTCCTCGAACGTCGAACAATCAATTTGTGCTTTATTCCGTCGACTGTCCGAAGACGGAGGAACAATAGAGGAACAACAATACTTGTCCTCGGAAATAAAGCCATACAAGACTGTGTGTGTGTGAAGAAGAAAGGAAAGACGTAACCGTGGACTGGAATTCCATGAACAAAGTTTTTGCCTGGAGTTTTTTTTTGTTTTTTTTTTTACAATGGAAAGAAAAAATGAATTTCAAACTCTAAAAAAATATCTTTGAAAACTGGAAAAACACTAAGTTTGGAATATGGCATTTGATTCAAAAACAGTAATGCGTACCTATGAGCAGAACTAACAATTTTCATTATATTTCATATATTTCAACATATTTCGAGTTTAAACTGTATGAGGATAACACTTGCTCTTCATTTCACGATTGTTCGAAAGGAAAAAAGCCTTTTTGAACCTTCCTGTGCGTTACGTAAAACATGCTACACAAAGGGGGGGGGGGAAGAAAAAAAAAAGAATAGTACTGTAGTGAACACAAATGGGAAGCTCAAGCACTATTAGGGCATTTTAGCCATGGAACATGCTGCTCATTTAGATTTTTTTTATTTTATTTATATGTGATACACGATAATAGTAATAAGCTCTCAAATAAGTGTGAAACCACCTCAAAATATAGCATTCAAGTGCACCATGATCTATGAATTATATTTTCAAGTTTGCCATTCCAGTTTTGAAGTAATCAATGGCACAAAGGGAAGTTCAGTGCGTGTTGGATTTTTTTTTTTTTTTGTATGTATTTTATTGGTTAGTGATTTATCACTCGGATTTCCATACTAAAGTGGGTATGCCTATTACCCAGGCACTGGCCGCCCCTGAATATTGTTCATATTTTCCTTTCATCGGTTTAATGGATATACTCGTTAAGAACTTTGGATGTGTTCATGGAGGAATGAGGGAGGGATGATTAAATTATAATGTGGAAGTGGCCGGGATCTGGTCAGGTGGCCGGTAATGGGCATACTTAATCTGTACGCACTTTCATTATGGAGCAGAGATGTTACTTTTCGGGAAATTTCCTGAAATCAGGAAAATTAAAGTGTGTTTTAGGAAATATGTCGCCATTCTTTTGTAGTAGATATGCCAAATAATGCTCATAATCTTTCAATGGTCCATGCGGGTGGCGTCTCTGCTGTAGAGTTATGCTGGATTTGCATGTTATACTAATGCCGTGAGAATGTATTGTTTGAAGGTGATGCCATCATTATCTTTTAAATCATAATTATGCTAGTTTGGGATATGCCAAAACACCATTAAGGACATGTTATTTGAAAGATTACAATCGTCCAATTGGACTTTTGAGATCATTGTTCATCATTTTTGAAGACATAAAGGTTGGGAGTGACTATTGGGAGTGATTATATATTGGGAGAGACTTACGTATTTTTAAGCACTCCTTTTAACTATTGGAATGGGATTCAATGAACCAAGTTGTGGTTATAGGTTTTGACACGGATAAAAAAAAAATTTTTGATTGTAACTCTTTGAACAAAAAAAATTGGTTTATAAATCTCTAAGTTGGAATATGGCTTTTGATACAAAACCATCTAAAGCTTATCTTCTATTGTTTTAGGTACATACGTCACAATTGTGATTATATTTCGATTTTCATCTCTCGAGGTTGATATGTATGAGAAAATGTTTGAACCTACTCTGTTGGTGTGGCGATCTAATTTCCACTTGAGTTGGAGGGTGATTGGGAACGGTTCTTTTAAAGATAAAACTCACTCGTAAAAAAAAAACCCACTAAAATTCGCTCTAACAAGAGTGTACTTATAGTCTGACTGATTACACTCGAAAAGGAGCTGTCGGTAATAATCCTACTCCCACCCCTAAAAGAGTTGGAGGTTGGTAACTACATTAGGAGATTATTCTTTATAGGAAATTGACAGTTTTAGAAAGAAAAAAAGCTGTTCAAAACATTATTTTGCCTTATGTTAAGTAAAAATTTGAGCGTGGTTTTCAAATGGGAAGTACAATCACCATTAGGTCATTTTAGCCATTGAACATGTTGCGCATTTACATTTTTCCAAAGTTTCCTAATTAATATATATAATTTTTTTTTTTTTTTTTTTTGCCTCGTGCTGTGTGGTGGAAACCGTCAAAAGGTATCAGGTCCGGTCTTGAGTGATGATCGTGCCATTCAAATGATCTGAATTGTTGGAAGTTTGAGCATTCAGGAGGGTGAAATTGCAGCATGTTTCCTTGCCATAGTTTTAAGCTTTGTCAGTCAGCTGCTCTGAATTAATTTAAATGGTTGAAATATCAATGACATACAGGGTAGTTTCGTGTTTGTTATGTACGTTTGTTGGTCAGTCATTTATTATCAACAGATGTTGAGCATTTCAAACTAGAGTACGTGGGACTATTGATTGATATCTGTTATCCATGACATCGGCCACCCCTGAATATAGGTGATCTTTTTCTTTCATCGGTTAGGAAGTTTCTGGGCTTTGTTTAATGAACCTCATTATGTATCATTGAAGGGAAAGGGAGGGGTGATCAAATTTCAATGCGGGAGTGGCCGGGATCTGGTTGGGTGGCTCGTAATAATGGGTATACTTACGCTCTTTCAATTCCTATCGAGGTGTAGTGAATCTGACCTAGCATTTTGGTACATTGCATGTTATACTATATGTGGTATTCCCATGACAATGTATTGTGTCAAGGTGGGCCATCATTATCCTTTGAATTATATGCTATTTTAGGTATGCCAAACAAGGGCAAGTTATTTTAAAAGATTACAATTTGTGTAGCGTGTCTAACATCAGAGATGCGACTGTTTTGGTGCTTTGTCGCACTAAGGACAAAGGACATTATTTGCACGAGGCCTTCTGGTCCTTTTGAACTTGTATGGATAATCATGTTTAACATGAGAATTCTGCAAGCTCCACCCACATGACTTAATAATATGCAAATGTGGAAGGCATAGCCGTTATCTGGTTTGGACCGGCTGAAATGGTAATGATTTGACGCCACATTCAATAACCTATATTGTTTCATATGCAAATTCGAAAGTTTGGTTAGGGTTCATCCGACATGGCAACTGCTGATGCATGCACTTTGGACTCCAACAAGGGAAACGGAATTTGTCATCCAATTTTAATTGAATAACATATTACAATGACCCGAGGGAATAGGAGTAAAAAAACAACTAAACTAAAAAAAAAACCACAATGACTGTAATTAGTATACAAGTCTGTGGCGGGTCTTCTGCGAGTTTTGTTATGAATTTAAAAGAATGGAGTCCAAGGAATGCGTTTAGTAGTTGCCACGTCTTTACGCATGGAAAGGTGAAAGCCACGTCAAAGCGACATGGCCCTTTGTTTGGGTAGTTTTCCATGTTGTTGGATAACAGTCATATTCAAATAACCTGAATAATCCATTCAGGGAACTCAAGTATGGGGGTGGCTTTTTACAATTGTTGTAAATAATATGCATTTATTTGTGTAAGTACCTGCTTGATCTTGAATCAAATGGCTTTGGCGACAACCATAAATGCATTAATGACTATACACATTCTAGCATCTACATGTATGTTCATTATTATGCACTGACCAGTTTTAGTACTGTTGGCGGACATGGCAGCTACTGATGTATATAAATTGGATTCCAAATATAGTGGAACGGAATTTGTCAGCCAATTTTCTACAGGTTAATCAAATAACTATTACAATGACCCGAAGGAATAGGCGTTCCTAAAATTGGTTATAATCAGTATACAAGTCAGTGTCCGGGTCTACTGAGAGAATTTGTTATGAATTTGAAAGAAAAAGTCCAAGAATGCGTTAATGTAATGTTTATTTTCCAACAAGAGATACGATAAAGAAACAAATATAATTTTTGGAAAAGATAGATGTAAGTATCTCAGATCTTTGCTCTTGTAACCATTCACTCATCTTAGGAGGAGACTTTAATGTAATTTTAAATGATACTTTGGATTACAGAGGGCCTAAAGCACCCTTGAAGACTAAGTTTATTGTTGTAAATAATATGCATTTATTTGTGTAAGTACCTGCTTGATCTTGAATCAAATGGCTTTGGCGACAACCATAAATGCATTAATGACTATACACATTCTAGCATCTACATGTATGTTCATTATTATGCACTGACCAGTTTTAGTACTGTTGGCGGACATGGCAGCTACTGATGTATATAAATTGGATTCCAAATATAGTGGAACGGAATTTGTCAGCCAATTTTCTACAGGTTAATCAAATAACTATTACAATGACCCGAAGGAATAGGCGTTCCTAAAATTGGTTATAATCAGTATACAAGTCAGTGTCCGGGTCTACTGAGAGAATTTGTTATGAATTTGAAAGAAAAAGTCCAAGAATGCGTTAAGTAGCTGCCATGTTTTTTTTTATGCGTGGTAAAGGTAAAAGTGAAAGCCACGTCAAGGCGATATAGCCCTTGTTTTGTAATTGTTGGGGCAGTTGTTCATGCTGTTGGGTCAAGTTATATATTCAAACAAACTGAACAATCTATTCAGGGGAACTCAAGTGTAGGGAGTTGGGTGGTTGCTCTTTTTTTCTTTCTTTCTTCCTTTTGAGAGAGAGGTCAAATGTTTTTTTAGTCATGGCTCAAGTCATAGCAGAGGCGTTCTTCTTTTAATAGCACCTGGCTCCAAAATCAAAACTGACCAAGTAGAAGTAGATGATGAAGGGCGTTACATTTTTCTTAAAGGTAGTATATTTGATTCCGAGTTTTTATTATGTAATGTTTATTTTCCAACAAGAGATAGGATAAAGAAACAAATAGAATTTTTGGAAAAGATAGATGTAAGTATCTCAGATCTTTGCTCTTGTAACCATTCACTCATCTTAGGAGGAGACTTTAATGTAATTTTAAATGATACTTTGGATTACAGAGGGCCTAAAGCACCCTTGAAGACTAAGTTTACAAACAGTTTGGAATTGTTTCTTAGGAAATATGATTTGTTAGACATATGGAGGAAAAAGCACCCGGACGAAAAACAATATACTTTTAAACAGAAGAGCCCTTTAGTACAAACCCGTTTAGATTATTGGTTCATACCAGACCAGCTCGAGAGATTAGTGGGGACTTGTGAAATATTGACATCAATTACTCCTGATCACTCAGGTATTAGTTTGGAATTACAATTTGTAAACAAAAGTGAAAATTACAGTGGCAAATCATATTGGAAATTTAATAATAGTTTGTGTTTAGATAAAGATTTTGTGGGCGGAATGATTACGGAAATAGAAATTATTAAGAGGAATTGGGCGGGTGAATTAGTATTTTGGGATTTTCTTAAAATGAAAATGAGTGAATATGCTAGAAAATACTCGAAAGTCAAAGCGAAAGAGAGGAAAACGAATATTGAAAAATTAGAAAAAGAATTGAGAACTTTAGAGCAAGATTTAATAACTACTGCTACTCCTTTAGAAACATCTAAACAGCTTGAAGAAAAGAAAAAAATGTTGTGTAAATTATACGATAGGTCATTAGAAGGATTAAAAGTTAGGTCACGAGCGGCTTGGTTTGAGGAGGGGGAAAAGAACAAAGAATATTTTGAACAATTATTAAAATCAAATAAAAAGAAAACCGTAATACAGGAACTGTATGATGAGAACAAATCTGTGACAAAAGATAGAAAAGAAATTACGAAGATAATTAAGTTATTTTATGAAACATTATATTCGAAAAAGAGTGGTGTAACAGAAGACGTTTTAAATGAAAGTTTATTTTCTAAAAATATCCCAAAGCTAAGTGAGGAAAGTCGGGAAGCATGTGAAGGAAAACTTAGTAAAGATGAATGTTATGAGGTTTTAAAAACAATGAAGACAAATAAAGCTCCAGGTAATGATGGCCTTTCGGTAGAATTTTATATCACGTTTTGGTTACACATAGGTGGGCAATTAGTTGAAGCCTTAAATGAAGCTTACGACAAGGGTAACCTATCAACATCTCAGAAGCAAGGAGTCATTACATTAATAGAAAAAGATGGTAAAGATCCCCTTTACATAAAAAATTATAGACCAATTACACTCCTAAATGTTGACTACAAAATTCTTTCAAAGGTTTTAGCGAAAAGAATGAAAAAAGTTTTGAGTGAAATAATTCACATGGATCAGGTGGGATATATGGAAAACAGGAATATTGGAGAGGCTATACGTTTAATAGACGATATGATTTTCCATTGTTTGACACACAATATGGATTGTTATTTAGTAGCTGTCGATTTTGAAAAAGCTTTTGATTCTGTCTCACATTCTTTTTTATCTAGTGTATTAAAATGGTTTGGATTTGGCCCTTCTTTCTGTTCTTGGATAAAAACAATTTACACAGACATACGTAGTTGCGTTATGAATGGAGGGCTTTCTACTGGATATTTCAAAATAGAGCGAGGGGTTCGTCAAGGTGACCCACTTTCTCCCTATTTGTTTTTAGTCGTTATCGAAATCTTGGCACATGCCTTGAGAAGGGAGAATACCTTAAAAGGAATTAGTTTCGGTGATTTTGAAGTAAAGCAAATATTGTGTGCTGATGATATGACAATTTTCATACGAGATAAAGCGTCAATTAGGACATTACAGAACTTGTTACAAGCTTTTTTGGAAATTAGTGGTCTAAAGGTTAACATAGATAAAACAAAGATTTTGATAATTGGTAGGAATATAGAGAATGTAGGACAATTCCAATTTGGGAGTGTGGTTACAGAAGTAAAGATTCTAGGGATTACATTTTCATTAGATACTAAAAGAAAGGATGAATTCAATTATAAAGAAATATTGAGTAAAATCAAAAGACTTTTGGGATGGTGGAAACAAAGAGACCTTACCATCATGGGGAAAATACATTTACTTAAAACATATGCACTGTCCAAATTGAATTATGTATCTTCGTCATCTGTAGTCCTGAAATGGCTATTTGCGGACATTCAAAAAATCTGTTTTGACTTTGTCTGGAAGGGCAAAGATCGCATTAAAAGAGCTATAATGTATCAGGATTATAAAGATGGTGGCTTGAGGATGGTTAATTTTGAATTGTTTGTAAAAACTCAGAGGGTAATGTGGTTGAAAAGACTTTTGTATGGAGAACGAAATATGAGTTGGAAAGTATATTTTGACTACAGTTTCAGGTCAGTAGGGGGTAGAAGTATCTTTCTTTGCAACTATGATGCAAAAAAACTAACACTTAAGTCACCTTTGTTTTATTTAGAAATGTTAAAGGCCTGGCAAGATTTATACAACTGTAGAAATTTTGAAGGAAAAATTAACCCAGTCATCTTCAATAACAAAGACTTCTTATTGCAAGGGAAAATGGCATTTAATGCAGACCTATACAGGCGAAAGGTTTACCATTTGGAACAATTGTTTGATAAAGAATCAATAAGACCAATCACTTATTTCCAAAGTTTGGGTTTAAACAGTGAAAATATTGCATACATCTGGAGCCTTTGTGATTCTATTTTGAAAAGTAACAAATATGATGGAACCTCAAGCAATTGGTACGAAGTGGATATGAATGATTATAATATATTTTTAAAAATTTTTGGACAAATTATTACTTTAAAAGAGGTGCAATCCAGGAAAATTTACTCACACTTCGTGTCTAATCTACAAAATTCATATTGTTTAGAAATCAGAGATGGCCACCAGAAATTTGACTTCTCTGAAAAAGTATGAGGGATATTTTTCTAAGACCTAGAATCTCAACACTCATAGGAGATCTTAGAGAATTTCAATACAAATTACTCCATGGGGCGGTTTATACTAAGGAGCAGCTTTTAAAATTTGGTTTTGTTGTTGATAATTTATGTTCCTTTTGTAATCAAAGCTCAGAAACTTATTCACACTTATTTTGGAATTGCGCCAAAATTAAATCCTTATGGCAGGATATGACTGAGTATTTTAAGATAGAAGAACTTAGAAATGCAGTATGTCCGAGGACATTTTCGGTCAGAGAACAAAAGAAAAATCATGACAACAATGGTCCTCGGAAGCCGGACAATAGTCCTCGAACGTCGAACAATGAATTTGTGCTTTATTCCGTCGACTGTCCGAGGACGAGGAACAATAGAGGAACAATACCTGTCCTCGGAAGTAAAGCCATGTAAACCCGTGTGTGTGTGTGGGTGGGTGTGGGTGTGTGGGTGGGTGTGTGTGTAAGTGAATGTCTGGTTTTTAGGGAAGTAAGTGTGGGTGGGAGGGATGAAGGTGTTCACGCAGTGGTAGTTCCAGAGGGAATGGGGAGGTAGGGGCATGTGTGGGTAGGGAGGGGGTCCTTGTCGTTTGTTTTTGTATTTGTTTTTGTTTTTTTTTAAATAATAGATTCCGTAAAATTATGATTTGTTCACTTTGTTTGGATATATATCATCACACTAATATGTTTAATTATTATATAATCATGTATGGAATAATTTCAGTTCAGTTACAGCATTAGAAACGCTCATTTATTAATTTTGATTTTACAATCCAGAGGAAGAATATTTTCCATGATAATTATATCAGTGATGATAAAATATTTTGTTTATATTGTTAAAACATTCAAAGAGAATATGTTGATTGTATAATTTGTGTTTCATGGAATCGTCAATAAAGATCATTGAAAAAAAAAGTGTGTGTGTGTGCGTGTGTGGAGGTGTCGTAGTCGAACGGTTTACAGCGCTTGGCTGGAAACGCGAAGGTTGGGGGTTTGATCCCTGGTACGGCACCTATGGCCTTTTTGTTTTAAAAAAAATTATAGCAACTTTCCTTTTTTTTTATTTACGAGCGCGCGAAGCTAGCGACCAAAAATAATTGTGCCTTTCCGTTGTGAAAAATCATAAAAATAACATATTTTGGCATATAATGACTGAAATATGAGGATATTCGGGCACCTCACTCCCTGAATATGAGGTGTGAGTTGCCGGAATATCGGCAATTTCAAAATCCGGGGGTTGGAGTTGGCTGCAGGCCCCCCCCCCCCCCCCCCTTCTCGTACGCCTATGCCTATGCCTATGTTAAGTACACAGTTGCGATTGATTTTAACTTGCGATTGTTTCAAATAAATCGCTTCAACTCTTTATAAGGCGGGGCACTGGTTGATAAAAGCCATTAATTTAGGTCAGAATGTTTTCTTCTACATGTGTAATTCCTTATTTCTATTTTTTACGATGAGGATTGTTTTACTGTCAATGTCGTTTAGTGTTCTGTAATTCGTTATGCTTGTAAAAGTTATTTCAAACTTCAGGTCAGCGGTTGTAACTGTTAAAAATAAGAACATAATACCTCTAAATTGAAGATTTTCATCTGTTTTCAGAAATGTTAGTATATTATGCAAAGTTAATAAACACGTTCAATGATTTCAATCTTGTCATGCTGCATAAATCGTTAGAATTTCCTTACTTCATAATGATTACAGTATACTTTGGTTTCATTTTATGATAATTATATCAGCATGATAATAAGACTCCTACCTTAACTTGTTACGATCCATCTTTCTTCGGCTTTGGTTGTTTATGGTATCTATTCATTTATTTATTATTATTACTAGTATTATTTGTATTATTATTATTGTTATTATTATAATTATTATTAGTAGTAGTAATATCTTATTATCATTTTTATTATTATTATTACTAATATTATCAGTATTATAATTTTATTATTGATAATATTATTGTTGTTGTTATTATTTTTATTATTATTATTACAATTGTTGTTATGAAGTGGACTACCCAGAATTACGATGACGATGTCATTTTGGATGGAGTTATGCGACCAGACTTAGATATTGCACCGGTTACTCTACTATTGCTTCTTTTATTTCCCTTGTCATGATCGTATAATTGGCCTATAGCCTATACGTATCAATAATATGCTTGTTATAATATGTTGTGCTACTTGCCAGGCTATTTATTAAACATAGCAGTGACTCCTTTATGAACTCTCTGTAATATTATGTTGTTGTTTTTATTGCTGTTGTTGTTTTGGGGACCGGAGGGGAGGGCTTGTAGAGCCATCTACAGAGCCATATTACAGACTTCGGCCAACTCTGTTTATTTGGGCACAACATGGCGTATATTCCTTTGTTTAGTGCTTGCCTAACAAAGCAACAAGCGCCATATTGCTACCTACATGGAGCCGAGTTGGCCAAACTCTGTAATAGATGGCTCTGAGGGCTAGGGATGCAGGACGCCCCCACCTTATTTTTAGTATACACTTTTCATAGTATACTTTTTTAATCACAATTTATGTTGAATGTTGACGAAGTAATTACATCTTAAAGATAATAAAGTGTCAATGTTTGGCTCGCTGGAATCCAGCAGCGTGGTGCCCGAACATCCTTTTATTTTGGGAAGCGAGATGGTCGGCTATCCTTATCTGTGGGCGGGAAGGTACTCAAAATGTTATAATTGTTTGGATTATCTGGTAACAAAATCATTATTCTATAGACAATATCTCCTTTTTTTTACTTGCTCACTAGCGCGTAAGATTTAGAAACGGACTAGTTTGGGACAGGGAACGCCCTTCATTAGGGCGAGTGAAGTGCCCAAATATTCCATATTCGGCAGTAGGGTTAAGTAATATTATTCATGGCTCATTATTACATGTTCTATATTTGTCTTTTGATGGCGAAATTGCATTTCCATTACAATTATTTTTAAAAAGGGTTTTATTTTTTTCTAACTCGCTTCGCTCGCTTGCAAATTGTAGAAACGGGGAGTATGATATTCTGCCAAGAGGCATCAGCTCCCCCTTTCAAAAACATTACGTGGCCATGTTCTGCTTGTAAAGATCTACTTGGAACTTTGGTGTGTCTCATTTTCCAAAGCGGTATATACATTATATAAATAACTTCAAGCCAATTTCGTTGTAGCAAATTTAATCCGGAATCCGATCATTCACTTTCTTCAATACATCAGTATGTATTTGTAATCACCGAAGCAATATCATTTTATGAGAAATGAAACATGTATTCCTGAGGCGCTCGCTCTCTACGCTCGCTCACAAATATTGGTTATTATAATAGAACAATGATAATTATGATGATAATAATAATTATTATAATAATAATAATCATAATAATAATAATGATAATATTGATAGGAATTACGATAATAATGGCTATTTATCTGGATTTTATTATAATTGTTATCATCATTGTTATGATTATTGAGTACGAAATTAATATCTTTACACTTGGCCGTCTTTCCCCTCCTGCCTATCCGAAATACGGATTGACGCCGTATTCTCTGAATTTCATTTTCGGAAATACGAACCCTTTTTCATTTTCGGAAATACGAACCCTATTTCATTTTCGGAAATACGAACCCTTTTTCATTTTCGGAAATACGAACCCTTTTTCATTTTCGGAAATACGAACCCTTTTTCATTTTCGGAAATACGAACCCTATTTCAGTTTCGGAAATACGAACCTTCGGAATTATGAACCCTTTTTCATTTTCGGAAATACGAACCTTCGGAATTATGAACCCTTTTTCATTTTCGGAAATACGAACCTTATTTCATTTTCGGAATTATGAACCTCATTTCATTTTCGGAAATACGAACCTCCGGAATTTTGAACCCTATTTCATTTTCGGAAAAACGAACCTTCGGAAAAACGAACCTTCGGAAAAACGAACCTTCGGAGTAACGAACCTTCGGAATAACGAACCTTCGGAATTATGAACCTTCGGAAAAACGAACCTTCGGAAATACGAACCTTCGGAAAAACGACATGTAACCGACCTACTGAATACATGTATACATGCATAGAATGCACTGTAAACACGAGCTGCCATGCTATCAATATGATAAAACGACAACCCCAAGAAGTACGGGAACCCAATTATAAAGAAATAATTCTGAATGTAGTCTTCAATTCCATTTTCTAGACGAACACAAATTAATTAAATCTTGTGAGGGATAACAAAAAACAGGTATAAATGTTCATTTTGAAATTCACAGTACAGCCCGTTAAATGGTTATCCTGATGACTGGGATTTGTGTCAAAAGGATAATAACCATAATATTGCATATTTTGAAAGCTTTAATTGCATGCATCTTTATTTTATTCCCGATCCGTCATCTGCTGTAAAAAAAAAATAATACAAAAAAAGGGGGAAGGGGGCTGTTATTGCAGATATTGCAACATCACTATAAAGATATATGGATCTGGTAACTCAGCTGTAAGCCTACATGAGAATAAACTTACAACTCACACATTTTCTTTTTCTAACATACAGTTAACAACAAAATTATTCATACCCCTTGGAAAATTCTAGTTTTTTGCATTTTTCCTAAAAATGAATGGTTAAATGAAGTTACTTGCACATCACTTGAATACATTTAGTTATCATCTGCAAATGAATGCCGTTTCCGGTTTCACCTCATTTGCATAACAATAGAAAAGGTGAGTTATCCAAACTGGGCGATGTTCAAAATTATTCATACCCTTGGTGATTTATTGACTTTGTCAATCAGTATGAATCCGATCCCTGTGATTAATGCTTGTAATTCACTTTATTATAATAATACACCGTCACAAGGCTTCCGGAGGGGTCTCTGCTGGGATATCAGGCCAGTACCTGTTCTCCAATAGCTCAATCTCCTTGAGGATGTGTCCACACATGCCTTCACCTGACCTTCAGGGAGTTCATTAGATTTCGTGTCCTACAGGTGATGCAGTTATCGACTTCATGATGACAGGACTATGATATTGAAATTTACGGTCATTTATTCCATGCATTTTAATGAAAATTCTGTATCTACTTATGAAGCAAAGCACCATTCCTGAAGAGCCCTTCCCTTTTGCACTCCCTGTGGGAGGGTTCACCTTTATTCATTGGCCCCATTCTTAATCAGAGTGCTCAGGAAGGCCATGTTGGTGATATTAAAGTCATTTCATGACTCTAACGTCAGGTCACCATGAATAACAGTATGTAACCTTTGAGTACCATACACATCCCACATTGACTGTTACTGTATATCAATCTTCATATGGTATATTCTTTGTATCTTTGGTATGAAAGCTACAATCCTTGATATCAAAATGAATGTAAACCAAATTTATACCATATGCCCTCCATGTTACCAGCTGCAGTGCACAAAATGCTACCAGTTTGACAGTGCACTGGAACATAAAGATCAGTATTTTAAGCTTCACTAGAGTACCCACTTGCAGGTGTCCATATCAAAAATGTGTCAATCAGTGTAACTGAATAAACTGATAAAATTGGCACCATCCAACCTTTAGACAACTACCATGGCCTCCCTAAACATAATGGAACAAAAGTATCAGGAAATACCTTCCCTTGAAAGTGCAACAGTGAATGACTCTAGGGAAGTCTCTCCAGGAAGAGTGCTTTGTTTCAACTTAGATACAGAATTGTCATTAAAATGTAAGGAATATTAACGAAAATATCAATATCATAGTCCTATCCTCATGACGTCTAAAACTACACCACCTACAAACACAAAATCTGCTTTAAATCCATCGAATCCCCTGAAGACCAGGTGATGGCATGTGTGGACAACATCCTCAAGGAGATTGGAGACCAGGTATTGGCCTGATATCTCAGTAGAGACCTCCAGAAGCATTGTGACAGTGTGGAGAAAGTGTTACGAGCATTAATCACAAGAACTGGATTCATACTGATTGACAAAGTCAATAGATCACCAAGGGTATGAATAATTTTGAACATCACCCAGTTTGGATAATTCACCTTTTCTGTTGTTATGCAAATGAGGTGAAACCAGAAACTGCATTCATTTGCAGATGATAACTAAATGCATTCATGTGATGTGCAATTAAATTCACTTAACCATTCATTTTTAGGAAAAATGCAAAAAACTAGAATTCTCCAAGGGGTATGAATAATTTTGTTGTTAATTGTATATGTGTTATATTAACAGTCCTGACAAGATATATTGTCATCATCGATTTCTTGTCACAGCCAGGAAAGGGGGGCAACTAGCAATTACCATTGATTGCTATACTATCGGGATCGCCGCCCATTCTTGTCATTGCCCCCCCCCCCCCCCGTCGCTGTTATTTTTTGAAAACATATTCTTCATCGTTTTAGTTTGTTTATGATTCTTGTCATTATCCAACTCAACTGTTGTGTTTCTGTTTCAATATTTCCCTCATTATCTCGTAACATACAATGAATTACTACACTCTCGATATCATGCTCCTTTTCTGCTGTTCTCTTTATTTTCAAATCGATCAAACTCTGATAAAGAGCCACATCCTTTTATAATAAAAATTGCATGCAACGCGGAAATAAAACTCACTGAAACAAAGTTTTAATTGCACGAAATTCCTGACGATTTCAGAGAGAGAGAGAGAGAGAGAGAGCAGGCGGCATTGAGATGTGATAAAATATTATTTTGTTCCACTCACTGTCATTCATTTAGCTCTTTCCCATTACAAACAAAACAAATCACATATGTGTACAGGATTTTAATAATTTTTTTTATTGATAAAACAACTACATAGGAAAAAACCGTTGAAAGAAGATGGATAGATAGAGAAATAAACGAATGAAGCGGGAGACATAAAAAAGAAACAAATAGTTATGACAAATCATGAGAAATGCATTCGAAAGTAAATAAGATTATTTTTGTCTAAAATAACGTTCATCTGAAAAAACAGTTTCCAGAATACGACTACAAAATGCGTCGGCGTAATGCAGGGCGTATATGCATCACTTGAGTGATAATCGCCTGAGCGTTAGCAGACGACAATGGGGGCCAATGAATGGGGTATCGATCGAACCAAGGATCACAGACCTTGATCGAACCGCGCGTGCGACGGCGCTTAAGCAATTTGTATTGTCAGTGTATTGAAAAGGAAGGAAGCGAAGCTTCAACAAAATAAGACGGCTTTTCCCCTCTAAAATAACAAACCTTATTATTTGTTTCGATAAACAAAAGTTATATTTTTCGAAGGAGAAAAGTCTGACCTTTCATGTTTACATATTTTACTAAAAATGACGAAAATGACCGAGTGAGGTGCAATGAGCAATCAAAGTAGAAAGCACCTCCAAATTTCCCATTACCCATTTCCCATTACCGGCAATGTAACCGAAATCGCTCCGTCACAGGGAAACAATTGCTGTGCGCGGGCTCGCGCTCAAAGGGTTAAAGGGATACTCAACCGCAGATTGTGGACGTTTTTATGCCGCGAGAGGGCACCGTGATCGTTACCTGATCATGCCGTTGCCCCGCGGGGCTCAAACTTCAGACAGACTGGTCGCCGCACAACATGCACGCTCCGCCTGAGCTCGAGCTCTCGTGCGATATTCGGTTGACTTCGTGTAGTCATAATTTATTCCCACTTAGTCCAACGGACGCGTTCGACGCACAAAGTTTGTGTACGAGTGAATGGGGCTTACGCAATCCCGACTTTCCCCCACGGCGGCCTGGTGGCGTATCCCTTTAAAGTACAAGCAAGGCTGCGGCATGTGGGGATGTACATAGGCAATGATAGGAGCTATAAACAGAGGAAACTACCTGGCAAAAGGGGAAACTTGGATACATGTAAGACCTACAAACCCCAAACAAAAGTAAATACATGGAGTCGAAAAATGCAAATAGCGGAGATATAACATAGCAGAAACCACAAAATCCAGGCGTGCGGTACTAATTTAGTAGTCAATAAAACACAGGAACAAAGATCCATACCGAGAGAAAAAACATGCATAGGCATACAATAAAATAACAATAGACGTGGTAAAAATTGTTGACATATAGAACTGTAGTCACACATGTATACATAGAATATGTAAGAAAGAGTGAAAGATTACTGAACAACCCGGCACTGAACCGACACCCAAAAACTGCAAATGAGACACAATAAAAAAGCAGCGTAAATTATGAGCCATAATAATCAGCATGAAGCCCAAGCCATATGACACGATAATATGTACATAAAGGCTATACACTAGTATACATAAAGAGGAATACATGTATTATTAAACAGCACATGGGGAAAATACAGTCGCCCACAAAAATATCAGAGACAGGGCAGATAATATTAATACAAAATAAAGTCTTTGAACACGGTGTGCACGACGAGGGTGTAAGGAACTAGACTCATGGGATAGATCACTCGCATCTAAGCCTACAGGGGGTGGGGCCGAAAATGAGTCCTGTGACGTAGAGGGGGGGGGGGGCAACCGAGCTAGGAAGGGGTGGGTCATCCCCCGGCGGGTCAGACAGTTCTGGGGGAATGTCAGAAGGGGGCGGGTGGGTAGGGGCACATGGTCGAGGAGAGAGGAACGGAGGACTATCGTCATCACCGGAGGGGTAGGGACTGGTGTCGTGGGGTGGGAGAGGAGTTTCTGGGGCGCCTGGAACCTGCAAGCAGTCAGATGACTTGACACGGTACGAGAACTGGCGGAGTTGATGACCCGTGAATTTGCAGATATTGCACCAATCTCCATCGACGGAGGTCACAATATAGCGGGGACGTTTATGCGTTTTATCCCGATCACGATGCAGGTAGACCAGATCTCCGAAAATAGGTTCGCTTGGTGGTAGCAAACCAGATGTGGCCTTAATTGCACGCTCACTATTATGAGAAGGTTTAACAATCCGCTGGGAGTGTTGCTGACTGATGAGATCTGCATCATGAATAGGGAGCTGCTCATCATGTATGGAGAGTGCCTCACTGATCATCATTTTGAACTCTTTTTTTAACTCAATTTGTGAAATTTGTGAAATTTACCTACTAAACTAAAAACTATTTGCAGAGCTGTGAACCATCACCATTGCGGAAGGTGGATTTTGCTGAAAGTGATTTTGGGAGTAGTTATGAGCTAGGAAATATGTTTGTGTGTAACTATGAGTGTGCCAATACTCAGTCTTGAACATTGGACATCTTCATAGTCCCATGTGTACATGGCATGACATACTGGACTCATGACGACATATTCAGCGAATTGCAACTGTGAGACATATAATGTAGCTATCATCTTTTGTTATAATATATTACCACATTCAAACTCTATGAACCCTCAGTGAACTCATAATAATGGCTAAACAAATGAAGATGAACTCATATAGAGGTTTACCTGGCCATCCAAACTTCAAATATAAATTGCCAAAGTATGTCACAAAGTCAAGTCTGTCAATAGCTATATATCACATTCATCGGTCGTATAATAATCTCAAACCTCGGAAGGTCACAAATAAATATGATTTCATCGAAAATGAATTATGCCGAATTATGCCTTATGTAGAAAGAAACATTTGTAGACATTTTGTTCTAGTGACAGAAACAGATGAATACCCCCTCGATGATTCGTTAATGGAAAGTAATGATGATGAAGGTCGCCATGTTGAAAGCGACAATAGTCTGCTTGAAGGCATTCAGACAAAGGAAACATCGGAAGGGGAAACAAATGATGACAGACAATGCATTTGGTGTGGTGAGCCCACTGATAGT
The DNA here is from genome assembly GCA_025617745.1 of Heliocidaris erythrogramma. Classification (NCBI taxonomy): domain Eukaryota; kingdom Metazoa; phylum Echinodermata; class Echinoidea; order Camarodonta; family Echinometridae; genus Heliocidaris; species Heliocidaris erythrogramma. Next base: position 21,091,327 of record CM046860.1, read on the forward strand.
GACTATGACAAATCCCTATGTCAAAGCTGTGTTGCCATTCCTGACAGATTAGGAGCCATTGAATGCAAGCTAATCTCCTTAACTAGTCAAAATAATGGGACGCATCAAGTGACCATTTCTCCGAAAAACCGCATGAATGAGAAAGAGAAACAAATCCCGTCCATCAGCAGTGATAAAGAAAACACAATCATCCAAAAGATAAATGACCTTGCTATGAACATAGATGAAATCAACTCAAAACTAAATCTTCTCGCCGCCGGAGAAGCGCCTACCCGACAAACAACGGAAAAGTCTGAACATGTTGAAAACAACAAGGACAATGCTGAAAAAGATGAAATATCTAATGATCAGTCCATAAAGCAACAAAACAAAACAACAAAAACGGTTTTTTAACTCCAAACCGAAGACCGATGTTCTTATAATCGGAGACTCGATGATCCGGAAAATCAAACCCACGAAACTTTCAAACTCTAAACGCGTAGTCTGCAAAACAGTCCCGGGTGCTAAAATTGAGCAGATATGCGACATTGCTGTCCCAATTGCCAACGACCTCAAGCCAGAGGAAATGATCATACATGTCGGGACAAACAACTTAGCGTCAAATGAACAACAAGATATCGTGACAAAGGTAGAGTCAACGGGGCTCTATCTGATGAAATCCTGCCCTTCTGTTAAACGGCTTAGCTGGAGTTCAATAATATCAAACAAATCATACCCAGATCAAGTAGTGAAAATCAACAAAATGATGAAATCTATGCTAGATATATATGGGTGGAAAATAATTGATAACAACAACATACGTCCCGATCTACATGTTGGAGGAGATGGAAAACATCTGAACGGAGATGGGGTACGTGTGTTTGCCAGAAACCTCATCAGCCATTTGAACGGTGAGGAGGACGATGCAGCTGACCCAGCTATGCCTGAAACTGATATCCATCAGTCAATGATCGCTCGCAATCTCTACAGCAACATTGTGCGAAACGGAACACGCCAATCAGAATATACCCGAGAAGCACAATCTGAAGAATACTCAGGCTGCTATAATTGTGGTGAGATGAATCATAAAAGAGCAAATTGTAGATACAACACGATGATCCAATGTCGCCAATGCTTCCTATGGGGGCATAAAGCTAAAGCCTGTCCAACCATCTACCAATACTAACAACTTGGCCAGGAAGAGTGTGCCGATTCTCACACAAAAGAACTCGGCCCCAAAAACCACCATTTCTTGGAAGATAGTGAGATGGTTGAATGTAGGCCTATTGAATCATTCGAACGTGTAACCCCTGATGATGATCCTAATATCGAGGACAACTTATTATTAAATAATGATAATTCTAATTGTCGATGTGTTCTATTACCTGTACGAAACGATGATAAGGAATTAGATGCATCAACAAACCAACTCTATCTAAATAACTATATAAAAATTAACAATAAAAATGGTCTAAGAATAGCACATCATAATATTAGGTCACTTCTCCCAAATATTGATGAAATGAAAGTTACTATTAAGGAGCATGGTTTCGACGTGTTAGCACTGAATGAAACTCGTCTATGTGAAAACATTTATGATGCCAGAATTGCCGTAGATGATTATGTTGTCTACAGGAAAGATCGCAATACTCGAGGAGGAGGAGTAGTAATTTATGTGAATGCAAGGCCGTACGCAGCGGGGGGGGGGGGGGGGGGGGCAGGGGGGGGCAGTTGCCCCCCCCCCCAGAAATTTCAAAATCATACTTTTTTTTAATTGGGTTTTAGACTTCAAGTTATGGGTTCCTTTGAAAGCGATCATCTTGCCCCCCCCCCCCCCCAGGAAAAAATTTCTGCGTACGGCCTTGTGTGAATGAGAATAGATTAAACCATAAATGGAGGCAAGACTTGATGATTGACGAAGTTGAACTCGTTGCAATTGAAATAAAACAACCTAAATCGTCACCAATAATAGTAATTGCCTGGTACAGACCGCCTGGATCTAATATTGCTTTATTTGACACAATTGAAAAGATTTTAATGAAAGCGGATGATGAAAACAAAGACTGGGAAATTTTCAAGAAATTAAAAAATTATATAACTGCAAAAATAAAATCCAAAAAACGACTAAAGTTTCAGGAGAAAATAAAAATCTCGAATGGTAATCTAGGCCAAACATAGAAAAATCTAAATCTTTTAATCCCTCGTAAAAAGAAGAGTAATAAGACTACATCGCTAATGACGGACTCAGGAGAAATCAATGATGCACAACTAATCGTTCATGAACTAAACGAATATTTCATCAACATAGGGCCAGATCTAGCTAATAAGATTACACAAGCATGGGATCCATATAGAAATTCACAAAAACAACTGGTTGAACGAATTCAAAAACGCTATTTAAGAATGATGTGCAAAGACTGGAGCACTAGTTATGATATTTTATTACAAAAGTTAAGTATGAATACATTAGAGAATAGACGAAAGTACCTCCGACTGGTGTTTTATTATAAGCTTGTTAATGATTTAATAGATATAGGACATAAAGACAGGTGCACACCTGCGAACAGAATTGGAAGAAACGATCATAACTTAAAGATGCATGTATCCTTCGCAAGAACAGATTATTATATGAACTCATTTTATCCTAAAACCATGAATGATTGGAACAAACTTCCGAAGTTTGTAGTCAATATGAAAACTCTTAGTATGTTTAAAAAAGCGTTAAATAACCATCTCAACCCACATAGTTAATTTCACAGATGCTATACCTCAACTAAGTAATTTTGTACTCTGCAATACTACAGTGATTTTACTTGCAATCATCATTGTTGACTATCGTTTACATCTTTTAAATAATACTTTGTGCAATATGTTTATGATATTGAATCTACTTGTTGTTTATATCCGGGAAACAGACTTGTATGGGTTGGTCAAACCTTTTTTGTTTTCCCGAGACATGTTTTTATAATGTCTGAATAAATTCAAATTCAAGATTTTAACACAGACTCACAATTTTATCTAAACAAATCTGCTTTGAATTGTTGCTTTGAACTTACTCCAATCGGAACAAACAGATATGTAATTTATCTAACGACAAAGCCATGGGAAATGACCTTCTACCAATTAGATTAATTAAACTTGCAATGCCCTACATAAAGGAGCCATTAACGCATATAATAAATTTGTCTATAACTTCTGGGACTTTTCTATAACTTCCTGATAAATGGAGAGTTGCTCGTGTAATTGCATTGCATAAAGGTGGGAAAAGGGAAGCATGCAATTATAGGCCAATCTCAATTCTCCCAATTCTATCAGAGATTATAGAAAAAATCGTATTTAATCAACTTTATGAATATCTAAAATGTAATGAAATAATTAATAGGTATCAATCAGGATTCAGACCACTTCACTCTACGACCACAGCACTCTTGAATGTAACTGATGACTGGCTTAAAAGTATAGAAGAAGGAGAGATCATAATTGCTGTAATGTTAGATTTTAGAAAGGCTTTCGACACTGTAGATCACGATCTCCTGCTTCAAAAACTTCAATACTATGGCATTCAAGATCGCCCTCTACGATGGTTTGCTAGCTATCTAAAAGCAATCCCAAGCAACGTGTATAAATGGTAAATTATCTGAATTTTTATCTTTAAAATGTGGTGTCCCACAAGGGTCGATATTGGGCCCACTTATGTTTGTATTGTATATCAACAGCCTACCCGAAGGACTTCGAAATTGTAAAGTTAGCATGTATGCTGACGATACTGTCTTATATCTTTCTGGCAGGGATATTTCTGTTGTATCACACAACATTAATGAAGATTTGGAATATGTAAGGCAATGGCTCGTTCATAATAAGTTAAGTTTAAATGTAAACAAAACCGAATATATTGTTTTGGGTACAAGGCAGCGATTAAGAAAAATTCGAGATGATGATATTAATATTAATATAACAGGAAATCCATTAAAACGAGTGCAGTCGTGTAAACATCTAGGAATAATAATTGACGAAAGTCTCAAGTGGCGTGGCCATATTGAACTATTGCAGAAAAAACAAATTCAGGTTTACATATGTTGAGAAGTATCAGAAATATAGTAGACAAAGAGTCTTTAAAAATGGTATACAATGCATTGGTATCCTCCCACTTAAATTATTGTGATGTTATATGGGCAAACTGTGGGAAAACGCTGCTAAACACCCTACAAAGAATTCAAAATCGAGGTGCTCGCTTAATCAACAACACACCCTGGTTTACATCGGGAAAGGAGAACCTTGATCTACTCAATTGGGACCCTATCGATAAGAAAATAGAAAAAGACACGGCGATCATGATGTATAAAGCTATGACAAAACAAGTGCCGCCTTACATCAGTGATAAATTCACATACCGAACACGTGTTTATAACACGAGACAGAGTAATCTCTGTGTTGATGTACCTCGCCCGAAAACTGAATCGGGTAAACGTACATTCATATATAGAGGTGCCCAGATATGGAACTCACTTACCGAGGAGACTCAAATGTCTTCTAGTATTGGCATTTTCAAATCTAAATTGGCTAATACTAATAATGTATAATATGGTTTGAAGCCAATCGTGTCAAAGAACAGTTATATAATCTATGTGTTTATTCATTACAACAATACAAGAGATGGTAGTATTTTGAGTTCAGTAAAATCATGTGAACGTCTTTTCACTCAAATTTCTATTAACCTAGATTGTAATTTACTGAACAATCCGACAGTGGGATGGAAATGTACACTAACTTATAATATATAGATATATATCTACATAGTCATTCTTTTCTTTTTATATGTGTATATACTTTCTTTTTACTAATATTACTTCCATTGTACATAGTATTTATATATTTATTTTTAGTGTTTTTCCCAAAATAATTTTTTTACATTATTTGCCATTTAGTGCTATTTTACTTTCTTTTTTAACTTATATATATATATATATATATATATATATATTTATATTTATATTTACAGTACACAATATCCCCTCTATTTAATGTAGTTTATCAATCATAAAAATATCATTTTTACGTACCATCTTAGAATATTTCAGTTTTTTAATCTTTTATAACTCCTCAACATATTCATGCAATATTTTTTAAATATTTTTTATATTATATTTAATGTATATCCTTATTGTGCATATTTTCGTCATCGGCAATTTCATTTTGTTAATTTCTATATGTTATATTTTCATGTTTGTTTTATGTTATGATGTTGTTTTGCACGGCCCTATTGTAAAACAGTCTTGCAGATGAATTGGGCTTTTACCGTGAATAAATAAATGAATCAAATCAAATCAAACTGGTCTCGCGGGTACCACATCTCGCTGGCAGATAGGCCACGAGACCAGAGTCGGCTGTTCAAACGGGCTGTAGCAAGGGAAAGCGTAACAGGACTGACTGTACCACCAGAGGGCTCAAATCGAAGGAGTCTTCAAGTTCCCGGACAGCCTTCTCCGCTACAGGGTTTTTGTTGGGGTTCTTGGAGTGACCAAGCTCAATGGAGATCCTAAGCTGGAGGAGCTGGGCATCATCACGCAGTGAGGCAAAGCCTGGGGCGCAGTCTGTCCGGATAACGGCAGGGGGCCATCGAGTGGACGAAAGCCAACACAAAGACGGAACAAGACGTCCCGAAGTTTGGACTGACGCTCATCACTGATGAAACAAGTGGATGTGAAGGAAGTTGTGTATTCACGCAGAAGGAAGATCATTTGCCGGGAGCGCCTGATGACAATTGTCAGCAGCAAAGGATACCCCGATGGTATCAGGAGGATCCCCGGCTGACTGAGGGGATACCACTTGAGGAAGAGAGCGCAGTGAGGCACACTGCTGGTAGCTTGCTGTGACATGTTGTAGGAAAACTTAGAAAACAAAGCATGTAAGTCATCAGACCAAGATATGCGGTCATTGGACTGTCGACCTGCAACGACACCATCTAAGGGAGAAAGCAGTACAGCACAATGAGGCCAGCATCTTGTAAGCACCGATAAATGATCGCATGCCTTTAACAGTCGATGGGGGACTGCAGGAAGAAAAGTGGCCACGCGATGTGAGCTAGCATGAGTACCCTGGGACCAGACCCAGCCAAGAATGGTAGTAGACTTTGGGCAAGTAATGGTTATCCTAGCAGACAACCGAAGATCACACACTTGCAGTGTATTTAGTACTCGTGACCAATTGAGGAGGAGGTCTTCTGGGGTATTGCCACCACAGTAGAGATCGTCTGCAAGCTTTACCACCACACCCTCCTTTAAGAGATCACCTAAGACACGACACAGGAGCTCCTCTAAAGCAGTCTCTGAGCCAGGCATACCATCGCAGACCTGGTGTAGACACGCACTAGTGAGATCAGTGGTGATCAAATACTTCCAGTGACTAAGCTTTCGCATAAGTGAGGGTTGTGGTTTTGAGTAACACCCCACATCCACAAAAGCCGTAACAAGGTGAAAGCCACCATGGGGCTTCTTGACAAGGAACGATGGATTTAGATACTCGACGGAGACCCCGACATCTTCAGGGCGTGCAAAGACACCAAGATTCTCCAATTCATCAAACTTATCCCGCAAATCTACTAAGGTATTGCAAGCATACAATGTGGGTTGGACAGGTCCCATATTGACAACAGCCTCGAAGTGAATGGCAGCCCCATTGTAACCACCGAACCTCGGGTCAAACACGTCATCATACTCCTCATACAGATCAAGAAATTGATGTTTAAGATTGTCAGGCAAGATGTTATCAGGGTCGAGGGAAATGGACTGAGAATGGCAACCAGGACCACGAAACCGAGAAGAGTTACATGAAGGACCACTCACTGCGGGAGGAGGGGACGCAAGAGCATAGGAACCCGCAGGAGTAACTACAGACACTGGGCGAACCTGGCAGAAGTGTTCATTTCTGTGCAAGAGAAGGGGTTGAGAGGACAGGTTCGGAATACGGACTTTCCCTGCCACGTTAGAAATGATGCACGGCGGAGGCCACACAGGGGATGGTGGTGATTTTGTACAAAGACGGGGTTCAAGAGCGGACAGCATGATGTCCACAGAATGCATCAAATTACGGTGATTGCCTAATTTGGACACGCAAAGCGGAGGGATCTCGCTCAGTAAAAACTGCGCTACACTGTGTGGGATACTCGGGCTGTGGAACTGTGTCAAAATCAACAAATTCGCCGATCTGCCTGACTTTAGCAAGGTACCTTTTGTCTTGTTGAGGAAGGTACTTGCACTTGCTAAGGAAGTGGCCATCTGGGCGCCCGACTTGCAAAGAGTGCACGATTTAAACGTGCCCTGTCTTGACTGAGACCGCGGGTTGGAAAATGGTTTGGTCGCAGCGGGCGTGCGTGTACGAGTGAAGATAAGCGATGGGGTGGTGCGCATTGCGCGAGTAAGCTTGGACGAACGGAGTTCGTTTTAAAGCTCCCAAGGGCTTGAGAGATTTCGTGCTTCGGGGAGGCCAGCGAACGTGAGCGCAATTCTGTACCATACCGCTGCTTGACAAGGCGGGGTAATTCCTCATGTACTAACTGCAGCCAGTGAAGGACAACACAATTCTCAAGAGAAGGAGTAAGTTCCTCATCTTCAGTAATTGGTTCGCCGTTGCGGGTAATACCCCCACCTACAGTCAACAGATTATCTTCGACAAAAGCAACTAAACGCTGATATAAATCTTCAGGCCTCTCATCAGGTTCCAGCCTGATATCACAAAAATCCAGAAAGTGGGCACCAGTGTTCTGAACCCCATAGTTGCAAGCGGACCTTGCCCCAGATGTCGTTTAGAGAGACGGAAGTCTTTACAATAGAACTGCGTGAGATTTCAGGGCAGTAGTTTGCCCCAGCATTAAGTCAAGCATGGCAGCCTTCTGAATAGCGGTTTGCAGACGTGCAAGAGGGATCCTCAAATCCCCTTAAAGGGGATGATTTGGTTTTCTTAGACCATGTTACATCATCTACTAAGAATGGTGCAAAGTTAGTGTCTAGTGTCAAAGTGTAGACAAGGTTTTGTTTCCAATTTTCGAAGGAGTTCACTGTTTCATGTTTGGACAGACTCCACTGTTTAGGAGCCTTTGATGTTGATGCCATTCTTATGTAGCTAGATCTATTGTGACTACACTGAACGTTACCTACAATGAAACCTAACTGTTATGTATATTATCTAGGAAGACCAAACACGAAATAGACTACGTGGGGCTGCACTGTGTTCAGGTGACCGATGTTACTTACACGATACTTGGCATATCGGTTCTCTGGTAGCACTCTAGCTATGTAAGAGATGTTCTGTCCGAGGATGATAGTATTAAGGATGGAATAGATTCGTATCCAACCGCTGTCACCACTCCAGTAAGAACAATAACTCACACCAGAGATGTAGCCTAAATCAACTGTGTCTACTTTTATTAGACGCACAGCGCAAAAGCGACTGACAAGCCAAAACAGAATGGCGCTATACACAAACAACAATACTGCCGCGGTATCTCATCATATTTCGCTCTCCTCTCCTGATCATCCTCATTCCAACCAAAACAACCAGCCGTAGCCACTTTTTCCGCATCTTAATGTGATATGTCTTTGTGATACCATCTACATCCACCTCGTAGTCACATTCATACTTCACACCAACCACCTGATATGGACCTTTCCATTTTAGCAACAACTTGGTTTGGTATATGGGTAACAAGATTAACACCTGGTCATCTACTTCCAGCTTCCTCACCTTGGCATTCCCATCATAGTATATCTTGTACTTCTTTGCAGCACCTTTCAGAGCGTCTTGAGCCAGCTCCCACGTTTTCAGAAGTCTTTCACGCAGTTTTATAACATATTCATTCTCACTTTTGAGCTCTGGAATCATATCCTCATTTGTCCATAACTCCTTCAACACATCCATCGGACCTCTACTGTACAACAGCTCGAACGGTGAGTATCCGAGACTATAGAACTCGGGTTCTCTCGCAATGCGTACAACAGCAAAGACCTGTCCCTCTCGCGAGGTTCTTTTGTGCTTCCTGCATTAACTTGATACAAACTGTGGACTGGAGATCCCTACCCTGCCGTACACAGTTAAACGTGTTTCGGCTACATCGACTGTGGTAATTGATTTTAGTGGAATAGCTCCAACGTACCTTATAGCGTATTCTACAATGGTCAGAATATGTGTATGACCAGTGGCGTAGCTACATAGGCCACTGAGGGGGCACGTGCCCCCCCCCCCCCCCCATTCGAATGGCCAAAAAGGGGAAAAGAAAGAAAGTAAACATGGAGAGAAAAAAAGAAGGGGAAACGAGAATAGAAGAGAAAAGAACAGGATTGGACCCCTTCCCGCACGCGATTTTTTTTACAGTACTTGCGCCACCGACGAGAGAGGGCAGTATTTGAGCGTCAAGAGCAGTGCATGCATATGCAATGTACGTGCCATCAATCTCTATCCACGAAAGGTAGAAATCGATGGTATGGATGTGCGACTGGTTATGTGCAGTGCAGTGCGCTAGTTAATGCGAGGGCAAGGTATATACAGTATGAAGTGCAGTACAGTGCGTGATCGTGTGAAGAAGATGGGCTTGAACGTCAGTTCTGCTCCAAACTCATACACACAACAGTGCTTTCTCAGAATTTACACCAGATCTATCCAGACAGTCATTTTTGGAGTAGAACTTGACGTTCCAGTCCACCTTCTTCACGATCACACGATCACGCACTGCACTACATACTGCACGTACTTACGTCGCATTCTAGTGCACTGCACTAGCACTGCACATAACTAGTCGCATGCACAAATTCCATACCATCGATCTCTACCTTTCGTGGATAGAGATTGATGGCACGTACATTGCATATGCATGCACTGCTCTTGACGCTCAAATACTGCCCTCTCTCGTCGGTTACACAATTACTGTCAAAAAAAAATCGCCACACCCTCCCCCTAATTAGTGGCCTTGTAAATTTGCATTGAATCTTCTGATTTAGACCATGCCAGTGCCATGCCAGTGTCGCCTCAATGGCTGGACTCTAGCTACGCCACTGTGTATGACCCCTAGCTGATCTAATGAATGGACCTACTATAACCATTGCTATACGTTGGAATGGTATACCTATGAGCGGCATCCTACCCAGGGTCATCTTATGTACATTACACTTGCTACGTCCTCTGACATACCAGGCCAGAAAAACTGAATTTTGCCATTGTCATGATTGTGTTATTAATCCCGAGATGCCCTCCTAACAACAACATGTGCGCAATTCTCATGACCTTACTTCTATCATCGGATAGGCCCAACGTGCAAGAAAACGGATGATATTTTGTTTATCCGTTGTTCAAATCGTGAATCCGGTGGACAAAGTGTAAATTTCCATTTTAGGAGCGTTCATGCACGGTCCAGGGGCCGAATAAAAACACACAACGCACCTGGGGCGATTGCATACAGGACAGTGGAACGTTCGCAAGCGCATGAGGAACGAATGAGTGACGCGTGAAACTTACATCGAACGTCAGAGAACCGTTCACTGACGGAATATGTTGCCCATCCAAGAACAGGCCGGTACATATTCGTTAAAAATCAGTTCCATGTCCTGTTCATATACTGGATATGCTGTAGATATCCTGTCGATATGCTGTGATCATCACTTATGGCCGTCCTGTCCGTTTGTCATCCGTAACTACATGCATTTTGACCGGTAGTCGTCCTGCATCCATCCTGCAGGCGTCCTGTGGATATGCGGTGTGTATGTGTTTGATGTGTTGTACACGCCCGTTCCATCCGTCCCATCTCTTGTAGCAACGGACCCTCCAGGACGCCTAGCAGATGGAAAGTACAGTACACATACAGGAGAAACGCACAACCATCGGACAGGGGCCGCACAGTGGGCCAGGGCGAAACCAAAGTGCGCCAAAAGTCATTTAGGGGAATTTGTGTTTTTTTATTTTTGTCATGCCCTGTTGAAAGACAGTACTTTGAAGAATAATTCAGTAAAATATTAAACTCCGGTATGTACATTAAGGGTGTATATTTCCTACGTCAAGCCGCAAAATTCAACATATTACGAGTTTCAGTGCAAATTGTGACCAATTTAATAAATAAGTTATTTCAACATGCAGTTTTTAAGTTATCGATCTATAATTGCTCCCACATATTCCTGAGGGTTCATTTCATTATATGAATGGGGTAAAAATGGAAAGAAACGCAATCTTCGTGAGTATAATAGGGTCATTATCCTAGAAAATAAGCTGATTATTCGTGTTTTTTATAAATCCATAGGGAACGTTTAGATTTCCACGGATTTCCAATTCAATTTTATTACCACCATGTTTTCCAGATTTGACTGCCACATTCTGCCCCTTTTTATGATAGAGCCGATTTTCCTTGACATATTACCCCGAAAATATGTTTATTTTGGACCGCGCAGCCGCTGAAGGATTATCTGTCATCATACGGCCGCCGCGTGGGGGCGCGCATGCCTTTTTTTTTTACAGATTACCTAATTTATATATAGTGATTTGATTAATTTTCATATTATCATTAATGAATTATTTTCTATAATGTATGAAATAATAAAATTATTTAGCTGTGTTCAAAAATACTATTGGTAAAAAAGAATGTAAGGTAATGTATAATGTACCAATATTATGTTCTTTATAATTGTACTTTTGATGTGATATATTTTGTATTTAAAATCTGAATAAAGGCAAAAAAGGTTTAAAAAAAAAAGGAGTTCCATAAACATGATTAACACTGATAAGTAATAAATTATAGGGCTTTGGAGAAATTATGATTTGTATCATAATTTGTCCAACACCAAAACCAAGCTCAAAATGTTCTCGTTTTGGGGTTTTTTTACAGACCTATCATTCTGGGTAATTCACAATGGCTTCAGTGAATATTTCAAGGCGAAGGGTTTTCGAAATAATTCACACTTCACAATAGGGTAAAATGACTTAAAGTATACATGGACTTTATCAGTTAGTCTAATGATTTTGATACCTCGGTAGTACCTACAGAATTACTTCTTAGTGATTACAGGTACGTTTCTCTTTCGCAAAATTATTAACCCGTTGCCAACTGGAACCTGGTGGTCCCTGTACAAAGCCTATGGGAATTACAGAATTCAGTATTCAACGGGTTAAGGCTACAGAGGGCGCTTTTAATTTTTTTAAAACTTCATTTAATAAGTCTTTTTCAGTTAGCTAAATATCATAATTTTACCAGTATATGAATTCATCAAAGTTTAATTTCAAGTAATGACATCATACATTACAATACATTGCAAATTTCTCAATATTACAAATATTTTCCAGCAATGGCGGATTTGGGGGGGGGGGGCACATCCGGCACGTGCCCCCCCCCCCCCCCCCCCTTTGGAAGAAAAGTATGCATTGTGCCCTCCCCCTTTTAGGACGAAAACCTTTTTTGTTTGTTTGTTTTTGCTTGTCAGAGAATTATGGAGGGAAACTGAACCCCCATACCCCCCCCCCCAAAAAAAAGTGAAATATTGGGGAGCCTAAGGAGAAAACTACGCTTGTGAGTTATAGGCTCCAAAGGGTTATAAGATTTATTATAGTCTTTAAAGACTGTGAGAATGAGCAATGCATGCATACAGCAATATGAGTATATAAATAAAATTATTGTGTCGCAGTAATCAAAATCGCATTCAAAGAAATAGTATTGGATGGTTTTGTCACTTTCATTACAGCAATAATATAACAATTCACATTTTAGGTAAATAAGCATTTCCTGTACGCCGTGGCAATTTCTGAAGCATATACCGAAGTGCTGACAAGATTTATAGCATTATTCTCAATTTTAACAGATGGCTTAACGCAACGCACTACGTAAAAAGGACATATAAAACAGCAATCACCTATGCACCAATTGATATGCAGAAAAAAGCCATCTCCCAGCACCCAGCGACGGGCCAACACACCCGCCCGCAACGAGCTATACTGCACCCCATAAGTGAGAACACACGTTACGCACAGCCATATACACATACAAATACACACACACAGTCTTGTATTGCTTTATTTCCGAGGACAAGTATTGCTCCTCTATTGTTCCTCCGTCCTCGGACAGTCGACGGAATAAGGCACAAATTCATTGTTCGACGTTCGAGGACTATTGTCCGGCTTCCGAGGACCATTGTTCTCATGGTTTTTGTTTGTTCTCTGTCCGAAAATATCCTCGGACATACTGCTAAACACGCCCACACACACACACACACACACACATTCTGGTGATACGTCAGGCAAGCTATTATTACTATCAGATCCAGCAAAATACAATGGCTAACGAGGCGCAGCAACTCGCTGCAGGCGAGTGAATCGGCCCGTCCCCTGCCAATCGGAGAAAAAAGGTGTGATACGAAAATGGAAAATGGCTTATTAAAAATATTCTTTTGACAGCACTGCATGTCGGCTTCTGCCTGCATGGCATAACTGTTTAGGAGAAGAATTTTCAGTTTCCGTTTAAATATAAACAATGAGGTGGAATCAGTAATTTCAGGTGGGAGTTTATTCCAATATTTTGGACCTGAAAATGTAACAGGTTTCTGGGCACATATTGTTCAAGTTCGTGGCAAATGGAAGGCGTTACTTTGACGTATGGGATATGGGTGGATAGTGTTGTTTTTTACAAACAGTTCACAAACGATCGCAGGTACGGTTATTCATTTATATATAACTGATACATGCATGAATATCCCTAAGTTACATATCTGAGATTCATAAGAGCTTATCCTTGGCTAGTGTCATGGTGTGGGGTGCTAACATAACTCACACCAAGATCAAACTCATAATCACCACATAAATTAACAAAATTACTCAAAACAATCTAGCAAATTACCTTGATTTCATGGCTTTAACCATCGGTTAATCGCCCTGCCCATGCGCGCCCAAACATAAAACAACACCTTATCTTAATATGCATAAGTTTCGTAACATACCTCCCCCTTAAAAGAAAGTTCTATCTATAAATAGTTGGAACTTTCTTCTCAGAAACGTGAAAAACAAGGTAAAAAGAATAGGTGGGAAAATACCCCCAAAGTAATACACAAACATTATCCTCGTTATACGACCACGAGGTGACTAATCCATTAAAAAAGAACCAACCATATCAATCTGAAACGACGAGTGAACAATCATTATCAATATATTTTCTACAAGATCAGCAAACACTTTTGCCCAAATATACAGCTCTTGTTTTGTTTTTACTTTTTTTGAACAATGTTCTCATCCCTCTGAGCTTACGGAACGAAAGTTTTGCATTGGTCTTAAACGCGTGCACAGCCGTTTTATACGTCTGTACAATGTACTACACATCTTTAGTGCGGCAGTTACTCTGTTCCCCTCGTATTTAGCGACTGGTGAACGCTTTTGTTTTGTTTATTTCACTTTCGGCTTTTAATTTGGCTGAATTCGAGTAACTTATATAGAGAGATGAAAAGTGACCGCGATTCCGAGTTGGAGGACTTTTTTGAGCCAGATACGAACTCTGATTTATCAGATGATTTATCAGATCCCGAAGGCAAAGAAGCTCAAGTGGCAAGGGGAATTCGACCATATTATACGTTTGAACCCCTCGCTGAAAGCGCCGTGAGTGAAGTAACGGGTGAAGTAGACCGAAAACTCTGTCTCTCGTTCGTTAGCTCTTCACTTAGTTAACGAACGAGAGACAGAATTTTCGGTCTACTTGCTTCTCCTTTTCTTCATGCCAAATTCGGAATACAGGCCAGGATCCTCAAAATCATCTTCGGCAAAGTGATCACTGCAGATTGTACTCCACTCACTTGGCCGGCCCTTGCCACTCTGCCCGCGTGAGCTTTACCTTTGCGACCCACAATTTCCGTAGATTTTCATCTTTAGGAAAAAGATGTAGGCTTACATAATCTTTTATTAGGGGTCTTGCTACAGCCCGCAACTATACACCGATTCGGCATTATTGATGAAACTGTGTCCCCAAATCAACGTTATTGTGAGGAATTAAACACGAAAATATGCAATGCAAATGGTCGATGCGGTGAATATCATGCTCGCGCTCGGCACCGTACCGGGCTGGGCCTGCCAGGCCTGCGGGCGTGCACGGTATACAGGTGGGTGGAATATTTTCCTTTACTTCTCGTACGTCACAGATCACGTGATCACGATGTCGCTTCAATGGGTTTTTTTAGGGGCGGGGCTTATGACTGTGTAAATCAGCAAAAATATAATTTTCAAATACGACTGAAATACGACTGAATGATAAAAAAGTGTGTGATAGATATTTTTTGGCTCCTGATGACTCCTTCTTACGAAAAATGGGCAATTAATTTTCTATTTTAGTCACCCTTTAATATATGACATACAAAACTTCTTTAGTGACTATTACCAAGACAAATTACAATGTTCTTGGAACCGTTTTTTTTAAGCAAAATAAAAACAACAATGATCAAGCTACAGCATAAATACACATGTAATACCACAAATCACCAGTTGTTCCATCGGAACAAATTGGATAATAAGTAAGCATGCTTAAATGCGTTAGTGACCTGTTTCATTGCAATGACTTTACACATGATCAGAGTACACTGCTACAATGGTAAAGCAGCAAGGTGTACATAAAATTGTGAATGCATGACCTTTTGCATTTTTAACATCCCACAATATACTGAGTACAAAAACATTTTTATCAGAAATTTGATTCATGGAGGAAGAAGAAAAAAATAAATAAAGAGAAACAATGTAATCAATACAGTTACATGTACACTAGATTCAAAATACAAAATGCATAGTGAGCGCACAAAACATAGTCCAGTATTCCTGTTTACCAATCCCTGGAGCCAAAGTTCTAGGTCCACAAGATTACTTTCCAAGTTTCCTTGAATGTCGGCTATAATGAAACAAAATAAAGGTGCAGTTATTGAGAAGCAAAACCGTCTAGCGTCCTTTGGGCAAAATTCCAAACTTCTTTACAATGTCCAACTGCTCAGATTTGTCTATGCCCGAGAGAGAGTATCTGCGATTATGTTGTCTTTTCCCTTGATATGAGTAACCTACAGTCCATATGGTTGGAGAAACAAGCTTTATCGAAACAGTCTCTGGTTCTTGTCCCTGCATCTCTCCAGGAAAGTCAATGGATTATGATCCGTGAACACAGTCACTTCGGAAGAGTTGCTATGGTACACATCAAAATGTTGGACTGCAAAGACTAGACCAAGACATTCCTTCTCTATGGTTGAGTACCTACGCTGGGGGATGTTCAGCTTCTTTGAAAAATAGCTAACAGGTTTCATGAGACTCATGTCATCCATCTGGAGGAGCACAGCACCGACCCCAACGTCACGGGAATCAGTGGCAAGCAGAAAAGGTTTCTCAAAGTTAGGAGCACTTAACACTAGTGCTTACATCAGTACGATCTCCTGCCTATACCGGGGTGGAACCACAATCTGGTTCACCACAGCCCAGTCTTCATCAGTTGGACGACAACGTGGGCACCACTTACGCATTAGGGACACCTTCCCAGCTTCATCCACTGACAAAGCAACATCATACAACCTTTTCAATTCCTCTGCTGCTTTCTGAGCCTCAATCACAGCAGTCTGACTGAAAATAGGTTTACCATTGATCTGGTCACCTTGACCATCCCTAAACTGCCGAAGAAGGTATCACCCATATCAACTCCATCATCATTTTCATCCTCTTTCTCTTTCTCTTTCATGGCCTGCGCCATGGTGACAACACATTGGAAAATACCAGGAATCTCAGTCTCTAAAGCTCTGTCCTGTCACACACCCGGTGACGGAGACACTTTACCCCCGGCTAAATCATTACCTAGCAGCAGCGAAATGCCCTTTGGGAACTTAGCCAACAGTCCAACAGTGACATGCCCAGAAACCAATTCACTGCTAAACTCTATGTTATACAGTGGAATGGGTTTGAACCCATCATTGACACCATGAACCAAAACCTTCCTGCCTATGAAATTCTTTGAATCCAAGGATGATTCGTCAGCAATAAGCAACGTCTGTGTAGACCCCGTGTCTCTCAATATCACGACAGGCAACCCCTCATCATCGACACTGAACTTGACAGTTCCACGAGAAACAAAATCTATATACCTCTCATCAATTTCAACACTCCTCACTCGATCATCTTTAGTTTTATCATGATTTATTACATCTCCCTGCATGTGAGTCAGCGCTGTGTGCACTAACCCAATAGGCTGAGCTAATTCCTCGCCAGCTTCGTGCACTGGGTCATAAGATGCCCATCTTTCTTACAATAAGCACAAACTAGCTTTCCCTCAGTGCGCATACCACTATTCTGGCTTGTGGCATGAGATTTACCTTTAGATGACCTAATTTTGTCATCCGCACTACGCGATGCTTCATTCCTATTCCAACTAGAACTACCACCGGACTGACTAGAGTTCCTATGCTTATTAAACGGTGACCTATTCCCTCTATGCGTCAATTTTTACCCATCTGCCAAATTGGCAGCATTTCTCACACTAACCACTACATTGTCATTCACATATGTCTTGAGACATGCATTTTTTTGAACTCAGCAATGAGTTTCATAAAGTGGACTCTATATTCAGTGACCGAATCCATCGATCAAAAGAAACTTCCTTCCTAAAAGCAAACTCTACACAAGTCTCCCCACATTCTCTCCTTAGAGTGTTATACTTCTGACGGTATACTTCTGGAATTAGCTCAATTGAGCGAAGGATAGCATCCTTTATTGTACAATAATCAAAGGCCTGCTCATAGCTCAATGCAGACGCAACCGATTGGGCTTTCCGAGAAATCACCTGGTGAATGAGCAACGCTCATTCACTCTCCGGCCACTCCATCCTCTTAGGTACCCTCTCGAACATAAGAAAGAACGAGTCCAAATCATCGTCATCATACCTAGGAACAAGCTTCACCCGTGCTGAGAACCCAGCTTCTATCGACTTTCTCCCTCCCTCACTTGACCGACTGCCCTGAGAAACCATCTCACTATGACGCATCATATCAAATTCTAATCTCTTTCTTTCCATTTCTCGCTCATGCTCAGCCGCCCTAAGTCTATCTTTTCTCTCTTCAAGCTAAATCCTAGCCAACTCAAGGTTAAACTCATCACTCTTTGCTTGATCATTAGTACTAGCATGACCACCATCAGCAACAGTATTAGTAAGTTCAACATGGGCCGCCGCCGTTGCAGCGCGCAGTCCTGCATGGGCTGCAATTGCATCAAATATTTCTGCTTTCCTGTGGAAACCAGACAGATTTACTGATAGCTTTGTTCCCACAGCCTTTAAATCAGCCTCGCGCAACTCACGTAACCTGGCAACAGTCAAGTCCTGACTCGAAAACTGTTCAACATAAAAATCAGCCGTGATATCCTCTATATTACACAAGATTACTAATGGCATAAAGTAAAACTATTACCCTGAAACCTGTATTAGGGATACAGCAAACAAGACATCAAATCTGAATTTACAAACAGTCAACAAGTGATCAATCAACAAAGTCAACCACTGCAGTAAATCAATTATCTGACAGAGCGTCCAAGGAACATGAAGCTATGAATATAATTCCATGCCCCAAGTTATCAGCATTTTGGAGTTATCAGCAAATTACGCCTGGCATAATGCTAGATGATAAAGCGGTCAAAACTATGCCAGAAAGCAGAATTCTGCCAACTATGGCAACCTTGGCAGTAACTCAACGAATGAACAAGCTCAGTGTAAATCACATACGAAGCAAGCACTATCTAGACAACGGTTTTGTGTGGTTTTGTTAGTAATTAATTACACCTATGGTTTTACAAAGAGAGACTAGGGTAGGGACTCTTAGTAGGTTCTGGATGACCCACACAGTAGCAAGACACACAAATGGGAAAAAAATCTTTCAGAAATCCCACTAGAGTTAATACTGCAGAGTGCAGTGAGCCAGATTGCAGGCTAATAACAACCATGCAATCACTCAGCCAAACGCACTGGTATACCACGACCAGAATACCAGCTAATTGCAGCAAATGTGCAGTGAATTTATACCCATGAGACAGCCATTACCTGAGGGATATCTACCCCTATTACAATATCACAGAGTACAACACAGAATATGCTGGTAACAAACTGTAGCCTGTGTACAGGCCTAAGAGACTACGGATGCTACAGTCAGACAAAGCGCGTAAGGACTGACACCAAAACAGACGAACGGGACCAGAGCCGAGTCACACCACTAACTCGACGGAAAACAACCCAAGCGACAAAACATAGCTTGAATGTCTTAGTTTTTAGACAAGCCCCCAATTGTCATGGTGTGGGGTGCTAGCATAACTCACACCAAGATCAAACTCATAATCACCACATAAATTAACAAAATTACTCAAAGTAATCTAGCAAATTACCTTGATTTCTTGCCCTGCCCATGCGCGTCCAAACATTAAAAAAAGACCTTATCTTAATATGCATAAGATTCGTAACACTAGTATAAGAGAGAAATCCAGCGTTATTAACATTTCTTATGGCCCGTTTTTGAAAGGTGAGTATCTTGTCAAGTTGAATTTTGGTCCCATTCCCCCATGCAAGAATTCCGTAATTGAGATATGGTAAAATTAGAGTGGTATACAAGGATAACATTTTGGGAGGAACTCGTGTTTGAGTTTATTTAAGATGCCTGTTTTTCTGGACAATAATTTACATAAATAATTGGTGTGTACCTTCCATGATAAGTCACTGTCATTGTAGATACCAAGAATTTTGAAAGTCATTTATGTATATAATAAATAACAAGGGACCTAATAAGGAACCTTGAGGAACACCACAGGATCTTGATTGTCGGTAATAATCTTTACCATTTCTACTAACAGATTGTTTTCTGTCAGTGAGATAATTCCTGAACCATTCCCAAAATAGGATAATTTCTGCAATAAAATATTATTATTGATAGTGTCGAAGGCCTTGGCGAAGTCCAGGAAAATTCTGACAGTATGTGACTTGTCAATGGCATGAGCTAATTTATCTAAAACATAAGTATTGCATGTGTTGTGGAATGTTTCTGTCTAAAGCCAAATTGATTATCAGAGAGAATATTGAAATCAATAAGAAATTTCATTTTTCGTGAACAAATTAGTTTTTTGAGTATTTTAAAGAGGGATGTCAAAAGGGATATAGGGCGATAATTACCAAGATCTTGTGTGTTTCCTTTTTTAAGATTGGTGCGACCTTGACGATTTTCACAATTTGCGGAACGATACCTTTTGTTACCGATAAATTCAAAATATGTGTTAAAGGTGATATAATTTCTCCAATTATTTCTTTTAAAGTATGATTAGTGATACCGTCAAATTCTGCACTTTTTTAATTTTTAAGTTATTTGATATATCTATGACCTCATGATTCAGGATTGGGGTTAAGAATATTGAATGAGGATTTTGCATTTTTAAGAAGTATCGAAAGTCTATAAAGTCTGGTACAGGAATATTTTGGGCAAGATTCGGGCCAGTATTCACAAAATAATTGTTAAATTCCTCTGCTATTGCAAGAGGACCCAGGGTTACAGTTCCATTTACGGTAATCCTTGTAATTGGGGTTGATTAATTTTTTTTGTTTTCAAAACGTTATTAATTACCCTCCAAGTAGATTTGATATCATCTTGATATAAATTAAATTGCCTTGTAAAATAATTCTTCTTGGCTAGTCGCAATGGGGTTGTTAGAATATTACGTTAGCGAGAGTACTTGGTCTGGACAGTTGGGTTGCTTTTATATTTATAGAATTTTTTTTTCCTATTAATACATTTCAGGAGAGATTTTGTTATCAACGGAAGTTTAGGAAACTTTTTATAATTTGTACGAGTATGCTGGCGAACTGGAATAATCGAGTTATAGTAATGCAATAGTATTTCCATAAATTTATCAAACGAATAATTTACATCATCAATATCATATATTTCGTTCCAGTCCGCTATTTCAAGTGCATCCTTGAGTCTATTGATCTTAGTTTCAGATAAATCCTGGGTGCCTACATAATATGAAGGCACCCATATATTATCTGTTTGTTTTCGAGTAACGATCACAATTGGTATTTGATATCTGGGAAAAAATCGGAAAATGGTCAGAAATATCAGTAACGATAATGCCAGACTTGAGAAGTGTTATAAATTAGTGTAGCTGTTGTATCTGTAATCCTAGTTAGTTTAGTTATAGCTGGAACAAAAGATTTAGATAGCATCTAGTTAATATTCCATCTACCCATAAATTGGCATCACTGATTCCATCCTAATATATGTGTAGTATAAAATGAGGGGCCCTGCATAATACATTTACCCAGCAGTCAGCTCCTCCTCCTCCCCCCCCCCCCAAAAAAAAAAAAAATAATAAATAAATAAATAAATAAAATAAATAAATAAATAATAATAAATAAAAATAAAAAAATTTCAACGTAGATGTTTATTGTCAGTGAGCATCGCTGATTCCTTTTCTCGAGTAGTCGGCACCTCTGATACTTTTTACATCATGTTACCTCCATTGATTCCATCAGACTATGAGTCTGTATGAGTGTGTATTTATCTACCAAACGAAATCAATGGCATCTTGTAAATATAGGTGCCGTTATAATGAGGCGGCGTCGATTTTATGTGAAATGGCGCCGATTTTAATTGAAAAATGTCAGCGATTTTTCAGTAAGATGGCATCGATTTTTTGTGAGATGGCGCCTATTTTATGTGAGATGGCGCCGATATTTATGGGAGATTGCGCCGATTTCATGTGAGATGGCGCCGATTTTAGGAGAGATTGCACCGATTTCAATTAAACAGCCGATGTGAGATAGCACCGATATTATTTTATGGGAGATTGCGCCAATTTTTATAGAAAAATAGCGCCGATTTCATGTGAGATGGCGCTGATTTTACTGGAAAAATGTCGGCGATTTTTCAGTAAGATGGCATCGATTTTATGTGAGATGGCGCCTATTTTATGTGAGATGGCGCCGATTTTAGGTGAGATTGCACCGATTTCAATTAAGCAGCCCAGACCCGTCTTCGACTCTATGAAAAAAAAAATAGACGGGAAGCTAGCCCCCGCGCCATTGATAAGTCACTGATAAGTACCTTGACGGGGCTCGACCCCTTGACCCTTACATTTCCAGTCAAGTGATTAAACCACTCAACTCCGACACAATTTTCATTATTATTCTTCTTCTTCGCCTTCTTATGATTATATCATATTAAGTCAAGAGATTGCCAGTCTAAAATTCGAAGCAAAATTTTGAGAGTCATTAGTTGACGATTTTTTGTTAATTATTAAAGGCGAATAGCTCGGCGCTGCATCTTACTTGATTATATACATAAATTACGCACCAACTTTTCCTTCCTTTGTGGCGTCACTAACGTCGAGTTTACTTTTTATTATTTTCATCTTGGCAACTTATGCGTCTTCTTAATTTTTTGCATCTGATTGTTTATTTTCAGTCTTACTTTGATAAAGGTCTTTGACCGAAACGTCAGTCCAAATTTTTGGCTCCTGCGGTGTTTTTATTTGACTCCTGAGTATTTACTCTTTCTTCGATATCTATTATTTACACACCGACGGCGCGTCATCAAATATATATATATATATATATATAATGTTACAAATCAATTGAATTGAATGAGAGAAATAATTTTAATTATTTATTTACAATGTGTGAAAAATTGGTTCTAATGCTATAGCATTGGCAACTCTCGTGGGTAAATATTTATCTATTATTTACACACCGACGCAGAATTTTCAAATATATATATATATATATATATATATATATATACATAATGTGAGAAATCACTTGAATTGAATGAGAGAAATAATTTGCGTAGCTAACTTCATTGTTCCTCCTTACTGACTACCATTTTGTGAAAAAATAACCGCAGGGATTGCATAAACTGTCTCTGCCGGGAGTCGAACCCGGGTCTTTGGCACTATACGCCAAACGCCTTAACCACTAGACCACGGAGGCGGGTTGAGTGGTATATGGCTACACCAGGTACAAACACCCACAGGCAGCCCCTGCAACCCCTTCGCAATTAATTTATTCCTTTTCTTTGAGGGAGAGGGGAGTATTGAACAATGAAAAGCCGCATGCTCGATCCATGGCGGATTCATGTATTAGAATTATTTAATTATTTACAATGTGTGAGAAATTTGTTTTAATACTATAGCATCGGCAACTCTCGTGGGTAAATTAACATAATGTGAGAAATCAATTGAATTGAATGAGAAAAATATATGTATATATGACTAAAGGGTACATTAGGAGGACACACAACAATGCGGTTAATTCCGTCATAATAGCGCCCCCTACATTAGCGGGACAGTTGGTACATTAGCTGTAAAGTTGAGCATAGAAATAAGACAAAAATTTTCCAGCTAATGAAGCCTTTAGAGTTTTATATATATATATATATATACATGTAGCAAAGAGAATATATGGGGATGAAAGATTATACCCGTTCTCGGGAGCAACCTAACTTTAGGCCACGTTTAAACCCTGTCTAAAGTGCATATATAGAGAGAAAGATTTAGACCACCGATTTATGGATTGCTAAATGCCAAGCTGTTATCCTGTACATAATCATCCTTTTCTGTAACTAAATAAAACTTATTGTGGAATTACGTACACATATTCATTTCATGACCAAACAAAATTGTTCATTTATCTTGTGGTATAATCTGCAGCAATTTGTATGGAATGGAAAGTTTGACCCTTGGCCTTCCATAAATCAGTGGACTAAGGTAAGCCAGCCTGCCTTCAGGAACACGGGCCATAATATCTATATTTCTGTGAAATGGTAATTTGGTTTATTTGTCGTTCAATTCACTAGAGAGACCATTTAGTCCACGATTCGTGATGGCTGAGAAGATGGAGAAAAAACAGAAGAAAGGTAAATCACCATTCTACACAATGGCAGTTTTACTAAAGGGGAGGAAAAAGATTGAGATTTTGTACATGAATGAACCAATTAGCTCGACTCTCCGAGAAACAACGGCCAAACTCAGTCCGTATGACCAAGCAATCATGACGGATGTCTTAAGAACAACATCACTAAACGCTACAAAAGACTCACAAGTACGTATGATTCATTTCAGTATTTTTGTTATGTTCATCTAGGGATTTATTGAAAGAATTATTAAAATGCGTTTCATTTTGGAGTTTTCAGAAATCATCTGTTTGAAAATGCATGTTAATCACTATGACGGAATCAAGCACAATCTCGATAATCATATGTCTTGAGTGAACACTGCGACGGGACAGAAAAAAATGGGAACAATATGACGAAGTGAAGTGATAACTAGTCTGTTGCTACAACAACGTCACTTATTAGGAATATCCCTCCTTTGTGTTTTTGCCATGCAACGGACTGGATATCAGTTTTGTTTTTGAGGTACTGATTTGAATGTAAAGTTTATGTATACAAGTTGATCTTTATCATGTAGCATTTCACATTTCTTTTGTGCTCTCAGACGAAATCCTATTGCAAATTTGTCCCGTCATTTACTACTTTCTGCTCTGATCCATGTAATATAAGCTTAAAGCAAAGATATGAGTGAGAATGTTGGTTATATTTGGATATTTTGTGGTCTTTCATGCCACAATTAACCTTTTCTTTCTTATTCTTCAAATAAATATGTTCAAGCTATAGTCCAGTTGGTTATGGTCAAATATGTGGGTATTACAAATTAAAGAGGTCACATACAGCACACTGTGCAAAATGCCATGAATGCGGTATTTGATAGATATTCTCATACTTCCTACAATTTGGCATTCGTAGGTATTGATGGAGAGGGAGGTTGATAACTTTGAATATGATAAATCGGTAGTTGACCGATATATCAAACCACCGGTGAAAACAGTGAAGCAGGCAGAAAAGGCACGAGAAAAGAGCAGAATTTCTGTCAGAGGTCAAGTCTACAAGGTAAACAGATTACTTCGTACATTCATTCTTTCATTCATAAGTCTTTTTCATCCCATTTTTTTCACCTAGGATATAATTATACAAGAATATATTAAACATATATATATAATATATATATATATATATATATAACATCGGGCATTTCCAAGTAAGCATCCTCGTCAGTGACTTCAAGTCAGATGCGGCCAGGAAAAAGAGAGAGGAACGCCTCATCCACTATCTCGGCTCTCTCCAACCTGGGGGGTGAATGTCTCTTTTTACTCTTTTCCTACCGTGTGATTTTCTACGTTTTCTTTCTTTCTTTCTTGTCCCTTCTTTTCTTTTCTTTCCTTTTCTGTTTTCCTTCACCCTTTTTCTTTGACTCTTCTCTTCTTTTTATTTTCCTTTTCTGTTTTTTATTCTCCCTTTTCTGTCTCTTTTCCTCTCTTTCTCTCTATTTCTTCTCTCTAACTCTCTCTCTCTCTTTCTCTCTAGTGCTCCCTCTCTCTCTCTCTCGCTCTCTCTCTCTCTTTCTCTCTTCTCCCTCCTTTGCACTTTTGCTTTTGATGCGCTATGCGCTTATCCTTTAGCGCATTGCGCTTTGCTGATGCTGGATGCATTTTTTAATAAAGTCATCATTCCTGATGAAGCCCTATGGGCGAAAATTTGAATTCTTTCATCTCTTAACGGTTGTCTTATTCATCATTGACTTTTGTGTATTTTTCATCAACCGACGCAGGACACTTATTTTATATATATATATATATATATATATATATATATATATATATACTCGTCAAAAGAATTTAGGGAACACTGGCATTTTATAACACTTTTCTTTAGATTGATTTAAAGTTGGGAAATTATATTTCTGACAGTAAGTGACTTACCAAATAGAGACTTTACACTTACTGGATTCACATTATGACCAGAACAAAGCATTTGAATGATATTGGAGCACGTAAATCTTAAATTGACAATGGCTTATTTTCATGGAAATTTTGGTTGTGATCTACCCAAAGCAGCTGCCGCAAAAATGGAAAATGTGCATTTTCTCACTTGCATTCCAGATGCACGTGCTTCATGGAATGTTTGTGTGAAATTTGGCTTTAAAAGGCCAGGCCGTTGTGAGACAGGATCATCTTGTTCAACATGCCACAACGTGGACATCTGAGTACTGAAGACAGAGCGATAGCTATCGGCTGGTTAAATGAGGGTGTATCAGGGAGGGAAGCTGCTCGAAGACTGAATGTCAGCCCATCCGTCATTTGTAGGCTGCGTCAACGGTTCCAACAGACGCAGACAGTACGTGAGCGACCAAGGTCAGGACGCCCTCGAGTGACGACAGGAAGGGAAGACCGGCTTATCACCCTTGAAGCTTTGAGGAGAAGAACCGTCACAGCAAACCATCTCCAGCGTCAACTGAGGGCAGCTACAGGAACCAACGTCAGTGAATAAACGATTAGGAATCGTTTGAGGGAGAGAAACCTCCGACCTCGACGTCAAGCCGTTAGACCACGCCTCCTTCCACGTCATAGAGCCGCCAGAGACGCATGGGCAAGACGCCACCGACAGTGGACAAGACAGCAGTGGTCAGCAGTCCTGTTTTCTGATGAATCCAGGTTCTCTCTGCAGCACAACGACGGACGAGTTCTTGTCTATAGACGACGTGGGGAACGTTTTGCTGACGTGAACGTCCGTGAGCATAACCCTTTTGGTGGAGGTAGCGTGATGGTGTGGGGTGCCTTCTCATTTCATCACCGAACCGATCTCTACGTCATCAATCGGAATCTGAATGCAGCTCGCTACAGGGATGAGATTCTCATAACACTTGTGATTCCCTGTCTTCAAGCAATAGGCCCACAGGCGGTTTATCAGGATGATAATGCCAGACCACACCGTGCACGCATCATCAATGACTTTTGGCAACAAAACAACGTTACTCGAATGGAATGGCCAGCATATTCTCCTGATATGGCGCCGATTGAGCACACATGGGATCTGTTGACCAGACGTGTAAGAGAGAACCATCCTCCACCGCAGGATCTCCGTCAGCTAGCTCAATGGCTGACTCAGGAGTGGCAGGCTATTCCACAGAACACTCTACAGAATCTGGTAACGTCCATGAGACGACGTTGTGTTGCATGTGTGGCTGCACGGGGCGGTCACACTCGTTACTGACTGTTGTATCCGAGCCTTGAAATTCAGTTTTCACCCCAGTGACTTTATTGACATCACCACGTGACCATGTTATGAAATCTCGAGGATTGATTGTGAATTTTGATTTCATTATACCCACTAAATAATGAATTTACCACTCCTGCCTTTTTCTGCTGTTCCTGTTTGTTTTTATATGCAAAAATATCAGTGTTCCCTAACTTCTTTTGAGTAGTATATATATATTATAAGTAGAACACAGTAGAAATGCATTGATTGCCAACTGAAATTTATTAAATCCGAATTTTCGGGGGCATCCCCCTTCTTCAGGGATATAAACTAACAAAGTTCTACTTTGTAAACAAATTTTTAGGCATTTTACTCCCAGTGTTAAAGATCGTATGCTCGATCTGTAATGAAAAACACAAGTCAGAAAAAATTGGGGCAGCGACTTAACCACCAGGCTATTCTGGTTCACGGCCAAGTCACGATGAACTGGAATCAAATACCCAAGATCCTCTTCTTTCTGACTCATTAATATTCAAACGGTCCGCCGTAGGCAATGGTTAGTAAACGAAGAAGCTTGATGGGAGGAATTTTAATTTGTAAACAACTTGTGTTTTTCATTACAGATCGAGCATACGATTTTTAACACTGGGAGTAAAATGCCTAAAAACTTGTTTACAAATTAAAATTCCTCCCATCAAGCTTCTTCGTTTACTAAAGTTCTACTTGTTTAATAATTTTGCCAATACGTGGACTGTAATCACCATATATATAAATAAGTTACGCAACCATTATTCTCTCATTTCCTTTCACATTGTATTTATTTCCACGAGAGTTGCCAAAGCTGTTGTATATGCTATTTCCTTACAAATTTATATATATATATATATATATATATATATATATATATGTACCAGTAATAATGGTCAATTAATGATGGTATTCTTGGCGGGCTTCCATATTTCAAATTAAATTTGAATCATTAAATCTAATAAGACAACTGCAATCATTTCACAATCTCTGGTGCAAGACGATTGACTCTAAATCTAAATATAACCTATGCCGAGTTCAAATGCAGTGGCTTAGATACGGGGGGGGGGGCACATACCAGCATCAATCGATACGTAGCGGTAGGGTCCAAAAAATTGTATGGAAGAGATTTTTACTCACCGAGTTGTAAACGAATGAAATCATAATTTCATGGAAAATTGCCACATAAAACCATTTCGGAAGTGTTCACCCTAACCCTTAGCGTAACCCCTAAAAAAAAATTCAACCATGAAAAAAAAAAAAAAACTGACATTTCATTCAGCGCGCAAAAAGATGTTTTAAAGTAAATTATTCAAATCAATTCAATTCAAATTAACATTTATTTTCTTCAATTGATTTTGACAACATTCAAAATCTGTTCAAATAGTACAATTTACATGGTTGTATATAAAGTAGCACGGATATAGTCAAGAACTTGCAATACAAGGAAGAAGGCGCGAACCCAATAAGGGCGCGGACAAGACGCCTAATGCAAAATTAGTAAATCCGCATTCATTCAGCAAACTATCCGCATATTCTTGAAAGATTCCGTACACTGTCTTTATCATTTTTAAACACTTCCCGGCGTTTCCGCACTTTCGGGAGAAGGCAAAATTTCTGCGTCCAAATTTTGGTCAAGACCAAAATCTGGCTGCGAAAATGAACTGCCAACACCTTCGGCAACTTGTCTGCATTGTCTGTCGTGCAGACGTCGTCAGGACATCCGCCTTTCTTTAACACTTCCGCCTCCCCGCAAACCCTCCTGAAAGCCTCCGCGGTGCGGGGAGCCGTATCCGGACAACTACCCCCTGGACAACTTCTTCCTAGGACAATTACCCCCCCCCGGACAACTACCCCCAGGACAACGACCCCAGGACTACTACCCCCTGACAATCCCCTGGATTCTGTGGGTAGTTGTTCAAGGGGGGGGGGGGGGGGTAGTTGTCCAGGGGATCAAATGTAGGGGGGGGCAGTATCATCCTTGGGGTTATCGTCATTGCATGGGGGGATTACCTTGGTTAATAGTCCTAGGAGTAGTTGTCCTGGGGGTTTTATGGGTAGTTGTTCGGGGGGTATCATCCTTGGGGGTAATCGTCATTGCATGGGGGTAATTTTCCTGGGGTAATTGTCCTGGGGTGGTTGTCTGGGGGTTCGTCCGGGGGGCTAATTGTCCTGGGGTAATTGTCCGGGGGTAGTTGTCCGGGTGGTAGTTGTCCATGGGGTATTAGGGAGTTTTCGAATGTATCAACGTGAACGCCGTCCTAGATCCTCCCAGCTACAATGGACTGTTTTGTGTCAACTGCATACAAAGTAGGTGAATCGAGGTTCACGTTTTAGCGACGGGAGACGCACGGTACGGGGGATTTGACAGACTGTGAACGTTCTCGCACCCAAGCTCCCGTCCTGTTTTGAAGCCATTTCGTTTCCGTTCACGCGACGGCTACGGGAGAATGTGCTTGACGTCAGTTGTTTACATGCATCGCACAGAAATTTACCGCTGCCCGTACTATTTTGGAGCGAACGCAATTTTGCCCGATGACCGTTGTCAAATTCTGCGGTACGGAGAGATTCGGGATTTCACGCATGCGCAGATCGATTTTCGTCTCAAGTTACCGTACTAGATTTCCCCCGTTGCAAGAAGCCACTGGAGAAGCCAGTGGACGGGTGAGCCGTTCTTGCACAAAGCGCGGTATGCAGTAACACAAAACAGTCCATTGAGGCTGGGAGGATCTAGGACGGCGTTCACGCTGACACTTTCGAAACTCCCTATTTGTCCTAGAATCGTGAGCAGCTTCGCGAATGACGGCTAGCAGGCATAGGCCTATGAGAAAAATACACAAAGCTGGTGCCGAATTTATAACCTTGTATTATTTCCTGATATTGTCCGCATATCTAAATGGTTGTTGGAAAACCTTCCTGATTGTCCTAGTCCGTGATTTTACCATTCCCGGTGTGATCCTAGATGTGTCCGCGCTGTCCTGCTACGAGCATCATTTCCTGCGGCATTTCGCGACCTTCCCAATTGATTCCTAGGACCCTCCCAGGTATGACTGCAGCAAGTACGCAGAGATTCGTAGTAATGTCCCAAGAAACGATAATTCACACACTTTTCCGCGTCTGGCGCTGGAAGAATGCCGAAATGACATAATTTGCTTCCGCAACCCTTCCTAATCTTGTCGGCGCTGCAGTGGACGCCAGGCATAAGCAGAGACGCTTGTAGCGGTAACGCCTTAAAGTAGCTATCCAAAGAAAATCACAAATATGGCAATTAATGTATCACTAGAAACTGGGAAGCTTACAGATGGCAATCGTACAAGTTTTATGTCAACTGCCTATCTGATGAACAACATAAATAAAAGCTCTTCTCAGCATCTGGAATATCCGAGGATTCGCCAGAAATATAGCGATGTTTTGATGTCGTCACAGTAGGGACCAATCCTGCTTAAGCAGACGACGTCCTATAATGAATGAACGTAATTGCAATGCAATTATTTTTCAAATTATAAAGAGTTTTGTATATTTAAACATGACCTTATTTCACACCATTCTAAAAGGGAAAGTGAAACTGATTCTGATAACTAAAACCGTTTGATTGTAAATACACAGGAGAATGGTCAATGATCAATGAAATAAACCCCACTTTCAAATTGAAAAGCCCTCCGAATAATAGCACGGATGGTATTCGTTTCCTCTTGAAACGCCGAACATGCCACGGTGCAAGCAGCTGAAAATACAATGGCGTCTTATTTTGTTTACAAGTGACTGATTCCTTTATTTTTTTAACGCTGCATTTTTCATCAAAATAATACCATACACGAAGTTAAGAGTGAGGCAACAGACTAACATTAAGACTGACGCTAGTCAAGTAAGAGAAATAAGTGAAGAGGAGATGACAAAACAAGCACTGAAAAATGTGTAAGATGTTATGGGACATCGTCTGCTTAGACAGGACTGGTCCAGGGTGTGTCGTCACACATCTCAGCAGCGTTCGAGGAGCTCTTCAGCTGCTATATCGGGGGCTGTATTTTACCGTTTTATAATTGATAATAATCGTTACTTCAAATGTTTCCAAGCGTTGAATTTGGATAACCTTGTTTAATTTATGCCATGTATGCAATAATAAGTATTAAGCCAATATTTATTTTGATGGAATTTTCTTGTAATGTGTTCTTTAAGAGCTACTGTCTGAGATAATCGGGCAGATATGAAAAAAAGTCAGAAGATGAGGGTCGGCGGATTTCTTTTATATTTTGAACTTGTGGTATAAACAGGGTAAAATGGTAAATGATGTTAAAATTTTCTGTTCATAATTCCATTCATAATTATCCCTATCCCTATAATATATCCTTTTGGGTACCTTATCAAGGACATGAATTTCGAAATTTAGTGCAATTTTCATACAGAGTAAAAATGCAATTAAGATTATATTCTTTTTCTTACAATTTGTATAGACAATATTTGAAATAAAGTGTTGGATTATTCCATTATTACTAAAGGGGTGATGCAAATTTTCCAATTTTCAAAAAAATTGAAAGATGCCCATTTTGGGTCATTTTTGAAGTGGTGTATCTCAAATGGCCCAACGTTTTGCCATTGGATGTGGGCCAAACCTGGGTCAATCCATTCCAGGTTTCAAATTTGTGGAGTGTCTTTTACTGTTTTTTGTCCCAAGCCGCTTGAAATAGGAAAAATGCCGTTTTTTTTAATGAGTGGTACCTTTCTTGTAAATTTATGAATATAGCAAAAGCAATGGAACTACTGTAAAAAGGTCATTTTATCACTTGACAATATTTTATCGTCTGAAAGACTATTAAATGTTAAGCCTTCTTATTTGCTCAACTTTGTACACGTAAACATACCTAGAGTACTCAATGGACGATACCAAGTGAAAGATTGTCCTATGTATTCATTACAGAGAAGGCCATTTGGAAAGAATTGTGCAAAAGATAAGAAATAAGGTGTATCAGTCCCTTTCAATATTTTGGGTAATAGACTAAGCTAGAGACATTTGAATAAATTGGGAGGTCAAACTATTAGGAATATTAGGATGGGAATACACAATTCTTCTTTTTTCTCTCTCATATGTTTTGTTTGTATAAACCCGAAAAAATCAGAAAATCGAGTTTGATTAAAAATGTTTCTGGAATTACTTAATTATTATCATTTTATTTAGAATCATTAAAGAATCCCTTGACTTGTTTATCCAATCATTGGTTATGCAAATTTGTAACTGAAATCCTGCTATCGTCAAAAGAATATTCTTTTTTTACAATGACTTCTTTTTCCCATTTTTTCGAGTTTCATCAAAACCATATTGTTAATGTTACTTAGCTGCACATTTGGTGTCATTTTAAAGTCTGTAAAATTTTCTCTGCAAAAAAACCCAACAAATTCATTATTTTTCTGATGTTCATATAGCAGTACTACTGAATATTAGGAAAACTCGGAAGTTAGATGCTTCAGTATGCATCGCTATTTTCAACGGAGGACCCTGATTATTGACTCTTGTTTCAATCTTTTTCTCTGGCATGGCAGTTGCTTGAATGATTTGCATTTTCAATATGAAACGATAATTACATTAGGAATTTTCCCCTAGGCTTTTATATGGTTTATTTTGTATGATTGTGTCCACCCCCTTTAAATTAGACGTTTATTCTAAATTCTTCTTTTTTCCTACACTCTATAGACAACATCATTAGAAAATTGTGATTTTTAACGCAGTTTCATTAATTTCCATGACAAATTATGTGGCTTAGCATGATTAAAGATGAAAAGAATTGAAAGAAAGTATACACATGAACTCTGTATTGCATTATGAAATACAAATTGCTACTTTTTTCTTGTACCGACTGGAATAAAACTCATAATTTCATTCACAACACAATCGATTGTTCACACATAAACAATCAAAATCTGGGTGAAACAAAAATCTGCTTACTTGCTGTTTGAATGAACAGATTTCTTCAAAAAATTCCTCGAGATATATTAAAACGTTTCAGGGGGAACTTACTTTTTTGGTTGGGTAAATGATTATGAAATGTTTGCCGTTTCCTAATACGTAATGCAAAAGTCGTCTTTCCAACTACACGCTTCTTGCTGTTTTATTTTATTGCTACATTATATAGTTTCTGGTCCAATAAATGATATCTATTCTATTCTATTCAATGGTTTATTATGTACACAATAGCAGATACATTTTGCAGCCTGGTGGCTGAATTGCATGTTCTGTTACAATCGCACGAGTACATGTATAAATACAAATCTAAAACAGTTAATACAGTAATGGTAGGAACGGTAGTAACAAAATGATAGCTAGGCAGGGAGGGAGAGGGAAAGAGAAAGAGAGAGAGAGAGAGAGAGAAGATTAACAGAATGTGTATAAAATACAAATGCATAGTTGCATATTTACATATTCATGTAGTAAATGTACAAAGCATGCACAATTGTTGACATCAGTATTGAGAAATATGTGGATTCTGTGATAGGTAGAATTGAACATAAGCTTCACTGCATATTATATACTTTTATGTTTTGTCTGGATATTAAATTAAATTAGAGTAGAGAAGTTTGGTAGTTGTGTGGAACGTCTCACATCCCTGCTACTCAGGCATAGAGAGGTCTCTGCGCACCCTACTAACAGACTCGTACTATAGTAATACATAGTTTAATATAATAATAAGAGCATGCTACAGTTTGCTCAAACCTCAACATAAACAGAACAGAGCAGTCACATTCCAGAAGAAGACATGAAAGAAGCGTTTAGAAGGTGGTATGAAATAAAACATCTAACCCGTTAGTAAACAAATTTTTAGGCATTTTACTCCCAGTGTTAAAGATCGTATGCTCGATCTGTAATGAAAAACACAAGTCAGAAAAAATTGGAACCAGCATATTACGATCTTTAACACTGGGAGTAAAATGCCTAAAAATTTGTTTACAAATGTGACCCTCCACCACAAAAAGACCAATAAGTCGGAAATTTGGGTTTTTTAATACAAGCACAGTTTAAAAGCCTAGATTCTTAGCTTTAAAATGATATATAACTTGTCTTGTATAGACTAAGCAAACCCTTATAAATTACAATGAGAATGTCCGAGTGTCAGACAGCCTAATGACCGAAACAATAGAGAAAACGGGCTCTAAAGAAGAGTGACCATTTAAGAACGCCTAATCTGTGTCCTATTGTTTGTCGCACAAAAGGTTGAGTCAAAACTCCAAAGCCTACCTAGGTAGCAAGCCCATATGGGGCTCATGTAGGCCCCATATGGGTTTGCATATGGGTCCCACATGGGAATGCCCTTATGGGCCCCATAAGATTTTGCACCCAAGGCCCATGTGGGTCCCATATGGGCCATCCCAGATCGCCAATATGGGTTCAGCCTGGGGCCCATCTGCGTATAAATGTGGGCAGTATGTGGGTAAAATATTCAGTTTCAGTTTCAGTTTTTATTTTTTTTCATTTCCAACGAAAAAGAAATATAAAATTCACATACATCATTAAATCAACAAAGTAGGATACACGCAATACAACACATAAATATAACAGTATTGTAGATTAGATAAGATGTACCAAACTATTGCAGTATGAAAAATAATTTTATGAATGTTTGGTTGGAAATGGAGAGGTCCACTGTGAAGCTAAGCTTGTAAATTGTGGACCCCTCAGATGAAAGTATTCAATAATAGTAATTTATATAACAAAAAAAAAACGAGAATAATGGCCAACAGAGAGGGGAAAGCATAAACATATCATACAAAATTTGTGAAAGTAACAAGGGAAAAGTAAAAGGAAAGACAGAAAGAGGAGAGAAATTGATTGCATGTGGGACTGAGGAATGACAAATGAAAGATGAATAGATGTAACTGATCAAAACAAAGGTAGCGCGCAACATCGATTCGTGTGAGAAGGGAAATAGTTATGAGGATGTTCCTGGTTGACGAGTGGTGACGAGTTCTTTGTATAATAATAATAATAAATAATAATAATCATTTAATAATAATAATAATAATGATGCATATATACATAGACACACATACACATTTAAATGCTGCATATATAGAGGTAATCTAAATGCTACTAACAACTGACAAAGCGAGTTAGGTTTTGTAAGGAGCCAATAAAAATTTCTTTAGATTTCTCTTAAAGATTGAGAGTGAAGAGGATTTTTCCAAATCATGGTGCAAAGTATTCCAAAGTTTAGGACCTTCAAAAATAAATGTTTTTTGTGCAGAAAATGTTCTCAAAAATGGTAAATGAAATTCATCCGACTGTCTGGTGGGATATTTGTGAATTGTACGATTTTTTAGAAACATATCGTGAAACGCAGATGGTAGAGTACCACAATTGTATTTATACATAAATTCACCAAGATGAAATAAGTACAGATCTTTAATTTTTAGGATGTTATGTTCAAGGAAAAGAGAATCCGTATGGGCACGTATAGGAGCATTACAAATTATAGGAATGACTTTCTTTTGTAGTAGTAAAACTCTTTCCAGCAGTGTTTGATGACTGTTTCCCCAAACCAAAAGACCATAGTTTAAATATGGTAAAATAAGAGATGAGTAAAGCATAAGTAAAGATGCTTGAGGAAGGTGTGATTTAAGTCTGTTAATGATACCGATATTGCGAGAGATAATTTTACAAATATTTTCGATGTGGATTTTCCAGGAAAGTTTACTGTCAATCAAAACACCTAAAAATTTGGTTTGAGAGACTTGCTCAAGAGGGATATTGTCAAAAACAATATCAGTAGGTAATGATGCTAAGGAGTTACTAAACAATATATAATTCGTCTTCAGTAGATTCAATGATAATTTATTAGCCCTTATCCATTCTAATATGTTACGCAGCTCTCTATTGATTACATCGACAAGAACATTTGGATCACTGTGAGAAAAAAATAAATTGGTGTCATCTGCAAATAAGATGAATGACAAGGAATCGGATGATTTATGAAAATCATTTATATAAAGTATAAACAATAATGGGCCTAACAGGCTTCCTTGAGGGACGCCACAAGAAATATCTTTAAAATCTGATGCTTGCTCGTTTAAGGAAACAAATTGTTTTCTGTTAGAAAGGTAGCTCCTGAACCACTCCAAGGCCTTTCCACGGACACCAATATGAGCAAGTTTATAAAGTAAAATATCATGATTTATCGTATCAAAGGCCTTGGAGAAGTCCAGGAATATACCTACTGTGTGAGAAGACGAGTCAATTGAATGGGCAACTTTCTCAACAAAAGACATCAAAGCATGAACAGTACTATGTTTCTCCCTAAAACCAAACTGGAAATTAGAGAGGATATCATTTTTTTTAAGGAAAGAACTCATTCGAGTAAACACTATCTTTTCCAAAATTTTGGAAAAAGAAGATAGTAACGAGATTGGCCGATAATTACCTACTTCAAGTTTGTCACCTTTTTTGAATAACGGAATAATTTTTGCTAGTTTCATGGAATTGGGAAAAATATTGGCTATCCCATATGGGTATTATATGTGGGTTCCCATATGGGTCCCACATGGGAATGCCCATATGGGCCCCATAAGATTTTGCACCCAAGACCCATGTGGGTCCCATATGGGCCATCCCAGATCGCCAATATGGGTTCGGCCTGGGGCCCATCTGGGTATAAATGTGGGCAATATGTGGGTAAAATATGGGCTATCCCATATGGGTATTATCTGTGGGTTCCCATATGGGTCCCACATGGGAATGCCCATATGGGCCCCATAAGATTTTGCACCCAAGGCCCATGTGGGTCCCATATGGGCCATCCCAGATCGCCAATATGGGTTCAGCCTGGGGCCCATCTGCGTATAAATGTGGGCAGTATGTGGGTAAAATATGGGCTATCCCATATGGGTATTATATGTGGGTTCCCATATGGGTCCCACATGGGAATGCCCATATGGGCCCCATAAGATTTTGCACCCAAGGCCCATGTGGGTCCCATATGGGCCATCCCAGATCGCCATTATGGGTATTATCTGTTGGTTCCCATATGGGTCCCACATGGGAATGCCCATATGGGCCCCAAAAGATTTTGCACCCAAGGCCCATATGGGGCCCATAAGGGCCGTCCATATGGCTAATATGGGTTCAGCCTGGGGCCAATCTGGGTATAAATGTGGGCAATATGTTGGCAAAATATAGGCTATCCCATATGGGTCCTACCCTGGAATGCCCATATGGGGCCCCATAGTATTTTGCACACAAGGCCCATTGGGGACCCATATGGGCCATACCAGATGGCCCATAATCTGGGGTCCATCTGGGTAATATGTGGGAACAGTATGATTGATCCCATATATTGCGTTCCCCCATGGGCCCCCTCATGGGCCCGAAATAATTTAGCAACTGAGATTTACAATATGCCTATATTGGTCTATTCAATCGATACAAGGGGGCAACTCCTAAATCGTTTTTAAGGAAAGACATGGGACACAAAGACTACTTGATCATGCAATCATCATCAGCCTCTCACCACAGCTGTGCCAGTACAAAAAAACAACAACATTAAAATGAAAAATGGGGGTACTTGAAATATAAGTTGCCGGTGACCTGCCATGCAACCTGTGTACATACATGTATGTCACAAATAATGAGTATTGCCTGTTGAATTTTGTCTTGAAAACAGACCTGTTTGCGCGGTCAACAAATTTCTGAGCATGCCTATATATGAAGTACCCCCACCAAACTCATTCACGCTGACATGTATTCACTTATTGCTACATACCCAATAAATTTACTCCAGAGTAGTAATTAGATTATCAAAGTATATAAACATTTTTTATTATAAATATGCATCTATAAATGATATTTTCATCAAACAAGAATTCTACTTTTAAGTTGGGAATAGGCAACGACATACATGTATTTTATATTGATCTGCAAATATATTTTCACTTATTCTTACATGCCCGTGAAATTTACTCCATAGCAGTAATTAGATTTCCATGAAGTACCCCATCAATCCCATTCATGCAAACATGTATTCACTTATAGTTTTACCCATTAAATAGTAAGTAATCATATTTCAAAGTAAACCTTTTTAATATTAGAAATTAATACTGTGTAGTTAGTAAGGAATTAATCCAAGTCCCTCGAATAGGACTAAAAGATTTCTTTCCCCGGTTGCTTGCTTACAAACATACGCTAACTTGCT
The DNA here is from genome assembly GCA_025617745.1 of Heliocidaris erythrogramma. NCBI lineage: Eukaryota > Metazoa > Echinodermata > Echinoidea > Camarodonta > Echinometridae > Heliocidaris > Heliocidaris erythrogramma. The sequence continues at coordinate 21,129,584 of CM046860.1, forward strand.
TTCTTAGCTGTCAGGTTAAATAAATTATCAATCAATTAACCACCATAATGTTCATCTTACAAAAAGAACTGGAGATTTTTCATTTTAAGCTTGGGGATATGCAACGACATACATTATTGAAGTAAAATAAGCTTAGGAGTCTACCATTAAAAATGATAATGGGATTTTGATGGAATCATTTCTCATACAATTCATTTTGTGACACATCAAATGGTATTGGAAGTGTGTTTAGATACTGTAAGTACAATTTCTAAAGAACAGCCTTGGCAACTCACTTAAAACAAACTTAAAAGAAAAACACATTGTGAAAATAATAAATAACGGAATATTGTATTGGTTAGGTAGTTTATATCACGGCTCCTTCTCACTATTGAAAAAAAAATGCATCTGTTGGGAAGGGTCGACTCCGGATCTATAGCTTGCCACTACATGTGTCGTGGTTAAGGCGATACCCCGAAACAATTTCACACTATCCATTTTCGCCATTAGTTCCTTCGTGCAGGCTAGTGGAGTTCAGTGTCAAGCCCCATGAGTTTAAAATGTTCTTTCAGAAATGCATGTATCATATCACAAAGAGCTGAGTAAGTAATATTTTAATACCCAAAGGCCCAGTTGGCGAATTCATCAAATAACAGAACGGCGGTCAGAAGTAGAATGAATTGATATACAATAGACTTTCTCCTCCAGTTGTAATCTCTATGCCTCCTCCTTCACCATGCATACATTAAAGATGATTAATATGCAGTATTTGTTATTACAATCACATCATGCTATCCAAAAAATAAGGTTAAACAATAGTTGTTTCCATCTTGCACTTCCTTATAATTATCCAAATTACTGGTCAACATCTAATGAAGCTGCGGTTTTTGTTCATCAGTTGATTGTGCATTCCCCCATAGTTGAGATGCATACACGACCAGGGCATGTTGAAAGGAGTCTTCCCGGCCTTCATAGTATTCATAGTAAACATTTCTTCAGTTCCGAATACTGGAAACATTTTCCTGCAGGTACTACTTATTGTGCCACCTTTACAGCTTCATCCAGTTTGGATATAATCATGATATAATCTTAACACGTGCCAGAAGTCTTCTTCATTTTGTCCATCTAGAATATACGCTTCTTTTTTTAGTTGTTACGTTACTGCTTATGCTGTTTCCTCGTACCGTTGTTGTTTTATCGTCTATTTGCTGGATCTGAAACGACAGAGTGAGATATATGTACATGTAACAAATTTCACCAAAAATATTACACTAGCATATTTACAATATTACATTTTTGTAGATATCATATACGTGAAATATGCAAATATGCTACAAATGTGATTGCCAATGCAGATATTTTTTAAAAAGCAAATCTAAATATGAGCTCTTTTTTTCTCTCTCCTCCCCCTCCCCTCTCTCTCTCACTCTCTCTATATACCACATATACGAGACATCATGCCATTTCCATAAAATAAAAAAAAAATCAAAGAGAGTCGGGTCCCACCCCCCCCCCCCCCCCCCCCCCCAAAAAAAGGAAAAAAGGAAACATATAGAAATATGGACACTACCTATTGACCCATGCAAAGGGAAATGACAAGAAATATAGCAGAAAATGAAATGGTGTATGGAATAAAGGTACAATACTGATACAGAAATAAGGGGAGGGGAGAGAAATAGAGTGCAAGAAAAGCAACTTTATAAAGATATCAATATCATCTGTAGGCCTATATTTTGAGAATGGTAGTAATGACACATCAATTATTCATTTATGGCAGTTGCTCCTCACATGAAGCGACCAATAACATTATTATGATATAATAAACTATGACATTCATCTTGTCTGCATATGGGTATTTACAGTTGTTTCCCTAGATGGGGTTGCCCAGCTTATTCCCATGTGATATCCATGTGGCCATTCATATGTCTTTCCCATATGGGTTTGGCCAGCTTACTCCCATTTATTACCCATATGGGTATTGGCATATATATCCCAGACGGGTTTGCCCAGCTTACTCCCATAAGTACCCATATGGGCATTTACATGTCGTTCCCATTTGAATTTGCCCAGCATATTCCCGTATGATTCCCATGTGGACATTTGCATGTCTTTCCCATATCGGTTTGCCCAGTTTATTTTCATGTAATAACCATATGTGCATTTACATGTCATTCCCATATCTGTTCGCCCAGTTTATTCCCATATGATACCCATTTGGGCAAATGTATATGTTTCCCAGATGGGTTTGCCCAGCTTACTCCCATGTGATACCCATATGGGCATTTACATGTCTTTCCCATTTGGGTTTGCCCAGCATATTCCCATATGATACCCATGTGGACATTTGCATGTCTTTCCCATATTGGTTTGCCCAGTTTATTCCCATGTAATACCCATATGGGCATTTACATGCCATTCCCATATCGGTTTGCCCATTTTATTCCCATATGATACCCATTTGGGCAAATATATATGTTTCCCAGATGGGTTTGCCCAGCTTATTCCCATATAATACCCATTTGGGAAAATATATATGTTTCCCAGATGGGTTTGCCCAGCTTACTCCCATGTGATACCCATTTGGGCATTTACATGTCTTTCTCATATGGTTTTGCCCAGCTTATTCCCATATGATACCCATATGGGCATTTACAAATGTTTCCCATATGGGTCTGCCCATTTTATTCCCATATGATTCCCATTTGGGTAAATATATATGTTTCCCAGATGGGTTTGCCCAGCTTATTCCCATATGATACCCATATGGGCATTTACAAATGTTTTCCCATATGGGTTTGCTCATGTTATTCCCACATGATACCCATATGGGCATTTACATATGTTTCCCAGATGTTTTGCCCAGCTTATTCCCATATGATACCCATATGGGCATTTGAATATGTTTCACAGATGGGTTTGCCCAGCTTATTCCCATATGATACCCATATGGGCATTTACAGATGTTTCCCAGATGGGTTTGCCCAGCTTATTCCCATATGATACCCATATGGGCATTTACATGTTATTCCCATATGGGTTTTCCCAGTCTTTTCCCATATGGTTCCCATATGGGCTGGCCCAAGTAGATCTCAAAATGGGTTAACCCATATGGGTCCCACAAGGGATACATATGGGATTTATATGGGTTCCCTTTTGCCCAGATGGCCCGGATGGCCCGGATGATGCCCATATGGGCCCCACATGGGCCTGTTACCTGGGTACACTGTGAAGTACTCATTGAATTGGGTTGAAACTTTATATATCTTTAGGATAGATATATTTGTTTCTTTCTGTAGATTTTGAATATCAGACAGTGCATAGTTTTTGAGCTCTACCAGAAAAGCGATGTGAAGTATAATCCCAGCAAGCTGACTCACAAAGTTAAATATCCAGGAGAAAATGGTCATCTTGAATGAGAGTAAAAACATATTTCAGCATGGTATTTTACCCTTCAATTTTGTCAGATTAATAAATTAACTTTCAGAAAATAAAAAAAACTTAAAATAGAAATTTCTACCCCAAACAACCTTTTTCAGCTGTTTACTCTAGAACTCCAATTGCGACTTATTGGTCGTTTTGTGGTGGAGGGTCACAAATTAAAATTCCTCCCATCAAGCTTCTTCGTTTACTAATCTAACCCGTTAGTTTGAAATTTGACGTTTTCTATCGCAATGTTCGTACTTGCGGAAAATGATATTAGGGTTTTGTTTCATTTATAGAATTGGGAACCCCATTCCATTTCCGTAATTACAAAACTTCGGATTAACGAACTTTCGGAACTATCGAAATTTTGATTTAATGAACTTTGGGATAAACGAACCTTTGGAATGATAAAAACTGGATAAACGACATGTAACATTTTAAATACCGTCGTCCACTTGAATAGCATTAATATTTCACCATTGCATACATTATGCTTTCTGTCCTATTTTCTACAGATTTGGTGGAATAGGGCTAAAATACTTTATTACAATTTTTTTTCATATCTCATATTGGTAAATATGACAACGAGAAACTCTTGTTTATATAAGATGCGCAGCATAATTCCGTACCAAAAGTGAAATTACGAAGGCACTCTATGACCAAGTATTGGGTAAATCAATGTGGAGTTATGTATTAAAATGCGTGGATATAATTAATAGGTTAAACTTTCTTTGTTCAAAATGTGAACACTGACATTTTTAAAGCGCATCGTAATATAGGTAGCGATAATTACTCAATTCTTAAAAGAATAAAATATTGGTAATAATTAAAGAGCTCATATGTTGATTTTTCCGACCCCCAATTGCAAGAATATGGTTTGTAAATAAATAATAAACATATTGAAATAAAGGTTTCATCAATTTTAGCAAATAAAATAGATTTTTTTGCATAAAATGTACCCTTGATTATTGCCCTTATTGAGCCAGATTTCTCAAACAGACCGATAAACATCGAAGCGGGGTTGACCTGCTATGACGTCACTGGGTAGAGTTGATCAATTCATCCAGGTCAATTCATCCGGTGCATAACGCGCGCTATTGAAATCGTGTGTAAAAAAAACCCAACATCAACGAGAGTCGCTTTCTTTGGGGGGAATCCTTACGTTTTGTGGCAAAATGCCACGAAATTGCGTTGTGTGTGTGGGGGGGGGGGGGGGGGGGGTTACAATGCTTTAAAGAACCCCAACATCAGTTTCTTCACCTTTCCAAAGCTCAATAAGCAACGGAATTTGTGGGTGAAGTTTGTGAAAATTCGGCGAAAAGATTTCACAGCAGCAACACACAGCAAGCATGCACGAATTTGTAGCGACCATTTCGAAAAATCTGCCTTCGAACGTCACTGCAAGATTGACTTTGGAGATGTAGCTGGCCCGAAATACAAGGCTAGGTTGAAGAAGGATGTCTTGCCCACAATACAGAGCATCAAATATTAAAAAACACCAACAATTAAGCCGCAGGAGACCACTGTCGGAAGTCAGACTGAGAACTAATGTGAGCAACTTTCGCCGTATTGTGAAATTGTATAATTGTATGCCCTAGTTTGTCTGAGGAGCATTATAGTTCGCTCCTTAGGAATCCGACTATGATTTTTTTTTTTAAAGCCAGTAAAGGGACGAGAAATTTTGCTCTTTTCAGCTTTCAACAGAACCCATAGTTGTCTGAAGGACTAAAAAGTTTGATGAACCCAAAGTTTCCTGAGGGACAATAAAGTTTGCTCCTTATGATCCCGACTATGATTTTTTTTAAAAGCCAGGCGAAGGGACGTGAAATTTTGCTTTGTAGCTGAACCCAAAGTTTCCTGAGGGACAATAAAGTTTGCTCCTTAGGATCCCGACTATGATTTTTTTTTAAAGCCAGGCAAAGGGACGAGAAATTTTGCTCTTTTCAGCTTTCAACAGAACCCATAGTTGTCTGAAGGACTAAAAAGTTTGATGAACCCAAAGTTTCCTGAGGGACAATAAAGTTTGCTCCTTATGATCCCGCCTATGATTTTTTTTTAAAGCCAGGCGAAGGGACGTGAAATTTTGCTCTATTCAGCTTTCAACAGAACCCATAGCTGAAGAACTAAAAAGTTTGTCCCTTACGATGAGAACACTAGGTAAGAACCAGCTGAATAACCCCAACAAGAACCATAGTTTGAGGAGCATTATAGTTCGCTCCTTAGTTTCCCAACAAGGTAAGAAGCACCGTCTAAAAGGGGCAAGAATTTCAGCTCTTTCCGCGGAAAAAAACAGAGGCCGAGTTTGTCTGAGGAGCATTACAATTCGCTCAGTATTCCAGGAACAACTACATTGTTCGGCAATTATGTACCCGAAGGAGCAAAAATATAAACGTGCTCTTCTGAATTCTTCAACAGCACACCTTTCACCTCATTGTTTAACAAGAAAAAACGCAATTTCCTACAACAAAACAGGAAATCACATTTTACATAGGAAAGTTTTTACAAGGTACAAATTACTTCGCCCTCTTGAAATCAGGTGAGGTTTTGGAAGTAGCATTATGCAAACACTCTGCGATCAACTATTAATTTAAAAAAAAACCTCAGTCATTGATTTTGGCTTGAGATGAATTTTAGATTAAATTAGCGTTTTATTTTTTTGTTTTTCTTTCAGTTTTTCAAAAAGGGGGAAAATTTATGATTTTTTAGGTTTATATTTATATATTAAACACACATTAATCCACACTCTCGAAATTGGATATTGAAATTTGCACCATGGAGGCACTATGCCCCCCAAAAATATGAAAGATGGCATATCTTAGGTGTATTTTTTTGCAAAAGAAGTACATATTCCCTAATGGAACAAACACAGTGTTACCACAGAAACACATTGTGGTACATAGTGTTCATACCAAGTGTTCATACCACACCGTGAAATTTTGTGATTTTGGGACGTGTGGTAAATATGTGTTTTTACCACACTGTGGCAGTACCACAGCGTTGACACACCGTGACAACACAGTGTGGTAGAAACACATATTTACCACACGTCCCAAAATCACAAAATTTCACAGTGTGGTAATGCAAACACATATACTCCAATACATCACATAGTCTACCACACAATATTCACATAGTTGCAAAAAAAAATCAACATGACCACACTGTGGTACACACCACGGTGGTACACACCAGTGTGCCACACCGTGGTACACACCAGTGTGCCACACCGTGGTACACACCACAGTGTACCACACCGTGGTACACACCACACAGTGTGCCACACCGTGGAACACACCACATAGTCTGCCACTCCGTGGTACACACCACACAGTGTACCAAACCGTGGTACACACCACATAGTGTACCACAGTGTGGTTTACACCACATGTGTCACACTGCGGTATTCTCCAGTGTGCCACACCGTGGTAAAATGCATACCACACCAGAGTAAATTACTAAATAGCCAATGGCTAAAATAGGAGTCCACCATCATGGACATCCAACCACATGCTTCAGGACACGAGTACATACCTACTATACACCAGGTATATGTATAGTGATTCAGAACTAGGGTTATTGAAATAAGATATGATAATTACTCGTATATGCCAAGAAAGGATACGAAAATGTTCTGACGTTATATTTTATTTATATTTTTACAGGGAAATAATGATGATAACTGACATTATGCTGAAGAAGCCTGGAAATTCCTAGGTTATGTGGGATTAAAATATTTCAATTTTCAAACTTTGAATCTGAAACATTTTAGTTCCAACGAACAAGTGATGCAAACGTATCAGATCAATCAAAGTACAAGTAATTCATATTTGTTTATAGAGTGTGTCGAGTTCTGGTCGAGGAAGAGAAATGTCACCTGTTTCTTTTCATTGTTGTTGTTTGTGGGTGAAAGAGCATTGCAATATCATTGTGTACCGACAATGATGGTTTACCCTGAATACAATGCAAATTCATGTAATCATGATATAAACACATAATAACTTATGTCTACGGGATCTTGTAAACACGAGTTATGAAACTACATTGTATGAACACTCTCCCATGTATACATATTTGTGTAAGTGCTGTATCATCTCTAAAACATACACTGAAACAAAAACAACTATCGAACTATTCTTAAAATCTGTCAAACTGCCTGTTTTTCGGGGAGGAAATGTTTTAGTGTTTATCTTTTTTTTAAAGTATTTTTTTATTTTCTTCTATTATACGGTTACGTAGTAATAAAGCGAGTCGGTTGTGATAGGTCCATGGCCTTATCCGACTTCCCATATCCGCTACATTTCTCTTCATCTTACCTTCCTTGTATTCTTCAATATTTATATTATCTTGTAATTAAGTTCATTCTTGTAAATACGTTTTGTTTTATCTTATTATATATTTTAAAGGATGTTAAAGGAGAATTAACCCCTGATTACAAATTTACTTATATTGGAAGGTGTAATATATTCCTACTTATTGGCCTAAATCATTTTCTAATAAGATATCAGAAAAGGGTATAAATAAAGATATTCCAACACCCGGTATCGTCTCCTACTCATTTACATGGGGGCTGCCATTTTCTTGCTGATTTGGAGTTGTACATGAACCATTGAGAAATGTTCCAGTCAGGAAGATATTTTGAATCCAAATCCTAAATTGATTTTCTTCATTACCTAAAATCCCATATGTGACGAAAAATATAAAATGGGTGTTTACATGTATTATAAAAATTAAATCTTTATAATGATACTTTTAAATTGTCTGGTTTTGCTTAACAAAAAGCTATTTTCTTGGGTTTGCCAAACAGAGCAGAACATAATATATGCAGCATGCATTCTGACTTTTCAAGTCCATTATCCGAAAGCAGGTGAATGCATAGTTTGCCGCTATAGATGCTCAGGGAAGAAGCATCCATAAAATTTGAATTAATTTGCTCCGTCCCATACGTCCAGTATCGAGAAAATAGATTTCTATTAAGCGAATATCGATTTTCAACAGAAATATATAAGGAAATCTTCAGTTTAAAAATAAATTGACATATCTATTCTATATTTTTAATCTCAAATGGGTTTTTAATTTTGAAAAAGGCAATTGAGCATTTGGATTAAGAAAATCTTCTTGTACACATAAACAAAATGGCAGCCCCCATGTGCTGCTAGCAGACGATACATATTGCTAGCAGATGGTAAATTTTGCTCAGAAAATCTTGATTCGTATCGATCTCGTATATTTTGACGCGAAGCCATATAGTCTAACAAGTAGGAATAAATAACACGTTTGAACACTATCGTCTTTATTTTTGAGCGTAATTCTCCTTTAAATAAATGAATTAATAATAATATATAAGATTTATAAGGCGCCGAATCCACTTGATGATCAAATGCTCAAGGCGCAACTTGTGCAAAAGATGAAATACATCACAAATAAGCAAAAGTGCAATAGGAGAGGTAAGGGCATGAAAGGTAATGGTAATCAATAAATTAATATAGGCCAAATTAAACAGATACTTTTTAAGATTATTTTTGAACACTTCAACAGAACTGCTATTTCTAATCCCTTGAGGAAGAGTATTCCATATCGACGGCCCAGCATGAGCGAAGGTTCGCTCTCCCACTTTGTGTTAAGCCTAGGAATAACAAGTAAGCCAGAGTTTTGAGAACGTAACAGTCTAGAGGGAATGTAATGCTTGATCAAACCAATGTTGTACTGCGGAGCAGAGCCATGTATACAGTGAAATAATAACAGAAGAATCTTGAAAACAATACGTTCTTCTACAGGCAACCAATGAAGTGTTTGAGAACTGGTGTAATGTGACTGTGCTTGTTGGAGAGGGTCACGACACGAGCAGCGGCATTCTGTAATTTTTGTAATTTTGCAAGTAGGTTGTGAGGCAAACGAAACAAGAGGCCATTACCAAAATCCAAGCGAGATGAGATTAAAGCAAGAGTAATTTTCTCAGTGGCACTACGGTTAAGGTATTTCCGAATAAAACCTAAATTGCGTAACTGATAACGAACTGATTTTGAGACATATTGAATTTGTGTAGACATTGTCATATTTGAGTCGAGAAACACACCAAGGTTACGGCATACATTGGATAAGGTAATTTCATGTCCAGCAAGAGTAATTGGAGTGATGGAAATCTTCTCTAACTGAGTCTTAGAACCGTACATTACAAATTCACATTTAGCAAGATTTAATTTTAGTGAATGTGAGTTCAACCAATTATGAACATCTTGTACACATGTCTCAAGATTATGGATAGCGCTGGCTGCATTGCTCTGATTGGGTTTGAAAGAAGTATATATTTGAATATCATCAGCATAAACATGATAAGAAAGAGAGTGGTGATGAAAAATGTTCTTCAAACCGGTTAAATACAACGAAAACAGGGTGGGCCTTGCGGAACTCCGCATGTAAGAGGTAAAAAATCTGAAAGGCAACCGTTTATCATGACAGCTTGAGAATGACATGACAGGTATGATTTAAACCATTCCAGAGCTTGACCTTTAACACCTAGAGACATGAGGGTATTCACCAAAACAGTATGGTGAACCGTGTCAAAGGCGGAAGACAAATCAAGGAGTAACATTGCAGTTACCTTTCCACCGTCCATCTCCTGGAGATAGGGGGGATACATTAACAAGGAGGGTTTCTATACTGTGGGGGGGGGGGGGGGGACGATATGCATATTGAAACGGGTCAAGGAGGTCATTATCGAGACAGTAATCATTTAATCTAGCGAACACCACCCTCTCAAGTATTTTGAACAAAAAAGGGAGATTAGAAACCGGACGGTAATTACTTAGTAAATCAGAATCAAGATTAGGTTTTTTCAATAAAGGAAGAATGTGTGCCGTTTTAAGGGTTCGGTGTAAAAATACCAGAGGTAAAAATCCCAGAGGTAAAAATGCCAGTGGTCAAAATGCCAGAGGTAAAAATGCCAGAGGAAAAAATGCCAGAGGAAAAAATGCCAGAGGTAAAAATGCCAGAGGCAAAAATGCCAGAGGTAAAAATGCCAGAGGAAAAAATGCCAGAGGTAAAAATGCCAGAGTTAAAAAATGCTAGTACCCCCCCCCCCCCCCCCCCCCCCCCCCCCCCCCCCCCCCGGATATAGCATGTATGTATTGTTTGCCACTCGCTTTCAGCTGAAGACCCTTTTTTTTCAAAAAAACTTCAATATTATATTCCTTTTTTTTCACTTTTAATTCAGTTTGAATATATCTGCATCTTGTTCATATCTTAATGTGCCCCCCCCCCCCCCCCCCCCCCCCCTTCCCCCGTATTAATGTTGACGAGGCCGTAATGCTCGATGTTTGTGTGACGGCCTGTACATTTGCTGAAGAAGGGAGAACTGAAAAAGAAAAAAAGGTGCAGGTACAAGTACAGATATCGAAAAGCAAACTACTCAAGATCGTTTGGTACAAGTTATTTTACTACAGGTACAGGTATTGTGTCCTTAACTTATACAGTTAGTATCATGATGCGGGAGCATCTCGTTTTCCGAAGGTTCGTATTTCCGAAACACTAGTTTCCCATGCCTGGGGGTTCAAAATTCCGAACATTTGTTGCATTATTCCGAAGGTTCGTTTATCCAAAGGTTCATAATTCCGAAAAGGTTCATATTTACCCACAAAAGGACTGTCCCACATTAGGGTGATGTCATTTTTGCATACCTCCTTTCCCCTTCTCTAAACCTAAAATTCAGTTGCAGACTTCCTTCTCGTTCCAAATTCCATTCGGGATAATGAAATCGTACGTCGATTAAAAAAATGCTGGGTCTACGATCTAAGTTGTGTAATATAAAACTTAAGACTCATCATACGATTGATTTTTACGATCAATCCAATTGACTACAATGTACAATCAATCGTAAAATCAATCATAAGATCAATTTCAAGCTTTATGTTACACGGTTCTGGAGTCCAGATTCCAACAGTTCGACAAGAAAAACGCGGTCAAACCAAAAAGTATAAAAAGTAAAATACAAGCAGATGTCAGGTCTACTTCTTGACCTTTATACCTCTGGCATTTTTTCCTCTGGCATTTTTACCTCTGGAATTTTTACCTCTGGCATTTTTACCTCTGGCATTTTTACCTCTGGCATTGGGGTTAAGTCAGGAGTGAGACTGTCCGGAATCTTATGAACCTTTGAGCGGAAGAACTGAATAAATCTTTGAGCCAGTTCTTTACTATCAGCATGTCTTGGAAGTGGAGAGCTCTGTTTCCGATTCAGGAGAAGATTGGCCGTAGAGAAGAGTTTCTTAGAGTCATGTCCACAGTTATCGATTAGCCCAACAAAGTAGGAACGTTTGGCTCGTTCGACGAGATAGTTCACAAAATCTCGTTGTGCACGGAACATCTCTCTGTTAATGTGAAGCTTACCGTTAGATCGCCATCGCCGCTCAAGCTGCCTACGCTTACGTTTCTCAGCAGTAATCTCGCCGTTGTACCAGGGATTGTCATGACGGTCCCTAACCTTGCGAATCTTGGCAGGAGCGTGAATATCGAGGAGCGAGGAAAGAATGGTGTTGTAGCGGCTTGTAGCTGTGTTGACATTCTCTGAGGTTGAAGGCATAATGTCACTCTCAGCAACATCCTTTGCGAAGAATATCCTGTTTATGTATTTTATATTCCGGGAAGTAAAAATTCTGTCGCTGCGTGCAGGCCTAGTGAAGCGAAGTACACAAGTGATAGCAGCATGGTCTGATAGGGGTCATCCCTATAGCTAGAAGGTCCGATAGTTAGCGGGTCCGATAGACCGATACCCAATAGATAGAAGCTTCGATAGACCGAATGTACGAGAGGGTCCAGTAGACAGAAGGTTCTATAGACCGAATCGGCAGGAGGGTCCGATAGTCCGAAGGTTCTATAGATCGAATGACTAACGGGTCCGATAGATAGAAGGTTCTATAGACCGAATCGGCAAAAGGGTCCGATAGTCCGAACTTTCAGAGTCTGGGATGCTAGGGGTCCGATAGTTAGAAGGTCCGATAGACCGACAATAAATACGTAAAAAGGGTAAAATAGTGGGTAAAATGATAAGTGGGCAAAAAATAAGTGGTTAAAATAAGTGGGGGCGTTCCAACCAAAGAAAAAGCAAAAAAGGAAGAGGTTGAAAAAGAAAGATGAAAAAAAAGAAGGAAAAGAAGAAAAAAGAAATTAAAGAAGAAATCAGAAAGGAAAGAGAAGTAAACAAAAATTCAAAAACTTCGCTCACTAGCATTATTAGGGGTTTTTACCAATGCCCATTATATTTTCATTATTGATATTAGCTATTAATATAATCGCCATATTTATCTATATAAACCAATGGCAATTATATTAATAAGTCATATTCTTATGGAAGTTATTTGGTTTGCATCTTGAATCTCTAGCTAATGTTATGCTATTTTTCTACTCAAAGAATGTTAGCAACATAACTAAAAGGAATCGAGCGGCAAGTTGACCTAAAGGTGATAAAGAGATGAATTTTCAGAAATAATGGCCTGTGACCAATAGTCTCTTCCCAATATGAGAACGGAAGATGCCGATAACATGTTACACAAATTATGAGAACGGAAAAACAATACGCGAGAACCTATTCTCAGGATACAAAATTCTTCTTTTTTTCTCTCTCTCTCTCTCTCTCTCTCATTCGCTCGCTTTGCTCGCTCATACAATCAAGAAACTAGGCCTAGATTGTTTCTTGGAGCAAGCACCTCTTACGTCCTGCAGCAACAAGAAGCCCGAATATCATAATATTCGGGCAGTGAGGTATCCGACCATTCTCGAATTCCCTCATCCCCCCCCCCCAAAAAAAAAAAATGGTATAATTTACCCGACAGAGTCCACAGACTAAAATTTGCCACAAGGTAAGTAGTATGGGTGTAGTCGGTGAACATTCAAAAAAGTATAAAAGCTGACATCATAGCTGGTAGGAAAATATCACCTGACAACCCTCAAAACAAAATGGAAACGCCCCCTCCAAAGAAGGTGGTAGGGCCTAATTGAAACAATTTCATTTTTATCGGTCAGAATCTTTTGTTGTCAGAATCTTATCTTTTGTTACTAGCTTTTAATGAAAATTCAACTATAAAGTGTGCACCCAATAAGATTTCTTTGTTTAAAAAATAACACTTGTGTTAGAAGGGGACGCCCTTTCCTCAGCTTGCTCCACTAGAAAAAAATGTTTCGGACATGATGGGCCTCGGGGCTTTAGTGTGCACCATATAATTAGATTTCCATGTTTCAAAAAATGGTCAGCGTTCCCTATTGCCAATACATCGGTTTAGTGGCAAAATTAACCGGGGGGGGGGGCTGAGCTGCATGATGGACCACCCCGCCCCACGGTGATGATGATGATGCTCTGATAAAAATACTTATGTTGAAAATGTTGAAAATGTTGAAAATGTATGAAACAAAACTTTAAAATAAGTTCCCCATTTTTTTTTGGGGGGGGGGGTGGGCCTATAGTGCCTCGGTTTATTACAATACTCATAGAAGAAGATAAGGCATTACTCTTTTCCTTTTATGATATAAAACTATTAAAAACTTATTGTATCCACTTATTTTACCTTTTTTAAGTTATTATCGGTCCATCGGACCTTCCAACTATCGGACCCCTACTGAACCTTCGGACTATCGGACCCTTTTGCCGATTCGGTCTATAGAACCTTCTGTCTATCGGACCTTCTGATTATCGGACCCCGTTGGACATTCGATCTATAGAACCTTCGGACTAACGAGAATTAAAAGAGTGAAATGTTTTACTGTCGTACTTGTATGATATAGAATACCCTGTACTGTGATCATCATCCGAGGAGGCCGAGTAATGTGTGACAGGGCCTGGGTTCGGATTCACATCGCCAGATAACAATACCAAAATCTGAAAAGTGGATACAGTGTTAGCATAGAACTGAACAGGGGCACCAATATACTTTCCTTTCGATTTAAATTTCAACGGCTGTAGAGCCTTTAACGGTTGTAGAGCCCTCAACGGCTGTTGAGCCTTCAATGGCTGTATAGCCTTTAAATAGGCAACATTTTCAGACATGCCAACTAGTACGAATTCCTCACCCAGTTTCGCTCCTATTACACTTGATAAGGGGGTACCAACATCTATGGATGTCTGGAATTAATTTGGAACACAACATTACCATAATGCATCGCACCTGTCTCCTAGAACAACCTTTTGTTATCCACTAGCATTAACTATTTATGGCTCTGGGTTACAAGAACTGTTCCAAATTTTTGCCTGTGATACACAATGCCATACCCCCTTATCAACCGTAAAAGGTGAGGAATACGATTTTAGGTTGGCAGCACTGCATTTTGTACATGTGGGTCAGAAACCAGATCAGATACATGACACGATTGCTGTAGTGCATGACACCTACAGCCCGTACAACACAACATGAAAACACGCACACAAAAGCTATCGAATTGCTGAGATTCATTGTGATAGTACAGGCCTATTCAAAATAAACAATGAGAGAAAGGCAGCACAGACTTTAGGCATGAGTGAACAAACCAACTGCACTATGGTACGTGTATAGCATGGCTTCTACAATGTACTGTAGGTGTGAGTACAACCTCAGGCAAGCTCAAAACTTCACAAAATAATATTATGTATATCAAAAATACTGACCTAAATGCTTCCAAATTTGTCTAGGAATATCCAGGATATAAGTACAATGAAATATCAAAAGTAGAAATGGAGATGACACAAAATCAATGATAAATCAGAGAGCAGTGCAGTGTGGGCGGGCAGCCACCAGCGCGCGCAGCTATGCAATTGAATTGAATTGAACAGGCATTCTGACGAACTGCAAGATTTAATGTTCTATGTTTAGGAATCAAATTTCTTTGCATCAGATCTTCATTTACAATTGTGGTGGACAGTACATAATTAATTCTAGGCTATTTGTCTTCAATAAAATTTTATTGCAAATATTATTTTTAAAAAGGAAAAATAGATTAGTTGCAATTCAACCATTTGATATTAATTTGGATAGAGTTAGGGTGTGGTAATTTTGAAATGTATTCTTTTGTTTGAAAAAAAACAACAACAACAAAAAGAATAAAAAGGAAACTACCAGTACTTAATTCTGCACAATCAGTTGGTTGATAAATGTATCTATGAGTTTGTACAGAATGTAGAATGATTTGTTGGAATTTGTGAGACTAGTATGAGGAGTGTGAAGATTGTTGATCTGCAACATTATCATAAATTGGGCAGCTCATATGCGAGAGACAACATCTAACATTTTTGCACAGAGCTGAGGAAATATTATGCATGAATCAAATATTGACTTGACATTGGGAACTATGAACAATGAAAAAAAAAACGGGGGGATGAGTTTCATGAAAGTACTTGTCGGATTCTTTATCCGACAACTATTATAAGCTACTGAAATCCTTGCATCTGATTGGCTGAGAGCAAATTTGTCAGATAAAATATCCGACAAGTCCTTTCATGAAACGCTCCTCTGGAGTCACACTTTGACATCACTATGAAGACATAATTTACACTTAGTGGGCTACAGTCTAATGATATTTACTTACATTACTGATGCTGTGGTATATATGGCAACTGTTAATTTAGAAACCTGTGCCCCCATATTGACACATTTTTAAAACAAAGTTGACTAGAAACCTATTTATCATAGTGTTGTATTGGTTGTTGACTAAGTGACTATTTATAAAGTAAACTACTTTACTGTAACCCACACTTTGTATGCACTATGTGTGGCAACACAAAGTCAACACTATATCAACACTATGAACATAGGATTAACACATGATGGACTAGATAACACACTGTTGATAACACAGTCATTCATTGTATCACAATGTGGTAACACTATGACCACATGGTATACACATAGTGGACTGGATAACACACTGTGGTAATCATAATGTTATGCTGTGTAAACTGTATGGCTACGTGAGTATTGTGTGGTAATCCATGGTGTATGATACCCAACACTGTGAACACACTGTGTTACACAGAAATTCATGATGGACTAGATAGCACACTGTTGATAACACAGTCATTCATTGTATCACACTGTGGCAACACTATGATCACATGATATACACATAGTGGACTAGATGACACACTGTGGTAAATATGTGTTAAGTTGTGAACACTGTGTTGGACTATGTGATTATTGTGTGGTAAACTACATAGTATGAAACTCAACACTGTGATAACACTGGGAACACACCATTTCCACATACATTACACAGAATTGACTATGTGAACATAGTGTGGTAACCGTGTGGTAACACTATGACTGTTCCATAAGGGTTACTCCACACTTTTTGAAATCAGTTATCGAAAGAAGCACTATGAAGGCACTCACCAAGTATTGATTAAAAATAGGTTAGGTCATTGGTATTAGCCTAAGACGAATTAATGTTAAAGTTATTGCCTTTTTCCTTCAAATTTTCAAAACTGCGAAAATTGGCAGACTGTAAGCACACTTTGACATAAATACAAACAAACACACAACAGTTTTAAATCAGATGTCATAGCGCTATAACATAGCGCTATGATGGCCCAACATGCCCAAGTATGATTTGAAAGTACATTGGGTCACGTATTATTTTTTTGACAACGTTAGCATTGAAAAACACTTTTTTAGAAATTTGTCAGAAGTTAAAAAAATGGTAATTTAACAGTCATGTGCATAAAAAGTGTAAGGCACTCCACACTTTTGAAATCATAAATCAAAAGTGGACACGTGAAGACACTTCCTGACCAAATATTAGCCCATAAAAAGTTGGGGGTTTTTTTGTTATGCTCTGTTGAATTTACCGTAAAATCTCATTTTTTAAACTTTCTCAAAAATTGACAAAATTAAATTTCCAAGTAAAAATATCACCATTTAGTCTTGTCATTTATTATTAGATTTTATATCAGAAGCACCAACAAGGTAAAGATAGTTTGTGGCTAAAATTTCAAAGAGATCAGGTTATTTTACCTAGGTGAAACATTTACGTAAAGTTGGGCCTTTTTCGTAAATTCAAAGTGTAAAAATAGGCTACAGAGGGCGCATAAATTACAATGAGAATGCCAGAGTGTCAGACAGGGTAATGACCAAAACAATAGAGAAAAAGAGCGCCTAATCTGTGTCCTATTGTTTGTCGCATAAAAGGTTGAGTCAAAACTCCAAAGCCTACGCAGTGAAGTACTCATTGGATGGGGTTGAAACTTTCCACACCTTCAGAATAGATATATTTCTTTCCTTTTGTAGATTTTGAATATCAGGCAATGCAAACTTTTTGAGTTATACCAGAAAAGCGGTGTGAAGTACGATCCCAATAAGCTGACTCACAAAGTGTGGATGTCCATGAAAATATTATTTTGAAAGAGAGTAAAAACATATTTCAATATGGTATTTTACTCTGAAATTTTGTCAGATGGTAGATTAATATCTATACTTTCAGGAAATACCAAAAACTTAAAATATATATTTCCACCCAAAAAAAACCTTTTTCACCTGTTTACTCTAGAAATCCCATTGCGACTTATTGGTCGTTTTGTGGTGGAGGGTCACAATTAATACAAGAAAAGAAGAAAGGGACAGACAAGGAGAGGGAGAAAAGAGGATAGTTAGGTACACAGACGGCTCCTCATGGGAAATAGTGTTCACTTTTTTCAAAATGGATTCCTGTGTAAAATTTAATAATGAAAACCATGTCATCGACTAATTTTTGAGAAAAAGTGCCCAAAGTGCCCAACTTTTATGTTTTAGTGGCCCGCCGTTGTTTTTATGCATTTCAGAGCCAACCTTGGCGCTAGAAACGTTAGCTTGTTGTTGAAAATCCACTATAAACAGTAAAATGAAATGTGGTAGTGGTTAAGACCCGACAAAGACCTCTGGGGCCCGGCATTTGTTCCAAAAGGGCCCAAAAGTCAGTTACTCACGAGAGTCGAAGAGAATGCTTAAAATGCTTTTCTAGAGGTAATAGAAGCTCAGTAAATGGCTATTTTGATATCAAAATACAATGATACATTGTGGTTATGATAATATGGTGGCCAAATATGTGTCAGATGCCTAAATTCTGAATTTAGAGGGCCAAATGTAACACAAGTGATATTTGAGCATTGAACTATAGTGGCATGACATATTTTCTTTAAATAGATTTTTGAAAATGTGTTCTACAAATAATATTTATCAAATCAATCAAGACTACATCATTTTGGGGGCACCTGAAAGGACATGAGAGCCCTGAACCTCTTTATTACGGCCCAATTGCATTGAAATTCATATATTTCACTGACTAACATAAATTATGCGCATGACATGCCGAACTTACTGGTGATAATGAATAATACACGGTGGGCACCTACAGCTTCCGTTAAAAAAGGTCTGAGACCCATTTTCGTAAATAAGGAGCCCATCAAAGGGACCATAGCCTTGCTCAAATAATGCAGTGTTCTCTAAAGTGATCTCAGTGCAAAGAAGTATGTACAAAGCACCATAGTTCGAAATTCCAGCATTCCAGGAGAATATTTGAGTGCTGAAAACACCTTCCAGCGAATATGACAGGCATTGTTAAACAGTCCAGTACGTAGTGTTCTGTGTGCTCCCTTAAAGAAAAGGGGCAGAGAATTTATGGAAATTCAAAGTTGTTAACTTCCTATTTACACCTTTGTAGTCAGGATTTTTTTGGGGTAGGGGCGGTCCGATCTGAGCGGAGCGTGGAAGCTTTGGCATCTCTTCATATCGAGAGGAAAAATTTCCACTTGTCGATAAATATCATTGCTGTTTTGATACCCCGTTTGATTTAGCTTTGATATTAGTTTAATAAGTACTGCTGGAACTCAGTCATAAGAAACGTTTTGCACTCATACAAATAAAAGAACTTACATCCAGAAAAATGTATTCAAGCTATACGTATATATCAGAATTATAGTGCAAGTAAGCAATTTCAAAAGTTTTTAAACACTGATTATGTTCTTCAGTTTTATTACATTCTTTTCAGTGAAAAAGAAATATTACTCTCACTTAAAAATATTTTTTTTTAGGTAAGTTCATATGAAGACAATTCATTTCACAAAACATATTTTCATTCAACATAAACAAATTCTCGGTTCTAATGGTAATCTGAGGGGCGGTGGTTTTTATAGAGGCCACCCGTAATCTCATAAACGGGTAGGCCTACATCTACATCATCTGCATCTACAACATCCCATTGTTGATTCTTGCCCGCAGTCAAAGAGCGACTTTTCACTAGTATTAGGGAATTTATTTTATTATTCCTTTGTTCTTAACCTATTCTCCCTTCTTCCTGCTCTACTTTTTTCCTTTTCCATCTTTTTTCTTCTTTTTTTTTTTGCGTTTTGTATGATCTGAGCATTTCCATCAGCGTGTTTATCTAGGCCTTTGTCTATGAGGGGGATCTGAAATCAACAACTCCGATCCCCTCCCCCTTCACCCAACTGCCATAAAATACGAACAAAGACCGAGCAATATATTAATTCTGCAATTCTTTGCTTCAAACAGAATATTATATAAAATATAGGTCATAAACCTTGAAGGCATGTTCTTAGAAATATTATTTTAGATAATTAGAGTTTCTATTATATTGCCTAAGATAATTGTAGCCGAAAAATATATTGCAATATTGTGACGTGTGGAATAATATTTACAAACTTGGTCTCATATACCTGGCACATGTGTAAACTCCTATCCGAAATATTTTGCAGCAATCAGACCGTATGTATATGTCGGCATACTCGGGCCATATGTTTGTGGTTATCATTATTGTCTCCTCATAGTACTCTGATACACAGATCTGTAAACCCTTATATTTCCCTAAAGCAATTGCTAATGGTATTGACAGAAAATAAATTTAGATAAAACGGTATTAATTCCTTTATCACTATATCTAAAAATATTAGAATTCTTAAAAATGTAAAGTTTTTTCCCCAAGATAAATTGTTAATGTTGAACCATACCCTAATATCACCTTATTTAAATGATTGCATACTGATGTGGGCAAATTCTACTGCCAAATATACTAATAGAATATTTAAACTTCAAAAAAGCTATAAGAATTATTACACGTAGGAAGTATTTAGCTCATACCACACCACTCTTTGCTCGTCTTAAATTTGAAATATTCATATTATGTATAAACTTCAAAGCGCAATATTCATGTATATGTGTTTTCATAAAATTCTTCCAGTTTCTATTATGTCATATTTTAATTTGAATACTTCAATACATGATTATTTTACACAGAGTAACATTACAATATTCCACGTGCAAGAACCACGTTATTTCAAAAATCCATATTTTATAATGGTCCGAGAATTTGGAATGAAATACCGAATGATATCAAAACTAGTTCATCAGTGAATGTTTTTAAGTGTGTGTGTGTGTGTGTGTGTGTGTGTGTGCGTGTGTATGTATATGTATGTGTAGGTGCAGTGGCGTATCAATCATTGTTTGAGGTAAGAAGGGGGCATTTTTGTTTCTTCGTCTTCTTTTTCTTAATGATTATATTTCATTCAATGATATTTTTTGTTGTATATGCCTTGTTTCAATGATTTTATCTATTGTAATTTGTTGTATACATTCAAGACGAATGTTATGTTGTATATAGAAATGAATAAAGATTACTGAAATACAAAAATGAAAGTATCTAGGTGTTCTGGCGCCGGGGCCAACTATCAAATCTGGTTTTGTTCGAATGTTCTATACTTTGAAAGTGCTTTTTATGCACTTATATCCCATCTGGGGGTGCAAATTTTAACAAGCAATGCCTTATACGGGGGGGGGGGGGGGCAAAGCAACTAGAATCAATTAATGGTTAACACTTTAAAAGCGCCGTGGGGGGCGAAATAGATCTTGAACATAATTATGCGAGGCAGCAAAGCGACCGAGCTTTAGAAAAAATTCGCATTTCAAACCCTATAAAACTTGACTGGAGCGCAAATAACGCTCAAATACCATAATATTTTGTGTATTTCTCCCTCTTTTCTTTCTCTCTTTTGCGGTTTTTGCGCCCCCTTCAAGTGCCGCCATGGGCACGAGCCCCCCCCCCCCCCCCCCCCAGTAGATACGCCACTAGACTAGTGTTATGGCACAATGTGTTTTACATACTGTGTTTTATTCATGTACTGTAGTTATGTATAACATGGGGTCCGGCTTCAATATAAGACTTCGGCTTTCTGCTGCATTTCCCTGTAATTTCTTAAGTATCTTATTGTTTTAATTGTTTTAAAGTATTACATGTTTGGTATTTGTAATGTTTTTTTGTGAATTTGCTTAATAAAATTAAATTGAAATGAATTGTATTGAATTATAATCATTATAAGCATATCGCGATTCACAAATAAATAGTTTAACTTTGTATAATACATAGGCCTATGTAACAAATTATAAACATGATAAAGCATAAACTTTAAATACACATTTCATGCATTTTGAGAAAAATGTGGTGAAATCATCTTAATCTATTCATAAATATTTCAAGCGTAATTTCAATGTTAATAGTGCATATGGTTTCTACATAAATTATCTTTATTATTATTTGCAGGTAAATGATGGTAAGAAAAACAAATGCTGGAAAAACATCACCCTTAGAGATAGTGGAGGGCGGACTGTCGGTGTGACTATATGGGAGGACCTGGCCAGAGAAACTGAAATCACACTTAATGACGAAGTAGTCATTACGGCAGTGGAAAAGAAGGACGAGGAGTTCAACCAAAGAGGTTCTACTTGGTTCAATTCGACAGCTTCAACCGTCGTAGAGGCAGGTGCTTTTTTTTTTCATTCATTGATTCAAAAGATGATGAGGTTATAATTTTAGGGGACATGAATATCTGCCTTTTGCAGCAGTCTTCATTATCAAAAAAAATACAAGAATATTTTGAATTTAAATGGTTTGAGTCAGCTTATAACTAAACCCACTCGAACAACATCGGCCACTTCATCATTAATAGACCATGTAATCAGCAGTAAAGAAGAAAATATTTGTCAAAGTGGTGTTATTGAAATTGGCCTAAGTGATCATTTTTTAACCTACTGCTCTAGGAAGCTAATAAGACCTGTATTCAGACAGCATAGAAATATAAATATTCGGTGTATGAGAAACTATTGTATAGATGATTTTAATAATGTTTTATCTCGAGTCAATTGGTCTGACATATTAGAATGTAAAGAAGTAAATACTGCGTGGTCAATTTTCAAAAATATTTTCATGTCTATATTTGATAAATGTGCTCCATTAAAACAAGTAAGAATTAAGCAAAGAACCGATAAGTGGATGAATGCTGAAATTATTTCGTTAATAAGACAAAGAAATATAGCTTTTAAAAGAATGAAAAAGGATTGTGGTAATTTAGAATTAGAAAAGAAATATAAACTTTTACGTAATTTGGTGCAAAGAAAAGTGAGACAGGCTAAAGATGAATACTTCCAAAATCAAATTGATGAGCATAAAAATGATTCTAAAAAGTTGTGGAAGAATCTGAAAGATTTAGGTTGTAAAAACAAACAAAAGAATATTAAAGAGAATGTTATAAATATCCAAGGGGAGTTATATCATGATAATATGAGGATAGCGAACGAATTTAACAATTATTTCACAACTGTGGCAGAAAAATTAGCTAGTAATCTACCAGATAGCAACGCAAATGAATTTGGAACGGACAGTGTTAAATTACAAAAATTATACGACACTAAGGGTGTGTCGAAAGGTTGTTTTCTTTTTTCTCCTGTCAAAGAAAAGTTTGTTTTAGATGAATTAAATAAGTTGAAAATATCAAAAAGTACCGGGCTTGACTTGGTACCTGCCAGATTTTTGAAGGATGGAGCTAAATATTTGTATAAACCTTTAACTTACATTATTAACTTATCTATCTCAACTTCCACCTTCCCTGATGAAATGAAAATTGCAAAAGTAACACCCCTTTATAAAAAGAAAGATAAAACTAATGTTAGCAATTATAGACCGATTAGCGTTTTAAGTATAGTCTCGAAGGTCCTAGAGAAATGTGTGTATGCCCAATTAGAGAACTACTTTCACGAAAACAAAATAATATACGAATTTCAATCTGGTTTTAGAAATGGTTATTCCACTGAAACTTGTCTTATTCACCTGTTAGATTTTGTCAGGAACGAAATTTCCCAAGGACGTTTTGTCGGGATGGTTCTTCTTGACTTGTAAAAAGCCTTCGATACCGTTAACCATAATATACTGTTAAGTAAATTAGAAGTAATGGGTTTAAATTCTGCATGTGTGCAATGTTTTAGGTCTTACTTGACCAATCGTGATCAAGTTGTCTCGTTGCAAAATGTACTCTCCGATTCTATGCCCATAAGATGCGGAGTTCCCAGGGGAGCATATTAGGTCCTATTCTTTTCATGTGCTACATTAATGATATGTGTGTATGTGTCAACAACAGTAAATTACTTTTATATGCGGATGATAGTGTGTTACTATATTCTGGTACTGATCCTAAGCTGATCGGGGAAAAACTTAGCTTAGAATTATCAAACTTAATTAATTAATTAATTAATTGGATGACAGCAAATAAGCTTAGCTTACATATTGGTAAAACCGAAAGTATTTTGTTTTGTTCGTGGGGTAGGCTGAAGTATACTGATGATTTCAATATAAGTTATAACAATCAACTCATTAAGAGACAGGATTCTGTGAAGTATTTATGACTAAATATAGCTAGTGATCTTTCTTGCTCAAGTTTGGTTGACAGTATTGTCAAAAAAGCTAATGCTCGTCTAAAATTCTTGTATCGTTATCAAAATTGCGTGAACTTAAAATCAAGACGCATTTTAAGTTTTTCCTTAATACAATGTTTATTTGCTTATGCTAATGCGGCATGGTACTGCAGTCTAGGCAAGGTGGATCAAAACAAGTTAAAATAATTCAAAATAAGATTGTAAGATTTATCAATCACTTACCACCAAGAACACACATTAGGAAGAGTGAAGTTGAAACAGCTGGTCTTCTTCATGTAAACCTTAGATCACAACAACTTTTAATTCACCATGTACATAAGATTTTTTACTCTAATGCAAATCATTATATTTCAAATAATTTTACTCGCTCTTCAAGTGTTCATGGGCATGACACTAGAAATAGTCAATTTAATTTCGTAGTGCCTAAGCGGAAAGGTAAAATTGGAAATTCCTTTTATTTAACGGTATTCTTTTCTGGAATTCCCTCCCAAATCATGTAAAGTCAGTTAAGAATTTTTTACATTTTAAAAGGGTATTGAAGCATCATCTGAAAAATGTGTCTACTCCATAACTATATTTCTCCTCTCCTTTTTGTAGCTCAGATGTTTTTTTCCTATATTATATGACTTATGTAACCAACGTTTATTATCGATAGTTTCATTATGATTTTCTGTATATAGTTTTTTCCGTTGAGTAAGTCTTGTTTTCACATTTATGTAATCTTCGCCTACTTTATAAAAATATTATGTTTTATTTTGCTACTTTAGTACATTCTTATTACTTGTCGTACGTGTACGATAGTCTTGTAGCCGTACTAATGTGTTTTCTTAGTGTATTTTTTAATCAGTTATTTAGGTAAGGACCCCACTGGAAATAAGCCATTTCGGCTTTTATGGGCTATCCTGTCATGGTACCTGGTTATGTTTGTATTGTAATATACCTGACGAATAAAATCAGATCAGATCATTGCAATTTTTGCATATTCTGTCTTACGCATATTGATGAGGAGCTGGAAATAATTATAACCGACTGCGATTACTTTGTACAATATCGCTTTGCAGCTTGCGTTCCATTGTTCACGACATATAACTACACGTACATATATGATATATGAACCTAGCATAAAAGGACGGGTCCAGTTTACCCCGACCCCTTTCCCCTGGATCAAGGTAGTTTATCGTACCGTGTGAGACCCCCTCAAGCCGCTATTCTTACTGTTTTGGTCGTGTCTTACATTGGCCCTTTTGTTTTAATAACGATAATAAAATTGGTAAGAGGAAAAGCAAATTACATAAAGAGTTGGGAAATTAATGTGACAAATTACCTGAGCACAGTGGCGTATCTAAGATGGGGGGGGGGCAGGGCGGCACGCGTATTTTTTTTTCTGTCAGGACTTGCGCCATTTATGTAGGGCTCTGGTCAAGAGGCCCCGTTTGAAGACTTTGAGAGAGACTACAACTTTATGACTTGTATTTTCCCAAAGTTTCACTCTATTTTTATTTCAGCAAAAAAAAAAATTGTCAATACTGAATATCCAATCTGATCCTGACGAGACTCGTTTATCCAAATGCGCCACACAACTGCAAGTCAGGTTCGCTCGTTTTACTATATCCCTATAATTTGTTTTTCATATTCATGCCAACTAGTCTTGACGGAATAAACTGGGCAGCATTTGAGGGGGCGCAAAAAACGCAAAAGAGAAGAAGGAAAAAGGGGGTAAATGAAGAAAAATCGTAATTTTTACGGATTATGCGCCCCCCCAAAAAAAAAAAAAATTAAAAATTAAAAAATAAATAAATAAATAAATACAAAATTAAAAAATTAAAAAATAAATAAGTAAATAAAAAAAATTAAAAAAAAATGAAAATTAAAAAAAAAATAAAAAAAAAAAAATACATAAAATATCGGAAGGGTAAGTGCAATAGAAATACAGTTTTTGAGGGTTGGAATTGCGAACATTTTCAAAAGCTCGGTCGCTTTGCTCCATCGCATAATTATTTGCTTTAAGGATCTCGGGTAATTTTGCGCGCCCCCCCCCCCCGTATATAGTTCTTAAATAGCTTAAAGGGTTCAAAATTTGAAAAATAAAGATATAATTGTCGTTTTGCTTGCTATCATGTAATAAGTTTCATCTGAATCTTGCTAGAAATATTGCGCCCACAATACATCATAAAGTGTATGAAACAGCATTTGCAAAGGTTCAAGTTTTGAATGAAATCCCAACTTTCGGTCGCCTTGCTGAATTTCTCGACTACTTCTCAAGGGCTTTCGTTAATTTTGCTCCCAATTTTAGAAGTGAGTGAATAGAAGACCGTTTATCACTGTACAAAATTCGAACTTCTCGATCGCTCAATAGCAATAGTCAATTGCAAACTTTCCTGGGTAAAATGCACAGGAAATTACGTTTTTTAGGGTTAAAAATTGAAAAACTGCCGCTCGGTCGCCTTGCTCCTTCACTTGTACAATAACTTAAATAAGTTTGGGGACTCGGGGCTGGGGGGGGGGGGCGCAACTTCACTGTTTGCCCCGGGCGCCATAATTCCTAAATACCCCACTGCATGCCTGTACACTTTGCTTGTCACAATATGATATTTCCCTAGTACTTGTAAAGGATTATACGATAACAAATCTTTAGTACCTCGTGTAGATTTTTATTTTTACAGATTCTATTTTTGTAAATTTATTCTTGTAAACTTTTGTTTGCAACGATATACACTGCCCTCCAAAAGTTTGGGTGCACCTGTATTCAGAACTGATTTTTCACAATCAACCACATTTCTTTTATCATCAGATATGTGACACTGCACAAATTTGGTATCAAACTGAAGGATAGACATCAGCCCTCAAGTTGATACCAATTTAACATATGCAAAATCACTTCAGGGGGCAAGTCATGCGTTAAAAAGGCAACCTACCCCCCGAAATATCATTTTCAGCGCAATTAGGATGTCACTGGTTTTGGTCAGTTGTGCCAGCATTCTACAAAATCTGACCGTCGTTTGTACTGATTAATATTACATCTTTATTGACTAATATACAGTAATCAATCCTTTACTCATGCAGAAAACTAGTATTTTCATCTAAGAAATTAATATTTTGGGATCACCACAATGCCTTTGTCTTCTTTTTTTATCTGGAAAATCATATTTTGTTGTTTATTCTTTGCATCTGTGTTACTTCTTCAAGGAAAATACTCCCTAAATGAATAATAGTTCTTCAGGAGATGGGCATTTCTTTATTTGTCAAAGTTTTATTTAATCACGTTTCGAATAATAAAAAAACTTCTCATAGAGAACCCGCCCTGGTAGCAACCACAGCACGGCACATCATGAGTATCCAGCTGGGCAAATTGTGGAAGTAGTTGTGGAAGAAGTCACTGGAAATGTCTTTCCCTGCCTTCCGAAGAATTTACAACATTTGAGGCTCAAATGATGGGCATATTCCTCGGACCTACCTGTTCAGCTCTTCCCATAGCATGCCCTTCAGGATCCCTTTCTCTCCTGTTCTCTAAAGGTAGTTTTTACATTGCCTTGCGGAATGTTTTGGGTGATTTTTCTGCTGGAAGACAAACTTACTGAGGTAGTTGTGGAGGTAGGCATTGGAAATGCCTTCAGAAGATGAAGCTCACTTGCTGGGCATTTTTTGTAAGACCTTCCTGTTTTTCTTTTCTAATATCAGCTGTATCAGATTCAGATCCTCGGACTGGGGCAACCAATCCATTATTTTGAGGAACCCTTTCTCTTCTTTTTTTTTCTCCAGGTAGATTTAGCATAGCCTTAAGGAATGATTAGGGTCATTCTCCTGCTGGAAGACAAATATTTTGTATATCTTCAGAAGGCATTTACAGTGACTATCTCCACAACTTGACTAGCTGAATGCCCAGGATGTGCAGAGCTGTGATCGCTGCCAGGGGCAGGTTCTTAGATAAGAATTCTCTATGATCCGAATCATGATAAAATAAAACTTTGAAAAATGAATAAATGACATACCATTATTGATTTAGGCATTATTTTCCTTGAAGTAACACAAATGCAAAGAATAAACAACAAAATATGATTTCCCATGATAAAAAAGAAAACAAAAACCTTCGTGGTGATCCCAAAATAATGTTGTGTTTCTTAGATGAAAATATTAGTTTTCTGCATGAGTAAACTATTGGTTAATGTATCGTAGTCAATAAAGATGTAATATTTATCAGTACAAACAAGGGTCAGATTTTGGCAAAAATGCTGGCACAACTGACGAAAACCAGTGACCTTCTAGCTGCGCTGAAATGGATATTTTTGGGGGTAGGTTGCCATTTTAACACATGACTGCCCCCTGAAACGCTTTTTCATATGTTGAACGGGTATCAACTTGAAGGCTGATGTATGCCCTTCAGTTTGATACTAAATTTTTACAGTGTCACATATCTGATGATAAGTTAAATGTGGGTGATTGTGAAAAATCAGTTCTGAATACAGGTGTACCCAAACTTTTGGAAGGCAGTGTACGTGTATGTCATTTATGGTGTATTGTGTATTTTACGTTGTAGCTATTACACAAAGAAGTGCGGACGGGTAAGGTTGTTGGAATATGTTCTCCTCCTGAAAAAAGAAAAGGGTACGTATATTTATTATACCGTTTAAGTAAACTGCATAATGCGGTAGTTGAGAATGCATGCCCCACTAACTTCATGTATATGATTTGAAGAGAGAAGTTTCAATCACATTTCTGACCACGATAAAAATACCGATTTTCAGTTATTGAATCGAAATTATATACTGACCCACAATAAAAAGTACCCACGACTTTATAATGGTATATCATATTTATATTGACAGACACAGAATGACAATGAACCAGGGTGGAAAGATTGACCTTTTATTGAAACATTTCACTAATTTCGGAAGACAAGCTCATCCCACAGATGCTCAATGGGATTGAGGTCAGGGGCCATCGCCGGCCACTCCATGGTGTTAATGTTCTCACCCCTCAGGAATGCAGTGGTTAGCCGTGCAGCATGAGGTCGGGCATTATCATGCTGAAAGATGCGCAGTCCTCGGTTGTTCTGCAGGAATGGCACCAGGTGTGGTCTCAGGATATCGTCCATTAACACCATGGAGTGGCCGGCGATGTCCCCTGACCTCAATCCCATTGAGCATCTGTGGGATGAGCTTGGGAGGCGCATTGCTGGCAGGGTCAGGACTCGTGCACAACTGATCCAGACTTTGCAAGATGAATGGAACAGGATTCCACAAGATTTCATTCAAAGACTGGTGCGCAGTATGCGTCGCAGATGCAATGCCTGTCTGCAAACAAATGGTGGCCACACACGCTATTGATCTGTGACTTTCATTTTTCAACTTGTTGTGTTCTGCGCTGTAATGCGCGCTGACAAGAGACAGCATTGTCTTCCGAAATTAGTGAAATGTTTCAATAAAAGGTCAATCTTTCCACCCTGGTTCATTGTCATTCTGTGTCTGTCAATATAAATATGATATACCATTATAAAGTCGTTGGTACTTTTTATTGTGGGTCAGTATATATTCATCTGTCCTAAAACATTCTATTTTGTTTGGTAAAAATACATGGAGTGGCGTAGCCAGAATTTTGTACATAGGGGAAAATTTTGTCAATTGTCAAATTCTGCTTGGAGGGAGAGGCGTATTTTTTTTTTCTCGCCAGCCCTCCAAAACTCTCTCAGTGGGGGTTGGGGGACAATTTTTTTTTTGTCAGCCCTCAAAAAAAGTCGCTCGGGGGCGAGGGGGGGGGTGGTTATCACATGTTTTCCTCCATAATTCTCTGACAAGCAAAAAAAAGGGGGGAATGGGGAAAAAAGTTGTCAAATTCAGCTACGCTCGTGAATAGATGTATACATTTTTTTTTACAATATTGAAGACCTAGGCCCCGTCTTATAAAGAGTTGCGATTGATTCAATAACAATACACTTACCCATCTTACTGGCGCCTTCCAGTACGCCGCTGCTATATATTGACAGTTATTTTGAAATCCAGGGCTAAAAGAATAAAACTACAAGGACATAATGATTTCTTGCTAAAGTATACATGAAAACGTGATGTTAGTTTCTTTGATACCTTTTTGTCCCCGACCCATACACCCTCCAAAACGCAACAGAAACATACCGGTTGTTGATCTTTCTCTATAAAAGAAGATTACATATTTTGCTATGATGAGTGCAAGACGAAAAGCTTCGGTATGTTTGTATTCATTCTCCAATTCTGCAGCCCCATGCACAGTGGCTGTTATCTATATTATGAAACTGTTTCATTACAATCTTTCAGATCATACCCCCTGACTGTTGTACTCGATAACAATGAGAAACTCACTTTAGAGAAAAGTGAGGACTCCATCAAGATCCAGACACTAAAATTTCCAACTATCTCCTATACTCGAGCACTAAACGGTTTCATCAAAAATTTGACGTTGACACGTAGGTATTTCTAAATGTATCATGATTCCCTTTTGTGTCGGTGTATGGTAGTGAAGTAGACTAGTTCTTAAAGTAGATATTCAAAGAAAATCACAAATATGGCAATTAATGTATCACTAGAAACTGGGAAGCTTACAGATGGCAATCGTATAAGTTTTATGTCAACTGCGTATCTGGTGATTATAAAAACAACACAAATAAAAGCTCTTCTCAGCATCTGGAATATCCGAGGATTCGCCAGAAATATAGCGATGTTTTGATGTCGTCACACTCGGGATCGATCCTGCTTAAGCAGACGACGTCCTATAATGAATGAACGTAATTGCAATGCAATTATTTATCAAATTATAAAGAGTTTGGTGTATTTAAAAATGACCTTATTTCACACCATTATAAAGGGAAAGTGAAACTGATTCTGATAGCTAAAACCGTTTGATTGTAAATACATAGGAGAAGGGTCAATGATCAATGAAATAAACCCCACTTTCAAATTGAAAAGCCCTCCGAATAATAGCAGGATGGTATTCGTTCCGTCTTGAAACGCCGAACATGCCCCGGTGCAAGCAGCTGAAAATACAATGTCGTCTTATTTTGTTTACAAGTGACTGATTCCTTTATTTTTTTAACGCTGCATTTTTCATCAAAATAATACCATACACGAAGTTAAGAGTGAGGCAACAGACTAACATTAAGACTGACGCTAGTGAAGGAAGAGAAATAAGTGAAGAGGAGATGACAAAATAGGCTCTGAAAAAATGTGTAAGATGTTATGGGACATCGTCTGCTTAGACAGGACTGGTCCAGGGTGTGTCGTCACATATCTCAGCAGCGTTCGAGGAGCTCTTCAGCTGCTATATCGGGGGCTGTATTTTACCGTTTTATAATTGATAATAATCATTACTTCAAATGTTTCCAAGCGTTGAATTTGGATAACCTTGTTTAATTTATGCCATCTATGCAATAATAAGTATTAAGCCAATATTTAAAATCATTAACGTTCTACTTTAAAGGGCAATCCAACCTTGGTAACAAGACGATTTGTGTGAAAGCAGAAAAATAAGAAAAACAGGATGTTGAAAGTTTGAAAGAAATCGGACAATGAATAAGGAAGTTTTTCAGTCTCAACAGCGCCTTTGATTAGGCAACTAGATATTGGCGCTATATAAATACCCTGATCGGATCGGAAAGTTATGGATGTTTACGGAATGAGATCACAACATCTATGCGAATCTCACATTGGCAATTTGGTGAGTCGATTGTGACAGTTTTGTGGACAACTCTCCTATTTGTCATACACAAAAATATCATTAATTTGCGGTTCTCTTCGAGGCGCTTTTGCCCTCGGGGCAATACTGAAAATATATTGGAGTTAGCATATTGTAGGTCCCCATGAAAGAAAAAGATCCTACTGAGTAATACATTTTGAAAAAAAGTGACATTTTAGTCATTTTGTGTGTTGAAGCGAATGGGGCAGGTGTCCACAGCTACATCACAGTGACATTACCTATTCAGCCAATTTGAAATTCCCATATGTATAGTGATTACAACTTTCAAAACTTCATAACTTTCTTATCGCTTGTCGAACTTTCACCAATCTGCTCTGATTTTTCCTCATTCTTTCAAAGCAACTTGCTATGTTTCAGTTTCAGTTTAGTTTTATTTCCACACAAATCAATCAAATTACAAATCATACAGTTTGGAGTACATTCTGTAATAATAGAAATCGATTACCTAATTCGAGAACAGATATGTCACAATAATGAAAGAATTGAAAATAAAGAGAATACATGTAATTTAAAGATTTACGTTCATGCATATGCAGTGGAGGGGCCTGTAGAGCCCACAAATGTAAAAATCAACCACAAATGTAAAAATAACCACAAATGTAAAAACCTTGCACCCGCAAATGTCAAAATAACCACAAATGTCATAACATGTTAACCACAAGTGTAAAAATAACCACAAATGTAAAATTCGGTTTAACCAAAATGTAAAAACATTTCGCCTACAAGCGTAAAAATTTCCATTTTTACCACAAATGTCATAACATGTCAACCGCAAATGTAAAAACTGATTGCTTGCATATAATGCACCGATGTAAGTTATTATGCTACATTGCCACGTGGTCTAATGCCAATTTGTCTAATAACCGAATGGTGTAACATCATTCGGTCTATTCGTCCTTTACCAATTCGTCTAATCAACATTTCGTTCAATAACCATTTGGTCTTTTAATTAGTTTAATCACTTCATGTAATCACCACTTCTTCTATAGCTAATTCGTCTAAAACCCATTTGGTCTAATACCCATTTGGTCTAAACACCACTTGGTCTAATAATCAGTTCGTCTAATGTTCACTTGGTCCAAGATCTAAAACCAGTTGGTCTCATAACCAAATGGTCTAATCATCATTTCGTCTAATAGCCATTTTGTCTAAACCCAGTTGGTCTAGCACTAACATCGTCTAATCATAACTTCGTCTAATTACCATTTTTCTAATCATCGTTTGGTCCAATTCTCAGTTCGTCTAATAACCGTTTGGTCTAATATCCATTTGGTCTAACACTACAAATAGGTTAGCCTGTTATAGTTATATAGGTTAAGGGCCACTAGGTCTACAGCGAGTTGCTCTAATAGCCAATTGGTCTAACATCATTCGGTCTAATATCAGTTGGTCTAATATCATTTGGTCTAATAGCCGATTGGTCTAATCATCATATCGTCCATTTACCATTTGGTCTAATTTTCATTTCGTCTAATTGCCATTTGGTCTATAGTCAATTCGTCTAATAGCCATTTTGTCTAAAACAATTTGGTCCATTATCAATTGGTCTAATTGCCATTTCGTCTAATCATCAAATGGTCTAAACCCAATTGGTCTCTTAGGCCTACCCATTTGGTCTACTCATCAATTGGTCCGTTTGTCAGTTAGTCTAACCTCAGTTGGTCTCTCATTTATTTATTCATTAATTTCCACATAAAAAGAACACATGATACATAATATTTTGTTAAACATCCATTTAGTCTAATAACCCTTTGGTCTAATAGCCGTCTGGTCTAATTGCCAACTGGACTAATTTCTTGTTTTTCCCTACAATACTACTCTAGGGGGCTTTGACTAAACAGCCAAGCCTCGGTTCGGCGCACTTTTTGCAGTAATTATGTGTTTAACCTGATGGAGCATGGCATGAATTAATTACATGTGCTTAATTGATTATCTAGTGAATAAATCGATGAAATAATTAGTCAATTAACATTTATTTAATTTTAAATGATTGTTTAATTGAACTTTGCTTTGTTATATTGTTTTTTATCCTTTCATCTTCTCTTATATATAATATATAAATATACATCTTTATCCTTCTATCATTTCTCTATCTTTCGTTATGTTATTCCTTGCTTTAATCCTTTCATTTTTCCACCTTTAGTTGTGTTATTCTTTAATTCCTTCTATCGCATCTTCTAATTTTAATTATGTTAATCTTTATATTACTTCTTCTATCATTTTACTCTTTCCCTCTCTCTATGTTTTTTCGCTCTTTATTCCTTGGTCTATCTTTCTATCAATTTGCTTTTTTTGCATTATTTCTTTTTATCCTTTTTTTTTTGCTTGTCATCTCTAATTTCGTTATGTTATTCTTCTTCTTTTTGGAGGGCCTTTTTTATAATCTTCTCTTCCATTTTTCGCCATGTTTTCTTTATCATTCTACCATTTCTTTTTTTTTTCTCTCTCTCTCTTTACCTTAGGCCTATGTCTATATCCTTCTATCCCTTGACTTCTTATCCTCCCTTTTGTTATTCATCGATTTATATTTACTTCCGTCTTTCCTTATATTACTCTTTATATTCATTCTTCCATCATCTCTCTCTCTCTCATTGTGCCATACTTTTCATTATTATCATCATTATTACTACACGTATCACAATGCAGGGAAATTGAAAGTTTTTGGAAGTGGGGACTGAACCTCTTGCCCGGATACCAACTACCCTTTTCAACAATTTGCGAGCGAGCGAAGAGGGCCCGGTTCCAAAATTGCCTAATAGACCAAATGGCTATTAAACTACTTGACTATAGACCAAATGGTAATTAGACGAAATGGCAATTATACCAAATGGTAATTGGACGAAATGATGATTAGACCAACTGATATTAGACCGACTGATGTTAGACCAATTGGCTATTAGACCAACTGGCTGTAGACCAAGTGGCAATAAACCCTTTATTTTAAAGGGAGTGACAAGTCGCAATCTATGGGCGGTTTTACAGTTGGATGCTCCTTTCTCTGGATCAAAGTTCGAAGCGACTTCAATTTATCGCGCGCAGCTAATAAAAGTTCGCACATTGACCCAAATTTGAGTAAACAAGATCGCGCGTTCTTTATTCCAGTATTTGAATCTCATTGGTCGGTTACGTATGTAGGGATTCGAGTTAACGATCACACGAGGAATTCGGCAATAACATTCCTTCGGTAGCGCACGATTGGACCTGATTGTATCCGAATTCCCCCGAGTCAGGCCAACTGGTCAAGTCCATGGATTACGAATTGCCACTCCCTTTAATCAAAACAACATGCAGCGTGCGCCGTATAGTGTAGGCCCTCTACTTTTGTGTTATCTTTGATTATCACTGGATTAAAACGATAACATGCAGGGTTCAGGCATTTCTCAGCCATTAAATATTTTCATCATTAAAAATCGCGTGAATAAAAATGTATTATTAACCATACCAAACATCTGAGCAATGCATTTCTTTACATTTTATTGCCCGGCTTTGACAAGCCAACAAAATTGGGGGCCGATAAATTGTTTATTGCCCGGTTTCGAAAGTCAATGGGATTTTGCGTGTTAAATAGCGGGCAATAAATTGTATTTTTTTTTAAATATTTTGGAGTTCGCTCTAGATGTCTGATTCTGTTAATAATGATATGGACTGGCTACTTTCGGGGATACAGCATTAATTGCCCTCACTGGAATCATATTAATTGCTGTTCTATGTAGAGATCGATAGATTATGTGAATTTTCTTGCCATTGTTCAAAGTTTATGATCAGCTCCTCGACCCCCTGTCTCTGTAAAGTAGTCATAAAAAGGGAAACCACTAGTTTATTTTTTTTTTTTTAATTTGCGGTTGACATGTTTTGACATTTGTGGTTAAGGGTCTTGTAATATTTTAGGGATTTTAAAGGTCAGGAAAACTTTACACACACGCATACACGCGCACAAACACATACATCTCAGAATAAGTTATCTCACTTGGGCGTATTATGCGAGCAACGAGTTTTTACATTTCCGGTCGACATGTTATGACATTTGTTGTAAAAATGAAAATTTTTACATTTGTAGGCGAAATGTTTTTACATTTGTGGTTAAATCGATTTTTTCAATTTTGTAGGCGATATTTTTTTACATTTTTGGTTATTTTTACAGTCTTGTGGTTGACATGTTATGACATTTGTGGTTATTTTGACATTTGCGGGTGCAATGTTTTTACATTTGTGGTTATTTTTACATTTGTGGTTGATTTTTACATTTGTGGGCTCTACAGGGCCTTAAGTAAAGCTATGCTTGATGTGGATAGGCCCCAGTCAATAAATAATTTACAGACATGTAGAAGAAAATAATAGTAGAAGGGAGAAAAGAGGAATTAAAGAAAGAAAGGGAAAGGAAGCTATAGGAAGGGAGGAACTGAACAGGAAAATGAAAACATTACAGAACGAAGACAAAGATTGTCACAAGAACGGGGACATATGGGTACTTTAAAAGACAGGAAAGGATAAAGAGAATAAATTGCAAGGGGATCTGCAGCTGTCATTTCAACAGCTGCATGAAATTTCATGGAATTAAAAAGAAAAATCCACTTATTGTTCTTTCTGATGTTTCTTTTTTAATGAATTGTTAGGGAGGTTAATGTCATCAATTTTGGTTTTAATTGTTGCACCATAATTTCAACTTTCCATAACAGCTGTGCATTCTCTACGAGTCCATCCATGCGCGCGCGTATCACTTTCCCAGCTGTGCGCTTCCCTCCATAGAGCCCATTCAATCATTCATCAAAACGTAAATTTCTACTTTTGGAAATACTTATATCTTTTTCACTTTTTAACAATTTAATTCCGTTAAAAAAGGAATATGAATATTGAAGAGACAAAGAAGCTGCTAAGCATAAAAAGGAAATAATTTCATATGTATAATTCTGGCCAATTTTGTTTGAAAACGGCCTTTTTATGTTGCCACACAAAACGTAGAACACCCAAACTATGAGAAAGAATCGACTCGTAGAGACAATGTAAATTTGTTAATTGGTTAGAAGTGCTGTTAATGGTGGGAATTAACCAGTTAAATGGTTTCTTAAAATAGTAAGAGTTCTAGGTTTGGCCTATCTTAGTTTGACTTCTGTAATTGGTTGCGTAGAATTCCGGCCTTTTTATGAATTAATTATGAAATATCGGTGTGTTTAGACTGATCACACGACCGATCTGTGTGCGCGCACGTGTATATGGCTAGGCTGATGACATTCAGGCTACGTGCAGATGCAGTAAATTGCGCGAAACTTATTGACATGAACTTCAAATTTTGCGAGCGAGCGTAGCAAACGAGCACAATCTGGATTACAATCTGAGTACTTTTCCTAGAGGGTGGCTGTACTAGGGGGAAGTTGTCCGGGGTAGTTGTCCTAGAGGGCGGTTGTCCTAGGGGGTAGTTGTCGGGGGGTAGTTGTCCTAGAGGGTGGTTGTCCTAGGGGGTAGTTGTCTGGGGGTAGTTGTCCTAGGGGGTAGTTGTCTGGGGGTAGTTGTCCAGTGGGTGCTTGTCCGGAGAGTAGTTGTCCTAGAGGGGGGTTGTCCTAGGGGGTAGTTGTCTGGGGATAGTTATCCGGGGGGTAATTGTCCTAGAGGGTATTTGTCCTAGGGGGTAGTTAGTTGGGGGGTAATCATCCTAGAGGGTAATAGTCCCGTGGGTAGTCGTCCTAGAGGGTGGTTGCCCTAGGGGGTATTGTCCTAGGGGTTAGTTGTCCTAGAGGGTGGTTATCCTAAGGGTGGTTATCCGGGGGTGGTTGTCCAGGGGGTAGGTGTCCTAGAATCCTCAAAAGATACATCTTTAACTTTCTTTTAAATCCAAATATACTTACAGATCTTTTTATTTTAGGATTTAGAGAGTTCCAGTATTTGGGACCTGAATAGACAACAGTAATATAGGCAAATCATGTTCTGGTTTTTGGAAGATGCTATGAAAATGCTTGACGCGTAGGATAGTTGTGCAGTTGGTTGTTTTTTGTAAACATAAAACTGAGTGCCTGAGGTAAATGGTTATTGTCCAGTTGAAACATTAGAGAACCCAGCTGTAGACTGAAAATGTCGTGAACTTTCAAAATACGCCTTTCAAAAAAGAGAGGGCCCGTGTGAGCTAGTGTATGCGCGTTAAAAATGATACTTATTGCTCTTTTTTGTATTACCAAAATTTTATCCAGTTAGAGTTTCGTCGACTTACCCCAGGCAAAGAATACCATAACTTAGATAGGGTAGCAATAAAGTGGAATATAACATATACATAATTTGGGATGGAAACATTGATATCAGTTTGTACATTATACTATTAAGGTTGGGTTTCCCTTTAAGCTATGACAACCTCTGCTCGGTCAAAAAAAAGGTCAGAGCTTGATGAGCAATTTATTTTGCTATATGCGCGCTAGACTATATTGTCCTCTCAGCATTTCATGCTATGTTGGAAATCCACTTGATGATAATGTAAGACTTGATTTTAAACAGCATGTTATGATCTTATTCATTTTACAGAACACACATGTAAATTATTTTTTCATTTTACACATAGATGCACGATGAAAATGCAACTTACTAGGCGATATAACTGTTATAATAAAGTTGGTATGGGTTGAAGCAGAAAAGTTAGAGAAACAGATTTACCATGTTGAAGAAACTTAGAAGAAGATCTGACAAAAGAACGAAGGTTTTCTCCGGCCATTTCGCACTTTTGTAAGTCAATTTGATAAAGCGTTCATGCAATTTAGCACAAACATCGTTTACCGCATCTACTGATATTCAAAAGCAGTGATTCTGATTTCTATCTTCAAATTCATCTTCGGGCATCCAAATTAGCACGTACGCTAGAATCGTTCAAGTTTCTTGGCATCAGCCGAAGGTACAACTCAGTCACCCAAATGGCAGTGAAATTCCAAATGTATTCATTCAGATTAACATGCAAGTTGTTTACCCCTCTTTCTACTTTAGAATTCGACTGAAACAATGCTTATTTTGAATACCATTTCCTTCTCTAATCCCTAATCTAGACAACCTCTTTAAATGGAGACTACTTTTTACATTTTTATGGATGAATTGTAGTATATACATTTCCTTACATACAATGCGCACCCTGGGAAAATATATATAGCTAAAGAATTAGTTTGAAAATGTCGCTTACTTTGAAATGTTCAAAAAAGCTGATATTCCCCATCTAATGGAAAAGGGGATATAGACACACCCTTCAAACAAGAACATTTATGCATATACACATAGGCGTCTATCT
Source organism: Heliocidaris erythrogramma (assembly GCA_025617745.1). Taxonomy (NCBI): domain Eukaryota; kingdom Metazoa; phylum Echinodermata; class Echinoidea; order Camarodonta; family Echinometridae; genus Heliocidaris; species Heliocidaris erythrogramma. Next base: position 21,168,659 of record CM046860.1, read on the forward strand.
CCCCCAAAAGAGGGAGGGGTGGATGACGCAATATGAAATAGAAAATTAAAACTAGAGCTCATAACCCACTGCATACACTAAATATGGATTTGAATGTTGATAGTATCAGTTCGAATGAACAGTGCTATTTTGTTTTGCTCATGAATGAATAGGAATATGGCTTTTTAAAAAACTGAGAAACTTCGTTAATTTGAATAACTGTTATATGAAATCGGTTGATGAAATGATGAAAATGGTCTAGAAGACCCATAAAAAGATAAGGGGGGTGTTATCAAATTGAATACACAACATACTAAAGTGGTTGCTCCAAAATGAATTTGAATAAACGAACGGCGGTACTGCGTCATCACGTAACCATGTGATGCTAAATTTAATTATGTTTTAGCGAATTCCGCGTAGAGTTCTAGTCATGCAATTATATTGTGAAAGAAACTGTCTCAAAAGAATTGGGAACGGTTGACCAGGTCTACATAAGAATTGTTTTATAATTTGTTGTTTTGGAATCATCAAAATAGATAAGAAATTGACCCAATCTCGCTTAAAAGCACATGTACTGCACACAGAAATGGGTATATGGGACTACACACACACACACACACACACACACATACTCACACACGTTTACATGGCTTTACTTCCGAGGACAACTATTGTTCCTCTATTGTTACTCGTCCTCGGACAGTCGACGGAATAAGGCATAAATTCATTGTTCGACGTTCGAGGACTATTGTCCGCCTTCCGAGGACCATTGTTGTCATGATTTTTTTTTTGTTCTCTGTCCGAAAATGTCCTCGGACATAATGCTAAACAAACGCACACAGGTATACTTGTGTGTCTTTCCCTTTGTTCTCTCTATTGTTCAAATAGCCACACAAGCAGCAAAAAAAGCCACACAAGCCTGACGGAATAAAGGAATCTATTGTGTTTGACTGTCCAATTAGTCACACAAGTATACCCCTGTTGGTACACCCCCCCCCCCCCCCCCCCCCCCCCACACACACACATAAGTGGCATGAATGTTCTGCCCGAACATTTCAGCTATTTCTAGTCATATTTCGAATATAAGAGCATTTGAAGAGCAATCCTTTTCAGGGGATGTTTCTACTATGATAAATAAATTCATAAATTATGAACATCGTCTCAAACCATTTGATGCGACCCGCCCAAAATATCTAATAAAAACAAAACAAAAATCAATATTATATCAATGGCTCTGAATAGAGCTATCCAGCCGTCTTTTCTTTTAATTCTTGATTTGTATATCTGTTCATGGATTTAGTATATCGATCGTATTTATCTGCAAATTGTCGTGTGTTTTTTTTTTCTTCCAACCTATCGGCGCCGATTTTATCAATATCCGTAGGTCGGCGCCGATAGCACCCGACCTGTAAGTTTGCGCCTATGCCAGTGCAATGAACATTTCCTATTTATCGATCTTGACGTTCATAGAAAAATTAACAGGGTTGCACGGGTTAGGGACTCCCATCTGATCTCCTTATCATTATCGGGTATTGTGGGATAAATGTAAAGAACATTATTTAATGGACATTACTGAAGCTAAGAAAAGAAAGAGGAAATTCCATTATTTATGTTAAAACCGACAAATCACACATGAATGTTAAAATGTTGCAGAATAAAAATACAATAAAATACAATAAAAATGCAATGTAGTTAGATATTAAAGTCAATCATAGGGAACATCTGCTGATCTATGTGCTCTCATGATTTTTGTCTGATTATTGTTGCATGTTGACAAAGAATTTGATTTGTTTGTTTTGCTTTATTTCAGTACCAGACACTGAGGCTGAGTCCACACCAACCAAGTCAGATTGAGGGTAGTCTAGTTCTGGACTTTTTAAATTATTTTGTCCGTGAAACCATGAAGCTATACAAACCCCGTGTGTGTGTGTGCACCCAGCATGGAACGGTGCGAAGCCATTGATTCACTCTCCCCACAAATTCACCTTCCCCGAATGTTATAGTAAACTTATATAGACATGGATGGAACTTGGTATTTGGTAAACAATTGTTATTATATCTTTTATTTAGGCAGTACTTTAAAAGTATCGATTGATATTCAATTACCACAGGCTTGATAAAGTTGATGTGATTGGATTTGATATCTGATTGTTCATGTATCATAATTATATGAAACCATCTTATATAGCTGGGTCAAATAATGTTGATTAAAACTTCCATAATGAGTTTTAGTTGGTGAAACTAGGAAACCTCAGTTAAGAAAGAGGTGATTGTAATCAGAGCAGTGGCGGGATCATGGTGGAGATGGATTGGAGAGAAATGCAATCGGGCATTCACCCCTACCCGGTCACAGCCTTTGCCCTAGCTTTTGTACAAGAATATAATGCAGCTTACAGTTCTACTGACAGCATTTTCTATAGCTTGCCGACAAGGGCATGGGCTAACTTCCCTCTGTATATTCCACCCCTTTGCCAAAAAGTATGTACTAACGGCGGAAACATTTTTCCAACCTCTGCAAACCTCAGGTCGTTCTGATCGAAAGAACTTTGCGACAGACCATGATAACTGCAGTATTGGTTGAGCCTATATAATACATTCTAAACCAGGAAATGACTGTTGGAGTTCGCAAGGTCACGTGACATTTTAGTCGCATATCAGGACAAAGCTGAATGAAAGTGTAGGAAAAGCAGTATTTTATACACATAGGTAGGCAAACTTTCATTCAGCTTTGTCCTGATATGCGACTAAAATGTCACGTGACCTTGCGAACTCCAACAGTCATTTCCTGGTTTAGAATGTATTATATAGGCTCAACCAATATTGTCTGTATACATGTACTGCAGTTCTCATGGTCTGTCGCAAAGTTCTTTCGATCAGATCGACCTGAGGTTCTACTCATTGCTGATGAATCTTTTCCTAAAGATTATCCCCGGTGGATGTGCTTTTGTAGATGACCCCATTCTTTCCTTGAAAATATTTCCATCGTTGTTAAAGATCATTATTTCCCTGAATTGTTTGATCAACACCCAAAATATCTGAGAATATGCACCATTGCTTGTTATACCTCTCGATTTCAGTCATGAAAGCAAAAACTTTAAAGTGTTGTCTGGATAGACTTGCCAGACAGCGGACACTATTAGACCGTTTTTTATGCCACCAAAAATGGTAAGCAAATCAGGGGATATTGCTGAACCCGACACATTGGACGTTGTCGTGTGGTGAATCGTCAAGTCAAGGGTATACTACAGCTCATCCGGCAAGCCTTGACATCTTACAGGATTATCGGGAAGGCAGACGATGCTTCGTCCAGCCTTAAGCCAGACTCACACGGGGCGTCATTTCGATTGCGTCACTACCTGCGCTCATCAAGCCTGTGAAGAAAATTAACCCATACGATATTTATTCAAAATATGTTTTGCATTGTTCATTTTGTAATCACTTTTTAAAACTGATATCACTCTTTCATGACGTCCAAAAGACCTCATTGGCACGGCCCTAACGTCAGCAAACGGCACCTCGTGTGAGCGGCTTTACACCCGTTGCACATGAGGCGTCAATTTCCTGATGTAAGACTGCTGAGCGACTAGTGGGGTCTTTGACGCACCATGTGCGATATCGTACAGAAAGTCAGTGCAAAACGAACAAATGCAAATGAACAAATCAAACACCGATTTGAATTTTTGCATATGCACAAGTTGCCTTAATAGGCTTGATTAGAGCAGGTAATAAGGCAGTCGAAAAGATGTCTCATGTAAAACGGACGGAGGGATGCTCCGTCATATTCGAAAGTACAGTTGGTATCATGGTGGCCGCGTAGATTCTTATAGGAGTATTAAATCAGAAAAAAACACTAGAACCCACTGAAAGCCCCACCACAAATCTTAACTAGTAAGATGAACATGCTTTAATGAATAGTTACAATAGACAAGCACTCTCTGTTATTTGTTCTTCCATTATTGTTTCTTCCCTCCTCACCTACCAGTTGGCGCAAGTTAGTTTAGCCCACTCACAAACATTGTCTCCATTGCATTCAAATGTAAAACTATGCCCATCAAAATAATTATCAAAAGAAGTGGAAGGAGTTACTTTACATGTAGATGTCAAAACAATGGGCAGTTTTCAAAGTGTTTATTTTTATGACTCACACTGTATATTTCGTGTATATATCTTTAGAAGTAAAGTAAACAAACTGTTGTAATTATTGCTTTGTATATCATTTTTTGCAAATGTAGAATATTGCTTATAGTCTGATTATGAAGTACAATCCACTGCCTGGTGGTGAGCAGAACATTATTTTTCAGATTCAGATTTCAGATTCAGATTTTATTGACTGTTTTCAATCATATTAACATAATTAACATAATACTGTAGTGCATAACTAAAATGAATACAATAATAACAAAATATAACAATGATGTTTTTTCCATAGATATGGGCACAATAGCAAATATCAATAAGTAAAAAAATATGATGCACAAATATTGACCTATAAAGTGATGTTGAAAACTGTTGGACATGTTTAAAAGCAAAGCTTGTATATTCCATGTCCAGAAACTTATATAACTTAATCACGAGTGAGTCGTTCAATAATATTAAATTCATAAAGCATCATAAAGTGAGTTGAGGTAGGACTATTGCATCAGTGTGAAAGTGTGTGATTGGATTAGCATGTGCGCGCTTGGAAACAGGCGGCTGACTGGAATGCTCCCCAGAGGAGTGGAGAATGTGCACTGTAATGTGCAGAATCGCAACTGAATCCAGTGACCGCGGTAATAATGCTGTAAGCGCTTTGGTCGGTTACATTGTAACTGGTAAGGCGCTATAAAAGAAACAGCTATTATTATTATTATTATTATTAAAGTGGAAGTGGAAGACGGTGTGGAAACAAAAGAGAATGAAAAGAAAGAGGGTGGACGAAGGAGGAAAATGAAAGATAATGAATGTGTCTGTGTGTGAGAAGAAGGAATAATAATAATAATAATAATAATAATAATAATAATTAAAAAAAAACGTTTTTGGTATAGCGCATATCACATTATGATATAACGTCCCTTTGCGCTTCCAAAGGGTTTGGATATTATTACCCTGGCTTTAGCTCCGGCAGCCGTATAGCGCACAGTGCATTTCAAGGAATAAATCCTGCCAGGTACCCATTTAACACCTTGGTGGAGAGTGGCACATGTGGATTAATGTCTTGACAAAAGACGCTAGGGCTGAGATTCGAACCCTCAAGCGTGGAATAGAGAGTCTAGTGAATGAACCACTATACCACGGCACCTCCACAGGAAGAAAGGCAGGAAAAAGAAGGGGTGAAAAGGGAGTAAAACAGAGGAGAGAGAGGGAGATGGAGAGAGAGAGAGAGAGAGAGAGAAAGAGAGGGTGGGTCCTGCTCGCTCATTTTGAATTCATTGCATATAGTTGAAGAAGATGTTTCTTCAACATGGTTTTGAAACGGTTTAGACTTTGGGAGTTGATTATATCGCTGCTAAATGAGTTCCAGTATTTCCGTATTTGTACCTGGAGCTCCAACGCTGCGCATTGGACCTCCCTTGGGTTACTTCAAAGTGAAACGAGAAACAAGTTATTATTTTAAAAGCCATAGAGAAAAAATCTAATAAATAGTAATGCCAATACTCACTTTCATGTTTGCACGTTTATGTGTCTATTCTGCATTCTGTATTCATTTTGAAAGTTTTCTTTATCCCACTGCATTGATTCACTGTTGAACAGAAGAATTGTCACTAGAACCACCAGCTCCTCTCTGCTTTGAGAAGTATTCCTCGATAGGATCTTGAGAGAATTTCTCAGACAAGACGTATTTCACTCCTTCCTCACCCAGTAGTCCTTAATCAGCGAGACGAATGAGCGCACTAAATAAGAAAAGGATAGAAAAACTATGAATTACATGGAACTTGTTCAATGCTTCTATCTACTTACAAATACTACATGTATTCATCATGATATGAGTATTGTTTTTCATAATTTTTTTTTAATATTTGTTTTTAAAGAGGAACTCTGGCTAAAATATTTACATTTCCTATTGTAAATCATACTTAAGCATAACCAAACAACTCACATTTTAACCTAGTGATTATTGTTTGAAAATTCATGAACATCATCACCACTACTTAATTCATATCAATCTACCTCCAATGACTTCATATACAGTGTATAAACAAACGAAACAACTATGTGCAAAACAATTTTAAGCACATGAAATGGTGAAATGCAACTCACCAACAATTCTTAGTCCTTCCCTAGTCTCTGTGCTGATGCATCTACGCTCCCGTTCCCGTTATACTCTATTCTAATTATCAAAATATCAGTATCACCATACTATATTCAAAATATGACCTTCAAATATTACTTCTATAATATATTGAATATGGCAGTTTCATCTTTCATGGATGCTAATACATCTACTAGAATTGACACCTACTTCAAATTTAATATCAGTAGGGAAGCATGTTGGGATTTCTCTTCCTCTGTCCTTCAGTCACGGATGATACATTGAGACAATCAACAAATTTGTTGATCATTTCGATGAACTCCCTTGTTCCATCTGTAGATTTGTCCCGAGTCTTCTCACTCCTCAAGGCTAGAGCATTGGCAACAGACTGGCTCAGAAACTTTGTTATGGATACAACAATACATGTAATAAATTTTAGGCACATTAAATGCAGAGATAATCCTGACCAGTCATCAACATTAGAAAGTTGTTTTATCTCTAGTTCAAAGTAGCTCAATTAACAAATTTTTCTTCAAATTGAAAGCCAGGATAAAGAACTTTGACAAAAGTAGCAATCTCCCCATTTTACCCTTTCAACAAAACAACAACAGAATTATCACTTTATTCTTAACTACACAGTTCAATAAGTATTACTATTATTTTCAATGACATGACACGCTGAGGGGAGAATCCTCTCAAGATATTCCTTTGGTGGGTCTATAGGTTTCTTTTGTCCAGTGTTCATAGTCCTGAGTATGATTACCCACAGTCTACACAGTTTCAATCACATATTCAATTATGGGGTGTTGCAAGAAAGTTGCGATTGATTGCAAGTTGCAACTGATCGGTACTGACCAATCAAAATCATTGTTGCAAGCGCATCTTCTTGATTGGGCAGACCCTGAACCATTCAGAATGGTTGTTCTAATTTGCTTTACAATTTGCAATAGATTGCAACTTTCTTGCAACCCCCCCCCCCCCCCCCCCACTTAGTGAATGAGCACTAGGGAAAGTGTGGGGTTAATGTCCAATTTCCATATTATGCCAAATATATCTGTCTGCTTTTCCAGAATTAATTATGTACTTGATTTAAAAAAAAGAAAAACTCACTTGTAGATTTCTGCTCTTGCGGGAAAAGCCAGAATTCTCCAGGTTGTTTCTGGTTGTTTTTAGAAGATGGGGCACGTCATAGAAGAAGTAAATTCTTCTCCTGGCATCTAGTGGGTGGACAATGGAATTATGGATTTGGGCCTTATCATCAGCACAGACTTTGTAGAACTTTCTATATTACAAGAAGCTCCATCCGAAACCACAGCTCGCACCTTCAAGCCTGCCGTTTCCAGCTTAATGATGATATCCATCATGCACTGGTAGATATCCCCACTGCGAAGTGCACTTGACGGAAATAGAGCGACAGCTTGCTGCACACTGGAAAATATTCCCCTCACCATGAACATGAAAGCATGTGTGGCTAGTTCGTCTTCTTCTAGCTTACCTGCCTCTCAAATGCCCTGAGCTTATTATTTACAGTCCCTAAGTCTACAAAACCAAGTAGTCTTCCTGTTGATGTCGAGTAAGCAAGCCCTGATTTCAGCTTCATTTCGTCACACAGGAGTGTGACATTGGTATGACGGCTCTCACTTATGTTCATTTCTTCGACCATCCGTTGGATCACATCAAGATGAACACCAGTCTTAGCATTGGTAAATGAGTATGCTTGTGAAGTGTACCAGCCGATGGAAGAATTAGAAACCCACTCTCCTTAATGAGCTTGTAAGCAGAGGGGGCTTACTATGGACGGCTATCGCCCAGCGTATAACTGATGGATGCACCTGATCTGCTTCTTGTTGGTCAATTTCAGGGATTTCATCTGCTCCCACCACAACAAAGACTGAGGGGAATTCTTTGGGAGCAGCTTTTCGATCTCCCCTCTAGACTCCTCCTATATTTCTGCCCTTTTCCTCTTTCCTCATCAATACTTTCTTCCCTAAACATCTGCCGAATACGTTCCTGCATATTCTTCTTCGGGGCTTCCAGTTTTTTGCGCTCATTCTGAAGGTTCCTTGCCCTCCTGACAAGCTGTCTCTTCGTTAGTGAGCCGAGTTTTACCCGTGATGAGATGGTTGTCTTCATAGGCGAGGTCAGTTGCTGCATGTTCTTGAGTGATATTAAGTCACTTCTCTGAATTGTACACACACGGCATTTTTCACCTTCTCGGGAACAAGTTTACAGTTTAAATTTCGAACAGTGTCACTGGATAGGCAGCTGTCTACATGATATCCTTTCATCGCTCGTTTTCTGCACATTTCAAAAAATTCACTGTTGCCTGCACATATTGCCATTTCATCTACCTTTTCAACAAGAATTTTTGCAGGTTGTTCATTCAGAACCACTGGGAAACCAATTAATATATGATGGCCATACTCCAGCCGCTTTCCAGCAACTGCAACCTGCCATATAGTATTATGAAAGATGGTGATGCACTTTGGGACTTTTACAACATCCTCCTTCATGCACACTCTGAACAACAACAATGTCCTATCTGGCAGCTGGCTGATTAATAGTCGCTTCTCTAATGCGGCTTCTCTACAAGAACTAGAATTGTCCATTGCTGCGCAATGCGACTGCATCCGGCACTGGTAGCGATTCGAAGGAGGGACAAAGAACCTCCCCCTCCCCTCCCTCAAACAAAATGATGGCATAGAGCTTGTCGCCAGTGGCCCGGACTATTGTCAATACTAGGAGCAGCATCACCAAAACAATGTGTGTAGATTAGGGTATAATGCATCTCTATAGATAAGTCTAAAGAAATCTATCAAGACATGAGACCTGCAGAGTGCACACAAGATATCCACTAAAATATGACCATTGACCATAAAATAGACGGAACACTGGGGGCAGCCATCACCAAAAAACTGTAGAGGTGTAGAGTAATCTATGATGGACCTCCATACAAAATCTGAAAGAAATCAGTCAACAAAATGTGTGTCCTCCAGACTGCATGCAAGACAGCAACCAAAATATGACATTTGACCCTATAAAGGGCGGAACACTGGGGGCAGCACCAGCAAACACTATAGATGTGTAGATTTCACACACCTCCATATAAAATTTGAAAGAAATCCGTCAAGAAATGTGGAAGTTAGAGCGCACGAAAGACATATGGGTAATTCCATAAATAAGGGAGCCAATTTGTGACATTTTTGGTGTCCCTTTTACATATGAAACCTACATGATTTTATGGCTCATAATGAAAACACCAATAGCGGAGTGAGATTGTAAAGTGATCTCCGAGCATAATGTTGCATTGTCATGCTTAGAATCACCTTACAATCGTACTGCACTATTAGAGTCTTTACTCAGAGCCACACAAACATGTGAGTTTCATATGTAAAAGGGACACCAAAAATGTCACAAATTGGCTCCCTTATTTATGGAATTACCCATATGACCTTTGACCCTATAAAGGACGGAACAATGACGGCAGCATGATCAAAAAGTATAAATTTGTAGATTGTACCAAGATACATCTCCATACAAAATTTGCAAGAAATCCATTGCAAAATGTGGCCTGCAGAGTGCACTCACGCCATTCTCCAAAGTATGACCTTTGACCCTATAAAAGACGGGACACTGGTGGCAGCATCACCAAAAACTATAGGTTTTTAGATTACACCAAGAGACACCTTCATGCAAAATTTGAACTAAATCCGTCAAGAAATGCAGAAGTAAGAGTGCACAAAATGGACAAATGACCTTTGACCCTATAAACGACGGAACAATGAGGACAGCATCACAAAAAAGGAAAGATGTGTAGATTATACCAAGATACATCTCCATACAAAATTTCAAAGAAATCCATCAAGAAATGTGGCCTGCAGAGTGCACTCACGCCATCCCCCGAAGTATGACCTTTGACCCTATAAAAGACGGGACACTGGTGGCAGCATCACCAAAAACTATAGGTTTTTTAGATTACACCAAGAGACACCGTCATGCAAAATTTGAACGAAATACGTTGTGAAATGTGACCGCCAGAGCGCACAGAAGAGTGCACACAAGCATGGGTGTTAATCGGTGGGGGACAGGGGGGACACGTCCCCCCACGATTTTGGGGGTGGGGGACATCATATCAAATGTCCCCCATGTTTTGTCAGAAAAGAAGGGGGACCAATGGGGGACATGTGATGGTGTATACCTTGTCAAGGAGATATAAATTTCCATAGAAAATTAGCAATGCCAAAAAATGTCATGTACCTTACTTTTCAGTGCATTCTCAGTTTCGGACGATAGGGCCAAGTGCAGTACATTGAGACGGGATTGACCAACAGTACACTCCAACAGCATTGGCATGCATAATATACATGCATACATATGGCGAGCTTTATACTAGCGCTAGCTATCCAGAGCGAGCGGGGGTTTGGCCGCGCGTGCTCACCCCTCTATGCCTAATATGCTCTATTATGTGTACTGTACGACGGCATACACTCTCTCACCCAAGGACCGACGTAAACTTTCAGCGAATTGCGATCGATCTATATCGCGGTAAGAATACGCGCGTGCCATGCTAGTTTGCATTATATTGATGCATTGATGACGCGTACGTAACAGTACAATACAGCTACATGCATAGTAGGCTAACTAGGCCTACTTGCGATCACTGATGATTAAAGCCACTGTTTAACATTGTGGTTGATCGATTTAAAAAATTCTAAAACTGAACTGCCTGACCTGTCTAATTATGTTCAGATGGATGAAAAAACAACCAAGGATGCAAAAATAATGATAGCAACACATTCACTATCGAGATATTTATGAACATTGTATTTATTATGATAATAATAATCATAATAATTCTGGCACAGTAGTCTATGGGGTGATACTTTCGGTTTTCACTTTTTTGAAGCACTAAATGATAATCTTGAAGCATAATTTTTTTCACAGGTTCATTTTGACATCCCATCAGATATTCTGATAACATGTATAGACAAGCAGCTCAGATTTTTAAAACTGAACACAATGTGAGCCAATGCCTTTAAGATAATCTTCAACTAGCAAATTCGGCCACTGTGGGTGGCAAACAGATGTAAAGCTTTTGAATCAGACAGTAGCCATAATAATTATCATTGTATGTGAATTCATCGGATATTTGACAGAATTGGTACAATTCACTCTCAGTTAAAGTCAGTCAGATTTGCTACTTTGTCATAAGTTTGTGATGTCAGTCTAAGGACCCTAAATTCCCATTTTACCGTCAAAAATCTTTCCTAATATATTTTCTGAGATTAGTCATGACAGTGTTCTTGCATTCATGCACGTTGATAGAATGACAATCAATTTCGTTTAGAAAGAGCCCCACCCATCCCCCCCCCCCCCCCCAAGAAAACAAATGTATTTTGATAAATGTGTATATTCATAAACCTTTATTTCGTATACGAGTCTATTCTTTATCACTTATATGTGACCCTCCACCACAAAACGACCAATAAGTCGGTTTAAAAGCTTGAAAGCTTAGATTCTAAGCTTTAAAATGATATATAACTTGTCTTGTATGAACCCTTTTAAATTACAATGAGAATGTCAACGTGTCAGACAGGCTAATGACCAAAACAATAGTGAAAACAGGCTCTAAAGAAGAGTGGCCATTTAAGAGCGCCTAATCTGTGTCCTTCTGTTTGTCGCACAAAAGGTTGAGTCAAAACTCCCTAGCATACACTGTGAAGTACTAATTGGATTGGGTTGAAACTTTCCATACCTTCAAAATAGATATATTTCTATGTTTCTTTAGATTTTGAATATCAGACAGTGCGTAGTTTTTAAGCTATACCAGAAAAGCGATGTGAAGTACACTCCCAGCAAGTTGACACACAGAGTTTGAATGTCCAGGAAAACATGGCCATTTTGAATGAGAGTCAAAACAAATTTCAACAAGTTATTTTAACCTGAAATTTTGTCAGATGGTAGATTAATATATGAACTTTTAGAAAATACAAAAAAGTTAAAATAAAGATTTCCACCCCAAACCACCTTTTTCAGCTGTTTACTCTAAAATTCCCATTGCGACTTATTGGTCGTTTTGTGGTGGAGGGTCACATATTATGTTTTAAAAAATGTTTATTTTTCATATAAATGCATATGTACAAAACAACCCTTAGATACAATAAATACAAATTGCGAAAATAAAGGTATGAGGAAAGTGTATCTCAGAAAATAAGGGAATTTGGCAGTCAAGTCATTAGTGTGCAAATGTCACCACAAAGTCATTTTGTCAATACATGTATGTCTCAATCAGATTTTTTTAATGAACATATTCATAGCTTTCCTATAAATATTTGGTCAAATTTTTCTTTTAAATATGTACTGTCATTATTAAAATAATTATTTTCCATTGCAAAAATTTGAACCTGCTATCGATATAGCGAAACGCGTTATTGAGTGCTGATTGCCAGGCATTAACAATATAGCAAAAGCACAAGAGGACCCAAATTAATGTACGAGAAAAAGTGAATACATTCAGGGAGATCTTTGTGTCTCAGAAAACACATTTCCCCATAATTGTCTTACCTAATTAAGTTATGCTGTACACGTGGGTATTTGTGGTGAATAACATAGACCCTTAAACAGAGAGCTGAAGAAGACATGCATTACAACAATGTTGCAGCATTTATATTGCATACTGCAGTCATATAATTAAATAGTGCATTCAATTCACATATATGTGTAAATATTCCTTTCAAGGGATATAAATAAGGCACAAGAAATCCTTAGGCACACATCAAGCAGATATACAGAGAATTCTTAAATACATGATGTAGTGAGGTATATAATAGGGATAACCTCGCTAGTCATAAGGACCGCTAGTCATAAGGACCAGTGGCTCATAAGGACCGCTAATCATAACGTGTAATTTCCTATACCTGTAGGGTCGCTATTCATAAAGCGAAAAGGGGGTCACTATTCATAAACTCATAAGGAGCATTATTCATAAGGATTGCTATTCATAATAGGAGAAGAGGGTTGCTATTCATAATCGAAGAAGAGGTTAGGATTATTTGTAAAATATTGTAATTATGATTTTCATTGTTCAATGAACACTCAAATATGAAAGAATTAATTTAGCAAACAAAAATGATAATATTGGATGGGAGACACCCCACGGCTGTGTCGAAGCAATACGGGGAGGGCGATGAAACAAATACACCCCTGGCCTAGCCAGGCGGGCAAAGGGGGGGGGCATGCCCCCCTATTCAGCCCCTTAAAAAAGGCGAGAGCGAAAAATCGGAGGAAGCGGAGGAAGAAAAAGATAATAGCCTAAAAACGCGCTACGAAATTTGATAAAAGTTTTCGCGCTTCCCGCGGGAAGGATGAAGTAACTCCCCATCCATGCATCCACCCCTGATACACACGGTGCAGCATTGCTATAATTTGCTATAAAACGTCACAGGTTTCGCGTTTCGCGTGGGAAGGGGACAAATTGTAAAGCAGTCTGGGCGTCCAACTATGCCTATAACTTTCCGCCTAAAAAGAATTGTTTGCTACGAGCCTTTATCTTTCTTTATCTTTCTCTCAAATTTGCTAAAAAATGTCAGAGCTTTACGCGGGAAGGAGGACCCCCCCCCCCCCCTCCCCCCTCCATGCCCCACCCCTGTTACATACAGTGCAGTATTGCGACGAACCATTATCTTTATCTCAGATTTGCTATAAAACGTCAGAGCTTTCGCACTTCGCGCGGGAGGGGGGAAACCAAGTTACATACCCCTAACAACTCTATGGGGAAAACTCCCCCTCACTGCACTCACCCCCCTGGGGAGCACGCAAAGAGTGCTCATCACCAAATATGCACGCTTCGCACGCTCACAAATGCCCCATATTGAAAAATCCTTGCTACGCTTGTGTCCCCCCCCCCCCCCCCCCCCCCCCCCCATTGGTCCGACCACGTTGCGCCATTCGACCCATCTTGCCTCGGTACAAGCACATAGTACTGACAATTTTCGTCAAAGTAATTCATAAATGACATAGCCTGTGTGCGGGTGGCGGGGGGGGGGGGTGCTGTATAGTAGGTGTTGCCACTATCATGTCCATAATCCTCAGAGAAAGGCGAGATAGCTCAGTGGTCGAACAGTGGCCTCGTAACTGAAGGATGCGGGTTTGAAACTAGGATGCACTCGTGTCCTTTGGTAAGGCATTAACCCCAAGTCCCTCGGAGAGGATTTCAGATTCAGATTTCAGATTTTTTCAGATTTTAGATTTTATTTCATTACATTTTCATTTTTCAAAGTACATGTATATAACAATATGTATTATGCAATCAACAATATACAATATAATTGACAACACAACTTAGTGCAGAAACGTTTTTGATCATTACAAGCAAAATAAAGTGCATTAAGTAAGAAAAAAAAAGTAACAATAGTGAATACTACATTAGATTAATTTTATGAAAATGAGAATGAAAACAGAGACCAGCATAGAAGCATAGCTTGTAGAAGCGCTGGTCCCTGGCAAAAGATAAATCATGAATATAGTACATAAAAAACTAGACTGGGCAACCATGCATAAAATGCAAATAAAATAAAAGGGGAAAAGAAGAAGACAGATACATGGCCATGGAAAGCAAACAAATCATAGGCATAACACACTTTCCATCGAAGAGAAAGCATTGAAGCTGGGAATAGTAACAATGGAAAGGAGTAAACTTTACAAAAGGCAGAACAAAAAAGAGGGACAAAGTGACAAGGGGTGAGGAACGGGGGAGGGGCAGGATCTGGAAGGTTTAATTTAGTCTATAGATTTTACTACACAGGTAAACAAGAATCATCATTGAGGGATCAACGTTCATAAAAAGCAATAAGTGATTTTCTCAATTTACGTTTGAGTGTACTCAAACTTATACTGTCTCGTATATTTAAAGGGAGGAAATTCTAAAATTTAGGAGCTGTAAATGAAAAAAGTATTCTGGATTAATGCTGTACGAGTTCTTGGCAAGTGATATAGATTGATTTCTCTGGTGGGGTAATGATGGATCTCATTATTTGCTGTGATTATATAATTTAAGACAGTGGGCAATTCATGATTATGATACTCAGTGGCGGATCTACGTGGGGGGTGGGTGGGGTTTAACCCCCCCCCCCCCCAAGGGGTCCAATTATTGTCTTATTTTCTCTTCCTTTTCCTCTGCCCCATCTTTGTCTCTTTTCTCCTCTTTCATTATTTTCCCCATCTGATTTGCGGGGCACGTGCCGCATACTTAGTACTAGTTACGCCCCTGTTTTTGTTTTGTTTTTCAATATTTTGCCCCATTATAATTATGTTAAAGCACATAAAATCGCATTTTCAAATGTTCTGCATAGATTTGAAAGAAATATCACCTTTCGGTGGCCTTCCTAAATTCCTTGATTATTTCTCACTTGTTCCGTCAGTGTTGTGCCCCCATTTGAGAAAGAAGTGAGAAAAGGGACTTTTATCAATGTTCAATATTTGGATCTTGGCCTAGATCGCACTGGTCTTTTGCGAATTTTCCTTGGTACATCGAATAAGAAATGACGTTTTTGCAGCTTAAAAATACCACCAAAAAAAAATATTAAAAAATCGCTTTTCTCCCTCGCTTGTAAAATACCGTAGATAACTTGGAGGGGATATAGGCGTACAAAGTGCTGTAGCCCCTTGAGGATTTTGAGAAGGGCAATATTGGCTCGACTATCACCTCATTACGGGCAGCGAGGTGCTCCAATATCCTCATATTTAGTTTAATACTGGAATACATGTAATTTTTGTGCATTTTCACTACAAAAGACAGTGTCGAATTTTTCCTCTCTTGCAGCTTCGCTCACTCATACACAGAAAAGGGAAAATTAAAATTCGGCCAAAAAACTTCAGCCCCTCCCAAAATTATGCATTTACGCCCAGGGGGAGGGGGGGGTCGAAAATGCGTTTTGCCCCCACCTTTTTGTTGGGGGCGATCGCCCCACCCCCAACTTCCGGCGCCTATGAACGCATCCTAGATCTCAGTTAGGTTTAAATGACGTCACAGTTTATGGCAGGTTTTTTTTCGAAAAACCGCACCCTTCTGGAGAAAACTAGAAGAGAAATATAAAACAAATATAAATACAAAATGCAAAAGGAAGAAATAAGAGAAAAATACTGAAAACATAAAAAAGGAAAGAGAAGAAGATGCTAGAATAAGAAAGACAGAATAGAGAAGATGATAAAAGGAAGAAATAAAGAATAAGAGATAGAGGAAAGATCAAATGAGAAGATGAAAGGAGAATAATGAAGAAATGCACGGGGTAGGGTATACAAAAGATGAAAGAGATGAAAGAATGAAAAAATAAAGGAAAACATAAGGAGAGAAAAAAGACAAAATGGTGGAAGGATAAAACAAATAATAACATTTATGAGGGAAAGACAGCAAGAGAAGATAAAGAAAGGGAACAAAAAACAATATGACAGAAAGAGAAGATCCAAGAATGATCAAAATACAGAAAGAGAAGAACAAAGAAAGATCAAAACAAAAAGAGCATAAGAGAAGACAACAAGAAAGATGAAGAAAGATCAAAACAAAGAATAACATAAGAAAGGACAGAAAGAGAAGATGAAAGAAAGCCCAAAACAAAGAATAACATAAGCAAAGAAGAAAATAAAGAGAGACGAAGGGGAGGATAGAAGTAAAGATGAAGCGAAAAATAAGGGAAAGAATTTTTTTTTTTATTAATTCATCTTTATTATAAAAACATAAAAAACATTGCACAAAACATTTAACATTCAAATAAAGAAGTACATAAATAACCCAGGACCGAGGTTTACAGATAAAAGTATGAGTTCCTCAGGCAAGGTAAAAAAGATAAAATGATACTAAAACAAAGAAAAACATAAGAACAGTTAGGGAAATTAAATGCAGAAAGATAAAGCAATATTAAGTTTAGGACAGAAGAAAAGATAAAAGGCTGAAAATATGAACGAACATAAGGAAGAGATGTCCTGGGGTAGTTGACCTAAGGGGGTAGTTGTCCGGATACGATATATACAATATGTATACCCTGCACTTCTTTTTCAAGGGGTGAGTTCATAAACGGCGGTTCTAGTAATAGAATTTATATATGAAATGCTATGGAAGCATGGATATCAAAATCCCAGGAGGGGGAGGATGTGTGATATACTCCCCAAATAATTCAGGGGGGTGGCCTGTAGGATTGGCCTGTATCATTCAAATTCAAATTCAAATTCGTATTTATTTCATTTTCAGAAAGAAAAGACAATGGCATTACAGATATTGTTACAGAAAATATGAAAAATATATGTACAAATTCAATTTACCTTGATAAGTGTAGAAGTACACTGTACATATATAAATACATTATTATAATGAATTATTAAAATTCTTAATTTCTGAGGAAATGTGGAGGATCCACTAAAAAGCAGTGCTTGTAATTTGTGGATCCCCCAGGGAAAATAACATCGTTTCAAATTGTGCCTACGAAGACTTGGAAAACACAAAACAGTGTTACAGAACAACAAACAAACACGAAACGACGAGGAAAAGGAAAACAGATAAAAGAAAAAGGAACATGAAAGATGGACAATGGGAAAGCAGGACAAATCATGACCGAAAAAGGAGGTAGTTATGTTGGTGATTCTGGCAAGTTAAAATCATAAGACCAAATAGAAATTCAGTAAATTTAGCAGATGATGAAGACCCA
Source organism: Heliocidaris erythrogramma (assembly GCA_025617745.1). NCBI lineage: Eukaryota > Metazoa > Echinodermata > Echinoidea > Camarodonta > Echinometridae > Heliocidaris > Heliocidaris erythrogramma. Next base: position 21,186,563 of record CM046860.1, read on the forward strand.
AATGGAAAAATAAGAAGATACCAGCTGTTATTAGGTTATTATTGTTTATTATTATAAGATTTGAGCAAAAATATTTATATTTTTTTCTTAAAAGAATTTACGGAAGGACTACTTTTGATATCTTCACTTAAAAAGTTCCAAAATCTAGGACCATCGTACATAAATGTCTTCTTCGCTAATAAAGTTCTAAAAAGTGGTAGATGAAACTCGTTTGACCGTCTAGTTGGGTAATCGTGAAATGACCGATTTTGGGGGAACATGGCATCAAATATATGTGGAAGGGTCTTTCTACTGTAGTTATACATAAATTGTCCCAAATGAAATAGATACAGATCATTTATTTTTAATAGTCTGCTATCAACAAATAACGGGTCTGTGTGTGAGAGTATAGCAGAATTGCAGATAATACGGAGAGACTTCTTTTGTAATAAAAGTAGTCTATTAGAGTTTGTTGGGTATTGCCCCAAGCAAGTATCCCATAATTCAGATAAGGTAAAATTAAAGATGAATAAAGCATCAATAGGGATGATGTCGGAAAATGAAATTTAAGTTTGTTTATTATGCCAATATTCCGGGAAATAATCTTACACGTATTATCTATATGGTATTTCCACGAAAGTTTATTGTCAACAGTTATGCCTAGAAATTTAATAAATGAGACAACTTCTAATGGGGTATCGTCAAACACTATATCCATGGGCAGTGTGTCTATAGAATTACTGAATAACATATATTTGGTTTTTTGGAGGTTGAGGGATAGTTTATTGGCTCTTATCCATTGGGTGACTTTTTCAAGCTCAGAGTTTACAACATTGACTAAAGTATTTGGATTCTTGTGGGAATAAAATAGATTAGAATCGTCTGCAAAAAGAATAAACGAAAGGACATCGGATGATTTACAAAAGTCATTTATATACATAATAAACAGTAAAGGGCCCAACAAACTGCCCTGGGGGACTCCACAATTTATGTTTTGCATATTGGATGTATGATCATTCAAAAATACGTACTGTCGTCTATTGGATAAGTAGCTCCTGAACCACTCCAAGGCCTTCCCACGCACCCCATAATGAGAAAGTTTGAATAATAAGATGTCATGATTGATGGTGTCGAAGGCCTTGGAGAAGTCCAGGAAAATACCAACCAGATGAGAACATTTGTCTAAAGCATGCGCTACTTTGTCAACAAAATTAAAAAAGGCATGTTCTGTGTTATGTTTTTCTCTAAATCCAAATTGAAAGTTGGAAAAAAATATTTTGAGTTTTTAAAAAGTTAACAGTTCTACGATAAATAGCTTTTTCTAGAATTTTCGACAAGGAGGATAATAGATAGAGAAATAGGTCGATAATTACTAACATTCAATTTGTCACCTTTTTTGTACAGGGGTATGACCTTTGCAATTTTCATGTTATCTGGGACTTGTCCATTAAGTAACGATAGATTAAGAACATGTACTAAGGGATTAACAATTGAAGATATTACACCTTTTAAAATGAAATTATTAATATCATCATAGCCGGGACTCTTTTTGTTGTTCAGACTAGATACAATATCAATGATATCTTCTTTGACTATAGGAGTGAAAAAATAGATAAAATAAATAAATTTACTCCTACAGAAGAAAAATAGTTGTTAAAAGCATTGGCGACATTTTCAGGATCTTCAACAATGTCATCATTATACCTAATTTTAGTTATTTCTGATTTGTTATTGGATAGGTTCATTGCTTGTTTTAAAATCTTCCAAGTGTTTTGAATATCGTTCTTATATAAAGCTAACTGGTTCGTAAAGTATCTTTTCTTTGCTAATCGTATTGTTTTAGTTAAAATATTTTTATATCTGGTATATCTAGCCTTTGCTTGTTCAGTGCCTTTCATTTTAAATTTATAGTATAAGTTGTTTTTTCTGTTAATAGAACGTAAAAGTGATATAGAAATCCATGGAAGTCTCGGTGATTTTTTGTAGGTGGTCATCACCCCCCCCCCCCCCCGCAATAATTCACCTTCAATAAATGACATGATCAAATAATATGATCAGGAGGAGGAGGATGACCATGATGATTATTATTCATAGGATCAACATGGTCATAATTTTTGTCATGATTTTTGGTAAGATTATGATACGGAAAACCGAAATAAGGATTTCAAAGAATATAATGAAATTAAGCAAGTTAGTAATTACCATGAAACCACATGCACTCAAATGCTCTGAAAGGTGATTTTAACTCGGGAAAAGTCCCAACCGTGGGAGGGCATACTTCATTCCGACGTCCATGCCCATAAACAGGGGCACACTGTAAGAACGGTAGATGCCAATGAATTGTACGTTACTAAAATAACGTATTATGAAAATATTACTATCCCACCACAAAATAAAAACAAAAACTAATCAAATAAAACTAATCTCCAGGACAACTACACCCTACGACAATCCCACCCCCCCCCCCCCCGCCCAACTTTCCTCTCAGCTCCCTCAAATGGACGATTGTTGGAACTTGAGATAAAGGCTATATAAGGATTAGGTCTCCACAGGAGTTGAGAAACGGAGGATCCGGATGATTCAATGATTCATTTATTGTCATGCAACAAGGATAAAAATTGTGTTACAATCTGATTTGCAAATTTCAAGCTTAAAAATACAGAAAATTGCACGTGATGGATAGGAATGAATACAAAAAAAATATTAATGCACATTGTATCAAGAATACATTAAAACATTGAGAATAAAAAGGCATGACAATATAATACCTCATTATTCCATGATAAATCTACATAAACAGTATACAAAAGGAAATAAGAGTACAAGCAAGAGGTCTATGTCTTGCAGAAAACCATGCAGAAACAAAGAAACAAGAAGCTGGAAAAGGAAGGAAAGAGAAAGAGAGAGAGAGAGAGAAAAGGAGGAAAAGAAAAAAGAAAGAACGAAAAAGGGTACATAAATAGACAAGCAGTACTTCCCCTAACTCTACAACTCCAATATTCAAAACAAAGTACATGTCTGCGTGTATGTGGGTTTGTGGAGGGGGAGGGGGTCCTCTCCTCCCACGTAGATGTATGGATTAGACAACGTTTTTTAATTATTAAGGCACTGGCAAAGCACATTTCAAAGTGTGGAGAGCATTGATAAATATAGTTCACTTTTGCAGAAAATAGGGATATATTTGACAAAAACCGGAAATGCATTTTAATAATAATAATAATAACATGGACATTTGTATTGCGCCGGTATCCATCATGAGAGATGCTCATGGCGCAGATTATTATTATCCCCGGTCATTGGATCCTGGCACGCCCGCACACAGTGTATGCACATTCTCCACTCCCTGGGGAGCATTCCAGCCAGGCGTCTGTTAAGCGCACACATGCTAAGCAAAGGACATTACCTTTCGCCATCCTACCGGGTACCCATTTAACACCTGGGTGGAGAGTGGCAAATGTAGATTAACGTCTTGCCAAAGGACGCTAGTGCTGCGGTGGGATTCGAACTCCGGACCTCGTGGTTCACAGTCCGGGGACTTATCCACTGATCCACAACACCTTTCTTAAATACAGTACCGTTGGGCCTTGGGTTGTCCTTCATCCATATCCCTTTCTTATTTGATTTAAATGACGACCCTCTTCTTCGATTATGAATAGCGACCCTCTTCTGTGATTATGAATAGCGACCCTCTTCTGTGATTATGAATAGCGACCCTCTTCTGTGATTATGCATAGCGACCCTCTTCTCCGATTATGAATAGCGACCCTCTTCTGTGATTATGAATAGCGACCCTCTTCTGTGATTATGAATAGCGACCCTCTTCTGTGATTATGAATAGCTACCCTCTACTGTGATTATGAATAGCGACCCTCTTCTGTGATTATGAATAGCGACCCTCTTCTCTGATTATGAATAGCGACCCTCTTCTGTGATTATGAATAGCGACCCTCTTCTTTGATTATGAATAGCGACCCTCTTCTTTGATTATGAATAGCGACCCTCTTCTTCGATTATGAATAGCGACCCTTATGAATATGGACCTTTATGAATAGCGACCTTTATGAATTATGGACCTTTATGAATAGCGACCCTGTTTTCGTATTATGAATAGGGACCCTTATGATTAACGACCCTGATTTGGTATTATGAATAGCGACCCTCTTTCCGTATTATGAATAGCGATCTTTATGTCTTATTATGAATAGCGGTCCTTATGAATAATTACCCTTATGAATAGCAACCCTTATGTCTTATTATGAATAGCGGTCCTTATGAATATTTTTTTATGAATAGCGGTCCTTATGACTAGCGAGTAGACCCCATATAGGGAATGCCTCACTACATCATGCATTTCAGAATTATCTAACTTTTATGCATGTATACATTATATACATGTATGCATAAAAGTTTGTGAACAGTTCGGTAACTTATTGCAAACTACATGCAGTTTTAAGGGCAAAAGCAATCTTTGATTTTTTTTTTATTGCAGCCAGATGGACAGTGACTTTGTTAAACTGTAGATGATCAAACTAGTAGACTCTGATAATTCCCCATGATGTAATGCGGTAATTGCATGCATAGCTGTCAGCCACGAAAGGCTCTAGACTGGATTTGCAACTCTGTCAGTTAAAGGGAAGTCCAGACGATTTTCAGAATTTTGCATCTGAACATCTCTAAATTGGTTATACTGGGTGCAGAGTTTCATAATTTGTAGTAATTGGGAATTGGGATGAGGAAGAAGAATGTTTCCAAAATTCATAACAAATAACAGTGAACAAGGATGATGACATAGCAAGTGTGTAGTAGAATGCATGTTTAGCTGCTCAAGGAAGCAGAACAATCGAGGAACACATGCACAAATTCTGCACAGGTGAACTTGTTGAGTAAGTCGTATTATGTAATGGAATTACAGTGCCACATTATCGGAATTTGTGCACCTTCTATGTCATAATCCTTGCTTAGTGTTAACTCTGTATTTCTGCTCCATGCAGGATCACAATAAATTTCACAAATCTGTATGTAACACTTTTGATTTATGTACTATACCTGATGTGAAATTTTAAAAATCGTCTCGACTTCCCCTTTAATATGGGAGGAATTTATGTGTTTATTTATGTAGTTGAAATTAGTAAATGCCACTTCAGCAATCAACAGGAATGATTTTCTTTCAAAACTATTGGGGTGCCTTTCCCCTTCAACTGCATATTTCAACAAAGTTTTGATGACCAATGTCTAATAATGTGTCATATATTTTTAGAAGTCCTAATAAAATATGAGAGATAATGCATTTTGTTTTGAGTTTGATATATGTTTAATTATACAAATACAATCATGTTCAAGTCGTTATTGAACAGAATACAAAACAATGCAAACTTTAATTGGGGTAAAGAAAACAAATTAAAGCTGAACTGTAATTGTTCAAGTGTAAATAATTATCATACTTTCTTAAAGGACCTATGTAATGCAAAGGTATGTTGACCTGTTTTGATCAGCAATACCCTAATCTATACTTGTAGTCAATATAATATCAAAATATGTGCCATATATTTTATAATACCTTTTCTGTTATTTTTCTTCAGATTATTTAGAAACGCCCACAAAAAGCTTCCAAACCAAGATTCTGTTTGTGACATCATCTGTCAATCACTGCTTAATCAACTATGCAATTGACAAAAGACACTGGAATACACCTTCCCTAAACAGTATAATTTGCATGTTTGAGAACAGTGGCAAATTAGTGGCTTTTGTTGCGTGTTAATTGGTAGAACTTCCTAGCATAGCAACTTCCATTGAACTTGCAAGTACATGTATTTGGGTTGGTATTGTGTGCAAACATGGCAAATGCTTTTGTAGGAATATGGCCACCTCTTGGGAGGACGCATTCCAGTGTCTTGTGTCTAGTGCATGATAATTAAGTAGTGATTGACAGATGATGTCACAAGCAGAATCTTGGTTTGGAAGTTTTTTGTGGGCGTTTCTAAGTAATCTGAAGAAAAATAATAGAAAAACGTATTATAAAATATATGGCACATATTTTGATATTTCATTGGCTACATCAGTGATGATTAGGGTATTGCTGATCAACACAGGTCAAGGTCAACATGCCTTTGCATTTGTACATAGGTCCCTTAAAGCCACTGGTTAACATTGCAGTTGATCAATTTAAAAAAAAAATGCCTGACCTGTCTAATTATGATCAGATGAATGAAAGAACAACCAAGGATGCAAAAAAAATAATGGTAACACATTCACTATCAAGATAAAATCTATGAAAATTGCATTTATTCTCGAGAATAATTCTAGCAGAGTAGTCTATGAAGAGGATATTTCAAGTTTTCATATTTTGAAGCACTAAATGATAACTTTGAAGCATAATATTTTCACAGCTCAGTTTTTGCAACCCATCAATATTCTGATAGCACTTAGGACCGTGCAGCTTCGATTTTTTAAACTGAACACAAATGTTAAACAATGCCTTTAAAATAGGCACTTGAAAGGAAAGAATAATAATGGTAGCAAGTTCCCCAGAAGTAATCAAAATTACTCATGAATTATTAATGCTTGTAATGCTGATAAATAGACAATGAACCGGTCACCAATGAAACGAAACAGCATGAAAGAGCATAACTAGAGAGAGAGACAGAGAGAGAGGGGGGGGGGGGGGAGAGTGTATAACAATATAACGAGGTATCACTTTTAAAGTAACTGGGAAGGTGACAAGCTATTGTTTCCCCCCCCCCCCCCCCCCATGCTCAAGTTCGGATCGACGCCCATACACACAAGACATCTATCAAAATATGACCTTTGACCCTATAAAAGACTGAACAATGGAGGCAGCATCACCAAAATCTATAGGTTTCTAGATTATACCAAGAGACACCTTCATGCAAACTTTGAACAAAATCCGTTGAGAAATGTGATCGCTAGAGCGCACACAAACTATCCCCCAAATTATGGCCTTTACCCTATCTATAGGTTTCTAGATTATACCAAGGGACACCTCCATACAAAGTTTGAAAGAAATCCGTTGAGAAATGTGACCGCTAGAGCGCACACAAGAATGTGGCGTGGCGGCAAAGACGGCAGTACTGCTTCAGCAGGTCTCTGTGGGTTTACATTCTGTAATAACAAGGAATAGAATTGAAGTGAACTTAAGCATACAAATTATTTCATACTCTACTGTTGAGAGACGAAAAGGCTTTTAATAGGCCAAGCATGGACCTATAGGTCCATGGGCCCATGGACCTATACTACTACCACTAGTCAAGTAATCTTGAGTCCTAAAATTTACTTTCTTTTTGTTGTTTGTTTTGGGGTTTTTTTCAAATTGAGAAAGGGTTTCTTGAGCAAATGCTATTGGGTCAATTGCAAATCACAAATTGTCTAATCTTAATTTCATTTCCATATGTACTCAATTAGAGAGGCTCCAAAGAAAAAAAATCATAACGGTCTAGATCTGTTTATATTATTAATGATTTTTGTTCCATCATTACCTAGATCTAACTTAGTTTACATCAGATTCCAAAAAAAACATCTTCCACCCTGGCAATCAACTTCGAAGGGGAAAATTATTTTTTTCATTTGTTATCACCGACATTACTTAGAATGAATTGCGGCCACCAGCTCCCTCCCCCCCCCAAAAAAAAAAAAACAACAACAACAACAAACAACAAACAAACAAACAAACAAACACAAAATGCAGATACACCTTATTCATTGTCTATAAGTAGAAGAAACACAGTCAAGACTTCATTAGTCAATTTTAGAATTAAAGTTAGAATAAATAGAAAGACATTGTCATTGAAAATGTATATCTAAAATTTAGTAGACTCCATTGTCTATTTTTAGTATCCAAATATGACATGATATCGAGATCTAGAACTGACTTTCTAGTTTCTTGTCCATGCGACTAAAATATATTTCAAAAATCAACTCTGCCTCTAATAATATTACATCAGATCTTTGTCAGATGCTCAAGTAACATGCCTTTTGATCGACTTTCACAAAAAATCAATGGATGGGACCGAACCTGCGCTACCCGCACGAATTTTTAATTCAGTCCAATACGCTGCTTTTGAGGTACACACAAGTAATTAAATATCAAATATTCCATATTAACAGCCAACATCAATAGGATCACGAATGTCATAACGATATTCGCCTAAGGGTTCTAGGACTCCTACCCCCTGGACAACCACCCCCGGATAACCACCCCTAGGATAATCACCCTCTAGGACAACTACCCCCTAGGGCAACCACCCTCTAGGACGACTACCCCCCGGGACTATTAACCTCTAGGATGATTACCCCCAACTAACTATCCCCTAGTGCAACCACCCTCTAGGTCAACTACCCCCCGGATAACTACCCCCAGACAACTACCCCCTAGGACAATATTTAAACCAACTGGGAAGGGTAATAATAGTTACTGAAATAATACACAGAAAGTGAAACATACAAAAAGGCATTAATTCCGAGAAATTTGCCAGAACTTGTAACCATTTTTTTTCTTCCCAAAATAGGGGGCACAGTGCCCCCTGCCCCAAATGCCAATGAAATGAGCGTGTCAAAAAATGTTGGCTCATGATAATTTTAAGTGTGTTAAAAGTGTTAAAATTACTCCCCGTGATTATGATGGCGTCTTTGATGGAATAAATGTTTCAAAAGTCATTTATGCTCGTATTCATAAATAAACCCTGTGGTGAAAAGGGATATATTTCCGAACATTGTGTTCTAGGTTGCTTTCACACCCATCTTAACATGACTGTACACACCCCACTATTTTTTTGTTTTAAATCGACCAACCACAATGCTGATTTCCTTTAAGACTCGATTGGGTGGTAGCTTTGTAACCAGTTGCAAAATTGTAGAGTGCGTGAGGGAGGGGGGGGGGCGAATCCGCGTTTTCCACCCCCCCCCCCCCGAAAAAAACCGTAGGAACTTGTTTAAATCGTGATAGCGAATTGACCACAAGACCACAATTTGATTCCCTTCTGTGCCACTAAGTCTGACGAAATAAGTCCCTCTAACCAGGTTTGAACTTTCGATACTGCGAGAGACAGACGTCTAATGAATTGTAGGGGGAGAAAAAGAGAAACCAAATCACTACAGAGGGTTAAGTGGTCTCAAGTTCAGGCGGTTTATTCTCCATAGTCTTCTATCTATTTTATGGGAAAACTTTCAATGATAAAACTTGTTCATGGATGCACATAAAACTTAAACATAATGCGTACAATCTGTCCTCACTCTCCCACTCATCACGATCATTTCACATAAATATTTCATAAAATTCAGGTATTTACATTTTAATAAATCATTTCTTGTTCACTTGTAAGTGTATAAATTAATATACCATCAACCAACTCAATTCTCAATCCATTCTTATTCTCGACATAACCAGATGAATAGACCATGGGATTCAGTCACTTTACTCAGGAACAGAGTCAATATAATAAACCTTTCATAATAATTTTAAGCATATTTTATAAAAAATACAAAGTTCCAAGAAAAAAAAAACCTTCAAACAATAGGTCTTATATAAATAAAGAAGAAAGTTATCTTTAAAAAAGAATGCAGGAAACGGCAGCCCCCCACCCCCCGGTAGATTTTTTTCTTGAGAAAAACAAATGCCGATTAAACTCCTTCAAAATGAGTGAAGAGATCATACAATAAAAATAAAAACCAATAATAAACAATATTATTAATAGAGTATTATGGTAGATCTATATCATGAATTGAGATGTAATAATTACATACCAGTAAATTAATTATGAGGGTCTACCATTGCCCTCTTTCTAATTCTTTATTTTTATTCCATCTCATAAGTCACCAAGCTTAAAAATTGATCATGTGAGGGATTTTTTTAAAAAAATACATGTACATGAAATATTTAAAAATAAATTCTACTACTTTTTATAATGACCTTTCATCAGATCTGCATTGTATGATACAAGTGTCAAAATTAAAAATAATTTCTGTAGATCACTGAGGGAAGTCTCTCTATATGTAAAAGGGTGTTCCTTTTCACTTTTGAGACTTAACATCTTAATGATTTTATTTTATTTTATTTTATTCGTCAGGTATATTGCAATACAAACATAACCAGGTACCATGACAGGATAGCCCATGAAAGCCGAAATGGCTTATTTCCAATGGGGTCCTTACCTAAATAACTGATTAAAAAATACACTAAGAAAACACATTAGTACGGCTACAAGACTATCGCACACGTACGACAAGTAATAAGAATGTACTAAAGTAGCAAATTAAAACATAACAGTTTTATAAAGTAGGCGAAGATTACATAAATGTGAAAACAAGACTTACTCAACGGAAAAAACTATATACAGAAAATCATAATGAAACTATCGATAATAAACGTTGGTTACATAAGTCATATAATATAGGAAAACACCATCTGAGCTACAAAAAGGACAGGAGAAATATAGTTATGGAGTAGACACATTATTCAGATGATGCTTCAATACCCTTTTAAAATGTAAAAAATTCTTAACTAACTTAACATGATTTGGGAGGGAATTGCAGAAAAGAATACCGTTAAAATAGAGGAATTTCCAATTTTACCTTTCCGCTTAGGCACTACGAAATTAAATTGACTATTTCTAGTGTCATGCCCATGAACACTTGAAGAGCGAGTAAAATTATTTGAAATATAGTGATCTGCATTAGAGTAAAAAATCCTATGTACATGGTGAATTAAAAGTTGTTGTGATCTAAGGTTTACATGAAGAAGACCAACTATTTCAAGTTCACTCTTCCCAATGTGTGTTCTTGGTGGTAAGTGATTGATAAATCTTACAATCTTATTTTGAATTATTTTTAACTTGTTTTGATCCACCTTGCCTAGACTGCAGTACCATGCCGCATTAGCATAATCAAATAAACATTGTATTAAGGAAAAACTTAAAATGCGTCTTGATTTTAAGATCATGCAATTTTGATAACGATACAAGAATTTTAGACGAGCATTAGCTTTTTTGACAATACTGTCAACCAAACTTGAGCAAGAAAGATCACTAGCTATATTTAGTCCTAAATACTTCACAGAATCCTGTCTCTTAATGAGTTGATTGTTATAACTTATATTGAAATCATCAGTATACTTCAGCCTACCCCGCGAACAAAACAAAATACTTTCGGTTTTACCAACATGTAAGCTAAGCTTATTTGCTGTCATCCAATTAACACAGTTTGATAATTCTAAGCTAAGTTTTTCCCCGATCAGCTTAGGATCAGTACCAGAATATAGTAACACACTATCATCCGCATATAAAAGTAATTTACTGTCGTTGACACAAACACACATATTATTAATGTAGCACATGAAAAGAATAGGACCTAATATGCTCCCTGGCGAACTCCGCTTCTTATGGGCATAGAATCGGAGAGTACATTTTGCAACGAGACAACTTGATGACGATTGGTCAAGTAAGACCTAAACCATTGCACACATGCAGCATTTAAACCCATTACTTCTAATTTACTTAACAGTATATTATGGTTAACGGTATCGAAGGCTTTTTGCAAGTCAAGAAGAAACATCCCAACAAAACGTCCCAGGGAAATTTCGTTCCTGACAAAATCTGACAGGTGAATAAGACTAGTTTCAGTGGAATAACCATTTCTAAAACCAGATTGAAATTCGTATATTATTTTGTTTTCTTGAAAGTAGTTCTCTAATTGGGCATACACACATTTCTCTAGGACCTTCGAGACTATACTTAAAACGCTAATCGGTCTATAATTGCTAACATTAGTTTTATCTTTCTTTTTATAAAGGGGTGTTACTTTTGCAATTTTAATTTCATCAGGGAAGGTGGAAGTTGAGATAGATAAGTTAATAATGTAAGTTAAAGGTTTATACAAATATTTAGCTCCATCCTTCAAAAATCTGGCAGGTACCAAGTCAAGCCCGGTACTTTTTGATATTTTCAACTTATTTAATTCATGTAAAACAAACTTTTCTTTGACAGGAGAAAAAAGAAAACAACCTTTCGACACACCCTTAGTGTCGTATAATTTTTGTAATTTAACACTGTCCGTTCCAAATTCATTTGCGTTGCTATCTGGCAGATAACTAGCTAGAAACTTAATTGGCTGGAGCAAAACATATCTGCTTCATACACCAATGATTGGTGCTTCTCCATCCAACAGCAGATAGTGAAAATAGTCCACATGACCAGGGAATCATCTGGAAGAAAACAAACAGGAATAGGTAGAAAGATAAATTGCTTGACATAGCTTAGTGGGTTTTTTTTTTAAGCTGGTAGTCGGACAAATTTGAATTTTTCGACTCATAATCTTGTCCGGCATTATAGCATAGATTTGACTAGATTATAGTATAGATTTGACTGTCACAACATCAGTGGAAGGTGCTGGACTATCCAAAAAGTTTTTTTATTAAAATTAAAAAGCCAGCTGCGGTGCATGAACTCTCAATAAAACATTAACAATATTTTTATAAAAGATGATTGTCTAACCTATGCCCGTATTAACTATCGTGACTGCTCACTGACCAATTAGAATCTAGAAATCTAGTTGTTGTTTTTTTGCAAAGCAGCGCCCCCCCCCCCCAAAAAAAAAAAATAAATAAATAAATAAATAAATAATAATAATAATAAATAAATCATTCATCAGTGGCATGAACCCCATAGCTATAATTTGGCCAGGGATGTGCAAAAAAATCCACAATTTTTTTTTAATGATCATTGTCTAATCTATACCCATGTTATCATGGGGGTATCAATGTTAGATTTTTTTTAAATTTCTTCGTAGCAACCCGCCCCCACCAATGGCATTAGTTTCATCAGTGCCCCCCACCCCTCAAACAGATTCTTTTTTAAAATCACTAATCAGTGCCCATACACGAGCGTAGCCATGCATTGCCATATGTATGAAATTTTTTTGGATGTGCTATGCAAAAACATTGAAAACCCCCAACATACGTCCACCTAACAGTTAAATAGATAGGCCCATCGTTTTTTAAAGTCATCGAAGTTGAGGCAGTGCCCCCCCCCCCCCCCCCCAATTTAGTTGAGCACCATACCGAGCGGCCACGGGCGAAGTCAAAGGCAATGCTGAAAGAAACCGGTTGAACAATATTTACGATTGGGCTATTATTCGCTTAAAAAAACAACAGAATTCTCTGAATTGTAAGCCTGCAAAGATTATGGATAAAATGCATCAATTATTTGAATATATTAATGGGACTGTAATATAAGTGATATTTCTCTTACCAAACACGGAAAAATGCACGTTTCAGCTTTCACTCATACGGTGAATCGACACACTCTTAGAAATGTTGGGTAAATGCCACTGGGTAAATGAAGATTGGGCATAGGTTGGTTAAATCTTTCTCAACTTTTTACTACATGCATTTACCCAACATGTGTCAAAAGATAAATGCCTACATAATGGGCAACCAGCGCTGGGTAAATAAGCATTGGGCATAACTAAACCTACAACTGGGTAAAACTTCCCCAACTTTTTACTATATGCATAATACCAAACATGAATGAAAGGAAATTAATGCCTACATACTGGGTAAACATTTACGCGAAACAAAAAAAAAAACAAAAAAAGGGAATCCAGTTTGCATACATTTTTAGTTGCTACATCTGGCAAACCTCGGGCAAATTTTCATGTTGTCATGAACAACCTTTGTGAGAAAGGTATGCATAAAATTTGAATATGTTAGTGAACTGGTCTATTTGCTGAATATGAATTGGTGATTACTAATTTTTGTTAGTAGAAACACCATGTAGTTCAAAGCAAAATGTGGTAATTTTCATAACAGGATCATTCAGTCCAGTACTGATGCCTGTAGGAATAGGTAGTATTGAGTATGCATATAGCTAAAAGTTAATTGAATATAGATGAAGTTGTTTTTTCTGCGTTTACCGAACTGCGTGTATAGTCCAATCTGTTTCCACACTTTTTCAGTCAATAGATATGTGACGTACTTGAAAAAGCAATCTCAGTACTTTTGAAATTAGTTTTGTGATTCTTTATAATATGCTGATTATAGGTCAGAAGTGAGAGGGTTAAGGTTGTCTTTTTTAAAGTGTTGTGGAGAAAAAACAATCAAGCAGACCATATTCAAATGCAACATATCCAATTTGTAGATATATAGAAAGTATTTTATTGCACTTATACCTCGACTGCCTCTTGGATGCACTATATTGATACTGGAGTACACTCCAGCTTAAAATGTAAATGCTTGTTACAAACTTTGTATAAATGGTGGCATACTGGAATACACTTGGTTTGATATGTTTTACATTTACAAGAAAAGATGCGTAATGATAACTGCAGTGGTACATACAGGAGGCCTTATTACCCTCCCGTGCCATAAGTATTGCAACATAGTGAAATTCGTTAAATTTTTGGTGAATGACTTTTCCTTGTAGCGGCGTTTTGTTCTAAATCATTGAATAGCGCCCGTCATTTCAGTTTAAAAGGAATGTGCGCCTTGTTCACTTTCTCATTCAATGCTACTGAGTCCTTCATGCACACACCATTGTTAAGACAGCCGAGTTATCTAACGAGCAACGCCGACAATTGAGACAGGAGGGGGTTTCCGTAGCTCAGATTGCTGAACGCTTTCGGGTATGCCGTCAGGCGCCAGGCTCGTATGACCCGACCAGATTCGATTCTGCACAAACTTTGGCAGCTCACTGGAGCGACAGAATTGGTAGCAGAATCTCAAAGAGAACGACACAAAGACGCCTGTACTCTTACAATCATCATGCCCGCATTTCAAGGAGAAAGATTCTAATATCTCGTGTCAATCGTCTGAGACGCATCAGGTGGGCCACCCAGAGTGAGGGATTGGACATTGGGGAACAATTGTAGTCATTTCGTGTTTTCCGGCGAGAGTAGCTTTTGCCTGTCTTCGAACAACGGAAGAGTAAGACTCTGGCGTGAACCGAACATCTCATACGACCCACGGAACCTTACTTACACTCAAAGGAATTCCGTTTCAGTCATGGTCTGGAGGTGTGTCGGCGTCTTTGGAGTAGGCGATCTTGTTGTCGTAGACGGGAACACGGATAACGCCAAATATCGGGAGATTCTGGACTCTCACTTGTTTCCATCCATTGCTAACATATTTGGCTACGCGCAACACCCGTTCATTTTCCAGGATGACAACGCACCGGCGCACAGGGCTGCCCAGATGGACCAATAGTATGGCGAAAATGGCGTCAACAGGGTGCAGTGGCCGGCGCAACTACCAGATGCTAACCCGATAGAGAACCTGTGGGATGACATCAAGAGAGCCCTCACCAAGGACCGGCCAACCACCAGGGAGGAAAGCCAAGAAAGACTGCATGGACTCTACGCGACTCTGCCAAGGAGGATGCGCGCCATCATTAGAAGGCGCGGGTATCCAACAAAATACTAGAACCTCATGAACTTTACATGACAAATGACTCTTGACATATCAATAAAATGTGCCTGATAATACGATCAAACATGATGTACTACAAAGTCATTAAAACAGCACTCATTTTCATTTAATAATTTGCCTCTTGTGTAATGCATGTGTCTATGTTGCAATACTTTTGGCACGGGAGGGTAGTTCAATCTCTTGCTATAGCTATGTGTTAAATGTTTTCCTAATATACATTGCATAAATTGAAAACAAGAAAACCAAATCACTGAACTACTTGTAAAGGTATAATGCCATTGATACATCAAACTTTAATTGTTACTCTTTGTTGTTTTTTGTCATGTTGGAAAATATATACTATTCAAAACATGCAAGTAATTTCTTATCTCTGTTTATTTGTATATTTTGTCCTTTATATACATACTTTACCCTTGCAGCTATACAATATACCCTTTGCAGATCCATTTATTGTCAGGTTTACCATATAGCCATGCATTCATTGTGATTGTATACAAGGCTGAGTAAAATGTACATCAAGCTGGGGAACAAAGAGATGGGATTGCCCAGCAGTTTCTTTTACCCATAGTTTTTTTGCCCAACAGGGACTTGGATACATACGAACCCTCATGCTGGGTAAGAGTTGGGTAACGGTTGGTAAAATAAGGGGTTGGGTAAATGTATGAGCAATGTCTAACTGGGCAATGAAGCTGGGTAATGAATTATGACCAACAGTTTTGCCCAGTTTGGTCATTTCCAATTTCTAAGTGGGTAAAAATTGGGCAATATCCCTGGTCAATTTATTGGGTAAATAATTTACCCAACTCCATTACCCAGTTGGCATCTTTAATACCCCTTATTATGGCAATAGTTGGGTAAATTATGTTGGGTAACATTGTTGGGTAATTTTGAAATGGGTAATTAAATGGGCAATTCCATTTGCCCTATAATGGGTAAATAATGAAATTGGTAAAGTTTACCCAAAAGTTGGTCGGATACATAACTACCCTCATGTTGGGTAAATTTTGGGTAAAATTTTGCCCAATATTTCTAAGAGTGCATGATTTAAATAAAAAAGTAGACCAGGCCACAACGATGTCAGGTGACAGGGGAACTCAGGATCTTATAGAAACGATAACCAAATATGGTCAAATAACACCGTCTTGGTTACTATGGAAATTTATAAAAAGCCATGATTATTTTACTAAAATTCTGTTAATTTTACATGGTATTGTGTTTGGGTCGAAAAATGGGGACAAATGGTTTTTATTTTGAAAAATAGTGCAACTTAGTTATTTTTCAGAGTTCAAACTATCGGTATCAATGTTTGTTCGTTCGTGATTGGTCAGTATTTTAGGGGGAGGGGTCTCCAAAAAGTAAACTTGGATAAAGAAAATGATGACAACACGCAAACAGCGAAAGAAAACTTTTTATACGATAGATTGCTCATGCGCGAATCCAACATGGCGAAAAGCACCTTATGTGTGGATACGTGTGGATACGTCAAGTGCAGTGCTCCCACTTTTCGAAATGAATTATCCTGAAATGAACACTGAAAATTCCTGGAATTTCAAAAAATATTCTGAAATTATTCAAATGGGCTACGATCGCATCAGAATCCCATGAACTTTGTAGAATGTGTGTATACATACTGTGTGTATTCTGTCTTACTGGGTGTTTCCACATGTTAAAAAAAAAATAAAAAATCATGAAACAGAACATCAAATTTCCTGGACTTTTATGAAATTTCATGGAATTAAAAAGAAAAATCCACTTATTGTTCTTTCTGATGTTTCTTTTTTTTAATGAATTGTTAGGGAGGTTAATGTCATAAATTTTGTTTTTAATTGTTGCACCATAATTTCAACTTTCCACTCTACGGCCCGAATTCAAAAGAGGTTTGGTTTAAACCATGGTTTATGAACCATGGTTTAAACCCCCTCCTGGGGCTTTTAAGCGTACGTGCGCACGTAATCCGATCCAATCATTATATTTTCTTTGAGTGCGCGCATGGGCAATGTGCGCTTATTTACGCCTATTTCAGTACGCTTACGGAGGTTTAAACCATGGTTTAGGTTTAAACCTCCTTTGTGAATTTGGGCCTACGAGTCCATCCATGCGCGCGTGTATCACTTTCCCAGCTGTGCGCTTCCTTCCATAGAGCCTATTCAATCATTCATCAAAACTTAAATTTCTGCTTTTGGAAATACTTATATCTTTTTCAATTTTTAACAATTTAATTCCGTTAAAAAAGGAATATGAATATTGAAGAGACAAAGAAGCTGCTAAGCATAAAAAGGAAATAATTTCATATGTAGAATTCTGGCCAATTTTGTTTGAAAACGGCCTTTTTATGTTGCCACACAAAACGTAGAACACCCAAACTATGAGAAAGAATCGACTCGTAGAGACAAGGTAAATTTGTTAATTGGTTAGAAGTGCTGTTAATGGTGGGAATTAACCAGTTAAATGGTTTCTTAAAAGAGTAAGAGTTCTAGGTTTGGCCTATCTTAAGCTGACTTCTGTAATTGGTTGCGTAGAATTCCGGCCTTTTTATGAATTAATTATGAAATATCGGTGTGTTTAGACTGATCACACGACCGATCTGTGTGCGCGCACGTGTATATGGCTAGGCTGATGACATTCAGGCTACGTGCAGATGCAGTAAATTGCGCGAAACTTATTGACGTGAACTTCAAATTTTGCGACCGAGCAAACGAGCACAATCTGGATTACAATCTGAGAATTTTTCCTAGAGGGTGGCTGTCCTAGGGGGTAGTTGTCCGGGGGTAGTTGTCCTAGAGGGTGGTTGTCCTATGGGGTAGTTGTCCTAGGGGGTAGTTGTCTGGGGGGTAGTTGTCCAGAGGGTAGTTGTCTGGGGGTAGTTGTCTTAGGGGTAGTTATCCAGAGGGTAGTTGTCTGGGGGTAGTTGTCCAGAGGGTAGTTGTCTGGGGTAGTTGTCTGGGGGTAGTTGTCCAGAGGGTAGTTGTCTGGGGTTAGTTGTCCTGGGGGTAGTTGTCCGGGGGTAGTTGTCCTAGAGGGTGGTTGTCCTAGGGGATAGTTGTTCTAGAGGGTGGTTATCCTAGGGGTAGTTGTCATAGGGGGTAGTTGTCTGGGGGTAGTTGTCCAGGGGGTAGTTGTCTGGGGGTAGTTGTCCTAGGGGTAGTTATCCAGAGGGTAGTTGTCTGGGGGTAGTTGTCAAGAGGGTAGTTGTCTGGGGGTACTTGTCCAGAGGGTAGTTGTCTGGGGGTAGTTGTCCTGGGGGTAGTTGTCTGGGGGGTAGTTGTCCTAGGGGGTAGTTGTCCGGGGGTAGTTGTCCTAGAGGGTGGTTGTCCTAGGGGATAGTTGTTCTAGAGGGTGGTTGTCCTAGGGGATAGTTGTCTGGGGGGTAGTTATCCGGGGGTAGTTGTCCTAGAGGGTGGTTATCCTAAGGGTGTTTATCCGGGGGTGGTTGTCCAGGAGGTAGGTGTCCGGATACGTCGCCTAACTTCTGTCCAATAATGAATAAATAAGGTAGATTCTGAAAATACTGAATCCTAGACAGGCCTAGATTCTGAGAGAATGGGCTAAGAATGGTTGAAAGATTACGTCATCGAGCGAAATTAGAAAGAAATTGATGAAAATAGTCCCTTTTGATTTATTATTTTTCGACTCGGCAATCGAACTCACACACAGAACTTCATTCTCATCGTCAAGATGGAAGATCATTTAACAAAATCACGAAACAAACACAGTGGAGAAAAGTGGAGAAATACGATAAGTTAGGCACAAATATTGGGGAAAAATGCATTTAGAATCGGCCTTACCTTGGATGAAATGATGACTGACATTACATTGTATGGTAATATGAGATAGGATTGCTGAAATTTAATCGATAGTCGATGAATCACAGATAAACTGAACATAAACAAACGACTGAACCCGGAAACGGATATTTACTGCGCATTGCGAGGTTTCCCATAGTATGTCCATCGACAGTCATCTTTTTATAGTTGGTCGATAGACGTCGGACAGGAGCGCGGTGACTATCGCTGCGTGCAAAGTGCCTTTGTGTAAACATTGCCTCAGGCGCAAGGTCGTAAAAGTGCGTAAAGAGAAAGTTAAGCGGACTGATGTGTCTTTGGCAGCTACTAACAGGTGATACTCATCAGTTTAGGGACGATGAATGTCCATCTGTAGTAGGTCCATGATATATTGTTGTTTCTTGTGAACATGTTAAAAGAAGACACCACTGACAAATTTTAGCACTTTTACAATTTTTAATGTTATAAAACTAGTCAGATTGACCAAAAAACTCATCGCTCAGGTCGATAAAATCATAGATCTCGATTTTTAAAAAATAAATATTACAATATCTACTATTACGAGCCGCAAAAATCCGTTACGTCACTGCAGCACTACTGGTTTTACCATGGCAAATCACGGTAATGCCGATTTGGAGCAATACACAGATCGCTTTCACAGCGCCTATAAAAATGCTATTTGTGAGACAATTATGTATGACAAAAAGAAAATGTTATTCATTTTTCTGTTTTTGGTATTTTTGAATATTATCTGCTGAAAAAAATAAAGTGCTTTAGCAAAATTTTTTCACAATTTATCGAATTAATAAAATTAAAATTGGCACTTCTGTTTCTGATCGTTCGTACGTGCTTCCCATTAACGCGTGTACTTTAAGGCACGCGCGGAAAGCTAATGCAGCAAGCTGCATTGTTTACGTTCTTACGTTCGCGATATAGATAGCAAGTACGACATTAACATAAATTCCTGGTTAATCTGCAAGTAAAATCTGATCACATTCTTCAATAAGCTTGTAATCTAAGCTAAGGAGATGAATGAGGGATTTTCTGGGCGAAGAAAGATTGCTTGCTTGTAAAGATTTTGTGGGAGAATATGGTTGGTACAGTGTCTGGCTTTAGCAGCTTCCTGGGTTTGTATCCCAGGCACACGGCTTGTAGGTTGGTCTCGAACGCCAAAACGTCAAAATGGTGTTGACATACCACTCGAAAACGGGAATAAATGTACGTTTTGACGTTGAATTTAGTTGTTCCAATGTTCCTTATCCATACAGCACACCTTTATCTATCCTTCTTCGGATCAGGGATGGCAAAAAAAGATTTTACGGGACAATTTCACGACGATTCGAACAGTAAATTGCTTGGCACAACGGCATTTTTGCAACTCCACGAATATGTATGCATGCTATATGCGCTATCGTCTGCTTTTACGGACGCGTAACGCACACGCATTGTGGAAACTCAAAGTGCTGCAATGACGTGACAGCTTTGGCCGACACGAGCCAATTTGCGTATCGACAGTGGTAAAATCATACTTTTTATATCAAAATATACGCACTTGTAGGCTGTTGAAAAATTACAATTTCGATACTGATTAGTTCCTAGGGACATGCAGAACAACATATTTTTTCAAAATTTGCCAGTGGTGTGTTCTTTTAATGAAAGCGTGTGGCTATTCGTTTTTATTAACTTTATACATGAATTGTCCTGTTTAAAAAAGAAATAAATCTGGAAACTTTAGAATTTTTGATTCGTAAAATAAAGGATCGCTATGTGAACGAACAGGAGCATTATGCATTATCCTTATGATTTTCTTTTGTAAGATAGTAATTTTATAAGTAAGATATTTCTTAGCGTTACCCCAAGCCGTTATTCCATAATTAAGGGAAGGTAATGTCAGTGAAAAGTATAGTGTGGAAAGTGTGGTCCTTGGAAAGAAATATTTGAGTTTATTCATTATTCCAATATTCCGGGAAATAATTTTGGATATATTTTGTATGTGCATGTTCCAGTTTAGTTTTTCGTCAATCGTAAGCCCTAGAAAATGTGTTGATGATACCCTATCCAGCGGCGCGTCGTCCAAAAAAATATTTCCAGGTAAGTTTTGCAGCATAAAATTTTTCTTTGGTATGTTAAGTGATAACTTGTTTGCTTTTACCCATTCTACTATGCATTTAAGTTCTCTGTTCATTGTTGAAAGAAGGGTATTATGGTTAGAAACAGAATGAAATAAGTTTGAATCGTCTGCAAATAGAATAAATGATGACACTTCTGAAGATTTATAAAAGTCATTTATGTATATAATAAATAATAAGGGACCAAGTAGACTTCCATGTGGAACACCACAGCTTATGGGTCGTAACGATGACTTATGATTATTTCTACAAATTGTTTTCCATTTGATAAATAATTCCTGAACCATTCCAAGGCTTTCCCGCGAACACCGTAGTACGATAACTTATGTAGGACAATATTATGGTTTATAGTATCGACAGCGTTGGAAAAGTCCAGGAATATTGCGATGGTATGCAAGCGCTGATCAACTTGGCATGGGCTATAGTATCTATGCATGTTAATATTGCCTGTGTTGTATTATGGTTTGCTCGAAAGCCAAACTGCGAATCACAGACAATGTTATGTTTGTTGAGAAAGGCTGTAACTCTGGTAAAGACAATTCTTTCTAGAACTTTGGAGAGTGATGGTAGTGCCTATAATTATTGGTTTCTAAGGCATCGCCTTCCTTGATTATTGAGATGACTTTAGCTATTTTGACGCTCGGTACTATACCCGTAGTTAATGATAAGTTAAAAATATGAACCAAAGGATTTGCAATCGATAAGATAATTGACTTGAGAAGGTAATTATCAATGTCGTCATGCCCTGAACTTTTCTTCCCTTCCAACTTATTAACGATCCCAATAATTTCCTCGCGGTTTGTGGGGACAAAAAACAGTGAAGATGGGTTTTGGTTATTTAAAAAGTTGTGGAATTTTCTTTCGGTTGTCGGGCTGTTTTCTGCTAGGTTTTGTCCAATTTGGGAGAAGTATGAGTTGAAAGTTTCGGCCATAGCTTAAAGGGTCTTCGACTATAGTGTTAGCATGCGATTTGATTTTTTTTTGTGACTTTTCGTTTCTGTTTAAGGTTCTATTTCTGATTTCCCATGTATTTCTAATTATATTTTGTTAAGTTCAATTAGTATTGTATAATAGTGTTTCTTCGTCTGTCGTAGTACATTAGTAAGAACATTTTTATATCGAGTGTATTTTTCAAGGGTCTTATTAGTTGGATTGGTTTTGTATTTATAATATACATTGTTTTTCCGGTTTATTGATCTTAAGATAGATTTGGTTACCCATGGAGATCTTGGGTTTTTTTTATAGTTATTATCTTGTTTTCTTAATGGTATGCAAATATCAAATTGACCCTTGAGAATGTTTAAAAAGTTATCGTAAGCTTCATTCACATCTTCAGAAATATATATTTGTTATAATAATAATAATAATAATATGTCTTGTTTACCCAGGGTAGCCTCATCAGTATTATATACTGATCTCCCTGAGGGCCCTGCAATCATATTATTACCCCGGCTTTAGCCGAGCGACCATGATAAGGTGCTCAAGCATTCAAGTCATTTCTTCCTACCGGGTACCCATTTACTTCACCTGGGTTGTTGCTAGTCAAGGGTACTTAAATGCGTTCTAAGTTTCTGACATTTAATCTGCGAGTTTTAACTTTGCGGGTACGTATGCCAACAGGTGTGTTTGAAAGCTTAGTTTTACAAAAGATAGGATAATGGTCAGATATGTCCGAAACAATAATCCCTGATTCTATGAGCAGTTGCATCCCTGATAGCAGAGAGTGGTAAAAATGACGTGATATTGACGTGATATTTACGTCATGGTTTACGTCTTTTTTACGTCCTGTAATTACGTCAATAAGACGACAACTTGCACCAACGCAAGACGTCATGAGGACGTCTTATTTTGACGTCATCTTTACGTCATGCAGGTCACTGAATGACGACTTCATGACATCTTTTGGACGTCTTGCAAATCACCAAATGACGACTCTTTGACGTCTTTTGGACGTCTTGCAGGTGGTAAAAAATGACGTGATATTTACGTCGTGGTTTACGTCTTTCTCACGTCCAGTAATTACGTCAATAAGACGACAACTTGCACCAACGCAAGACGTCATGAGGACGTCTTATTTTGACGTCATCTTTACGTCTTGCAGGTCACTGAATGACGACTTCATGACATCTTTTGGACGTCTTGCAAATCACCAAATTACGACTCTTTGACGTCTTTTGGACGTCTTGCAGGTGGTAAAAAATGACGTGATATTTACGTCGTGGTTTACGTCTTTCTCACGTCCAGTAATTACGTCAATAAGACGACAACTTGCACCAACGCAAGACATCATGAGGACGTCTTATTTTGACGTCATCTTTACGTCTTGCAGGTCACTGAATGACGACTTCATGACATCTTTTGGACGTCTTGCAAATCACCAAATGACGACACTTTGACGTCTTTTGGACGTCTTGCAGGTGGTAAAAAATGACGTGATATTTACGTCGTGTTTACGTCTTTCTCACGTCCTGTAATTACGTCAATAAGACGACAACTTGCACCAACGCAAGACGTCATGAGGACGTCTTATTTTGACGTCATCTTTACGTCTTGCAGGTCACTGAATGACGACTTCATGACATCTTTTGGACGTCTTGCAAATCACCAAAAGACGACACTTTGACGTATTTTGGACGTCTTGCAGGTGGTAAAAAGTGACGTGATATTTACGTCGTGCTTTACGTCTTTATCACGTCCAGTAATTACGTCAATAAGACGACAACTTGCACCAACGCAAGACATCATGAGGACGTCTTATTTTGACGTCATCTTTACGTCTTGCAGGTCACTGAATGACGACTTCATGACGTCTTTTTGACTACTTGCAAATCACCAAATGACGACTTTTTGACGTTTATTGGACGTCTTGCAGGTCACTAAATGACCTTTTTATGACGTCTTTTAGAGGTCTTGCGGGTGGTAAAAAATGACGTGATATTTAAATCATATTTTACGTCCTGTAATTACGTCTTGTAATTACGTTAATAAGACGACAACTTGCACCAACGCAAGACGTCATGAGGACGTCTTATTTTGACGTCATCTTTACGTCTTGCAGGTCAGTGAATGACAACTTCATGACGTCTTGCAAATCACCAAATGACGACTTTTTGACGTCTTGCAGGTCACTAAATGACCACTTTATGACGTTTGCAGACGTCTTGCAGGTGGTAAAAAATGACGTGATATTTAAATCATAGTTTACGTCTTTTTTACGTCCTGTAATTACGTCAATAAGACGACAACTTGCACCAACGCAAGACATCATGAAGACGTCTTATTTTGACGTCATCTTTACGTCTTGCAGGTCAGTGAATGACAACTTCATGACGTCTTTTAGAGGTCTTGAGTGTGGTAACAAATGACGTGATATGCTAGACGCCCAAAAGACGTCAAAGAATCGTCATTTGGTGAACTGCAAGATGTCCAAAAGACGTAATAAAGTCATCATTTAGTGACCTGCAAAACGTAAAGATGACCTCAAAATAAGACGTCTTCATGACGTCTTGCGTTGGTGCAAGTTTTAGACTTACTGACATAATTACAGGACGTAAAAAAGACTTAAATCACGACTTAAATATTACGTCATATTTTACCATCTGAACCACTAATTACAATCTGTTTAAGTGTAATGACGACCTGTCAAAAGCATTCATGAGCACATGGATACCAAAATTCAAAGTACATACATGTACAATCACTGAAAAATAAGTTATGCATAATATACAAGGCAGACATAAAATCAGTTTCACATTTTTAATGCCACTGGTATGAAAATCAGCTGCAAACATCCATTCATAAAACATACATAACAATGATAATCAAAACTGATGTGTGAGTAATTATATACAGGTATATGTTAACAGGTGGATTATTAAATCACACAGTGGGAAACACAAGCTACCCTAATGAAAAGAGTTGTGAAAATGAATGGATTTTTGGCACGAAGTAAAAAAAGGGTAAGAAAATACATTAAGTATTTGAACATTTACCCCAAAAACAGCATCACTGACAAAATTGGAGGGGAAAGTACCTGATTTCTATGGTCTCAAAAATGGTAATGTTGAATGTACATGAATTACTAACTCATGAAATAGCTTGAGTATAAGATTTTGTTAAGAATGTTTTGCCTCATTTGCATAAAGTAGATACTCAAAATGCTGAATTATTTGCAAAGCATTTTTTTTTTCAATTTGGGTTTGAATCTAGATCTTGCACCAGAACAATGTTTTATACAAGAACAAGGAAAAATAAAGAAAGTTAATTATGGAACGAAATGCTAGGAATCTATGTAAGACAACAAACCAAATGGTGGAACTGTAATCAGAATAAGTTGGTTCAAAATAATGCAAGTTGATTTACCCTTGAATTTCTTTGACAAATATATTTTTCACAAGGAAAAATGCCTGAATGAAGCATATTAATTGTACGTAGCATTTCAGTCCAGTTCATAAGAAATAAATACGCACAACTTGGTGACTATGAAAAGTCCATTATTAACATAAACTTCATAGTGGCTCTTTGAACAATGGATGTACATGTATAACTAATGAATTCTCTGTCCTGTGGATTGGCAGACGAATATAGTCTTAGGAATAATAAAATAAAAGATTTTGAGTTATGAAAACTGCAACTCTCAATCATTGCAAGATATGGCATATTGACAAAATATATCAAGCTCTTCTCCTAAAGAAAATGCGCTATTGGTAAAAATACCCTTTTACATCTACCAATATATTCTGCAAAAAGTATGAAAGTGCTGAAAATTGCATACACAGTTTCAATTCAGTTCAATTTTATTTTAGTTTCTAATATTTTATATCAAATAAAACTTTGTCATATGTTTAAAGGTTGTCACGAGTACTTGCAGTGTGATTTCAGTTTGACACTAACTGCCTATAAATCACTTTGAATTGCTTGTCAATTGCCATGTTCTAACTTCAAATTCTACAAATATTTAGGACATTTTAGGTGCTTTATTTTCATAGAATGTATGCATAAAATGCTTTTAGGTTGGATACAAATGGATGGGAACTCTCTCCATTTTCTTCCATACATTACCAATACTCCAGATGTCATTTAAATGTACATTTAAATGTACATTTATGGACAGAACTAACTGCAGTTTAGTATAAGTTTAAGTTTCAGGTCATGCAATCATGAAACAAGTAGAACATTTACATTTTATGTGAATAAAACATTTAGCGCTTCTTATGGAGATAGAGGCACCGAAATTGTATATGAAATACATGCAAGCATCTGTGGAATTCTTAAGAGCATCCTAAAAAAGTTGTTTGATAGTTGTTTGAAATATAGAAGAAATCCACTCCAGAATTTATTCTTCTTATTTCATGAGAAAACATCATACAGAACAGTGCAAATGTCACACAAATCTCATACAGGAAGATATGACATTTCAAAATTTCATTTTTATTTTCTTGACCAGTCCTTGCAAATATTTAAATGGGCGAGTACATGTCATCACCTCATAATTTTTTTTCAAATACACTGTATATGGATTTCTAAAAAAACTTTCAGCTCACACTCGTAACACATATCCCCATAGCAAAATATATTATTTCTCCTTTATTTCGGGCGGTGATAAGACAAGTTTTAGATTCTCATAGCTGAAATATGAAACTTTTGTCATTTCTGTATATGAAAAGGATAGCAAACTGTGAGGCAATGATATCATCACCTCGCTCATTAAAACACTAAGGACTGGTCAAAAAGTGTTTTCCCCAAAAAATATGAATTTTCATAATGTCATAACTTCCTTATTCTTATCCAATATCTTGTAGCAATGTTTCATATTTAATTTGTTTCTGTATGTTTTAAACCGGTAGAGAGGATTCTTTCTTTAATTATTGCCAGTTGTAACTACAGCTTTTTACAGATTATTTGAGTATTCCTCGGTGTCCATTGGCAAGGCTTCTTCTTCCTCCTGCAGTTCTGGAGTTACAGGCCTCCGAAGCTCCAGATCATTCTTTGGTACTTTTTGATAAATGTACTTCAAGTAGTATTGAATGCCACTTTCCACCTCGTCAAGCGCAGCAGATCTTGTCCGTTCGTTGCCCCTCACAGTCGCTGGAAAAGAAATAGAATGTGAAATGTAAAAATAATTAAAAATTTAAATATTACCTCTCAGATCCGAAAGATACTGTATTGCTTCACTTCTTTTATGTCTCACATTTAGCAAATACCTGAAATACATGGCCTGAAAATAAACTGCAATGGCCTGAATTCAGGCTTTTACCTGGAAACTGGCATCTTTGTACACATATACTGACCACTAAAATTGTTTTGTAGACCTTTCTTTTTTTTTGTACCACGGGAGATGGCGAGTTCACTTCTAGGAAACTTTGGCAGTAACGGGCGCGGATCCAAAAACGGGCGGGGGGCGCAAGGGGCTTGCGCCCCCCGCCCGTTTTTGGATCCGCGCCTGTTACTGCCAAAGTTTCCTAGAAGTGAACTCGCCATCTCCCGTGGTACAAAAAAAAGAAAGGTCTGACAAAGTATGCCCCCGGACCCCCTAGATGGCCGTTTGGCTTCGTCAAACGGAGGGTTCCTCAGTGTGCGCCCCCTTTCTGAAAATCCTGTATCCGCCCCTGAGTAAAGCTGTTTTTCAATTAAAAACAGAATGCTAGAAGCATAACGAACTTCAAAAGGCACCAGTTCAAACACTGTAATGAAGCTAACAGCCCTTAGAGGTAAAGACATCTCTGAAGATCTTTATCTTAATTTCTGCCTAATGATGCAAACAACAGTCCTTCTGGATTAGAGCATTATGGCAGTTAAGCAGAGGGAAGGCAGGAAGAGTTAAGCATACAAACATACCTATTTGACAATATTTTGAAACACTGAATATATCCAAGTTACTTTGTGATAAATAATGTGGGGGTCCAAAAAATAATTTAAATGTAATCTTCTAGATGTCTGCAACTATCTGCTTATGATTCAAGAAGAAAAGAAAATCAACAGACTCTTCTGAAGATGAGAAAATGTATATACATCTATTTACCAAAGATAACATCTATCATCGCCTTATATCCCGAAAACTTGTGCTTCTGCCACGTTGTCCCATCCAACTGAATTGCACAGACAACTGAGGGTCCATCATTGTGTCCAGCACACGCCTTACTGATTCTTTGGTGGCCCCTCCACATCTCTTTAAGTATGACATCTGGAAAAATGAAAGGGAATAGCAGTAAACATGTATTATTCTCACTTTCATGCATCTTCCTATCTGATTTAAACATGCATAATATCTCACAATTGAAACCTACAAGGTGGATGCAAAGCATTGTTTTTCCTCCTGCAAGCTCTGTAAACAATCTGAGGCTGAAATTGATAACTATATTGCAAAGAAAATGCATTTAGCAGCAGCTTTGCAAGCAAGACAAAAACAAACTTGCTGGCTGTTTGAAGTCATGACATAGCTGCAGAACAATTAATTGACCTCTCCTGTATGTAATAATGGAAATATAATATTCTCCAAAAATAATTGTCAATTTCAATTCTGGAATGAACATGCATGTCACAAACAGTATATTTAATCCAACTTTCTACAATAAACAAATATGCTGTTGAAATTCTGATAGTTAATTTTCCCAATTAAGCTGAATGTTTGCATTAATAATTGAGTATAAAGTGCAGAAGAAAGTTAATGAATCAACTGTATAACACTATTATAAGCAGATAAAGACACTCACAAATTGCTTTTTTTGCAAGATCCTCCTGAAGGATCGTGTTGACCTCACATAAGTCTTGAACGTTATTAAGTGGAAGAGAGGGTATTCCTTCTGGTATATCAACAATTTCAGCCACTCTGCCCTTCTCCATTTTGGCACGGATTGCCCCAAGAAGTTTCCGGTTTTCCCTCACCTCCGACTTGACTTCCTCCATCTTATTATGCAATCGTCTCAATTCTGAAATTAAATTGAAATATGAGAGCATTTATTTTTGTTTCTTTTTTGTATGTTATCCTTATTCAATCGTAAATATTGTACATTCCAATCCAATCAGGGTATTTATATAGCACCAATATCTAGTTGCCTAATCAAAGGCGATGTTGAGACTGAAAAAATACCAAAATGTCTCTTTTGATTTCTGCCTGACACCATACAATTTTAGGCAAATTATTTATTTCCCCCTAATTATCTTTTTCACTCTTTTTTCTGAAATGTACGTATGAACAGATCGAGGTGCCATCATGAATGCCCCCCCCCCCCCCCCCACAAGAAAAGAATAAGTGACATAAACTAATAAATAAATCAAATGAAGGAATAAATTCATCAGAGACTTGCCTGATGGTGCCTTATATTTAAAAGCACTTCACTCTAACAGTTTAATATTACAGTAACGTTAGTAACAATATTATTGGACAGAAAACATAGCCTATAGGGTACACTGCCTAACAGTTAGTATTTAGTCTACTTATTTCGATGTTTACTTCAATGTAAGTAGACTTAACTCTGGCAGTATTTAAATGATCACTAAATGATAATTTGTAAGTACCTGAGTTCTATGGTCTCAAAAATGGTAATGTTGAATGTACATGAATTACTAACTCATGAAATAGCTTGAGTATAAGATTTTGTTAAGAATGTTTTGCCTCATTTGCATAAAGTAGATACTCAAAATGCTGAATTATTTGCAAAGCATTTTTTTTTTTCAATTTGGGTTTGAATCTAGATCTTGCACCAGAACAATTTTTTATACAAGAACAAGGAAAAATAAAGAAAGTTAATTATTGAACGAAATGCTAGGAATCTATGTAAGAAAACAAACCAAATGGTGGAACTGTAATCAGAATAAGTTGGTTCAAAATAATGCAAGTTGATTTACCCTTGAATTTCTTTGACAAATATATTTTTCACAAGGAAAAATGCCTGAATGAAGCATATTAATTGTACGTAGCATTTCAGTCCAGTTCATAAGAAATAAATACGCACAACTTGGTGACTATGAAAAGTCCATTATTAACATAAACTTCATAGTGGCTCTTTGAACAATGGATGTACATGTAGAACTAATGAATTCTCTGTCCTGTGGATTGGCAGACGAATATAGTCTTAGGAATAATAAAATAAAAGATTTTGAGTTATGAAAACTGCAACTCTACTTATTTCGATGTTTACTTCAATGTAAGTAGACTTAACTCTGGCAGTATTTAAATGATCACTAAATGATAATTTGTAATTGTATATATAATTTAATGTCCCAATGAAAGTGACAAAATACAGCACTCAGCAGATGCATAATTTCGACTGTAATGTATAATAACGGTCACTTGACAAATGTGATTGATAGTATACTGACAGTTCTACAAACAGTGTGACTAATAATAACACACGTTGTCTCACTATGAACATGGCAAACAAAGAAGCGGACAAAATATACAGCTCCTCATTGTACCTTCCACACTTGCTCTGGTAGACAAAAGAATATCCCTTCATTGCTATTATGTAAGATTATGTAGAGCAGGTGTCACATGCATATTCACCTGTTCTACTTATCTTACATAATAGCAATGAAGGGATGTTCTTTTGTCTACCGAACAATTGTGGAGGGTACAATGAGGATCTGTATATTTTGTCCGCTCTCTTTTGTCATTGCATGCATCGTGTTCCTGCTGTCTATCTGTTACTGTCTTAGCTACACATAATGCACAGTGTGGTGTGAATACCTAACTTACTTGCCACGAAACCTGAACTTAAACTTTGATGGAAGGTCTTTAGAAGATCATCGAAGACGAGTTCGTATGCCTAAGAAGTTAGAGTAACCTGTTCCACTGCTATTTTGCACATGCACACACTCCACGCTGAGTCGAGCAGCGCGGCAATGCACGCACGTGAAACGACGGACGAATAAAACGATCACGTTAAAGAAAAAACAAAACAAAAAACAAACAAAAAAAACCCCCATTGTGTCACCAAGATAATTGTATACATTGCGTACCGGCAAAAGGTACCGGCCTTGCATGCCTAGCCTGCCAGGCTAGCCGTGTATCAATATCACGCGCTAGTTGAGTGGCTCGATGACGTAGCCTGCAGTCAATACTGTATCATTTAATTGTATTAATTATCCTTTCTTCTTCTTTCCCTTATGTTTGCAATAGCAAAAAAATTATTTAGCTTTTATATCCAAAGTCTAGCGAATGCATGTTCTGGTATCCTTTTTTCTAGGGCACATATCGAACCATAAGTGGTATATTGACGTCAAAATCACGTCATGAACTAATCATTAACAAAAATATATAGACATTGTCTAATTAATCCCAAACCGTTCCCATGTTTAGATTTATACTGAATAATCGTTCATAAGTGGTAAATAATTGACCTCAAAATTACGTCATGAACTAGTCATTTGGACCTGGTCGCCAGTTGGCAATGAAGTCACGTAATAATTAGGTCGTTTTTTTTTTCTCTTGAATAATTGTTCATATAAGTGGTAAATAATTGACGTCAAAATCACGTCATGAACTAGTCATTCTTAGCTGGTCGTGAGTTGGAATGGAAGTCACGTAATATTAACGTCGAAATTTGGTCTTGAATAATCGTTAAACAAGTGGTAAATACTTGACGTCAAAATCACGTCGTGAGCTAGTCATTCGTAGCTGGTCGTGAGTTGGCAATGAAGTGACGTAATAATTACGTCTTTTTTTGGTGGTGAATTTTTCATATAAGTGGAAAATAACTGACGTCAAAATCACGTCATGAACTAGTTATTCTTAGCTGGTAGTGAAGTCACGTAATATTAACGTCGATTTTTGGTCTTGAATAATCGGTAAAGAAGTGGTAAATACTTGACGTCAAAATCACGTCGTGAACTAGTCATGATTGTAGCTGGTCATGAGTTGGCAATGAAGTGACGTAATAATTACGTCGTTTTGGGGTCTTCAGTTGCTCATATAAGTGGAAAATAACTGACGTCAAAATCACGTCATGAACTAGTCATTCTTAGCTGGTCGTGAAGTCACGTAATATTAACGTCGATTTTCGGTCTTGAATAATCGCTAAACAAGTGGTAAATACTTGACGTCAAAATCACGTCGTGAGCTAGTCATTCGTAGCTGGTCGTGAGTTGGCAATGAAGTGACGTAATAATTACGTCGTTTTTTGGTGGTGAATTGTTCACATAAGTGGAAAATAACTGACGTCAAAATCACGTCATGAACTAGTTATTCTTAGCTGGTAGTGAAGTCACGTAATATTAACGTCGATTTTTGGTCTTGAATAATCGGTAAAGAAGTGGTAAATACTTGACGTCAAAATTACGTCGTGAACTAGTCATTCGTAGCTGGTCGTGAACTGGCAATGAAGTGACGTAATAATTACGTCGTTTTTTGGCCTTGAATTGTTCATATAAGTAGAAAATAACTGACGTCAAAATCACGTCATAAACTAGTCATTCTTAGCTGGTCGTAATTTGGAATTGAAGTCACGTAATATTAATGTCGATTTTTGGTCTTGAATAATCGTTAAACAAGTGGTAAATACTTGACGTCAAAATCAGTTCATGAACTAGGCTTTCGTATCTGGCCGTGAGTCGGAAATAAAGTCATGTAATAATTACGTCGTTTTTTTGGTCTTGAATAATCATTCGTATAAGTGGTAAATAATTGACGTGAAAATCACGTCATAAAATAGTAATGGATAGTGCGTAATAATTACATCGTCTTTTGGTCTTGAATAATCGTTAATAAGTGGTAAATGATTGACGTGAAAATCACGTCATGAAATAGTAATGGATAATGCGATTCTTAACTGGTCGTGAGTTGGCAATGAAGTGACGTAATAATTACGTCGTCCTTTGGTCTTGAATAATCGTTCAAATAAGTGGTAAATAATTGACGTCAAAATCACTTCATGAACTAGTCATGGATAATCCAATTGTTCACTGGTCGTGAGTTGGCAATGACATGACGTGATAACTGCGTTGCTTTTTTGTTTTGAATAATCGTTCATAAGTGGTAAATAATTGACGTCAACATCACGTCAAGAATTAGTCATGGATGGTGAAATAACTGATCGTCAGCTTGCAATGAAGTGACATAATAATTACGTCGTTTTTTGGTCTTGAATTGTTCATAAAAGTGGAAAATAACTGACGTCAAAATCACGTCGTGAACTAGTCATTCTTAGCTGGTCGTGAAGTCACGTAATATTAACGTCGATTTTCGGTCTTGAATAATCGTTAAACAAGTGGTAAATACTTGACGTCAAAATTACGTCGTGAACTAGTCATTCGTAGCTGGTCGTGAATTGGCAATGAAGTGACGTAATAATTACGTCGTTTTTTGGTCTTGAATTGTTCATATAAGTGGAAAATAACTGACGTCAAAATCACGTCGTGAACTAGTCATTCTTAGCTGGTCGTAAGTTGGAATTGAAGTCACGTAATATTAACGTCGATTTTTGGTCCTGAATAATCGCTAAACAAGTGGTAAATACTTGACGTCAAAATCATGTCGTGAACTAGTCATTCGTAGCTGGTCGTGAGTTGGCAATGAAGTGACGTAATAATTACGTCGTTTTTTGGTGGTGAATTGTTCACATAAGTGGAAAATAACTGACGTCAAAATCACGTCATGAACTAGTTATTCTTAGCTGGTCGTGAAGTCACGTAATATTAACGTCGATTTTCGGTCTTGAATAATCGCTAAACAAGTGGTAAATACTTGACGTCAAAATCACGTCGTGAGCTAGTCATTCGTAGCTGGTCGTGAGTTGGCAATGAAGTGACGTAATAATTACGTCGTTTTTTGGTGGTGAATTGTTCACATAAGTGGAAAATAACTGACGTCAAAATCACGTCATGAACTAGTTATTCTTAGCTGGTAGTGAAGTCACGTAATATTAACGTCGATTTTTGGTCTTGAATAATCGGTAAAGAAGTGGTAAATACTTGACGTCAAAATTACGTCGTGAACTAGTCATTCGTAGCTGGTCGTGAACTGGCAATGAAGTGACGTAATAATTACGTCGTTTTTTGGCCTTGAATTGTTCATATAAGTAGAAAATAACTGACGTCAAAATCACGTCATAAACTAGTCATTCTTAGCTGGTCGTAATTTGGAATTGAAGTCACGTAATATTAATGTCGATTTTTGGTCTTGAATAATCGCTAAACAAGTGGTAAATACTTGACGTCAAAATCAGTTCATGAACTAGGCTTTCGTATCTGGCCGTGAGTCGGAAATAAAGTCATGTAATAATTACGTCGTTTTTTTGGTCTTGAATAATCATTCGTATAAGTGGTAAATAATTGACGTGAAAAATCACGTCATAAAATAGTAATGGATAGTGCGTAATAATTACATCGTCTTTTGGTCTTGAATAATCGTTAATAAGTGGTAAATAATTGACGTGAAAATCACGTCATGAAATAGTAATGGATAATGCGATTCTTAACTGGTCGTGAGTTGGCAATGAAGTGACGTAATAATTACGTCGTCCTTTGGTCTTGAATAATCGTTCAAATAAGTGGTAAATAATTGACGTCAAAATCACTTCATGAACTAGTCATGGATAATCCAATTGTTCACTGGTCGTGAGTTGGCAATGACATGACGTGATAACTGCGTTGCTTTTTTGTTTTGAATAATCGTTCATAAGTGGTAAATAATTGACGTCAACATCACGTCAAGAATTAGTCATGGATGGTGAAATAACTGATC
This sequence comes from Heliocidaris erythrogramma, assembly GCA_025617745.1. Taxonomy (NCBI): domain Eukaryota; kingdom Metazoa; phylum Echinodermata; class Echinoidea; order Camarodonta; family Echinometridae; genus Heliocidaris; species Heliocidaris erythrogramma. The sequence goes on from CM046860.1 coordinate 21,221,564, forward strand.
GTCAGCTTGCAATGAAGTGACATAATAATTACGTCGTTTTTTGGTCTTGAATTGTTCATAAAAGTGGAAAATAACTGACGTCAAAATCACGTCGTGAACTAGTCATTCTTAGCTGGTCGTGAAGTCACGTAATATTAACGTCGATTTTCGGTCTTGAATAATCGTTAAACAAGTGGTAAATACTTGACGTCAAAATTACGTCGTGAACTAGTCATTCGTAGCTGGTCGTGAATTGGCAATGAAGTGACGTAATAATTACGTCGTTTTTTGGTCTTGAATTGTTCATAAAAGTGGAAAATAACTGACGTCAAAATCACGTCGTGAACTAGTCATTCTTAGCTGGTCGTAAGTTGGAATTGAAGTCACGTAATATTAACGTCGATTTTTGGTCCTGAATAATCGCTAGACAAGTGGTAAATACTTGACGTCAAAATCATGTCGTGAACTAGTCATGATTGTAGATGGTCGTCAGTTGGCAATGAAGTGACGTAATAATTATGTCGTTTTTTGGTCTTGAATAGTTCATATAAGTGGAAAATAACTGACGTCAAAATCACGTCATGAACTAGTCATTCTTAGCTGGTCGTGAAGTCAGGTAATAATAAAGTCGATTTTTGGTCTGGAATAATCGTTAAACAAGTGGTAAATACTTGACGTCAAAATCACGTCGTGAACTAGTCATTCGTAGCTGGTCGTGAATTGGCAATGAAGTGACGTAATAATTACGTCGTTTTTTGGCCTTGAATTGTTAATATAAGTGGAAAATAACTGACGTCAAAATCACGTCATGAACTAGTCATTCTTAGCTGGTCGTGAGTTGGAAATGAAGTCACATAATATTAACGTCTATTTTTGTCTTGAATAATCGTTAAAGAAGTGGTTAATACTTGACGTCAAAATCACGTCATGAACTAGGCATTCGTAGCTGGCCGTGAGTTGGAAATGAAGTCACGTAATAATTACGTCGTTTTTTGGTCTTGAATAATCGTTCATATAAGTGGTAAATAATTGACGTGAAAATCACGTCATGGAATAGTAATGGATAGTGCGTAATAATTACGTCGTCTTTTGGTATTGAATAATCCTTCATAAGCGGTAAATAATTGCGTCAAAATCACGTTATGAACTAGTCATTCTTAGCTGTGCGTGAGTTGGAATTGAAGTCACGTAATAATTACGTCGTTTTTTGGTCTTGAATAATCCTTCATATAAGTGGTAAATAATTGACGTCAAAATCACTTCATGAAATAGTAATGGATAATGCGATTCTTAACTGGTCGTGAGTTGGCAATGAAGTGACGTAATAATTACGTTGTCTTTTGGTCTTGAATAATCGTTCAAATAAGTGGTAAATAATTGACGTCAAAATCACTTCATGAACTAGTCATGGATAGTGCAATTCTTAACTGGTCGTGAGTTGGCAATGACATGACGTGATAATTGCGTCGTTTTTTGGTTTTGGATAATCGTTCATATGTGGTAAATAATTGACGTCACCATCACATCAAGAATTAGTCATGGATGGTGAAATAACTGATCTTCAGCTTGCAATGAAGTGACATAAAAATTACGTCGTTTTTTTGTCTTGAATTGTTGATATAAGTGGAAAATAACTGACGTCAAAATTACGTCATGAACTAGTCATTCGTAGCTGGCCGTGAATTGGAAATGAAGTCACGTAATAATTGCGTCGTTTTTTGGTCTTGAATAGTCTTTCATATAAGTGGTAAATAATTGACGTGAAAATCACGTCATGAAATAGTAATGGATATTGCGTTCTTAACTGGTCGTGAGATGGCAATGAAGTGACGTAATAATTACGTCGTCTTTTGGTCTTGAATAATCGTTCAAATAAGTGGTAAATAATTGACGTCAAAATCACGTCATGAACTAGTCATGGATAGTGCAATTCTTAACTGGTCGTGAGTTGGCAATGAAGTGACCTGATAATTACGTATTTTGGGGGGTCTTGAATAATCGTTTATAAGTGGTAAATAATTGACGTCAAAATCACGTCAAGAACTAGTCATGGATGATGCAATTCGTAACTGGTCGTGAGCTGGCAATGCAGTGACGTAATAATTACGTCGTTTTTTGGTCTTGAATAATCAAGCATATAAGTGGTAAATAATTGACGTCAAAATCACGTCATGAACTAGTCATCCAAATATGACAATACATACTCGTCTTAGAAAGTCGTCACGAAGACGTCGTAATAACGTCGTTCATACGACGTATGACCAGAATACGACCAATATACGACGTCTTTAAGACGTCCGTCTGCTATCAGGGATGTTAGTAAAGATATTATTAATCAAGGTGGCTGATTGTTCTGTAACTCTAGTTGGTTTGGTGATAGTATAGGTAAAAGGGAAGCAGATAGAATTAATTCTAGAAAATCATGAGAAAAACCTTGTGCATTGCAATGCAGCAAGTTGATATTAAAGTCACCCATTAAAAAACAGTGATTATTTTGAATGATTGGACTTTGTAATATATTTCGAATATCTGTCAAAAATTCGTCTTGCGGAGATTGGGGAGGGCGGTATATGACACCTATTATTACATTACTGCTCTCCTTCATTTTTATCTCTATAAAAAGTGATTCAAAAGTATTGGTCATGTATGTCAAATTATTTAGAAAAGAGCACTCGAGTCTGTTCGGTACATACATTCCTACGCCGCCTCCTGTTTTTACTTGTCTATTATTGGTAAGTAAATCATAATTATCAATATTCAGAAGAAAGTTGCTAGACTGGTGTAACCAGGTTCCAGTGAGTCCAATTACTGGGCTATTTTCTAGATTAAAACGTTCAATAAGTAGAGGAAGTTGATCAAAAAATTTTCTCTTCAAACTCCTAATGTTTAAAGGGTACCTGAGGCCTGAAGAAATAATTTGTGTATAGTTAGCTTACACAAAATTAACCACAGAAAACTTAACACGACATTCAACGGTGACAGCATACAGGAGATATTGATTTTTTTTAATAAAATACCCCACAAATTTATATAAATAAGACTTGAGCAAAGACTAGTCAATCGGTCACGATAGCTTACCTAATTTTCGATTCGATAAATGAATTTTGCGACTTATTTCTAATTTATTTGTTGTTTCATTTGGTTCGTAGATTCTTTGTAATGTATGCGCCAAACCAATTGTCTATTCGATTTAAACGTATATTTGTTGAATACTTGATTCATCAGTTGGTTTGTTTGAGTTGTAGATTCTCCACAAATTACGCTCCAACTGAATTTTCAGTTCAATAAAAACAGTTTTCGTTGGATACTTCATCCATTTGATATTTTATTTGGGTTGTATATTATCCATTAGTTACGCGCCAAATCAACTTCCAATTCGATAAAAAAAAAAAAATTGCGTTGTATACTTCATTCATTTTATGTTTTATTTGGGTTGTATTTTATCACTATAAGCTAAACGCCAACTCAATTTTCGGTTCGATAAATGTATTTTGCGTCTCATTTCTAATTTATTTTTTGTTTCATTTGGTCTGTAGATTCTTGGTAATTTATGAGGCGAACCAATTTTCTATTCGATATAAACATTTAGCGTCGTATACCTCATTCATTTGTTGTTTTATTTGGGTTGTATATTATCCATTAATTACGCGCCAAATCAATTTTCGAGTGCTTGTTAGCTCCGGCACTGCACATAGCAGACGACAAAGCGATAATTCGATCGCGATAATTCCACTATCGATAAAAAAAACTCGCCAGACCTCCAAAATGCGCTTTCCCAGTTTCCCTCCATAATTCTCTGACAAGCAAAAAAAAAAAAAAAAAAAAAAAAAGTTTTCTAAAAGGGGGGCACAGTCGACAAAAGGGATGATCCTTTATCCCCCCCCCCCCCCTGGATCCGCCAATGAATGCAAGTGTCGTATTCCTGAGTGTCTGGTGCTTCGCCTGTCATCTATAGTGCTAAGGGAAATTCCGTGGCTAACGCCATTTCGACATGGCAAAGAATCCCCTTGCTTCATGAATGTTTTTGGTATTTTTGGTATACAAATGAGCGAGGCAGTTAATGAGCCAGAATGATTGAATGAGAGAAGAATAGGCTGAGAATTGTGTGCATGTGGTGCAATATGGATACATGATGAAATAGGGAGAGTAAAGATTGAAAGAGGAATAAAAGAAAGCATGGACTTAGAAAAAAGGGATGAAGGGAACATCAACAAGAATTAAGAACATGAAGATATTGTACGGAAGTGTGACATTAAGGCTTAGCCCCGTTCCTTTATCGGGTTGAGCTATTCAATAGAAGCTCTTGGGTGCTGTTAGCTTTCTGGGTAAATCTGATCGCAGAGATATTCAAAGAACAGAAAAATAAAAAGGCGGTCGCAACAAGCTATATATCAGCTTTCGGAATGTATGAAGCCACATGGTATAAAATCAATTAAAATAAATTAGGTACAGTCATGCAAATAAAGGGATGACTCCTCGTCTGTTTCCTGGAAATCTCTGCGATCGTGCTAATTATGCACCTTCGCGTGTTAATCAAGGCCATTCGAAGTTTGTAAATAAGCTGTTGAAATTTAGGTCGCACCCAAGAGGTTATATTATGGAATGAGAACACAATAATTTGACAAGTGGGCTGGTCACAGTCAGAGTGAAAAATGTCAAGACTTTGAGTATCCTGCCGAGTTATAACAAGCTGTATATATACATGTAATTACTTTTCAGACATTGTTTGATTTTTATGCAGATTTCAAGCTTGATTGAATGATTATAGAATTTGATTGGGGGATGAAATGTCACACTTCGTACAGTACTAAATTTTAGGAGTTCGTCAAACTCTACTCTGCAATTATATATGCATGACATAGCCATTAACTTTTAAAGATTTTCCCATCATTGGGTACTCGTTTAAGTTTGCAATGATTCTAGAGGTTACCATCATAATTTATGCATATTTTAAATATTTTTCTAGAAATAACCTAGAAATAATCTAGGAATATTTTGATGTTGTCATTGCATGGTACTCTTCATATGACAGTTTATCTAGAAATAACCATCATAGAAATATTTGAAAAATATTTAGGTATTACCAACCTAGTATACTGTAAGCTTTCAACAACAACAAGATGAAAAATAGGAGATATCGTCATTATTGAATAGTTGGAGTTTTCAACTGGACGTGGCCATATAAAAATGCAATGAATTCGTAATTGACCATGATAGTTATGCATAGTTTTGAGATATTTTTATATTACCACATCCATCGTATAGAAACTTACCATCTCAGGCTCAGCCTGGAGTATTCCACTGGATATAGGAATGGCAATTGTTGATAGTTGCAATGAATTCAATGACCATCTCAGGCATAATTATAAATAATCTGGTATCAAAAGGAGAAGAAGAAAAAGAGGCAAAAGAAATCGAAATAGAAAAAGGATCTGAAGCGGAGGGGTGGAAGGGTCTACATATCAATCGGTACTTCCCATAATGGCGTATCAGTATTCATAATGTATTTCAAAACCTTTTAGTATGCGAAAGTAAAATAGAAATATTGATGTCTCTCACAAACACTGCATGTACAAAGAATTTTTATCAAAACCATAGAGTAAAAATGAAAATGGAGAGTACTTGACTAAATTATTAAAAATACACGTTACGATTACCCATAATATTAGTAATGTTATACGGGTGCTGTTTTTCCAAAATGGTATAGCCCATGTCCTATTTTTCTTATAAATCACCTTTTCACTTTTCCTCAGTTCAATCCTTCTTCCCTTAAAAATACTATTTACAATCTGTGATGTATGAAGGTAGTGAGCAACTTGTTATTTATTTATTCATTTTTATTTTATTTTATTTTATTGTTTTTTGGGGTGGGGGGACGCACTGTACAGTATATTCCAACACTGCAAAGGTCATGCATACAGCTCGGATCGACCTTCTGAGGATCTGCCAACTGACTGATATCAATTTCCATATTGTCAATCGTATCATAGATCACTACCATTCCGAGGACACATTTGACAAATATGGCGGAAAACTTACGATTCCGTCACAAGGAGTCATTCTGACCATCCCCCCTGGAGCACTGAAAGAGGGTATCACTAAAAAGATATCAATTCAGGTTCTAAGAGACATCCCAGCCGAAATCAATATGAGACATGACGAGATGCTTGTAACTAACAGCTTCAGGTGCCTGCCTTCAGGATTACATTTTGAACCAGGGAAGCCAGTTAGATTGACAGTACCCCACTGTGCCAGCCTCATTGACCCTCAGAAGGTACAGGCTGTAATGTACTCCTTGAACAATGGTAAGCAATGTAATCATGATATTTCGAATTTAAGGGGAAAATGACATGTCGGTAGAAATATATTATGATCTGTGTATGTTGTCTTAGTTGTATTCATAATAGTAGATAGATGTGTTTATTTCGTTAACATAATAATGCATTTTATACATGTATAAGGTACATCTGTTATACAGTGCATATTAAAAAAAGTATACCTAACTTTGGTAGTTTCGTTTTACATCACCTGTAACCTTGAAATTTATATCATGGTAAAGAGTAACTAATATTCTGTCGGATTATATACCTTATTCCTACCTTTCCTTAAACGGTTTCCAAAAACAGTCGTAAAAATGTCCTCGTACCAGGTTAACCCTGATGTGATGATTGCGGGTCCAAGCTACATGCCTGTTGTTACTTAAGTCGAAAATCCTTTGAAAAATTAAATTCCGATTTGTCCTTAAAAGAATCATATTTAAAGTTATTATATCTAAGCCTTCTCAGTGCCGGAAATCACTCTGAACAGCCTGCAAACTTCTTCTCTTATGACATTATTTTGCCACAAAACCATCTGATGATTTTCAATTGCCCCCTCTCGCTTGTATTTATATTCATCTCGAATAACATGTGAAATCAATGGTGTATAATCCTCAAAGACTAATGAAATGCAATGGGAGGAGGATAGGCAAGTTTATAAGTACCAAATTAATTGACAGTCGACTTTCATGATAAAGATCTTCCAAAATGAACTTTTTCAACTGGGAATGCAGGATAAAGCTTAAAGAAGGGTTACGGATGGATTCAAATAATGTCTTGTTATCATTACAATGAGAATATAATAAAATTTGCTTGTAAAAAGAATTTTACTGAATTTTAAATTGAAGTTAAATCTGTTGCTACTCAAATGCACAAAGTCAATTTTAAAATCTACGCAAATGTTTTCAGACTGAAATAAGCAATTCGGGGTTGGAGAATGTCATACGTGATGCAGTCACTTACTGTGAGCACGCCAAGCGCAAGACTGTCTCATAAACCAAACCTTTGCAAATGTTGTTTTATACAATTTATCCTATATTGGGGGCGCAATACGAGATCCTGAAAGAAAACAGTTATGTGAGGGAGCAAAGCGACCGAACTTTGGAAAATTTTCCCATTTCAAACCTTCAAAAACTAGATTTCTAGTGCATTTACCCTGCCGATTAGGGGCGCATAATCCGTAAGGATTATTTTTCTCTTTTTTTTTCTTTCTCCCCTTTGCGTTTTTTGTGCCCCTCCAAGTGGCGCCCGGGGCACGTGTCCCTTGCCCCCTAGATACGCTACTGAGCGAAGCGACCGAGCGGTGGGAGGGTGGGGGATATCCCCCTCCCATACCAGGGACTCTTTCGAAAATCTGTCTATAAAACTTGCCTTTTAGAGCATCCCAAAATGGTTTTAAATGAAAAGAAGGAATGCATGGATCTTCGCCAATGGACGGAACCCCTTAATTGAGAATAACAATGCGAGCGAACGAATTTTGTTCGATGTTTTCGCATTGAAATTATGGAATTTCTTATTTCCTTACTGCTAATCATTGAAGAATGTGATGGCATTTCAAGATCAACATAATGGATAATTATTAGTTTTAAGTTAATGTATCATAATTCTTATTTATTTTATCCAAGAATATTTGGGGATGATAATACAGGCCGTCCCCCACCTCAATTTTTGGATATATACCCCCCTTCCCTCCCGGGATCGACCCCTATGATTTTAAGTAAAGGAACCAACAAGCAAATATTCCATTTTTTATGTAAGTCTTGATTTACTTACTTCTTCTACTCGTTGATATTTTAATCATTTTGGCGTGAGCAGAGCTTTGCTTTAAATGAAAATATATTGTAATACTAACTCAACTCTTCAAATATTTATTTCAAGTTTAGCATCAAAAACCACAAAGAACACTTTGTGATGATTCCTGCCTTTGTTAAATTCACCTAAGGGTTAATGAGAAGTTTAAATTAACTTTTTAGAATGGGGGAGGTAGCGCCATCGATAACAGACATCCTTGCTTTAATCCTCAATGAATTTACAGTTATGTTATCTCTTGTGTTATGATTATGTCATTACGCACTTTCATATTAATATTTTATTTTTCCTTCTTATTTTCCTTATTTGTTATTTCTTATTTTTCCTTATTTGTTATACGTAGATTTATCTTCGAAACATTTTTAATTAAAAGTATGGTGACAATAGAGATTTTCACCACATTGACATTAGTCAAGCGTAAACACAACAAATCAACCTTTTAAAACAGTTAAAGTAGCAGTCCTTTGCTTCGAGAATTCATGAAAAGTCAAACTTCTATAAGGTCAGGGGGCCAGTAATATGGGGGAATTATCCGGGGGTGGGTTATTGCCCTCGGGTGGTTATCCTTGGGGGTAATTTTCCGGGGGGTAATTAGCCGGGGGTAATTGTCCTCGGGGTGGTTGTCCTTGGGGGGTGATTTTCCGGGGGGTAATATACCGGGGGGTAATTTTCCTTGGCGGGTAGTTTTCCGGGGGGGTAATTTTCCGGGGGGTGATTTTCCAGGGGTAATTGTCCGGACACGCAAAAGGTTGTTTCTGTGGAAACGTTCTGGAAAGTCACTGAAAGACCATTGCAAAAATGCTTTGGGTGGGAAATTCACTAAAAAAAAAACTCATTGAAAGACTGGTGAGACCGTTTAGCGCTCGAAGAAAGATCGCTTCCCTCAGAGACCAATTAATTATCATTCATCCGTAAATTCATGCAACTGGAATGTAGATCCGAGAAGTTTTCATTTTTTTTTTACACATATAGAACATGTATGAAGCCTATGTTTAGAAAAGGGGGTGGGGTTGAGACAGATGGAAAAGCAATTCAAATGTGTCAGCTAATGTCTCAAATGTTAAATACTACTATTAAAGGCAGAACTCATGAATATATTTGTTAGCAGCGCTCGGTGTGAAAATGCCACTGGACAAGCAAAATTTATTAGTTAAATAATTGCACTTGCACTAACGAGGACTGAATTGATAATTCTGTAAATCCTGTATGATTTACGCGACTTCAATTTTGTTTATTATTGTGCACTAAAAATATCACTATCTTTTGATAATATATTTATTCTACACAGAAGGAAATAAAAAGGGCCACACTCAGCGCATTCTACTGACACCAAGCACCTGTCGGGTTACTCATCATAACCTTGAAATCTCGCTGGAGCACTTTACAGTACCGTTGGTTGGCTTCTTTATCGATTGGTGGTATATGAATGGCAAATGTATGTCATTCATGCCGTTTCTCCCACGGAAGATGCCAACTTCACGTACCGTGGTTTTGGAGTTTCGTATAGTTCAGAAGCCCCATAACATAAACTGGGTAGGGCCTAAATTACTCACACATGTAACAGGTTATCTCGCACACCCTTCGTCTGTATTGCATGACCGGAGCCTAAATATTACTTTATATATTACAGAGTATAACAGTTTTTTTTCTGGTAATGTGACTCACACCAACGAATAAAGATTGCAAATATAGATTTTACCGGTCAATTTCATACTTTTTCCATTCCAGTTCACTAACGTGCATTAAAATCACACAGCGCCCGCAAAAAAAAAATATTTGGGCGTTCAAATTCAGAGTCCGATAGATCAATTTCATTTATGGGCGCTCTTATTTCCTTTCCGTAAAATCAAAATCAGGTATGTGCGTTCAATTTCTAAATGCGAGCATTGCATTTCCTACTTTTTTTTTTTGAAGAAAGGGGTTATGAGGGAAGAGGGGAACGAGCGTTGGTGGTTTCTGATAAAATGAGCACACATACACAATCCACACGCACACCCCCCCCCCCCCAGACACACACGCACAAATCTTATTTTCATAGGCTTCTATATAGAATTTTTTAAAGGTTCTATATTGTTCTGAAGTTGTATCTACTTGCAATGGTCCTTATAATTATGCTCATGTAATCTTCAATATATCATGTCCTTGTATATGTTGATGTATTCTTCAATACTTTTTTTTTTTTCATTTCAAGAAATTTTATATGATAAGACCCAGTCAGTAGTGCATCCAAACAACACAGCGACATTAATTCTAACTTATACTTCTTGATGACATCACACATAAAAGAGACAACACCCTAACACTAACCACACAATGCGTCAATTCAAAGACCAACTGATAAACAACATGATCTCACAATCTCACAAGTGGAAGCCAGCAATATATCAATAAACAACAAATAAGATGTTTATAATGATCATGTTATCAGTTTCAACGAAAACATCTATTGCATAATCCTTTAAGATATTGGACTAAAGCATGAAATTATAACATTAAGTTTACACTGCTCAACATATTCAAAGACCTCGCAAGCTTGAAAACCTTCCTCCGAAGATCCAACCGGCATTGTCGTGAAATCTGTCACTGGTCCATTCACCGCCGTTTATTTCATCAGTGCTGGTGACAGCATTCCACTTCCACTCCTATATTCATTGTGCACAATGCGAGCGCACTTGCGGGAAAAGCTGACGATTAGGCCATACAAACACTTCAGTAATGCCAGTAAAAAAAGATAAGTAATGATCATATTTCAAAGTAAAATGATCTTGAACTTGAAATGATTGTTCTTTCAACATTCGATTCTTTTAAACTGAATGCACTTAATTGGAACATGGTTGCCTTTTCACGAATATGAATGACCAACGAGATTCCGTCGCCGGCTTGAACTTGAATTTGAATGCTCATTGCTCAAAATGCATGCTCCCAAATTAAATTTGAATGACGCAAATGAACGACTGATTGCTTGGATAGTGAATCTGAACGATTAGAATTGGAATTTGAAAGTCGATCGCGATTCAGTCCTGCGAGCGTGAAATGCGTGAAATGAATGCTCGTAATATGAACTTGAATGACCAAATTATGAAATTGACCGGTAAAACCTATATTAAATGGAGAAAGGTATGGGTATTTACGACAGTCTTCAAATATTTTGTTTATACATCTCTAATTTGAGAAATTCGTTTTATTGTTATATAATCTTTTAACCATATTTTTTTCGTAAATCAGACAAAAGATAAAGCCATACTAGGGTACGTTCGGCCGCGGACTTCCGATAACCACTGGTCGGTATAGTTAGGTGTCAGAAGTCGCAGAGAGGTTTTAAAAGGTTATCCCCGAGCGATATAGGGTTGAGAAAACGTCGGCGACTAATCGACGAATAATAAATGAGTATAGGTGTCAATTAATCTCCAAACTTTCTCCGAACAACGATAACCAACAAGGAACTTAAAGGGGAATGAAAGGTAACAAACATTAACCTACAATCATGTAGATAATTGTCAGCCTTTTACAAATATCTTGAAATTACTCATGTTTGATTATTGAAGAAAGATAACAGTGTCTCAAAAAGTTGCAGTTTCCTTGTTAGACATTATCCCATGGGGGCTGCCATTTTCTTTACAAAGTAATGTCAGAGCAGTTATATTTATGAGATACCCACTGACCTATACACTAGCTATAATAACACTCATGATCACCTGTGGAATGCATGACACTGGATTTTCCCATAATACATGTAAAGCATTTTTGTAGTCATGTACATTCAAATGAAGATACTATTTGTATCAAGATATTTGGTTCAGCTGTTTCTTTTGTTAAGCAGGATTTAACATGCACAAGTTGTTTGGTCAGACAAAGGTTTGTCAATTCTACAAAAAAGTGACAAAGACCTACAACTGCTCTTAGATATCACCTGTGCGAGACAATGGGGGTACCAAGATGGCTGCCATTTTGCATTGTGGCTTTAGTTGTACAATAGCTATTCAGTATGCAACATCATATCCATTATATACAGGTAAATGGACATGTACTCATATGACATCACAGTTTTTCAAAATGGCAGCCCCCATGGGATAATATCTGGCAAGGAATCTGCAAAATTTAGAGAGATTGTTCTCCTTATTAAGTAATCAAATAGGAGTATTTTCAAGATATTTCGAATAGGCTACCAATTTTCCACTTGATTATCAGCTAATGTTCGTTGAGTTTCATTCTCCTTTAAATTTAAAAAGAATTAAACTGTATTGTTACTGATTCTTGATTTATTAGTACTTTAAATAATTTGTTTTTTAATATAACTGATTTACTGCTGCTTCATCAGCCTACTTAAAAACAACAACAAATGTGTGTCCACAAGCTATTTGTTCACATAAGATACATGCGCTTCTGTCTCTGATATGAAAAAGTCCCCCCACTTTTTAATACCCCAAGGACAACACTAACAAATACTGAACCGAAACATACCTAGTCCATATATGTGTTATTTGTGAAAAATATATCCCATCCCCTTTGATGCTGGACTCTCCATTTCATTTTCCGTTTCATTCACCTACTGCCTTAATTGCCTTCTCTCTGTTATTAGCACGCAGGTTCGCCATCGCCATTCTAGCTTACATTTTAGCCCTTTTCCCTATAGCACCTTTCCCCCTCTCTCTTCCCTTGTCTCTATTTTTATGATCAAATTATACTTGTCAGCTGTAATGCAACTTAGTTATTCTTTTTCTAGAAAAAATTTGAAAACTCACAAAGAGAAAAATATAAATAATATCACATCACAAAACAAAACAATACATTGGGCATTAAATCATAATGAGAAAGAAATTTAATTTCCATGTACGCGTGTAAGCAACAATTACTTACCCCCCCCCCCCCCCCCCCCCCCCCCCCTCTGTTTATGAAGATTACCAATTGTTGTAAGAAAATCGGCCAAATATCCAAGTAGCCTAGTATCGCATATAAATCGCCCAACAACTGCCAACCATTCGCCAACATTTCCGCGAGCGGTCGCAAATTAGGTTATAAATATAATTAATGATCGAACAATTGTGGGGTTTTTTTTGTGGGGGGGGGGGGGGGGTACATCCGGAACCTATCGGCAACTGCATTTCTACAGATCGTTCGCCCTCTAACATTTCTTGCAAACTGGATGTAGATTGGGGCAAATTTTTATTGTTGTCAAGAGTCGGCAACCGGTCGTACAGCTACTGTGACTTAATCTTATAATTAAAGTAAAGCCGTTGCTGGGTCCCAGTTGTTGAAAGAAGATACCGGATACCAGAAAAACTGGGACACCTTTTCCCCCTTTCTTTCTTTCTTTTTTTTTCGCGGGGGGGGGGGTGGAGGACCCATGTCAAGCGGATTTTAGTAGCTCAGAAGTATAACTTATCCCTACCCACCTCCTGGACATCCTAGAATTTATCCCCCCCCCCCCCCCCCCATACACTTGACGTAAATTGTTTGGTATGTTCAAAACTTATAAAGCAAGTTTCCATTATCTATATTATTATCATCTCTATTATTCTTATCACGTCCATTTTCCACGTTATTCTGGTACAGAGAGATGCACATAACTTTGGTAAGGATGACGACCACCAGCCCGCTAAAGACGATGACGATGTGATGGATTTCAAGGATGAAGAGCTGCAAATTAGTTGTCAGCTAAACGACAGCATTATTTCGAAAGAGGTGAGTAAGAAAGCATTATGATTTTAACAGTCACTCATTATGATTATGTTTCATTTAACTCGGCAATGTTCATTTCTATGTATGTGTTAAAGTGCCCCAATCACTAATATATTTTGCTCTGAATGCCTTGGATTCCATGCCGATATACTATGTTCTAATTATGCCCGTCAGCTTTAAATATTATTTCTGTAAAATATATGTACTGCAAGTTCTAGGACTCTCTTGATGAAAGTAAAAACAACTTGTGAGTAATCTTCTTTACGCACTAGTACGTGTAAGCATGCGCACGGAACCCAAGTCGGACTTGGGGCTTTCTCCCGCGATGTTTTTGTGTTATCCTTTATTTCCTTCATAAAATGCCAAGTAAAGTTTCACTCTTAGAAATATTGGGCAATATTTTACCCAAATTTTACCCAACATGAGGGTCCTTATGAGTCCGACCAACTTTTGGGTAAACTTTACCAATTTCATTCTTATTTTTGACCAATGTTGGGTAAATGCATGTAAAAGTTGAGCAAGATTTAACCAACCTATGCCCAATCTTCATTTACCCAGTGGCATTTACCCAACATTTCTAAGAGTGTTGTGAGTGTGATTTTGTTTTCTTTCTTTCTTTTAATTTGAATTTAAACATATTTTCTATATACATTTCGTAGGTGGTTGGTCCCCTTTGAACTGACTAAAATCAGTTAGCGCCAAGGACAAGGAAAGGACGGACTGGTATCAACAAAGTGATTTCTTAAATATCTTTAATCCTATTTTGCAGTTCAAACAGACATTACCTTCACAAAGTATGATTTATTATATTAACGTTGTATCATATTTGATAACAGAAGGTCAGTTCAAATCTCCTAAGAAAAGACAAGCACACTGTCTACTTTGAGTTGAACTTTAAGGGAAAAGCAGATGACATGCCGGTGTACCTCAAAGTGGAACACACAGATACGAAGGTTATACGATTTATAACCAAGTTTGATACGGCTACCAGTGAGTCTGATTTCATTAGGTGTTATTTCCGTATTCAAAAGCACCGGAAGCGAGGGCAAAGGGGTCAAATGTCCCACAGAATATAAAGTGGGGTGATGTAAAGTCGATCTTAGCCCTCAGTGGACCCCTCACAAAAATACAATTCTCTACACTGCAAACTTCAGCATTTTAGAATAATAATTATCTCATTCGATAATTACGTTCCTTCGAATATTTATGGTCTTGTTGAGGGGGTGGATGACTTTGCCACACCTCCCCCTTCCGCCCATCTGTTTTTGACGGCTCTAGCAGAAGGGTTTCTATAGTCTTAAGATGCACTGCTTCTGTGTAGTAGGTAGTATTTATCTAGGGGAGCATAGCGAACCAAGTAAGAAAATTGAGGTTTTGAAACGATGAAAATAATTTGCACTGAAGAGAACTAGAAGTTGAAAGCAACAGCAACAACACAAATAATTCATTATCATGTAGGGGAGTCAAAGACTGTTTTGGCCCCTACACTTGACAGATGAAATCATCTTCCCCTTGCTTCTAGTCCTATGGTTGTCATCGTTTTTTCTTGTGAGGGGTCCAAGACGGGGGGGGGGGGGTGGATCACATAGTATATACCAATACGAGCTTTCTATATTATGTAACTTAGTCTTTAGTCATTTACTTGGGGTATTTGTATAAAATTACTCATAAGGATAACCGTAAAAGTATAAAGTCGTTAACTACGTGGATTATGTTAACAAATTTACTAATTTTAATGTCAGATAAACATAACATCAATCCTACTCCCACGTTACTACTGCGCCTAAACGAAATGCCTTTACATGATTCTAGATAATCAAATTCTGTTACCGTTACTTTCTTTCCTTTATTTTATTTTACTTTCGTGAAACAGCTTGCAGGTGACTCGCACAAGTGTTATTCCTTATCCCATTTGATTTTAAAACTAACACTTCTGAACTATTGATTATTCAAAAGTTGGTTCATTAAGGCCAGGTATTCGTAATTCATGACTCCATTTGATTTTAGACTGATAATTCTAATCAGATCTGATTCTTAGAAATTATTTGTCTTGCTGAAAAATATATTTTTAATTCAACATCCTTTTCCATCCTGTTGATGCATGATTTCATTTGGCAACAATGTTCAATAATTTGAAATTGAGCATATTAAAACTTTTCCTCTGAATTTGTTTTATTGTTTGTTTGTTTTTTGCGAAAATGGTCTAACGTTGATTTAAGCTGTTATGAAAACGAAAAAAAAGTTTAAACCTGTTTAATTTTTTTTTTGCAGAAACCGAGACAACATCTCAAAGGTAAGTTAAAACATCCATTGAAATAAGTTTGTCCATTACTTAACGATTTCTTTTTTAAATCAATAATTAGAATTAAATTCAAGTAAGGTACAATAATCAGAACTTGAGTCTTATCACATGCCTCGTTCAAAATGAGGATAATATACCCGTGTGTATATATGAAGAGTTTTCTTGCAAAAGGCCCTAAATCCACTTTACCTACTTCTAAGTATATTGAGATTTTTTGTTTCACACAGTTCTATGATTTCATTCAAGAAGATCTTCATGTATGTTTCAGAGACATCACCACAGGTAACAATAATCACAATTAAAATAATCCTGTGGCCGTCAAACATTTTATATGATTTTTTATATTTATTATTTTGGGGGATTTAGGGCCTTTTGCAAGAAAAGTCTTGAATGATAATAGTAATTTACACATTAAAAATCTTTCTAATGAACCCAAAATCCACCGCCCTTGTTCCCCTAACCTCTTGTGCTGCTCCATCTGCCTAAAGTGTTCAATGGGTTATAATAAACCTTGCCTGATATAGCAACATTATAAAATCAATCAAAATTTAAACTTCGAAAGATAAACTTATCGAAAATCATCATCTGACCTTAAAAATAAAGCAGACTTGCTCTAGATAACTGCATAAAATATTTGCTTTGCTAGGATAAACCTTGCCTGATATAGCAACATTTTTAAGTCGATTCCAAAGATAATTTGTATTGTTTACTGACAGTAGCCAGTCATTATCTGCCCTTAATAAAGCAGATTTGCTCAAGATAAAAGAAATATCTACTGTATCCAGAGTAGAATGCATCATCATAATCAACATCACATCACGTAACCAATACCATCATTATCACCCGTACAATAATTGCCATCGTCATCACACCATTACCATCATCAGAACATTCAGCATCACACCATCATACACATGAATAAAATCAGCATCAACATCATCTTAACCAACATCATTGTTGTTATCATCATTATTGCCATTATCATCACCATCATGATCATCATCGTCATTATGGTGATCGTAAATACCTTTATCGCCATTATAATTGCCACCACTATTATCATTATCTCTATCACCATTTCTACCATCATCATATTTATCACTGTCATCATCAACATCACCATCACTAACAGTAGCATCATCACCATCATCTTTGTCATGGCTGTATTATTCATGTCATTAGAGTTAACAGCATCTGCTAAACCTTTTTCAATATCACACCATCCTCATATCACCTACTCATGTACATCCAAAAGAATGAACTTCAGTGAAATTTACTTTTTCAACTAAACCTGAACACTTTTAGCAAGAAATATTTACGCAGTGCGAACAGAATTTATATCTGCATGTTCGAATAAAAAGAATGGAAGAATAGAAACAATTTTTTTTTTAATGTGATCACAATATCATTCTAGATGTATTATGTATTGGTCATAAATTAAAGGGAAAGACTTTTATATTGCATAGTGGTGATAATTCATCGGACATTGTGGTCTATGTACATCCAATAAGAATGAACTTCAGTGAAATTAGAAGAAAGCAAGTTCATGTAAGAATAACATTCAATGCGATTTTACTTTTTCAACTAAACCTGAACACTTTTTGCAAGAAATATTTACACTGTGCGAACAAAATTTATATCTGCATGTTCGAATAAAAAGAATGGAAGAATAGAAACATTTTTTTTTTAATGTGATCACAATATCGTTCTGGATGTATTATGTATTGGTCATAAATTAAAGGGAAAGACTTTTATATTGCATAGTGGTGATAATTAATCGAACAATGTGGTCTCTCTGGTTTCTCTGCCACTTACTTTCATTTTTCTTTCTTTTTCTGGGATTGTTGGTTATATGTGCAAGCTCCATTGTTGTAGTAATTTTTAAGATCTTGATAAACGAAGGAATTTTGTGTATTTAATTCCATTAAAAAATGTCAAAAAGCCGGAAAGATTCTCACACAGAGTCTCTGGATAGATGGTTGTGTGGAGGCGCGCGATTGGCAGTGGCGGCACCAGGGGGGGGGGGGGGGGGGGGAGGGGGGGCGCATGAGGGGCATTTGCCCCCCCCCCCAGTCAGAAGCTTTGCCCTCCCAGTTTTTCCCCAATAATTTCGGAGTGAAAAAAAAATAAAAGGGTGGAAATTTTTTTTTGTCCGCCCTTGCCCCCGGTTTTTTTGTTTTGTTTACTTGGCGCCGTCTTTCTTGGCGTATTTTTCTTTTTTTTTTTGGCTTGTCAGGGAATTATGGAGGGATCCTTGGCCCATAACCCCTTTACTGAGCGTTTTTTGGAAGTTTGGCGAAATTTTTTTTTTTGTCCCTACCTCCAACCCCACTGAGCGACCTTTTTTTTTTTTCAGAAGCTGGCGAGACCAAAAAAATACGGGTGTACGTTTTGACAAACTTTCATTTTTGTACCCTCTCTTTTACTCCATCCTGCATCCACCCCTGCCCCCCCTCCCAACATTTTCTTTTGCCCCCCACTTGCCCCCCAATTTAAAAATCCTGGTGCCGCCACTGGTGATTGGTCATTCATGCCAAAAAATCTGTTCTTTTATCCAATCAGGATGCAGGATAGATGAATGGATATAGGGCTTTTTGCAAGAAAAGTGTTTTAGATTTAGCGCCTTTTGAAAGAAAACATAATTTTCATGTCATTTCTTAACAAACTTCCTGAAACTTTTAGAAGTTGAAATATAGCCAGTTTGATGCACATGGTGAATGTCTATTAAGGCATATAAAAAAGTGCCATAATGATAAAAAATGGATTTAGGGCCTTTTGCAAGTAAGCTCTTCATATATACCATATATAGATATATATAGATATATATAATTTATCTTTATATATCTAGTGCAAGTCAATATTTTCAGAATACCTGCTAACATGAACAAATTTAATGTTTATCCATATCTATTTCTTTATCACCAAACTTATGGTTGTTGATTTAATCGTGTATCGCCAGACTACAAGCTCTAGACCATCATGATGTCCAGTATGAGCGAGATTTCAGTCAAATTTACTTCAGTTGATCCTCTGTGGTATTTTATTGGTTTTAGTAAATGTATATTTCAGTTGTGTATTGAAGACGTGATCCAATTTTATACTTGTTAATATTTTTAACATATTCTTTTTTTTTTGTAGTGTTCTGTTAGTCTGTTAGTTGTAATATTTTAATGTTCTGAAATTGTTCTACATTGTATTTTAATTGTTTTATGTAATACAGGACTCTTTTGCAAAGCAGTTTTTATGTACTGAAGAGACTACCCTGCATAAAGAACACAGGATAAATAAATATATAAATAAATACCCCTCCTTCCGCCCACACAGCCATTGCAGCTTGGAATATCTCTAGCATTGTATCAATGTGCTTTCATCGTTGTTTCAAAGCATAAACCTGTTTTTAGCATTTCTGAAGTTCATTATGAAGTGATTATTCTGTGAAGTTACATTGTTAGTTTAAGGTTCACGTTCTTGATCTTGGCCTATTAGGGGTGACCCTCACCCCTAAATTATTTTTGAACTATAGATGCCTCTTTTTTATGCAAGCTGTTCCCTCATCATTTGGATGAGAGATTTGACTGATTGTTTTCTTGTTAAGTTGATCCTGGACCTTAAAGGCACAGATCTGATAGAATTTCTGGCCTGGCGACCGAACTTTGGAAAATTTTCCCATTTCAAACCTTCAAAAACTAGATTTCTAGTGCATTTACCCTGCCGATTAGGGGGCGCATAATCCGTAAGGATTATTTTTCTCTTTTTTTTTCTTTCTCCCCTTTGCGTTTTTTGTGCCCCTCCAAGTGGCGCCCGGGGCACGTGTCCCTTGCCCCCTAGATACGCTACTGAGCGAAGCGACCGAGCGGGGGGAGGGTGGGGGATATCCCCCTCCCATACCAGGGACTCTTTCGAAAATCTGTCTATAAAACTTGCCTTTTAGAGCATCCCAAAATGGTTTTAAATGAAAAGAAGGAATGCATGGATCTTCGCCAATGGACGGAACCCCTTAATTGAGAATAACAATGCGAGCGAACGAATTTTGTTCGATGTTTTCGCATTGAAATTATGGAATTTCTTATTTCCTTACTGCTAATCATTGAAGAATGTGATGGCATTTCAAGATCAACATAATGGATAATTATTAGTTTTAAGTTAATGTATCATAATTCTTATTTATTTTATCCAAGACTATTTGGGGGATGATAATACAGGCCGTCCCCCACCTCAATTTTTGGATATATACCCCCCTTCCCTCCCGGGATCGACCCCTATGATTTTAAGTAAAGGAACCAACAAGCAAATATTCCATTTTTTATGTAAGTCTTGATTTACTTACTTCTTCTACTCGTTGATATTTTAATCATTTTGGCGTGAGCAGAGCTTTGCTTTAAATGAAAATATATTGTAATACTAACTCAACTCTTCAAATATTTATTTCAAGTTTAGCATCAAAAACCACAAAGAACACTTTGTGATGATTCCTGCCTTTGTTAAATTCACCTAAGGGTTAATGAGAAGATTAACTTTTTAGAATGGGGAGGTAGCGCCATCGATAACAGACATCCTTGCTTTAATCCTCAATGAATTTACAGTTATGTTATCTCTTGTGTTATGATTATGTCATTACGCACTTTCATATTAATATTTTATTTTTCCTTCTTATTTTCCTTCTTATATATATTATATATTTATTACACAAGCTCTGCTTCTCAGTAGATCCTTCCATTTTTACGGTTTACAGCAAATAATTCGATACATTCCTCCTTAGTTGAAATGATGATTTGCAAAATGCATTAAAGTAATGTCACTGAGTTCTGTGATTATTTGTCATAATTTTTGAAATATTGATTGTTCTGTTATAAGTGAAAATAAAACTGAAAACTGAACACTATTTAATATGCTGTTAAAGTTATCCACTTTTAAGGCGGAAAATTGTTGGTGATTGGCAACTAAATTATAAACATGGAGTGTGATAGATAATGTAAATAGTTTAATGTCCTTGTTATACGTAGATTTATCTTCGAAACATTTTTAATTTCATTACTTTTTTAATTAAAAGTATGGTGACAATAGAGATTTTCACCACATTGACATTAGTCAAGCGTAAACACAACAAATCAACCTTTTAAAACAGTTAAAGTAGCAGTCCTTTGCTTCGAGAATTCATGAAAAGTCAAACTTCTATAAGGTCAGGGGGCCAGTAATATGGGGGAATTATCCGGGGGTGGGGTTATTGCCCTCGGGGTGGTTATCCTTGGGGGTAATTTTCCGGGGGTAATTAGCCGGGGGTAATTGTCCTCGGGGGTGGTTGTCCTTGGGGGTGATTTTCCGGGGGTAATATACCGGGGGGTAATTTTCCTTGGCGGGTAGTTTTCCGGGGGGGGTAATTTTCCGGGGGGTGATTTTCCAGGGGTAATTGTCCGGACACGCAAAAGGTTGTTTCTGTGGAAACGTTCTGGAAAGTCACTGAAAGACCATTGCAAAAATGCTTTGGGTGGGAAATTCACTAAAAAAAAAACTCATTGAAAGACTGGTGAGACCGTTTAGCGCTCGAAGAAAGATCGCTTCCCTCAGAGACCAATTAATTATCATTCATCCGTAAATTCATGCAACTGGAATGTAGATCCGAGAAGTTTTCATTTTTTTTTTACACATATAGAACATGTATGAAGCCTATGTTTAGAAAAGGGGGTGGGGTTGAGACAGATGGAAAAGCAATTCAAATGTGTCAGCTAATGTCTCAAATGTTAAATACTACTATTAAAGGCAGAACTCATGAATATATTTGTTAGCAGCGCTCGGTGTGAAAATGCCACTGGACAAGCAAAATTTATTAGTTAAATAATTGCACTTGCACTAACGAGGACTGAATTGATAATTCTGTAAATCCTGTATGATTTACGCGACTTCAATTTTGTTTATTATTGTGCACTAAAAATATCACTATCTTTTGATAATATATTTATTCTACACAGAAGGAAATAAAAAGGGCCACACTCAGCGCATTCTACTGACACCAAGCACCTGTCGGGTTACTCATCATAACCTTGAAATCTCGCTGGAGCACTTTACAGTACCGTTGGTTGGCTTCTTTATCGATTGGTGGTATATGAATGGCAAATGTATGTCATTCATGCCGTTTCTCCCACGGAAGATGCCAACTTCACGTACCGTGGTTTTGGAGTTTCGTATAGTTCAGAAGCCCCATAACATAAACTGGGTAGGGCCTAAATTACTCACACATGTAACAGGTTATCTCGCACACCCTTCGTCTGTATTGCATGACCGGAGCCTAAATATTACTTTATATATTACAGAGTATAACAGTTTTTTTTCTGGTAATGTGACTCACACCAACGAATAAAGATTGCAAATATAGATTTTACCGGTCAATTTCATACTTTTTCCATTCCAGTTCACTAACGTGCATTAAAATCACACAGCGCCCGCAAAAAAAAAAATATTTGGGCGTTCAAATTCAGAGTCCGATAGATCAATTTCATTTATGGGCGCTCTTATTTCCTTTCCGTAAAATCAAAATCAGGTATGTGCGTTCAATTTCTAAATGCGAGCATTGCATTTCCTACTTTTTTTTTTTGAAGAAAGGGGTTATGAGGGGAAGAGGGGAACGAGCGTTGGTGGTTTCTGATAAAATGAGCACACATACACAATCCACACGCACACCCCCCCCCCCCCCCCCAGACACACACGCACAAATCTTATTTTCATAGGCTTCTATATAGAATTTTTTAAAGGTTCTATATTGTTCTGAAGTTGTATCTACTTGCAATGGTCCTTATAATTATGCTCATGTAATCTTCAATATATCATGTCCTTGTATATGTTGATGTATTCTTCAATACTTTTTTTTTTTTTCATTTCAAGAAATTTTATATGATAAGACCCAGTCAGTAGTGCATCCAAACAACACAGCGACATTAATTCTAACTTATACTTCTTGATGACATCACACATAAAAGAGACAACACCCTAACACTAACCACACAATGCGTCAATTCAAAGACCAACTGATAAACAACATGATCTCACAATCTCACAAGTGGAAGCCAGCAATATATCAATAAACAACAAATAAGATGTTTATAATGATCATGTTATCAGTTTCAACGAAAACATCTATTGCATAATCCTTTAAGATATTGGACTAAAGCATGAAATTATAACATTAAGTTTACACTGCTCAACATATTCAAAGACCTCGCAAGCTTGAAAACCTTCCTCCGAAGATCCAACCGGCATTGTCGTGAAATCTGTCACTGGTCCATTCACCGCCGTTTATTTCATCAGTGCTGGTGACAGCATTCCACTTCCACTCCTATATTCATTGTGCACAATGCGAGCGCACTTGCGGGAAAAGCTGACGATTAGGCCATACAAACACTTCAGTAATGCCAGTAAAAAAAGATAAGTAATGATCATATTTCAAAGTAAAATGATCTTGAACTTGAAATGATTGTTCTTTCAACATTCGATTCTTTTAAACTGAATGCACTTAATTGGAACATGGTTGCCTTTTCACGAATATGAATGACCAACGAGATTCCGTCGCCGGCTTGAACTTGAATTTGAATGCTCATTGCTCAAAATGCATGCTCCCAAATTAAATTTGAATGACGCAAATGAACGACTGATTGCTTGGATAGTGAATCTGAACGATTAGAATTGGAATTTGAAAGTCGATCGCGATTCAGTCCTGCGAGCGTGAAATGCGTGAAATGAATGCTCGTAATATGAACTTGAATGACCAAATTATGAAATTGACCGGTAAAACCTATATTAAATGGAGAAAGGTATGGGTATTTACGACAGTCTTCAAATATTTTGTTTATACATCTCTAATTTGAGAAATTCGTTTTATTGTTATATAATCTTTTAACCATATTTTTTTCGTAAATCAGACAAAAGATAAAGCCATACTAGGGTACGTTCGGCCGCGGACTTCCGATAACCACTGGTCGGTATAGTTAGGTGTCAGAAGTCGCAGAGAGGTTTTAAAAGGTTATCCCCGAGCGATATAGGGTTGAGAAAACGTCGGCGACTAATCGACGAATAATAAATGAGTATAGGTGTCAATTAATCTCCAAACTTTCTCCGAACAACGATAACCAACAAGGAACTTAAATTTAAAAAGAATTAAACTGTATTGTTACTGATTCTTGATTTATTAGTACTTTAAATAATTTGTTTTTTAATATAACTGATTTACTGCTGCTTCATCAGCCTACTTAAAAACAACAACAAATGTGTGTCCACAAGCTATTTGTTCACATAAGATACATGCGCTTCTGTCTCTGATATGAAAAAGTCCCCCCACTTTTTAATACCCCAAGGACAACACTAACAAATACTGAACCGAAACATACCTAGTCCATATATGTGTTATTTGTGAAAAATATATCCCATCCCCTTTGATGCTGGACTCTCCATTTCATTTTCCGTTTCATTCACCTACTGCCTTAATTGCCTTCTCTCTGTTATTAGCACGCAGGTTCGCCATCGCCATTCTAGCTTACATTTTAGCCCTTTTCCCTATAGCACCTTTCCCCCTCTCTCTTCCCTTGTCTCTATTTTTATGATCAAATTATACTTGTCAGCTGTAATGCAACTTAGTTATTCTTTTTCTAGAAAAAATTTGAAAACTCACAAAGAGAAAAATATAAATAATATCACATCACAAAACAATACATTGGGCATTAAATCATAATGAGAAAGAAAATCGGCCAAATATCCAAGTAGCCTAGTATCGCATATAAATCGCCCAACAACTGCCAACCATTCGCCAACATTTCCGCGAGCGGTCGCAAATTAGGTTATAAATATAATTAATGATCGAACAATTGTGGGGTTTTTTTTGTGGGGGGGGGGTACATTCGGAACCTATCGGCAACTGCATTTCTACAGATCGTTCGCCCTCTAACATTTCTTGCAAACTGGATGTAGATTGGGGCAACTTTTTATTGTTGTCAAGAGTCGTCAACCGTAGTACAGCTACTGTGACTTAATCTTATAATTAAAGTAAAGCCGTTGCTGGGTCCCAGTTGTTGAAAGAATATACCGGATACCAGAAAAACTGGGACACCTTTTCCCCCTTTCTTTCTTTCTTTTTTTTTCGCGGGGGGGGGGGGGGTGGAGGACCCATGTCAAGCGGATTTTTGTAGCTCAGAAGTATAACTTATCCCTACCCACCTCCTGGACATCCTAGAATTTATCCCCCCCCCCCCCCCCCCCCCCCCCCCCCATACACTTGACGTAAATTGTTTGGTATGTTCAAAACTTATAAAGCAAGTTTCCATTATCTATATTATTATCATCTCTATTATTCTTATCACGTCCATTTTCCACGTTATTCTGGTACAGAGAGATGCACATAACTTTGGTAAGGATGACGACCACCAGCCCGCTAAAGACGATGACGATGTGATGGATTTCAAGGATGAAGAGCTGCAAATTAGTTGTCAGCTAAACGACAGCATTATTTCGAAAGAGGTGAGTAAGAAAACATTAGGATTTTAACAGTCACTCATTATGATTATGTTTCATTTAATTCGGCAATGTTCATTTCTATGTATGTGTTAAAGTGCCCCAATCACTAATATATTTTGCTCTGAATGCCTTGGATTCCATGCCGATATACTATGTTCTAATTATGCCCGTCAGCTTTAAATACTATTTCTGTAAAATATATGTACTGCAAGTTCTAGGACTCTCTTGATGAAAGTAAAAACAACTTGTGAGTAATCTTCTTTACGCACTAGTACGTGTAAGCATGCGCACGGAACCCAAGTCGGACTTGGGGCTTTCTCCCGCGATGTTTTTGTGTTATCCTTTATTTCCTTCATAAAATGCCAAGTAAAGTTTGTGAGTGTGATTTTGTTTTCTTTCTTTCTTTTAATTTGAATTTAAACATATTTTCTATATACATTTCGTAGGTGGTTGGTCCCCTTTGAACTGACTAAAATCAGTTAGCGCCAAGGACAAGGAAAGGACGGACTGGTATCAACAAAGTGATTTCTTAAATATCTTTAATCCTATTTTGCAGTTCAAACAGACATTACCTTCACAAAGTATGATTTATTATATTAACGTTGTATCATATTTGATAACAGAAGGTCAGTTCAAATCTCCTAAGAAAAGACAAGCACACTGTCTACTTTGAGTTGAAAAGCAGATGACATGCCGGTGTACCTCAAAGTGGAACACACAGATACGAAGGTTATACGATTTATAACCAAGTTTGATAAGGCTACCAGTGAGTCTGATTTCATTAGGTGTTATTTCCGTATTCAAAAGCGCCGGAAGCGAGGGCAAAGGGGTCAAATGTCCCACAGAATTTAAAGTGGGGTGATGTAAAGTCGATCTTAGCCCTCAGTGGACCCCTCACAAAAATACAATTCTCTACACTGCAAACTTCAGCATTTTAGAATAATAATTATCTCGAAGAAGCTTGACTGGGGAGGAATTTTTAATTTGTAAACAAATCTTTCGGCATATTACTCCCAGTGTTAAAGATCGTATACTCGATCTATAATGAAAAACACAAGTCAGAAAAAATTGGAACCAGCGGGATTCGAACCTGTCATCTACTGCTTGCCGGGCAGCGACTTAACCACCAGGCTATTCTGGTTCACGGCCAAGTCACGACGAACTAGAATCAAATACCCAAGATCCTCTTCTTTCTGACTCATTAACATTCAAACGGTCCGCCGTGGAACAATGGTTAGTAAACGAAGAAGCTTGACTGGGGAGGAATTTTTAATTTGTAAACAAATCTTTCGGCATATTACTCCCAGTGTTAAAGATCGTATACTCGATCTATAATGAAAAACACAAGTCAGAAAAAATTGGAACCAGCGGGATTCGAACCTGTCATCTACTGCTTGCCGGGCAGCGACTTAACCACCAGGCTATTCTGGTTCACGGCCAAGTCACGACGAACTAGAATCAAATACCCAAGATCCTCTTCTTTCTGACTCATTAACATTCAAACGGTCCGCCGTGGAACAATGGTTAGTAAACGAAGAAGCTTGACTGGGGAGGAATTTTTAATTTGTAAACAAATCTTTCGGCATATTACTCCCAGTGTTAAAGATCGTATACTCGATCTATAATGAAAAACACAAGTCAGAAAAAATTGGAACCAGCGGGATTCGAACCTGTCATCTACTGCTTGCCGGGCAGCGACTTAACCACCAGGCTATTCTGGTTCACGGCCAAGTCACGACGAACTAGAATCAAATACCCAAGATCCCCTTCTTTCTGACTCATTAATATTCAAACGGTCCGCCGTGGAACAATGGTTAGTAAACGAAGAAGCTTGACTGGGGAGGAATTTTTAATTTGTAAACAAATCTTTCGGCATATTACTCCCAGTGTTAAAGATCGTATACTCGATCTATAATGAAAAACACAAGTCAGAAAAAATTGGAACCAGCGGGATTCGAACCTGTCATCTACTGCTTGCCGGGCAGCGACTTAACCACCAGGCTATTCTGGTTCACGGCCAAGTCACGACGAACTAGAATCAAATACCCAAGATCCTCTTCTTTCTGACTCATTAACATTCAAACGGTCCGCCGTGGAACAATGGTTAGTAAACGAAGAAGCTTGACTGGGGAGGAATTTTTAATTTGTAAACAAATCTTTCGGCATATTATTATATTATATCATTATAGATCGAGTATACGATCTTTAACACTGGGAGTAATATGCCGAAAGATTTGTTTACAAATTAATAATTATCTCATTCGATAATTACGTTCCTTCGAATATTTATGGTCTTGTTGAGGGGGTGGGTGACTTTGCCACACCTCCCCCTTCCGCCCATCTGTTTTTGACGGCTCTGGCAGAAGGGTTTCTATAGTCTTAAGATGCACTGCTTCTGTGTAGTAGGTAGTATTTATGTAGGGGAGCATAGCGAACCAAGTAAGAAAATTGAGGTTTTGGAACGATGAAAATAATTTGCACTGAAGAGAACTAGAAGTTGAAAGCAACAGCAACAACACAAATAATTCATTATCATGTAGGGGGTCAAAGACTGTTTTGGCCCCTACACTTGACAGATGAAATCATCTTCCCCTTGCTTCTAGTCCTATGGTTGTCATGGTTTGTTTTTTCTTGTGAGGGGTCCAAGACGGGGGGGTGGATCACATAGTATATACCAATACGAGCTTTCTATATTATGTAACTTAGTCTTTAGTCATTTACTTGGGGTACTTGTATAAAATTACTCATAAGGATAACCGTAAAAGTATAAAGTCGTTAACTACGTGGATTATGTTAACAAATTTACTAATTTTAATGTCAGATAAACATAACATCAATCCTACTCCCACGTTACTACTGCGCCTAAACGAAATGCCTTTACATGATTCTAGATAATCAAATTCTGTTACCGTTACTTTCTTTCCTTTATTTTATTTTACTTTCGTGAAACAGCTTGCAGGTGACTCGCACAAGTGTTATTCCTTATCCCATTTGATTTTAAAACTAACACTTCTGAACTATTGATTATTCAAAAGTTGGTTCATTAAGGCCAGGTATTCGTAATTCATGACTCCATTTGATTTTAGACTGATAATTTTAATCAGATCTGATTCTTAGAAATTATTTGTCTTGCTGAAAAATATATTTTTAATTCAACATCCTTTTCCATCCTGTTGATGCATGATTTCATTTGGCAACAATGTTCAATAATTTGAAATTGAGCATATTAAAACTTTTCGTCTGGATTTGTTTTATTGTTTGTTTGTTTTTTGCGAAAATGGTCTAACGTTGATTTAAGCTGTTATGAAAACGAAAAAAAAGTTTAAACCTGTTTAATTTTTTTTTTGCAGAAACCGAGACAACATCTCAAAGCTAAGTTAAAATATCCATTGAAATAAGTTTGTCCATTACTTAACGATTTCTTTTTTAAATTAATAATTAGAATTAAATTCAAGTAAGCTACAATAATCAGAACTTGAGTCTTATCACATGCCTCGCTCAAAATGAGGATAATATACCCGTGTGTATATATGAAGAGTTTTCTTGCAAAAGGCCCTAAATCCACTTTACCTACTTCTAAGTATATTGAGATTTTTGTTTCACACAGTTCTATGATTTCATTCAAGAAGATCTTCATGTATGTTTAAGAGACATCACCACAGGTAACAATAATCACAATTTTAAAAATCCTGCGGCCGTCAAACATTTTATATGATTTTTTATATTTATTATTTTTGGGGGATTTAGGGCCTTTTGCAAGAAAAGTCTTGAATGATAATAGTAATTTACACATTAAAAATCTTTCTAATGAACCCAAAATCCACCGCCCTTGTTCCCCTAACCTCTTGTGCTGCTCCATCTGCCTAAAGTGTTCAATGGGTTATAATAAACCTTGCCTGATATAGCAACATTATAAAATCAATCAAAATTTAAACTTCGAAAGATAAACTTATCGAAAATCATCATCTGACCTTAAAAATAAAGCAGACTTGCTCTAGATAACTGCATAAAATATTTGCTTTGCTAGGATAAACTTTGCCTGATATAGCAACATTTTTAAGTCGATTCCAAAGATAATTTGTATTGTTTACTGACAGTAGCCAGTCATTATCTGCCCTTAATAAAGCAGATTTGCTTAAGATAAAAGCAATATCTACTGTATCCAGAGTAGAATGCATCATCATAATCAACATCACATCACGTAACCAATACCATCATTATCACCCGTACAATAATTGCCATCGTCATCACACCATTACCATCATCAGAACATTCAGCATCACACCATCATACACATGAATAAAATCAGCATCAACATCATCTTAACCAACATCATTGTTGTTATCATCATTATTGCCATTATCATCACCATCATAACCATCATCATCATCATCGTCATTATGGTGATCGTAAATACCTTTATCGCCATTATCATTGCCACCACTATTATCATTATCTCTATCACCATTTCTACCATCATCACATTTATCACTGTCATCATCAACATCACCATCACTAACAGTAGCATCATCACCATCATCTTTGTCATGGCTGTATTATTCATGTCATTAGAGTTAACAGCATCTGCTGAACCTTTTTCAATATCACACCATCCTCATATCACCTACTCATGTACATCCAAAAGAATGAACTTCAGTGAAATTTACTTTTTCAACTAAACCTGAACACTTTTAGCAAGAAATATTTACACAGTGCGAACAAAATTTATATCTGCATGTTCGAATAAAAAGAATGGAAGAATAGAAACAATTTTTTTTTAATGTGATCACAATATCATTCTAGATGTATTATGTATTGGTCATAAATTAAAGGGAAAGACTTTTATATTGCATAGTGGTGATAATTCATCGGACATTGTGGTCTATGTACATCCAATAAGAATGAACTTCAGTGAAATTAGAAGAAATCAAGTTCATGTAAGAATAACATTCAATGCGATTTTACTTTTTCAACTAAACCTGAACACTTTTTGCAAGAAATATTTACACAGTGCGAACAAAATTTATATCTGCATGTTCGAATAAAAAGAATGGAAGAATAGAAACAATTTTTTTTTAATGTGATCACAATATCGTTCTAGATGTATTATGTATTGGTCATAAATTAAAGGGAAAGACTTTTATATTGCATAGTGGTGATAATTAATCGAACAATGTGGTCTCTCTGGTTTCTCTGCCACTTACTTTCATTTTGCTTTCTTTTTCTGGGATTGTTGGTTATATGTGCAAGCTCCATTGTTGTAGTAATTTTTAAGATCTTGATAAACGAAGGAATTTTGTGTATTTAATTCCATTAAAAAATGTCAAAAAGCCGGAAAGATTCTCACACAGAGTCTCTGGATAGATGGTTGTGTGGAGGCGCGCGATTGGCAGTGGCGGCACCAGGGGGGGGGGGGGCGCATGGGGCATTTGCCCCCCCCCCCCCCCCAGTCAGAAGCTTTGCCCTCCCAGTTTCCCCCCAATAATTTTCGGAGTGAAAAAAAATAAAAGGGTGGAAATTTGTTTTTGTCCGCCCTTGCCCCCGGTTTTTTTTTTTTGTTGTTTACTTGGCGCCGTCTTTCTTGGCGTATTTTTTTGGGGGCTTGTCAGGGAATTATGGAGGGAAACTTGGCCCCATAACCCCTTTACTGAGCGTTTTTTGGAAGTTTGCCCCCCCCCCCCCCCCCCTGAGCGATTTTTTTTTTTTGAGAAGCTGGCGAGACCAAAAAAATACGGGTGTACGTTTTGACAAACTTTCATTTTTGTACCCTCTCTTTTACTCAATCCTGCATCCACCCCTGCCCCCCCCCCCCAACATTTTCTTTTGCCCCCCACTTGCACCCCAATTTAAAAATTATCCAATCAGGATGCAGGATAGATGAATGGATTTAGGGCCTTTTGCAAGTAAGCTCTTCATATATACCATATATAGATATATATAGATACATGTATATATAATTTATCTTTATATATCTAGTGCAAGTCAATATTTTCAGAATACCTGCTAACATGAACAAATTTAATGTTTATCCATATCTATTTCTTTATCACCAAACTTATGGTTGCTGATTTAATCGTGTATCGCCAGACTACAAGCTCTAGACCATCATGATGTCCAGTTTGAGCGAGATTTCAGTCAAATTTACTTTAGTTGATCCTCTGTGGTATTTTATTGATTTTAGTAAATGTATATTTCAGTTGTGTATTGAAGACGTGATCCAATTTTATACTTGTTAATATTTTTAACATATTCTTTTTTTTTTTGTAGTGTTCTGTTAGTCTGTTAGTTGTAATATTTTAATGTTCTGAAATTGTTCTACATTGTATTTTAATTGTTTTATGTAATACAGGACTCTTTTGCAAAGCAGTTTTTATGTACTGAAGAGACTACCCTGCATAAAGAACACAGGATAAATAAATATATAAATAAATACCCCTCCTTCCGCCCACACAGCCATTGCAGCTTGGAATATCTCTAGCATTGTATCAATGTGCTTTCATCGTTGTTTCAAAGCATAAACCTGTTTTTAGCATTTCTGAAGTTCATTATGAGTTGATTATTCTGTAAAGTTATATTGTTAGTTTAAGGTTCACGTTCTTGATCTTGGCCTATTATTTGGCCTAAATTATTTTTGAACTATAGATGCCTCTTTTTTATGCAAGCTGTTCCCTCATCATTTGGATGAGAGATTTGACTGATTGTTTTCTTGTTAAGTTGATCCTGGACCTTAAAGGCACAGATCTGACAGAATTTCTGGCCTGGTGAGCAGGTTTATGGTACAAGTTCTTGGCACGATGGGCTTTATATACTTCCGGCATTTAATTTCATTTGTAGGCGATCAATTTGCTAATTCGGGTATTTAATTTAATGTACAATGTGAGTCACAAAAAAGTTACACTTTTTGAATTGAGTATTGTTTTAAGAATATGGGATTAACAGAGTATATTTGAGCACGCATGGAAAGAGTATATATTCCTCTGTTGTTTGGTAACATTTGTTTCAATGTCGCTGTTACGGTTGAGTGCACAACATCCATTGTTTGAAAGATAGTCAAAACTCATTTGCGCCAAGTCGTTGAACCTGTTGAAAAAGAGACAACATTCACACAAACAATAAGCGTAAAGTGTATCCATATGTTTAATCAAAACAAATAAACATGAGAGTCAATGAATAAGCGAATGAATGAATAAATAAAGCCATAAATCAGAACATTCAGAGATCTTCACTAAACTCATAGTCACTTGAGCACTTGAACATAGCTTTCAATGTTCCACATGGCGTCCGTTTCTCTCGACGCATTTCTCAATTATGTCAATTATCATTACAAAAGGCTTTGTTGCTCATTGTGCAGTGGAATCCAAATCAGGCAAGGTAATATTGATGTTGACGCAAATGGGTTTTCATCCAGACACAGTAATTGATTCCTATCCTGTAAATTCATTACTGATTCCCCACAAATGTGGTATCAAATAAAACTGGAAGAGTAATTCTATCTAACAGTCGTACAAGAATTATGATACTTCTGTCATATTTGTGATATAAGCATGTGCAAAGTGTAACTTTTTTCTGACTCTCACTGTATATGGCGTAAAATTGAGGGGAAATGGAATCACGGGGTATATAGTCTGGTATAACTTGGGGGTACACGCGTATTGCTTGGTACACTTTTTTTTTCTCTCTCTCTTGTTTTTTTTTTTTTGGGGGGGGGTATCAGATACAGATTCAAATTCAATTTCAAAACACATTAATTTCCATCTCATAATCAAGTACAAAAAGGAATTTACATAGGCAAAAACATGGTGGGAGGACGTGAGGGTCCTACGAAGAACACGGCTTGTGTTGGGGTCACAGTTGCAATAAATGTATACATATATAACATTACACAACGATTATAGCATATAAATCTAAAAGATTTTTAAGAAATAAAAAAAATGAAAAGGGAAAAAGGGAAATCCATATATTTTTTTCTTATCCGTGTCTGCCACAGGCGGAAGAGGAAAGTTGCAGGTACTAGATCTGATACGAAGCGGAAGATAAGAGATTCTAGCCCTGGACCATCTACCAGGAATAAAAAGGTGAGAAGAGGACCATAAGTAAAGACAGAGGCGAATCCAGAATTTTGAAGAAAAAAGGGGCACAGTTCTAAAAATTGTCCGACCTGGAAAAAAAAGGTTATCCCATTTTCGGTGCTAATGTAATACTAATATGGCAGCCAGCTAACCACACACACTTTTTTACCACTCCATAAGATATTTCAAAAACCCTAGATGTTCTTGTTCTTTCAACTTTCCTCAGTTAACACTGCGCATCTCTATCACGTGGATAATATTTTGAATCAACATGCCTCCCAAAATTCAAAGGAAAACTACAAAAAAGGGAGAAAAGGAGCCCGTTGGGAGTGACATCTACCCGTGCAGTGAATTTCCCCAAGACATAGCTACCTCAACTAGCCACGCGGCCGGAGCTACCGGCCCAGCTAATCCAAAGGATCTGGTGACAGATGTTGCTGCTGCTGCCGAGCGAGAATCTGCCCCATCCACTGCTGCTATGACTCATATTCTTAAAGAGGCAATGTCGACATTTCAGACAATGTTGGACCAAGCTGTCAAGTCAGTAGTAGAAAGCATTCAGAAGGTAGAGAGAGCTTTGGAATTTGAAGGTCGGGGAATCGACGACCTTGAAAAGAAAAACAAGAATCTAGAAGGAAGGATGGAGAAAATGGAAAAAGCATACAATGAATTACAACAGAAAGTAGTGCATCAAGAGGCCGAGGTGAACAAAGCTGAGCGATTCTCGAGGCGCAACAACTGCCGCTTGGTTGGTATTCCTGAACCAACTGGCGACCAGGAGGATGACTGCATCAAGATCGTGGAGGACATCCTCAAGTCCAAGTTCAAATGTGATGTCAAGGTGGAGCGCGCCCATCGGGATGGTAAGAAAGGAGTTCGCCCACGCCACATTATTTTCAAGATGCTATCGTATCGTGACAAAGTTAACATAATGAAAAACGCACGAAAAGCTCTCCACGGTGAAAACTATTACCTAACAGAGGATATGACAAAGCGTGACCTTGAGGCAAAAAAGAAACATACTAAAGACGTTCAGGATCTTTATAATCGGGGCACCAAGCTTCGCTTTTATGCGGGGCAATGGAGAAGGAATGGAGGTGCTCCATATTTTACATAGTAGTGTGACTTTAAGATTTCATTGCCTAACCACAGAACTGCCTAACCCAAACCATGGCCGGAATTTTAATGACTGTGGTCACTACGCTGAAACAACTATTTCATTGTTTTGCTCATGGCACTATCTTATGCTTTCAATCTCTTTCTCCTTCATTTTTTCACACATGTTAATGTGTTATGCTACATTTCAAGTTGGATACGGAGTGGTAATCCAAATATCACTATTCATTACAGCCTACTTGTTTTCCATATGTATTGTATATTGTAGTTTAGCTTCATTTTACTCTCTTATCATATCAGTATGTTCTTTGCTCTGTCTGTCTTTTGCCCTACTCCTTTTGATGTGGTTTGTAACCACTATATCAAGTCTGTTATTGTCCCCTCAATCTTTATATGAATGTAGAAGAATATAATTTGCAACAAAATATAAACTGTAATTATTATGTACCCAGTGAATTTCATCCTCAGCAAGTTGAACCAAATCAAACTCAGTATCTGAGCTTTTTGCACTGCAATGCTCGAAGTCTTTCTAAGAATTATGAAAATGTTGATATTCTTTTATCTTCATTGCAATTTAAATGCTCAATTATTGGTATATCTGAAACCTGGCTAAACGCAAAATCTCCACCTCTTTTTGCATTAGATGGTTACAAAGAAGTTCGCAAAGACCGGACAAATGGCAGGGGTGGTGGAATAATGTTGTATATATCGGATTCTCTATCATTTATACCTAGGGATGACCTCTCATTCCCGAGAGATACTGCTGAATGTTTATCTGTTGAGGTTGATCTTCCTGAGGGAAAGAATTTTGTAGTTTGTCTTGTGTATAGACCACCTAGCACAGATGTGGCTAATTTTCTTGATGACCTGGAATCTCTTATGTTAACTGTCAATTCCTCTGGTAAATCTGTCTGTGTGATGGGTGATTTTAATATTGATTTGCTGAGCAAAAGTCCTCACTCTCTTCGCTTCCAAAATATTTTAGATTCAAATGCATTCAGTATAATGATTGATAAGCCGACCAGGATTAGTGATCACTCGTCTTCATTGCTAGATAACATTTTTATAAAGACATCTCAAGGCCGTTTTCAGTCTGGCTTGTTTTATTCTGAAATATCTGACCATCTCCCTGTGTTTTGCATATTTCATGGTTTTAAAACCAATGTTTTTCCTAAGAAAAGAGATGTAAGGAAGCGAAGAATTACTGATGAAGGGGTCTTTCGCCTGAACACAGATCTACATTCACAAGATTGGGATGATGTTCTTGTCTGTGATAATGTGACTAGAGCTTATGACGTTTTTTGGACCAAATTTCATTACTTTTTCAATAAACATTTTCCATATGAGAAATCTAAAAACAAGAGAAGAGGAAATCATCCATGGATAACCAGGGGTATTCTCCAATCAATAAAAAGGAGAAATATTCTTTATAAACGAAGTATTAAGCATTCAACGCATGAAAATATTGACAAATACAAGACATATCGGAACAGACTGACGTCAATTATACGCTACTCCCGTAAGTCATATTACTCCACACAATTTGAACAGGCAAGGGGCAATATGTCCTCGACTTGGAAAACTGTCAAAGATATATTACGTAAGCATGGAAATATTGCTACCCCAGAAAAGTTCACTCATGAAGGAAAAGAATTTACTTCACCAAGAGATATTGCAAATGCATTTAACAGCTATTTTACTAATGTTGGTACAAATCAAGCAAAGTTAATAGATACAAATGGTACCAATTTTAGGAATTATTTACACAATTCCTCCCAATTTTCTATCTTCTTCAGGCCAGCTAACCATCTAGAAATCTTCAATGTAGTATGTTTGCTCAAGAATAGTCACTCATGTGGCCATGATGAATTAAGCACATCCCTGTTAAAGCAGATTATTGGCTCAATTATAACCCCAGTTGTACACATTTGTAATCTCTCATTGTCGACAGGAGTGTTTCCTTCTAGTTTCAAACTAGCCAAAGTGATCCCGATTCATAAGAAAGATGATGCAAAGTTCATCTCTAATTATAGACCTATTTCAGTATTACCTAGCTTGTCTAAAATTTTAGAGAGAATTGTTTATAATAGGCTCTATGAATTTTTGGATAATCACAAGTACCTAAATTCTGTACAATATGGATTTAGGCGATGTCATTCTACCGACCTTGCATTGTTAAAATTTTACGACCGTGTGTCAACTGCCCTAGCAGCTCGGGAGCATGTTGTTGGCGTATTTATGGATATCAGTAAAGCCTTCGATACACTTGATCACTCTATTCTTCTTTCTAAATTGGAGCACTATGGAATAAGAGGTATTGCGTTACAGTGGTTTTCAAATTATTTATCTATGAGAAGCCAATATACCCATTGCAATTGTACAAATTCAGATGTTACTTTTCTAAAATGTGGCGTCCCCCAAGGATCTATTCTAGGTCCGCTATTATTTCTCATCTACATTAATGATATTTGTGATGTTTCCGCAGATTTGCATTATACTTTATTTGCGGATGATACAAGTGTCTTCTTGTCACATTGTAATATCCAAACGCTTGAACAAAAACTGAACTCAGAACTGCCAAAGTTGACATTATGGTTCAGGAGTAACTTGCTCTCTCTAAATATAGGAAAAACCAATTTTATTCATTTTCAGGGAAGGAAATCTACAGGCAACAAACAATTAAATATTGAGGTGGATGGTATAGAGTTAGAGCGAAAGACATGTACAAAGTTCCTTGGTGTGTATATCAATCAGAAGCTTGATTGGAGTGACCATGTGGCTCACATTGTTACCCCGATTTCTCGAAACATAGGTGTATTGTACAGGGTTAAATGTTTTGTTGTTGATAGAATTTTATTGATATTATACAATACTCTTATACTACCATACATTTCATATTGCAATGTACTTTGGGCTACATCCAAGGTTTTAACTAACAATATCCTTCTCCTGCAAAAGAAAGCCATTCGCATATGTACTGGGTCTGGTCCCCGAGACCACACAAAGCCTTTATTTGTTAAGTTGAAGTGCCTGAAGGTCGATGATATAAACTACCTGCAAACCGCCTTATTCATGTTTCGTTTTAATGCCAAACTTTTGCCCGACTCATTTTCTTCTATGTTTCAGCATAACAGCACCATTCACTCCTATCCCACCAGGCAGGCATCAAACATACATTTAGTCAATCCCCGCACAGCGTTAGCACATAAATCAATCAGACATAGCGGTCCAGATATTTGGAATTCTCTTCCGCAAAATATCCGTAATTTGCAAACCCCACATTCGTTTAAAATGGCCGTAAAGCAAATTCTCCTTTTAAAGATGCATGAATTCCAAGGTACATAATTCAAAGGATGCTTTTATTTACGTTTACATTGTAATCGATGTTCTATGTATTGTACTTTACTATTACTTACTCATCGAAGACTTGATATATTATTTGTCAACATTAGGGCGCCCCTTCATCTTTCTGATTCCTATTTTCTGCTTCTCTTTCCCTTGTAAATAAACTCTCTCTTCTTTTTTTTTTTCTATTCATATTTTTGTTGGTTTTTTATTCTATGTTATTCTGTAAATAATGTTTGTTGTTAGTGTCATCATTAGTTATTTTAATTTTATATGTATTATTTACAAAATGGAAAGGTATTGCAATGCTTCAAGCTTTAGCTTATATTGCCATACCTCTGCATGTTACTACGTTATCCATATATTGTACCTGTATTATGATCATATTTGCCTTTTAATTCTGTTATTGAGTTACTCATACTTATTCTCATTTTTGTTGTCATAATGATCATTCTATGCAATACCATGTACCATGCAGAAATAATAATAAATAAATAAATAAATAAATAAATAAAAGATTATCTGCAAAAATAACAATTTCTTAGCCGTTCTGGAAATCCACCAATGATTAAAGGAAACATATATGTATTATCCAAGACTTTTCACTTAATATGAGAGGAAATGGAACATTTAAACAGGAGATTAGGTGGATTTATTCATCTGAAATTTGAGCTAAGAATAGGTTTTAAACATATCAAAATTAAATGGACCTCCTATCTTTTCAAAAAGTATATCAAGTATTGTTGAATTAAACAGGAGGTTGAAAGCACTTTTTGTCAGAGGTTGATCGGTCTGGTGTTTCGGTGATTTCATATCAATTACTATTTTTAATTTGGAAGAACCCTGAAAGCTTAGTTACCTTTCTTTTATTAATTCATTTTATTGTCTTATTTAGTTTATACTGCAGGGTTGGCCTGTTCAGTTATGCAAAACTGCTTTCCAACTGCTATCCAATTATTTTTAATTAATGTTACGATGAGGCTAACTGAGTTGACAAATTCGTGCTCCGTCATATGCTCCGGAGACGATTCGCTTCAAGTTATTTCCGCCATAGATACATGGTTATGGTTAGGGTTACAACTGATTTTAGGCTCGGTTTAGGTTTAGATTACAGTGTGTGGTCTAATGTTGATTTTAAGAATTCGGATACTTATGTTGGATATTGACTGCGGAGCAATTGTTACCGGAGCATGTGTCGTATACCCCACTTTCTTTCTTCAGAATAAATTATGCAGATGAATTGAATATATTCAAACAAGTGTGAAATAAAGTTATCTGTCATCTTTGTAAAACTTACCAATAAATTCTTTTGAATGACTGACATGTAATATCGTTGGAGAAAAAATTCAACATTTTAGATCTGAAAGTTGAGCAGGGTAGTTACATAGCCAATCGCAATTTCAATTCAATTTCAATTCAATTTATTCCATATTCGATAAAAAAAATGACAATAATGGAATACAATACTTTAGAAATTTACAGAAATATTAACCAAAAAAAGGGGGAAAATTCGTCCAAATGTGAAGGGACAGACAAAGGCCAAGAGTCTATAAAATGATTGTCCCCAAAATATATAATACATGAAATATATTATTCAAAGAATTACGGACAGTTTACACATTTTATTTATTTATTTATTTTATTTAAGCACGGGTGCCTACCTCAGCCCGAAGATTTTTCTTCCATAGGTCCGTGCATATATAAAAAACATACGTTATATACACAAAAATACAACATAGGCTATATACAAATATACAAAACAATAATAATGAATAGATTGTTTAAAAGAGAAAAGAGAATAATAACAATACATATATACAAGTTAAAACAAAAACAAAAGCATTTAAAAAATGTGTCTATATTTTCACTCATTAACATCTCTTGTTGCCATGTACTTATTCAGTTTACGTTTGAAATTCACGTAAGATGATTCACCTTTGAGTTCTTGCGTGATTGAGATCCAACATTTAGCACCGAAATAATTGATTTTTTTTTCTTAAAACATGGTCTTAATTTTGGAAATGAAAGATTGTTAGTTGATTTTCTTATGTTATAGTTCGACCTTTTAAATGCAAATAACACACACATAAATTCTAAAGCAAAGGGCAAATTCACCTGTGCAATTCATTTTAATATATTTTTTTAAAACTTGATAGAGAAGGGTAATTGTTTATTTTATAGTCAATACTATTCCACAACTCTGGACCACTATATGTCATTGTGGTAGGAGAAAATTAATACTTACATTTAGGAATACGAATGTGACTGGACTGTCTGGTAGAGTATGGAACAAACAAAAACAATTTTCATGAAAACAATCATCTAAAATCTTTGGCAGTAAGCTATCCAAGTATGAAATAATAATAATAATAATAATATAAAGTCCATATAGCACATCATATTCAGTCATCTCTATGCGCTTTACCAACTAACAATATACGTAATGTGCATAAATATATGGCATTAAAGTACTTTACACTATATTCAGTTAAAATACATTAAATTACAGTACAGTACATTCCATTGCATTACTTAGCACTACCTTATAACCGAGTGAAAAATTTAAAATGATACAACATAAAAGCGAAATAGCGGATAACATAAACATACACATGATTTCCCTGTAATTGCATGGAAATCAGTTTCTAATGAATGTGTCCTACCTAGAATTAAACCTATTTAAGATCAGTGTGCACTTACCTATCTCTACATAATCACTTGCATTGCAGAGGAAGACGGCACCTGATGACACCGATATAACAGAATCTGATATCGAATCACTCGCCGAAGATATCGGCATTAACGACAAGCTAGACAAGTTGGGTTATAAGCTCGGATTCAACAATTCAGCTATGAAGAAATATAAAGCCATGAATCATTCAAGCGGCGGTGTATCATATGCAGGAACTAGGCTTATGCTCATTGACTGGCGAGATGACAAGGGACGGGGAAAGTCGTCGATTCTCAAGAAAGCTCTCATTGACGCGGGCTTAACTCTCTACGCTGATAAATATTTCAAAGGTAAGATATACTAGTAAACGTTTCTCATATCACACGCACTGGCGTAGACAGGGGGCACCGGGGGCCATGCCCCCCCCCCCCTATTCAGCCACTAAAAAAAAGAAAAAAAGAAAGCCAGAGCGAGAGCGAAAAAGCGCGGGAAGTGAGAGAAAAGGGGCTAAAAAGAGCCTACAAGACGTTATCTGGCTCTCAAAATTTGCTAAAACGTCAAAGTTTTCGGGAAGGGAGGAAATAACTCTCCTCTCCCTCCACCCACCCCTGTTTACCATGGGTGTCGATCCCGGGGTTGGGGGATTGGGATGTATATATCCCAAAATAAAATTGAGGTGGGGGATGGCCTGTATTATTAACCCCCCCCCCCCCCCCAATATTTTGGGATTATGATAAATGAACTTAAAACTTATAATGATTATCCAATCTCATGATGTTTGATCTTGAAATACCACTCTTTAATGATTAGAAGTAAGAAAATAAGAAATGCCATAATTTCAATGCGAAAATATCGAAGAAAATTCGTTCGCATTGTTATTCTCAATTAAGGGTTAAGAGGTTCCGTCCATTGGCGTAGATCCGTGCATTTCTCCTTTTCAGTAAAAAAACATTTTGGGATGCTCTAAAATCTTTCTCTCAAATTTGTTAAAAACGTCAGAGCTTTTGCGCTTCGCCCGGGAAGGGGGAAACTCCCCCTCCCTGCACCCACCCCTCTTACATACAGTGCAGTATTGCGTCCAAATAAGTGTTACAAATGCAAGATTTATCAACAGATTTTTGAAAATTTCCTGATGTAGGAGGGGGATACCCCTCCCACCCCTGCTTGGTCTCTTCGCTCAGTGGTATCTAGGGGGCAGGTGGAATTAATAAAAATCTCTCCCTCCCTGCATCAACCCCTTTTACATACAGTGCAGTATTGCGTCCAAATAACTGAAAAGCAGCCAGGGCGTCGAACTATAACTTTCCGCCTAAAAAATTGTTTACTACAAGCCGTTATCTTTCTCTCAAATTTGCTAAAAACGTCAGAGCTTTCGCGCTTCGCGCGGGAAGGGGGGGAAACTCTCCCTCCCTGCACCAATCCCTGTTACATACAGTGCAGTATTGCGTCCAAATAACTGAAAAGCAGCCAGGGCGTCGAACTAACTTTTCGCCTGAAAAAAAAGTGCTACGCGCCGTTATCTTTCTCTCAGATTTGCTGCAAAACGTAAGAGCTTTCCCTGCACCCACCCCTGTTACATACAGCGCAGTATTACGTCCAAATAACTGAAAAGCAGGCAGGGCGTCGAAATATAACTTTCCGCCTAAAAAATTGTTTGCTACAAGCCGTTATCTTTCTCTCAAATTTGCTAAAAACGTCAGAGCTTTTGCGCTTCGCCCGGGAAGGGGGAAACTCATTCATGAAGTTAAGAACACGCTTCCTAAGAGTTCATACAATGTGACATATGAAAAAAATACAATGAGAAAATTAATTTTCATGATGAAATAAAATTAGCAAAGAACAAAAAGTGAATCACTGAACGCATGCATGGAAAGACTTTTTTTTTACTTGTTGCGAATATCCTTGATTGAAGTATTGAAAAAAAAAATCCTCTTGTTCTTTTCCTTATTTTTTTTTTTACCTCAGCGATCAGTACGGTTTTATAGTAAAATAATACCTCGTAATCCATATCTTAATAGCTATTATAGATCACATGATCACATGATTATAGATTAAAAAGGTAATGTATTAGTGTTATTTACCTACTCACCTATAGCAAAAAAAATACAGGTAAGCACAGGTTGTAGGTTGAAATATCTTATAGGATCTAAAGGGGTTACTGAAGCAATGAAAATGATATACATTTGATAGATACAAAGTTACAAACTGAGTATTACATTGGCAATGTTATAAGTATAAACCGTTTTTCCCCCCATTGTTATCATGCTTAGGTGTCTAGTAGCGGCAAGCCATCATTTACCGATTTGGCCCAGGAGAGATCAGGAGCGGTGTACGTGGAAGTGAATTGATATTGAATGCAAGCAGCAAAGGGAAACGGTGGCGAACTATAAGAATATTAACTACCTCACAGTGAGGTACTTGTACTTTTTTCAGGCATGAATTAGAAGTACATACAGAAATAATCAATATATGACACACACAAAAAAGTAAAATCAAATATCTGTATCATTCTATATTATATTTATATCTCTATATCTAAATGTTGATGTTTGTGCCATATAAATAGCTATCAATAAATTACGTTTCACCTAACAAGGTTTCACTTTCTGATTACAAATTACAACTTATTTTGATTTGTAAAATAAATCATATTAATTATCAATCAAATTAAGGAAAATCGCCCAATAGCAAGATGTATGGGAATACTGCAATCTGCATACAGATAGATAAAACTACATGTATGAAATATATTTTAAAAATACACATGTATATACATCTTCGAGAGCAGACCAGAAATATATATCCTGAATTCATATTTTTCTAGTCTTTTTTAACTGAAGCATTATAGAAGATTACAAGTTATTAAATATTAGGTGTGATTATGGAAAAGTTTGAGTAAAATTTTGTAGAGGTCTACGTATGTATACAGCCCACGGGACAGACAATCTCTTTTTATCTTCTATAAAATGTGCATGATTTTTTTTCTCTCTCTCTCTTTATATCAGTGCCTTTTAAAGGCTTTAAGAAATTTCCGATGTTTCCATTATCCTAACAGATCATTCTGCCTGATATGTTTCATGTTAAGACGTGTTTACATTTTGTTGCCTTTTTTTTTTTTTGCTGTACATTCGTGTAAAAAGAGTTTGAAGTAATTCATAATGTTAAAGAACATTTTTATTCCTCATTGCTATTGTCAATAATAATAAAAAATAAAGATGATTTACAGCAAAATACATTGCGATCCAGAAAAAAAAAAACAATAGGAATATTGTGAACAAAGCTATGGTCTATGACTATAAATCATATATTTTCCATAAAATAGAAATATTATGCTTTTGTTGGAATTTGGATTTGTCCTTATTTCCTATGGAGATGAATTTTGTAAATTTGCATATAGGTGCCGCTGAAAAATGGTTATTTCGAGGAAGAAATGGTATTTTGATTTAAAGTTTGTTCGAATGAGTAGACAAGTTTTTCTTCTTGTTTTATATTTTCATAAATGCTTGAAATTTGTTGTTTTAATTAGTCGTAATAGGTACAGTTGTACACGCCATTATAATAGCAGCGTACGTAGCATATACACAATGCATCCCATCATGGTTTCATGATGTTATGTGTGTAGGGCATATCAACTTGGGATTTTAGGAGTTAAAGAAAACATTGGTTTATGATCTTAAAGCAAATATTGAAGGTCTTGAATGCATTTCTACAAAATGTTTATATGTTGAGATAACGGAATATAAAGATGAATTGTGGACTAGAAAGTATTTCATTTTATATTTGACTAATGGTGTTAGAGCTGTACTTTTGTATTGGAATTACTACAAATTAGATATAATGTGATATATTCATAACAGTTGAAATTTACAATAGTTGTACATTTTATATTTGGTCATTTATAGGAATATTAAACTGGACAGAATGTGTGTTTAAGGATAAATTGTGGTGGGGTGAAGATTTTTTCGATTTGTATACATGAAGTGTGTATATTTGGTGTGCGAAATTTGGCAACGATATCATTTAAATAATGGTAATTGCCATAGGGGGCGCGAGATGTAAACATTAGATTAAAGATGGCGGTGCCCATGAAACTTTGTAAGATTTGTAAGTTTGTAAGATTTCAATGATTTCAATGATTTATTATAGGTATTGATAGTGAGGTGTAATGTCAGGAACTTCTGGACACTCGATTAGTTGGTCAATGTGAGTTGGTC
Source organism: Heliocidaris erythrogramma (assembly GCA_025617745.1). Lineage (NCBI taxonomy): Eukaryota > Metazoa > Echinodermata > Echinoidea > Camarodonta > Echinometridae > Heliocidaris > Heliocidaris erythrogramma. Next base: position 21,266,560 of record CM046860.1, read on the forward strand.
ATTGTGAGGTCAGCGGATTGTTAGTGTCAAGTCAAGTTTTGTGATGGGGGGGGGGGGGGAGTTAGAGGATGAGTTTCTAGCTGTACGGTTATTGTAGATGCAAAGTGATTAACTTAGATCTTGAGTAGGGATTACAGTACAATTCCATCAATAGTTTAATTGATGGAGTGTTATCTAAAAGAAATATTCATAACTATAAATTAAAAATGCTTTCATGATAGAACACAGTGTGAGAAGGCCATAAGTTGATTAGTATTATATACGTGTACTTTGAAGATATAAATGTCATAATTAATGTAATCTTTTTTGTATACCAAAGGTTCATTGTGTTTATTTCTTATATAACAGGGAGGACAACGTCAACGCAGTATTTGGGGTTGGGAGATGATATTCTGTTGCAACCGATAGATTGATAATTAATAATTTACTCTCTGGTTACCTCTCCTATTGGTTAGCTGGCAATGATGAATGTGTTCATTGAAAATGACTGCTTATACAAGTTACTTTAGTCTATGCATTGTACTTATAATTTAATTAGGGGGCACACCCGGCCCGTGCTCCCCCCCCCCCCCCCCCACCTTTGGAAGAAAAATGCATTTTGCCTCCCCCTTTTTTTTTTAGATTGTGCCCCTCCAATTTTAGAACGAAACTGGACCCCAATACCCCCCCCCCCTTCGGAGGTCTGGCGAAAAAAAAAAATCTGTCGCCACGATAATCATCAAAAATGGAAGTCTTGTGTATCATCTTTCAAAGCTTACATTTCCCTTATGGCATATTCGCATGTGATCCTAGCATTTTCATGATTTTCCCCAAAATATGGCACAAATGGAGTTTTATATGCCATTTTACAAACAACGTTGCTTTGTAAAACTTAAATGGATTAATAATTTGAAAGCACATTACCTTTATTTTATTAAAACAAAGTATTATGTTCATACCACAGTAACCACCAATAACCCTTGATTTTCGGGTTTCGTATTGTGACCCACTTTATTCTTGTAGTAGAGTGATTGCAGAAACATCAGCTACATTGATTTCGACATTAATTCAAGACATGAATGAACTTTGTTTATACACGGGGGATGTATACCTCGATATAATAACATCCATATGACTATAAATGTGATTTCTTAATCGGTTATTGTCAAAATACATGGATATTTTCATCATCACACAGTTATCAGAAAGATTAGAAGCATCCACAAATTCCTTACTTGCAGTGCCGTATGTGAAAAAGGTGCCCCGCAGGGGTGGCGATCCCAGGGGATTTTCTCAGCAAATTGTATAGTCTGCTAGCGATACCTGGGGGCTGCCATTTTCTTGATGTGTAAATTAATGTGCTTATATTCAAAGATGTAATCTATTCCTTCTTGTTGCCCTACGTAGTTTTGCATTAAAATATACGAGATGGGTTTAAATCAAAATTTTCTCAGCAAATTGTATCGTCTGCTAGCGATACCTGGGGGCTGCCATTTTCTTGATGTGTACATAAAGGTATTTTTAATCCGAATAAAAAAATTGTCTCTCTTCCTCATACAAAATCCCATTTGAGATTTAAAATATTTAACAGATATATTCTAAACACGAAAATGTGTTTTATATTTCTTTGAAATGATACTATGACGTACACGACGGAGCAAATTAATTCAAATTTATGGATGATAACTTTCCCGAGCGTCAATCATGTCAATAGTGACAAACTATGCATTCACCTGCTTTGAGATAATGGACTTCAATAGTCAGAATGCGCGTTGTATAAATTATGTTCTGCTCTGCCAGGCAAGCCCAAGAAATCGATTTCTATTTAGCAAAACCAGAGAATTTAAAAAGAAATCTATACATTTCAAATTTAGAATATATGTATACACCTGTTATGTATTTTCAATCATATCTGTGGATTCTATGCAATGAAGAGAAGCAATTTAGCTCTAGGATTAAAAATAACTTCTTGACCGGAACGGTTTCCAATGGTTCATGTACAATTCCGTATCATCAAGAAAATGGCAGCCCCCATGTAAAGCGTTAGCAGATGATACCGTGTGCCAGAATGTCTTGATTTAAACCGTTTTCTGATATTTTATTTCTAAAGTGATACAGGCCAATGATTAAGAATATATTACACTTTTGAATATAAGTACAATTTATATTCTGGTGTTAATTCTCCTTTAAGTGTTTCTAATATGCAAGTTTCATTATTCAAAATGGGATTTTTTTTCTCGGTCTCTACGCTCCGCCGCATACTAGTATAGTATGCAGATCTCTAAACTATATGTATCATTTAAGAATAGGTTCCCATGTGTTCTACGATATACAGTGTCAACTAGAAAATTGTCCTGGCCCTTTACATCGACATGATCGAGCAAACATAAATCCGTTGTTATAATGGCCCAGATCACGAGCGGTGTACATGGAAGTGAATTCATATTAAATGCAAGCAGCAAATATAAACTGTGGGTCTCGTGAGCCGTCAGGCTACTAGGGGATGTCCCGAAGATAACTAGTACCTCCTTGAGTTAACATTGAAATGAAAACCGTTGAATGAAACGATTGGTATCAAAATAATGTGATTCGTTTTAGTTATCACTCACATGCTAAAATTGTAATAATGTACAGAAGGGTCCTCAATTTACAAGTTCTGCTTTTTTAGTGGACCTCTCCATTTCCACAGAATATAGATTAAATTTCATACGTAATTATTCTTCTTTTCTTTTCAACGATATTTGTCATTGTATGTATTGATCTATCTTAGCTTCAAATGTAATATTCTGTATAAATTTTGCATTGTATTTTGTATTTTTAGTTTGTTGGAAATGAAAAAAAATATTATTGAAATATGGAAAAAATATAGAGAAAGAAAATGAACAAGTTCAGTCTTGTGATTAATGAACCTCAAATTCGTTGGTGCTTTCCAATTCAGAGTCGATGTTGAATTTCGGCCCCATCTTTAAACCATCAAAATAACATTTACATGTATATTTCTTGGAAAGAATATGTATTCAAATACAGATAGTGGATGTTCTTATACCATGAATACTGTACATATATATATATATATATGCACCTGGCAGTTCCTTACCTGGGCACTAGCGGTGAAGTACAGAAATGAGCATGGGGTGGATCAAGGATTTTGTGAGGGAGGGGGCACAATAATTAGACAATTTTCTGACAAGCCGAAAGCAAAGCCAAAATAGAGAGAGAGAGAGAGAGAGAGAGAGAGAGAGAGGGAGGTCATCAGCGCTTTGCGGTGTGTTTTTACTCAACAAATCTCTGACAAGCAAAATTTAAAAAAGTCATCAGCATTTTTGGAAGTCTTTTCACTCCAAAAGTCTCCTTTATTAGCAGGGGATCCAACCCTGTAACTGATGGATGATAATAAATTGCAGGTCAAACTTGAAGCATTTAAACAAAATTCTTGACGTGGATTCCTGGATATATTTGTACCAGTCAAAACACAGACAACTGAGATAAACTGATTCAGAAAACGTCTTGGCAGGTCAATTTACTTCCAAAGCAGCACTACGCTGATTAATATGAATAGGCCTATGTATATAATCGCATAATCAATTAGCTAATCACAGGAACAAAATCAACATACAAATGTCCTTCACAGAATTGAAATACTTCTGCCATTCAAAATGAAAGGGGCTGTTTGTTTGGATTGCGAGCAACCGTATCAAATCAAATATAGAATAAATGAATACACATGAAGTTAAATATAGAAACTGGTTTTCCCCAATAAAATCGTTTCTTTCTTTCTCGCGATCGTCTATTGTTTCTCTCACTGCAACCGATTGCGAACTAAAAGTGCAATCTTATAACAGACAGTCGTGGTATATTGTATTGCGCTATAAGCATAAAGCATTATAAGTCTTCAGTAAATGAGGTCAAATATGTGAGTACATATTCTCAGCACAAAAAGTAAGGAAACTCGACTTTGATCAATTATATTTCTTTAAAATTAGAACAATATAGGTCATATTGAGTATCATTTCAAAGCTTGGATAATTCCCAAATCAAGCCATAACATGCTTGATATGATCTGCAAAATGGGACAATATTTTGGCTTTCTATATTTCTATATACGTTGCCTAGGTACAGACGCTGAGTTTTGATGCCTATGTCACAGGCGATAATCTTCAGCCGCGTCCGTTCTCCGGGAACAAGGAGCTGTGCATTTCCACAATCACTTCAGATTTTATTTTTTGTCGTTACTATTATTATTTGTTGTTGGTATTTAAAGAAATAAAAATATGAAAAAAGGATAAAGTGAAAGAAAAAATGAATTAACACTTTGATGTTGAAAGACACCATATGTTTATTCCACTCACAAATGTTGTCGTTTGTAAACTTTGTATGTCCATGTTTTTATCCGGACGCGGCCGGAGATTCTTCCCTGTGACACTCGTAGTTCATGTGTATTGTAGGTTTATCGGATAATAGCTCTAGTGAAGCTTATACTTCCAACACTTTCAAACAAAACAACAACAACAAAAATCCTTTAGTCGTACTCACATTCTTGTGGCAAGATTATTTTTGTCTTACATTTAATCATTATCTCCTCTATATGAATCAAGGTTAGAGCTTTTCGTATTAATAATAACTAAAAAAGTAGAACATTATTACTAGGTGAATAATTACTGCTCATTCATATATGTATGTACATGTATTTAATAATTACGATAAAAGAAATGCACTGTTTACTATATACGTGTATGAGGCGGGGCTCTGGGCGCTAGGGGATAAGTACCAATATTTGGGAAACCTATCCTCTCATTCAGTCAGAGAGGTTTATCTCTTTTTATTTGTTTTTTTCAAGTCAAATGTATTTCGTCAGATTTTGTAAATACATGTACGAAGAGATCGCCTAGTACCCCCGAATATGATGTGACGGTTTCTTGACTATTGGTACTGTCGAAATTAAAGGAGAATGAAACTCGACAAACAGCTGATAATCATGTCGAAAATTGTCAGCCTGTTCAAAATATCTTGAAAATACTCTTACTTGCTTACTCAGTAAGGAGAATAATCGATCAAAAGTATGCAGGTTCCTTGCTAGATATTATCGCATGAGGGGCTGCCATTTTGAAAAACTGTGATGTCACAGTCGTACGTGTCCATTTACCTGTACACAATATATATGATGTTGCATAAAGAATAGCTATCGTACAACTAAAGCCCCCAATGCAAAATGGCAGCCATCTTGGTACCCCCAATGTCTCCCATAGATGATATCTGAGAGCAGTTGTAGGTCTTTGTTACTTTTTGAAGAATTGACAAACCTTTGTCCGACCAAGCGACTTACAAGCCTATGCCAAATCCTGCATAACAAAAGAAACAGCTGAACCAAATATCTTGACACAAATAGGTAGGATAAAAGTATCTTCGCTTGAATGTACATGACTACAAAAATGGTTTATTATGAGAACTCCAGTGTCATGCATTACACAGGTGATCATGAATGTCATTGTAAGTAGTGTACAGGTCAGTGGGTATCTCACAAATAGAACTGCTCTGACATTACTTTGTAAAGAAAATGGCAGCCCCTATGGGATAATGTCTAGCAAGGAAACTGCAACTTTTTGAGACACTGTTCTCCTTAAATAATCAAATAGGAGTAATTTCAAGATATTTGTAATAAGCTGCCAATTATCTATATACATGATTATAGGCTAATGTTTGTTGCCTTTCATTCACATCAAGGGCGTCAATCCGAATTAGACTGTGGGGGGACACAAGTTCAGTGAGGATTGGGGGGGGGGGGGGTTGGAGGACATAGAATGCGGTGTTTGCAGGGTATGGTGTGGCATAAGGGTTAACACCCCCCCCCCCCTCCAAATATAAATTCAGAAACAGTGAAACATATAGACTGAATAAAACAAATAATAAACGAAAGGTTTAATGTTTGCATTTTTTCTTAAAAAGCGAAAATGTTCCATATTATATAACTTACTTTAACAGAATTTCCATATCTCAATAATTTAGAAACCCTTAAATCTATAGGGGAAAAAGTGAGGGGCATATTAAAGCAAGGACCGCAACGGCGCGCTCATCTTGGTTTCATAAAGCCCCCATCACACCAGACTCGTTCAGTCGTTCTCATCACTACGTCCTGAAAAAAAATGATGCCAAAGGGTTACAACTGTGGTGAACGCGAACGGAGTGGACGTCTCCCCTCTATATCTCTCTTTCTCTGTATTCTATCCATCTATCTATCCATCTCTCTACATCTATATCTCTATATCTCTCACCCTCTCTTTATCTCCCCTCTATATCTCTATCTCTCCCTCTATCTCTCTCACTCTTTCTCTATAAACTCTCTCTTTCTCCCTCTATCTCTCTCTATATGTTTCTCTTTCTATCTCTTTATCTATCCCTCTCGTACATCGTTTATAACATTATTCTGCAAAAAAAATGTTCTCTTAATCTCTTTGAACATGCACCTGTAAGGATTCAGAAAAGGCTAAAAAACAAACACTCATTCGTGACTTTGATAGTGTTTATGATAGACAAGTGACGACACTTGGTATATTTCTATACTTCGCCCAAGCATTTGACATGATTGATCACTGATCATATTTTTTGCAAAAAAATAAATAAATAAATAACAACAACAACATAACACCATATATGCTGTTCCATTCAAATTTTATGATTGAACTAGTCAGCAGTTATATTATTACATTCTATGATGAATCATCAAATATGAAGTAATATCACCCTCAAAACAAAACAATGCATTTTAATTATTTTTATATTTTAATAAAGCAGAATATGATACTCAAAAAGACACAAAAGTCCCACACAAGGTAGTCAATGTTACATATCTTACATGTGATTTCTAGAAATACAATACACATAGTTCCCTACAAATTTGGCGTTGATATCATCCTTTCTTGGCATATATAATTACATTTCCTTTTTTACATGGAAAATGTTGTGAAAGATTCATTTTATTCTTCCAAATATTCGTTCTCTGCTTTCTGAGTTTTAAACAAATGCAGCAGCTATGTCCTGGCTTTGGCATGTGCAAGTCGCTCCCGAAGGACATGGCACAACATGACATGGTACAATCTCTCCTGCTTCATGGTATTTCTGAGCCATGTTTTTACACGTCTTAGGGCACTAAAAGATCTCTCTGCTTGGCAAGAACTTGCTGGTGAAACAAGCAGGAGTCTCAGAAGTTGCTCAACATTTGGGAACATCCCCCTAACTTCCGGAATCATGCCTTGAAATGCCTTCCTGCATTCTTCCACAGAAGAATATTTGAACTGATGTCGGGAGAAGACCAATTCACACCTAAGACCAACCCTAATTCAAACTTGTCAATGAGATCATCATCTATTGATCCACATAGTAGAATCGATGCCAGTCTTTTCTGTTCTTCTATGTCTGTTGAGGTGAAGTAGATCCTGAAATTGGAAAGGGCACTGTCTATTAGCTTGAAGAACTCTACACGATACTTCTAGAGATTCTGAAACACATTGCTGCGATCCCTCGGTTACATTTCGTTTTTCCGAAGGTTCGTATTTCCGAAGGTTCATAATTCCGAAGGTTCGTTATTCCGAAGGTTCGTTACTCCGAAGGTTCGTTTTTCCGAAGGTTCGTTTTTCCGAAGGTTCTTTTTTCCGAAAATGAAATAGGGTTCATAATTCCGAAGGTTCGTATTTCCGAAAATGAAATGAGGTTCGTATTTCCGAAAATGAAAAAGGGTTCGTATTTCCGAAAATGAAAAAGGGTTCGTATTTCCGAAAATGAAATAGGGTTCGTATTTCCGAAAATGAAAAATGGTTCGTATTTCCGAAAATAAAAAAGGGTTCGTATTTCCGAAAATGAAAAAAGGTTGTAAATTAAGAGAATACGGCGTCAATCCGTATTTCGGATAGGGAGGAGGGGAAAGACGGCCAAGTGTAAAGATATTAATTTCGTACTCAATAATCATAACAATGATGATAACAATTATAATAAAATCCAGAGAAATAGCCATTATATTATCGTAATTCCTATCAATGTTATGATTATTATTATTATGATTATTATTATTATAATTATTATTATTATTATCATCATTATTGTTATTATTATTAATATTATTATCATTATCATTGTTCCTATTATAATAACCAATATTTGTGAGCGAGCGTAGAGAGCGAGCGCCTCAGGAATACATGTTTCATTTCTCATAAAATGATATTACTTCGGTGATTAAAATACATACTGATGTATTGAAGAAAGTGAATGATCGGATTCCGGATTAAATTTGCTACAACGAAATTGGCTTGAAGTTATTTATATAATGTATATACCGCTTTGGAAAATGAGACACACCAAAGTTCCAAGTAGATCTTTACAAGCAGAAAATGGCCACGTAATGTTTTTGAAAGGGGGAGCTGATGCCTCTTGGCAGAATATCATACTCCCCGTTTCTACAATTTGCAAGCGAGCGAAGCGAGTTAGAAAAAAACATAAAACCCTTTTTTTTATTGTAATGGAAATGCAATTTCGCCATCAAAAGACAAATATAGAACATGTAATAATGAGCCATGAATAATATTACTTAGCCCTGCTGCCGAATATGGGATATTTGGGCACTTCACTCGCCCTAATGAAGGGCGTTCCCTGTCCCAAACTATTCCGTTTCTAAATCTTACGCGCTAGTGAGCAAGTAAAAAAAAAGAGATATTGTCTTCAGAATAATGATTTTGTTACCAGATAATCCAAACAACGATAACATTTTGAGTACCTTCCCGCCCACAGATAAGGATAGCCGACCATCTCGCTTCCCAAAATAAAAGGATGTTCGGGCACCACGCTGCTGGATTCCAGCGAGCCAAACATTGACACTTTATTATCTTTAAGATGTAATTACTTCGTCAACATTCAACATAAATTGTGATTAAAAAAGTATACTATGAAAAGTGTATACTAAAAATAAGGTGGGGGCGTCCTGCATCCCCAGCCCTCAGAGCCATCTATTACAGAGTTTGGCCAACTCGGCTCCATGTAGGTAGCAATATGGCGCTTGTTGCTTTGTTAGGCAAGCACTAAACAAAGGAATATACGCCATGTTGTGCCCAAATAAACCGAGTTGGCCGAAGTCTGTAATATGGCTCTGTAGATGACTCTACAAGCCCTCCCCTCCGGTCCCCAAAACAACAACAGCAATAAAAACAACAACATAATATTACAGAGAGTTCATAAAGGAGTCACTGCTATGTTTAATAAATAGCCTGGCAAGTAGCACAACATATTATAACAAGCATATTATTGATATGTATAGGCTATAGGCCAATTATACGATCATGACAAGGGAAATAAAAGAAGCAATAGTAGAGTAACAAACAACCAAAGCCGAAGAAAGATGGATCGCAACAAGTTAAAGAAGGAGTCTTATCATCAGGCTGATATGATTATCATAAAAAGGAAACAAAAGTAAAACCAAACTATAATGCAAAATATCTTAAACAATTTATGCAGCAGGGCAGACTGAAATCATTGAGCATGTTTTATAACCTTGCAAAAGTATTAACATTTCTTAAAACAGATTAAAATCTTAAATTGTAGAGGTAAATGAATGAAATGCAGCATATTATGCTGTAAGTAATGACCTTGCTTACACAACTATACAGCATTTTGTTTGTCGCATATCTGAAATGATCTATGACGCAGATAGTTTTCAAACACTTTACAATTCCAACAGAACTTTACAAAAGCCGTGCAGCAGCTACTTCTTAAGAAAACCAAATTCAAGAAAAGAAAGATAACAAGTGAGCAACAACAAAAATGTTAAAGCCACTGCTATGTAGCACATCGCATCTGAAGAATAAAAATAACTCTTTATACTGGCATATTATGTGTATAAAAGTATATAGGTCAGGTGCAATCGTTAATTGAATATAATAATGATTAAAAGCAACATACAACCAAATTTGAAGAATAGTGGATCAAAATGTTAAGTTTTCTTTCAATCGGGCTAAAATAATTATCATACAGGGAATAATCCTAACTATCTATGCCGCATAAATAGATTAAAATCATTGAACATGTTCTTTAACTTTGCCAAAATACCATCATTTCTAAACATGAATGAAAATCTTTCATTTTATACAGCTGCTTACAGCATAATAAATTTGTACAGATTCTAATGAGTTGCTTCATTTTACTGCACAGTCTGCGTTTTTAACAGTTACAACCGCTGCCCTGAAGTTTGAAATAACTTTTACAAGCATAACGAATTACAAAACACTAAAAGACATTGAGAGTAAAACAATCCTCATCGTAAAAAATAGAAATAAGGAATTACACATGGAGAAGAAAACATTCTGACCTAAATTAATGGCTTTTATCAACCAGTGCCCCGCCTTATAAGGAGTTGAAGCGATTTATTTGAAACAATCGCAAGTTAAAATCAATCGCAACTGTGTACTTAACATAGGCCTAGGCATAGGCGTACGAGAAGGGGGGCTGCTGCAGCCAACCCCCCTCCCCCGGATTTTGAAAGTGCCGATATTCCGGCAACTCTTATTTTCGTCTCTTTTCTCTTCTCCTCTCCTCTTTTATAAACCTTCCCAGTTTTGTGTCTCCATTTCATTTTTTTATTCATTGCGGGGGTGGGGGAGGTGCTTTTCGTCGAAAAGAGATCCACTTTTTGAAGATGGCAATTAAAACCATAATATCCTATCGTTACCCTAAATTTTCCCTTTAACAGTGGCGTAGCTAGAGTCTAGCCATTGTGGGAGCACTGGCACCATTGGAGGCACAAGTCTTTTGGAATAATCTTAAAGCTAATCTAAGACACCGCTGGTGGAAGAGGGTTGGGGGGGGGGGTTGCCGGAAGGGGTCCAACCGTCTTCTTTCCTATTCCATTTTCTTTCTTTTTTTCTTATTTTTTCGCCATCCGATGAGGGAGGGGTGGGGGCGTGCCCTCACCCCCCCCCCCCCCCCCCCGTTGCTACACCTCTGCTCCTGATGAATTCGCCTTTTTTTACCAGGAATTATGAACCCTATTTCATTTTTCGGAAATACGAACCCTATTTCATTTTCGGAAATACGAACCTTATTTCATTTTCGGAAATACGAACCCTATTTCATTTTCGGAAATACGAACCCTTTTTCATTTTCGGAAATACGAACCTTCGGAATTATGAACCCTTTTTCATTTTCGGAAATACGAACCTTCGGAAATATGAACGCTATTTCATTTTCGGAATTATGAACCCCCAGGCATGGGAAATTAGTGTTTCGGAAATACGAACCTTCGGAAAAACGAACCTTCGGAAAAACGAGATGCCCCCGATCCCTCAGTGTATCTAGCTGAAATTCTTTCTTTGCATGACATTTGGGGATCCAGCTTCCACTGCTCGATTTTCTTCATTGCTTCTTCATATAGAGCTTTAAAACTCTCTTCAGAACGGAACTCTTGTACATGTAGCTCTTTCTTAACAAGCTCTGCAGAAGCAAGCATTCCTGAAATAGTGGCTGTTGGACTTTGAAGGATTCTATTGAATTTCTCCATACACATCAGAACTGGTAATGCCATAACAAGACCCAAAACACTTTTTTCTGCCGAGAGACACTTCTTCAAGCAAGCAGCAAGGGAAGAGAGATCAGTTCCAAAGTTCTTAGATGAAGTTTCAAGGACACATATGTAACTTGTAGTGTTACATTTAATTTGGACTGTGGACATGATACAAAATAGAAAATCTGATCCTATTTTGAAAGTTGAAACAATTTTTTGAATGAAAATATGGCCACCTACTACAGGGACCGCGGAACCTCCACTTTCCAAGACGTTCCGCGGCCCCTGTACTAGCCTAACTTATTATTAAGTTAGAGAATCTCCTAGTAAAAATGACTATGGTAGGGCCTACTTAATACTCAAGAGTGACAATTTGGGCTTCTTGGCAAGGCCTAAACTTAATAACAGACCTACACTACACTTAAGTTAACAGTTAACTTTAGCCCTAACGTCAAGTCAAGGCTAGGCCAGGGCAAAAAGCTGAAACAGGGCTCACTCAGTCTCAGACTGAGTCTAAATAAGGGGGCGTTGCAAGAAAGTTGCAATCAATTGCAAGTCAATTTTAGATCCAAGAATCAATCATAAGTCTTGTAATTAATTGCAATTGATTGCTTGTCTGCTTCCTGCAATAGAAAGTACAAAGTGATTTGCTGTAGTTGAAATTGATCTATCCATTGTAAATTTGCAACTGAAAATTGCTATCGATTGCATATAAGTTTCTTGCAACACCCCCTTAGACTCTCACAATCAGAATAAGATGACAGCTAGAGAGCAAGAGGAAATTTGGAATTTTAGTTAGGGTCTAAGCTTATAATTACCCTTTTTGCCCTCGATGTTCTTGCTATCTTGATGTTATCAAAGTTCAAAGTTGTAATGCGTGCACATGGCCGGCCGGCCGGCCGGCGCAATAGCTAGGGTCCGGCGGATATACTGTATGTATGGGCACTGAATGCTGGACCGTGGCTGGCCAATCGTACGTACTATGTATGTGTATATTCGTGTTACACATCTACCGTAGATTTCATTGAGCAAATCCGATGGGAAAAGGGGTGAAATATACAGTCTTCCGAAGTTTAGTGCTTACGTCATAAGCGAGATTTTTTGTGCCTGTCACTATTTGGTCAAGTGAGGGCGATATGAATTTATTTTGGAAGCCATATTCATGGCTTCATGACGACCTTCAAGGAGTAAGCACGTGTGCAGACCCTCTCCTCAATTTTGTATGACTTTGTATGGACCGAGTTTTGAATCCGCAGGCACCGGCGATGAATCGAGAGAAGCGAAAGAAACCGTCCACTAGCCCTGGGAGCCAGGCCGCCGGGGCCGCCGGACCAGGGCAGGTGCATGAAGAGACAGAATCTCTTAGGCAATTGATGAATGACCACTTCAGAAAGACCCAAGAAAGGCTGGACAGACTAGAGAAAAATATGGAGACCCAAATTAGAGATACAATGTCTCGTGTGATGGAAATGGAATCGAAATTGACGGGAATTATTACATCGGTGTCCTACAACGCAGATGTGACGGAGAAAATTCAGTCGGAGACCATACCGCAGGTGGAAAAAAACTTCAAAGAGAAGTTCGAGAATTTGTCGATGGAGTTGGAAAAGCTTAGTGTTTATGCCGCGAGAGAAAATATTGTGTTTCTTGGAATTGCAGAGAGAGGAAGGCCAGCTGAACCAGAGGATACGCAGAAGGTGGTGGGAGATTTTATGAAGGAGAGATTGAAGATGAGTGAGGAGGATGTACGAGGATTTGAATTCCAACGAGTTCATCGTTGTCCATCTGCAAGGGGACCACGTCCGATCAAAGTAAGGATGCTGAGGTATGGAGATAAAGATAAAATCATGAGAAATGCCAGGCATCTTAAAGGCACAAAGTTTGTGATAACGGATGATCTACCTAAGGCGATTCGGGAGGCGAGGAAGCCCCAGTTTCCACTGCTCCATGCGGCTAAGGCAGCTGGAAAAAGAGCGTACTTCTCACGTGCGGAGCCGAGGAAGCTGTACATAGATAGTAAGTTTGTTCCCTTCTGTGAACAAAAAGCTTTATTTGATGAACTTCGAAACCTTGGCAGAGAAAGGCCAGTTCATCTTATTAGTTAATCACATCAAAGAAAGTGTATCTGAAATTTAAACAAGAAAGGTTTAAGGAGAAGTATATTCCAGAAATAACCATTATATTGCTCTGGATCTCTATTGTCAGGATCATCTAAATTATCCTTATTTTGGAAAGAAGAACTGAAACTGAGATTTCTATAACCAGAAACTGAAAGTTGTGGAAAAACCTGCTTTTCCGAATATCAGAGATTACCTATAAATATCCTTATTTTGGAAAGGAGAACTGAAACTGAGATTTCTAGAACCAGAAACTGAAAGTTGTGGAAAAACCTGCTTTTCCGAATATAAGAGATTACGTATACTGCATGTGTGTTTAACACACCCCATGATCATCATACCATCCTTGTTATAAAAGGGACTTTTTTTTTTTTTTTTTTTTTTTAATTTAATGTTTTGGGGTGCATGTGTGTCCTGCTTTTAGAAGTGGCAAGGTTTCTGTATAATTCTTGTGCTATAAAATTGTAATACCCAATCATTAATTGATGAATTGGAGCCCTTTGTTGACCTGGCAATACAGGGCGGGGCAAGAAGTGAGCAACAGAAGCTACTTTCATAAATAAGTTTGTTTCACTGCATGGTGTCAATACACATACTCTGGGCTATGGTATACAATTATATTCAAGCGGAAAAATACTCTTTAAAAAGAAGGAAATAATTAGGCCATAGCTTTATTTGATGACTAGTTGCTGTATTTGAGGTTGCTCTATTTGATGAGGTGGCGTTTTGATGAGGTTGTTGTATGTGATGAATTTTGAAACCTTGGCAGAAGAAAGGCCTGTTCATTTTAATATTTAATCTTATCAAAGAAGGTGTACCTGAAATCTAAACAAAGGTTTAAGAGAAGTATATTCCAGAACAACCATTATATTGTTCTGAAAGTTGTGGAAAAAATGCTTTTCCGAATATCAGAGATTACCTATACTGCATGTGTGTTTAACACAACCCATGAACACCATATGATCCCTGTTATAAAAGGGACTTTTTTTATGTTTTATATTTCTCATTATCATAATTTTATATAATTGTCCCAATAATAAAAAAAAAAAAAAGATAACAAGGGTAGCTTGGTTTGGGGATTGAATTACGCAGAAAGGTCATGACAAGTCCTACGAATGAATGTTAATTAGAAAGGCGAGTTTTTTGGTGATACATTCTTTCGTATATATTGTGTAAGGCTCAGTTTTGTTAAGGAACAAGATCATAGAAGTTTTGTCCTGATTTGCCTTGATGATTTTCCTTCACAGAGGAATCATGATAGTTATTTAACTAATAATGTATGCAATACTAACATTACTCAATTTAGTCAAATTGGATGACGATACTCCCGGTTGCAACAAAAGGGGCATAAATGTACGCATATATTGGTCTTATTCCCAGGATATTAGCGGATGGGAATAATTATAATGGGGGGGAAAATGTACAAATATGAGAGTTTATTTTCCATTTGAGTTGTATTATTTTGAAATTAAATAACTGTAAATTGCTGGTCATTATGCAAACGTTCTTGTATTTCTTTATTATAAGGCAATGGACGTTGTTAGACTTTTTTTTTTTCTCTTGCAGTACTATAATGGTTTTGCATAATATTATCTTGGCATGTAACATTCCTTCGAACTACTGATGGTTACGGCAATCAAAAAGTGCATTGCATGACTTTTTTTCCAAGCCCGGACCAAGGCTGGGGTTTGATATAGAGAGCATTGTATCAAAATATTTCCAAGCTTTTGATATGCAAATAATATATATTTTGTTACATTTGCTCAGTTTTGTAAGGGAACAAGACAAAAGGGTACATGTTTTGTTTTAGGAAACTTTAGGCATCTAAGCGTACATTGGTCTTGTTCCCATGATATGGGAGGATGAGAGTACGGGAGGAGGAATGTGCAGTGAGTTGGGCTAGTAACTGGATTGGCATAAAGTACATGTATATTGAAACACTTAGATTAATGGTCATTATGCAAACATTCATCACATACCCCTGGTTCCCAATGGACAGCGACCATTGGGCAGCAAACAGTTAATTTGGAAGAATTTGGATTCATATCTAACAATGACTGATACCATGAATTTTCACTTGAATTATACAAGTAATGCTTTAAGAATATTTGCTACTTAGCCGATATAATGAGGCTGTAGTCATTGTCCCTGGGTTTAATGGAGGTATGATGATGCATGGAAGTGGCTAGACTTTTCTTGCAGTTTTATCAAGGTTTTGCATAGTGATCATGGCTTTGCATAATGATCATGGCATGCAATCTTCCTTCGAACTACTGATATTTACAATATTCAAAAAGTGCATTGCATGACTTTTTCTTTAATAATAATTTTCTGAGCCCATTACACTATCAGAAATATCTTAACCAACCTATCAGGATTGGTTGGCGTATGGGCCTGCCAGCGGTTGGTGTAAGAACGTCCTATTTTGTTTTAAATGGAATTTTACAGGCCAACGGTTGGTGGGTTCATGAGTTAACCAGCCTTATATTTTTCTGAGAAGGTTCCACCCGCTGAGATAAATGGAATTGGCTTGTCAAGAGAGCACTATCAAATATTTCTAAGCTTTTGATATGCAAATAATGTCAGATGATATCTTTTGTTACAAATGCTCAGTTTGTAAGGGAACAAGACAAAAGTGTATGTGTTTTGTCTTAATTTGGGTACCGTAATAATATAGGGGAGGCACCGGGGAAAGGTGCATTGTAATAATAAATGCTGATATCATTCAAATTGTCAGGCAAAACTCCTATATTGCGTGGAAACTTCAGGCATCTACATGTATATTGGTCTTGTTCCCATAATATGAGCAGCTAAAAGGATAGGAGGAGGAATGTGCAGTTATTTGGGCTTGTAAATTGATTTGCATTTAGTATTTTGAAACATTTAGATATATGGTCATTATGCAACATTCATGTCATACCTCTTGTTCCCAATGAACAACACCCTTGGGCAGCAAACAGTTCGACTTTGAAGAATTTGGAATTATATCTGCCAATTCCGGATACCCGGAATTTTTTTCACTTGGATTGGCTATACTATTAATGCTTTAAGAATATTTGGTACTCAGCCGATATAATCAGGCTGTAGTCATTGTTCCTGTGTTTAATAGGGGTATGACATGGAAGTGGTTGGAAATTTTTCGTAGTTTCATCATTTAACATTCCTTCGAACTTCTGGTATATTCCTTTAGTTGTAATTATTCCGAGCCCACTATCACCCACTGAGATGAATGGAATTGGTGGCTCAATATAAAGAGCACTGTATTGAAATATTTCTGAGCTTTGACATGCAATTATTATTATGTCAGATCAGACCAGTCAAATTGGCAGCCAAAACTCCTCTTTTGTGTGAAAATAGAAAGGGCTTACAAAATGTAATACGCGTATTGTATTGATATTGTTCCCATGAAATGAGCAGATGTGAGTAAATGGAAGGAGGAATGTTCAACGATTCAGGTTTTGATTTGCATAGGGCATAGTGAAACATTTAGATTGATGGCATTATGTAAACATTCATCTCTACTCCTCTTATGGCAATACAAGTGTTTTCAATGGACAACGACCCTTGGGCAGCAAATAGTTGCATTTTTTCATGGTGAATAATTTGGAATTAAATCTGCCCAAATGCAGATACTCAGGATTTTTCTCCTGAATTGACTTGGTGGATACTTGGTTGGTTATGCTGCACTCATTGTCCCTGTGTTTAGAACAATAATGTATTTCTAACAGTATAGAATACAATTTATTTTAATTCGTGGTATGACAATGAATGTTGCTATGTTCAGTGATTTTCTATAATGATCTGGGCTTGGGATGGTTTCTTTCTGAACTATTTATATACTGCAGGTGGTTGATGTACAAATTTGTTAACTTGCATCTGTTAATTATATAATGTCTGTTACTGATTTAATTCATCATGCAATTCTCTCGAAGTACAACATCAAGCACTATGAATGCGATGACGAGGAGGGCGGACGATTTGTGCGGCTCCTCGCTGTGCCCTCCGCGGTGGCTCTGGTGGGCAGGGGGACGTCCCTTCACTGCTATTATGTGACACCTGTTTTGTTAGCCGGTGCAGTTGTGGGGGTGCAGTGGGGGGCTGCATGGATTGTCCGCTTCTTTGTTTGTCGTGTTCATGGTGAGGATTGTGGCTTTTAGAATATTGCTCAGATTGTGTTTTATTTTCCCTTTTGATTGTGGAAATATTTCTGAGCGTGTTGTCAACTAGAATAATTGGACCTAGGTTTGCGGTTTCCAATAGGAAACAGCATAGAATTATATAGATTGCTAAGCTTATGATGTGAGAATTATTTTATATCACAATATATTCGAAGCTATCAAACACAAATACACTTTTTTGATAGGGTAATTATTGGTGGAGGATTATAAGGCCATCTTGGGCATTAGGGGAAGTAGCTGATTTTAAAAATTCATGAATAAAGTGTTTTGAAATCTCCCACACAGTGAGTTAGTTGTGTGGGTTGTATACACTCTAAATTGCAGTATTTGGAATGGGTCCTGGGCGGCTGTGGTTGGGGGCCGGCCGGTCTTTGGATTTGGATTTGGGTTTTGGGGTTTTAATTTTAATCCATTTGCGAATTGAAAATATATCCTTCGGATTGGGTCTGGGTCCGGAGATCGGCTGGTCGCTGCCCGCAGTCGCTCGGGTAGTTTGGGGTGTAGGGTCGGGGGTGTGGGGAGTGATTTTCACTCCTTGGGCAAGCTCCCTCAGATTTGCACGACCTTCCACAGCGGACTTGCAGTGTATACATAGCAGGGTCTTCAGGCTCATGGGATAGCAACGAGTTTTCACTATCTGTTTATTAATTATTATTTCATTTGTGGGGATTACTAAGGAATACAAGAAAAGAAACACGCTTCTGGGCTCCCGTTTTTATTATAAGGAGTCAATGTAAACTGGAAGTTTTTATTTTTGATTTAGCTCATTAGGATATTCTTAAAAGAGGAGAAGGGTCCCTCAAGTGAGCTGCGGGGAGTCCTACTTGAGAAGGTCGTGTTCTACTCGGACGATCAGAGTAGATGGGGTTTTTTATAATCTGGTTTTCTGAAGGGTGGACACTCATTGGGGGGTGGATAGACTTTGTGACGTGTGGCATGTTTTCTAGTTCCGGAATTGTTATGTACTTGTCTTATTTCCAACTTCAATTGACAATTGTTTTTTCTGTATTTAAAAATGCATCATTCTTCCCATTTACTGAGATATTAGCGCAATGTTACACAATTCTGCTCCGAGCTTTTTGTCACAGTTTAAGATTTAGAGTTTTCAATGGTGAATAATTTAAAAGTAGTCTCGATCAACGTTCGAGGACTGAGAGATACAGTTAAAAGGAGAAAAATTTTTCAGTGGTGTAAAATGTCGGGAAATATAATATTCTTGCAGGAAACTTTCAGTACAGAAGACATTGAAGGCTGTTGGAAAAGGGATTGGGAAGGGGCAATGGTTTTTAGTAATGGTAGTAATCACAGTAGGGGAGTTATTGTAATGTTGAAACCAAACACGGGCTTTGTGATGGAAAAAATCATAAAAGATAAGGAAGGAAGATACATTATAATACAAGGTAAATGTCAAAGCGAAAAATTGATACTAGGAAGTGTATATTTTCCTACAAAAGATAAAGGAAAGGCCCAAGTTGATTTTCTGTCTAATCTGGATAGGATTGTATCTTCTGTATTCAGTCAAGAGTATTCCCTTATAATTGGGGGAGATTTCAATATCACTATGAATTATAATTTAGATTATATGGGGGCGAGTAATATTTCAAATAGCAAATATAGAGACTTGTTGGGAGAGTTTCTTGATAAGTTTGATTTAATTGATGTTTGGCGCAAGCAGCATCCTAATAAAAGAGAATTTACCTTTAGACAGAAGCAGCCATTGGTGCAGAGCAGATTAGATTATATTTTTATATCATCAAAATTAGAAAAAGTCGTAAGGGAATCTGAAATTCTGCCCTCTATCACACCTGACCACGCTGGTGTTAGAGTAGAAGTTACAAATTTGGTCGATAATTTCATTTTTGGTAAATCATATTGGAAGTTTAACAGTAGTCTATGTTATGACAAGGATTTTGTCGAGGGGGTAAAAAATAAGATTAGTGAAATAGAGGAAACGTGGCTGGGTCAAATAAATAGTAAAATAAAATTTTGGGATTTTATGAAAATGAAACTACGGGAATATATTATGAAGTTTTCCCGTGAAAAAGCAAAACTCAGGAAAGCAAAAATTGAAATATTGGAAAAAGAAATTAAAGACTTAGAATATCGATTGACGTTTAATTTGCAAAATAACATTCAGGAAGAACTAGACTTGAAAAAAAATGAACTGGAAAAGCTTTTTGACTATTCTCGTCAAGGCTTAAAGGTACGATCGAGGGCAGAATGGTCTGAAGAAGGAGAAAGAAATTCTCAATTTTTTGAACAATTATTAAAGTCGAATAAAAGAAAAAGTGTGATCAAGGAAATATATAATAGCAATAATGAGGTGATACGTGATAGTAAAGGGATTTTAAAGATCATTGGGGAGTTTTATAAGAATTTATATGCATGTCAAGATAAGGATATAACAGAAGATATTGACAATATGTTTTTGAGCGAACTGCCTAAACTAAGGGAAGAAAATAAAGCATTTTGTGAAGGGCATATAACATTCGAAGAATGCTATCAAGCTGTTAAGGAAATGAAATGGAATAAGTCACCAGGCAATGATGGCTTTACAGCTGAATTCTATTATACATTTTGGCCAATCTTAGGGAAGTATATAGTGGAAGCATTTAATGAGAGTTTCGAAACTGAGGTGTTATCTAATTCACAGAGACAGGGAGTCATTACACTTATTGAGAAAGAGGGAAAAGATTCTTTGTATATGAAAAACTACAGGCCAATAACTCTTTTAAATCTTGATTATAAGATCCTGTCAAAAGTATTGGCTAAAAGGGTAAAAGAGGTCTTAGGAGATATCATTCATTATGATCAGGTGGGTTATGTTAAAGAGAGAAATATTGGGGAGGCAGTGCGGTTAATAGATGATGTATTTTTTCAGTCATTGTATCAGCCTGTAGGTTTTCTTATTGCTGTGGATTTCGAAAAAGCATTTGACTGTATTTCACATAGACTACTGTTCAAAGCATTGGAATCTTTTGGGTTCGGTAATGTATTGTGCTCTTGGGTTAAAATTCTTTATAATGATGTTAGTAGCTGCGTGATGAACGGGGGACACTCAACTGGATACTTTAAAGTTAAAAGAGGGGTAAGACAAGGGGACCCTTTGTCCCCCTATTTATTTATAATAGCTATTGAGCTGCTTGCTCATTATATCCGAAAGGACCCTAGTATTGAAGGAATTCGGTTTGATACTGGAAAAATAAAGCAGGTACTTTATGCCGATGATATTACATTGTTTCTTAAAGATATGAAGTCAATTGATAGGGTGAAGAAAGTCTTCGAAGATTTTGAGAAATTAAGTGGATTAAAAATAAATATGGATAAGACAAATTTTATCTGGTTGGGGGAAGCGATTGATATGCCCGGTTTACCTTTTTTGGGACATAGAGTACAAGACATAAAAATCCTAGGAGTTTATTTTTCACGTAATTCTAAAATAAAAGATGATTTAAACTACAAAGAGATATTAAGTAAAATAAAAAGATTAATAGGTTGGTGGAGCCAACGAGATCTTACGATGTATGGCAAAGTCAAATTATTGAAAACGTATGTATATTCAAAATTAAATTACGTATCTTCTCTTATATCTGTTCCATATAGTATCCTTGAAGAAATTGAAAAAATTTCCTTTAATTTCATTTGGGGTGGGAAAGATAGAATAAAAAGGAAAATATTATATCAAGATTATTCTGCAGGTGGGCTTAGGGTAACTAACTACGAAACTTTTATTAAGACTCAAAGAATAATGTGGATCAAACGGCTGTTGTATGGTGAAAAATATTTAGGGTGGAAACTAACATTTGATTACTTTTTTAGATCGATTGGAGGTCGAAGTATTTTTCTTTGCAATTATGACATGAAGAAAATGAATTTAGATGGTATACCCAGGTTTTATTTAGATATGTTAAAAGCCTGGCAAGATATAGATGAATGTAGACACTTCGAAAAGAACAAAGTCAATCCGATAATTTTTAATAATAAAAGTATTTGTTTTCGAAATAAAATGATCTTTGATGCTGATCTTTTTCATAAAGGAATATTTAAAGCATCAGATATAACCGTTGGAGGTAATTTTAAACCAATCTCTTATTTTTATAACTTAGGTTTTACCACCGACAGCCTGATCATGATTCAAAAAATATTTTCAGTCATTGAACAGGAATGGATACAGCGTGATTTTATACATGTGGATACTGAACATTTCCAAATAGATCTGAAGATTTTTGGTCATATACAAAAATTTAGCGATTTAAAGTCCATACGGTTATATAATCACTTTATTGAACAGTTTCAAAGAGATTATACATTAAAGATTACGGATGGAAATGTTCAACATGATTTTGGAACTGGGATGTTAAAAGAAATATTTACAAGACTGAAAAATGCATTTGTAATTAATAAACGAAGAGAGTTTCAATACAAACTATTGCATGGGGCTTTATATACGAAACAGAGACTCTTTCAATTTGGTTTCGAGTTGGACAATCTATGTTCTTTTTGTAAACATCAAGTTGAAACATACCAACATTTGTTTTTAGAATGTCCTAAAGTTAAACAATTATGGCAGGACATTAGTAAAAAGCTAGATCTAAGAGAAATTAATATAAATGATTGGAAATCCATTTTTATGGGACTATCGGGTAAAACTGTACGAATATATTTAATAAATTGTATAATTTTTCTTCTAAAACACATAATTTTTTCTTCAAGAAAACAAGGCGAGCTGCCATCTCTACAAAAAACAGTTACTTTGATAAAAGATCACAGAGACGAAGAATATAAGATAGCCAACAAAAAGGGGAAATTGGGGGCGCACTTAAGGAAATGGGAACAGATTGATGCGTTTCTTTGATTTTGTTTTTGTTTGGTGGTTTTTTTTTGTTTTGTTTTGTTTTGTTTGGTTTTTGTTTTTGTTTTTTTTTTTTTGTTTGTTTAATGTTTTGTTTTCTTTGTTTGCTTTTTTTATGTACTCATTACGGACAGGCAAACCGGAACTGGATGCATGAATGGGTGTTGATAGTTTGGGGGAGGGAGGGGGGGGGTGCGAGAAGTTGGAGTGAGAATGAGTGAGTTGTGAGTGGTAGGAGAATGGGGAGGGGGGAGGGGAATGAGATGAGTGTCTAAGGGTGGGTTCGGGTGGGCTATGTATATCTTCCTCTAATTTTTTTTTTTATCTTATAAAGAATCGTTCAAGAAATGATGTATAATTTGAAATTTTTTTCTAAATGCATGTTCAATGATCGATATATAGTATTTTTTTTTTTTCTCTTTCTAAAAAAGAGTCTTTGGTCTGTTATTCCGTGTATTTTGGAGGACCTTATATTGTTTAAAAGTATAATTGGTATTTGTAAACTTTGTTTAGTCCTTCTGTCTGAATATTATATAATATGATTAAATGTGATATTAATGTATCTTTTTCAAGACGATTACTTGAAACAAACAGTTCTTTTTATTACTACATGTATGAAGTATTACATGATAGAAAATAGTTATATCTATGTCTAACGGTTGATGCATTGTATTTTTTTTTCCTTTCATCGAAAAATAATTGTTTAATCATGTATAATTTCAGAGAATTCTATATATGTATTTCATTAAGTTTCCTTGTATATGCAAATTATTTTATATGTTACTTATGATTGTTTCTTGAAATGTAATTGACCTTGAGAGGAAGCAATAAATATCATTCAAAACAAAAAAAAAATATTTGCGCAGGCAAATTCAAACGCAGTTTCGGGGTTTATGCCGTTATTTAGATTCCTTTTGGACAAGCCAATGTTGTAAGTGTTCATTTTGATATTATTTCCATAGTTAAATGATTAATGCAATGTTTAGAGCTAATGTAGTGCCGAAACAATGATGAAATTTTGTGTAATTTGAGGCAGGAAAAATGGGCCTGATGGGCGTGTTCAGTGTGTTGTGATAAAGGTGCATGCATTAGAATTGCGTGCTGTAGTGAATTTGTATGCACAGACAAAGGATAACGTGTATGACGCTGTAGTCTATAAGCTGAATTACAGCGATTTCTCATGAGTTAAATGACTCTTTATAAGTTGAATGCTAAGAAGGCATATTAAATAAGAATGAAGTCATATTTGAAGAACTTATTTTACTAATAAGGTTGAAGAATATTTACAGGATAAATTGCTATGAAGTAAATAGTGAATCATGACAATGAATAAGACACATTGACACATGTGTAAGTACAGTAAAGACATGTTTAAGGATACCAGAGGACAATTTGAGATATTTGTTGGAAATACAATTTATAGATTATAGTGATACTGATATAGACAAAGATTAAAGGATATAGTAAAACATTCAAGATAGAAAGCAGGTAAAATAATGAGAGTTTTATGAATATGATGAAGAATAACAATCATTATTTGCATGCTATTTCATTTACTGTTGTCATGAAATACTTTTGAGTTCTTTGTTTACTATTAAATCTGCAGATCGAACGGTTAGGCAACATCAGTTGTCAGGACCAGTCTGCTTACTGGAAATACGTCAAACCCGTGTCATAACAGGCTATTGTTTCGTTCGTCCTAGAACTTAACGTCATGTCCATGAACAGCATTACCCTGAAATTTTAGATGCTGAATTTTATTCGTCACATATTTAGTTCGATAACACATCGACTTCAGCGCTACACAGGACTGTGTCAAGATGAGCGTTACTGATGTGAAATCGGAAGTCAAGATGACTGCAAACTCGGATGTCAACCCTGGGGACTCTGCGAGTCAATGTGGAGTCAGCGTGACCAGTAGTACTGGTAGCAGTCGTGCTAGAAGGAATACAGCCGCTAAGAAGGCCGCTTTATTAGCAGAAGCTAACATCTTAAGGGAACAACAGGAACTAGAGTTTCAGCAGTTTAAATTGTCACAGCAAATGTCACAACTAAAATTGAAGTCTCAGATAGCGAGTGTTGAAGCTGAGGAGAAGGTTTATGCGGAGTTTGAACGGAAGATCAAATGTGACGATACAATTCCTTATCCAGTGGAGACTCCTGTAGTAGAAAAACAGAAGTCATCTATTCAACAGCATGATGGATCGGTGCGATTTACTCAGTCGTCCGATCAAGATACTCGACAACCAGACCAGTCACCATCTAATAAAGATTTACCTGCATCTCTTCAGGTTATGGTGGACATGATGCAACTGCCTAAAGCAGAATTAATGACATTTGATGGTGACCCCCTTCAGTTTTGGGAGTTTTGGCATGCCTTTGAAGTGAACGTAGATGATACTTCCATCAGCAATGCAGCCAAGTTAACAAGACTGCTGCATTATTGTCGCAGTGATGCCAGGAAGGTCATTCAGGCCTGCTCAGCTATGCCACCCGATGAAGGTTATGTGAGAGCTAAACTGTTGCTGGAGCAGCGCTTTGGAAATCGACACAAGATAGCAGATGCTTGGATTCGTAAGGTAACCCATGGCAACATGATACCACCTCACAATGGTCCCGCCTTGCTATCTATGGCTGATGAGTTGCAGGTGTGTTATCAAACCCTAGTCACTATGGGTCACGAAGCTGAAATGAGTTTTCAGACTTTCCTAGTCCAGATTGTAGAGAGACTTCCAACGCATCTCCGATATCGCTGGATCAGGAAGACCAAGGACATCTGGAGGAATGAAAACCGACAACCAAGCATGTCTGATATGGTGTCATTTGTGGATGATGCAGCAGATGAGGAGAACGATCCAGTTTATGGGCCTGCTGCTTGGAAGACAAGAAAGATCGTCAACCTCAACATCGTCAACCTCAAGGGAGGAAGCCATGGCCACAGAGATCAAGTAGTCACTCAGCTAATATAGACAAGGCCACTTCAAGGACTGACTTTCGCAGATGTTATTTGTGTCATGAAGGTCACACCCTCTTCGGATGCCAGAAATTCAAGCAAATGAAACCCATGGAGAGACTGGACTTTGCTAAGAAAGCAGGTCTCTGCTTTAATTGTCTTAACAAAGGACATATGACCAAAGATTGTAATCTCAACAGGATGTGTTCAGTTGATGGCTGCAAGATGAAACATACCAAGTTCTTGCACATCGTACGTACACCACAGCAACAAAAAGGAAGTCCTCAACAGACAGGAAGTGCTCAGCCTTCATCACAATCCCAGCCTGAAGTTCATCTTGATGCTCAAAGTCATGTCACGGGGGCCGGAAAATTCAAGATCGCTCTACCAATTGTTCCAGTCCGGGTATATGCATCTGAAGACAACCGTGCAGTTGATACCTTTGCTCTTTTGGATCCAGGATCGACCAATTCCTTCTGCACAGAAGATTTAATCAGAAGACTCGGTGTAAATGGAAGGAAACAGACACTATCACTGTCAACATTAGATCAAGCCAATAGTCAGCTACAATGCACTGAAGTCAGCCTGAGAGTAGAAGGCCGGATGTTAAATGAGATGATTAGTCTCCCTAGAGTGTACACTAAACAGACTATCAACATTAATTGTGACAACATCTTGAAGGAAGATATCACAAGATGGCCGCATTTGAAGGACTTGGATATTTTGGATTCAGCTAGACTCCAGAAGGTTGAGTTGTTGATAGGCCAAGATGTACCTGAAGCCCTAGCGCCTATAGAAGTTAGACGCGGACAGGATGGTCCTTTTGCAATAAGGACGAAGCTTGGTTGGACACATAATGGACCTGTCGGGCGCAAAGAATCAAGTCAACACATGACAACAGCTAACGTCATCAACAGTGATGTATGCCTAGATGAACAAGTTCACAAGTTTTGGAAAATGGAAGGGAATGACATAATGGAGGATAGAGGAATGTCCATAAATGACAAGAAGGCCGTTCACATCTGGGAAGAGACCATCACCAAGGATCAAGGTCATTATCAATTGGCCATTCCATTCAAGGAATGCCCTCCCGATCTTGAGAACAACAAGTACATGGCTGAACGACGACTTCAGAGCCTTGGAAGGAGGTTAGAGAAGGACAAAGACTTGCATGACAAATATAAGGAAGGCATTAAAGATCTCCTAGAAAAGGGTTATGCCGAAGAAGTAATAGATGATGCACCGGAGCCTGAGGGATCTACTTGGTATATCCCACACCATTCAGTATTACATCCAACGAAAGGAAAGATGCGCATTGTCTTTGATTGTGCTGCCAAATTCAAGGGTATTTCACTGAATGATGCCGTTATGCAGGGTCCTGATCTCACCAACAAGTTGATTGGAGTTTTGCTTAGATTTCGTCAGGCACCAGTTGCTCTAATGGGTGACATCGAAGCTATGTTCCATCAAGTTAGAGTTCCCCCAGCAGAGCGAGACAGTCTAAGATTCTTATGGTGGCCAGATGGAAATCTACAGGCAACTCCTAAGATCTACAGGATGTGCGTGCATTTATTTGGAGGCACCTGGAGCCCGAGTGTATGCAGCTATGCACTTCGTCAAACAGCATTAGACGCACATGAAGATGACAGCAAACCTGAAGCAAGAAAGGCTATTCTAAAAAATTTCTACGTTGATGACTGTTTGGTTTCTTTTGAAGATGTGGATACTGCAACAAAACTTGCAGCTGACCTGATGACATTGTTGAAAGATGGCGGCTTCAGATTGACTAAGTGGATCAGCAACACTCCATTGGTATTAGAGTCGATACCAGAAGATGAGAGAGCCAAGAATGTAAAGGGACTAGATCTTAATCTTGATGCCCTACCAGTTGAGAGAGCTATTGGAATGACATGGAATGTAGAGCTTGATTTTTTTGTCTACAAATTCACACCCAAGAATAAGCCAATGACGAGAAGAGGAATCTTGAGTGTACTCTCTTCAGTGTATGATCCAGTTGGTTATGCCAGTCCCTTCACACTGAGAGCAAAGTTGATATTACAAGAGCTCACAAGAAGTAAACTTGGATGGGATGAGGAGATTCCAATCTTTCAGATGCAGCAGTGGACTGATTGGTTACGAGACTTACCAATCATGGAGGAATTTCAAGTCAATAGATGTTTGAAGCCCTACAATTTTGGCCAAGTGATGAACTATGAGTTGCATCACTTTTCTGATTCCTCTGAGATGGCATATGGAGCGGCTTCGTATCTTGTAGTGAAGAATGCTGAAGGTCATACACATAGCAGCTTGACTTTTGCTAAGTCCCATCTTGCTCCATTGAAGAAGATGACAATTCCACGTCTGGAATTAACAGCGGCAACACTTTCTGTGAAGTTAGATGCTATGCTAAGGAGAGAATTGGAGTTTCCCATCAGCCGATCAGTATTTTGGACTGATAGTACGATTGTGTTGCAATATGTCCGCAATGAAGACAAGAGGTTCAAAACATTCGTCGCCAATAGAATAGCAACCATCAGAGAAAAAACTCAGAACCAGCACAGTGGCATTATGTGAATTCTACTTCTAACCCAGCAGACGACCCTACAAGAAGCATGGGAGCAGAGAAATTGAAGTCGAATACAAGATGGTTAACTGGACCAGAATTCATCTGCCTAGATGAAAGATTTTGGCCTCAAGACCCAACTTCAAGCTGCCCCATTAAAGGCGATGATCCTGAAGTTAAGACTACAAGGGATACTCAAGCATTCACCATTGACACAGAGCAACATAATGCTGTAGATAAACTCTTGAGTCATTTCTCCTCCTGGTTCAGACTTCAGAAAGCAGTGGCATGGATTTTGAGATGGAAACAGTACTTGCGAAGCAAACTTCAAGGCAACACCTATGATGTTAAGGGGCCTTTAAACACCACAGACATGAATACTGCAGAAGAGGCTATCGTCAGATACGTTCAACATCAGAGCTATCCTGACGAGTACAAGGTGTATCAAGAAAATGCAAGACATGAAGACGGAAAGTCATCGACTCGAGTTCCAAAATCTAGCCCACTCTCAAAGCTCGACATTAAATTCACAGATAAAGGTCTGATGTGTGTAGGAGGAAGACTCAAGAATGCACCTTTGAAGGAAGAAATTAAACATCCGACGGTTCTTCCACCTATGCATCATGTCGTAGACCTTTTGGTGAGACAACATCACTTCATTTCAGGTCACTCTGGAAAGGAATATGTACTATCTCTACTTCGAGAAAGGTACTGGATTGTGAAGGGAAGAACTGCAGTTCGTCGAGTCTTACGAGATTGCTTTATTTGCAAACGACTGCGTGCTAATCCAGTAGACCAGAAGATGGCGGACTTACCTGCAGACAGGGTGACACCAGAAAAACCACCATTCTGTCATGTTGGAATTGACTGCTTTGGACCCTACTTCGTGAAGCAAGGGAGAAGCCAGGTGAAAAGATACGGCTGTATCTTCACTTGTCTTGTAATTAGAGCAGTGCACATAGAGATTTTACATTCTATGGAGACAGACTCTTTCCTGAATGCCTTGCAGAGATTTATTTCAAGACGAGGAAAACCAGATGTTATCAGATGTGATAATGGCACCAACTTTGTAGGTGCTGAGAGAGAGAGAGCTAAAGGAAGGATTGCAAAATTGGAATCAGAACAAAATCCATGACAATCTACTTCAGAAAGGAATTGACTGGAAATTCAATCCGCCTTTGGCACCGCACATGGGTGGGGCATGGGAAAGGCTAATCAAAACCACAAAGAAAGTTCTGAATGCAGTTACGAAGCAGCAAGTTCTGACTGACGAAGGACTATCGACACTACTGTGCTTAGTGGAGTCGATTATCAACGGGCGTCCACTAACAGTAATTTCTGACGACACCAGGGATCCAGAGCCATTGACTCCCAATCATCTACTTCTGATGAGGCAGAGCAACATACTCCCACCTGATATGTTTGAGAATCACGATCTGTACAGCCGTCGCCGTCGACGTTGGCGTCAAGTTCAATATCTCGCTGATGTATTTTGGCACAGGTGGATACGTGAATATCTACCTACTTTGCAGTACAGACAGAAGTGGCTGAAAGAGAAAAGGAACTTGAAAGTAGGAGACATCGTGTTGATCGTCGAAGATCTACCCAGGAACAAGTGGCTCATGGGAAGGATAACAGAAACCTTTCTAGGGAAGGACCTGCTCGTGAGATCCGTGAAGGTGAAACACAGTACAGGCACGCTTATGAGACCAGTGCAGAAAGTGTGCCTTTTGGAGGAGGTTGGAAGCATTAAGTCATGAATTGCTGGATGTGCTGTGTTAATTTGGAAAAATTAATTTGGATGGATCAGTCATAATTTCAATGTGAATCAGTGATTGAAGAGAAGTGCTATTTAAATGAAATTGGAACTCACTTGAATTCAGTGAAGAAATGGTGAAAAAGCATTACATTAATTAATTGTTACTGTTGGAATGAAGAAGCATTTGGAACATTTAGAGAAAGAACTGATTCACAAAAAACTGGATTTTGAAAACTAGAGAAAGGCTCTAAATGATAAATTTGCAAATTGAATTTAGAAATGAATTATTTAGTGTGAAGACTAGAAATGAACTCAAAAACTCTCAATTTGCAATTTTTCAATTTGCAACTCACTATTTGCAAACTCATGGACTCAGTGGACTCGGTTACAATATTTTCTATACATGAATTGTGATTATTTGATCACAAGTGAAACATATATTTTCACGATATTGCATGTCTTTGTACCTGTATTTGTCATATGCATATTCGGAGAGAATCTGATCGACTTGCTAAGGTATGAGCTTTCAAGGCATTGGTGCCTTGACTTTGGTTTCATGAAGTATTTTGACAGGGATAAAAATTAAAAAAAAAAAAAACACAAAAGGCATTAATTTGGCATAATTTTTTTTATTTTTAATTGTCTGAATTTGGCTAAATGGGACAATTTCACAGAAGTAAACAGAAGTCACATTGCTATTTTTTAATTTAAAAAAAAAAATTTCTCGGTTTAATTTGTGTCGGCCAGATTCTTGCCAAAATGTACATACATATAATTCAGCAGAAGTAATGCAGCATCATTCCATAAGATTAGAGGAGTGAGCTTCATATATTATTTGATTATATTTGTTTGCATACCTGTAGATAAGTACTCAGGATGTGCAATATTAGGTTTTCAAATGTGTAAAAAGGGCACAAGATCTATAGTATGTGCGATTTGGTTGTCATGGTTACTGTCAATGTACAATTTCAAGCTGATATCATATCATGGAGAGAAATTAGTATCAATTTAATTTAATTTATCAATTTTTTTGTGCCTGTCACTATTTGGTCAAGTGAGGGCGATATGAATTTATTTGGAAGCCATATTTGCGCAGGCAAATTCAAACGCCATTTCGGGGTTTATGCTGTTATTTAGATTCCTTTTGGACAAGCCAATGTTGTAAGTGTTCATTTTGATATTATTTCCATTGTTAAATGATTAATGCAATGTTTAGAGCTAATGTAGTGCCGAAACAATGATGAAATTTTGTGTAATTTGAGGCAGGAAAAATGGGCCT
The DNA here is from genome assembly GCA_025617745.1 of Heliocidaris erythrogramma. Taxonomy (NCBI): domain Eukaryota; kingdom Metazoa; phylum Echinodermata; class Echinoidea; order Camarodonta; family Echinometridae; genus Heliocidaris; species Heliocidaris erythrogramma. The sequence continues at coordinate 21,297,776 of CM046860.1, forward strand.
GATGGGCGTGTTCAGTGTGTTGTGATAAAGGTGCATGCATTAGAATTGCGTGCTGTAGTGAATTTGTATGCACAGACAAAGGATAACGTGTATGACGCTGTAGTCTATAAGCTGAATTACAGCGATTTCTCATGAGTTAAATGACTCTTTATAAGTTGAATGCTAAGAAGGCATATTAAATAAGAATGAAGTCATATTTGAAGAACTTATTTTACTAATAAGGTTGAAGAATATTTACAGGATAAATTGCTATGAAGTAAATAGTGAATCATGACAATGAATAAGACACATTGACACATGTGTAAGTACAGTAAAGAGATTTATTGTTTATTGAAGCTCTGAGGCAGGTTGCATTTTGATATAAAGTACATGTTTAAGGATACCAGAGGACAATTTGAGATATTTGTTGAAAATACAATTTATAGATTATAGTAATACTGATATAGACAAAGATTAAAGGATATAGTAAAACATTCAAGATAGAAAGCAGGTAAAATAATGACAGTTTTATGAATATGATGAAGAATAAAAATCATTATTTGCATGCTATTTCATTTACTGTTGTCATGAAATACTTTTGATTTCTTTGTTTACTATTTAATCTGCAGATCGAACGGTTAGGCAACATCAGTTGTCAGGACCAGTCTGCTTACTGGAAATACGTCAAACCCGTGTCATAACAGGCTATTGTTTCGTTCGTCCTAGAACTTAACGTCATGTCCATGAACAGCATTACCCTGAAATTTTAGATGCTGAATTTTATTCGTCACAAGGGGAATAGGGCCTAATGAAAAGAAAATGGTCCAAAATATAAACAGTGGGAACACTTTAGTTCAGCTGGCAACTTTTGGAAAGTAAACAAAAAAAAAGTCAACACAGAGCGAAAGAGAGAAAGAAGGAAAAAAAATGTTTAACCCCAAATCGTCGGGGGGGGGGGGACATTTCACCACCTGAAAATTCGTGGGGGGGACGTGTCCCCCCGTCCCCCCAGGATTGGGAATCAACAATTACCACAATTAAGTGAATCTTTCAATGATGTCAGCCGTTGTTGATATATGCCAAGTCCGTGTACATGCTAAAGCTCAACTCACACGTGGCGTCATTTACAAGAACTGAGCTAATCGAGCCTGTGAAGGCAACTAACCCATACGCCCATATATTGCACTATATTGCAATCACTTTTTTTTTGTACGATATCACTCTTTCATGACGTGCAAGATACCGTACCAGTTACTAACGCGGTCCTATAATGACGTTTCGTGTGAGCTGGGCTTTATGCTGTTGAACGCAAAGCGTCATTTCGACTGCGTGATCATCTACCCTAATCAAGCCTTTAAAAGGCAATTATTACATTCACCAGTAATCCAATGCATTTGTTGACCATTCTGCATTAGCTTTGTGCAAGATCACTTGTAAGTACGGCGCGTCAGAGAACGTATAGTCACTGACTACCAAAACTAAGCAAATGATGCCTTGAGTACAACGGACATGACTGCTATAAAAAGACGGATTCGGCCAAGAAACAATAAATGTATTTTTAAAAAATATATAAAAAAATTAATAACTTTTCCTTATATCTTTTCAAAACGTTGCCTCTTTTTGCGTACAATATGTGATACATAAGTATCATCGACGATGTTGTTAATCTATATTTTCTTTGAATTCAGAATAGGCAAGGACAATTATGTCTACAGTCAGAGATAATACAGGTAAGACAGTGTCATTCAGTTAATAAAGCTGAACCAATATTAGTTTACTCCAACACAACAACAAATGAATTTCCTATGAATTGTTCCATTACAGTTACTCTCCTTGAGAGATAAAGACAATTGACTATATTAGGTCTCCGAAGTGGCTTTATTTATTAAGATTTGATATGTAAACAACAGTTTGAAACACATCCAAAATCTTTTCACTGTGTTCGAAAAAAACTGCAGGCCTACTCTAATTTTGAAGAAAGGGGGGAAATAATATTGATTTCCAATACCATTTTTCTTCCTAGTGTGAAACACCAACTCTAAAACCACAACCAGGTGATAAATTTTGAGGGAATTTGACACAGCGGTCTTCATCCATTTTCTCTTGCTACCCGTATATATATATATATATATATATATACCCCTAATGGGTACATTAGGAGGACAGTTTTTGTCTCATTTCTATAGACAACTGTCGACCTAATGACACCAACTGTCTACCTAATGTAGGGGTCGCTATTATGGCGGAATAAACCGCATTGTTAGGTGTCGACCTAATGTACCCTTTAGTAAAATATATTTATATATATATATTTGACTGATTTTGTTGTTACCATGTATTTTCAAAAGTAAAATAGTTAACAGCCTTGATCTAATAGATCTAAAATAAATAACTGTATGATTTTCCCATGCATACAAACAATAAAATAATTTGGTAATTCCTCCCTTTTTCTTGATAACTTGCTCCATTTATCTATTGAAACTTCACTATAATTCGTACCGATATATGATTTTGATAAAATTGTCAATTTTTTTGGGAAAGGATGTCCTCGCCGTTCATCACCTCGCAGCCGCGGTCACAGTTTCAACATCGGAGCCTCGGATGCAAGTGCAGTGTCCGGCAATAGCATGATAGGTGAACAGACCAACATCAACAAGTATGTCTCTAACAATATTAGCCTTTTGGCAAAAGGTATATGGTTATAACCAGTTATAAATGTAAAAGCAGACAAGACGTTTGCATGAGGATGTAGCAACCCCTCCCCCTCCTTCCTTAATTCCCTGTCCGCAATTTCGTAATGTCTTTTGTTTGTTTAATAATAAGGGTAACACAGTCATACAATACAATACAATACAATACAATAAGCATTTAGTACGCCCTTCCCGTAAGGCTCGGAGCGTTTACAAAATATTTAAATTATAGAACACATTATAATTTTTATATAAACACAAATCAGAAAACTCTTCAATCGTCCATGTGGGAACTACCAGGTGGTTTTATGGAGACAAAATGTAATGAATGTACCTGTTACAAAGTTTGATAGCGGATTTAAAATAAATATGATTTCACAGCTTTTTTAAAGGTCTTTATGGATGCTGACTGTCTAATGGTCAAGGGGAGATTATTCCATAGCCTAGATGCAGTAACTGTGAAAGTCCTATCACCTGACAAATTTCGGGTCATTGGGTAGCTGAGCTGAAGGTTGTGATTTGAGGATCTGAGATTTCTACTAGGTGTATATACAGTTAAGCATTCAGATATGTACCCTGGAGCCTGGTTATTGATAGATTTATAAACATAAAGAACTAATTTGAAGATGATACGTTTTTGAATGGGCAGCCAGTGAAGAGAACGAAGTAAAGGTTGGGAAGAATGACTTCTGCCAACCTCAAAAACAAGACGTGCAGCCCAATTCTGCAGACGCTGTAGACGGTTTACATGAGACTTTGGTATAGAGGAAAGAAGCCCATTACAATAGTCTAGTCTGGAAAGAATAAGTGACCTTACAGCATGCTGACAAGTAGTTTGATCAATAAATTTACGAATCCTAGATATGTTCCTCAAATGAAAAATCACACTGCGGCAAACATTGTTAATGTGTGCTGACATAGTCATGTTAACATCAAAAAAGGCACCCAGATTCCTTATTGAATCCGATGGATGTATAGAAACTTCACCGACTGACAGTGTTAAATCTGGCAAATTTTTGTAATTGTATGGTGATGCAGCAATGAAAAATTCAGTTTTACTATCATTGAGTTTTAACTTATTTGCTGTCAGCCAGTTCCTTATATCTGATATACAAGATTGTAGTGAAAACATGGCCTTATCCAGTTCCCCAGGAATTTTAGGATCAAATGCTACATACAACTGAATGTCATCAGCATAAACATGATACGAAACATTATGGTACCGGGCGATATCGCCAACTGGGAGAATATAAACTGTGAAACCAGTGGGACCTACAACTGAGCCCTGGGGTAAACCAAACCTAGAAATGGTTGGATCTGAAAGTTCCCCATCTATGTCGACTTGTGCTGTCCAGCCATCAAGATAAGACTGAAACCAATTCAACGCAGTTCCCCTAACACCAATTCTCTTTGACAAACGACAAATAAAAATTTTGTGGTCAATCGTATCGAAGGCTGCTGATAAATCTACAAGTACCACAAGAACTACTTTGTTTGAGTTCAATGAAAACATAATATCGTTTTTAACCTTAATCAATGCAGATTCAGTACCATGTTTGGGTCTATAAGCAGACTGGTGTGGATCAGCAAGATTATTAATCTCCATATGTTCCACCAGTCTTGAGCAAGCAATTTTCTCGATAAGTTTACCAACAAACGATAAATTGGATACAGGCCTATAATTCTTCAAATTGTTTTTATCTAAAGATGAATTTTTCAAAAGAGGTCTTATGATTGCATGGTGAGCCTTCTGTGGAAAGACACCACATGACAAAGAAGAATTTACAAGTTCAGTTAGTATTGGGAGAAGATGATCAATATAGTCTTTCACTAACCAAGTTGGGAGTGGGTCCAATTTACTACTTTTGCTGGGACATCTTGAAATAACTGTCATTAACTCGTCTTGAGAAACAGGTCGGAAGACCTCAAGTATCTTAAACCCTTCGCAGATATTGTCCTTGAACCTAACTGGGATAACATGTGTGTTATCAAGTTCGTCTCTTATATTCTTGATCTTATCTACAAAATATTGGGAAAATTGGTTGCTTAATAGAAAAGGCGAATCATAAAATGGAAGATCAGACTTTTGCTTATTCAAAAGAGAATTAATAGTTCGGTAAACATCCTTGTCGCTACAAGAAGACAATTTGTTTTTTAAATAGTCTTGTTTAGCAGTTACAGTAAGTGCACAAACAGCTTTCTTAGCAATCAGAAATGATTCACGATCAGGGTCGGATCTTGATTTCTGCCACTTTCTTTCAGCTCGCCGTCGTTCTTGACGAGCAATATGAATTGAGTCATTGTACCAGGGTACTCTGTTCTTTACTATGCGGGTCTTAATTTTTACAGGAGCAAATTTGTCAAGTAGTTTACCCATACTAGAATCATACCACTCAAAAAATGCATCAACACCATCAGGGTGAGGTTGGGAAATGAGCTCTGAGAGTGATTTTACAAATTGATTCTTGTCAATCTTCCGGTAGTTACGGAGGGTTGATACAGTTTGCATATGTCTTGTTTTTTGTAATTGTAACTTGAAACACACTACATGGTGATCTGACATACTTGTGTCATCAGTATAACAATCTACCACCAATGATTCGTCACAGCGAGTAAAAACCAAATCTAATGTATGTCCACGATTATGTGTTGGACCTTTAACATACTGAACTAATCCAGCAGAACTTGTGGATGAAGAAAATTGAATAACATCTTGTTTGGAAGGATCATCCCAATGAACATTAAAATCTCCAAGTACAATTAATTTCCCTGCAAAGAGAGATATCTCATTTACAAAATCATCAAATTCCTTAAGAAATGCTGTATTTGTGAAGCCATTGATGGTCGATGGTGGAGGTCTATATACTACAATGAAATTGACAGAGTAAGAACTATTTGTAATATGCACATACTCAAATGTCGTATAAACTAAATCAGCATGATGTCTAATCAGCATCTTTAGTGGTGTCTTGAACACCATGGCAATTCCTCCACCTCGACTAGCGGAGTTACGAGGTACATTTAAGAAAGTGTACCCAGGAGGGGTACATTCTCCTATTATAACACTATCATCTTTGTTAAGCCATGTCTCAGTTAAAATCATTACATCAGTATCATATTCACACATATAATCAACAAGCTCAGTGGTCTTGTTCCTGATTGAATGAGCATTCCACAAACAACATATTAATTTAGAGTTTACGATTGTATCAGCTTTACACAATTGTATTAAATTGTTCAGATTAGGTCCTTTGGGATGATCAGCATAACTACGTTCGGGCCTTCTTGATGGTGTGAGCACTGGAATAGGACCTAATTCATCAAGACGAGTGACGTTACTTGGCTTGCGTCTACCTCCTCTCTTTCCACGACGATGTATGGGACATCTGTTAATTTTCAAAGTTTTAATCATATTCCAAGTTTCAAGAGGAACACGGGGCATCCTGGTAATATCAGAACATGGGTCTAATGATCTCATCTTATCCATGCCGTAGATGAATATTTCTGTGTTCGGGGGTTTTACAGTCTTAGACAAGCTATTGGGAATCGAATCACTAGAGCTTGGTCCAGGGTTAGGGTTAATGTCCATACACTTCATCAGCTCAATCTGGAAAGTAGCAGTACCATTCACACAATAGGGAACTCTTGATGCAAAGTATTTCAAGTGCTTGAGGTAACAAAGGTGTTTGTCCTCCCATCCAACAACAGGGGACTTGCATATAAAAGCAGTGACACGCTGAGCCTGGCAAGTGGGCTGGCAGACAATCAGCATGGAGATGAACAGAGTCCAGGAGAACATATCCATTGTGAAGAATCACTAATAAGCCTCTCAGAAGAAAAGAAATGGTTACACCTCCTGACAATAAGAGAGCAGTCAATCAATAGACATTCCAGTGTCTATTGTCAGAAGTGGGATCCTTTTGATTAGGAATCCCCTTGGTCATTGATAATCCCCCTCCAGTAAACTTAAACTTGCTGCAGGCAGTATCTCCATGAGCCAAAGTAGATTTCCAGAATAAAAAATGAAACATATTACCACCAATTTCTCAGAAGTGCAGTCAAAAATCAGACTTATGAGTGTTCCATCAGGATCCAAGGTTAATCAATATAAATTTAACACAAAATTCCAATTCAAAACAGTTCAAAACAGCTATTTGCATGCAAAAGAATGAGGAGAGATATGACAGTGCTGCCATCCACTGGGGCGCGCTGCATAGACTGACAAAAACAGAACAATATATCGTGAGTATAGCATGTACATGTATATGTACGCAAATCTCTTTCTTTTTTTAAAAAGATGTTTATATTCTCTATTATAATTGTTTTTATGTCGTTGCATATTATCAATATGTTAAATAGGTTTTTGAAATGTGTTTGTTTTGGTGTCATGAAATGATTGAATGATTACATGATACTTGCTCTCACATCATTCTCACCGACGGAGACCCTCTCATAAACTAAAATTTAATAATCCACAAATAACACGGCGGAAAATTGAGTTACATGTTGACATCGGTCAAATGACTAAAATCTGTGTATATGACCCTGCAGAAACATACATCCAGATTTCACATCAGATTATCGTATTCGTAACATTTGGTGCCTGAAATAAAAATGGAAATAAATGAAGGGATCTATACCACTTAATGGGGAGACTTCAGACAACTTTCGACAAATTTTGAAATTGATTACAAATATGGCCCGACCCCCACCCCCGTGGGATCGGGCTAGCGCTGTACTAGGACAAAGTCGGCATCGCGTGGCGGACAGGTTTCAAAAGATGAGGAGCAAGTTATATAGTACTGGTCAGTGTTGTATTCGAGTCCGGCCTTGAGGCCATAATGTATTGGCGTTGGCCTTGGCCTTGGACCGAGTCACGTGTACAAAACCTATGAAAGGTATCATTTTTCAGCGGCCTCGTGACTCGGAACTGCCGGCGTCGAAATTATTAGAACACCTGCAATCATTAACCAAGTCAATGTTTATCAATATACATTTCTTTGTTACCACATCTTCTGGTTGATGAAGTTAGAAATTAGGTATTGGCAGGCTAAAAGAAAGCCCGAGTAGACTATCATTATGTCCGGTATAAGCAAGATTTCATGACATACGTACCACATCCACTTTGGATTGTGGCTGGCAGTGGATAAAAGTGGACAAACACATTCATCAAAATGCCTCTCACCCAATAGTCATCTCTGAATAGTTCGCATTTCAATTAATTACTTTATAGTGCCCATACATTTCCTTTCCAGAGTAGCCTTTGAGGGTTTTCCTTGCAGAATCCGACTTTTCTTCCGGTTTTCACCGCTCTATAAATGATAACCATTTTTTTTCTTTGCTACTCTTTCAACATATTTTATGACGAACTAGTATGGTGCATTTATAGTTTTAGAAATGATGAGATGACCATTCTATAGGCAATAGAACGAGGAGTTGAACCTGATCTAAGAAATATGGGGAAAGTGATGCAAGAGTTGAAGAAACGTCAAGAAATCGGTACACTGACATATGCCAGAGAGATTTCAAGTTAAAATTTTTGCTGGGGGAGGGCCGGGGGGGGGGGCATACATGTGTATAGAAAAATACCGAAATATCTCACTAAATATGGACCCAGGTCTTTGACGTGATTTGGTTATACCCTATTACGTGATTCCGCATCAAGAAAATGTGGATTTATCAAAACAAATATTGATTAACAAATCAAAATTTAAAAAAAAAATTTAAAAAAAATCCTTACATTTCAAGTTCTCTAGAATTTCACTTCTTTAAATGTTAATATGACTTCTTTAGTAACTACTAAAAACATTTTTCTAAAAATAATCTGGAAAATTGGTGGTTTAAATAGTATTTTCAATCACTTCAGCTATTGCATGTGTATAGAAAAATACCGAAATATCTCACTAAATATGGGCCCAGGTCTTTGACGTGATTTGGTTACACCCTATTACATGATTCAGCATCTAGAAAATGTGGATTTATCAAAACAAATATTGATAAACAAATCAAAATTTCAGCTATTTCCAGTTCTTGTGTAACTCGGTGCTTATTTTCCGCTGAAGCTGAGATGTTCTTAGTGCCGAGTTGGCCCTCATCTCACCCCATAGTACCACCATCACTACCACTAAAGATCCCTTTGCAAATGCTCCTGTAAACTTCCACCTCCTGTGTAAACCATATACGTCACAATCTGTGTCAGCAATGGCTAAAGAAAAGTCATACATGTGGATGAAAAGTATTTTCTGTCATTTACAATCATAATTTTTTTCAAATTTCTGCATCACTTTTTTTTATAATAAGATTTTAAAACTATTTCCAATAAAATTAATAACGATTGCAAACAGTAATTAGGGTTCTGTGAATTCTACTAGGTGCATGAGAGTTTCGGGTAATAATATGTAGTGAAAGTTACCTTATTTTCCACATTTCAGTCTGACGATACAGTATGCTCCTGCAACTCGACAGACGTCGAAACAAAGTTCAAGCCGATCTTCCAAACGAAAGACCGGGCCATCCAAACTTAAGAAGCCTAGTAAGCTTAACTCCAACGAAACAATCGTTTGTACGATTGTGAGATTATTTTCTTTCATCAAGTTCAAGCATTCTCATAAAACAGGAACGGGAATATTAGGATATTGACAAAGATCCACTTCGCCACACTTTTTTTTAGGAGGAGGAGTGGCGTTTAAGTCATCTCCATCTGCTCACATGTTGTATTCGCCTATCAAGAAAATTAAAAATTTGCAGTACTTTGTAAAATCCCTTCATAATTAATGTAAATATTTTGTTGTAAATACTACATTTTGTAATATTAAAGCATCATTGACTATATGCAGCAAATATGCATATTAATAAAACGTGGGGACATCGTTGTATATTGGTGAAGATTCTTGACTCTCATACCAGAGTTTTAGGGTCTTTGCTCTGTGCTTAAATCTTTGGACAAGATGTTTTACCCACATGCGTAACTCTCACCCCGGCTATGATTAAATGGGTACCTGGCAATGCTGTTGTAATAATAATGGTAGGGCTCGCATGAAACTTCCCTGAGTACATAAGACACTTTAATAATAATAATAATAATAATATAGGTTTTCCCGGTCAATTTCAAACTTTCTCCAATCAATTTAACGTTTCGAGCAATCAATTTCGCCCGAAATGCGATCGCGGTAACAAATCAGAATTCAAATTCGTCTTTGGCCGCTCAACATCAACATCTCAGCGATCAAATTGCAAATTACGCCAATCAATTTAAAACAATGAGCAATGGTATTCGTCAATCGTCATTCAAATTCGTCCATTCGTAACAATTCCGTCTTTGCGGTCATTCAAATTCGTTAATGAGCATGCATATTTGAAATAACTGCAATCAAATTAAGAATGTGAGGTTCGTATCAAGTAGAAAGTCAAAATGGGGAGGGTTTGGGGAACGCTTTATGTTAATACTTGGCCATGGTGTTGTTATGCTCATTTGGCAAATAACCAGAAACATTTTCCTTCTTTTCATGTCAAATTTGGGTAGAAATTTGATCTCTTTTTTGATATGGTGTTTTGATTTCTTAAGGGGTCTATGCCCCGGTTCTCCCCCAATTGATTGATTGCTCGAAACGTTAAATTGATTGGAGAAAGTTTGAAATTGACAGGGAAAACCTATAATAATAATAATAATATAAATGTCATCATTATTATTATTATTATTGTTATAATTATTATCATCGTCATTATTATTATCATTATTACATGTATTATTATTATTATTATTAGTATTATTATTATTATTTATTATCTCATTATCATTATCAATAGTATTCATGTTATTAACAGTAGTAGAATTAGTGGTGGTGGTGGTATGCTGAATATTGAAATTTACTTTAAAATGTTTAAACGTCAATCTGTTGTTCAATCCTATATTGTTTGACGATGGTGGTGCTGCTGTGGATGAAATACTGTTATATCAACACCACTACAATCCGAAGGACAATAAAGTACAAATATGAACTTTCACTGTAGACCATTATGTGAATCTTTTATTGATTTCAAGAACACAATACACATATGCAAAATAACAGATGATTCAATGAAGTATTTCAATATTAAATATCAAAATATTGTTTTAATTGTTTTAATTATTCAAGTCCTTTAAAAATGTTCCTTTCTGCACAAGAAGAATTTAAAGTATATGCATATTACCTTACATGTTAGCTTTTGATGCAAGCTGATATAATCATAGTTCCTATTCCTTTTCACTTGGTTAGGCACTCCCTCCGATGAACGTCTAGTGGTGGTTGAAAAGGTAGAGCAACGACAGAAGAAGGATGGCCAGCCATTTCTCAGGATGGCTGTCCTCGTTAAGGGGGGACGAAAGGTCCGAGATTTATTTATTTTCAAAGAAGCGCAGTCTCTTCCCAGAGAGACTAAGTCGACACTCGACATGTTCAAACTCGAAGACTTCGCGACTTTCACAGCTCTTATGACAACTGGGGAAAGCTTGATGTTTACAAAAAATACAAAGGTTTGTATGATTGTTGCTATAACGTTATCGTTGAAGTTATAACTTTTCTGTGCATACCGGTAACTATTCTAAGAGAAGGCTTTCCGGTTATGAATGAAAATAATACGCTTATACATTCATGAACGTTATACAATGTCTTTTTCATGTCACATGGTCAGGATAGCGTCCTCTGTAAAGCCCACCGCACACTATACGATCGGTCTACGATCCGATTTTGTAAATTTAAATTAAATTTAAAGGCGGTTTAATAACTGAAGCTACCTGATTGAGGTTCTGAAGAATAATGTGAATACTCAACATAGGAATTTAGTGCGATGTCAGCCTTGTATCGGGAATAAGGGCCAAATCAGTTTCATATCGTAGACAATCGCAGGACTGCTCTGACGTCACTACGATTCGGAGCCGATTCGGCCTTTCCTCTGACTAGAAGGCTCGTAATAGGCCGTAGTTTTGATTTTACTATCTAAGTAGCTGTTCAGAACCTTAAAGGAGAATGAAGGTCAAAACATTGTAATCAAGGGTTTATAAACTAAAATTGTAAATTTGTATTGTCACAAATCTGATGTACCATATTTAAGTAAATTCAATCTTAAAACATGGACTTGCGACGATCTGGCACGGACATGGGCGCCGCCATGTTATGCGGAAAGTGACGAAATTGCGCTATAGTGTGTGCTTGGCTGTTACCATTCATAGCTATCATTCAAATGATGTCTCTACAAAACGTGTACAAAATGTAATTTAAAGCAGATCTGTATCTAAAAATATTGAAAAACTGTAATTTACGTATTTAAAATGAAATAAAAATAGTGATAACAACAATACAATTAATTTTACACTGATCTTTAGATTATCAAATAGACCTGTTTCTTAATGTTTCAAATGTCACTATGAACATGGCGAACAAAGAAGCGGACAAAATATACAGCTCCTCATTGTACCTCCCACACTTGTTCTGGTAGACAATAGAACATCACTGCTATTATGTAAAAGTATGTAGAACAGGTGTCACACGCATCTGTTCTACTTATTTTATACAATAGCAATGAAGGGTTGTTCTTTTGTTACCAGTGGAGGGTACAATGAGGAGCTGTATATTTTGTCCGCTTTCTTTGTCATGTTCATAGTATGTATGGATGTTTTTTTCTCCGAGGATCTAGTGATGAGTTATTCCATTCACCTACTACTATAAATACACTTGAAATCCAGCTTGCATACATTAGTTGTTGCTACGTTGGGCATGCTCTGGTATGCAAGCTATGGAGTTGTCATTAGCAACCTTTGTCAAAAAGGTATGCATACAATTATCTGTAAACAGGTCTATTTGATAATCTAAAGATCAGTGTAAAATTAATTGTATTGTTGTTATCACTATTTTTATTTCATTTTAAATACGTAAATTACAGTTTTTCAATATTTGTACCTCCCACACTTTTTTTCGTCACTTTCCGCATAACATGGCGGCGCCCATGTCCGTGCCAGATCGTCGCAAGTCCATGTTTTAAGATTGAATTTACTCAAATATGGTACATCAGATTTGTGACATGTTTGGATCATTCAAACAAGTACAATTTTAGTTTGTAAACGCTTGATTACAATGTTTTGACCTTCATTCTCCTTTAATCACACATATTCTATGTGTTAAAGTGTATAATATATAATGCTATAACATTTTCTTTCAAAATCAGATCGTAGACCGATCGTATAGTGTGCGGTGGGCTTAACAGATATAATCTGAACAACCAAAGTGAAAGAAATTGTTCGGATTCCAGTCTGTTAATGTCTGAGGAATGCCATGACATGTTAATCAGTTGGACTTGTGACCATTCTTAGCACAAATCAGTGGGCCCATGAAGTGTTTTATATGCATGGGATGATAATTCCTGACATGTATTTCTTGTTTTGTAGATTATCACAGAAGGGGATCAGTCATTTAAGTATAGCAGTCGGTTCATCAAAGAATACATTGACCCAAAACCAATATCAGTGAGTAAGGCACAGCAGAAGCGTAAAGGCCAAAGAATATCCGTGAAGGGGAAAATAAAGAAGGTAAGCAATAATTCATTCAGCGTTATGCATTAAACTTGTTTTTGTTCTATTCTCATTTAACTTTGTCAAGTTATTCATGTATATCAGTGATTGTCTTGGCACATAAATATATTATTATTCACTTAATATATATATGCAAATCTAAAATATTTCGTTGGACGTGTTTGTGATTCAATTATGATAGAACCGAAGTCTTTATCTGTCTTGATGTTATATCAGACGCAGCGGAACGTTTTTGTAAGTTGAGGACATTGAAAAAAAGGTGCACCTGGGGGGGGGGGGGGGGAATCATCTACAAAACTGGTGCAATAAATTGCTATACCATCATGAATTTTTAATTGAAATTTGAAACGGATCCGGGTTACCCCTCGTCCGGGATCACTCCACGCTTTTGGACATTTTTTTCTTTCCTGTTGATATTAAGTCTACAACTGTACATGCTAAACTAATGAAGACATAATTTGTTGTTTGCTTGTTTGTTTGTTTTTTCTGTTTTGTCGTAAAATAATTGCAAACTTCACAACTTTGACTAGTGGTCTTGAACTTGAGGAGCCTCAGTCCTCAGAAAATGGGTCTGGTATTACACCCAACACTTTCCCCTTACCTCTTATCATTTCCAGGTTCGGAAAGGCAAAACAAACAAACCTAGACAAAACATCACACTGCAAGCTATGCAAGGCAGAGATGAAATAGATGTGAACTTATGGGATGACGTGGCCGAAAGAACAGAGGTGAAACAAAACGACAAAGTAATCATCAAGGCCTTGGAGAAAAATGCCAACGGCTTAAGTTCTACATCTTCTACTGTCATAGCGGTGGGTTTTTATTTATCATCTTCGATTGTTTTATATTCAAGCTGTAAAAAGTTGAGATTTTAGTGTAAAAATAAGCAAGGAAAATTTGGTCATAGGCCCCAGGTGGTAATACTGTTTTTTTTTTTTAATTCTGACAATTTTGTTTGGACCAACAAAGCACACTATAAAGCATATATATAAGTCAATAACTATTATATAAATAGGGCATGGTCTATCATGCGTTATATTGGATTATGTGCCCGACAAATACTAATTGTCCGGAGGTGAATTTTTTTGCATGTTACGTGATGATAATCTAACCAATCACAGCGCGTATTATACATACACTATTAACTATAAAGAATTGTACATCGCATCTTAATGTTTGTTTGTTTGTTTGTTTGTATTTATTTCCGTATTAAGAAAACCACATACATTTCATAAAATACAACGTATACATGAGCTTAAAAAACGGAGGATGACCCAAATTCAGCAGTATTTACAAAATGCTGCTGAATTAATGTTCATCTATATTTAACAGAGTACATACATGCAAATGGATAAAGTTTACTTACTTAGACTTAGACGCATGAGGCGGTCAGCTTCCTCCAGCTTGCTCCAGCTTGCTCTGTCTTTAGCCAGTTCATCGAGGTCTTTCCATTTCACAAGATAGCCTCTAAGATCTCGTTGAATGGTTAATAGCCAGTTCATCTTTGGTCTGCCTCTACGTCTTCTCCCTTCGGGGGTCCACCAGAGAGCCTGATTGGCACGGCGGGAAGATGGAAGCCTTGATGCATGTCCTAACCATTTAAGGCGTCTTTTGCAGACCACATCGGATACTGGAGGTTGCTTTGTTCTTTCTCTAACTTCTCTATTGGTTATAAAGTCATTCCATTTCATTCCATTCCATTCTGCGAAGGCATTTCGAATCGAAGACATCGAGTTTACGTTCTCAGATCCACAGAGAAGAGTAGAGAGAACATTTGTATTGTAGAATCTGAGCTTTGTCTTAAGGGAGAACTTTCTGTTTAACCAGATTTTGTTTAATTGGTTAAGAGCCCCTGATGCTTTTCCAATTCTACAATTAATTTCTTGTGTAATATCCCCTTGGTTGTTTACAGAACTGCCTAGGTAGGCGAAATCTTCTACAACATCAACTTTCTGCTGGCCAATAAAGACATCTTGCAGAGGATGATGAGTTCCTATCAGGATGTTCCTTTCAGCATCTTCTTCTGCCTGATGGTCAAACCCAGTTGTCCTGCATTCTCGCCTATCACATCCACTAGTTCCTGTAGCTCATATGAACTATTCCCAAGTGCTGCAATATCATCAGCAAAGTCTAGGTCTGAGATTTTTCGGTCATCCAGCCAAGCAATCCCTTTGTCTACGGTTTCATTATTCATGACCCAGTCGATTGCTATGGCAAAAAGGATCGGTGAAAGTATGCAACCTTGACGTACTCCTGTAAGTACCTGAAACCAGTCACTTAAACCATCTTCTGTCCTTACACAGCATCTGGAACCCTCATAGATTGTCTTAATGGCACGTAACACAGTGTCTGGGAGACCATAAGAGACGAGGACTTTCCACAGTGACGGACGATGTACGCTATCAAAAGCCTTGCTAAAATCAATAAAACTGACTGCAAGGGGAACCTGGAATTCCTGGCATTTTTCAATTATGCGACGAAGAGTGAATATTTGCTCGGTGCATGATCTCTTGGGCCGGAATCCTGCTTGTTCTTCTTATCAATGACATTTCTCAGTCTATTCAATATCATTTGACAGTAGATCTTGCCTGGAATAGAAAGAAGGGCTATTCCTCTCCAATTGTCACATTTCGATAAGTTTCCCTTCTTTGGTAGGCACACAATGGTGCCATCTTTCCAATCTTGTGGTACATCTCCATTCGTCCAAGCCTGGTTACAAATCGGAAGGATCCAATATACCACCGCCTCATTCTGCATTTAACATCTCGGCTGTTATGCCGTCAATGCCAGGTGCCTTGTTCTTCATTCCTTTAATGGCATACCTCACTTCTGCTGGAGTAAATGGCTGTGTTGCAATTGGAAGAACATCGGATGGTTGATCGGGTTGAGCAACATTACCTGGTTGGGACCTGTTAAGTATCTCCTTGAAGTGCTCAGCCCATCTGGCTAGCTTTTCTTCACCAGAGGAGAGAAGTTTCCCATTTTTGCCTTGATTGGTGCAGACCCTAAAGGGTTATTGTTTGTTATTTTCTTTGCAATGCGATATACTGTTCTCATGTCATTTCGTGCAACAGCCTCCTCTGCAGCATCAGCGTCCCTGTCAAGCCATACTCTCTTGTCACGCTGTCCAGTACGTTTCACTTCTTTGTTCTTCTGTTCATACTCCTCATAGAACTTGTGATTTCCATTCCAAAGGGCTGAGTTGCGATTTGTTGTTAAGTTGCTTCCTTTCTTCGATTAAATCGAAGGGCATGCATAGGGACTGCACTCAGAGTGCTATTGAATGCACACAGCGTGCTATTTCAGCACTTTCACGGGAGCTGGACCGGCTCCTTAAACTGCTAAACATTCATTAAAAAAAATGATTTTGGCAAGCCTCGAACCAGGGTCCGCTGATCGAGAATTGCTGGCATTACCGCTAGACTAACTCACATTTTAGAGCAGATCATATTGTTACATAGTGAATTCATGTTATCTACTTGACTCCCATGACTAAACTGGATTGCAAGAAGCATTGTTAGTCCATCGGTAACGTCAGCACCTCTCAATCAGCGGAACCTGGTTCGAGGCTGGTAAATTAGCACACTACAAGTGCTATAAACAGCATTTCAGGTGCAGTCACTATACATGCCCCTAAAAGCAGCACTTTAGTTTTTACAGTGCAAGGATTGATTCCCCAGCCGATTTCATTGCCTCCTTCAGATGATCCCACCACTCCTCGGAGCCTGGATGTGCATCAATAAGGGTATCAGAAAGGGTGTCGAAGCGGTTCTGGAGGAATATTTTGAATTCCTTACTTATCTTGTTGTCCTTAAGTTGTCCAACATCAAACCTTCTGGGTAGTTTAGATTTCTTTTTGTGTCTCTTCAACTTGATCTTCATCTTGGCGATAGCTAAAATGTGGTCACTGCCCACGTCAGCTCCTCTGTAACGACGAACATCTTGCAAACATCCAGATCTCCAAGAAGGACCTACTGCAAAATGATCAATTTGAGTTCTGGTTCTGGTGTCATTAGAAATCCACGAGATCTTGTGGATGTCCTAATAATTGTGTTGAAAGAATGATGACCCAATTCTCAAATCATACGCTTGAGCACCGAGCACCGACTCAAATCCCGACCTGTCACCACCAATCTGAGCATTCAGGTCTCCCATGACGATCCTGATATCATGGCGTGGCATTGAGTCCAGTACATCTTGTAGTTGATTGTCGAATTTGTCCTTTATGTCATCATCATGTTGATTTGTAGGGGCATAGCACTGGATAATAGAAACCTTCGCATGCTGAGTGATGAATCTTGCACGTATAAGACGCTCACTAATATGTTCCCATTCCGCTAGTGCCACCTTGGCACTATTGTCCAGTAGTATAACCACTCCTTCCCGGTGAATATTGTCTTTTCTACCGGAAAACAGGATAGACTTATTTCCATTTCTGAATTCACCGCAGTTACACCAACGAACTTCACTGAGTCCAAGGATATTGAATTTGTAGGCATCCATTTCCTTAATTACTTGGTCTAGTTTAGTAGCGCCATTCAAAGATCTTACATTCCAATATCCAATGCGGGTCGCACTCTTTGCGGTCAGGGCTCGAGTTGTCGGGCCAGCAACTTCCTTCAGCAACTTTCATTGGTGACCGTCATAAAGCCTCCATCTCCAGCGGGAGACGCCTCCATCTCCAGCGGGAGACGACTGTCGACCTGGCCGCTGCGGATCCGCTGAATTCTGCTTGACCGTTTCTGTAGCTGGGTAGATGTTTTTACCAGAGAAGTGTGCTAACATGCTGAACCTCCTACTGTTGGTTTAGTAAGGCTGAGAAGGGTCCTCACCTCTTGAGGGTCACCCTGGTCTGTTCGTCACCGACTGAGTAATTCAGAAGGCTTAACAGTCCCGCGTGAAGGTAGACCAGGACGATTGCCCATAAACCCACAAGTCGGGCGTCCCCTCACGTCACTTGACTGTAAGACAGTAAGATCTGTTACCGGGGACGGTCTCCTCCTTGTTGTCAATCATGCGAATACGAATAGGGGCATGATAGGAGTAGACAGGCTTAGGGGGAATAAACAGGCTGAGGAAAAGTATAGAGTATTAACATGACAGAACATTAGTAATCTTATAATCTTCACTACCGATGCGCAAAGGCAAATTCAGTGAGATACCGAAATGATGTCGTGATTTAACCACTGTGCATGGCAACATAAGGCCCTGAAAGGCTAATAAATTAAGTGTGTAACCGTAACGGCAACAACATCAGAGTCAGACCCTTCGGCAGAAGCGGCAAGATTACTTAACTTGCAGCAGTACTGTATCGTGGTTCAAAATAATGTGTTGAACATAATTTTTACCGATTTGATGTAATAAAATTGTATTTTGTGTATAAGTCTATAATAAGTTGCATGTAATCGAATCAAATGGACAATGCCTGGGTATAATAGAGCCCATAAGGCTCAGATCGTTTTAGATTTTAGATTTATTTATTTTTTATTAATTATCTTTTCTTCTTTCGCATGTCACAACATTTGAAAAAGATTTAAATTCCTTTTGGCTCTCAGGAAAGAAGTAGCGCTCTTGCATCTTTCTCAATTTTATTCATTTCAGAAGGTATAAAGGAAACGCATCCTCTTCTGCAATTGCTGTTGTGATTATAAAAAAGGTATGTTGGACTTATCACTGTATGTCACACTGAAATGACTGCCTAAAGTAATGACTTATTGTAAGCGGTCTCAATCCAATGTGGTTAGCGTAAACATGGATATCTTGTATCTGAAATTAAAGCAATAACAGGAGAGATAAACTTTAGTTTTAGCTGCTCGGTACTACAGAGCAGAATTAGATATTTGGAGGCATGTCGGGTGAAATTATCTTTTAAATTCCAGTTGTCAAACACTATTGCACATTATGATAGTTTGGTCCAAAAATGGTGAATTTTATTAATTAAACCTACAATTAGGAATACTACTACTACACCACGACTACTGAATCATATTTTCCTTTTTACGATTATGCTAATGTCACTTCTTTGACTACTTTACTACTTCTACTAGTGCTATACTACTAATTCTACTTCTACTTTTACTAGCATTAATATTACCACTTCTGCTCATACTACTACCACTACTAGGCCGACTACTACTACTACTACTAATTCTACTTCTACTTTTACTAGCATTAATATTACCACTTCTGCTCATATTACTACTACTACTAGGCCTACTACTACTACTACTACTTTTACTACCACTACTACTACTACTACTTCTACTACTACTTATGATAATAATAATAATTATTATTATTATTATTATTATTAATATTATTATTATTATTATTATTAATATTATTATTATTATTATTATAAAAATACTGTTATACAACAAGAAGATTAAGATAAGTAACTGTGAAACCCGTCTCAAGATGTTGGTTTTTTTTTCATTGTAAATTTTAAACAGATCGGGTCTGTACAGGATATCATTCTGCAGTGCCTTTTCTGCTTTGTGACACGAACTTCGGTCATCGTTGACTTCATCCAACTGTATTTCAAGAAACTGATCTTCCCTTAGTAGTGCTTTGTGACACGATCTTCCCTAAGTAGTGCTTTGTGACACGAACTTCGGTCATTATATTATGATATAAATATAGCTATAACGTTCATGTCTGTGTAGAGCACACATGAGCCATTCATCCGCTGGAGATGCATTTTGGAAAGGCGTACCTAAGATAATGGTAGCTCATCAAAAATATTCATATAAAACTGAATACTTGTCGGATGTAAATCTATTCAAAAGAAAATGGTGTTAGGAAGTAACATTCTTTCATATTTCACCCTATATGGAAGTTTGGACGCCTTGGTGTATTTTAGAGGAATTATTTGATCTGTAGTGCATTACTAGTGTTCCCAGCAGTGATAAGTCGTAGTTCGTAGTTCACCTCGTTTCAGCCTTCACAGTGTTTGTTGTAGCCCATTAAGTGTCCAGATAAAGTACCTAATTTTGTAGTATAACATAAGTGTTCTTCCTGCTCTGTCCGTTAAACGCCAAAATATGAATTTCTGATGCGCTTCAAGTTAATCTACCCTTTAGTTATAACACTAAACACCTGAAAATAGGATCTTTTGCTGCTGTTACGGTACATTTTGTTTTTATTACTGAGTACAGACATACAAAAAACCCGTATACTCTTGTGTCCCCGGTCAACTTTCATTTATCTAAATCTATCAAATGTCAGAAAGGGTAAACTGGCATGAAAAGGGGTTCTCCGTGTTGATCAAAAGTAACCCCCCCCCCCCCCAAAAAAAAAAAAAAAAAACAAAAACAAAAACAAAAAAAAAAAAAAAAAAAAAAAACAACAACAACAAAAACAAAAGCAAAAGCAAAACAAAACAACCTTGTATTGCTCCCTGTACATAAAAGATATCATTGAGATGTAAATCATTACATCAATAAAATACAAGCTATGCCTTTTAGTAGACTTATCCCCATGTTTGTTTTTTCTGTGTCTATATCGATCATTTAAATTTATTTGTTATTGTATATTACTATTGTAAAGAGTATGCAATGTTTCTATAAATCGTTTTTATATCAATTTTGCGTATAATTTTTCTACATCACCGATTTTACTCAGGTTTCAAAATAATGTTCACAATCGTGATTTTAAATTTAGTCAACATTGTTGTGTCCAACTCTCTAGCAAAACGTGTAAAAGCTCTTTCTCTCAAACAAATTGGTGTGTCTATCTCTCTAGCAAAATGTGTAAAAGCTCTTTCTCAAAAAAATAACAAATCGAATTTGAAGTTACACAATATCTGTAATGATTTCCTAAATAATTGTGTAATTACCGTATATAGTTTCAATTCGTTTGATGTTACTTAAGTTTGTTTATACCGCTTAAAAAAAGTATTTTTTGAACAGTTTTTGTGTTGTCTTGCTCGGTATGAATTAAATAGAATATTCATGAATTTATCGATGTCTAAATATTTTAGGACCCCACTGAAAAAAATAAGCTAATGATCACCTTTTTTATGTTATCCTGTCAATATATCCATTCCCTTCAATGTTTTAATACTTCTTATGTTTCAAAGGTAAGTGCTATACATACTTCACAAAATTAATGAAATCAAATCAAATGAAACTATTGGATCGTGAGTATAGGCCGCAAACTCAATGGCACAAATTCCGGGTAAGTACCACTGATGTTTGCTTTCAACTTTGCTTGATAGCAGTCGGGATAACAGATGATGTTGTAAACTTTGATTTTGTCCATGGACCTGAGACTAGTATATATACATGTATTTGTTAGTTGCCTTAAGTCTGCTTTAATTGTATGAATCTGCTTACCTCCATGCTCTGGCCTAATTATTTTGTATGTGTGTGTCATTTTTTAAATGCTGTAAATACAATTATTCGTTTATGATTATTTTCGTATCCGGCTAATTGGTTAAAAAAATAAATAAAAATCTTCTGTAGATACTTACTGCATTGCTACTGATGAGGTCTTTAATTTCCCTTTTTCAGCCTGTAAAGTATATAATCAAAGCTGCATAATTTTCTCACATGGTGTGTTCACATAATCCTGACAATATCATTTGACTACTTCTGGGAAAGCAATACAATTTTTACAATTCAATAACTTATTATTAAAATGATTATTTGACACCGAATTTCACCCCAAGAAAGAATAATACTCAAAATTTTACTTTGTAAATTTGTATCTAACTCAAATTGGACACTTTTGAGTTATTAAGGTAATAAGGTCTAAAAATGATTTGTCTCTACTTCCAGAGCATTTTGGGTAGCAAAGCTTGGTTTAAGGGCACTTTGGTGTTTTTTGAGGGGCGTGTTACACCCCCTTCCCGATGGAAATTTTTGACCTTTTTTAAAAATATTTTTGGAATGTTCACCCATATCTCTTCCTTCTGACAATATTCGGTCCATGGGCCTCATGGGGAAATTTTTGCCCCAATTTTTATGGGCCGTCAGCGTCTGACAACCCATCCCGAAGGAAATTTTTGTCAGTTTTTGCCTTTTGGAAATGTATAGTCATACACCTTCCTTCTGACAACGTTTGGCGCATATGTTAGATGGGTTGAAATCGACCGGTCTTTAGGGTCATTTAGGGGGAGGGGGCTCTGGGGCAAAACCTGGCCCCGTAGTTCGAGCTGACAAGCTTTTTGTGAATGACATGGATGGTCTAAGTAACTTTAAAAGGTCAATGTTCAAAGGGGAATGTTGGTGTATAATGATATAGGCAGATTTTAGGGTAAATTGAGGCTTATAGGTAGCGTGTAGGCCTGTATTATAGAATGCTGGGGCAGTAACAAAAAAATCACCATGACCATAGTGGTTTAGGAGTACGTGGTTACCTTATATTGGATGAGTGACTGGAAGGTTTTCTGCTTGACCTTTAATCATTGCCTACAGAGCCTGCGAAACAGACCCCAAAGTCGGATGGATTTCGCTCCATCTACCCCATGCCCCAAACTTTGTCATTGGGAAGAAATACAAAATACAAGAACTGACGGAATGCGCTGTCAGACGCCCCTAAAAGATGTCAAATTTTCCCCTTAAGGCCCATGGACCAAATTTGTTCAGGAGGAAGAGCTATCGGCTGTACGTTTCGAGCGTATAAAAGCTGAGAAAATTTTCCATCCGGAACGGGGTGTCAGACCCCTTAAACAGCAAAACTCAAGGTGCCCTATGACCACCCCTCTTCCAACTTGTGCTGGATGTAGGCCTAAAGGAGACACATTTTTTACCTTCCAACTTTTCATATGGAAACGTGATGTACACACTTCAGTTTTAGCTCAAGTACGCGTCCAGAAATTACTTTTTATTGTTTCAACTCTTCGTAGTATTCTTAATGTTAGCTCAAAGCAGTTTTATAAAATTTGACTTTTCAGTTTTAATGTTATATGAATCAATCTTCATTTCTAAAACAATAAGTACCATCATTTTAGATTATTTTTTTATGTTTTTGCCTTTTTTGTGTGATCGAGGACTGCTGGTCAAGGCATTTTCTGCCTTCTACTCTTAATAACTTCGCGCCAAATTAACCAAAGTCAAAAAGTGAAACAGCAGCTGAAAGTTCAGATCATTCTGATTCTGATGATGTGACAGCTGTTTTGATTGGTTGAAAAAAACCCATAATTTTTTTTGGGGGGGGGGGTCAATCACTGCTATTAAAATGTTACGCTCCCCCCCCCCCCCCCCCCCCCCACACACACACACACCTACCCTATAATCAAGGCGCCTTGTTCTGCTCTGTCGATCCCCTGGTCGCTCCTTGAAATGCGCGGAATATAATAATAGTGATTATTACGCGGAACGTCTTTGTGCATCACAGCAGAGGACTATTCAGCGAGTTTCGGGGATTGACCCAGGGGATCGGATCGACAGAGCAGCACAATCGCCCTTATTAAAGGCTACATTGTATGAGGCATCGGATCGGGGAATCAGATTATGTGTTGACAAATTGTGTAGAGCCGTTTTTATATGCAAATTTACATAATGTGATTTTTAGTAAATTGGAGTCAAAAGGGGCCTGAGCTTTCGATCCTAGCAGAATCTTCGTCAGAGGCAAAAAGACAAACATAAAAAGCAAGACAAGCATATATATAGACTACAGACAAAACAGTATACATGTAACAGGAACTGTAAGGGAGGGGCTGGGGACACAAAACAATGGGAACAAAAGGGGAGTGTGGGGAGTCAAAAGCCATGAGTAAATATGAAAAATGAAGGAAAACAACGAATAAAATACCAAGTGAACAAACAATGAAACAGAGAAAACCACAATCCGAAAGTCGAACTGGAGAAGAAAAAAGACAAAAAAGCATAAACTGGGACTAAAACAACTAACCAAAACAAGACAGACAAAACAAAGAGGATAAGGAGGATCACGGTGAAGTGATGCAACAGCTAGCAGAGAAGGAAATAAATATGGAAAACAAGCTGCTGAAAACTGCTTATCCAATAATAGCGAGCCGATGGAGTAAAATGGATTCAAAAGGGGCCTGAGCTTTTTTTACTCCATTTTACTCCATTGGCACGCTATTATTGGATAAGCAGTTTTCAGCAGCTTGTTTTCCAAGTTTTTAAATTGTGAAAAATATATTGCTTTATCGAAAGTTGCCAAAATATATTGTCATAAATATGTAAATACATCAACTGATCATCTTTACTTGTTTCAAAAGGCATAGTAGAGGGCCTTGCTAGGTCTCTGGTCTATCAGGGGGTCGTTTCATCAAATCAACTCCATGACAGTCATAACTGTTTCATGAAGACATGATAAACGACAACTCAACGATATCGATACCCACCGGCGAAAAACATAAGTCTATATCACAGTCCATTGGAATTATCGTCAATTACCCAACAGACTTTGAGGCTCAGTTTTTCCAAAACTATTCCAAAATGTCAAAAATGGCAGCGAAGATGAATGCTGGTGATACAAACATCCCGTTTACATGAAAAGATGTGTTACTTATGGCATCTTAGAATTTATAAAATTGAGAAAACTCGAGGAGGCTTTTGCGATGTACGAATCTAGATTTGTAGGTAAGAGGATACCGTAATTGACTAATTATGGAAAGAAGACCCAAATCGTGTTCACTTTAGAGAAAATGATTAAATTAAGATATTTTATTGGCCAAGTTTTAATTTTTTTTTTCAAAAGATACATATAATATTATTCATATCAAAGCATTGCGTGAAAAGGGAAAATATAGGGATAATACATGATATATTGTCGTCGTTCACATGGGTCTGTATATACAGACTGTTGCATTTTCGATGCTGATTCTATGGTAGACGGATGTGGGTATTTTTAATATTAATCTCATTTACTTGTTGGGGTCAAGAAGCCATAAGAACATATTGTCCGTCTGTACAATATTATAATACGAACAGTAGTAACACTATTTCATAAAGGAATGGTAAAGGATAGTACTTGGAGATCAGGAAATAAATGTTCTCTTAATTTACATTTCTTATTCTTTCGCAGCCCATAGACTGACTAAAAGCTGGCTTGTGATGGCGTTCTAAAAAGATATGACAGGTCTGGAGTACCGACAAGTCACTTGTCTGCGAATTAAAGGAGAATTACGCTCAAAATAAAGACGATAGTGTTCAAAGGTGTTATTAATTCCTACTTGTTAGACTATATGGCTTCGCGTCAAAATATACGAGATCGATACGAATCAATTTTTTCTGAGCAAAATTTACCATCTTCTAGCAATATGTATCGTCTGCTAGCAGCACATGGGGGCTGCCATTTTGTTTATGTGTACAAGAAGATTTTCTTAATCCAAATGCTCAATTGCCTTTTTCAAAATTAAAAACCCATTTGAGATTAAAAATATAAAATAGATATGTCAATTTATTTTTAAACTGAAGATTTCCTTATATATTTCTGTTGAAAATCGATATTCGCTTAATAGAAATCTATTTTCTCGATACTGGACGTATGGGACGGAGCAAATTAATTCAAATTTTATGGATGCTTCTTCCCTGAGCATCTATAGCGGCAAACTATGCATTCACCTGCTTTCGGATAATGGACTTGAAAAGTCAGAATGCATGCTGCATATATTATGTTCTGCTCTGTTTGGCAAACTCAAGCAAATAGATTTTTGTTAAGCAAAACCAGACAATTTAAAAGTATCATTATAAAGATTTAATTTTTATAATACATGTAAACACCCACTTTATATTTTCCGTCACATATGGGATTTTAGGTAGTGAAGAAAATAAATTTAGGATTTGGATTCAAAATATCTTCCTGACTGGAACATTTCTCAATGGTTCATGTACAACTCCAAATCAGCAAGAAAATGGCAGCCCCCATGTAAATGAGTAGGAGACGATACCGGGTGTTGGAATATCTTTATTTATACCCTTTTCTGATATCTTATTAGAAAATGATTTAGGCCAATAAGTAGGAATATATTACACCTTCCAATATAAGTAAATTTGTAATCAGGGCTTAATTCTCCTTTAAGTTGTCGCTGGTCTGGGCAAAGACCGCTTTGTGAAACACTTAGCGGACAAGTTGAGCGACAGTGTCGAGATGTCGCTGATCTTTGATGAAATGACCCCCTGAATGCCATGCTGAAATTTACCATTCACGTTGTTATTAACAGATACCATAGTGGGTTTTCCCCAAGCTGTCCGTTGGTGATCGACGTACGCGTACATATTTGTATGCTTTTGTTCATTTCTTGTTTTAAATTTGCCGCGCATTTTTGGCTGGGTATTAACATTGTATTCGTATTGCTTTATTGTCATTCATCGTAAAAGGTAAGTATTTATTAAGTTCCTTGATAAACCATTATTTCATGATATGTTTAATGAGGGTTTTTTCAGTGCACGCTAGTACAATGGTGTAAATATTAATGATATACTGTAGGTCTAAAAGATTTCCACAATAAACCGAAAGCAATATGTTGAATATTGAACAGTCTACTATTAAAGACTCTGCTTAAGTCTTTGTTTGCCGAGGAATGAGGGCACTTATCGTCAAACTAAAATGCAAACATACTGTGCTTTCATACCATGGAGCAGTGATGGGTACATAATTTCATGTATTAAAAGATACTTTTTGTAATAATAATAATCCGTTCTTGTACAGCACATATCACATTATGATATAACGTCTCTATGCGCTTCCAAAGGACTGTGTATATGGGTTTGCCAACTCAATGTATTAAGCATGAATGTGTAGTATTTTCCTCATTCTCACTTCATCTTTTCGTTAATTTCTCACTTTCACTTATTGTACAAAGTCATTGTGAGAGGACATTGCCCTTTATAGTAGACCAGCCAAACATCCAAAAAGGCTCTAGAAAAAGATTCGACGGCATTTTTGGGTAATGCTCGGCATCCATGCTTAAAGCCTTGCAAAAATACTGACGAATAACGTACGGGCGGATGCCACGCGCATTTTTGGCTCAAAATTTGAAAGAATGTCAAAAATACAATTTTTAATTTTTTGACCTAATATGTAGTACCTGATTAAGAATTTTCAAGTGATATCAGATTTACTTTGAGTTTCAAGTTATAAACCCTATTAATATACAATTGAAATTTGGATATTACACACACATGTATGGCGTAATGAAACATAAAACTGTGATTTACTCAAAATAATAGGTTGTGAAAACTACCAATATTTCAAAGTTTTTTACTCAACATAAATTTGTCATTTTAAACACTATTTCTTGATTAAACATATCATGTGTATTGTCATGTCACACACAGAAAAGAAATTATCCGATAAGGTGATAGATAACTCATTTTATGTTATCCCAAATGGAACAATGTGTTTTTACTGGGTGCGCATTTTGACTGAAAAACACTATTTGGAGGTACATCTAGAGTGCATATGTAAATAAGGCAATTATCCCATGTTTATCAGTATAGTCTGTGGGCCAAAAACTGAAATGTCTCCACCCCCTTAGAAATAATCTTAAATAATTTTTTTTTTGCTGTTAGATGGGACCATTAACTATCAGAATATGCTGCTTTACCCTAAAATAAGAGATGGGCGTTACCACAAGGGCTATTACCATGGCAACGGATCAAAAACAGTAGAATTTAAGAAAATGTCATGTATTCGTGATTAAGAAAGGACAAAAACACATTGTAACATTTTAAAATAATGTATCAAAAGTTTCTCACTTGATAAAAACTTAAATAAGAGTTACAAAAGGTGTCCATCGTGTTTGAAAATGGCTGTTTCCATGGAAACAGTAAGAACAAATCTGATATTTGAGGAAAATACCTTGATGCTACCTTACAAAGAGGTAAGTATTGATATTGACCATTATTATTTTCTCTTACAGGACACTTATTTTAGTAAATGGGTGATAGATGTGACTACTACATGTGTAGGCCGTTACCATGGTAACAAATATATTATTGTGTTGCATTTCTAACAAAATACTATGGTTGTTTTCAACATGAAATCTTTTGCCGTCTGTTTGATTATATTAAAAATTTTAGTTAATTTTAGTTAATTTAGTTAATTGGAGTAGAGCTAAATTTGATTTATAAAAACTGTTGCCATGGAAACAGAATGTTAATGAAGATGAAATCTTTCAAAGAAAGAAATGTGACCTACCAATACAAAATAAACTGAATTTGAACAATAGCAAATGAATCTTATATTTTGTAAACAAATTTTTAGGCATTTTACTCCCAGTGTTAAAGATCGTATGCTCGATCTGTAATGAAAAAATTGGAACCAGCGGGACTTGTGTTTTTCATTACAGATCGAGCATAAGATCTTTAACCCTGGGAGTAAAATGCCTAAAAATTTGTTTACATATTAAAATTCCTCCCATCAAGCTTCTTCGAATCTTATATTATTTTATCTTATAATAGATCGTATATATTACAAAATGAATCCTTAGTTGTATACATGGAATTTAATTTAAGGTCATTTATTATTTTATTATTTATTTCTTTGGGAACAGGGGTGTTGATCTGTGTTCATGATTGGGGAATGACCGGTGAGAGGAAGGTGCGGGGCGGGGGGTGGAATCAGTAGAGTTAAATTAAATAAACGAAACAGTAAAAATATCAAATCGGATAAAAATAAGAGATTTACGGCATTCTGAAGTTTTGCATTGTTTCGTAAAACAGTGATATGCATAACATGGGCTGTATGCAAATTAGTGATCCGATGATGTCATGAGCTCACTTTTCCTTTTGCATTTTATTATATGAAATTTCAAATATTTCGTTTTTTTCATAGATGTTTATAAAGATTCTCTTCATTGTATCACAATCATGACAATAAATTATAATAATGATGATCGTACACATTCTACGAGGAGTCAAACTTTGTTTTACATTCTTGGAGAAGAAAACTGAAATATTTCATATGATAAAATACAAAAGGAAAAGTGAGCTTATTGCATTATCGGCTCACTAATTTGCATACAGCCCATGTTATGCATATCATGAAAGAATGCAAAACATTAATATTTTTACCATTTTTTTTTGGTTTAATTTAATTTTATTGATTTAACTCAATTTTGGGGGGTGAACTTGGCCTTTAAAGTTGGTTGCGGATGTGTTCCTCATGGACGTTGTCATGGTTAATAATGAGTTACACATCACGAAACTATTGGAATTTGAAAATTATCACACATTCCTAATTGAACAACATGCAAGCAAATGTCCATTCTTAATATATATATTCTGAGCTTTCAATTAAAATCTTTCGAGATATTAGAAAGAAGTGTTTTGACAGTGTTTAAACAGTGTCAAAATTGTTGCTCACAAACTTTAAAAGCTGTAAAGCTGATTTTGAGATATACAGAATATTAGCACCCACCCCATCAAAATTACGTCTGCATGGCTTTCATCATTTGGTCGACCACTCGGAAGTCGGTCTCGCCAAGGTATATTGATAATGTATCAAAATCATATTGAATATGTAAGAAAAGTTGCCTACATATACGTTGTAGGATGGATGGGCCGGTCACATAGCAGTTCCCTATAATTGCACTCCCAAATCTGCCCCTGACAGTGTCCAACTATTTTATTGTAGTGCAAATCGGTGATTTCTGATCGGGCCTACTGTCAGAGACAGAACTTATGGATGATAAAACCCCTCTCTTTTAACATGTTATGTATGCAGTTTGATGCTAATTTGAAGCTTATTATCAGAGCAACAAAATACTATCGAAGTACACTAATACATCAAATTCAAAAAATAAATGAATAAATAATAAATTACAGTCTACAAATGAAATGATTATACTCATTATGCAAAATTATTCAAGGATTAATCATCAGTTTTTACCATTATACTTGTAATTATTTAAATAATGCTGAATCATATTTACTCCAAAATTGTAAGTTACAATTTGCGATATTGCATACTAAATCAATGGTTGAAAAATTCTTTGATATCTCGTTTTTCTTTTAATTTGTCGTGCAAAAGCCAAACTTTATTTCATTTTTATAATATAAGTTATCGCTAACTATAACTGGAATATTATATATGTTATATGAACATTATAACATTAATACAAATCATTATGGTTCATTATAAATTCACTGTGCGGTCCACATAGGATTTTCCTTTAAAAAAAAGTTATGTGAATGCAATGGGTTAATCCCCAGGAGGTGGAACATATCAGAAAGTGAGAGAAATAAACAACAATATTCAGTGATGATGTGTCCTGTATCCATATAGAGATAATGAAATTGTATCTTGGGAGGAGCAAACTTAAGTATTAAGAGGGTTATGTGAAGACAATACTCTGTATGATATTGTGTATTGTATGGTGATTTTTATCTTATAATAGATCGTATATATTACAAAATGAATCCTTAGTTGTATACATGGAATTTAATTTAAGGTCATTTATTATTTTATTATTTATTTCTTTGGGAACAGGGGTGTTGATCTGTGTTCATGATTGGGGAATGACCGGCGAGAGGAAGGTGCGGGGCGGGGGGGGGGGGGGGGGTGTATACCCCTCCCACACCAGGGACTTTTTCAAATATCTGTCTATAAAACTTGCATTTTAGAGCACCCCGAAATGGTTTTCTGTATGATTAAATGTTGTTAAATAATGAATTTGGATAATTATTAGTTTAAAGTTAATGTATCGTAATTCTCACATCCAGCCCACACTGGTGCTCCTTTTCATCTCTGTTGAGTGCAATATTTATCCTCATTATTATTGCCCCTTTCATTCTGATACATGGCGTTTTCCTTCCATTAAGTCTTAAATCTTATCCTTTTAATAAGTGCACTAGTTATCCCGGGGGAGTTTTCCAGGGGGTAATTGTTCTAGAATCGGTCATAAGGTATTTTATGTCGTCAGAACTTAAAACTTCCGTTAAAAAACAAAAAATAAAAACAATATAAACATTCCCTTGTAAATAAAATCAACTTTCCCTTACTGAATACGATTGTGCCCGCCCCGCTTCGGAGAAAGAAGATCCCGTTTATGCTATACATTATTATCAAAAGACAAGTGTCAACAAAGTTTCATCGGTTGCTACGCTCACACGCCTAATCAAAATTAACATTCCCTTAACTAAATACGATTGTGCCCGCCCCGCCCCTTGCCAAGAAAATTCCGTTTATGCTGCCAATTTCTTTCAATGAGAGTTATTACTATTTTTTCCGCTCGTTCTCTACACTCGATCGCCCAGTCAAAACCTAACATTCCCTTAAATATGATAATTATTAAAATCGAACATTAGGAAGGGGCTCGCTCGTGAATATGAAACTAACACTATGAACATGACGAACAAAGAAGTGGACAATTTATGCAGCTCCTCATTGTACCCTGCACAATTGCACTGGTTAACGAAAGAACATCCATTCATTGCTATCTTGTAAAAATATGTAGAACAGGTGTCACATAATAGCAGTGAAGGGATGTCCTTTTGTCTACTAGAGCTATTGTGGAGGGTAGAATGAGGAGCTGCATAAATTGTCCGCTTTCTTTGTCATCGTGTTCATAGTGTAACACTCATTTGATCTGGAACATGTGATTGTAGGTGGTGCTTTAATTAGAATTTGGCAAGGAAAAAAAGTTATTCGAATTAGATTTATCAAATAGAGGTGTGGTGGGGTCTAGTGAATACGGCACCGGACTGTGGATCTCATGATGGATCTCATGGTTCACGGTTCGAGTCCCACCACGGCACGAATGTCCTTTGGCAAGACATTCATCTACATTCGCCACTCTCCACCCAGGTGTAGTAAATGGGTACATGGTAGGAATTTATTCCTTGACTGATTTCAGCGCCTTATAGGGCACCTGGGCTAAAGCCAGGGTAATAATACTAATTCGGCGCTTAGAAATATATTCAGCGCAATATAAATGTTATGTATTATTATTCATCATTAAATAAAAATAGACTCACGGTTGATATAGGTTCAGAACAAATTATTCTATTACTTGCTTCTGCACATGCCCCCCCCCCCCCCCCGAAAAAAAAAATAATGTTGTCGTGCACAAAGGTTTATCGGTTATCGGTGGCACACAGACTCAGGTTCGTCGGTAAATTAGTGATCTCGACACTCCCCACGGGTCTATCCAGTCTTTCATGATGACATAATTGTACTTTGAACCCCACTAGGATGACTTTTTTCTTTTTCATAAGAATCTGATGTCACCGGCGGATCCAGGATCTTGCAAAGTAGGGAAGTCTCCATGTCAAAAGAGAGACACGTGCGAAAAAAACGAAAGAAAAAAATGAAAGGCCAAAATAGGGGGCCGAAGTCCTAGATGTCAATCAGGGATAATTTTAAAAAGCTCCGCCAAAAGCCCCCCCACCCCGACCCACCACTGAGTGTCACAGCCCGCTATGCTCGATTTGAAATTAAAGGAATATACAGACCCTCACACTCAACTGCACACTGTGATGTAAAGAGAGAAACAAATAGGATTATTTGAATCTTTCCCGAGATGGCTTCAAAATGTAGGGTATATAATGTGTAAAACTTATGTATTCACTTTTACGTTTCCATTTATGCCTTTCCGTTTTCTGTTAATGCCCCCTTTTCCACAGAAGTTATTTTTTCTGCTGGTGTCTACTTGCCCCCCCCCCCCCCCCCCATCACAAGACGCTTTGCCCCCCCCCCCCCCCCCCCTGGACTGTGACCGATATTGATTAGTTGCCAACTCGTGATTTTAAGACGCTACCCTGTACATCAACACTAAATTTGTAATTATACCGTATTTAGTTGCTAGCTAACCTTAATGAATATCGTCGATATATATACGTGTATGTATATGTCTGATCTAAAAGCCGGGGTAATAATATTCTGCGCCTCTGAATAGGAAACTAGATAGAAGGCGTACCTTAAATGCTATATATTATTATTATTATTATCTATGTGTGACTTTCAAAAATAAATTTCAAAAGTCCTCTGACTTTTTACGGTCCTTATTTTAGATGAGAATTCACAAAGTTACAGTCATTTTTTTTGTAATCCTGTAGTCTCATTAGTACATGGATGTTATCCACATTCTACATTAGGCTTAACATTACATAATATACTCAACTGGTTAGTTTTGAAATAATTCATAGGCGTTTATTATTGTTGTTTTTACTTCTTATTTTATTATATTTTTATTATGTAACTACATTACTTGTATTTTCTTGTTGTTACCAATTTATTCTCTACCTTATTGTTTATTCCTGTTGCATCAGGAACATGATGTAAAACAGTTTTATACTGATCATGCTTTTATCTCTATGAATAAGTTCAAATAAATAAATAAATGGATACATAAATACAGTGCGTATCAAAAAAGTTTACACAACTCTGATAGCTACTAATTAAAATGTTGCAATTGAAGTGACTTTGAAATTTATTTCATGGTGAAGAATAGCTTATTGTCTGTCTAGTTGTACCTCATTCATGACATTTCTGCCATGGATGACTGAGAGTCAAGCAATCAAAATCTCCTTGTTCCAAGTGTGGGCTGACGCTGATGCAACGAATATTGCTACTTTAGTCTAAAATTTTTAAAAAGTTAAATTCTCCTTTGTGCTTCAATGCTTCATTGTTTAAAGTGATCTAAGCTTCCATATGACCTTTTTTCAATCCACATGACAATATTTAATTTATTTCAATAGCCTTATATCTTCTTGTCCCGCGATAAATAAAAACTGTCTGGACTGAAAGGTTTACTGAACTAAAGACTAAAAAGAAGAAAAGGAAGGATACGCGTTGAGAATTAAAAATGTCCATTTGTAATGACTCAGCAAAAAGGCTTTCCTTAAAAAAAGGATGCAGATGAAGCCAACATTGTGTTATCAAATGGCAAAAAATCTTAAATTTAGCTTGTAATGACCCCTTTCTTGAGTTTGAGTTGACTTTAACACCTTTTCTATTCAAATGCACAAAATCAATTGAAAATAACTCAGCAATTGTTTTCCAACTGACCCACACTCGCTACTTCAGCCCAAACTTGGTACAAGAGGAGTTTGACAATACTGTTTGAAAAACCTGCTGCTCAGTCATCCGTGGCAACAAAGTTATGAATAAGGTATCATTGCACAGAATATAAGTTGTTCTTTACTATGAAATAAATTTCAAGCTCATAGAGGTTATAACTTTTTAATTAGAAGCTACTTAAGTTTTTCTGATACGCACTGTATATAAATAAATTTTTCAGTGAATCAAGTAGCAGGTCTTGTCATATGTTCAATGTGAAAATTTTGGTATCACCCATTTAATAGGGGACACAAATCTTCTGGATCTAGATTGGAATCAAGTAAACAGAAATTTTGGCAGAAAGACAACACCACTTTTTGTATCAGCTACCAAATTTTGGTAACAGCTATATAGTGGTCACATTCACAGCCAACGAGCAGATTCTAATCGATGACGGTGTGTGTTAATCTAATTGCTATATATTTTGTATTGGTTAGTTATATTTCCTCCTTTAGTTCAAATATGTCATCTTCATTAATTCTGTTTCCATGGCAACAGATTTTTTTATAATAAATCAAATTCCAAACTTTTGAATATAATTAAACAGGCGGTAACAATTATGAGATGTTTACCAGTATTTCATGTTGAAAACAAATATAGTTCTGTATTTCATTAGAAATGCAATAAATTTATTTGTTACCATGGTAACGGCCTACACATTTAGTGGTCTCCTCCATCATGCCTTTACTTAAACAAATTTTGATAAGTGAGTGTCCTGTAAAAGAGAAGATAATCATGTACAATACAAATGTATTAATTACCTTTTTCGGTAGCATCGTGGGGGGTGGTTTGCTCAAATGTAGGGTTTTTTCTTACTGTTTCCATAGCAACAGCCATTTTCAAACATGATGGACACCTTTTGTAACTCTTATTTTAGTTTTTATCAAGTGAGAAACTTTTGATACATTATTTTAAAATGTTACAATGTGTTTTTATCCTTTCTTAATCACGAATACATGAAATTTTCTTAAATTCTACTGTTTTTGATCCGTTGCCATGGTAATAGCCCCTGTGGCCACGCCCGCCTTTTATTTTAGGGCAAAGAAGCATATTCTGATAGTTAATGGTCCGATCTAACAGCAAAAAAAAATATTTAAGATTATTTCTAAGGGGGTGGAGACATTTCAGTTTTTGGCACATAGACTATACTGATAAACATGGGATAATTGCCTTATTTACATATGCACTCTAGATGTACCTCCAAATAGTGTTTTTCAGTCAAAATGCGCACCCAGTAAAAACACATTGTTCCAACGTGGAGAAGGTTTACGGTTCACCATGTGTGTTGGTAGGAGGAAAGGGAAAAGGAAATTAGAAATGGATAGACGAGAAAGGATGACAAGAGAGAAAAGAAGAAATAATCTTTCGTGACAATGGGTGAAGTCCTGAAAAGGACTGTAGACCAGATGAGATGAGATGAGAAGACTTGGTTGATGATCGATGGATGAGCAGCGATGGATTGAGTAGCGAAGGTTTGAGTAGATGAGGCTTGAGTAGGAGGTTACTCGACGTTTCGGACAGGTTGACTG
This sequence comes from Heliocidaris erythrogramma, assembly GCA_025617745.1. Lineage (NCBI taxonomy): Eukaryota > Metazoa > Echinodermata > Echinoidea > Camarodonta > Echinometridae > Heliocidaris > Heliocidaris erythrogramma. Next base: position 21,333,517 of record CM046860.1, read on the forward strand.
TCCGTCATCAGGAGTGAAGTGTGCTAGACGAGCGGCGGGGTTTTATGGAGTGTGTGCGGACGTCGGAGGAATCGGCGGCCGGAGGTGCGGGCGGGTTGCTGTCGGTGGTGGCGCTATTATGTCCGAGAGTTGAGTGGACGTGAGTGCGGACGTCGGGGGGGGGGGGGTGGGGCTGGCGGCGTGAAGTCCTTTGTGTGTTTGCTGGTCGAGGGCGGAGATTGTACCGGGTTTGTGTAGGTGGGACGGCGGGCTGTGGTGTCGGGGGTGCGTCGGCCTGAGGATTGGGTGGGATGGCGTTGGTAGTCGGCGGGTCGGCGTGCTGGATGGTCGGCTGGTCGGCGGGTTGAGTGGGCTGTGAGTCGGTGGGTTTGGTGGGTGGCGATTCAGTGGATTGAGTTGTCAGTGGTGCTGGTTGTGTGGATTGGGTTTGGTGTTGGTTGGTGCCCCTATGAAGGATTGGGTGCCAGATGTGGTTGAGATGAAGTCCTGTGTCCTGTGGTACTGTGTCGTGGCGTTGAATCTCGATGGCCTCCCTCACTCGTCTGGTGTGCCAGTGCTTGATGTTGGTGATTAGAGTGCTGTGTGCCCAGTCGATGTGGTGATCTTCTTGTTGTGCGTGTTTGACTATTGCAGATTTGTCCCAGTCGCTAAGTCGGTGGCAGGCCTTGTGTTCCTTAAGTCTTGTGTTGAAATCTCGTCCTGTCTCTCCGATGTAGACTTTGCCGCAGTCGCAGGGAATCTTGTATACACCGGGTTGTTTGTTGGTAGGGGTCCTGTCCTTGTGTGAGTGCAAGATGGAGTGAAGTTTCTTGGAGGATCGGTGTCGGACTTTGAAATTGGCCTGAGTAAGTATGCGGTGTAGTTGGTGGGATGTCTTGCCGAGGTACGGGAGAACAACTGTGGTGGGTTGGTTACCGGTGGATTGGTCGTTGGTGGCGGCGTCTGTGGGTTGGTGATGAGGTCGGTGGGTGGAGATCTTCTTCCTAGGGTATTGGTTGATGGAGGTGAGTGCATTGGTGATGTGAGTGAGTTCTTGTTGAAGATGGTCCTTGTCACTGAGTTGGTATGCGCGTCTGATGAGGGAGTTGGGTACCGACTGGTGGACGGATGGGTGGTGGAAGGAGCGGTAGTTGAGGTATCTGTCCGTGTGGGTAGGTTTTCGGTAGATCTGGTGTGAGAGGAACCCTGAGTTGGTCTTCTTGACGAGAACGTCCAGGAAAGGGATTGAGTCGTTGAGTTGAGTCTCCATTGTGAACTTGATGTCTGGATGTCTGGGCCCGTACGTTATTCGTCAGTATTTTTGCAAGACTTTAAGCATGAACGCCGAGCATTAGCCAAAAATGCCGTCCAAAGTAAACAAAAATCTTCTTGGCTGGTGTACCATTTATACCAGAAGTCACTACCACTCCTATGTTATCACATTTATCTATCAACAAGTGGTCAGCTGCATGGCCCATGCCCATCGCACATTAGTGACTCACCCTCAATTCAAGGATTTTCAACAAGATTTTCAACAAGACTCCCTTTCTTCTTCATCCTATCTGAGAAACCATGGGTAACTGATCGCTTCCGCGAAGTGATTCGTCAACGCCAACAAGCTTTTCGCACCAATAAGACGCTCTTCGCTGTTTTCAGGAATAAAGCTAATCGGTTGAGGAAATTCCTTCGCAGACAGCATTATCGAAACTTTGTGGATACCATAGAAGATGGACAACACCATAACTGGTGGAAAGAAGTGAAGTCCTTGTCCGGCCAGCAAACCAACTATGACCCGTTATGTAATCTAATGAATAGTATAGCTGACGGTGATCCATTAAAGTAGAACTCTGATGATTTTAAATATTGGCTTAATACTTATTATTGCATAGATGGCATAAATTAAACAAGGTTATCCAAATTCAACGCTTGGAAACATTTGAAGTAATGATTATTATCAATTATAAAACGGTAAAATACAGCCCCCGATATAGCAGCTGAAGAGCTCCTCGAACGCTGCTGAGATATGTGACGACACACCATGGACCAGTCCTGTCTAAGCAGACGATGTCCCATAACATCTTACACATTTTTCAGAGCCTATTTTGTCATCTCCTCTTCACTTATTTCTCTTCCTTCGCTAGCGTCAGTCTTAATGTTAGTCTGTTGCCTCACTCTTAACTTCGTGTATGGTATTATTTTGATGAAAAATGCAGCGTTAAAAAAATAAAGGAATCAGTCACTTGTAAACAAAATAAGACGCCATTGTATTTTCAGCTGCTTGCACCGCGGCATGTTCGGCGTTTCAAGAGGGAACGAATACCATCCTGCTATTATTCGGAGGGCTTTTCAATTTGAAAGTGGGGTTTATTTCATTGATCATTGACCCTTCTCCTGTGTATTTACAATCAAACGGTTTTAGCTATCAGAATCCGTTTCACTTTCCCTTTATAATGGTGTGAAATAAGGTCATGTTTAAATACATCAAACTCTTTATAATTTGATAAATAATTGCATTGCAATTACGTTCATTCATTATAGGACGTCGTCTGCTTAAGCAGGATCGATCCCGAGTGTGACGACATCAAAACATCGCTATATTTCTGGCGAATCCTCGGATATTCCAGATGCTGAGAAGAGCTTTTATTTGTGTTGTTTTTATAATCATCAGATACGCAGTTGACATAAAACTTATACGATTGCCATCTGTAAGCTTCCCAGTTTCTAGTGATACATTAATTGCCATATTTGTGATTTTCTTTGAATATCTACTTTAAACCTTGCTGATTTGATTAACACGTTTTTTACGTCTGTCTCTGCGGATCTCCCTCCATTAGACCTTCCTGATGATTCCAACCCTAACACTGGTGATGTGGATTTGCCCAGTCATGAATACTTTATTGATATTCAAGCTGTAGAGCAACAATTAAGATTAATTGACAAGGGTAAATCACCTGGACCTGACCAAATTCCTTCTTGGATTCTGAAAGATTTTTCTAGTATCTTGTCTGGCCCTAGTATGTTCTATATTTAATGCATCGTTTGCCCAAGCGTATGTTTAATTAATTGTACGAAGATGGATTTCACCATTAATACATTAACCATTGACGGTGTTATGCTAGAACGTGTTAATGAAACCAAACTGTTGGGATTATGGATTAATGATCGACTGAAGTGGGATACCCACACTGATGCAATTTATTCAAAAGCCTCAAGACGGCTATATCTTTTCGTTCAACTAAGAAGAGCTGGTCTTTCTCGCAAGGAGTTATGTATAGGTATTACAAAGCCTGTATCCGCTCTGTTCTTGAGTATGCTTGTCAAGTATTTCATGGGGGGTTAACTAATGAACAATCAGAATTACTGGAGTCAATACAAAAACGTGCTATACGAATTATCATCCCACAACTATCATATACTGAAGCATTAAAAGAATTAGAATCGTTATCAGAGCGTAGAAGAATCATGTGCCAAAAGTTATTTACTCAAATTAAAAAACCAGACCACATGCTGAACTACCTACTTCCATTAAAAAAGGAAGATAAGTATGAAATTAGAAATAAAAAACTATTCCCACTGCCTCTCTGTAAAACGAAAAGGTATAAGGAGAGCTTTGTCCCTTGGTGTTTATACAACTTTCAGTAGCTATGGTCTATTGTGTCGCGGTCGCGTCGGCAAGGCCGGCTTCGGACCGGCAATGGTGCGTCATTGAAATAAACGTACCATTTTTGTTGGTCTGAAGTCGGTTTCGTCTGTGTTATTGCGACATTACATATTATACATGTCGACAGTGTTGATGGATTCCTTGGGGACGTCTCTTTTTTCCTCTGATAACTTTTTTCTTTCTTTTCTTTCAAATCTTATTGTTAATACTCTTGAGGTATGTGATTTGTAGCGCCTAGTCAGAATGATTGTGATTTGGATCCTAGCAACTACATCCACCGACTACGGAGACAAATGCAGAACCTCAAAACTCAGCCCACCCGTGCTCAACAACGCAAACCACAGGTTCATCCTGATCTCACAACATGCACCCATGTATTTGTGCGACATGATGCAGTCAAGAAACCTCTCCAACCACCATACGACGGCCCATTCGAAGTCATCAGACGAACTGACAAGTTTTTCATCATCCAACTCAAAGGACAACAAGACAGCGTCAGTCTCGACCGTTTGAAACCTGCATACTTGGACTCGCCCGTCAAATCTACTACCAACCCTGGTCCACCACTGTCACAGGACCCTATACCTTCACATGCGCCTACTACACCAACCTCTCAGCCTCAACCTCCCTCTATCACTCCTTCTGCCAAGCCCGAAGTCAGACAAACTCGTTCCGGCAGAAGAGTACACTTTCCCAAACGCTATGTTCAAGTTTGGAATTTCAAATGAGATATTATTTAATTTCATTCGGACTATTTTCTCAATTATCGACCGTTTCATTTTATTCAACGTTCTAGGAGGGGCTGATGTAGTATTTTCCTCATCCTCACTTCATCTTTTTGTTAATTTCTCACTTTCACTTATTGTACAAAGTCATTTTGAGAGGACATTGCCCTTTATACCAGAAGTCACTACCACTCCTATGTTATCACATTTATCTATCAACAAGTGGTCAGCTACATGGCCATGCCCATCGCACATTAGTGACTCACCCTCAATTCAAGGATTTTCAACAAGACTCCCTTTCTTCTTCATCCTGCTACACTAGCAAGGGATAAGAACAAATGTATTAATTTGGTCACTGACATTTTAACTCGGAACAATCAAATTGACCCCAGTCACGCTCACCCGATCAGTCAAATTTGGACTTTGCTTTTTCAATGCGACAATCCAAATTCCATAAAATCTGTACTAAATTGCGTCGATCAAATTAAAGCATGAATTAAAACATATAGACACCATCAAGTTTTGAGTAAATACACTTCAATATAAAACTGTTTTGCTCATTGATAAACAATCTGCCCTGCTCTACGCGATTTCCGACGTGAAATGTCAACGCCCATTTTTTTTTTTTTTTTGACCATGTGAAGTCATATGAGGTTTAAAAAGAAATTGTCAGAGGTATAAATCCTAGAGGTAAAAATGTCAGAAGCAAAAATTTCAGAGGTGAAAATGTCACTCAGATTTAAAATGTCAGAGGTAGAAATATCACAGGTAAATGTCAGACGTAAAATGTCATGGGTAGTGAAATGACAGAGGCAAAATATTGGAACAGACGTACATGACAGACGCAAGATGCCAATGTAAAAAAAATGGCCTATACAGTGTGTGTCAATATAAAGGAACTAATATGCAAGAACCAATATCCTAACAAATGTGAAATCACTGAAATGTATCATAGTATTATGATGGTTGATATATCTTAATTTATTTGAAAGGCTGCTCACCAAAATAGTGTAATAGCCTAATAGGATAATGGATGACTGGCCATTTTTAAAAAGCATGTCTAAATCGTGTTTGCCAAAGTTTGGCTGAATAGTATTCAGGAGTTACTTTCATTACTTTGTGAATGCAGTCAGCTGGGATGGAGACCATTCAACCAACCTCATGCTCACCATCCATTTCTTTGGGCAGATCGAGCAGGTTCATGTAGTAGCATATCTATTACATGGTAGAATATGCCCGAGGTTTGAATCTGTTGCATTCCATAAAGCGTCAATATATTGAATACTTAATGTTCTTAACGTTTATGTGGGTCATGTGAGTTCATGATGCAGGAACATTTTCTAAGTGTTCCCTTCTAAAGAATTTGCAAAAATGTAAATTCATGTCTATCGAGATCAGGGGATGGGGATAGTCCCACTGTCTCCCCCCCCCCCCCCCCCCCAATACTTCTTACTTCCATTACCCTACAACAGATTATACCGTAGAAGGAGAGTATGTTCCTACAACCATTTATTCTAAGCTAAAATAGTGAGAGATGATAAATGTAACTCAGGTACATGAAATACATATGAATCAGTTCCACCAAAATAAGGGTCACGTAAAGTTTATAAAAGTCCTATTTGGCTCTGACATTTTTACCTTTGGAATCTTTACGTCGGATATATTTACCTCTGGAATTTATACATCTCATTTAAATACATGTTTCATTTGAAATTGGAAAGCAGAAAAATAGATGAACGGGAATTAAATATTGCAAGAAAGAGAAGGAGGAAAAAAAGTAAATTAACAAGAAAACGTGAAAAATTATAGGCTAAATCAGTATTCTTTGATCCAGTAATCTAAATAGAATAAGACAGAGAGGGGAGGGGGGGGGCAGGGGGCAGCAACCGATACGACCCTGTCGAGTTCACAGACATAATGACCCGAATTCAAGGAGGTTTAAACCATGGGTAAGGTTTCAACATTCGTAAGCGTACTAAAGGACGTTCTACAATTAAAGTCAAATCCATGTCAGTTTCACCAAATGCAATTACTTTGGTCCATAAGAAGCCCAAATACGCATAGAAAAGTAAAGGTCCATGTGCTTACTTTTTTTCTATGGGACACTGAATTGTGCCATGATTGGGTGTCAGGTAGAACGACGTCATCGCAGGTTTTTGGCCATTGATAGGCCTCAGAATTCCCAATGTCATTTACAAATCCCCATTATTCTGTCAAAATCCATGTCAGATTCGTAAATTTTTCCAGATTTGTAAAGAATTATATACTGCAGAAGGAGGAAGTTTAAAGAAGGGGGTCCATGCTAGTTTTTATGCTAGCAGCTCCCCCAAGTAGCGGAAAAAGTAAAAAACTCGCAAAAACTGCACATGGCTGGCTGGGAACCTGCCTGGGAATGGGATGGGTTCAAAATAACTCCATGTCGTTTTCACCCAAGTTTTCAGATTTGTAGAGAAAAGTATACTACAGGAGGAGAGAGTTTGAAAAAGGGAGTCCATGTACTGGTTTTTGTCTTAAAGAGTCTTAAACTTACAAAATTAATTCTCGTTGCCTGTTATCAGACATGTCACCATGCATGTAACTGACAGTTTTTAACATACATTCACGACCATAGGCACCGAAAACGCGGGGGGGGAGGGGTGGGCAGAGGGGGCATTTCCCCCACAATCATTCAAAAAGTAGTACTTAATTGATTTCGCATTACAACCATGACAAGGATGACTTGTATAATAAGCTGCCTGGTCAGTGATATAATAATGCAAACCTTCAGTATTTAAAATTTTAACAAATCGCACTCTGTCACCACGGTCCCTACTATATTGATTGACGCAATGTTTCTTAACATTTAAAAACCCTGTCTATTGTATATTTTCCCCTCTACCTTCCCCCCCCCCCCCCCCCCCCACAAGACAATAAAACTTGCAGTATTGCGATCACCTTTCTAGTGCTCCAAAAGGCGAGGTATCACCATCACAAAGTCATGGTCGCTCCCTTACATGCAGATATAATATAGGAGCAAGGTATCTCAAGTATGGATTAAAGCTTCTGCGAGAAGCATAGAAATTGCGTTTAACTTGTTTAAAATTGGTATTTATCCAAAGAGGAGACATATATTAATCAATGCAAGTCAGTTCCAGAACCATGCCATATCAGCCGACGGAGAATTTTCAGTTTAAAAATGAGGATTTCCAGGCATCAAAACTAGATCCCCTGAAAAACGAGCGATTACATCAGGGATACTTGTGACGTAAACGTGCAGACATCTAGAGCTCTCTCGATGTTTTGTTTACAATAGCTTTTAAGGTAATTCAAATTATTCAATCATAGTGAGAACGCCAAAATTTCGAAGGAAGAATGTCTGGTGAATACTGCGACGATATGATTATCATGCTCGATATGAATATTGAAATTGATGATGAAGAATATAACAGTGATAGTGATATCGATGAAGGTGACGGAGAAATTGAAGAATTTGACTATGAAAATGGAGGTACATTACATGTAGGTGCACGTACATACGTCGCACTTGGCATCTTCGATCTAACTTAGGGTGCGTTTATCAACTCTTTCTTTCGGCAGTAACAGGTTTTCCAAAGGGCGTTCAGTGATTTTTTTTAGAGATGATAAACGCAAAGCTGTTTTGATTATGGGGTTCGGAAAGCCTTTTTGAAAGTCGCAAATGTGTGCTTTCCGAAACAGGTTTCAGCCAGAAACAGGTTACAAAATGCGAGATAAACGCAAAGCTGTTTTGAAACGGGGTCATCCCTATAGCTAGAAGGTCCGATAGTTAGCGGGTCCGATAGACCGACACCCAATAGATAGAAGGTTCGATAGACCGAATGTACGAGAGGGTCCAGTAGACAGAAGGTTCTATAGACCGAATCGGCAGGAGGGTCCAATAGTCCGAAGGTTCTATAGATCGAATGGCCAACGGGTCCGATAGTCAGAAGGTCCGATAGATAGAAGGTTCGATAGTCCGAATGTACATGAGGGTCCAATAGACAGAAGGTTCTATAGACCGAATCGGCAAAAGGGTCCGATAGTCCGAAGGTTCAGTAGGGGTCCGATAGTTAGAAGGTCCGATAGACCGACAATAAATACGTAAAAAGGGTAAAATATAGTGGATGAAATGATAAGTGGGTAAAAAATAAGTGGTTAAAATAAGTGGGGGCGTTCCAACCAAAGAAAAAGCAAAAAAAGGGAAGAGGTTGAAAAGGAAAGAAGAAAAGAAAAGAAAGGAAAAGAAGAGAAAAAGAAAAGAAGAAATCAGAAAGGAAAGAGAAGAAAACAAAAATTCAAAAACTTCGCTCACTAGCATTAATTTACCAATGCGCATTATATTTTCATTATTGATATTAGTTATTAATATAATCACCATATTTATGTATATAAACCAATGCCAATTATATTAATAAGTCATATTCTTATGGAAGTTATTTGGTTTGCATCTTGAATCTCTAGCTAATATGCTATTTTCTAATCACAGAATGTTAGCAACATAACAGAAAGGAATCGAGCGGCATGCAAGTTGACCTAAAGGGGCTAAAGAGATGAATTTTCAGAAATAATGGCCTGTGACCAATAGTCTCTTCCCAATATGAGAACGGAAGATGCCGATAATATGTTACACAGATTATGAGAACGGAATAACAATACGCTATAGAACCTATTCTCAGGATACAAAATTCTTATTTTTTTTCTCTCTCTCCCGTTCGTTCGCTTTGCTCGCTCATATAATCAAGCCTAGATTGTTTCTTGCAGCAAGCACCTCTTACGTCCGGCAGCAACAAGAAGTCCGAATATCATAAAAATGGTATAATTTACCCGACATAGTCCACAGACTAAAATTTGACATAAGGTATAGTAGTATGGTTGTAGCCGGTGAACACTCAAAAAAGTATAAAAGCTGACATCATAGCTGGTAGGAAAATATCACCTGACAACCCTAAAAAAAAAAATGGAAACGCCCCCTCCCAAGCAAGGCCGTACGCAGAAATTTTTTCCTGGGGGGGCAAAATGATCACTTTCAAAGGAACCCATAACTTGAAGTCTAAAACCCTATTAAAAAAAAGTATGATTTTGAAATTTCTGGGGGCAACTGCCCCCCCCCCCTGCCCCCCCCCCCCCCCCCCCCCCCCCCCCCCGCTGCGTACGGCCTTGCTCCCAAGTAGGTGGTAGGGCCTAATTGAAACAATTTCATTATATCGGTCAGAATCTTTTGTTACTTTTAAAGAAAATTCAACAATAAAGTGTGCACCCATAAGATTTATTTGTTTAAAAAATAACACTTGTGTTAGAAGGGGACGCCCTATCCTCAGCTTGCTCCAATGGAAAAAAAGTGCTTCGGCCATGGTGGGCCTCGGGGCTTTAGTGTGCAATATATAATTAGATTTCCATGTTTCAAAAAATGGTCAGTGTTCCCCACTGCCATTACATCAGTGTAGTGGCAAAATTAACCGGGGGGGGGGTGAGCTGCATGGGTGGGCCACCCCCGCCCCACGGTGATGATGATGATGCTCTGATAAAAATTCTTTTAACATGTTGAAAATGTATAAAACAAAACTTTAAAATAAGTTCAACATTTTATTTTTTTTGGGGGGGAGGCTGGGCCTACAGACCTAGTGCATCGGTTTATTACAATACACAAAGAAGAAGATAAGGCATTACCCTTTTCCTTATATGAGATAAAACTATAAGAAACTTATTGTATCCACTTATTTTACCTTTTTTACGTTATTGTCGGTCTATCGGACCTTCTAACTATCGGACCCCTACTGAACCTTCGGACTATCGGACCCTCTCGTACATTCGGTCTATCGAACCTTCTATCTATTGGGCGTCGGTCTATCGGACCTTCTAGCTATAGGGCTGTAACCTTTGAAACGACTTTATACTTCGGTCACGAACTACCTGTTTCCGGTTTCTGAAAAGACGCGCGCCAGGCAAGTACATGTGTATACAGCACAGTACTATATAACGTAGGCCTACGTACGTAAGAGATCAATAAGCCAGTTCGGGGTTAGCGCATGGTACAAATGACCCCAAATATCCACAGATATTTTAGACATGGAGGGTCCCTTTATGTGCACTTCAGAAAAATAACTCTGGGAGTGATAGAGGTGCCTCATGAATAGCTTTTGTTTCCCCCTTTAAAAAGAATACTTCCACCTGGATATCATGGATGCACCATTAGTGCATAATTGAATAATGATTACATGACATTCATGAGCACATATCGAATATTAGTGTCAGTGGGTTTTAGAATTTGGTACAGATGACCTTTATCTGCTCATGCTCAGATTGCATCCCCGAAGTGGCTTATAGAAAGATGTGTAAACTAGTAACAACCGTGACAAACTCAGCGAACTACACATAAGCACAGAGTACACTAGCTACGTACGCTGCACTGTACTAGCGATAGCCAAAACAAAAAAGCGCGTGCCGTATAATGACCCCTTCTCCTCAGGTCAAAATGCGCAATGCATCTGCGCAGTGACAACGTCGGTTTTCGCCTTGTCGATGAGATGATAAACGCAACTTATTTTGAAAGCCGTTTGCAAAGGCCTTTGGAAAGGGCTTTTGATAGTTCATGGGTATGGAAAGCCGTTTCAAACTGGGGAAAGATGATAAACGCGACCTTAGATATATTGAAATATCCACACTATCAATTTTATCTCATTCTTAGTATTTACTCCCATATGTTTGTGATAAAAATTTATGCATTTCATTGTCATTTGGGGGAATTTACACCTTTTTTGTATGGTGAGCTAAAAAAATCCAACATTTAAAAGTGGGCCTTGAGTTCAAAAAGGTTGTGATGTGCTGGTCTAGACTAGATCGATCAGCTTATCACTCAGTGTCAGAACAATGTCAGTGAGTTAGACTATACAAAGTATAAGTGGTAATGCTAAGTTATAATACACTAGATCTATGTCACTAGTAGTAGTACCTAGCTAGTAGACTAGACCGAAATTCTGTCTCTCGTTCGTTAGCTCTTCACTAAAAGCCCTGTTTTAACATACCTTGTCCAGACAGTAAACCTACGGTAACATTCCTCAATTAGGCAATAAAAACATGGGTGAGAGCCCCACGCACTGTCCAGACACACGCTGAAAACTTTCCCCTGCCAGGTTTCCATAGTAACGTATACTTGACTTGCCGGTCACGCGCGAGATTCAAACCAAATGCGAGAAATGCGATCTAGTGCTTGTACTGAAATAATGTATTCACAATGGTTTATTGTGCATACGTCTTGTCAGCTTCCAGTACTCGGGGAGAAAATTACCTCAAGAGCGTCTTAACAGGAGGGTTGTCCGGGCGTTGTCGCGACAACATCGCGGTAATTAGGTAAAGTTACCCTAGGCGGGCTAGGGTAAAATTTATGGAAAAGTTGTCGCGACAATGTCCGGACAACACCCCTTGTGGAGCGTTTTAACAGGCAGGCCGCAGGGTAATGAAACATTATCTGGACATTGTCTGGACAACTCAGTTCCAAAAAGGTCTGTTAAGACGGGGCTTTAGAGACAGAAACTGCCGTATCACTCTGCTGTGATGTGCAAACCGACTACACGCCGACGTGTAGTTGGAAAAATCGCAATAATCTGATTTGTCTTCATATATCTAGATCTAAATATTATTACTGAATTGGTTAGGTCTAGGCTCTACTATTTAAGGAATCGGTTCAACTTACCAATTTGACTGAATAATCTGTTTAAAGCTTTTTTCAGGTAATTCAGCGTCCAAGGTTTTCTCCGTTTGAAAATCTTGCAGCCGTATTCAAACTGTTATAGTGTGTAAGTCAATGTCGGTTTGCACAGCAGAGTGATACGACCGTTTCTGTCTCTAATTGAAGAGCTAAGGAACAAGAGACAGAATTTTAGGTCTACTAGTAGGCCTACTATACTAGTACTACTACTAAAATAACAGAATAATGATATCAAGCATTACAATTCTAACAAAAACAGTAATAATAACAATGATAACTGATATCATTTGCATTCGTCGATCTAACTTAGAACTATCAACGATATCAAGTTCATCTTAGTATAACAATACTCCCTAATTTTGTGATAGACATGTACGTACTTCATTATCATTTTTTCTTCCTTTGAATGGTGGGCCCCGAAAAAATCCCATATTTCTAATACACGACTTTCACACACAGGTAGACTACACCGATTCAAACGCGATGCCTATGGCTATGCCGAACGGGTTGAAGAATGTCCCCCAAAATGTGTTTTATCGAAATTTTAAAAAAAATCTGAGATAAGTTACCCGAAGACTATTATATAATCAATAAAAATATATTTTCTCGGAAAAAAATGAACACAAACGTCAAATTTATCTGATCAAAACGGAGTAAATAACTCGGCGAAAACACACAACATCCAGAGTAAACGCTATGTGAGCGCTCGGAGGATGATGGGATTTGTTTACTATATATCGTGTTTGCACGTCTACGTCATAGATCTGGTACAGAATTCGGTTTTGTTTTCACAACTCGAGCTTTGACGATTTTCTGGCATGTTTAAAATACGATTTGGGGGGTTCGGGTGATGATATCATCAGGTAAATCAAGTCGTATTGTGATTGGGAAGTGTTGAACTATGACAAAATGCGAAATTCATACGATTTCCCGAATTAGGACATTTTTCTTCTCGCAGGAACTTACCACCAGTGGCGACAAAAGCGAAGTGGCAGATTTTTCCTACTATTAAAGGAGGGGGCGAAATGCAAGGTTTCAACAATAATCTTAATTTTCCTGTTTGTCATAAATTATACACTTTTAATCTAAGTAAGTCCGAATTGCTCCTATTGATCAATAGGAGCAATTCGGGAGTTAAAAATAAAAGTTTGAAATTATAAAATTATATACTTTACAGGATATAAAGATATCAATATCTTTTTATCCGGTAAAGTATGTATTTTTATCTTTTGGTGGTCAACATGTCTAATTATAAAGTAGAGATGCGGCGTGTTCGATGAGATGTAGCACCGGACTTTCTCAGTAATCGAAATAGAGATCGAAAGAGTGATGCATGTCGAGATTTTTTGAAATACCAATGGTGCCTCAAAAAAAAATGATGCAGAGTTTCAGAAGTGGGAATGGTGAAAGCTGCGAGTGAAATTCATTCCAGAGGGCGTGGTCTCTGAGTCCATGCAGGGCTACATTTTTTGGTACTGAAAGAAAGGGGTGTTTGGCACCATGGACTTACTCTGTAGTAGGTCCATGGTTAGACCCTCTATTCTGTTTCTTGGTGATTATTTATGATCAAAATGAAAATTCAGTTTTGATTAACTTAACATTTCAATCGATTAGATCAGAATTTAGGGTGACGTGGCCAAAAGAGGGGGGGGGGGGCGTGGTGATTGCATTCCCCATAGAATCTATAAAAAAATAATAAAATACATCTGCTCTTATATTTTACTGACATTTATGGCATTGAGAACACAACATATAATAAACAATTACAATGTAAAAATGACATCAAGAATTAAATTCCCAATGCAACCTTCTGAGAGAGCTTTCCAAACTTTGCATTGATTTCTAAGCAGTTGAACTTCACACACTTACAAAAGAAAGTGGAGAGAGGGGTGTATACTTTACATGAATCATTGCATAAAGCCGAAAGAAATAAGTACGCCTACATCACATATCAATGCCGAATTTGACGGCAACCAAATCGCTTTGATTCAAATATAATGCACCTTCCATACACAATTAATTCCAATGCTTTCTTCGAGATTTCATGATGACGCAATGACAGGTAGAAAAGCTGGGATAATTATCTTACAATCATATTTTTTTAATATTATTTTGTCAATAATTAGTGATACCCCCAAAATGGCATCGGCAATAGAAGACAAGGAAATCGAAGCACTCGCCAAAGATATTGGCATCAACGTGAAGGTAGAAAAGCTGGGCCTCAATCTTGGATTCAGCCTTTCCGACATGAAAAGGTTTCGTGCAAAGAACTTTTCTGCGGGTGACGTCACGTGGCTCGGAACACGGGATATGCTGACTGATTGGCGAGATGAAACCCCTCAAGACCAGCAACGGCCACAACTCAAGGAAGCTCTGAAAAAAGCAGGCTTGGCAAGGATGGTTGACCTACATTTGGGAGGTATGATTGACAAATTATTTAAACCCTGCTTGTGATATGAATTACTGAACCAAGAAAATATTGTCGTGGAAGACACACATGAATCTACCATTCACTGTAATGTACGTCTCCTAATTTGACGCAAGTCATTTTTCACAACACTGGACCAAAAAAACGGTCAGTGCTCGCCCTAGCGTTAACAAAAATTTGTTTTGTTAGTGGCACTTGATTGAAGAGAATATACTCATGAAAGCTAATACAGTGTAATTTTCTTATTTCCAGCGGAGTCATAAAAAAACACCTTAAATACAAACAAAGCAAACAAAAGAACAAACATCTCCAAACCAACTGATAATATTAGATGTATGCTTTTGCATATGAACAAAATACCTAAGCCTGGCTGGTTCTTTTTATCACTGTTTCTGTTCTCTATCCTCATTTTTCAATGGTATTATGATAAGCACTTTCTTAAATTTTCGTAAAATGTTTATTTCTTTGTACAGGACGTTGTCGCTCTTCACCTCGGAACCGTGATCCGAACATAAAGACTGGATCTTCGGATTCTAGTACGGTTTCGGGTGATAGCCTGAAAAGTGACCAGACCAACATTTTAAAATCCAGGTATACCTATCTATAGATCTCAAAACATGTTATCAGTTGGTAGAAAGACAATGTATGGTTATGTCCTCTTGTAGATGTATATTTAGAAGCAGTTGGGATTAGGATGTGTCCACCTCTTGAGGAATATTATTCGGAAATTTATTATTGTCGACGAATGTGTACTATTAAGTTTAATGCATTATAACACATATAAGCTTTATAAAGAAAATGATGAGATTTGCAATAATTACAGATTTTTTTCGACGCCATTACATCACAAATCACAACTTACAAATTCGGCATCATTTTGGGAAAATTGAACGAGTTGGATCACATTGCTTGAAAATTTCGGATAGGTTTTGTGTGAATGAATTTTTATCCTCAACAATAATTTACTATGAGTTTTACAGAAAAGATTATGCTCCATAACTCAATATTTTCTTTCTCCGTTTTTCTTTGTAAAGTGTACATAACAACACAACAATAAATAAAGCTCCTGAAAGTCCATCGAAACGAAACGCGAATAGCCCACGAGCTCAACCATCAAAATTTCGGAAATCGAAAGAAAGTAAGCTCAATTTCTCCTCGAAATGACTGAACATTTTATTACCATTCTTGAATTCATTTTTTTTTAAATCAAAGTCCTAAGCATTGCCAGCAGAGCAAAATATCTTAGAGCGGTGGGGGGTTGTCATTTTAAAATGAAAGAAGAATGACCCATCTTTACATTTCACAATATCTTTCATTGATGTTTATTCATTGAAACTTTTATACCAAAGGTAGTATATAGGCCTACCCGAGAAAATATCGTTTAATAGCATTGTTGTAATTAAAATAATAATATATGTACAAGGCATAATTTCCAATTTGATCAGTCCACTAGACCTTTGAAAGAGGCAGGGAATTGGTTTTTACACGCTCCTTTTTGAAAATTTGTAAATTTAGAAAATGGGTCTCCCACAGACAGTAACACATTTGCCATTATGACTATTACTGAAATTTTTAGTCTTCATTCATGTGAAATTTGTAATCTAGATACTTCAAATATTCAAGCCCTATAGGCCTAGGTATAAGATATCCATATGACTTTTCCCAACTCTCAACGTTTTACTTCACCCTAACCTAACCAAGGAGCTTCGAAGAGCTGGAGTCACATCTGGCAACAAATTAATTCAAGCAGCTGCCCCTTGCTAAGGATACACAAAAGAATCTACAAGTGCGCGGCTGCCTTTGATGTCCAATGTTCGATTTTTTATTTGATTTGATTTGAATTTATTCAGACATTATAAAACATGTCTCGGGAAACAAACTACATGGGAAAGCTGAGTAGTGATTTTTGTCACAAATTAAATATCGGGAATTTTCCACTTTTTATTTCAATAAACAGTGAAAATTGAGCAGATGATAAAATATTAATACAAAAGCCTATTTGTGTCAAGAAATTTGGTTACATTTTATGACAGCAGTAGCAAATTTTGAAAAAGGGACAAATTTGATAATCCTAATATTCGCAATTTGACACCCTTCCGATTACTTCGGACACACGAAAATCAAAAATGCAATCGTTCAGGTACAGTTATTTATGATGTTATATGTCAGAATAGTGTTAAGACATGTCAAAGTCGAGTAATTTTGATTCATATTTCAGGAAATTTTCGCTTGCCCTTAGTAAAGGTAAACACTGTGAACTGCTCATATTACACTAGTGAGAGCGAAAAGTAATTATCATTACAAAAGCATATTTTCCTTTGAAAATGGCCTGTAAGGTTGCAGCCAGGCAGAATATTTTTGTCTTCTTAAAGCGAGATAAGCACATGCCTGACATATTTTTTCCTCGCGGCATCGAACTTGTTCAAAGCGAATGAGCTACTTGTGACTCCAGCTCTTCAAAGCTCCTTGACCTAACCAA
Source organism: Heliocidaris erythrogramma (assembly GCA_025617745.1). NCBI lineage: Eukaryota > Metazoa > Echinodermata > Echinoidea > Camarodonta > Echinometridae > Heliocidaris > Heliocidaris erythrogramma. Next base: position 21,350,491 of record CM046860.1, read on the forward strand.
TGAGATGTTTGCACGTCCTTAAGAATAAAAGAAATTTAAGTATATAGTAGAAAAACTGGGCCAGAACCTCAAAGTACCGGTATATTGATATTTTTCCTCACACATTGAAACTTACTTTGGATATAATTGGGTTTGTTTATTTCATAGCCTAATAGATGTTAACCTAATGAATAAAGATATTTGATGATAAGGGATTTGTTGATATGGCTAAGATAGAAAATTTTTTTTCCATTAGAAAAAGGGCCTTTTTCCAGGAGGTATTTCGTATGTGTGAATGTGCGCGCGCGCGCGTGTGTGTGTATGTGCAAAATACTCTGCTTCTTTTGCACGTTAATAGAATTGTGGTTCCTTAACTTGTTCAATATATTAGGCAAGCCATCGGATGAACATCTGGTGGTACTAGTAGTTGAAAGGGTAGGGCAACGACAGAAGAAGAAACGCAAGCCTTTTCTCAGAATGGCTGTCCTCGTTGATGGAGGAGCAAAAGTCGAAGATTTGCTCATTTTCAAATCAAGCCTGGCAGCTCTCAAGGAATTTAAATCGATACTCGACGTTCTCCAAGTAAAAGACTTCGCAAAGTTTACAGGTATCATCAGGGGCAAACGGGGGCGTTTGGTGTCAACGGAAAATACGACGGTAAGCATTCAATTTTGAATTGTTAATGCGATACAATTATGTTGCGATTTCATACCGATGTACATTCAAAGAGTTTCTCATTATGATGTGAATAGTTTACTATCTATAAAAGAAAAGTAGGTACATACTCATGGACGCCTTTGCGATGGATATTCTTCATGTCGCATTGCACATTGTCATGTAATTATGACATTCAGTGATGTATCGCGTTTTTTGTTATATATAGCAATTCTTTTCAAATGAATTGAATCGAGTCTGAACAGCCGTCGTGTCCCAAAATGCTAATGTTCCAGTTAGTAAATGTGAAGTTTTCACATCTGTCACGTCAATACTATACAAGTTATTCATCTGGATTCGAGGCGTAGTAGTTTTATTTTTAATGTATTTTTATGCTTCCTGGACCCCATGGAAGACCAGTAGTGTCGTGTCTGGCACAACTGAATATGGGTTATCCAGCCGCTTCATTCATATGTATACTTATCTTGTACATGTATGTGTTTTTTTAATGAAAATAAATATTACTACTACTACTAGGCTGTTGTTAACACGGATCAATAGGTACAACCGATGTTTATATACGTAAAACTGATGACTCACGACGTATAATTTTGCTTTGTAGGTAATCACAGAAGAGGTTCAAGAATTTAAGTACAGCAGTCAGTTAATCAAAGCATACATCGACCCACCAGTAATGACGGTTAGTGATGCACAGGACACGCGTAGAGGTCGAAGAATTTCTGTGAAGGGAAAAATAAAGGAGGTAAGAAATAATTCATTCGTCGGAAATTTTGATTTCAGTTTCCCACATTGCATCGATAAAGGTGCATGAGTCAATGTCATTCCACACTTCGTGTCTGCACTTTACATCCGGGGGGGGGGGCACTCAGTATATAGTTTGCGGCGGGTATGTGCCGCCCAGAAGACCTAATTTTACACTCGTTCCAAAGTATACCATTTTTTCATTCCGTCGTTCCGGCTGTTCTGGCCTGCCCCGCCCGGCCCGTTTCGCATAGACTTGCCATGCTTGTGTGTGGGAACCAGGGTAGCTGTGCGGGTTCGCCGACATCCCATTCAAACGCGTGTATTAAAATTAACATGCGTTTCAATAGGATGTCGGCGAACTTGTGCTTGTGACGGTTTGGTGAAACGATGCCCAGTTCCGTAGCATCATATTCATATATTGTAATCCAGTTCCAAAGAGCCCCGTTTTAAAAAAAAATGTTAGTAGTTCAGAAGACCATCCTTTTTCATGATACGATCGTTTCGAATTTCACAAGGATTTGAGTTGAAACTACAAAGTTATGATCATTTTGTAAAACGTAGCACTTTCAAAATGTTACAATGAGAGCACGTGAAATAGCATCTGTGCGCAATAAGACTATACCTGGGGACTAAATATTTTGTGGCACACTCTCAAACCAACTTCATTTCTGGCTATAAAATGGTGTTAAGAATTAGGAATTAGGATTCATGTCATTAATGTAATTTAGTGTCTTTAGGCCTAGTATCTCTTTTTTTTTTTGGTGGCATAGTTACCATATCAAATAAAAAACAAATTGTGTGTGTGGGCGGGGGCAGAGGGGCTATTGGATATGTGAAGGAACGATCATAGAACTTCTGATAATGGATATCACAAAGTTTATGATTAGTACAATTGTAGTTAAGCTTCTACCAACCTTAAAATTTGTTAACAAGCTTTCGTCCACTCCTTTTTGGACTTTCTCATGCCAAATGATCAGTCACACCGGTTCTAATTACTGTCTGCTGTCTTGCGATCACTGGACCGAAGATAGGTGACAATAAATAATCTGAGTCCTTGTTCAGTATAGGATTAATCCTCTTTATCCAAATAGACTATTTCACCTTTCTTGCTTTCAAAGTCAATGATGACGGCATCATCCCATCCAATATTATGTCCTGTATTGAGGTTATCTTAGCAATCGCCTCCATTGCACCAAATTTGACTCGGTCGTCTCAAACATGAGTATATCACATGTGGTATACCTCAAGAGTCCTTGCTGGGTCCATTACTTTTTCATTCTTTATATAAACAGCATGTTCAAAGCAACGGCAAACCTTAACTTTTGTTCTTTATACCGACGCCATGAATATTTTATGTAGCGGATCTAATCTTACTTCACTGTGCAATAATGTTAATCAACAGCTAACCCTCGTATGCGCGTGGTTTAAGGCTAACAAATTATGTGTCAATTTAATAAAATGTAAATATATGATCTTTTATGACAATAAAACATTGATTTAGACAGCATTTCCATATATCTTGACAACATACTACTACCTAGAGTTGAAAACACTAGATTTCGAGGTGTGCACATCGATAGTAATAGTTCTTGGAAAAAGGGCAAAGTCTCTAAATACATTGCCATAATTTCTCGACGACACATTTTACCAAACAACATCCTCCGTATGTTTTACAGTTCTCTTATCCTACCATGGGCCTGTAAAGAGATACAATCAATCTTACAATTGATTTCAATTGTAAGTCTATGGCAAACCATGTACTGAAGAGTTACAATTGATCGTAAGATTGATTGTATCTCTTTATGTTACAGGCCCCATATCTATCATGATTATTGCAACCTAGCCGAGAGAACTCTCCAACCTCCACATTACACAAATTAATCACTCTACAAAAGACAATAATTGGTATAATTACACATGCTGCTACCTGTTGTCACGTCGACCATTTGTACAAACAATTTAATATACTAAAACTTACCGATATTAATAAATACCAATAAAGCATATTCATGTGCAGATGTACAAACAAGCTACATTTATTTCCCGATAAGTGATTTTTCAGTTGAATTCAAGTATTCATGAATACGAAACCAGACACGCCAATCACATATATCTACCTAAGCACAGAACTTTATTATTCCAAAATAACATTCAGTACTCGGGACCTAAGCTGTGGAACGTTTCCCAGATACTATAAATACTCTGCATCTCTTGCCAGCTTCTCAAGAAGGATGACAAAATTGTTTACTTCATTTTATAAATAACATAATTAACAAAATTCCCCACCCTCCTTTGGGTCTCTTCTCTCCGTTTCTTCTCTCCATTTCTTCGTGAAATTCTCTTTTCTTTCGCACTCCTTTTCTTTTGCTTTTCTTTTTCTTTTTCTTTTCCTTTTTTCCCCTCTTCGTTCTTCTATCCAATCAAGCTCAGCGGTTTAGGAATGTTTACCCTTTTTCTTTTTTTGTTGGTCTTTATATAAACACAAAAAGTAACTCCCCCGGCCCCTTAATCAAAATGGCGTAACTTTCTAACGAAAAGATTTTTAGCAAAATATCTTGGCAGGAGTGTTCCTACACCTATTGAATAACTTTTCTGTGAAAATGAAATTGATCCATTTAGTCATGCATGAATGAGCAAAACTGTCACTTTTCGAAAGTCATAATTATTTTTCTTTTATTGTGAGAAATGAAAATGAGAGAATAATGATTGCGTAGCTTAAATCAAAGTTCCCCAGAGCTGTCCTCCTGTCTTAAATGTTTGCAAAGGTTGAAAAAATGTCTCCGCCGGGAATCGAACCCGGGTCGTTGGCTTAGAACGCCAGTGCCTTAACCACTAGACCACAGAGACGGGCCGTTGGGTCACCGGAATGGGAGGCAAGTGCTTTGACCTATATTTCAAATTATTTCCCATAGAGATGACAGGTAAACCAAAAACAGGTTTCTCAAATCCCATTTTGTAGTTAAAAATTGGGCATGATCCCGACATCTGATCAAAAATTGGAGACCACACTTATAAAAGCTTATAGTCTCGGCTATAACATATTAAAATCTGGAAGAAAATGGACCAAAAAAGAAAAAAATGAGATACTGCTCAGAGAACAATGTCATGTATGTTCATGATTAGAAAAAAAAATCATTTTCCATAGACATAACACGCAAATACGGAAAATTCTGACATGGCGTATTAAATTAAAAATTTCACTATGATAACGTCATCAAAAAGAAAAATGGTGTTGCGTCTTTTCTTGTAGGGAATTGTCTCAGCTATAACATATCAAAATCTGGAAGAAAATCGACCACCTATTACTGGAATATTATCAAATGAATACAAAAATGATGACGTGATTTTTTTCAGAATCATTGTTTTGGGTTCATATGCAAATATGATGACGTCAGAACATGCGATCAGCAAAAATTATGCCTGAATTCAAATCTACAACTTACAGGCTTTTGTTGACATGTTATATCCGCGCGCGCATCATGACGCGCACGTACGGCTCGTCAAAATTTAAACATGCTCAAAATCACTTTTTTATTAATTAAGAGTACGGTACAGGACATTTCAAGCGTTTCAAAATTTTCCGTCCGTGCGCGTCCGCACGCGTGTTATGCGCGCGCAAAGAGCGTACAGAACGTAAAAACGCCGTTTTTGCGCATGGTTTAGCTTTCTGACACTATTCTTGACAATTTCCAACTATTTAAAGTCATTCTCGACATTTCATAATGCCACACGCGCGCATCAAACTTTCAAATTCGTGCGCGCGTCAATGGGCTTTCTGATTTAAAAAGTCTTGTGAAAAAAAAAATCTAGAATCCGCCATAGCTTGTCAGAATGAACGGATACCCCCAAATTTTATTACATATTCTGAAAGCCTGTTAGTTGTAGATTTGTATTCATGCATAATTTTGGCCGAACGCATTTTGCATATGAACTAAAAATAATGATTTTGAAATTTGTGTATTCATTTGACAATATTTCACTAATAGGTGGTCGATTTTCTTCCAAATTTTAATATATTGTAGCTGAGACAATTCTCTACAACCTCAGTTAGCACCATTTTTCATTTCGACAAAGGCATCATGCCGTGTTTTTGCGATTAAAGGAGGCATGTCACATTTTGCGTGTATTCTCTATGGGACAGTACTTTTTCTCAAATCTTGATTCTACATTCCAGTCTTCTTTGAGCAGTATCTCTGTTATTTGTGCTCGATTTTCTTCCAAATTTTAATGACAGACCACCTAATAACATATACAACAGCTTTAGCAACTTGCGTGGAAATAATTATAATTGTGAGAAATGAAAATGAGAGAATAATGGTTTATATATATATATATATACATGATATACTATAAATCCTAAGGGTGCCCTCGCCCCAAGCTATTGCTTTTAGAGGTGTGTCTCTTACTATAATGTACTACGATGAATGTATATTTTGCCATATTTTTGTTTAAAATACATGTACATCAGTTTGTTCATTTATTACTTTGTATACTTATATTTGGAAAATTGTAAATAAATATCTTAAACTAAAACTAAGTAAATACGATTTTAAAGATTAAATGTGATTCTAACATTTGCCAGCGGTGATTTCACCAAGAAATTATGAGTTAGAATTACTTCAGTGGAAAGTTCGTAGTAAAAAAATGAAGAAGCGGCAGGTCAATGCTTAAATTGCGCACTGATGCTATTCAACGCGCTCTTCTTTGTACGTTTCACTATGATCATAACTTTGTAGTTTTAGCTTATATATTTTTGAAATTGACAAGCAATTTAAGTGATACTACTACAACATTACATACGAAAATTTCATTGAGGATGGTTAAGTACTTTTTAAGTTGTTGCCAATCAAAATCTCGTTGCATTTTGTATTTAGACACCCCGTATTTTTTTTTTGGGGGGGAGTATGTTTATGGGTGTCAGAGGTACCTGTTGTCTTATTGAAATATCCAAAGTAAGTGTACCTTTGATTTTTCATACCTTGAAAACTTTTGCACAATATTTTGGATGAAATTTCCGTTTGTTTTAAGAATTCGGGGTAGCGCCGCTTTCGGGATTACCCCCTCGCTCTTGGACTTTTGTTGTTGTTCTTTGTTTGTTCATAATTGCTCAGCTAATAAAAATATTCTCACTTCTAGCGATATAACTGCCACTTCATAACTTGGGTCTTGTTACATAAGAAGCATGAGAATTACCCCATACATTGTCCCCTACCTGTTATTGATTTCAGTTTTCCGAGGGATTTAAAAATAAATCCAGAACAAATATCACACTTTGTGATATGCAAGAGAGAGCTGAAATCAAAATCACCTTGTGGGATGATGTGGAGGAAGGAACAGAGGTACAAGAAAACGACATAGTAACAATCAAGGCCTTGGAGAAGAAAGCCAATGGCTTTAGTTCTACACCTTCTACTGTCATGGCATAAAGGTTGGTCTTTATTTATCAGATTTGATTGTTTTATATTCTAGCTCTAAAAACATGGAAGCCATGAGATTGGTTTTTCCTACAGCACTAATAACTGTATGCTGTACTGTGTTGTCGAGAATTTGTATTGCATATGGGCAATTCCACGGTTACTTACGTTACAGTTGAAGAGGTACTGGGTTACATCTTCTGCTCTTATTATCTTATTACAGGTATCAGCTATATCAGTTTTAGTGAACACAATGTATTGCTATTATTATTATTATCATCATCATCATCATCATCATTTTAATAATTAATACGTAATCTGAGAGGTTCAGAAGCTCTCCTATCCATTTAGAGACTTCGTCCCTACACTGTAAATCTGGTGTCAGCAGAGTCGCCATGACTTCTGATGTAAAAATACAGATTAGTTGTAACCTTTTCCTATGACATTGATGTACAAATATCATCAGATTAGCTGTTATGAGTAAATACAGAACTAATCTGTCTTTTTTCCCCTGTAAAAATACAGATATTTTTTACAGTGTATGGTTAGTAAGCTTATAATTTTATGATTATCGTTCTATCATAGTAATAGTAGTAGCAGCATGAATCGTCGTAGTCGTAATATTAGTAGTAGTAGTAGTGGTAGTAGTAACATGAGTGGTAGCAGTAGAATACTACTACTACTCCTAATATTACTAATAACTCTTGCTAATGTTGCTACTGCTGCTGCTACTCTGCAACTGCTGCTGATGATTCTCTACAACTGCTGCTCAAGCTGATGCGGATAAGTTGCTGTGACACCTGACTGGAAAAAATTAACTTTTTTGTGTTCTTATTGTATCTTCGACAGGTTGGATCTATCATGTTAGTGACAGTTTCCAGTGCCTTTACTGCTTCGTAACATGAGATCAGTCTTCGTATCTTTCGTTCCATTGTATTCCTTTTTTTTTTAATCGGTGCAATTTTGCTATAAAGTTAATTTTATTTTAGTAGGGTCAACTCGGATTATTACAATAGACATCTGAAAATGTGATTACTTCTTGCGCCTCTGTGTTCCGTTCTTCCGATCGGTCACGGTTCATTTAATAGGTTTTATTTGTAGGTTCGGTCACATATCAGTGTCCATGGCAACTACTTAGGAAGGGGTCCTGCATTCCATTAGCATTAACCAAAATCTGGGAGATTGTAAAGCTATTTAGTTTTGTGACTGGCTAGTAGCCGTTCGGGAAGGGGGAGGGGTGTTCGAAGGGACCTTTCCTCTCACGGCTAACATGATATTACACACCTGAGTATAAAGGACTCAGAATATCTACTCATGGTTCCCCTCCAATATTTCTTTATCAAAGTCAACTTTGGACCTAGCTTAAATCAAACACTCGGTTTCAACTTTAAGTTTTAGTTTAGGCCATGATATAGGCATTGATAGGCTTAGAAAAATCTCAAAACAATAGAATAATAAAATAATTTGTGGTATTAATTCAGGTTTTGAGGCTACGATAAAACTCACAGATACATGGGCAAAATTCTGAAAATGAAAAAACCCCTCCCGATAGGCACATAACATTAGTATAACAATTATGCTGCCGGACAGGTGAAGGCCAATGATGTATTTGCTTGATGTCAAATGATTGTGTTTAATTTATAGAACAATGTCACGCAATTTAATGAAAATATTAAATCGAGTCCTTTATCAACGTCTGTGAGGCACTCTTGATAATTCGTTTAGAAGTTTTTGTTCGTCTTGTTGTTTGTATTTCTTTTGTTTTTTATGCCTCCGCCCACCGTAGGTGGTGCTGGAGGCATTATGTTTTCGGGTCGTCCGTCCGTCCCCTTTTCGTTCTCGCGATAACTTCAAAACCGTTTGACGATCAATTTGTAACTTGGCCCATGTATGCATATGGGAGGGACGATGAACTGATTAGATTTTGGGGTCTCAAGGTCAAAGGTCAAAGGTCATAGAGGTCATTATTACTCTTATTCCAAATAATTTGATTTCCGATATCAGTTACCTTTAATAAATCAATGAATCTAATACATAAAAATGCTTCGTTCTCGCGATAACTTCAAAATCGTTTGGCGGATCAGTTTGTAACTTGGCCCATGTATGCATATGGGAGGGACGATGAACTGATTAGATTTTGGGGTCTCAAGGTCAAAGGTCAAAGGTCATAGAGGTCATTATATACATATAAATGGTTCGTTCTCGCGATAACTTCAAAATCGTTTGGCGGATCAGTTTGTAACTTGGCTCATGTATGCATATGGGAGGGACGATGAACTGATTAGATTTTGGGGTCTCAAGGTCAAAGGTCAAAGGTCATAGAGGTCATTATATACATACAAATGGTTCGTTCTTGTGATAACTTAGGAACCGTTTGGCGGATCAACTTCTAACTTGGCGCATGTATTCTTATTGGAGGGACGATGAACTGATTAGATTTTGGGGTCTCTAGGTCAAAGGTCATAGAGGTCATTATATACATAAAAATGGTTCGTTCTCGCGATAACTTCAAAATCGTTTGGCGGATCAGTTTGTAACTTGGCCCATGTATGCATATGGGAGGGACGATGAACTGATTAGATTTTGGGGTCTCAAGGTCAAAGGTCAAAGGTCATAGAGGTCATTATATACATACAAATGGTTCGTTCTTGTGATAACTTAGGAACCGTTTGGCGGATCAACTTCTAACTTGGCCCATGTATTCTTATGGGAGGGACGATGAACTGATTAGATTTTGGGGTCTCAAGGTCAAAGGTCAAAGGTCACAGAGGTAATTATGTACATAAAAATGGTTAGTTCTCGCAATAACTGAAGAACTGTTTGACAGATCAGCTTCTAACCTGGCCCATGTTTGCATATGGGAGGGACAATGAACTGATTAGATTTTAGGGTCTCAAGGTCAAAGGTCAAAGGTCAGAGGCCTGCGTCATTATGTACATAAAAATGGTTCATTTTTGCAATAACTTTTTGCAATAACTTCAGTTGTTTGACAGATCAACCTCTAACTTGGCCCACGTATGCATATGTGACGAACTGATTAGATTTTAGGGGATCTCAAGGTCAAAGTTCAAAGGTCATAGAGGTCGTTATATACATAAAAATGGTTCGTGATGTATGGAGTCTAGGCCTACCTATTTTAGAAATTTCAAGGGGACAGTGGTCTATTTGCTATAAAATATCTATTTCCTTGGTGTATTTGATGATTGTAAGTCATCAATGGTAATTAAGTTTTTTATTTGAAAATAAAATGAAATAAATTTTCTGTCTCCTGTGCTTTTGAAGTGAAAAGATTTGTAATTTTGATGGACCAATCCTTTTTAAAGTGTACATGTATGCCATACATTGCCAATCTGATGATGGCGGAGGCATAAATTCCGACCGCGCGTGGTCGGAGATTCATCTAGTCTTCATATAGTTTTTTGTTTGTAGTATGCTTACAGCTTTTGTATGCGCTAGATTAGGCTTTAACAACAGCAACAAGTATTTAATTATTTGAATATCTAATTTGATATATCATTTCAATATGTATTCAAATTCGCTGCAATAACATATTCTTGAAAACATCTTAAGTTTGTATGAGTTATGTTTGACGTAGCGACATTTAGTGATACCATTCGCGGTGCTGCAGAAAGTCATTGAATGTCAACAACGTGATTTAATATGTATTCATATTTAATGTAATATATACACTTGACAACATCTAATGTTTACATGAGTTATGTTTGACGTAGTAACATTTAGTGATACATCGTTTTGATGCGCTGCAGAAAGTCATTGAATGTTAACAACGTGATTTAATATGTATTTAGATTTAATGTAAGATATACACTTGACAACAACTAATGTTTGTGTGAATTTTGTTATTGCTTGTAATGGCTCACAATTGTTGTTTTGAAGGTTTACACATAATAATAAATGTTTTTGTCTGTTTCTTTAAAAAATCTAACTGAAAGCAGCGATGGTAGCAGATCATGTGTACCGTAAATGTGCATGGAATTGTTGATTTTTTATTTTTCTAAAAGTCTGTACATTTTAGGATTTCCTTTTCTTCACATGTTGGCCTTTTGAAGTGAAAAGATTTGTAATTTTGATGGACCAATCCTTTTTAAAGTGTACATGTATGCCATACATTGCCAATCTGATGATGGCGGAGGCATAAATTCCGACCGCGCGTGGTCGGAGATTCATCTAGTCTTCATAGTTTTTTGTTTGTAGTATGCTTACAGCTTTTGTATGCGCTAGATTAGGCTTTAACAACAGCAACAAGTATTTAATTATTTGAATATCTAATTTGATATATCATTTCAATATGTATTCAAATTCGCTGCAATAACATATTCTTGAAAACATCTTAAGTTTGTATGAGTTATGTTTGACGTAGCGACATTTAGTGATACCATTCGCGGTGCTGCAGAAAGTCATTGAATGTCAACAACGTGATTTAATATGTATTCATATTTAATGTAATATATACACTTGACAACATCTAATGTTTACATGAGTTATGTTTGACGTAGTAACATTTAGTGATACATCGTTTTGATGCGCTGCAGAAAGTCATTGAATGTTAACAACGTGATTTAATATGTATTTAGATTTAATGTAAGATATACACTTGACAACAACTAATGTTTGTGTGAATTTTGTTATTGCTTGTAATGGCTCACAATTGTTGTTTTGAAGGTTTACACATAATAATAAATGTTTTTGTCTGTTTCTTTAAAAAATCTAACTGAAAGCAGCGATGGTAGCAGATCATGTGTACCGTAAATGTGCATGGAATTGTTGATTTTTTATTTTTCTAAAAGTCTGTACATTTTAGGATTTCCTTTTCTTCACATGTTGGCCTTTTGAAGTGAAAAGATTTGTAATTTTGATGGACCAATCCTTTTTAAAGTGTACATGTATGCCATACATTGCCAATCTGATGATGGCGGAGGCATAAATTCCGACCGCGCGTGGTCGGAGATTCATCTAGTCTTCATATAGTTTTTTGTTTGTAGTATGCTTACAGCTTTTGTATGCGCTAGATTAGGCTTTAACAACAGCAACAAGTATTTAATTATTTGAATATCTAATTTGATATATCATTTCAATATGTATTCAAATTCGCTGCAATAACATATTCTTGAAAACATCTTAAGTTTGTATGAGTTATGTTTGACGTAGCGACATTTAGTGATACCATTCGCGGTGCTGCAGAAAGTCATTGAATGTCAACAACGTGATTTAATATGTATTCATATTTAATGTAATATATACACTTGACAACATCTAATGTTTACATGAGTTATGTTTGACGTAGTAACATTTAGTGATACATCGTTTTGATGCGCTGCAGAAAGTCATTGAATGTTAACAACGTGATTTAATATGTATTTAGATTTAATGTAAGATATACACTTGACAACAACTAATGTTTGTGTGAATTTTGTTATTGCTTGTAATGGCTCACAATTGTTGTTTTGAAGGTTTACACATAATAATAAATGTTTTTGTCTGTTTCTTTAAAAAATCTAACTGAAAGCAGTGATGGTAGCAGATCATGTGTACCGTAAATGTGCATGGAATTGTTGATTTTTTATTTTTCTAAAAGTCTGTACATTTTAGGATTTCCTTTTCTTCACATGTTGGCCTATAAGTTGTGTCCTTTATTTCTAACTGTAATCTTACATTTGCAAATGCAGTAAAAGCTAGGGATAGTTGTAAATTTATTAATACCCGGATTATATGCAAACAAACTTTATTGATTTAAATTGATAGAAATGTTTTATTGCGGGAAATCCCATAATCGCAATCCTAGGACTGAAATTTACATAGATGTTTTAAAAAGATATACATATATATACAAATTGATGATAAAGAAAAAGATCAATAAAATTGGTATAAAATACAAGCATTTTCAAACTACAACTCGAACTTAAATTGAATTTGTTTTTTGTTGTTGTTTTTCTAATTAATTAAAGATATTTAATTCAATGGGTTTGGTGAGAATATACAGTACGTGTAGAGTGTCACGACTTACTTTTCATAAACTTAAACACCTATCATATATTAACCTAAGAAGGCATGAGATGGGTGGTTATGGGCAAGTCCAATGCTAAGTGTACCATACGGTACAAAGTATTGTTGAGTTCTGGACATTGACATCAAACGTGTGTTTGACTTCATATTGTCTCATCAAAGCTCTAGCAGGCTATCGAAATCATACGATTATGAGACATTTTCAAAATCTGAGATGTAGAGGGATAAAATAACTTGGTCTTACTTTCATATTGTAAAGAGAGGCGTGGTAATAAAATGAGAAAGGAGGGAGAGGAAATAGAAGACAAGAAAGAAAAGAAAGAGGGGTAGAGAGAGCGCAAACCCAGCGAAAGAGTAGGGTAAGATGAAAAGGGCAAGAAAGGAGAGAAGTTGAAAAAAATAAATATGAGAAACAATAGTACATGTATAAGCCTTATAAATTACAATTCGACTATACTAGAAAGAACTCGTCATCTTTACTTGCACATAACAAAGAACAAATAGATATGTTACGATGCATAAATAATGTCATATCATTTTGCAACATTTTTTTTCAGTATCGAGTTCCAGTGCATAGATAGGGAGAAGAGGAGAGGATGAACAAGAGAAAAGAAGGGAAGAGAAAGGGAAATACCAGCAAAAGACTAGGGTGGGATCAAGAAGGCAAGAGAGAAAGAGGAAAGGGGAAGGAGACCACGGACCTACTACTACGTAGGTCCAAGGGATGTCGATCCTTGTTCACGATTTGGGGGGGGGGGGTGACCGGCGAGGGAGCGAAGCCAGTAGCGTATGTAGGGATTAATTATGCCACCTGGGGCATAACATGAAGTTAACCCCCCCCCCCCCCCCCTCCGAGTGCCCAAACTTAGGCCAAAAAAAAAAGTGTTGTATTGGCGTAACGGGTCACTGCAAAATAGGGTAGGTAGGTCGGGATTTTTTTTTTTTTACGACAGTATAGTACATAATACACGCAGCTAGTACTGTCCGCAATTTTTTTTTTTTGGCCTTATCTACGTTAGCGAGGGAGCAAAGCGACCGAGCAGCAGAAAAGCTCGAATTTTATACATTGATAAAGGTTTTCTAACCACTCACTTCTACATTCGGGAGCAAAACTAACGAAAACCCTACATCGGCTTGAGAAAGTGTCGAGAAATTCAGCAAGGCTAACTAAAGTTGAACCTTTCTTTCAAAAGTTGAACCTTTGCAAATGCTATTTTATACACTTTATCCTATATTGGAGGCGCTATATTTAACAGGATCATATGAAACTTACATGATATAGCGAACAAAGCAATTACACCTTAGTTTATTTTTTTCAAATTTTGAACCCTTTCCTTGGTTCTTAATTTGTTGGTCAGGCGGGCCAGAAATATTCTTGAATTTACGTCGCGGGCCACTGAGTATTACACCATACATAAAAAGACGTGTGGGCCTCGCGTCTCAATTGGCCGAATACATTGTGTATTAGCTTCCTAGCTTTTCGATTCAGCGAGCGAGCGAAGCTTGCGAACAAAAAAATTGACACTTTAGAATTGCAAAAATTTAATTTCGTCATCAAAATGTGCTAACTTAGATCATCTGAGATATAAAAATTACAAAGAGACCATTTCACTGCCCGTAAATGAGATGGCGGTGCCCGCATACAGGAAAATATTGATATTCTCGGGGGAGAGGGCTTCAGCCCCAGTCCCCCGCTACAGATGTTAATGCATACATACCCGAATGGCTCATCTAAGGGCAGTTGAACGATTTTAGAATACTCCTCCCACGTCCTTATTTTTTCTTCGTTTCACGTTTGTTTTTGTTTTTTTAACTATATGTACGTGGTAGAACAGGGAATGGATAAATATGATAGTACTTTTTGCGAGCGAGCCAGCGAGCAAAAAATTTGATACTCTTATTCATATAGTTAGGATGATATTATATTATGCATCAACATAGTACTTAAAACAAGATATAGGCCTATTTTGTTCTTACTAGATATTTTGGCGGCCCGCAAAGCTATTTAAGAACTATATAGCCTACTGGGGGCGCGAAATTACGAGATCTTGAAAGAAAATAATTATGCGAGAGAGCAAAGCGACGGAGCTTTGGAAAATGTTTGCATTTCAAACCTTCAGAAACCTTCTAATCATTTAAGAATGTGATGGTATTTCAAGATAATAATACCTTTTTTTTTTTTTTCAAATCAAGTCTTTATTCAATATTTCTCCATAAACAATATACACAAATGCAAAATGTCAATAATACATAAAACTTTATAATATACAAAGAAAATGTAGAATTCAAATGAGTTGGATATGCCTCTCTCCATCAAGGTTTAAGATAAACTTATCGTGTTGCATATTCATAGTTTCTTCTATCTCGTATTGATATTCCAATTTCTTTTGAAATGAAGAAAATGATAAAGAGCCGTTTAAATATTTAGTTGAAAATATATAATATTTTGCATACAAAATAACAAAATTGATTGCAGAGCAATTACCACCTGGTATGCCGAAGACAAAATCATTAAAAGTTAACGTAATTTCATTTTTAAGGGTATATTTTTCAAGATCATCCAAAAACCTACGAGTTAAAGGACATTCCCAAAATAAGTGAGCAATGGTCTCAGTATTTGCTGAACAAAAAGTACATAAATCAGAGAGGGAAATGCCAACTTGCTTTAGATGGTTCTTAATTTGTTGGTCAGGCGGGCCAGAAATATTCTTGAATTTACGTCGCGGGCCACTGAGTATTACACATACATATAAAGACGTGTGGGGCTCGCGTCTCAATTGCCCGAATACATTGTGTATTAGCTTCCTAGCTTTTCGATTCAGCGAGCGAGCGAAGCTTGCGAACAAAAAATTGACACTTTAAAATCGCGAAAATTTAATTTCGTCATCAAAATGTGCTAATTTAGATCATCTGAGATATAAAAATTACAAAGAGACCATTTCACTGCCCGTAAATGAGATGGCGGTGCCCGCATACTGGAAAATATTGATATTCTCGGGGGAGAGGGCTTCAGCCCCAGTCCCCCGCTACAGATGTTAATGCATACATACCCGAATGGCTCATCTAAGGGCAGTTGAACGATTTTAGAATACTCCTCCCACGTCCTTATTTTTTCTTCGTTTCACGTTTGTTTTTGTTTTTTTAACTATATGTACGTGGTAGAACAGGGAATGGATAAATATGATAGTACTTTTTGCGAGCGAGCCAGCGAGCAAAAAATTTGATACTCTTATTCATATAGTTAGGATGATATTATATTATGCATCAACATAGTACTTAAAACAAGATATAGGCCTATTTTGTTCTTACTAGATATTTTGGCGGCCCGCAAAGCTATTTAAGAACTATATAGCCTACTGGGGGCGCGAAATTACGAGATCTTGAAAGAAAATAATTATGCGAGAGAGCAAAGCGACGGAGCTTTGGAAAATGTTTGCATTTCAAACCTTCAGAAACCTTCTAATCATTTAAGAATGTGATGGTATTTCAAGATAATAATACCTGGCTTTTATAAAGCGCCTTTCCCAAACTGGCTCAAAGCGCTAGATATATATTATTACCCCGGTCATTGGATTCTGGCACGCCCGCACACAGTGTATGCACATTCTCCACTCCCTGGGGAGCATTCCAGCCAGTCGCCTGTTAAGCGCACACATGCTAAGCAAAGGACATTAACTTTCGCCATTCTAACGGGTACCCATTTAACACCTGGGTGGAGAGTGGCAAATGTAGATTAACGTCTTGCCAAAGGACGCTAGTGCTGCGGTGGGATCCGAACGCCGGACTTCGTGGTTCACAGTCCGGGGACTTATCCACTGATCCACAACACCTCTACATAATGAGTTTGGATAATTATTAGTTTTAAGTTAATGTATCATAATTCTTATTTATTTCATCCAAAAACATTGGGGGTGATAATACAAGCCATACCCCACCTCCTTTTTTTTTGGGGGGGGATGTCAAGAATATACCCTCCCCCCCCCCCCCCCCCCCCCCGGATCAACACCCATGGTTGAGACCCTCTCTTCTGTTTCTTAGTAATGAATTCTGATCAATGAAAGTTCGGTTTTGATTAACTTAATTATAGTCATCGATTAGATCAGAATTTAGGGTGACGTGACAAAGAGAGGGGGACATGGTGATTGCATTCCCCATAGACTCTATAAAAACAAAAATAAAAAAAACTAACCTACTCCGTGCAGTATTCGGGCAGGCAGGTGTTGTAATTCGAAAAGTACGTTCCACTTTCAATAATAGAATCATATACGGAAACACTTTCTTAAAGGGATAAAATATAGCATCAGTTGCATTTGTCAGAAAAAGGGTCTCAACAATGTTTTCGCTTGCTTGCATGGAATGCCGATATCATGGCCAAAAAACAACAAACCCCTCCACTTTTGGTGCAGTTGTGTCTACACGCCGTGTGAGTATAATGATAAATAAACCATCGGTTTCCAGTTTGTTGTGAATTATTAAATCTATTCCCACGTATCGTTTTCAGGAATTCTTTGGCTATGTACTTATTGCAACAGATCGATAATCGTTTCGTATTTTGCTTGGAGATGGTAAACTGAGCTATGCTGTAACCTTTACCCAAATAACTGTTGTATTATTATTGAATGCCACCTTCAGAGTTCAGTTATTAATGAGTTTACATGTGCAGTTAACTACTTGGGTTTTCCCCAGAGCAACAAACGAAGCTGTTTCCCGCGATATCTATCCGTGATCTTTGACCAGATTGATTTTTCATAGTTCAGAAATGAAGGGCACACATGAGTAATTCATCCGCTGCCGATGGATTTGGGACAAGCGTAAGATGACGTAATGGTAGCTAATCAAAAATATTCATATACAATTGAATACATGTCGGCTGTAAATCTTTTCAAGATAAATGGTGTTTGGCAGGCATATTCTCGACGCTTTGGTGTATTTTAGAGTAATTGTTTTATCCGCAGCAGTGCATTTCCACTGTTCCCAGCAGTGAGAAGTCGTATTTTGTGATTAGCCTCCTTTCAGCCTTCACAGTATTTAATGTAGCCGATTCAGTGCCCAAATAAAGTACCTAATTTTGTAGTATCATCAATGTTGTAGCCACTCTGTGAATTGAAACGATTTTTGTAGAGATATTAATAAAATATGATTTTTTTATGTGCTTCAATTTAACACGCGTTTCTACCGGGGGCCCGATTTACTCGTCTGTGCCTTAAATGAAATAGCCGTCATTGTTTGAGCATGCGTATTATGTCGTAGTATTCTTGCCTGAGAAATCAAATTCAAATTATGAACGTGTGGTTACCTACTATACCACCAAGGTAAGTGAAATTATATATTTTCTTTACAGAATAATCGTTTTGTGCAGATTGGTGTCTATGTTTCCTAATTTTGAAATAAACGAACTATGACGGAGGTGATCTATGATTGTAGGCCTATTACATATTTTACTGATATGGAATATTCTCTTGCAGAGACGTTTATTTGTATACTGTATGACATGAGAGCGAAGCATTGTGTATATCAAGTTTATATGGTAATTATAACTTCCTTGAAAAAAATCGCAATCATCAGATTAGTTAAACTATTTTATATTATACCCTGCGGGCATAAAATCATAATATCTGTAGACTATATACGTTTAAACAGCATTTGAAAGGGCCAAACTGTGGCGACAGAGCGTTTTCAAAATGTCTTATGCCGTGATTATCATATCATATTGCTGGACCCAGTTCCATCAAGTTTCCATCCAGCAGTTATACGATACAAGGTGAATACTTTGGCAAATGCAGAGGGGCGCATCATGTAGATGTATCTGATGATTCAATTAAAGTCGATAACTTTCATGAAATCAGGGCCCTGTTTTATAAAAGAGCTGCGATTGATTACAAATAATTTGCAATTGATATCAATCGCATCTCCTATCTCTTTGTACAGATATGCAAATTATTTGCAATCAAACGCAACTCTTTTAAAAGACGGAGCCCTGTTCTTACTTTGTCTTCTGAAATTAACTTAGGAACGCAATAACAAAACAATTACAGTGTAAAAATGTTATCAATGATTTACTATCCAAGAATTCTTTCCAAGTTTGGCATTAATTTCCAGACACTTTCAGACTTTCTTCGAGATTTCATAATGATGCAATGATAATTATGTAGAAATGTTGGGATAATTATCTGACAATTAAATTTTTATTTTTATATATCTTTTTTTTGTCAATAATAAGCGATACCCCAAAATGGCATCACTTATTGAAGACACAGTTATTTTAGCACTCGCCAAAGAGATTCCCAACGACAAGTTAGACGATTTGGGTGTCAAGCTTGGCTCCAGTCTTTCCGCCACAGCAAGGTTTCGTTCGATGAACCATGCTGGCGGCACTGTCACATGGCTCGGAACACAGGCTATGCTGACTGATTGGCGAGATAGAACCCCTCAAGATCAGCAACGGCCAAACCTCGAGGAAGCGCTGAAAGGAGCAGACTTGGTCAGGCTGGTTGACCTACATTTGGGAGGTATGATTAACAAATTATTTAAATCATGGATGTGATATATCAATTATTGAACCAAGAAAATGGAAAGAACAATGTACATTGAACATACATGAATCTATCATTCACAGTAATTGAAGTTTCCTAATGGATTAAGTTAATTTTGCGTTCTGTTCTCTGTAAACGTTTTCCACTTGCATGTGGATGCAGGTATACACATGAAAATATGATTTCAGTTCTCTTTCTCTCGTAACCCCCTCCCCCCCCCCCCCACCCGCCTCTTTCTGCCCACTCTCCCTCCTTAATTTCTATCGTTATCGTAAGCACGTATAGCGCAACCGACTTCATTTTTATTTGTTTTATTTATTCATTTATCTAGTTTTATATTTGAGGGGGTCATTTTAATGTTCCTGAATAGCTATTTTGTATTCCTGGAGAAGGGAACAGACCCACAGATCTTATAAGGCTTTGCTTGAGATGAATAAAAAATAACATCATCTCAGTGCTGCTTTTAGCCTATGTGGAATGATATCCTGACCTCTGATGGTTGGGTTGGAATATTAAAGATTGTTTGATATTATTAGACAAACTTGCTACAGTAAACATTTTCTACAAAATGGGATGACACATTTGTTGTATATTATATTGTGCAGTTGCAAACACTAGCCACTGCAGGTATAAACAGATTATGGTTGACAACTGGTCATTCCATCATTCCCTGCAATGAGAGTCGCAAATAAGGAAATCAAATTGGTTCATGACCTCTATATTCTATTAAAAATAAAGAGTATCACATCATTTTTAATACATGAAACAGAAGACTTTGTGGGGCACACAAGGTATGTTTTAAGTGTACGTTGACATCGGAGAAGAACGACATGGGATAGCAAAGAAAGCAACTAAATCCAACTGATCCTACAAAAAAAAATGAATGAAAAGAAACAGCACGGGTTCTGCAAAAAAGATTATTTAAAAGGAAAATGTGTGCATTTCTTTTTCAGGTACTGCTACAGGCGAAGCAGCTACGACATCCGAGCAGGCTGCCAGGAGTGAAACTAAAACACACTCGGGTAAATTCGGTGCAGTAACATAAAATAGACTTAAGGAGAAATAATGAAGGTTCATCCTGAATATACGTACGAATAATACCACTGAAAGAAATCAGGAAAATTACCTTACATGCTTTTCCTTGTCAGCTGCATTTGGTAACATCAATATATTGAATGCCATTCTTGACATCCCTTTAACACAGCTTTATCATAAAAAGTATATAAAAGCAAAATCTATCATTTATGATGTTGGTAAACCGTTTATTGTTTACCCTCCAGGATTGTTTCACTTGTAAATCTTACTGTACATATGTTACTTGGATTATTTTTGTGTGTGTCTACATTCCATTATTTATTTTCAGGAGAAAGTGGTATAGCCTTTTATAATAATGTTCACTGTATCACTGCTGTTAAAAATTCTCTACACTTTAGAGAAATCATTTCAATCAGCAAACTCCCAAAAATCTATATTAAACCTTTATATTTGACAACTTCAGTATCCATTAAATTCTGACTTATGACCTGGGAATGTGATTGGGTTAATTGTCGTAGTAGTTTTGAACACTTAATAATAATGATATACGTAATTATAAAATGAATATCGATGCCTTTGACTATGGTAACATCTTTTCCTCCAACAGGACAACCATCACCAAGACAGACTCAAAACGGTGTAACTAACACAATCAGAGCCTCGGGATCTAGCACTGTGTTAGGAAATACCATGATAGGTCAACAGACCAACGTCTACAAAAGGTATATAGATCTCAAAACTCTCAAGGACTTCTGGTCATGTCAGCTACACTGTTAATTTTTTATATTTTTTATATTTTTACAGGAAATTTCCTGGCAGTCGAAACGCCAGGAGTGCACGTTATTTTACAGCCTCATGTAAAACTACAGTCTGTAAAAAAAATTTCCGTTTTTTTACAGGAAAGAGACTGTAAATTTAAAACAATTTGTAGTCAGTCTCAAGGAAAGCCAGAAAAAGTCTGTAGTTTTACAATTATTAGTGTAAAGCCATGCTTTATATTATCCTATTCCCTACCTTAATCTATCCTATCCTAAACATATCCTATCTAGTTAATTGTGTGTGTGTAATTGGGTTTTTACAGACGTGTATCAATCAGATATGATTATTTACGTCTGGGACCGACCTTTAACGTCACCGACCTTTAACGTCACCATCCGAAAGACGTGACTCAGTCTCGAACCTGGGTCCGCTGAATCAGTTTATAACTTCCACTGGTAGCTGGATTACAGGCGCACGCCACAACGCCCAGTTCAATTTAATGCAATCTGTGTGTGTGTGTGTAATTGGGTTTTTACAGACGTGTATCAATCAGATATGATTATTTACGTCTGGGACCGACCTTTAACGTCACCATCCGAAAGACGTGACTCAGTCTCGAACCTGGGTCCGCTGAATCAGTTTATAACTTCCACTGGTAGCTGGATTACAGGCGCACGCCACAACGCCCAGTTTATATGCACCTTATAGTTTTATAGTTTTTTATTCCTTTTGTGACAGTTACTAAATCGGGCAACCCCAAACGATACGCTTACTAAAAATTCATGAATATTCATATCAGTGTTTTCCCACATATTTGGTAATTTAAGTTTTTTTAACGGTGTTTTTTATCGGGCGATTGAAAATAAATGCTGATTTCCTGTAAACCAACAAACTTGACGGCAATAACTTGTAATTTCAAGGGCCAGGAACCTGTAGTTTTACAGTTATTTTTTACAGTGTACTGACAGAAAATTGTTCTATTCACAAAATATTTCATTCAGAAAATCAACTGTTTTCTTCAGTATATTAATTTTGGACTATAAACAAAAGTTTGATTAAATTGTGTAAATTAGTGTATGAAAGGTATTATTATAGCAGCTGTTTCTCGCTGAAATATTATCAACCGTTAGATACAAGTTCCAACCAGATTTTACAGCCTTATGAATGACAATAAGTGTCAATACTTTTCTAATCTTTGAATTTGATTTCATGCGATCAGTACTGTTTATCCCTTCATTTTGCCTTCCTAAAGTCCTCCATCAGCACCCGATGTACACCATCATAACACAACTGTTGTGCATCACGCTCCCCCAATCATGCCAGTTTACCGCATTCCTCATGTACAAGCTACAAAACGACAGGCTAACCTCATGCTTGGTCCAGCTCCGAAAAGACAAAAGGTAACGCAAGCAGGACCATCTACATCAAAGGCGAAGAGTTCCAAACCTATAAAGAAAAGTTCTACAAGTCAGCGTAACTCAGCAACCAAATCATCGGGAAATCCGCTACATACAACCAAAAGGCCAGCTACACCCGGGGCGTCTAAGAAAAAGACGTCTAAAAATCAAAAAGCTACTAAAGCACCCAAGATTAAGGCACCAAAAACTGCAGCCACTAAGAAAAAATCTCAAATGAAAAAGCCAAAGGTAACAAAGAAGAATCCTCTTAAAACTAAACAACCGAAGACACAAAAGTCTAAAACTTCTGGACGGGTACGACCTAAGAACAAGCCAAAGAAATCGAGAAAGAAATAAGACGTGAGGCGGGGAAAGGCGGGGGCTGGAGGGATGATGAATACCTGTCAGCATATATCGTGTCAACATTCCTAATGTATTCCAGTGGCCCGTCTTATAAAGAGTTGTGAATGATTCGAATCGATCGCAACTCCTATCTCTTAAGTACACATTTTTGATGAATTTTAAGTTGCTATTGATTCGAATCAATCGCAACTGTTTATAAGACGGGGCCCAGAACTCTTTTAATATGAGAAAGTAAAACTAGTAATAGCAATCACAGACATTGTACTTACAAAGAAGCTTTAAAAAGAAAAACACACACGCACACCATGGTTAAAAAGGAAAGTGGACAGTATTGTTCTATTTCATCAAGATACACGTTACGATGCCCCATAATATTGATAATGCTGCTGTTCTCACCAATTGTTGAGTCCATGTCCTATAGGCTATTTCATATCACTTTTTTACCATATCCTCAATTCAGTCCTCTTTTAAAAAAAAACATACTATTTACTTATACTTAGTGATGTTCATTGTTTTTTTTTAAACAATTGAAAAGGTTTTGAAACGGAAGACTTTCTCAGCTGGGGAATGTTATTCAATCAAATCTGGATTTCCAACTATACTCAACCAAAAAATATATTTTTAGTGCCTTTAATAATGATGTTTTTAGCCTCGTGCCTTTTGATATTTACCAAGAGCGCTCTATTTTATAAATACTAAAGATTTTACTCTTTACATTAATTTAAAGCAGTATTTTCAGTTTTGAAATATATTTTGTAATTAATGTCTGTGTATGCAACAAGCAGAAGGATGGGCCATAAAGTCATGTGGACCAAGTATATATCGTGTGATTGTTTTTTTCGAAATGTGCGGATATTTCAACTCATTCTAGAAAAGTAATCTTGAGTTCTGGCAAGTGTAATTATCTGGAAGAAATTCACAGATTCCAAGCAACGACTAATATATTCTACCAAATGAATGTGGCAGAAAAAGCATTATTGAGTAATGAGCAGAAATAAGAAATATGAGGCTAGTCATTTTTCGTGCGATTGCTTGTCGACTGCTTGATAAACAATTTAAACCACTTTCTCTCGAAAGGGAGTTTCATTACCAGAACTCAAGTTTAGTTTGAACAAAGAATAATTCACACACTATCAGTTCTATTAATGGCTATTTTGACCATTCATGTTAAAATCAAGTTTAGTTTGGTTTGTAGAAGATTGTATATAGAAATTTTACCACGTTCATTTTGTGGGGAGGGGTGAGCACGAACACTGTGCTGTTTTATTTTTAAAATGTGATGTTGAGTAATGTGGATCCTCGCATAAATTGGCAAAAATCTCCCATCCTATTCAGTTAAACTTAGAAAATCACCAGCTATCCCAAGTTAACACTTACAAATACTTAGGTCTATGGTTAGACCCAACTCTGAATTGGAAAGAACATGTCAAAAATGCAAGTAAGAAGGTAGCATCAAGAATTGCACTTCTCAGTGGAGCCAAAAGATTTCTACCTGTTGTTAGTTTAAAGCTGCTTGCTAATTCACTGATAATGCCTCTGTTTGAGTATTGCTCAACTGCATGGTCGAATTGTCCCCAGAATACCAAAGGGATTCTGATAAGCCGACACAAAAAAATTGCAAGAATTATTGTTGGGGCAAATCCACTAACTCCGACTGTGCAGGTTTTTAATCGTATTCAATGGGTGCCAGTTGAAAAAAAGGTGGATATTCCACAAATGTAAAATGGTGTATCATGCATTGAGTGATGTTGACCCATCGTACTTATGTTTGCTTGCAAATTTGTTTACTATAGATCACAGTCTGTTCATGACCACAGAACCCGTAATAGTACAAAGTAACTTAGGACTTGCCCTACCTCGTACCAGAACTCAAATGGGAAAACTTTCTTTTTCCCACCAAGGTGCCGCCCTATGGAACCAGCTACCGTATTCTATTAGAAATGCTCAATCAAAACAAGCATTTGCTAACCTGTATTGGATGATAGTTTAAGCATATCAAACTTATTAATTTTCTCCTGTTTTGTAATACTGTTTTTATCTTTACCTTGAAATTTATGTTACAAGTTTTTACATTTTCTAGTACTAAAACAACCTATGTAAACCAAATACTTATTCTGTTTTCCTGGTTCTGCCTTGAAAATTTCAATTTTTGCCTTGAATGTTCATAGGTAGCACTGAGTATGCTGGTCTAATATTATTTCCAATTTCATTTCGTGTTGTATTGAAGGAAAGTAATCTTTCTATTGTTATGTCATGTATATTGAATGTTTGTTTATGTATGTATAATTTACACAGGGCCTCTTAGAAGAACAGTTATCTAACTGAAAGAGTTACCCTGTTTAAACAAAACAAATAAATAAAAATTAAAAAAAAAAATAATTTCGTTTTCAATTCTGAAAAGTGGATTATTTTGAGAAAAAAAGGATGTGTACGCTTATTCCAGGTTTTTGACTTACTAAGTGACTAAATCTTGCTGAATATTACGAATCAACGTCAGGGGCAATCCCTTTCACAATAATTATTGCTGTAAAATGCAAGCATTATTAGACTACAACTCTAAGTTCAGTTGAATCTGTTTGTTGTGTTTTCTTTAACCATTCAGAATTACTTAATTATATATATTTAGTTAAGCAAGTTTGGTGGAAATATGCAGTATATGAGTGTTATGAATTGAGAAATTTGAGCTAATTGATATTATTTTCCGTTTTAAACGTTTACATTTCGTGAAATTAAATACCTGTATATAGGATGTGAGAGGGGTGGGTACGGGCAAGTCCAAGATATTTTGTAATTTGGAGTCCCATAAGTTACAAAGTGTTATTGAATTTGGGACATAAATTGACATCAAATGTGTCGTTTGACTTTATATCTTCTCATCTAAGTTCTATCAGCTAGCAGGCTATCGAACATGTCGAAATCACACAATTATGAGACATATTAAAAATCTGAGATGTGGTGGGTAAAGTATGGGATAAACTAGCTTGGACCTACGTGCATGGTAGAGAGAGGGGGAGAGAAGGCAAGAAAGAAAAGAAATTAGAGGTGGAGTGTGTGTGTGTGAGAGAGAGAGAGAGAGAGCGAGGGAGGGAGCAAAACGAGCAAAAGTGTAGGATACGTTGAAAAGGCACGAGAGTATAGAAGCTAAAACAATGAATAGGAGAAACATTAGTACATCCAAGTCTTACACATCACGATTTGACTTTGCTATAACTAACTCATCATCTCTACGTATACATAACTTAGACAATAGGGATAGAAGAAATAGATATACTACTATGCATAAATAACATGTCAAATAGTGCAACATTTCTTCAGTTTGCTTTTATACTATACAAGATCGTCATTTTGCTGAAGACTATGTAATATAATTCATGCATTTAGAGGTTTTATACAAACATGTTGTCTGATTAGAAAGGAAAATGATTGATTTGTGCGTAAAACTTGGAAAGCATATTGGAAAGTTGGATCACGTATCGTTAGGTTGTTCAAATATACTCTTGCCTCTTGAAATATCTTACTTTTTTGGTAAATCACTATTAATGCCGAATGATCTAAGAAATCGTCATGTTCATGTGTCCAGACAAACATTCCACCCGGTATTGGTCTATAATGATTAGAAATACTATGGAAGAATATTTGTGACAACCCACTACAAAATATATATATTAAGTGCCATTGGTCTGGTATCTTTAGCCTCGTGCCTTTTGATATTTACCAAGAGCGCTCTATTTTGAAAATACTGAAGAGTTTTAAAAGCAGTATTTTTAGTTTTGAAATATATTTTGTAATTAATGCCTGTGTATTCAACAAGCAGAAGGACGGAAAATATATAAAGTCATGTGGACCTACTGTATATCGTGATTGTTTTTCGAAATTTGCGTTTTTATGTTTGATATATCAATTCATTCTTGAAAAGTAATCTTCAGTTCTGGCAAGTGTCATTATCGGAAAAAAATCACAGATTCCAACCAACGACTACAATATTTTACCAAATGAAAGTGGCAGAAATCGCATAACTGAGTACTGAGCAGATGTATATGTAGGGGTCATTAATTGAACAACTAAATTATTATTTCATTGGACAAATTAAATTACCCTCTGGGTTCGAAAATACTATCTGTTATCAAAGAGACGCGAGATGCGCGTGTTGCTCATGGCAAGAGGTATTTATAACTAAATCTTCAACCACAACCAGCAATCAACCACACCACCAAGATTCGAATCACAATCAAACACCCAGTCCTATCTAAAAAAGCTACAACTGTGGTTTAAAACAAGTGAAATGAGTAACCAGACTAATTTGGATTAAATTCAGTAACCCCGGAATTGAGGTTTAATGAATAAACAAAATAATAATACTGGGTAAGATACATAAAGGAATACAAAAGAAAACAACTCCTAGGCCTAATTGTTCACACATATAAAACATCAACACATCAACAATCATATCAAGTCACACATTTTAAGGGGTTCCCCATGCTAAAATAAAGAGAAAATGCCGGATAATATCGAGAAGAAACTAACGAATGGCCATAAAATTAAGAAAACTGCATGGCACCGACCAAATTTCGCTCTCATAAACAGGAACATTGACAACGGATCAAGTCCAAAACTCCTCGTAAGATCTGCCATCATACATGAGTTCCCATCCATCGACGCAGCCATCTCCTGGACGATTTGGACTGTCTTTCCGCCACCGCTAAGCGTTCACCAGCAGCCAACGTATGTTGGTGGTCGTATAAAACATTTCAGCACACGAAGAATAGGATTAGATGATTAACTTGAAGACAAAATATACATATTTACAAGCACAATCGAACTGAGAGGGGTTCAACCCATTATTACGTCCTTCTCCTTTGACTGCCCACATGGAAGAGAACAAAGAAGCTCAAGCCCCTCTCTTCCACACCCAATATTTTTGGGTAAAATGTACCACCCCCTCCCCACCTTTAGGGAAGACAGAGGGAGACCGAGAGAGAAAGAGAGAGGAAGAAAGACAAGAACACAAAGCAAGGCATTTTGTTTTTGTGGTCAAGTGGTCATTAGCTTCCCCTTTCCTCTTGGGACAAGACGTGGCCATGGGTTTATTGTGTATTAACCCCCTTCACATTGTTTTATCTCTGGAACTTAGCTGGGTTAAATGATACTATCTAGGATGGACTTAATGTGATAAGGGATAGGCAGAGCTAGACAGTTTTATTTACAAGAGGTTTAAGCTATTCTGAGGACTGGGGTTTAGTTTCACATGTGAAGAGAGGAAAATCAAAGGACTTATTGTGCTGACATGGAGAAATATATAGCTAGGTAAATGAACATTTTGTAATGGAGGTAGACTGGGAATCCAGCCACTTACATATAGATAAGAAATTTGAGGCTAGTCATTGTTCGTGTTATTGCTTGTCCGGACTACTAGCCGACTGCTTGATAAACAATTTAAAATTACTTTGAGCCAGTTTCTCTCGAAAGGCAGTTTCATTACCAGAACTCAAGTTTAGTTTGAACAAAGAATAATTCACACAGTTCTATTAATGGCTATTTTGACCATTCATGTTAAAATAAAGTTTAGTTTGGTTTGTAGGAGATTGTATATAGAATTTTTACCGCGTTCATTTTGTGGGGAGGGGTGAGCACGAACACTGTGTGCTGTTTTATTTTTAAAATGTGATGTTGAGTAATGTGATATAATTTCGTTTTCAATTCTGAAAAGTGGATTATTTTGAAGAAAAAAAGGATATGTAAGCTTATTTCAGCTTTTTTTTTGGCCTATACTAAGTCACTAAATCTTGCTGCATATTACAAAGCAACGTCAGGGGCAATCCCTTTTCACAGTAATTATTGCTATAAAATGCAGGCATGTTTAGACTGCAACTCCAAGTTCAATTGAATATGTTTGTTTTTTTTACCATTCAAAATTACTTCATTACATACATTTAATACAACTAGTTTTGTGGAAATATACAGTACATGAGCGACACGAATCTATGATTTTGAGTGAATTTCAGATTTCATTGTTAGACTTTTACTTTTCATTAATGTAATACATTTTGGGAAAAAAATATTTTAGTCATTTAGTGTGTAATTGGAGCAAATGGGGGAAGTTTTCTACAACTACATTACAGTGACATTACCTATCGGTCAATTTGAAATTTCCGTTATACATAGTGGTTACAACTTTCAAAAATTCATAACTTTCATATTTCTTGTCCGATTTTGTTCAAACTTTGACCAATCTCTGATTTTCCCTCTTTCTTTCAGAGCAACTTGCCATTAAGGTGGGATTTCCCTTCAAAATTTTACTTTTCCTAAACCCAAATACCTGTAACATATTCACCTAAGAGGGTATGGGCAAGCCCAAATGTCCAATTTGTTACAAAAGTATTGTTGAGTTCTGGACATAAATCTGGACACAAAATAGCTTGGACTTGCGAGTATAGTAGAGAGAGGGGAGAGAGAAGACAAGAAAGAAAAGAAATAGGGGTGGGATAGAGAAAGAGGGAGAGAAAGAGCGAGGGATAGAGAGAGAGAGAGAGGAGCAAAACCAGCAAAAGGTAATGATAAGATGAAAAGGCACGAGAGGAGAGAAGTAGAAAAAAAAAAATGAATAGGTGAAACATTAGGACATCCAAGTCTTACACATTACGATTTGACTTTGCTGTAACTAACTCATTATCTCTACTTATACATAACCTAGACAAAAGGGATAGAAGAAATAGATATGCTACTATGCATAAATAACATGTCAAGTATTGCAACATTTCTTCAGTTTGCCTACTGAATTGGAGTTCAGTGAATAGATAGGAAGAAGAAAAGAGGAGAAAGACGGGAAGAGAGGGGGAAACACCAGCAAAAGAATACAGGGTGAGATCAAGAAATCAGAAGAGAAAGAGAGAACGAGAGAGAGAGAAGGAAGAGAGAGAAGGAAGAGAAAGAAAGAGAAGTAGAGGAGAGTTGAAGAGGGGAAACATTGATGTAGTTTAGACTTACACACTATAACTTCACTTTAACTGTTATAACTCACTCATTATTCTTTACTAACACAGAATAGAACAATAATTAATAAACATGTCTAGTATCATTCTTTCGGTATTGAATTATTGAATCATTATCAGTATACATTTTGCATCAAAGTGACTCCCGAATCGCTCCTATTGATATTTCTTCAGCCTGTATTCAAAGTATATAATCAGTGCTGCATAATTTTCTCGCATGGTAATCCTACATTTTTTTTAAAGGGCCCAATGGGTTCCGTTGACGAATTTTGGGGAAAACTTCTATCCCTTTTGCTAATAAAATACAGACGTTCATCTACCTGCACAACTGAATCAATATGCTCCCGACTATCACAATTGAACAATAATGCATATAACATATCAGTCATTGCTAGTACATGTATATGAATCTCGCAAAACTTTTTGGGTTTTCCCCAAAGCAATGATCCGTGACCTTTGACCTGAATGATATATGCTCCGATCCCGACTATCACAATTGAATAATAATGCATAAAACATATCAGTCTTTGCTAGTGATCGTAATATGTATATGAATCTCGCAAAACTACTTGGGGTTTCCCCAAAGTAATGATCCGTGACCTTTGACCTGAATGATTCATACTCAAGAAAATTATTGGAATAACCTCGATAGTGCCGTACTACAGTACTTTGCTTGTATACTCCGAACACCAACAGCGACGGTTGTCTACTGAACTACAATCGTGAAGGTAAGTGAAATAATTCTTTTAGCATTCAATTCTTATCATCGCTCTCTCACTGGTATCGTGATACTGTTAAAATTCGAAAATCGTGTGGTATGACGGTGGTGGTGACGGTGATAGATTATAGATAACACATCATCTCTCTGCCTGGTAGAGTGGTAGGCTATAATGTTTGGCATGGCATAGACTTCTTATAGCTCTGCTGCCAGCGGTAGCGGCGCGGCGGAGCTATATATATCTGATCACTATCATGTCTAGAGTAAGTTGATTTAAGCATTATCATTGGACGAGAACGTGAAGTATTATGTATGACTGGTACATGGCCCTCTAAAATGCTCCTCGTGGTCAGTTATTTACTTTAAAAACGATAATCATAATAATCCGATCAGCTGCAATTTCACGATAACTGTGCAGGCTTGCATATACTTATAAAGGACCGGTGAGTAACTACGGCCTTGTGTATTGGACGTATCCTACATTTTCTTTTGCTGGATACAACATCATGACTTGTTGCATCTAAAGCAGTTAAAATAGGCACAAAGTGAATTTTTTGACGAGTGCAAAGAATTGCACTATAACTGGTGATTCATTTTATGCCGATCACTTAACAGAAGTTAAAATTTGAGGTGGTGGACCGCGTGAACTTAATCATATGGTTAAAAGTAAAATCAATTTATCAAAATTGAATTAAAACCTAGGATCCAAATTTATGTCAGCGCTGACTGATTGACAGCTTATGCTCATATTCTGACATATTATTTGAGAACCTAACACACCTTGACGAAACATGCAGAATGTAACAATGTTATTAAGGATTTAAATTCAAATAACATTAACATTTAGAGTATGGTTAGCCTTTACATTTTGAATTTGCACGAACTTGTAACACCCCATTACAGAGAAGATCAGAATGGTGCTGAATTCGTCCACAACTAAACAACTTTTCAGGGTCAATTAGTGATCTGCCTTCTTAAGTTCACATTTTAAGCATTTCTCCAGACACCAGTGGCAGTGTACTGTGGTTAGACTGCACTATTTTCCTGAAGAGACTTTTTGATAAATATCAGTGTAAAATCTTCTTGAAATCATTATTTCTTCATCATCAAATTTACTGACACATGTAATTTGCTAACATTTTGACAGCAAATGCTAATAAATTTGTAGTTGCGTTTTATTCTCTGATGAATTTTTTTTTTCCTCTTTTTCTTTCATCCTTTTTTTTTTTAAATGACAGATTTTTTAAAATGGCGACGGCCATAGAAAACACAGAAATTGAAGCACTCGCCAAAGGTATTGGCATCAACACCAAATTAGACAAGTTAGGACTCAATCTAGGCTACGAATATTCAGCCATAGATGTATTCAAAGCAAATAACTATTCAGGCGGTAGGGTGACGTGTGAAGGAACCAAGGAAATGCTTAAAGATTGGCGTAATGAGACCCCTGAAGAACAGCAACGGCCAATCCTCAAGAAAGCACTGGGAGAAGCGGGCCTGGTCAGACTAGCTGAACGACATTTGAGAGGTATGATTACAAATTATTTTTAGTCCATAAATTTAATCTGAATAGTTGAGCCGAGAAATGGGGATCCCATTGTATTTTACTGTGAAAACTCTGAAAAAGCTGGGTTAGCTTTTTACCCAGTATTGGGAAAATCCCGGGGGTAAATCTATACCCAACCTGTTAAAGAGTGTGTTATGTTTCCCTGACGTTTCATTTTTGTGTATTTTTTCTCTTAGTGTTTAGAATGTTATTGTTTCTTTTGCAATTAATTTGCAAAGATATAGGATAATTATTTGTTCTCCTCTCTGTTAACATTTTACATGCAGGCTTGTGCTATCCCTGCCGGAAAGAACACAGTGTCCCACAGTGTGTTCACAGTGTGAAACACAGTGTGAAATCATCTTCACACCTTTAAATTCGAGCGTTTTTAACATTGTGAATCACATCTTCACATTGTGAGCGAGTAAATTTACACTGTGAGATCGAACATCACTCTGTGAACACTCTGTGGTAAACAACAATGTGGAGGTGTCCACAGTGTGAAATCATCTTCGCACTGTTAAATTCGAGCGTTTTAACATTGTGAATGACATTTTCACAGAGTCGACTATATAAACACACTGTGAACATACTGTGAGCACACTGAGTGACACAGTTCTTTCCGGCAGGGATATGAAATATGATTTTTTTTCAAATTTGTTCTCTCTCCCTTCACATCTTTCTCTCATAACCCCTCTCCGTCTCTCTCTCTCTCTCTCTCTCTCTTTCTCTTTCTCTCTTTCTCTTTCTCTCTTTCTCTCTTTCTCTTTCTCTCTTTCTCTCTCTATATCTCCCCTTCCTCCACCTCTCTCTTTCTCTGTCTCCCCTCTCCTGCTTTACTTTCTGTGACTTTGTCATTGCTATCCCTTTCTTCATCACCTTTCCCATTTATTCCTCGCCGCTTTATTTCTAATACATGAAACAAAAGAAATTGTGGAGCACACAAGGTATGTTTTTTACGTGTACCTTAACTAAATCTAAATCCTGACCCCACCAGATAAAAGGATAGAAAACAAACAGCAGATGTTTTGAGATCGTCAAATTATTTTATTAAAAATTGCAATTTGAGAGATTGCACTGAATATACAGTATAAGTTAGAGGCCTTTCACACTCACTTCTGAACCGCTCCAAGTTAGAGCGCTCTAGAGGAACGATTCTTGAAGAACGCTTTGTTTGCTTTCACACTCCGCGCATTTTTAATGTCTCAAATCGCTCAACGAATCAAAAGTTATGTTTATACGTAGTACATAGCATCGATGCTATGTAAGTCTCGAAACTATTTCCAGTACGTTCAGACAGGCCATGATCGACTTGCTTCTATCACCCACTCGTGGCTATTCATGCTCACTCGCTGCCAAAACAATAATTAATGCGCCACTCACGGTGACCCGAGTATAATTGGTATTGAAGTTTGTGCACAGCGGTCATATCATGCGAAGTTGCGAGTGATAGTTGCGAGTGAAGATAGCAGCGAGTGAAGCAGCGATTGCGCTCACATTACAAATAGTCACAAGCACGGTGGGTGCTCTACCGCAAAGCATCGATGCTTTGTCGCTGGATCCTGAGATTTACTCCTGCCAAACTCGCTGCCAGAATAGTTTCGAAACCTAGCTCCAACTCGCTTCTATCTCGCCCGGGGGCACTCAGATATATGGGTGTACACATGCGTGTCCATGGGTTTTCAAAATACTCTCCGCTCCCGATTCTCCTCTCTTTTTTGCATCCATCTGCATGCACTGCCGCGCGCCACTCCCTGAACTGAAATCGGGCT
Source organism: Heliocidaris erythrogramma (assembly GCA_025617745.1). NCBI lineage: Eukaryota > Metazoa > Echinodermata > Echinoidea > Camarodonta > Echinometridae > Heliocidaris > Heliocidaris erythrogramma. The sequence continues at coordinate 21,384,439 of CM046860.1, forward strand.
GTAATTCCCCGTGAAAATCCATGAAAATATCAGAAAATGTCCCATTTTCATATTGGTGCCAAAGTTAAAAATATACCCCCTAAACGCGTTCGGCCAGATTAGTCAAAAGCACCCCTTTTTGTTGAAAATCAGCGGTTTTGGACCCCTTAACGCGTAACGCGCGTTACGCGTTCCACCCATGGTTCCACCCGAAAAAGACCCCTTTTTACGCGTTTTCTTGGACGCGCATGTGTACACCCATATATCTGAGTAGCCCCCCGGGCTATCTCGTGACTATCTGCGTTCAGACAGCGTTTGGTCTTAAAACTATCTGGTCATGACCAAAATAGTCTCGAAACCTAGATAGCATCGATGTTGATATATGGCAGCTCAGGTAAGCGGGTCAGTTTTTTTCGCGCGCAAATCAAACCGTATACTGCCTGCATTTATCTCTATATCTTCCCAAGGCTTCTTTTTTTGGTTTTCATCATCCTATCGTCTTTTCTTTCATTAGATGTCTTGTTTTTCTTTGTTTTTATCATTCTATCGTTTTATCTTTCTATCTTTTCTTGGGTTTGTTTTTTTTTTTTCTTTGTTTTCGTCATCCTATCGTCTTTTCTATCTTTAGATTTCTTATGTTTTTCTTTGTTTTATCATTTTATCGTTTTATCTTTCTATCTTTCCTTGTTTTCTTTTGTTTTTCTATGTTTTTATCATTCTATCATTTTCTCTTCAATCTTTCCCTGTTTTCCTTTCTTTCCATCATTCTATCATTTCATCTTTCTATCTTTCCTTGTTTTCTTTCCATCGTCTTCTCTTTCTTTAAAGTTCTTACGTTTTTCTTTGTTTTTATTCATTCTATCATTTTCCCTTTCTATTTCCTATTATTTTCTCTTCCATCTTTCCTTGTGTTTTCTTTCTATCGATGGCCTGCACAATGGCCTAGGACAAACAAGGAAAATCACACGAGATTTCCCGCGCAACACACACAGTCACTTCCGGTTGAAGTACGCTTTAGGATCGCTTTGCTTTCACACTGCCACGTTGGAGCGGTCTAACGAAGAACCGTTCCTCAAGACCACCTCGCAAGGTAGGAGCACTCCAGAAGAACGCTTCCTGGACCACTTGAGCATTCACACTCACCTGGGAACCGCTCCTGAGGAACCGTTCTTAGTTAGAGCGCTCTAACGAAGTGAGTGTGAAAGGGCTCTAAGACCACTTTTACATCTAAAGTCGCGAGGCCTGGCCGTGGCTCGGCCGCGGCCAGGCCCCAACCAACACAGTGGGTGGTACTCGCCTCACCCAAACGATTCACCCTTTTACATTACACGGCTTGGTCGCGGCCAAGCCTGGCCCCGCTTCCGTGAATGCGCCGTTTGTGGCGCTCTACTTGTAAACAAATAATATTTCTTCCCGCCCGCGCGCCGTTCATTTGCAAAGTTCCTCTTGATCACGTTTCTAATTCTATATTAAAATGTGACGTTGCACGCACCTCATTAGCATAAACGGCCACGGCCAGGCCCCGTTTGCTTTTACACTACCTCGGGTCGTGGCCGAGCCGCGGCTCAGCCCGGGCTCAGACTACCTCCTGAGCTGGTCCGAAAACTGGCCGCGGCCTGGCCTCGGGCCTGGCCCCTTTTGCTTTTACATCACCCAAAAGTCGCGGCCAGGCCGTGGCTGAGTCGCGGCCTGGCCGCGACTTTTGGGTGATGTAAAAGGGGTCTAAGACTCTCAATATGGATTTCACTCTTTCAGGTACTGCTACGGGCGAAGCGGCTATGGCATCGGAGCAGGCTGGAAGAAGTGAAACACACTCGGGTAATAAAAGCATGAAGGCTCATCCTAAACATACGCACCAATAATACCACTGAAAAAAATCAGGGAAATTACCTTACATGCTTTTGGTAACATCAAGATACTGAATATAATTATAGGCTACTTGACATCCCTTTAACATGGCTATATTATAATCAGTATATAAATTTAACGCAAAATCTATTACATGGTAAACCGTTTATTGTTTACCCTCCAGAAATATTGCAAGTGTAAATTTAACTGTGCATATGTTACTTGGATTATTTTTCAAACACTGTTAACATTAACATTCTGTAATATAAAAGAGAGTTCTAAATGTATTTTTAAATCTTTAATTGTTATTGTAATACGAGTACAATTTTTTTGACAGTTTTCATTACGAACATAATTATCAGGTTGTATTTTGAATAATTTTTCATATGCAGATAATGTGCGTCTACATTTCCATTTTTTTATTTTCAAGAGAAAGGTGTTATGCCTTTTTATATAATGTTTTCGATATAATTGATGTTCGAAGACTCTATATAGAGAAATCATCTCAATCTGCAACTCCACAAAATCTATATATTAAACTTATATATTTGACAACTTCAGTATCCGTTACAATTCTGATTTATGACCTGGGAATGTGATGGGTTATTTGTCGTAGTAATAATAGGGATTTCTAATTTTAAACACTTAATATTCATGATAATGTAATAACGTATTGGATAGAAGTTTGTTACAATACAATAAGATGGATATCCATGCCTCTGATTTTGGTAACACCTTTTCCCCCAACAGGACAACCATCGCGTACACAGGCTCAAAACGGTGTAACTAACACCATCAATGCCTCGGAATCTAGCACTGTGTCAGGAAATACCATGATAGGTCAACAGAAAAACTTCTACAACAGGTAAATATCTCAAACATTGAAGGATTTCTCTCCATGTCAGCTAGCCACTGACAAAAAATGCTTCCTTCACAAAATATTTTAGTCAGAAAAGAAATATTTTCCTACATGTTTCTTTGGATTCCAAATAAAAGTTTGATTAAATTGGGTATGGGTATATTGGCGTATGAAAGGTATAATTCCGTTTTCTCTAAAAGATAGTCATCTTGATACAATTTTAAACGGATTTTACAGCCTAATGAAAATAATAATAATATTGCTCATAACGTTCATGCGATCTGGTTTACTTTCATTTTTCCTTCCTAAAGTGCACCGTCTGCACCCGCAGTGCACCATCATAACACAACTGTTGTCCACCAGGCTCCCCCAGTCATGCCAGTTAGTTACATTCCTCGCATGCAAGCTCCAAAACGACAGGCTAACCCCATAGCTGGTCCAGCTCCCAAACGACAAAAGGTGTCCCAGGGTAGACCATCTACATCAAAGGTGAAGAGCTCCAAACCGAAGAAAAGTTCAACAACCAAATCATCGGGAAATAAGGTACATACCACCAAAAAGCCTGCTACACCTAAGACATCTAAGAAGAAAGCGCCTAAAACTCAGAAAGCTCCTAAACCACCCAAGAAGAAGGCGCCAAAAACGGCAGACACCAAGAAAAAGTCTCCAAAAAAGAAGCCAAAAGTAACAAAACAGAAACCTCCTAAAACTAAACAACCGAAGACACAAAAGTCCAAAAATTCTGGGCGAGTACGACCTCAGAAGAAGCCAAAGAAATCGAAAAGGAAATAGGACGTGAAGTGGGGGAGTGACTGGAGGGATGATGTCCGAATACCTGTCAGTTTTTTTCTGATATGGTGTATCAATATTCCTAATGCCTTCCAGAATTTTTAGTATTAAGAGGTAAAGCTATTAATGTATCTCAGCATTTACAAAGAAGCTTCTTAACCCCCCCCCCCCCCCCCCCCCCCCGGTAAGAAAGGAAAGTGGACAGTACTGTTTCATCAAGATACACGTTACGATGCCCCGTGATATTTATGATGAGGCTGTTCTTATCATTGGTTTACTCCATGTCCTATTTATATCACCTTTTCATAATGTCCTCATTTTAATTGATTGGCCCACCACACATTTTGCCAAATATAGAGGTCTCAGTGAAAGCCTGTTGGTTCAGCACATTATCGAAATTGTCAGCGCCTTGTCAGGTTATTGTTCACATTTTGAATAATATAAAAATAAGCAAATACCTCCCGGATTTGAATCCAAGTCGATCAAAATGTTTGGCGGAAAGCAAGGAAATGGGAGATCCCTTCCTCTGTAACTTTCTATCCTTCTATATTGTATATATCTCTTGTACTTGACTTGTCTATACGTTCTGTAGTTTTTTGTAAACGAGCATTCCAAATCACAAGCATTCTGACATGCTCTTGAAGGACCATGCCTCCTTTAGTTTCTGAACGTGTTTTTTATTATTATTATTTTGTTTATGTTTGATTGCTTGGTTGTAATCTCTTGTAAGTTACAACAAAGAATGTAATAAGTGTTGTTTTTAATTGAATTGAAATTAAATCGTTGTAGATAATTACTGTTATCTATGTAATTATTTTGGCGTTTGCTGAAGGGATCAATGAGAAACAAACTGATAAGAAAGATAATCTCTTATATACTAAACTATCGTCATTGATCATTGTGCTTGAAGACAATATAAGGTATTGTATATAATTATTTTGTCTGAGTAAAAAAGAAAATGATTAATATGTGCGTAAAACTTGGAAAGCTTATCGCTTATGTCATGAGATGACATGTTAATATGTAAATGCACCTGGTGTGAAGACTAGCCAGCTAGATGTGATTGGAAAGTTGTTGCAGTTCGCCGTGAGCGAGCTCCAGATTCCTGATATTTGACCTCAAAACACATTGAAAGGAATCTCGACACAGTTGTTGAATGTTAATTGCGTTCACATCATCAAGTGTTCCACTGAAATCCACGCTGAATAAATGAGAAGCTACCAAATGTTAAACGCTCGTCTCCCTGCATTCAGTGATTTAGTATGACATTACAACAACGTGGTTTGAGCGAAATACATCAGTCACATCTCCTGCAACAGCTTAGTTTGTTCAAAAATACACTATAGCCTCTTAAAATATCTTAGTTTTCGAAAATGTTTTGAAACGGAACTTTCTCAGTTTGGGACTACATGTTATTCAATCAATTCTGCATTACGAACTACATACTCAACCAAAACATATATTTTAAGTGCCTTTACTCTTGTGTCTCTTTATACTTACCAAGAGCACTCTATTCTAAAATACCGAAGAGTTTACTCCTTACATTAATTTAAAAGCAGTATTTTCAGTTTTGAAATATATTTTGTAATTAATGTCTGTGCACTCAACAAGCGGAAGGACGGAAACTGTAAAGTCATGTGGACCTATGTCATGTATGCTGTATATCGTGTGATTGTTTTTTCGAAATGTGTGTTTTTATGTTTGATATTTCATCTCATTCTAGAAAAGTAATCTTGAGTTTTGGCAATTGTCTTCATCGGAAGATTTTCACAGATGCCAACCAAAGACTACAATATTCTACCAAATGAATGTGGCAGAAAATTATGTAACTGAGTAAAGAGCAGAAATAGATAAGAAAATCGAGTCTAGTCATTATCTGACCGCATGTGATTGCTTGTCCAGGCTACTGTTCTACTGCTTGCTAATCAGTTTAAAGGGCAATCCGAACCTTTGCAATAATTTGATTTGTGTGCAAGCAGAAAAACAGAAGCACTGTGATGTAGCGGCGGTTAACGTTCCCATTCGCTTCAACACACAAAATGTCAAATTTTTCAAAATGCATACAACTCAGTAAGATCTTTTTATTTTTGGAGGACCTATAATGATATACAATCTACAATATATTTGGAGCACTTCCCCCGAAGTTAAAAGGCGCTCAGGAGAAAACCGGAATTTAATTATTTCTGTGTACGACAAATGGGAGAGTTGACCGTGAATACGTCACAATCGACTCACTAAATTGCCAATTTGAGATTCGCCTAGATGTAGTGATCTGGGCGGTGTGGCGTGCGCCTGTAATGCAATCCAGCTAACAGTGGAAGTTATAAACTGATTCAGCGAACCCAGGTTCGAGACTGGTCAGTGGTCACGCCTTTCGGAATATGGTGACGTTAAAGGTAGGTCCACAGACGTAAATAATCATATCTGATTGATACACGTCTGTAAAACCCAATTACACATTCATAACTTTCTTATTCTCTTGGGGTGCTGCAAGAAAGTTGCAATCAATTGCAAATCCCCCATTTGCAATCGATTGCAAATAGGATACATGTATTTTAAATGGAACTTGCGATCAATTGCAAGACTTGCGACTGATTTGGGGGATTTGCAGTTCTGTCTGATTTCTTTCTAACCTTCACCACCCTGTTTCTCTTATTTTTCTTCTTTTACACAAATCAGCTTTTTGCAAAGACTGGATTGCCCTTTAGAATTACTTTGAGCCAGTTTCTCTCGAAAGGCAGTTTCATTACCAGAACTCAGGTTTAGCTTTATCAAAGAAAAATTCACACAGTTCAGACCATTAATTTTGTCTATTCAACTTAAAAATCAAGTTTAGTTTGCTTTTTAGGAGACTAGTTAAATATTACCACGTTCATTTTCGGGGGAGGGGTGAGCACGAACACTGTGTACTGTTTTGTTCAAAAATGTGATGTTGAGTTACGTGGTATAATTTCGTTTTCAATAAACTTTGGAGGTATACATGACTGTATTTTGAAAAATGGATTATTTTGGAAATAAGGATATGTGGGCTGTTTTCAGGTTTTTGAGCTACATGCTAAGTCAATAAATCTTGCTGGATATTACAAACACTGAAAAAGCAACGTCAGTGGCAAAAAATATGCTTTTTCTAGTTATATTTGTAGTAGTACATGTAAAAGAACGTTGGAAACATAATAGACTATAATTATGATATAGAGAAAACAAAAACTTGACATGAAACACAAATGAAATGCAAACTCATTTTGATTTTTTACGAAAAAAAGATAGTAAGGAAAATAGAGACAGGGAGAAAGACAGAAAGAGAGAGAGAGAAAGAAAGAAAGAAAGTGCAGAAGAAAGAGAAAAAGAAAAAATATATATTTGTCCAAAAAACGTGTTTCCGCCCGGGATCGAACCGGGGACCTTGAGTGTGTTAGACTCACGTGATAACCACTACACTACGGAAACACCGATACCACGAGCGGGATTTATGCACATTTTATATCTACAAAACCGCCTCAAACATGAAAGCGCTTTTAAAAAGTAAACAACGGGTCAGAGAATATTCTTAAAATCATTATTCTTACCGACAATTTTTCTCTTTTTACTAAGTTAGTTTGGAGTAACGCAAAGATTCTCTTCTATGTTCAGTTCAGTCCCACTCGTATAAATTGGTGTTAGAAAGCCACACAAAAGCAGGTTTCATACATCGTACGCGACCGTTCGCTACCCGCCCATCGATCTCTCTGGTTTTTATTTTGCCTTTATTGCCATCTTATTTAAGCATGTTATCAGGCGCGGATCCAGAGGGGGCGCAAGGGGTTCCTCATTGTGCGCCCCCCCCCCCCTTTCTGAAAATCCTGTATCCGCCCCTGGTTATGTATAGGTTATAATACTATGGACTACATGTACATGTATTTTTCTCATACTCCGAAAGGGGTCGATAGAAAACAAGTTCAAGTTCAAGTTCAAGTTCACCGGTTTGTTATATTGCCAGCATGTACATAATTATGTACAGCCAATTAATCACCACCCCGACGCGACGATGACCCGTTTACGGTACACGTAATTTGGGGAATTAACCTCAAAATATAAATGTGCTTATATTCAAAGATGTAATCTATTCCTTCTTGTTGTCCTACGTAGTTTTGCATTAAAATATACGAGATGGGTATAAATCAAGATTTTCTCAGCAAAATTTATCGTCTGCTAGCGATACTTGGGGGCTGCCAATTTCTTGATGTGTAGGCCTACATAAAGATATTTTTTATCCGAATGCAAAATTGTCTTTCTTCCTGATACAAAATCCCATTTGAGATTTTAAATATTTAAGAGATATATACATATATTCTAAAAACGACAATGTGTTTTATATTTCTTTGAAAATTACTATTTTACTAAATATACATCTATTTCTTGATACTACGACGTACGCGACGGAGCAAATTAATTCAAATTTATGGACGATAACCTTCCCGAGCGTCAATAGTGACAAACTATGCATTCACCTACTTTGAGATAATGGACTTCAATAGTCAGAATGTGCGTTGTGTAAATTATGTTCTGCTCTGCCAGGCAAGCTCAAGAAATCGATTTCTATTTAGCAAAACCAGAGAATTTAAAAAGAAATTTATAAATTTCATGTACACCTATTATGTATTTTCCATCATATATGGCGATTTTTTGTAATGAAGAGAAGCAATTTAGCTCGAGGATTAAAAAAATCTTCCTGACGGGAACGGTTTCCAGTGGTTCATGTACAACTCCATATCATCAAGAAAATGGCAGCCCCCATGTAAACTGTTAGCCCGGCTGTGAGCAGATGATACCGTGTGCTAGAATGTATTGATTTAAACCCTTTTCTGATATTTTAATTCTAAAGTGATACAGGCCAATGATTAAGAATATATTACACCTTTTAACATAAGTACATTTATATTCTAGTGTTAATTCTCCTTTAAGTTTCAAGTTTCAAGTTTATTTATTCATTTGTCTTTCTTCCAACAATATGTAACAAAACAATAACATTAACACTTTCTTTCAACAATACTATCAATAACAACAGTAACACGAGGCTTTACAAGTACAGGTATAACCAAGGAGCTTTTAAGAGCTGGAGTCTCAACTGGCAACAAATTAATTCAAGTATGCTGCCCCTTTCTAATAATGCACAAATGAATCTAAAGGTGCGCTGTTGCCTTTGATGTCCAATGTTCGATGCCGCAAACTTCATGGGCACTATGAACACGATGACAAAAGAGAGCGGACAAAATATACAGCTCCTCATTGTACCCACCATAATTGTTCTGGTAGACAAAAGAACATCCCTTCATTGCTATTATGTAAAATAAGTAGAACAGGTGAATATGCATGTGACACCTGTTCTACATTATTATTTTTACATAATATCAATGAAGGGATGTTCTTTTGTCTACCAGAGCAAGTGTGGAAGGTACAACGAGGAGCTGTATATTTTGTCCGCTTCTTTGTTCGCCATGTTCATAGTGGGGAGAGCTGAGTAGTGATTTTTGTAACAAATCAAATATCGGGAATTTTTCACTTTTTATTTCAATAAACGAAGTGAAACTTGAGAAGATAATGAAATTGGAATACAAAAGCCTAATTGTGTCCAGAAATCTGGCTATATTGTATGATAGCAGTTGCAATTTTTGAAAAGGGGACAAATTTGACAATCCTAATATTCGCAATTTGACACTCTTCCGATTACTTCCGACAAACGAAAATCAAAAATGAAATTGTTCAAGTATGAAGTTATTTATGATGTTATTATGTCAGAATAGTGTCAAGACATGTCAAAGTCGAGTAATTTGATTCATATTTCAGGAAATTTTGCACCATTTCTTTTCGCTTTCCTCCAGTAAAGGTAAACACTGTGAACTGCTCATATTACACTTTTCCCCTTGAAAATGGCCCGTAAGGTTGCAGCCATGCAGGCAGGAATCTTTTGTCTTCTTATTTGCAAGGAAGATCCAGTTAAGCACATGCCTGACATATTTTGTCCTCGTGGCATTGAACATGGTTCAAAAGGAATGAGCTACTTGTGACTACAGCTCTTCAAAGTTCCTTGGTATAACATAAATATATGAGTACATGAAGGCCTACATGATTGTGATAAGAAAGGGAAACAGTTTTTTGAGAAGGGGTGTCGATCCGTGTTCACGATTGGGGGGATGACCTGTTGATAAAGTTGAGGTTTCTTTCAAAAGTTGAACCTTCCCAGGTCGAAAATCCCATAGAAAGAATTTCTATATGTCCCATAGAGATCCATAGGTTTCTACTTTATAGGCCTCTATAGGTTTCGATATGGAAATGGTATATAGGTAAGGACCCATAGAATTCCTATGGGTGTCTATGGGACCGATACTCCTGTAGGTTTCTATAAGGCCCTATAGAAAATCCTAAATCCTAAATAGGAGTACTGTCTCTTGACTAGAATCTATTGGTTTCATCACTGGATTGGTGCATGGGATCCAAAAGGAATCAAATAGAAACCAATAGGACCAACAGGATAGTTGCATGGCACCCTTGAACTATTGAATGGGCTTTACTGGATTTTCTATGGGTTTTATTGGTTTTTATGGTTGCACATTTGAACAACTGTGCTTCCTATAGGAAACCAATAGAAACCAAAAAAACCATCAGAAACCATTGTGAATCTCATATTGGTTTTCTATGGGTCTCTATAGGATTTTCGACCTGGGTTTGCAAATGCTGTTTTTTATTTGGGGGGCGCAATATTTAGCAGGAGTCATATGAGATTATAGCGAACAAAGCAATTAAATAATATTCTTGAAATTGCGTCGCGGGCCACTGAGTATTACACATACATATAAAGACCTATGGGGCTCACGTCTCAATTGCCCAAATACATTGTGCATTAATTAGCTTTCTAGCTTTTCGATTCAGCGAGAGAGCGAAGCTTGCGAGCAAAAAAATGACACTTTAGAATCGTGAAAATTTAATTTCGTCATCAAAATGTGCTAATTTAGATTATCTGAGGTATAAAAATTACAAAGAGAACATTTCACTGCCCCGAAATGAGATGGCGGTGCCCGAATGCAGGAACATTTTGATATTCTCGGCTTCAGCCCCCATCCCCGGCCTCAGATGTTAATGCATATACATACCCAAATGGCTCATCTAAGGACAGTTGAACGATTTTAGAATACTCCTCCCGTGTCCTTATTTTTCTTCGTTTCACGTTTGTTTGGTTTTTTTAACTATATGTACGTGGTAGAACAGGGAACGGATAAAATTAAGATACTGCTTTTTGCGAGCGAGCAAGCAAAAAAGTTGACACTTTTATTCATAACAATAGTTAGGATGAAATTATATTATGCATCAACATAGTACTTAAAACAATATTTTTTTTTCCTTACTAGATACTTTTGGCGGGCCGCGTGATATCGTCTCGCGGGCCGCAAGTCGCCCATGGCACTTTAAGAACAAGGGCGCAAAATTACGAGATCTTGAGAGAAAATAATTATGCGAGGGGGCTAAGCGACTTCGCATTTCAAACCTTCAAAAACTAGATTTCTAGTGCATTTACCCTGCGGATTCTTCATTTCCCCCTTTTTTTCTTTCTTTGCGTTTTTTACACCCCTCCAAGTGCTGCCAAGGGCACGTGCCCCCTGCCCCCCGAAATACGCCACTCAGTGAAGCGACTGAGCGAGGGACTTTTTCAAAAATATGTCTATAAAACTTACATTTTGGAGCATCCCAAAATGTTTTTTTTTTTTTAATGAAAAGGAGGAATGCACGGATCTACATCAATGGACGGAACCCCTCAATTGAGAATAACAATGCGATCGAACGAAATTTCTTCGATATTTTCGCATTGAAATTATGGCATTTCTTATTTGGACGCAATTATTTTGCAATTATTTGGACGCAATACTGCACTGTATGTGACAGGGGTTGGTGCAAGGAGGGGGAGGTTTCTCCCTTCCCGAGCGAAAGCTCTGACGTTTTATAGCAAATTTGAGAGAAAGATAACGGCTCGTAGCACCTTTTTTGAGGCGGAAAGTTAATTCGACATCGGACTGCTTTTCAGTTATTTTTGACGCAATACTGCACTGTATGTAACAGGAGTGGGTGCAGGGAGGGGGAGGTTCCCCTTTCCCGCGCGAAGCGCGAAAGCTCTGACGTTTTAGCACCTTTTTTTTAGGCGGAATGTTAGTTCGACTGGAGCCCTGGCTGCTTTTCAGTTATTTTGGACGCAAATACTGCAGGGGTGGGTGCAGGGAGGGGAGTTTCCCCCACCTCGCTTCAAAGCTCTGACGTTTTGGCAAATTTGATAGTGAAGAAAACGGCTCTTTACACTTTTTTTTAAGCGGAAAGTTAGTTCGACGCCCTGGCTGCTTTTCAGTTATTTGGACGCAATACTGCACTGTATGTAACAGGGGTGGGTGCAGGGATGGGGAGGTTCCCCCTTCCCGCACGAAGGGCGAAAGCTCTGGCGTTCTAGCACCTTTTTTAGGCGGAATGTTAGTTCGACGCGAGCCTAGCTGGCTACTTTTCAGTTATTTTGGACGCAATAGTGCACTGTATGTAACAGGAGTGGGTGCAGGGAGGGGGAGGTTCCCCTTTCCCGTGCGAAGCGCGAAAGCTCTGACGTTTTAGCACCTTTTTTTAGGCGGAATGTTGGTTCGACGGAAGCCCTGGCTGCTTTTCAGTTATTTTGGACGCAATTACTGCAGGGGTGGGTGCAGGGAGGGGAGTTTCCCCCATCTCGCGTGAAAGCTCTGACGTTTTGGAAAATTTGATAGTGAAGAAAACGGCTCTTTACACTTTGTTTAGGCGGAAAGTTAGTTCGACGCCCGGACTGCTTTTCAATTATTTGGACGCAACATTTCACTGTATGAAACAGGGGTGGGTGCAGGGAGAGGAGAGTTATTTCCCCCTTCCCGCTATCATGTTTCACAGCCAATTTGAGAGAGAGATAACGGCTCTAACACTTTTTTTAGGCGGAAAGTTATAGTTCGACGCCCTGACTGTTTTTCAGTTATTTGGATGCAATACTGCACTGAACGTGACAGGGGTTGGTGCAAGGAGAGGGGAGTTTCTCCCTTCCCGCGCGAAACGCGAAAGCACTGACGTTTTACAGTCAATTTGAGAGAGAGATAACGGCTCTAACACTTTTTTTAGGCGGAAAGTTATAGTTCGGCGCCCTGACTGTTTTTCAGTTATTTGGACGCAATACTGCACTATATGTAACAGGGGGGCGTGGGGGGAACCTCCCCCCTGTAGGGCCCCGCGCGAAGCGCGATAGCTCTGACGTTTTAGCACTTTTTTTTAGGCGGAATGTTAGTTCGACGCAAGCTTAGCTGGCTGCTTTTCAGTTATTTTGGACGCAATACTGCACTGTATGAAACAGCGGTGGGTGTTGGCTGTATGAAACAGGGAGGTGGGGGGGGGGGGTCCCTCTTCCCGAGAGAAGCGCGAAAGCTCTTACGGTTTACAGCAAATTTGAGAGAAAGCTAACGGCTCGTATTACTTTTTTTCAGGCGGGAAGTTAGTTCGACGCCCTGGCTGCTTTTCAGTTATTTGGACACAATACTGCACTGTATGTAACAGGGGTGGGTGCAGGGACGGCGAGTTTTCCCCTTCCCGCACGAAGCGCAAAAGCTCTGCCTTTTTAGCAAATTTGAGAGAAAGAAAACGGCTCGTAGCACACACATTTTTAAGCGGAAAGTTATAGTTCGACGCCCGGACTGCTTTTCAATTATTTGGAAGCAACATTTCACTGTATGAAACAGGGGTGGGTGCAGGGAGAGGAGAGTTATTTCCCGCTTCCCGTGCGAAGAGAAAGATAACTGCTTGTAGCGCCTTTTTCGGCCTTTTTCTCTCACTTTCCCTTTTTTTTTAGTGGCTGAATAGGGGGCCATGGCCCCCCTGTGCCACCCCTTGACTACGCCAGTGATTACCCGTCTGATGACTAAAAATTTTTTTGTCATGGACAGGGATGCCGTTGCAGTGGCGGATCCAGGCAGGTCATGCAGTGCCCTATATAGATAGAGTCTGGCCAACTCGGCTCCAGTTGGGTAACAACATGGCGCATATTCCTTTGTTGCAAGCTTACATAACAAAGGAATATGCGCCATGTTGCTACCCAACTGAAACCGAGTTGGCCAGACTCTCTCTATATACGGCACTGAGGCAGGTGCGCCAAGGGCGCCCCCTTTAATTTTTCTGTTTTGTGATTTTTACCGTGGGAGGGGGCCCTCGCTCCCACACCCTCCGCTCTCTCACCGCTGGTGACCCTATTTCAAATTAGCTTGGGGGATAGAGGATACCCCCCCCCCACACACACACACACACACACACACACCTTCCACTCCCTCACCGCTGGCGCCCCCTATTTCAAATTCCTGATCCGCCACTGTATAGGCCTCAATAATAATAACAATAAAGATGGATTTATACATCGCATCATAAACTATATAGTATCTCTGCGCCTAAATAAAACTAAGTTACAAAAGACAATTTTGTGGTTCAATTACAATGCAAATAAAATAAATGACAACATTTACAATTTCATGGTTCTACATTGATAATCTATAAGAATGAAATCAGATAATGTCTGAAACTTATTTGACGAGAAAGATAACAATAATTGAAATTAAAATTTGGTAACCATAACATTACCAACATCTTTATTGGGTAGGCCTACTAATAAAAAAAATTACACCAGATACCGGTACATGTATACAGACAACCTATATAGGGATACATAACTTAAATCAAACTTAAAAAAAAAAAAAAAATTACTGAGATTTATAAACAAAACAGGTAGGTTAGACTGAGACATACTCCCCCCCTTCCGGGTCTCAGGCACAGAGGAGCTTGCGTTATACCCATTTGGGCAATTTCACCGATTGCCGCAGGGGCGTCGCTAGACAGGGGATGTCACAACGGGGTCTGCTCGCTAGTCATTAGGACCGCTATTCATAATACGAGAAGATGGTACTCGCTATTCATAATACGGAAAAGAGTTGCTATTCAAAATATGAGAAGAGGGTCGCTATTCATAATCGAAAAAGAGGGTTGCTAGGCCTATTCATAACATGAAAAGAGGGTCGCTATTCATAAAAATTAAGCAAAAAAATGATAATATTGGATGGGGGACACCCCCACAGCTGTGTCGTAGCTAGGGAGGGGGGCGATCGAACAAATAAAGAAAAAAGGCGTGGCCAAATAATGTACGCGACTCATCATCCCGGGCCCCACCAGCCTCCTCCCCCCCCCCCCCCCCCCCCCCCTCATCAGTCCGACCAGGCTGCGTCATTCGACCCACCTTCCCTTGGTAAATATTACCGACAATGTTCGTCAAATTGACATGTCATTGACGTGTGTGTGTGTGGATGGGGGCGTGGCAGCGTTGCCATGAGGGCTCTTCTATCATGTCCATAACCCTCAGAAAAGGAAGAAATCGACTGAGAGGGGGTTGTAGGGACTTTGCACGATATATTTTCCATATAAGTTCTAAAAGGAGGTTAGATTTTCAAAATGTTAAGCCAAATAAGATACGAATTTGTGACTGCGAATGGTGGCGTCCTCTATAGGCCTACTTTATTATCATTATACCATTGACACTGGTCGAATAATCTCAGGCTGATGTTGAAGCTTTAAAGACTTCGAAAAATGTACCGTTCGCTAAAGTGCTATGTGTTTTTGTTTTTAAAAGTTTATTTTAGTTTTTAGGCTACTTACATACATACATCCCCATGGGTTACAGCCCTATAGCAAACGGTCCGATAGTTAGCGGGTCCGATAGACCGACACCCAATAGATAGGTTTCTATAGACCGAATGTACGAGAGGGCCCAATAGACAGACGGTTCCATAGACCGAATCGGCGGAGGGTCCGATAGTCCGAAGGTTCTATAGATCGAATGTCAAACGGGGTCCGATAGTCAGAAGGTCCGACAGACAGAAGGTTCTATAGACCGAATCAGCTAAAGGGTCCGATAGTCCGGAGGTTCAGTAGTTAGTTAGTTCGACGCCCGTACTGCTTTTCAATTATTTGGACGCAACATTTCACTGTATGAAACAGGGGTGGGTGCAGGGAGAGGAGAGTTATTTCCCCCTTCCCGCGCGAAGCACGAAAACTATCATGTTTTACAGCCAATTTGAGAGAGAGATAACGGCTCTAACACATTTTTTAGGCGGAAAGTTATAGTTCGACGCCCTGACTGTTTTTCAGTTATTTGGATGCAATACTGCACTGAACGTGACAGGGGTTGGTGCAAGGAGAGGGGAGTTTCTCCCTTCCCGCGCGAAACGCGAAAGCACTGACGTTTTATAGCAAATTTGAGAAATTTATTTTATTTTATTTTTTATGCTACTTACATACATACATCCCCATGGGTTACAACCCTATAGCTAGAAGGTCCGATAGTTAGCGGGTCCGATAGACCGACACCCAATAGATAGAAGGTTCGATAGACCGAATGTACGAGAGGGCCCAATAGACAGACGGTTCTATAGACCGAATCGGCGGATGGTCCGATAGTCCGAAGGTTCTATATAGATCGAATGTCAAACGGGGTCCGATAGTCAGAAGGTCCGACAGACAGAAGGTTCCACAGAAGCTGACCGAATCAGCTAAAGGGTCCGATAGTCCGGAGGTTCAGTAGGGGTCCGAGAGTTAGAAGGTCCGATAGACCGATAATAACGTAAAATAGGTAAAATAAGTGGATACAATAAGTTTTTAATAGTTTTATATCATAAAAGGAAAAGAGTAATGCCTTATCTTTTTCTATGAGTATTGTAATAAACCGATGCACTATAGGCCCACCCTCCCCCCCCCCCCCAAAAAAAAAAATGGGGAACTTATTTTAAAGTATTGATTTATACATTTTCAACATGTTAAAAGTATTTTTATCAGAGCATCATCATCATCACCGTGGGGCGGGGGTGGTCCACCCATGCAGCTCAGCCCCCCCCCCCCCCCCCCCGGTTAATTTTGCCACTAAACCGATGTATTGGCAATGGGGAACGCTGACCTTTTTTTGAAACATGGAAATCTAATTATATGGTGCACACTAAAGTCATGCCCGAAACATTTTTTTCTCGTGGAGCTAGCTGAGGAAAGGGCGTCCTCTTCTAACACAAGTGTTATTTTTTAAACAAAGAAATCTTATGGGGTGCACAATTTATAGTTGAATTTTCATTACAAGTAACAAAAGATAAGATTCTGACAACAAAAGATTCTGACTGATAAAAACGAAATTGTTTCAATTAGGCCCTACCACCTTCTTGGGAGGTGGCGTTTCCATTTTTTTTTTTGAGGGTTGTCAGGTGATATTTTCCTACAAGCTATGATGTCAGCTTTTATACTTTTTTGAATGTTCACCGACTACACCCATACTACTACCTGTGGTAAATTTTAGTCTGTGGACTCTGTCGGGTAAATTATACCATTTTTTGGGGGGGTGGGGGAATTCGAGAATAGTCGGATACTTCACTGCCCGAATATTATGATATTCGGGCTTCTTGTTGCTGCAGGACGTAAGAGGTGCTTGCTGCAAGAAACTATCTAGGCCTAGTTTCTTGCTTGTATGAGCGAGCAAAGCGAGCGAACGAGACTAAAGAGAGAAAAAAAGAAGAATTTTGTATCCTGAGAATAGGTTCTAGCATATTGTTATTCCGTTCTCATAATCTGTGTAACATGTTATCGGCATCTTCTGTTCTCATATTGGGAAGAGACTATTGGTCACGGGCCATTATTTCTGAAAATTCATCTCTTTAGCCCCTTTAGGTCAACTTGCCGCTCGATTCCTTTCAGTTATGTTGCTAACATTCTTTGAGTAGAAAATAGCATAACATTAGCTAGAGATTTAAGATGCAAACCAAATAACTTCCATAAGAATATGACTTATTAATATATTTGCCATTGGTTTATATGCATAAATGTGGCTATTATATTAATAACTAATATCAATAATGAAAGTATAATGGGCATTGGTAAATAACCCTAATAATGCTAGTGAGCGAAGTTTTTGAATTTTTGTTTTCTTCTCTTTCCTTTCTGATTTCTTCTTTTCTTTTTCTCTTCTTTTCCTTTCTTTTCTTTTCATCTTTCCTTTTTTGCTTTTTCTTTGGTTGGAACGCCCCCACTTATTTTAACCACTTATTTTTTGCCCACTTATCATTTTATCCACTATTGTACCCTTTTTACGTATTTATTGTCGGTCTATCGGACCTTCTAAGTATCGCACCCCTACTGAACCTTCGGACTATCGGACCCTTTTGCCGATTCGGTCTATAGAACCTTCTGTCTATCGGACCTTCTGACTATCGGACCCGTTGGTCATTCGATCTATAGAACTTTCGGACTATTGGACCCTCCTGCCGATTCGGTCTATAGAACCTTCTGCCTACTGGACCCTCTCGTACATTCGGTCTATCGAACCTTCTATCTATTGGGTGTCGGTTTATCGGACCCGCTAACTATCGGACCTTCTAGCTATATTGGGATGACCCCTCCCCACGACCTATAGCTAATATAATTTGCCCTGCTCCTGTGTTGACGAAAATTGCAGTAAACATTTCCCTTTGTGGGAAATCTTGCCCCACCACCCTGCCCCAAACTGATATTATCCTGGCTACGACTGAGACATTAGAACAAGCAAGCCCATTACAGGGGCGTATCCAGGATTTCCCAATAGGGGGGCGCCAGGAATTATTGATCGCCGTCATGGGGGAGAAATTTTTGCTTCTGAAGAAGGGCTGAGATGCAAAATAGTGCTATATAGTGCTATATTTTTTTTAACGACGGCCAATAGGGGGGCGCGCCTATTGCGCCCCCCTGGATAAGCCACTGCATTATCATAGTCAGTTTAGAAACTAGTAAGTTTTTTACACGACAACAATGTTTTTGTGGAAAGTAGCTTTTAATAGGACCTATGGACCTACAAATTGTATAGCCTTAGACATATCCGGTGCCAGAAGTTAAGGACCAGGCCCCCAGATGCTCTTCAATTTCAGCCAATGAAGAGTTTAAAGATTTTCATTTTTCCAGGAATTGTCATACCTCAGGATACTAGTAGTCATATTAATTAACATAACTTCATGCATGGGTGTCGATTTGTATTCATGGTTGGTTGAATGACTGGTGCCGAATATATCCTCGGCGTAGTAGGTAAGCGACCAAGGGAGATGTACATTTAAAAATCATCTATAGTGTATTCTGTATATTATTTCCTCGCTCGCTGCGCTTGCTAATATAGATAAAGAATGCTTTGGGAAGGCAAATGAATTGGGCATGCAAGAGAGGTGATCGAATATATTTTAGATAACTTATAGGCCTGTGGTGTAATTTGGTGACGAAATTATAGTTTATCATCAAATGAGTGTCCTTTTCTTTGCTCGCTTTGCTCGCTCGTAATATTTAGAAACAGGGTGGTTTCAGATAGCAAACAGTTGGACTAGCGAGGTTCTGAAATAGAGTCATAATTGGCAGTGAGGTGACGAAATATACTATATACATATCGTACGGGCATAGAGTGTATTCTGACGACAAAATAACACATCTTTTGAAGCAAGAAGTTGTTATTTTTTGGGTTCGCTTGCTTCTCTTGCTCGGAAAATAAAAAAGTAACATGTGTATGGGGATATGTGAGGGTTGGTGAGGGTATTTGTGTACTGGAGTTTGGGGCCTATTATATCCTTGCAAAACCGATCCTACAGAGCTGGGTCGTCCATTATGGCCGGACGGTAGCAGGGAGGGGCAGTTTTCCTTTAAAAATGGGTGTTTTTCAGCTTCAATCGCCATTTACTAAATAACGAATTCGGTCTGCGACATTTAGGGTATAAATTGAATGATCACGAGTATTTTTTTAAATATGAATAACACCGATTTGTGACTTGGATTGTTTGCATACACATTAAATATAATATCACTAAAAGTTTATCTCTTTGTACACGAAAAGCGTTATTTTGTTGTTTTCCTGCTTAATAGGGGTTATTTATTTTAAACGCCATTGTGGGTATGATTGTACTAGGAACCATAATAATTTATACGCCACTTATGGGGTGGCGTGATGACCCTGTTGACGCCACTTATAGGGTATGTTTTTCTGATGTGACGCCGATAGGATGCAAATTAGACTTCGTGCAAGACGCCATTTAGGGTCCATTTTTTGAAGTGTGTGGACGCGCTTGGGTAGCTGATAATCTGTTGATGCTTATCCCCATAATACTATAGTAGTGCTAGCGGGGAACGGTTGTTATGAACTCAGACTTTGATTTGCCTTTTAAAGCAAAGTTCCAAGAGTAGAAAAGGTAAAAGATAATGCAGAACTTAATGGCGTCGCTATAATAGACCGCTAGTGTAATGTATACAAATTTATGGACATATATTCTCTGAGCGCCTAGTGACGAGCTATTCCATTAACCTGCTTTTTTATAAATGAGCCTCAATGCTTTGAATCCAGTTTGCGTACATTATTTGTTGCTATGTCCGGCAAGTTTTCATTGTTTGAAAGGTATGTATAAAATTTACATACATTACCGAAGCGGTCTATTGGGAGTGCTGTTCCTAAATAACCAAACAGTAAATAACGGAAAGAAAAGAGAATTACAGAAATTTCATTTCTTGTGGCAAAAAATGTGTTTCCGCCCGGGATCGAACCGGGGACCTTGCGCGTGTGAGGCGCACGTGATAACCACTACACTACGAAAACCTCCATGCCGCTAAACGAAGAAAATAAAGTATTATAGTATAGAACGCACTCTAAATTGGTCTTTCCTGCTCTGTGCATTCGTCTCTTTGTTACTGCGCATTACCCACAATGCAATTTATATCTGACCGAGGAAAAAAAATACAAGGGATCATGTAGCATGGCGTCTTTTCTAGTCCAAGCTTCACTTATCTCAAAGAGGTGAATTTTTATATCATTGCTCTTGCACTTTATTATATCAGCTCAGGTTAGATTGAGTCAGCTGTGTCTATACGTATCACCTCTTATCAGATTTCTTATCATAGCTTTTGAACATCTCACATTCTTCCAATTTTCAATGCCTTTCGAGCTTGTATTTTGACAGAGCGAGAGAGTGGAAGCCATTTTTTGAGAGAGACGAGAATGGGAGGACATGTTTGAATGCACGTAACTGTTTGGTTCTGAACGGACTGATGAAGTGGGTGTGTTTCGTACCATTTTCTCATTGAATGTAACAATCTTAGAATATGAGCTGTAGTAATGTGATTTATAGACTTTAGATAATTGTTGTGGTGTGTTATCTTTCCATTACTTCGTCTAAATAGACTACTTTTTCAATGATTCTGATTTAATGTAACCTTGCATTTTTGCTTGCACAAATAGGTGTTATTCACCCGGTTTTTTCACCCTTTTACCCATTAAAACCACTTGATCTCTTCCCCCATAATATTTTTTGGTGTGTATTTGGTACGTTAGGTAAAATTTGGTTTATCAATGCCCTTGTCCATGTAATGGTCGTTCTTTCTTTTCACAGAACTGCCTTTGAAAAGTTTGAGGCGACAGGTTTCTTAATGTATGGGACTGTACTAAAAAGTCACTAAATATGCTTTATGTTGGACTATTCTGTGTGAAATAGTGCATTTTACATTCTCTAAGAGTTAAAAATTGTATTTTATACATATTTTTTGCATTTTTATGTGATTGTACTCCTCTCTCTGCATTTTGAATTTGAATCATGAAATATTTTCCTTTGTGTTCACCTTGTTTCTTTTCTCTAGTGGAAGAAAGGCATGAAATGACACAATTTTTATTGGATACATGCTAAATTCAGGCCCCAAACAACTCTGCTAACAATCCACCCATCATGGACAGCAATTCCTCAGCAGAAGAGGACAACTCAAGGTGAATAAAAAGATGATCAAATATGTTTTCCTCTTTTTTTTCTATACTACTCCTGGATAGGAAAATCTAATTCATTGGTTGCCTTGGTATACCCTTTAATCTCAACATTAAAAAAAGGCTCTATTGTCATGGTGTTGGTATGAAAGTTCTCCCTACTTCATGGGTAGTTTTAGGAAGGACAAGTTATCTTGAATGAAGGTAGAGTCTGCTACATCATCATCATGACATTTATTCTAGAGCTTTGCAAAGACCTGGATCCTGTAGACATGGTCGCGTGATGGCATAGATTTGCAATTTTTGTTGAGCACTACCAGTAGATGTAGTTGTACCAATATATATATTTTTCTCCATGTGTCATTTCAACAATTTTGATAGATAGTTTAGAAGTCATATATAGGCTAAAATAGTATTCACTTTCTTAAA
Source organism: Heliocidaris erythrogramma (assembly GCA_025617745.1). Classification (NCBI taxonomy): domain Eukaryota; kingdom Metazoa; phylum Echinodermata; class Echinoidea; order Camarodonta; family Echinometridae; genus Heliocidaris; species Heliocidaris erythrogramma. The sequence goes on from CM046860.1 coordinate 21,406,182, forward strand.
TTTTAAATGTCAGGAATGTCAGTTTATTTAACATTTTACCATTCTTTATTTTCTGTCATTCTTCTGAGCCATGGTGGACTTTGTATTTCTCAATAGAATCTACATGTAAATTCATTATTGTACATTTGTTTTATGAATATCATTATGTGTTCACAAGACCTGCCTTATTAATTGGTCTAGTTTCCTATCTTTAAATGATTTGTGAAAATTGTTAGTTATATTTTTTCTTCCACTCTTTTTCCCCCTCTTCTTCCAAAATTATCTAAACATTCCTTGGTAGGTTATTTTGTTGTGTGTACATGAAAGTATTACATACATGTACATGTACCTCTTGTATATAATTTGTGTATGCACTTGACAAAAACATTTTTTTTTCATTTCTTTGACTTTGTATTGAAATTATGATAATACAACCCTTCGAATATGCTTAGAAATCTTTCTGTATTGGGACAACAGCCCTTATGCAACTACATGTATTACTGTTCCAAAAAAAATGACCCTCTGTACAACTATCCCCTGGACAACTGACCACTTTTCTAAGGTGGTAATGGACAGGGGGATGTAACTGTTTTGGGGGTAGTTGTATACGTTTCCTTCCTGGTAGGGTGCTAAACTGCTAGTCCAGGTAGTTGTTCTAGAATCAAATCATTCAAGGAGATTTTAGCTTGCAAAGTTGAAAATAGATCATGCTTTGTAAACTTAAATAATACTCATGCATACTATACGTGTAGTATTGGCAGGTTTATATTTTTCTTCATTTATGATTAATTTTTTTAAAGATCCTCTTTCTTTTTCTATCACCCTTTCTTTCCTTTTTTGTTGTTACATCTTTAGTGCTTTCATACTTAATGGTATCGCTTGTTTTCTGAATTAACAATATTACTTTGCAATGACTCCACCTAGAAAGTCATGTTTGATCAGTCTTTGATTCTACAATTTAGTTGCTGTAGAACTACAGTGATGAGCAATGTTTAACCATTACCAAGTACTGACTTTCTTCCTTCATTTACTTTTAGTGCCGATGAAAATGCTTCACCACAGAGGGATAGTAGTGATGAGGTGAACAACTCTGGCTCTGCCTCAGAATCGGAAGAACACTCTGAAGCAGAGGCCGTCAGTCATTCTGAGGCGCATTCTGCCTCTGGTTCGGACAATAATATGGAGGAGGAGGAGGAAGAGGAAGAAGAAGAGGAGGAAGAAGGAGAGGGTGATGATGATGATGATGATCAAGAAGAGCAAGAAGAAGAAGAAGGGGATGGGGAAGAGGAGGAAGAAGAAGATGAAGATGAGAATCAGGACGATGATGAGGAGGAAGAGGAGGACGATGAAGATGCCGAGGCTGAAGATGAGGATGGTAGCAATGATGATGGATCAGATGGCTCAGATGACGAACATCACAAAGGTGGACGTCGGCTCAGTCGAAAAGACAGCATGGAAGAATTGAAGATGGTAAGTCTTTTTGATTGTACTTTGTTGCAATTCTTGTTTGAATTCTGTTCCTGGAATGCTGTATGGAAAGGGTTTCATTTTTTTTTATCATTTCTTGACTGTCTCAAAAGACAAAAGCCGTAAAAAGCACTGACAAAAAAAATCACACTTTTACAACACGGGACAAAAACAGAGACTGATTCGACTGACCAGACTCTGACCAGTCTCTGATTATAAAGTGTCTGTATAAAAGGGCTGAGCCATGATGACAAATATTAAGATAAACTGTTGTAGTGTTTTTCTCTGAATTATGAAGTATTGCTCTTCTTGATTATTGATGAATGCTTTTCACTTATTAGCATGGAAGATGAACATAATATTGTGCAATAGGTCTCAAAGGTCCAAGGTGAGAGGTTCATGTAGGTCTTGGGAGAAATATTTGAAAAAGAGGTATTCTTGCCGTAATGTTAGAGACATTGAAGAGTTGCCAGTTATTAGTTAAAATTAAAAATAGAATGCAACTAATCCCTAATTATAATCTTAATTAGGAATTTTTTACCAGTTTAATGCAACTTTAATCAAACTTGGCTTGTGTACTTATCTGGGTCAGATGAACTAAATATTTTCTTTTTAATGATGAAGTTAAGTTCTAGGCATGCAATTGCATTGTGGTAGAAATTGTCTAGAAATAATTGGGAAAGGCTGGTAAATCTTCTGACGAGTTATGTCCAAATTTTTCTGCGTGCATGTATAGAACCATGTTTGATGGGTATAATCATGTCAGCTTTCCATACTTGTGTCAGTGTAATGCCTGTGCCCACCATAGATGGCGCCAGAGGTACATTATCTTGTTTTGTGGTTGTCTGTCCATCTGTACATTTGTCTCGTTTTCTAATTATATTTGAAGAACCATTTAATGAGCTTCAAACTTGTTGCTATCATGCATCACCAGAGGGAAAGGAAAGATTAAACTTGTAGTTTTGTAGTCTAAAGGTCAAAGCTCAAAGCTCACACAGGACAGATGAAACATGAAATTTGTTGGTTTTAGTCGCATCTACAGGGCTCGAATTACCCGGTCGGCAAAAGGCAATTTGCCGCAATGCCCCTTCAACTTGCCGCGATGCCCCTCTAAATATTACAATACTTACGGCAACTTGTGGGTGCCCCTTTTTTAATTTTGCCGTAATGCCCTTTCACCCGAAACATACACGAACAATAGCTTGTTGAGGAACTCACTACGCGACATCGAGGTGCGAGAGGGACGTGAGTTTTAAGGCGCGCGAGCTGCTGCGCGCCTTAATCCATTCGAGGTAGGCAGCTCTGCCAACTTCTACGGATTTCCCGTAATTGATCAATCAATTGCCAATTTGACGACGGTAATCATTGCACCGGTCAATGTAATATGCGTACTGCGTGCACTATGTACCAACCACCGTATTTAGTCTGTACAATTGTACGATCTTCAAATTGGCGCAAGAAAATTGTCGATAACTTCAGTATTAATGAGCTTGAACGAAAAGGGTTTTTTCCCCATAGAAAAGCACATGAATCGCGCACCCGCCAGCGAGCTATCTTCCGCGTGTTGAACGTAACTGAAGTAAGCGATGTTTTCAAGGTGTCTTTGCATATACGTTCGCATGTTGTGTATGCCCGGGGGAGCGTTTCATCAAGCGTCTTGTCAGTGATTTTCACCTACAAATTTGCCCTCAGCCAATCAGGTGCAAGGATTTCAGTAGCTTATAACAGCTGTCGGTGAAAATCACTGACAAAATGCTTGATGAAACGCTCGCATGGCTCGCGTGGCTAGATATGGCTAGGCTCACGCGCGGTGCGCGTGCTATGATATGACCATAGACAAATTATGACCGATGACCGAGTCCAGTGCATGTGCACAATCGCACGCTGCGCTGGATACGAAACTCGAAAGCTCACCGGCCCCTTGTATGGCGAAGAAGAGCTTTTTGCATTGCTCCCCTACCGCTCTCCTTAAAGATCACATTGGAAGAAAATTACAAATATGGCAATTAATGTATCACTAGAAACTGGGAAGCTTACAGATGGCAATTTTAATGGTACCTACATGTAAAGTCAGTCATTTGTGTTTTGTTATTTATTTTTTATTTTTTGCCTTGGTGCCGGGCCCCACTGACTTGCCTTGATGCCCCTAAAAAAATATTGAAAGAGACTGCCCCCAAAACCAGAAATTGCCTGCCCCTAAAATTGCTGACTTTCGAGGCCTGGCATCTGAATATCTGATTAATAAATTGGAGTATGAAGTTCAAACTTGGTAATTAGGATGGATCTTCATAAGGAGATGTTTTGAGTATATTTTAGTGCAAGTAAGTCAAGGGTCAACGGTCTGGTCAGTTGACGTGAGAATTTACTGAATAATAATTGTACACGTGTGTGTACAGGGTTCTCCAAAATAATTGTTTACCCTTGGCCCTAAGTGAGTGAATTAGACCTACTTTATCAGAGTTGGGAATACTCTGAAAGGTCCAAAGCCATTTTGCAGCTTGAAAGTGTCTTTGATTAATACCCTTGTCTCGCCCCTTATTGTCCCTGCCAAATGAAGTTCATTATAAGCTCAGTTTCTTATTCTGTAGGGAGAATATGAGACATGTGCGTACATGTATACATGTATGCAGGTCTGTGGTACATGTGCGTCTGTCTAAACAATTTTAGATTTAATTGTTCTCTTATTTCTTAACTGATTTTTATTATACCTCCGCCCACCAAAGGTGGTGCCGGAGGCATTTGTTTTCGTGCCATCTGTCCGTCCCGCTTTCTCGTTCTGGCGATTAATCAAGAACCACATTAGGTATGAACTTCAGACTTAGTGCTAGTATGTATCACCATAGGAAGACGATCTGAGTAGATTTGGGGGGTACGTACATGTAGGTCAAAGTTCACAGAGGTAAATTTCTAAAATTTCAGGTGTTAGCCTCATTCTAGCGTTAACTCATGTGATGTATCGCCATAGGAAGACAATCTGATTAGATTTTGGGGTACAAAGGTCAAAGGTCACAGGTCAATTTCTGAAATTGCAGGTTTTAGCATTGTTAACACGATATCTCAAGAACCATTTGATCCATTAACTTCAAACTTGGCACTAGTATACCATGGGAAGACGATCTGATAGATTGTGGCAAATGTAGGTCGAAGGTCATGGAGGTCATTTACCGTGAAATTTCTTTTGTTTGCCTTGTTAACACTCTTAAACAATTTGATCCATTAACTTCAAACTTGGAACTAGTAAGCATCACCATAGTGGGACGAACTGATTAGATTTTTGTTCATGTCTAGGTCAAAGGTGACAGGTCATAGAGGTCATTATATGTGAAATTTATGTTTTTAGCTTTGTTTTCACCATATCTCAACTATTTTGTATTCACCATATCTCACCTACAACTATTTTGTATTCATGACTAGGAGAAGATAAAGTGATCAGACTTTTGGGTTACAAGGTGTAAGGTCAAAATGTCAAGGAGGTAAATTAACATGTAATTGTAGTCTACTTATTCTGGTTATAACAATATTTTAAGAACAATTTAAGCCATCAACTGAATTTAGGCGGAGGCATATAGGAGACCCAGTCGCATTCATCTTGTTATATTGTTAGGGCTTATGTGGGGGCTTTGAAACACAGAATTCTACTTTCACAGATTATGCATGCACGCAAATCCATCAAAAATCACAGAAGCTGCTTCTCTTTCTTCATTTTTTTATTCTGTTTGTTATAAAGGCTATGTGAGGGCTTTGTATTGTGTACATAGAATTCTGCAAATATGTTAATTTATGCAAAGTTATTCAAATTTACAAAGAAGGGTGTTCCCCCCCCCCCCCCTTTTGTCTCGCCCACCGGAGGTGAAGGCGAGACTAAGGGATTCAAATGGCCGCCGTCCGTCCGTCACAAACGTTAAAGTTTACCTGCAAGACTCTCTTATGATGCATTACTTGGCAATTGTTACTGCATTGGCAGCCACACTTGGGTGATAGAAGCACTAGGGGCATCTCCATGTTATTTTGTTGTCGGAGGTCACATGATGTCAAAGGTCATTTGAGGTCATATGTTAAAGTTTACCTGCAAGACTCTCTTTTGTGAAATAACTTCACATCAGTTGCTTGGATTACAACCTAACTTGGGTCATATTTACACTGAGGGTACCTTGACGTTATGTTGCCGTTGGAGGTCACATGATAGGGTCAAAGGTCATTTGAGGTCATACGTTAAAGTTTACCTGCAAGACTCTTATGACAGATAACTTTGCAACCGTCACTCACTTTTCAACCAAACTTGGGTTGTAGATGCACTGAGGGGACCTGCATGTTATGGTGCCGTTGGAGGTCACATAAGGTCAAAGGTCATACGTTAAAGTTTACCTGCAAGACTCTTATGACATAACTTTGCAACCATCACTCACTTTTCAACCAAACTTGGGTTGTAGATGCACTGAGGGGACCTGCATGTTATGGTGCCGTTGGAGGTCACATAAGGTCAAAGGTCATACGTTAAAGTTTACCTGCAAGACTCTCTTATGACATAACTTTGTAAACGTCACTTTCCAAACATTAGTAATGTAGATATATGCAAGCATAACTTATGCAGATTTATGCACTTGGGGGACCTGTTGCATGGCAACAGAGATCACGATATTTCTAGTTATCGCATGTGGGCGAGACACATTATCGCTAATGCCTTGTTTTAAACAGATTTTCTTGGTGGTTAGATGGGGCTTTGTAACATTTATATAGAATTCTGTAATTCATCAGTTATGTTCATACAGGTATATATGCAGATTTATTAAAATTCACACAAAAGATAGCTAAGAAGTAGAACCATTGGAGGTATGAGCTTCAAAGGTGGTGCTAGTACGTATCACCTTAGAAAAACAATCTGATTAGATTTTTGGGTATGTACTAGTCCACCTACTGGACTGTATTGAATAATCCACGCAGCAAGCAGACCAAGCGGACGTTGAGGGCGAGTGACTTACACAAGTTTGTCGATCCTCAATACAGTCCAGCCAAACCTGCCATCTCCCCCGAATTTCAGGGGGAACTCTCACCGTCGGGCTCCGCCTATACGATTGTCAAAGCTCCGCTGATTAGCTTATTGCAAATGTCAATCAAGCAGAATGCAAATCGTGGCCGATTAAGTTAGTCTAAATTCAAGGCTTTACAATTTATTATAAGTTTAATCCAAAATAGATTTTGACATTATTTCTTTAAATTAGTTTAAAAACCGCAGTGAATATTGAATATATATTTGAATGAATAAATCAATGGCGTGTGAGTGTGTGGGGGAAGCGGACGATTAAGAATTAAAATCGGCCAGTATCTGGACTAGGTATGTACATGTAGGTCACGGGTTAGGCCAAATCAGAAATTTCAGGTTTTACCTTGTCAACCAGATATCTCCATAACAATTTGAGGTATGAACTTCAAACTTGGTAGTAGTACAGTATAAGCCTGAGTCGAATCGATTGGTTAGCCGGTGTTCGATCGAAGACATCGACTCCCGAATACGTTTTGGCAAATTCGGTGCATCGATTTGTAGTCCGCCAGATTTTTGACTACCGTAGCCGCCATGAAAAAATCAAATAAAAAAAGAAACTCCGTAACGTACAGCATATATACTAGCAGAGAACGTGAAGGCGACTTCAAAGTTCAAACTGTTGGCTAACTTTCGCTAATTCGCTCGCGGAGGACGTCGCGCTTTACCTGTGCTTTCTCTATGGAAAAATTGTTTTGTCGTTACGAACTGAAGTTTACGATAATTTTCTTGCACTCTCTCTGCATTGTCAATTTGACAATTGTATAATTGAACATGATAAATACGGGCATGAGTACGAGTGTTCCTACTTAATTCGCAATAACTAATATCACACTCTCATCAAATTGGCAATTACTTCTGAATGATCTCTGAAGCTGAATGAAGTCGAGTCTATATTGAGCGACGAAAAGTTTATTTCGTATTGTTTTTTTTTTTTGGCATTGAACAAACGTGTTCCATTCAGCTCTCCAAAGACAAAGTAAGATTATTAATTCTTTGAATTTGAATCATTGTCGGGTGTGTCGACAATGAGCATCGCTTCGTGCGACACTAGTGACATTTTAGGTAGCCATACGGACTAGAAACTTAAGATTTTGGCTCGTCCGCTGTGATTTTTACTAGCCATTGGCTAGCGGGCTATCGTTAATTTCGAGCAGCGAGAGCCCATGCCCGCGATGCCAGCGGACCGGTCACCGGTGCATGGTGCATACACTGCGTGCAACTGTGTGCAACTCTGTTTTCACCGCACATCATTTATCGATTAACCGGTATTCGATCGAATCAAAGCCGTCGAATCCCGGTTTATGAAATATTCGATATGACTCAGGCTTAGTACAGTATGCATCGCTATAATGAGACAAACTGATTACCGGTAGATTTTAAGTAGGTCAGAGGTTAAAGGTCATATAGGTCATTTACTATGAAATTTTATGTTTTTATCCTCGTTATCACATCTCTTGAACAATTTGAGTCATTTACTTTGAAACTTGGAACTAGTATGCATCACCATAGTGAGACAAACTGATTAGATTAAGTAGGTCAATAGTCACAGGTCATAGAGGTCAATATGTGAAATTAATGGGTTTTTTATAGTTTTGTCCTTTAGTTTTCACCGGGTCTCAATAATTAGTTTAGCTTCATATATGAACTTGAAACATGGTACTAGTATGTATCACTATAGTGAGATGAAGTGATTAGATTTTGGGTTTATTAGGTCAAAGGTCATAGAGGTCAATACTCAATATGCATGAAATTAAAGATTTGTTAGTTTTGTTGTCACCATATCTGCATTATTTTGTATGCCTGATTATGAGGAGACAAAGTGATCAGACTTTTTGGTTGTTCGGTCAAAGGTCAAAGAGCTCAATTAACATATAATTATAGGGGGGGTCTGCTTATTAGAATATTTCAAGAACAGTTTGAGCCTTACTGAATTTAGGCAGAGGCATACAGGAGGTGCAGTCCCGTTCCATTTGTTTTTCTTTACCAAATAAAACCTGCCACAGTTTGTGTTACACTTTGTAAGAAGAAATGTGTGCAGACAAATGAAGTAGACCCTGGAGCAAAGAGTAAGAGTATAGTTTGCTCTTAGAAATAACAGTGTTTGCTGTTTATTAAATTGTATGTGGCCTTCCTTGGTTACAGATGTGGGAGGAGTACCCAGATATCTATGGAGTTAGGAGATCAGCAAGGTCCAGGAAAGAAGTTGACAGATTTCAAGTAATAAAGGTACAGAAATTCAGTATCAGGCATGGACTCTAAGAAAAAGATACATGTATCTTACATGTATTTATGACAATGTATTTTATTGCCATGTAATGCCTGTTCATTGTGTTGTATTCGATGGAAGGAATCATATTTTGGGTGTGATGGAGCTTTTATGTATTCAAAAATTAATACCTTTGGATAAATTTGCTAGTATGAAATTTTAAAGATTTAACTTAAATCATTATACATGTAGATGATGTAAAATATTGAAATGTATCATCATTAATGAATAATGAGACAATGTACACATTAAGTGTTATAACATTAACTAGGTTGTGTAGGTAAGAAATCTAGCCTGATTTTAAAAAATGGTAGATATTTTCAATGTGGTCTACTTGCTACGGCCACATTGTATCAAAGATGAAGTGCTCATTGAGTTAGGTCTTTTTATGCCTCTGCCCACCGAAGGTGGTGCCGTAGGCATTATGTTTTCGGGTTGGTTGTCCGTCCGTCTTTCCCGCTTTCTCCTTGTGATAACTCAAGAACCACATGAAGTATGAACTTGAAACTTGGTGCTAGTATGTATCACCATAGGGAGATGATCTGATTGGATTTTGGGGTACGTAGATCAAAGGTCAAAGGTCACAGAGGTCAATTTCTGAAATTTCAGGAGGTAAGCCTCGTTCTTGCAATAATTCAAGAATCATTTATGAAATTCAAACATGCTAGTATGTATCACCGTAGGAAGACGATCTGAATAGATTTTGGGGTACATAGGTCACAGGTCAAAGGTCTCGGGTCAATTTCTGAAATTTTATGTGTTGGCCTCGTTCTCGCGATAACTCAAAGAACCATTTGAGGTATGAACTTCAAACTTGGTGCTAATACGTATTACCATAGAAAGATGATCTGATTAGATTTTTGGGTACATAGGTCAAAGGTCATAGTGGTCAATTCTGAAATTGCAGGTTTTAGGCATGTTAATGCAATATCTCAAGAAGCATTTCATCCATTAACTTCAAACTTGGTACTAGTATTGGTCACCATGGGAAGACAATTTCATTAGATTTTGGCACATGTAGGTCAAAGGTCAAGGAGGTCATTTACCATGATATATGTGGATTTTGCCTTTTTAACAGTCTCTTGAACAATTTGAACCATTAACTTCAAAATTGGAACTAGTATGCATCACCGTAGTGAGACGAACCGATTAGATTTTTGTTCATGTAGGTCAAAGGTGACAGGTCATAGAGGTCATTATACATGTATATGAGTCAATGTTTTTTTAGCCTTGTTATCACCATATCTCAGCTATTTTGTATTCGTGACAAGGAGTAGATAAAGTAATAAGATTTTTCGGTTATAGCGTAAAATGTCAATGATGTTAATTAACATGTAATTGTAGGCTTTTTATTCTGGATATCCCAATATTTCAAGAACAGTTCGAGCTATCAACTGAATTTAGGTGGAGGCATATAGGAGACGCAGTCGCATTCATCTTTTATTGCTTTTTTTTGTACTGTTACAGCAACCATCAGATGAAGAAGATGAGAAACCTTCAAAACGGCGAAGAAGTGCAAGTACCTCAAGTCGAGGAAGAGGAAGACCCAGTAAAAGGTCAGTGGTGACGTGTGAGTCAGGCTATGGCTACAACAAATAAGGGAACAAAAAGCTTTTTCTTTTGCCCTATCATTGTAAATGGACAATTAAAAAAGTGATTGAGAAGACTGACTGAAGTAAGATAATTGACAGGGTAAAGGGGGATTCACACCAAACAAGACATACTTACACAACAAATGGGGAAAAGCCTGTGCACACCGTACACAGCATTCACTAACAAGTCTTGCTGGAGGGACGTGATGTCATCACTGATGATAAAATTCATTTGAAATCCATCATGAAGTCATCAAAATAATTGCAAATATAAGATGGAAGTTTCATTATTTTTAAAGTTTTAAATTGTCTATTTATTTGTGTTTTCTAAAAAATTATTAAATTGGTCATGTGACTATGTTGAAGAATTACTATTATTTTATTTGGCAAAGAAAGCATTACAAAATAAAAACACATTTGACAAAGTAAAGATAAAGATAATGCAACCACTGGAACACCAGGAACAGAAAAAGTTAACAAAATAACTGTAGCATAAAGCTTTCTCTCCCATTTCCAGTGGTTGCAAACCGCATAATGAACATAAGTGATCTTAGTTGTTGCCGATACATTCAGAATAATTTAAACTGATTTTTTTTTTTTCATACTGTGACTATGTTGAAGAATACGATCTAGAAATACGATCCACATAAGAATTATGATCTTTGTTGTTGTCTATTCAGAATAATTCCAGCGGTTTTGTTTCATATACACTCACTGCTTACTATTTGTTTTATAAACAAAATGATCTGAAAAATACACTTTCAGGCATTCAAGCGCTCCTACTTTTCCAACCTTTCCCTAAAAAAAAAAAATTTTTACCATCCTCCTACTTCTTTTTTCCCAATTATCTTATTTTATCCTACTTCTTTTCAATATCTCCTACTCATTTTTTCATACATATCTTAGATATTTTCATGCAATGCAGAACACAAAAAATCTTATAGTAGAGAAGTATCCAGTTGTCTCGCGAAGCAGGTGAAACTTGGTAGAGGTCACGACGTTTCGTTGGCTGCTGCTCAACTTTATCAAGTGATGGAGACGCCGGTGCGGGGATGCAGGTTATAGCGTGGTTGCGGACTTGGGTGACGACACTCCGGGGCCGGGCCGGGTGAAACTTGACGAGTGCCGCCCTGTGTCGGACGATTTACGGATGTCGGGGAATTCAATGCCTGGGAGCGGGCGGTGGGTATTGCACTGCTGCGGTGAGTGTCGCCGGCTGCTGGGCTTTCCGCTGGGCAGGCGCTGAGTTGTAGCGGGAAGCTTGGTGTTGTTTGATGCAGCGCATCCATGAATCGGAAATTCCGAAGCCCACGTCGCGGTTGATGTTGTTGGCGTGTAGTCGGATCTGGATAGCCTCCTTTACACGTCGGGCGTGCCAGTGTTTTGCAGAGTCAATGTATTTGATGCAAGACCAATCAGGTTGATGTTGTTCCCAAGCATGCTCAGCTATGGTTGAGAGTTCGGTGTTCCTCTGTCTGACGTCCCGTTTGTGTTCTGCTATTCTTTCCCCTACTGGTCTGCCTGTCTCCCCAATGTATGATGTGTTGCAGTATTTACATGGTATCTAGTATACCACCGTCTTTTCTGAGTGATGGTACCGGGTCCTTGGCTCGAACGAGCTGATTCCTAAGGGTAGTGTCGGATTTGAAGACGACGCGGATGTTATGTTTCTCTAACCGACGGCGCAGTTGGTGGGCTATTGTAGAGACATAAGGCAGAACTATGGTCGAAGTGAACTTGTCTTCTAGGGTGACACGCTCTTTGGGCTTGTAGGATTTCTTGATGAATGCGTTGGGGTAGCCATTCGCTGCCAAGGCAGAACAAAGATGGCGCTGTTCCAAGGAAGTGTCTGTCGGATGTGAGATGATCTTTTCTGCTCTGTCGTAGAGGCATCTGACCACCCCTCGTTTGGCAGTGGGTGGATGATGAGAATCGAACTGTAAGTACTGATCGGTGTGTGTCGGCTTCCTGTAAATTGTTGTCCTGAGAGTGCCATCTGTTCCCCTGTGTACCTTAGTGTCCAGGAATGCTATAGATCCGTCAGCTTCACTCTCGGAGGTGAATTTGATAGTAGGTTCTCTTCCGTACATGAACCTAAGGAGATCATCGGCGCTGGATTTGTTGGTGATGATGAAAGTGTCATCCACATATCGTTTCCAGACCTTTGGTTTGCATTCTCCTGGGCAGTTGCTTAGAGCTTCATCCTCAAAGGCTTCCATGTACATGTTGGTGACTGTGGCCGACACGGGGCTGCCCATCGCGGCGCCGTCCGTCTGCTCGTAGGACTTGCTGTTGTACAGGAAGTACGTAGATCTCAGGACAAAAAATCTTAGTGTATCTTAAGTATTGGAGGTCCTAACAAGTAGTGTGTAAATAGTGACCGATGCATAACCAGTATGACTTCTGTTACATTGACAAATTGAGTCTTTGGCCAGCCTCGGGCCAGGGCCCACTAGGTGTAGACAGACAGCAGGTCAGGTCAGCCTTCCAAAAACAAATTTGTGCAAATTCATCATAGATTTATACTTTTACCTTTCTCTCATCTTCTCTCTTTATCTTTTCGTTGTGTCGTGTTTTCCCTCTTTCTGTCCTTTTTCTGTCCTTTTTCCTTCATCAATTTCGTCATATATTTCTTTCTATTTCTCTTTCCCTCCTAAGAATTTTTTATTAGTCCCATCTGTTCATAATTGTGTCATCAATATCACTTGACTAACAACCACCTGGTATTTACCCACACTCTATCAAATCCTAACCAACATTCATCATTGGCTTACGTGGTAATTGAGAGCACCGATTCTTTGAACTGAAATGTAATGTTAATTATTTCCTTACACACTCACTGTTATACAATAAATCTGAAGTGAAATCTCAATCACCACCGCATACACTCCACTTTCTTTCTAATTGTAAATATAGGGAGGAAGTTGTGGGCATATTGTTAAAAATTCTATGATTCTATGTATAAGTTATTTTTCATCATAGTCATGGTTGATTTTTAAAAAATCTAATTGAGTGATAAATGAGCGCTGACAAAACTGAATGTTACTTCGAAAGATTAATATTAAACAATACAAAAACCAATGATATTTATAAGAATAAACAAAGGTATTCAATAATATGATTCAAAACTTAAATGAGATAAATATTAATACAACAAGCACCTTCAACAAATAGACCAGTACAGAATGTTTCTTAGAATAGTACATTAAATGGAAATCCAAACTTAATGGCAAGTTGTTCTAAAAGAAGGAAAAATCAGAGAAGCAGATTGGTGAAAGTTTGAATGAAATTGGACAAGTTATAAGAAAGTTATGAATTTTGTAAATATGTAATCATTTTACATAAGGGAATTTCAAGTTGGCCGAATTGGTAATGTCACTGGTGTAGTGGTGAACCAATATGTAATTGTAGGCTTTTATTCTGGTTATCACAATATTTCAAGATAATTTGGAGCCATCAACTGAATTTAGGTGGAGGCATGTAGGAGACACAGTCACAGTCATCTTGGGGTTTTTTTAAATATAATTTTGGGGGGCATGTAGACTGCTTGTACTGGAAATACTTTGATTAAAACAAAAAGAAACAAAACAAAAAGATGTGAAGGAGTCTAAGAAAAAGGTCTACAGATATCTATAACGTTGGTCAGTGACATGTTAATTGATGTTAGATTTTTAATATTTAACATCTGGACTCTTGCCTAACTTGACCTAGAATATAGATCAAGATCATTTGGGCTAGGTATAGATCTGGACTTAGTCATACCAGCTTAGTAAGTAAGCAATTTTAACCAAACATTTTTTGAAGATTTTTGCGGTGTTTCTGTTTGTCATGTGTGTGTATATTATTTTATTTTTCTGTGCTTGGGAACAGATTGAGTGATACCTCTGACGACAATGATGATGAAAGCGAAGAATCAGACTTCCAACCCTCCCACAAGAAGGCTGGTGGCTTGAAGAAGAAAAGGCCAATGAAGAAAAAAGGTAAACAGAAGTACCAGTAAGACAATTTCTGCACTCTGTTAATATAAATATGATAGCACTAAGTCTTACCATAGTTTTTACACATATAAGTGAGAAGTTGATCACTAGTTCTTGCTGGAAAGTTTTTGTATTATGCAGAACTGATATGACGTATTCACGTGATGCATTTTTTCAGAAAAAACAATACCAATTTATGGATCAGTGAAAATTTGTAAGACCAATTAAGGGACCCTAGTGTCAAGCTGAGTAACAAAATTGACTGTTCTGAAATAGTTGTGAAGCGAAAGTACAGATATGTGCTGTAAGGCTGGTGTCATACTGTAAAGCAGTGTTTGTGTTACTCTGTCTGTCCTCATAATTCATCTTCCTTGTTAATATACAGGGAGACAAAATTCAACCGCCAAAAAGCCTATGAAACATAAACATAAAAGCCTGTCGAGCGATGATGACTCTGACAGTGAGGATATCAAACGGGCAGCATCAAGGCGGAAGGCGGCTGCTGGTGTGAGGTAAGATTAGTGCACATTTTGAATAGTGATAACAAATACAAGGCAGAAGTGAGAAATTTGCTCTGGAATGTTCTAAAGGACTTCTGCAAAACTTTGAAAAACCTACAGAAGTGTTTTTACATTTGGAGAATGTTCTGTGCCAACATATGTGTCTAATAGAAAACCAATTGCCTTTTCATTATGTAGGTAATTGTAAAGGTAACTGTTGATTTTGGTTTGAATTTATCAACTAGATGATCTGTCTTAAAGTTTCAATACAAAATTGGAAGTGCAAGTCTCGTTTCTTTTTAAATTGCTTATATTAGATGTGCACTTGATGATTTAATCATTCTCAAGGGACGTAATTCTGATACCTCTGATGTGAGAATGCACTGATGCAATTACTCTGCACGAGTGTACAATATCCTTGCACGGTTTTTTATGAAATGGTGTGTTTTGTCACCATAAGTCTGTGGAAAATGTATTAAGTAGAAATCGGAACCAACATTCCAGTAGCTTATGATCTGTGGTGCACTAGTTTTGGGCACATTTTTTTTTGACTGAGTGTGTCTGCAGAGCAAGTATGATTCTCCAATATACTAGGAATGTAGTGTAAAACCAGAAAATTTTGCAAATTGTTAATGACATCCAATTTTCCAGCATGAAACTTTTGCGAATCTCGACCACTCGCGAAATTCGCGAAAGTTTCATGCACGGGAACATTTATGGTTTTACAGTATACTATTTATCTGTTTGTCCTACTGGACATGTGAAATTTAACACGCAAGGTCGTTTTAAAGCTACTGTGTGATTTTGGTCTCGATTCAGAGTAACACTTACTTGTTAGTCTTACATATAGTAGCACATCGAGAAACATTTACACCAAATCCTTGAATTTGACCATCGTTTTGTTGTTTTATAACGGTCTAATGGGTAATTGTCTTATATTTTTTCATAATACGAGCAGTTACAAAGAGGACAGTGACCAAGCAACTGATTCTGATGAGCTTATTGAAGCAGGGCCTGGTCAGGAACAAGTTGATGACAACAGTGAGATGATTGAAAGAGTACTCTGTCAACGTATTGGGAGAGTTGGGAGTAAGTATACACAGTACTTTATCTCAAATTAATAGTAAATGTTGAGTTAAACTGTGTTGCCATCACAAGACGATTCACAAATTTTAGGTGGATACTGTTGTCTAGTCCATTAAGTCCAATGCCACATTATTAGATTTAATATCAGTAAGTCAATACTCTTTAAACCTAACGTAACCACAAACTTTTGCCACAGTTTAATGAAATTCATATGCAGATACCAGCAAATATGGTAATTGTTAAGTAACATATTGGGGAAAATTCCATATTTCCTGGAAGCAAATGGTTTACGATGATTGTAACCATCAATCAAAGTGAATGAGTAAAACAAAACTATGCATTTATATTTCATCATCAGAGTGCCTTGAAGAGATAGTACTCTATATTATCTATTAGTAATAAAGGGCTTGTATAAGATTTATTTTAAATATGAAAATCTGGAATTTTTATAGAAAACATAACAAACTGTGATAAGTACAAAAGCTCTCTGTGTGTGAATCACAGAAGAATACATGAATTACTGTTTCATTACCAATTCACTCTCCACCCAGAAACTGGAGGCATAACCACGGTGTATGCTGTGGAAACCGATGGAGATCCCAATGCTGACATAGACCCCGAGACGGAGGAGACAGAGAAGCAGTACCTGATCAAATGGAAATCTTGGGCTCACATCCACAACACCTGGGAGTCTGAGGCAGGACTGAGGCAGCAGAAAGTCAGAGGAATGAAGAAGTTGGAGAACTTTATTCAAAGGGAAGATGAAATAGAGCAATGGTAAGTTTCAATTACCCCTGTTACACCGAAATACCTACCTGAGACCAGTCTCAGGGCACCCCGAGACCGGTTTTCAGAAAGCTGACTAAAATTTTTGGATCCCTGTTACACCGAAATCGTAAGGAGTCTTGGGGCGCTCTGAAACTGCTCTTTGTGTGTTTACACTGACTTACGCAAATCAGGTTTCGATTAAGACTTTCTGATTGCGGACGTTGTGGGTGTCATATATGTAAACAAACCTTTAATTAGAAAAAAATGGACATATTTGAAAAGAATCTAGCAATTTACGATAAAATGCCAAGTCACACAATGATTTTTGCTGAGCATTAGCTTGTCGAACAATTGAACTCTTGTCAGTCCCAACAAAACTCACACTATTACTGTATTCAACACGCAATGTGTTCGCAGTGACGCAATCATTCCACACGTGCTAGCAGCGCACAAACCGTCTTGGGTAGGATTGCCTTTACACCAAATCCTAAGCAGTCTCGAGGCGTCCCCGAACCAATCTCGGACCACATCGCTAGGTAGTCCGAGACTGGTTTGCTCAGAAGTGGTCTTTGGTAGGTTTTGTGCATTTACACCGGATTTGAAACCTACCCAAGACCAGTCTCGGGGCACCCAGAGACTCCTTTGGATTTCGGTGTAACAGGTGTCAATGTCTGCATTTAGTAAGTACAGAGCTATAAGTGTGGTTATTGCGCAGATGGTTGTATTTAGTAGTAAGGATGCCTTTCGTGATGCAATTTCGTGATTTTTAGGCTCTCTAGCCATATTGTAAAGTTCAGACAAACAAATTTAAGATTTCAGGCTATCTAATTCACATCTTCCGGCACCTCTGGTATGATTGGAGTGAGGTAATAAGAATGATATGCTTTGAAAATTAAATCCTTTGACACTATCAAGGCTCTTTTGATACTCTGACTCAATGAAAGCAATGTCAGTGCAGGTGTTGATAGGGCACATCAAAGTAAATTGTATTACTAGTACATCACCTGTATTAGGGAGGAATTCCTAGTCATTCAATCGTTTGGGTGGATACTGAACGCATATTTGACAAATGAATGCATGCTCTTATACATTCATGTAAATATTTTTTGTTTAATGCTGATTTGTAACTTTTTATGTTGTCAGGACTTCCTGCAAATTTTTTTTTTTAAAGATCATGATATACACATATCATGTGATAGGTCATTTAAACAGAAGAGAATAAGAATAAGTGAATATTAGTCAAAATGACTGATTTTAGCAGTGATAGGAGGAGACATTTTTCTTAAAATGCTATCTTTGTGTTGTACAGGAAGCGTATCGTATCTTCAGAGGACATAGAGTATGTGATAGGTCATTTAAACAGAAGAGAATGGTAATAAGTGAATACTAGAAGGAGACATTTCTCTTAAAAATGCTATCTTTGTGTTGTACAGGAAACGTATCGCATCTCCTGAGGATATAGAGTACTTTGAATGTCAGTATGAGATGACCATGCAACTCTTTGAACAATGCCAGAAAGTGGAGAGAGTCATTGGTGAGTACTTCACTGCACTGCAATCCTGCAGTTGCTGACAAAAAAATAAGATTTTTGCATTCATCTTGTGGTATTAATCTTAATCTTTTTAAATGTCCGTTACTAATGGCGTTGCATTTATTGATGATGATCTAGACAAAAACAAACGATTAGGTAGAGTGTTCCTTGAGAGCCATTGCCATGCTCCATCGTGTGATGTGCCTTTCAAATTGGGAAGAATAGCAAAGCACTTGTGTGAGAGGGTATGAACAACCATTTCTAAAATGTCTAGCCAATACTACTACGAAGTAAACAGTTTAAATGACTGATCTTAGCAATGTTTAATATGTATAGAAATAAGCAGGGTTAAAGATAAAGTTCTGGTCATGCGATTGCATTTATTTTCAAAAAAGCAATTGGAAACGGTCGATTATATGAAACATGAGAATTGGTGTATGCTGACAGGTTTTGGAATCACAAAATGAAAAGAAATTTACTCAATCCTGCTGAGAGTCCCATGCACTGCACACAGAAAAGTGTGTATGGGACCACACACACATGTGGCATGAAAGTTTGGCCTGAATATTTCAGCCGTTTCATGTCATATTTTGATGATGGCATTTGAAGAGCAATCCTTTGAACAGGACATTTCTTCTATGAGAATCTTCCAAACTGACATAAAGAGGAATGAGAACGCTCACAAGTTATTTTTGCCCTTTCCCAGAACTTGACCTTCTCTTTGAAGATGGCAAATGAAAACACCTAACACAGACTAACAGATAGTTTAGATGTAGGCCTAACTTTTTCTTAAGATTGCTATCGTAATGGCATGATTTCCTTCCATTTTCTCTGTCAGCTCATACAAACCAGAAGCAGCCAGGTGACTACCAGTCAGGTTACCCAGACTACTTTGTGAAATGGCAGGGACTACCCTATGCAGACTGCACATGGGAGGATGGAGAGCTCATCTCCAGAGACTTCCAGTACTGTATTGACGACTACACAATACGCAGCAAGTCACAGAAGATACCTGCTAGGAGTGCTAAGGTTAATATTTGGATCTCTTTTTGTGGTTCACAACATTTGCTCCCCCCCCCCCAATCCATATCTGGAAAGGTCAAAGGTTAAGGTCAAGGTCATGATTTAGTTTTTTGTTAAGGACAATATGAAGATTATGATTAGGGTTAGGGTTAGGTTTAGGTTTAGGATTAACATGGCAAAGTTGACCGGAGCAATTGGCACAGGAGCAAATGTCATGGAACCCTTTTTGTAACCATGAGGGAAAAAATGCTATGTTGCAGGAAGCAGTATATGAGAAAATGGCCCTGTTTCATGAATCAAGTTATGTTAACAACTGCCCCATTTCTATGACAAATTTGCTCTCGGCCAATCAAATGCAACAATTTCAGTAGCTTATAACAGTTATCATAACTCATTATTGATAACAAGTTTGATGAAACAGGGCCCATGTCCAATAGAAATGACTTCCTGAATAAAGCATGAACTGCTCCAAAACTGTGCCTTATTGTTTTGTTTAATGTGTCTGGTTTTATAGTGAAGGGATAATCTTCAGTTGCCAATATTAACATCTATTACCATCTTTTCCAGGTGCTGAAAATTAGACCGAGGTTTGTTGCTCTGAAGAAACAGCCTTCCTACATAGGTACAGACGAGCTTGAACTGAGGGACTACCAGTTAGATGGCCTCAACTGGCTTGCACATTCCTGGTGCAAGTAGGTGTCTTTTTTGGATTTGAGAAATTGATTGAGTTTACTTAGTTACAAGAAAGGAAAGATGAAAAACTTGCATTTGATGACTAAATCATTCTCAAGGGACGTAATTCTGATAAATTATGATGTGAGAATGTACTGATGCAGCTACTCAAAGTCTTTATCTGCACTAGGAGAGTATATCAATATTGTGAATATGTGTTTGAAGCAATACAGACAAAGATGTATTCTTATGTACAAGTAGGTCAGAAAAGTGCTAATTTCACAGATCTATGTATCACCTTTGTCATTGTTTATTATATAGTGACTTGACCATCACATCTGAATTGTAGGACATTCTGGATGATATATATAGAATGGGATGTTCTGGGTGATATATAAATACAAAACATTTTTCATCTTTCCTTGTACTTTGTAGGAGAAATAGCGTCATTCTTGCTGATGAGATGGGACTGGGAAAGACCATTCAAGTCATCTCCTTCCTCTCCTATCTCTTCAATGCCCAACAACTCTATGGTCCATTCCTTATCGTCGTTCCACTCTCCACCATGACCTCATGGCAACGCGAGTTTGAAGCCTGGGATAGCAAGATGAATGTTGTGGTGTACATCGGAGACATCAACAGCAGAAACATTGTAAGTTCAGGTTTTGATCCATCAAATAATGTGATTTCTTTTCGGAAGATTTATGATTTCATTTCATATGTTTTCATTTCTGTTATATGGGTTCACTATTCCTGTTAAATGGTTTCACTATTCCTGGTAAATGGTTTCACTATTCCTGGTAACAAATCTCTTCACTTTTGTTTCAGATCCGGGAGTACGAGTGGTGTGTCAATGGGAACAAGAACAAGCTGAAGCTCAATGCAATCCTCACAACTTACGAAATTTTACTTAAAGACAAAGTAAGTATAGTATATTGCATTTTATCCATTGAACTAGTTTATTTTTGCATGATATATGAGAAAAGAGATTAACACTATTATGTTAACATTGACTGTGGATACAGAAAAAGTTAAAGCTTTATTCTCGGAGAAAAATGTTTCTTTATTTTAGGAAGTTACAGCAATCTCCAAGAGGTAGTCAATTCAATTCAATTCAATTTTATTTAATATAAACATATAAACACAATTAACCCGTACACATGGATTTGTTCATTAGTTTTTGGTTAAGAAGATATTATATAGCGTAGAGTACAGATTTTTTTTTTTTTTATGGAACGTAAGCAACAGTATCTTAGCTATACTTAAACCAATTTCCTTATGATTTTGCATATAGATGATGAAATGTTATGCCTGGCTTTCTGAATTTATGTGCAGTTTTATTTTCATTTGTCATTCCATCTGTCAAGATATTGAATTTAACGCACTGATTACTCTTTACCTCAGGCTTAATACATGAAGTATCCAGTTCCCATAGTCAGTGAGTCAAATTATGTGATAGACAGTGTATTGTAAAAGCTTAATCTATGTATCGGACTGTCCTTTTTGTCAGGCATTCCTTGGAGCTGTACCTTGGGCAGTGTTGGTTGTAGATGAAGCTCACAGACTGAAGAATGATGATTCACTTCTCTACAAGTCGCTCAAGGAGTTTGAAACCAACCACAGACTCCTCATCACAGGAACACCTCTCCAGAACTCCCTCAAGGAGCTGTGGTCCCTACTCCACTTCATCATGCCCGACAGGTGAGAGAGGCTGTGGGGCAGGAATGTATGCTTACCTGTCAGATATTTGCAATTATTATGACCATGTTCAAGGACAAAGCCGGACAGATGATGTTAAATTGTCCAGAACAGGTGCTCGGATATGGGTGGTTTTGAGATTTAAAACAAAAATTTACATGACTGCTAACAAAGCATATATGCTTGTAGATTAGCAGCTAGAGGGACATATAGTTATAGGTCCTATCAGAGGGACATGGTAATTGAGGATTAGTGCTTTACCAAAGGGCACTAGCGTATTTCCTGGGTTTCAAACTTGGGGCTTTCAGTTACAAAACCACTGCTCTACCACTGATCCACCACTGATCCACCACTGATCCATCATGATTCCTCTTGGAGATTCAAGGGAACATTTTATAGAGAATTTAGGCATGTCTTTCTATGTAGTAGTCATCTTTCATTCAGTATTGGTTTTTTTTAAGAGGATAGGGTAAATTTTAGTTGTGAGATTATTACAAAATTGTCAGTTCATAAGACAGTAGAATGATGGTTAATTTAATGGGACAGTATCTTCATTTATATTGTAGTTTTCTTTTGTGATTGCCTTCATTATTACTGGATGTGTGTCTATGTGCTAAGTTTGTTTTTCTGTGTTTTTCAGCTTTCCAAACTGGGAGACATTTGAAGAGGAGTTTTCACAAGCTGACAGGAACGGTTATGCCAGTCTCCACCAGGAGCTGGAGCCGTTCCTTCTGAGGAGAGTCAAAAAGGATGTGGAGAAGTCACTCCCTGCCAAGGTGGAAAGGATCTTGAGAGTTGAGATGAGCTCCTTACAGAAACAGTACTACAAGTAGGTTATCATTTGCAGTTATCTGTTGATTAAAGGCACTTCATCAAAGTTATATCTAGAGTTGAGATGAGCTCTTGATGTATGAAATATACTCTTGTCAAGGTGCAAGAGAGAAAAGGGAAAAGCCCTTGTAACTACAGTCTGAATGTAGGGGCTCAGATTCTTGCACAGTCATGTCTTTTGTAGTTGTGTGTCTTTGCACTTGTCAAATTTTTGAATATATATAAGATTGATCACTGCAGTGATAATTGTTAACACTCTTCAATCACATTGTTTTAACAAGCTAGGTGTGGTGAAAAGGAAGGAAAGTCGAAGATTTTCTGTCTTTTATTACTTAAATACCCAGCAAATGGAATTCTGTTTTGTGTATCCCTAGGTTTATTTTGACAAGGAACTTCAAGGCTCTGAGCAAGGGTATGAAGGGGAATACAAGCTCGTTCATCAACATCATGATGGAACTGAAGAAATGCTGCAATCACTCACTGTTGATCAGACCTCCAGAGGATGATACTGAACCAGACCTCAAGGTAAACACCAGGGAAATGAAATGACTTTACTAAACAGCATGTATCCATAGATAATCAAACTGCTGTTCTTAAGGCGATTCAAATTTTTATAAGCGATTGGTATTCCAATGATTTGACAAAATCATCAGAAGTCAAAGACAGAGTCATATTCCAATAGATGCCTGAGGGATATACTTATTTCATTTGCTTCTGCCAAATTAGCCAGATTTGTGTTAACTTATGTTGTATGTACTCTCTCTCTCTTTTGCTTTCTTTTTTTCTCTCTCACCTCCCCCCCACCGCCTCTCTACCCTCACTTTCCTCTCACTCTCTCTCACTCTCTCTCTCCCTCTCACTATGCAGTACATCATCCGAGGTAGTGGTAAGCTTGTGTTGTTGGACAAGCTCTTGACCAGACTCCAGGAGAGGGGTCATCGAGTGCTCATCTTCTCTCAGATGGTCCGTATGTTGGACATCCTTTCAGAGTACCTCCAATACAGACATTTCCAGCATCAGGTTGGTACAATCTTCTCCACTGCCTGGAAACTTTATCTGAGGGGAACAGGAAGGCTTTATTTTCAACAACAAAAAAAAAATAAATTAGTCACATAAACATTGAATCATATGTTACTGTGTCCAACTTATGCCTTAGGGTAACATTCTGTAATACTTGTACAAATCTATCCATTACTTGTTTTACAATAGAGTTCTGGGGGTCAAATCATTATGCTAATCATCACTCGTCTGGGGGGTATTAGTAGGTAATTACATATAAGCTCTTGGAATTAGAGTGCTCAGAAAATTTAGTCCTCATATAAATCTAAGCAATAATCAAATAATGCTTAATAAATTGGCACCCTGTATCATGATGATGTAAAACTTGAAGTAGTAAAATTGCATAAAAATGGTTTTGATTTTAATGATGTTTGTAAAAGTTTATGCATATAACTAAAGGAGGTTATCCTTTGAGCCATCACAACCTGCGAAATTGCCTATGTTAAAACAACAAATATATATATAACCTGATATTGATGTGTGATCATTCTTTTCAACAGAGATTAGATGGATCAATCCGTGGTGAGATCAGGAAGCAAGCCCTGGATCACTTCAATGCGGAAGGTTCTCAGGTAAGTTTTGATGTGTCTCAAACAAAAAGAGCTACATTTAATAATTTACACATGATTTCAAAATTGGAACTTAACGCTTGTCGGGTGATAAATTAAGATTGCTTTATATTGAAAGTGTGGTTTTACTGTAACATTTAACATGTTATACCTGCTTTGTGTGACTATATACATGGTATGTTGAACTGAGCTGTAAGCAATATTGGTTCATTAAGCATGAAAGATGTTATTCTAACGTGAGATTTTACCAAGGTTTATCCATACCCATGCAAGGTGGCTATGTCACAAAAGGTTTTGTCGTAAAATGTCTATCGGATGCAGGCTTTCTAGCTCTTTAGAACCAAATACAATCTGTAAAGAATATGGTATTGTTCGTCGATATTGGATTTGAAGAACATCTTGAAAGTAGTTTTCATAATCTAGAAAAAGTTATATAAAATCAGACCCTTTACAATAGCTATGTTTCTGTCTTCTTTTTTAGGACTTCTGTTTCTTACTGTCAACGAGAGCTGGAGGTCTTGGCCTGAATCTTGCTTCAGCAGACACTGTAATCATCTTTGACTCTGACTGGAATCCACAGAATGACATCCAGGCCATGGCCAGGGCACATAGGATAGGACAAAGGAGACAGGTGAGCTTTAATATTATTAACAGTCTGAAATGATGTAGTTCTGGTTTGATAACATGCTGGCTGCCCTGATGTCTACAGACTGCTGTTATTTGATAGGACTTTTCCTGATTCCTGGAAATTTGGAAATATTCACAAACTATTGTATGTGGGCAAAAGTGTAATCCATCATGGTGTAGATATCGTTAAGTTCACTATCTTGCGAATATGGAGCAAACTGGAAGAAAGGTTACTTCGTATTCTACGGAAAGTAAAATTTGCCCCTATTCTCAGCTTTTAATGGCAAATTTTCACCTAACAGGGAACCACAAAAAATATGATTGCGCGCCCAGTCAATATGGCGAGCGATAGGGCGCGTACCGCTACCCATACAACTTTATATTTAGCTTATCTTAATTCTTATAACAGAAAGATATTGAAAAGGCAAAAATGGGAGATCACTATAACCGGATGACGATGATGGAGCCCCCAGGCAATATGATTTTTTCGTTTTGCGAGACTCCTGTTTTACGAACTGCGTCTTTTTTTGTAAAAATATTTATGTACATTTTTTGTCATTTTTTTACTTTTTGCTTCCATATTTAGCTTATCTTAATTCTATAACAGAAAGATATTGAAAAGGCAAAATGGGAAATCACTATAACTGGATGACGATGATGGAGCCCCCAGGCAATATGATTTTGCGAGACTCCTGTTTTACGAATTGCATCTTTATTTGTAAAAATATTTATGTACAATTCATGCCATTTTTATGCCTCCGCCCACCGAAGGTGGGTGCCGGAGGCATTATGTTTTCGGGTTGTCCGTCCGTCCGTCCGTGCGTCCGTCCGTGCGTCCGTCCGTGCGTCCGTCCGTGCGTCCGTGCGTCCGTGCGTCCCACTTCTCGTTACCGCGATATCTGAAGAATCATTTGAGGTAGGAACCTCAAACTTGGGACTAGTATGTATCCCCATACGAAGATGAACTGATTAGATTTTGGGGTAAGTAGGTCAAAGGTCAGAGGTCACAGAGGTCAATTTACATGAAATTACATAAGAATTCTTGGTTTTTAGCACCGTTACCACGATATCTCAAGAACTATCTGAGGTGAGAACTTCAAACTTGGTACCAGTATGTATCCCCATAGAAAGATGAACTGATTAGATTTTGGGGTAAGTAGGTCAAAGGTCAGAGGTCACAGGTCAATTTACATGAAATTACATAAGAATTCTTGGTTTTTAGCACCGTTACCACGATATCTCAAGAACTATCTGAGGTGAGAACTTCAAACTTGGTACCAGTATGTATCCCCATAGAAAGATGAACTGATTAGATTTTGGGGTAAGTAGGTCAAAGGTCAGAGGTCACAGAGGTCAATTTACATGAAATTACATGGAATTACTGGTTTTTACCACCGTTACCGCGATATCTCAAGAACTATCTGAGGTGAGAACTTCAAACTTGGTACCAGTATGTATCCCCATAGAAAGATGAACTGATTAGATTTTGGGGTAAGTAGGTCAAAGGTCAGAGGTCACAGAGGTCAATTTACATGAAATTACATAAGAATTCTTGGTTTTTAGCACCGTTACCACAATATCTCAAGAACTATCTGAGGTGAGAACTTCAAACTTGGTACCAGTATGTATCCCCATAGAAAGATGAACTGATTAGATTTTGGGGTAAGTAGATCAAAGGTCAGAGGTCACAGAGGTCAATTTACATGAAATTACATGGAATTACTGGTTTTTACCACCGTTACCGCGATATCTCAAGAACTATCTGAGGTGAGAACTTCAAACTTGGTACCAGTATGTATCCCCATAGAAAGATGAACTGATTAGATTTTGGGGTAAGTAGGTCAAAGGTCAGAGGTCACAGAGGTCAATTTACATGAAATTACATAAGAATTCTTGGTTTTTAGCACCGTTACCACGATATCTCAAGAATTATCTGAGGTGAGAACTTCAAACTTGGTACCAGTATGTATCCCCATAGAAAGATGAACTGATTAGATTTTGGGGTAAGTAGGTCAAAGGTCAGAGGTCACAGAGGTCAATTTACATGAAATTACATGGAATTACTGGTTTTTACCACCGTTACCGCGATATCTCAAGAACTATCTGAGGTGAGAACTTCAAACTTGGTACCAGTATGTATCCCCATAGAAAGATGAACTGATTAGATTTTGGGGTAAGTAGGTCAAAGGTCAGAGGTCACAGAGGTCAATTTACATGAAATTACATAAGAATTCTTGGTTTTTAGCACCGTTACCACGATATCTCAAGAATTATCTGAGGTGAGAACTTCAAACTTGGTACCAGTATGTATCCCCATAGAAAGATGAACTGATTAGATTTTGGGGTAAGTAGGTCAAAGGTCACAGAGGTCAAATCAAATATTTCTAGTTTTATATGAAAATGAAATGAAATGAATTTTTCTGTCTCCTGTGCATTTTAAGTGAAAAGATTTGTCATTTTGTTGGACCAGTCCTTTTTAGAGTGTACATGTATGCCATACATTTCCAATCTGGCGATGGCGGAGGCATAAATTCCGACCGCGCGCGGTCGAATATTCATCTAGTTAAAACTTTTTGCTTCAATTTTTTTGATTTGCGTTGCTTTTGCAAAACATGGTCCTACACCTTTCATACCTAGGTGTGGTAAAATGGTACCTGATAGAAAGTGAGAACCCGTAAGAATTCAGTGTGATTATGGTGGCTGCAATTAAACTAAGGCCAGGGAACTTGAGATTGCGTTAATCCTACCATCACCAGTTGACCAACTCTCTTATCTTTCTCACTTGTTTACTTATCTAGGTCAACATCTACAGATTGGTTACTAAGGATACTGTGGAGGAGGAGATCATAGAGAGAGCCAAGAGGAAGATGGTCTTAGATCACTTGGTCATACAGAGGATGGATACCACTGGAAGGACAGTCCTCTCAAAGTCATCATCTCAAGCAAGGTAAATTCTTTTTGATGTTGTCATAACAAAGGAAAAACTTGTTTGATATTATACTATTAATACATGGTTGGGAGTGCGTAGGTCGAAGGTCAAGGTCACAGAGGCCAATTCCTGAAATTTCAGGTGTTAGCCTCGTTCTAGCAATAACTCAAGAACCATTTGAACTTCAAACTTGGTGCTAGTATGTATCACCATAGGAAGATGATCTGATTAGATTTTGGGGTACGTAGGTCAAAGGTCAAGGTCACAGAGGCCAATTTCTGAAATAAGACCCATTCTCGCGATAACTCAAGAACCATTTGATGTATGAACTTCGAACTTGGTGTAGTATGTATCACCATAGGAAGATGATCTGTTTAGATTTTGGGGTATGTATGTCAAAGGTCACAGGTCAATACTGAAATTACACGTTTTAGCCTTTTTAACGTGATATCTCAAACCATTTGATCCATTAACTTCAAACTTGGCACTAGTATGCATCACTATAGTGAGACGAACTGATTAGGTTTTTGTTCATGTAGGTCAAAGGTGACAGGTCATAGAGGTCATGCCTGTGTATGTGAAATAAATGTTTTTTACCTTTGTTATCACCATTTCCCAACTATTTTGTATTCATGACTAGGAGATAGAGTGATCAGACTTTTGGGTTATAAGGTGCAAGGTCAAATGTCAAAGAGGTCAATTAACATGTAATTAGAGGCTTTTTATTCTGATTCAATCAAAATTTAAAACAAATCAACATGAATGTGCGATATATTTCTGATCTGGCAAGGCGGAGGCATAAATTTTGACTGCCCGCAGTCGAGAATTCATCTAGTTTGTACTGTTTGTTATCAGATTTTTTCTTGTTCTTCTGAAATACTTTTGTTAACAAGATAAGATGTCACATTTGTGCAACAGTTCAGACTGATCAAATTTTGCAACATTTGAAAACCCAGTTTTGCATGAAATCAGTATTCTTTCCTAAAGAACGTTCTGCCTTACCAGTTTGCAGCAATGACATTGACACATCAAATATTCCCACAATATGAAAATATCTGCATGCCTGTTGAGTTACCTGTTGTATATTGCCACCTGGGTAATGAACATAGCATTCGGATATTTTCTTGTTTACTATTGGGAGTAACTTTGGTCTATTTGCTTGCACCACTCGATCAGTAGAGATGCTCCGTTCAGCAAGGAGGAACTGACGGCTATCCTCAAGTTCAGGGCTGAAGAACTCTTCAAGGAGGCAGATGGAGAAGAGACAGAGCTACCGGTAAGATTTATTTTTACTCCTTTGGAGTGCTTACCTTTATATAGTCTAGGGAAATGAAGCACATTAACGACACTACTGTTAACAAATTTTGCATTCTATTGTTTAGCAATGGACTTGCAAGAGGATGTGAGGAAGTTCTTATGATAGAAGTGGTGGTAGAATGCTATGAGTCTTCAGACCTAAATAGAAGTTCACATTTTCTAAGGTGGTAGTGACCGTTATGCATCTGCCATTCAGCGCAAGGAAAACATATAATGTATAGAATTCAAGACATTCTGATATTCAGTGATTGATCAAAAGATGATGTTTTAAATGGAAGAAACGATGAAATGTAGGGAGTCTCTGGACTTGCATACATATTAGCATTAGCCTAGACATTGTAGTCTGAGATGAAGCTGCCATTCAGCGCATAGACAAGCATGTATGCTATGTTCAATCAGCATTTTCAATTTGTTTCAGTTCAGTGTAGCCTTCTTAGTTCAACAAAAGGCTTCAGTTTGTTATTTGCTGATGCTGACATTTTAGTAATTTTTTGGAGCCGTTTTCCTTACCACAAAATTATTCATTTCATAAACACTCATTTGGTCTTGTGGGATTTGTCTAGTAAAACCTTTTTCAAAGACATTAGCCCTTTTCATTAAAAAAACTACTCATATCACTTATTTATACAAAAATGATTCAATACTAACAACTACTTTCTTGTTCTATTTTGTGAGCAGGAGATGGACATTGATGCAATCCTTGAAAGAGCAGAAACAAGAGAACAGGAAGAGCCAGGTGGAGCAGGAGAGGAGCTTCTCTCACAATTCAAGGTCAGCAAATATGCATTTTAATTCTGTATTCTCATCGTCCAGTACGATTCCAATACCTGGTTGCTGATAAAGAGGATTGTTTGTAAGAGAGTAATGTTTTTGTTTGACACAGGTCATGATGGAATGATATGTAAAATGGTATGGATCAGTTGTGGCTTTGCATAAGGAATGTCTGAAATATTTTATGATGAAGATATTGTAAGTGGAAAAAATAAATTGAACTACTACTGTAAAACAAGAAACATTGGCGTGCATAAAACTTGCATGAATTTTTCAACTAGCCAAGAATTTAGAAAGTTTCACACATTAAAATAAATGAATTAATATTCATCACACCAAAGACTTATCGCAACTCGCTTCAGTTTCTTGCTGCAAAAATAGGGTTCATTAACAATTCATAAAATGGTCTATGCATCTGATCGAAGTGGACAAGAATGGAAAAATATTTGTGAAATCAATATCATTCTCACTTTTGCAGAGTATATCATTTAAAAGATTTGCTATTTTTAACTGTGCTAGAAATATAGACATCGGTTTAGATAATAACATTAAACTATAATATCAGAATGTATATTTTAATTTTAATGCCCATTGCTCAGTAACATGTAATCTAGATTTTTATGCCTCCGCCCACCGAAGGTGGGTGCCGGAGGCATTATGTTTTCGGGTTGTCCGTCCGTCCGTCCGTCCGTCCGTCCCACTTCTCGTTACCGCAATATCTGAAGAATCATTTGAGGTAGGAATCTCAAACTTGGTACTAGTATGTATCCCCATACGAAGATGAACTGATTAGATTTTGGGGTAAGTAGGTCAAAGGTCAGAGGTCACAGAGGTCAATTTACATGAAATTACATGAAATTCTTGGTTTTTAGCACCGTTACCGCGATATCTCAAGAACTGTTTGAGGTAAGAACTTCAAACTTGGTACTAGTATGTATCCCCATACAAAGATGAACTGATTAGATTTTGGGGTAAGTAGGTCAAAGGTCAGAGGTCACAGAGGTCAATTTACATGAAATTACATGAAATTCTTGGTTTTAGCACCGTTACTGCGATATCTCAAGAACTGTTTGAGGTGAGAACTTCAAACTTGGTACCAGTATGTATCCCCATAGAAAGATGAGCTGATTAGATTTTGGGGTAAGTAGGTCAAAGGTCAGAGGTCACAGAGGTCAATTTACATGAAATTACATGAAATTCTTGGTTTTAGCACCGTTACTGCGATATCTCAAGAATTGTTTGAGGTAAGAACTTCATACTTGGTACTAGTATGTATCCCCATACGAAGATGAGCTGATTAGATTTTGGGGTAAGTAGGTCAAAGGTCAGAGGTCACAGAGGTCAATTTACATGAAATTACATGAAATTCTTGGTTTTTAGCACCGTTACCGCGATATCTCAAGAACTGTTTGAGGTGAGAACTTCAAACTTGGTACCAGTATGTATCCCCATAGAAAGATGAGCTGATTAGATTTTGGGGTAAGTAGGTCAAAGGTCAGAGGTCACAGAGGTCAATTTACATGAAATTACATGAAATTCTTGGTTTTTAGCACCGTTACCGCGATATCTCAAGGACTGTTTGAGGTAAGAACTTCAAACTTGGTACTAGTACGTATCCCCATAGGAAGATGAGCTGATTAGATTTTGGGGTAAGTAGGTCAAAGGTCAGAGGTCACAGAGGTCAATTTACATGAAATTACATGAAATTCTTGGTTTTTAGCACCGTTACCGCGATATCTCAAGAACTGTTTGAGGTAAGAACTTCAAACTTGGTACTAGTATGTATCCCCATACGAAGATGAGCTGATTAGATTTTGGGGTAAGTAGGTCAGAGGTCACAGAGGTCAATTTACATGAAATTACATGAAATTCTTGGTTTTTAGCACCGTTACCGCGATATCTCAAGAACTGTTTGAGGTAAGAACTTCAAACTTGGTACTAGTATGTATCCCCATACGAAGATGAGCTGATTAGATTTTGGGGTAAGTAGGTCAAAGGTCAGAGGTCACAGAGGTCAATTTACATGAAATTACATGAAATTCTTGGTTTTTAGCACCGTTACCACGATATCTCAAGAACTGTTTGAGGTGAGAACTTCAAACTTGGTACTAGTAATGCCATACATTTCCGATCTGGTGATGGCGGAGGCATAAATTCCGACCGCGCGCGGTCGAATACTCATCTAGATTTTTATATTTAGAACAGTCATGATATACACCTAAAACTGAAGAGCCTTATTCGTATACATATTTCATTTGGGTTATCACAGGTGGCCAATTTTGCTGCAACAGAAGAGCCTGGTGAGGAAGACCAAGGCAAGGACTGGGAGGACATCATCCCAGCCTCAGAGAGGAGTAAGATGGAGGAGGAAGAGAAACAGAAAGAAGAGATGGCCCTCTATCTACCACCCAGGATAAGAAAACAAGTCAATAGGGTAAGACCTGTCTTTGTGTTTGCTTTTTATATTTCCAAGCAATTAACGCGTGGGTCACATTTGTCCAATAACGATATTGCATTAAAGGTACACCCTAGAGCTGCTCTAGACTACTATTAACCCATAGACTACAGGAACCAGGTGGCTCCTGTATTAAGCCTATGAGAGTTAAAGAATTCAGTAGGAAACGGGTTAACAGACACGAGCACACTCACATGTACACAGCATGTAGTAGGGTGTACCTTTAATTTTAAATCTCATTATCGATATCAGTCAAATATGACGCAGGCTTTATTGCGATTATGGAGATTCTCTGTATTGAGGTTAATTCATTTCTATGTCTTCAGGAATAAGGTAGAGGCTGGAAGCTTCTGTTTCCGGGTTTTTCTTTTTATCCCTATTATTTCATGAATATTTCCGTTAATATCGCTATATGTTGAGAAACGCCTTGTACACCGAGCCAACTCAATGCAAATGTGTTTCATGAACATAGCAAGTTGTGTGGATGTTTTGAGTTCATAGGTCAAACTAAAATGTCTTTTATAAAAACATATCAAGAATATCTCTAAAAATAAAATGATTTCACATTGATTAAGCCAAAGTGTAGGTGAGCATGGTATTTGGACTGATTGATGCAAGAGATCAAGGTCAATAGGTCAACCTCCAAAAAAATTGAATGTTTTCTACAACATTTCTCATCTGTACAACTACAAATTATAATATTTTTCAGCAATATTTATTTTTTAATGCATTTTGCAAACCATCTGTTCCTTTTCTAGATGACGTATCATGACAGTGATTCTGAAGCCTCGTTCAGTAGAAAGCGGAAACGTGAGATGGTCTCCAGTGCAAGCAGCGACTCGGATGACAGTGACAACGACAACCGCAAGTCCAAGAGACCTAGGGGGAGGCCTAGGACGGTACCAAGGGATACTGTGCAAGGATTCTCTGATAGTGATATCAGGAGGTAAGATTGTTAAGATGAAATTGTGATATATACCAAGGCCCTGTTTCATAAAACTTGTTATCAATAACAAGTTATGGTAATTGTTATAAGGTACTGAAATTGTTGCATCTGATTGGCTGAGAGCAAATTTGTCATAGAAATGTGGCAGTTATTGATAAAACAAGTTTTATGAAATGGGGCCCAAGAAAGACATTGCCTTCTGTGTATATGTTTTGTATCCATGATTGTTATTTAATATATTTGAAGGTGTTTAAAGCTGAAATACATATAGTTATTATAGGAAAGAAATATACCAGAGCTTGATACAGATTTTCTTCAATACTGAAGTAAATGATATGCGATTTCCACATACATGTCAACAATTCTCAAGAGAAGTATGATCATCTTGCCTTTCTGCTTGCTGTGTCTTTTACTCTAGGTTTGTCAAGAGTTACAAGAAGTTTGGAGCACCACTCACAAGGTAAGTCTCATATAGTCATCAATTTCATAATGTGTAATGAACATCAGAATAGTTCATTATTTCAGTAGTATGTACAAATGAAGAAAATTTTCCTCCGTGTTTCATTGCAATAAGTCGGTTCGTAATGAGTTCATGGGGCGAATGACCCTGAAAAGACCCCAGTTTGTATACACACAAGCATTTGTTTTGGGTAACGCGCTACTTTTTTGACATGTAAAATCATACTGGTGCGTACAAAATGACAGGGTATAAGGGTCGATTGTACTCGGTACAAATGAAATGACCTTTATCTGCACATGCGCAAATTGTAATTACAAACTGGCTTATTCATCATCGGTGCTTTTACATTTCAAGAGATGGTTAGCCTCTTAAATTTTCCATAAAAAAGGCTGGAAATGAATTTGAATTTTGTAAAATATAGTAAAATTTAATTTTGTAAAATTGAGTGCTATTCGTAGACATCAAAACCAAAGTTTGTTGTTATCTTGCCATCTTATAGATAATAATAGACCCTTCAAAGTCCATTTGAATATACTTGATAAGGGGGGTGTAATGGCCAAAAGTGGAAAAGTTTACCAAATATAGACATAAGATTCTTCAGATTGGTAACTAAACAATATTAGATGTGTAATTTCACCCAAATGTTATGGTGTAACATATAAGATAACATTATTAGTAAATCCTAATTTTATATTAAACTCATATTTAGCTTTCATCAGTCTCTTCTTATCACTACGGTTTATCACTCCATCTTTTTCATTCTCTAGGCTAGAGGCAATAGCAGGCGATGCAGAGCTTCAAGAGAAGTCTCAAGCAGACCTGAAGAGATTAGGCACCCTACTCCATGACAGCTGTGTAAAGGCTGTAGATGAGTACAATGAAAGGCTAAAAGCTGACAATGACTTTGATGGTAAGTGGTCTATAACCATTTTAGACTTGAGCCTCGTTTTCACATGACATGGTAAACCGTATAAAAAAAACTGCTGCAGGAAAATAAAAAGAGATGAGCATTATACTCTTTACATATCTGTATTAAACATACAGAGAAGTGAGTTTGCTGGGGGTCTTTTACATATACCTTTTTTTTCACCTCTACTTGCCTTCATATACATGTAAAAGGGTTCTTATTTGTTGCAGTGTTTACTTTTTAGGCAGTTTACTGTCTCATGTGAGAAGTGGGCTTTAGCTTTCAATAACCTGACCCAAACAGGTATTATGTCCATCCCTGTTCACTGTCATGGAGATTTTAATGCAGCTTTTCCTAGCCTGCCAAGACATTGCGCACCACAGGGAGTGTGAAGTGAGATTGATCAAACATGATTTAAAATCTGTTGCATGGACACAGCCTTAGTGTTCCTTTTTTTTTCTTCTTTCTTTGTCCAGGTAAGAAACGAGGAGCTACCTTCAAGCTGTCCAACGTGACCATCAATGCACCATCAGTGCTGAAGCATGAAGAAGAGAATGAACCTCTTGCCTCGATACCTGCCAACAAAGAGAAAAGGAAAAAGTAAGTGCATGATGGGCAAGTGAAGGGAAGGTATCTAGTGGGATGATGGTATATGTGATTTACAACTAAGCTCTTTTAAATGATTGTTCAAAGAAGCAACTGTTATTTATTAGCTTGTTGCCTACGGGAACTGGGTGGTTGCTGTATAAAGCCTATGGGAATGAAAGAATTCAGGGTAACTTTAGTGTTTCATCAAGCGTTTTGTCACTGTTTTTTACTGACAAATTGCTCTCAGCCAATCAGATGCAAGGATTTCAGTAGCTTATAACAGTTGTCAGTAAAAATCACTGACAAAACGCTTGATGAAACGCTCCCCAGAAGTCAACAGGTTAATGGTGGTGAAGGGAGATGGAGATAAATAACAAATATGCTGGTGGTCAGTATGTTTATAAATCATTATTTTAGGAGCATCATGCGAGGTGTGATGGGGGAAGGTATTTGCCATTTTGATAACAACATGGTAAACTGAAGAGCTCTGTAAACACATTTGCTGTTTGTAGAATAAGGCTTCATATCAGATATGATAAGCTACAGGTGTAATTAGATTGACGTCAGGACGTCAATCTTCTATTCTCGTTCATGTTTTGCATTCTTCTTCTTCTTCTTCTTCTTCCTCTTCCTCTTCCTCTTCCTCTTCCTCTTCCTCTTCCTCTTCCTCTTCCTCTTCCTCTTCCTCTTCCTCTTCCTCTTCCTCTTCCTCTTCCTCTTCCTCTTCCTCTTCCTCTTCCTCTTCCTCTTCTTCCTCTTCCTCTTCTTCCTCTTCCTCTTCCTCTTCTTCCTCCTCAGACCCCATTTGTTTTGCACGGGGTGTTTGTGCGCTCTGTCTTGGTCCTTTGCCCTTGTCCATTTCATTTCAAATTTCGTATGCATGTTCCTTGGCATCCCTTCTAGGTCACTGAGGTCTTCGTTTTTCGAACTCACTCATGCATGACCGTCCAGGCGCCATTTTGTCCGTTTTGGGGCCATTTTCATGCCTTTTGTTCTACTTGCCTATCTCAGCTATCCTACATCCTACAGACTTCTAACAAATTCCTGTAGATAGTCCAAGAGTTGCTCTGTACATTCTAATAAAAACATTAATACGAAAAATGCCATCTTCACACTGTAAATTTAAGTCCGAAATCGGCCATATTGAAAAACGCTAAATTTCTTGAAATTTTCACTCCCCAATATTAAAAATTCCTATAACTTTGTCATATCAATTGATTTCTGTCTCAAACTTTTACCATGTCTTGGTCTTGGCGTTGCACACATTTCTGCCAGATTTCATGCATTTCCGATTACGCATTATATAAACAGCGCCCTCTAAAGTTTTCAAAACGGCTCTCTTCGTGTGGCCGTATCTCCGTCATGCCTGGGTAAACCCGTACCCTTTTTTGGATTTAGATACTTCAAGATATACCCTTTTCAGCCAAATAAAAAAATATATACCTCATCACTGACCGACTTTGAGAAAATTGCACTTGAAAATCACAATATTTGCATAAATGCCGAAATAAAGACAACTTGCTCTAATTTTGTGAACATTCATCGTACGTCTTTGAAATTTGGTGGGTATGTGTATTTTTGTATTTGACAACTGTTAACCAAATTTGGTTGAAATCGATGACGTCATCGCGAAGATATTACGCAAAAACCTTAATTTACTATGCATTACATAATATTGCATAATATGCTTATTTTAAATGGCGCGCTAGTCGCAGTAGGCTCACAATGACTGCAATAAAATTCCCTCATCAGGGATGCAAAAAAAGATATATGGTCTCACAGAATATTTTGAGTAAATCGCGATTGAAGTCGGGTCATTATACGGATCCTGCACATGTATTACATGTATTGTCTAGGGGGCCAAATGCGGGAAACCGATTTGCCCCCCTGAACGATTTTTATTTTTCTTGAAATTTTGCAGGTACATGCTTCGAGGCAAAATGAAGAGACTCTCGAAGCCAGATTTTTAATATCTATCAAGCGCTTTGTTTAATCGCAATTTTATATCCTGCATAGATGCCACTACCAAGGAAATATGGCATGCCATCCGGGCCAGATTTCCATTGTGGCCAATTTGTTTTGCATGCAGTGGTTGTGATCACTGTCTAGGTCCTTTCCCCTTGTCCATTTCGATTCAAATTTCGTATGCATGTTCCTTGGCATGCCATGTAATGCACTGAACTCTTCATTTTCCGGAATCACTCATGCATGACCGTCCAGGCGCCATTTTGTCCGTGTTTCGTACCTTTTGTTCGATTTTGCCTATCTCCACTATTCTAGATGCTACAGACTTCAAACAAATTGCTATAGATAGTTTAAGAGATGCTTTTTATTTTACTGTTCAATGACATGCAAAATACAGACGTCAATCTATGCACATCGTTCTGATACGATTGCAATTCTAGTTTCTTATATTCAGATCATTACCGTATTCGCCGGCCGAATAAAAAAAAATATGAGGAAAATCACAAGCATAAGAAATTTTGCCCCCCCTCCCCAAATATCATACAACGAAAAAACAAAGGCCAAACTTTTTATTGTATTGACTATTTGAAGACGATTATTCCTAGATGTCTTTGCTTTATGTCATTAAGAATTTAAAAAGTTGAACTTTAGTTGAAGAGAATCTGACGAAGCCGCTAGTACTACTCGCAAACACATACATCTTTGTAGACTACCGGTAAGTATACGGTACATGCCGTCTCCTACTCCTAGTAAAAGTTCGACAACAAATAGGACTATCAACCGTGAATGCAACTCGCAAATTGAGGCACAATCACAAATGAAATTGGAAAGGAAATGTTTCCACCACTCTAAAAAACCGTGAAGAGATATCTTACATAGGTGCATATTCCATCAAAGGTTCCCTATGTGACATCCAAAGACAGAAAAATACATAATACAGCATGATGGTTTCGAGGAGGAAATTGAAAACGTCGTCACGACGATACGACGATTTGCAAGCTGAAACATGGGCTTGCCATGACCAAAGATCGTGAAAAGAAAGATAGGACACTCTCCCGATTGTGTAAAGGGTCCGATGTAACGGCCAAGGGAAGGGCGCCCTTGGCCTTCCCCATATGAGGCCACTTACGTTACATAAAATTTTGGGAATGCCCTATCTTAGCTTTTAAGCTCTTTGCCATGACTTACAATGTCTATGCCACTGACCTCTACCACCTGGACGGATCATCGCCCATTCCCGCGCGTGCGAGCACTTGAAGTGGGCGCGGCCATGTTACTCTTCCGAGAGCGATGTGGTTTGTGGTAGAGGTCAGTGGTCTATGCTTAAAATGCAGGGTAACGCGCACGTCACATGCGCTATGAAAAATCCTCTGCGATAATGTCCGTTCTCCATACAAAATACATACATCTCCGTGAAGGATCCGGCAAGGATACAACCGCACTGAAATAGCGCGGAGGTTGAGGGGGTGCCATTGATCTCAACACATACAAAGGGTGTGCTCAAAAGACAAATTAAAACTTACAAAGCCCCTACTATGGGGCGCCAAGTGTACCCTGTCTGCTTTTGTTACAAAATCAATGATTTTGTTATAAAATCAATCCCCACTGGTGATTTTGTTACAAAATCAATCCACACTAATGATTTTGTTACAAAATCCATCCCCACTTTTGATTTTGTTACAAAAGTAAAATTGCAGGGTGATTTTGTAACAGAAGCAGTCAGGGCACACTTGGCGTCCCATAGCACAGAAAACATCTACCGGGCGGGGTGGCTGATTTCAGCACTTTACTAGAGCTCAATAGAGAGCTTCGTACGAGTGCTTTGTCAGCCTCGGAAGACCAACGAGGCCGTGTTTGTAACTATATTGATAAGATATGTAGTTATTAGTTCTGAATTATATTTATTACTGAAAATATTTCAGTACTTGAAAGATAAGTAGATCTACATCGTTGGAGATAGAGCACAGGCTTAGGGGGCCTACTGTAGTGTAGTGTTAGACCTAACGTTGGTCCCGTCCATTCCAATACGTGTGGTGATTTTGGAGGCAGTTTATTTTTCTCTGTTGCGGCCCATAGGCCGCACCCCGACTTTGGGATCATATTTGGAGTGAAAATAGTGCGGCCTTTCCGCCGGCGAATACGGTATGTTGGATTTTGAAAGCCAGATGAACTTAAAATTGCAGTCAACTCCAATCCAATTTCCCTCAAAAATAGAGAAAATAAGTTCAGATAATGTTCTAAACATGTGTATATTTGTGAATCATTACATTGCTCATATATGTAGAATGCATGAATTTTGTTTTAGCACTATAAGTTCTTTATGGGGAAAAGCTGCAGAAGCTTATAAATGGGTAACCTTGCAAGGTGCTTGTGTTAACGAAATAACTCGGACCTCTTTCTTCCAATATCATGACCCCACATCCATTGGTGTCGTGATCTTGTGGATAATTCAGCGTACTCATTACGACATTAATTTATATTTACCACTCTCTACCCAGATGAGGTTAAATAGGTCCTGGTAGGCAGAAATTCCTTGATTGCTTGGTAGCGTGGCTAAAGCCAGGATAACGATAAGGTACTGTGTCTTATTACAGTTGAGTATTTTTGTATAGTTGCAGCGTTACAAAAAATGCATCCATTATTATCATCATTATCCTCACAGATTTCAGCTGCATTCCAGATTACGCATCGTCCATTGGGACGTGGAATGGGATGAGGATGATGATCTTAATCTTCTTATCGGTATCTATGAGTATGGCATGGGAAGCTGGGAAGCAATCAAGATGGACCCATCTCTCAACCTACATGATAAGGTATGTAGAAGGCGACATGATTCTGAGTGAAGTTTCATAGACAGTCAAACCTGCTTCAGTGACCACCTGTATAGAAAGACCATAATTTTTGTTTCCCTTGAAAAGTGTTTCTCATTGAAATGTGTATTAAGGAACCTGTACATATACACCACCTGCTCATAAAGACCGCTTTTCTTGTCTCCCTCGAGTGGTCTTTATAGACAGGTTTCACTGTACATGGATGCATTGATACTTCTTGATAAGATTTCAGCTTTTTTTCAGTGATTGGAGAACGATCAAGTAAAATTTGCATCTTGGGAAAGGATAACGTAATCAGAGATACACTGTAAATTCAACTGAAGGGGATGGCATGGAGAGAAAACGGAGATAGATGTTTTAACTTTCATTTTCTAATATATCAATTTACGTAATCAAGATGTATTCTTAGGAAATCAAATTCTACAGATTTATTATTGTAGCTCTTTTTTTTAACTTTTTTTTTTTTTACTGCCAAATTCTTAGCTAACATTGTGTGAAGCTTTTATGAGAATATATATTTATTGAGAGCAATATCTTTTCCCTTAGCTATTGAATTTCCCATGATCTATCAAATTTCCCAAATGAAACAGAAAATATATATCAAATCCATGGAGTAAGCTGGATATTTAAACAGGTGCTGATTGTTCAAATTCTGTTCGTTCTTGCAGATCCTGTTAGCAGACCCGACCAAAAAG
This sequence comes from Heliocidaris erythrogramma, assembly GCA_025617745.1. Lineage (NCBI taxonomy): Eukaryota > Metazoa > Echinodermata > Echinoidea > Camarodonta > Echinometridae > Heliocidaris > Heliocidaris erythrogramma. Next base: position 21,446,732 of record CM046860.1, read on the forward strand.
CCCCAAGCCAAGCAACTACAGACCAGAGCTGAGAACCTGGTCAAGGTGCTAAGGAAAGAAACTACAGCAAACAAAGCAGCTGAAAAGGTAAACATGTGATATCCATGTACATGTACATGTACATGTAGCCCGATAGGAAAACAACAACATTGTTTTTGTGAAACATTAGTATTCAAATGTTCAAATATATCCCAAACATCAGGGATGTAAGACTTCCGGATTTGCATATCACGCAGCTGCACAGATACTTGGAAGTTTACGACTTTGTGATAGCGTTTCGACTTCGTTTCCTGATTTTCTTTTGCCTCTTATTGGAATAAAAAATCAAAATGGAAGTGGACAGGACTGCAAATATAGCGAAAATCGACATAGGAATCAAGAATAAGTGGAATTGGAAATGGATAGAGGAGAAGGATGTGAACGGAGTTGTTCTTGAGCAATTACGTTCGGACACCTACAGTACAGGTACACTTGCCTGAATCACTGCGCTCGTCAAATATTTTCCGGATTTTTTTTTGCTACCCACTTACATCCCTGAAACATAACTTGTGCCATAACTGTGGGCTTCAGAAATGCTTAACAAAACAATATGGTCTGCTATATTTATGAACATGGCATATTACCTAATCCGTATAATTATTTTCTGTCGTGAAAAAGGTGGTGCATGCCTTGAATTTGATTTCTACAGTGTTCTCAGAAGCAAAGTGGTTTATATATGTCGTGGGACCTTTTCAAATTGTATAAAATGTCTTTTCTGTGAAGGATTTATCATGGATTGCCGGTACTATAAGATTTGTTTTCCTTTTTGTCATTTGCCATTGTTTTGTTATCCTTTCTCAGGTCACACAGAATGCCAGACCAAGGAAAGGGACCAAAGTGAAAGAAGAGACGGAGGAGAAACAAAAGCCTGGCAGGAGGAAAAAGTCAGAAAACAAAGACAATGGTGAAGTTGCAAACAAAAATGACACTGACAAAGGGCCAAAGAAGAGAGGCCGTAAACCTCTGGACGAGAAAGAGAAGGAGAGGAGGAAAAAGGAGAGAGAAAAAGAGAAGGAGAAAGGGAAGGAGAACAAAAAGGAACCAAAGAAAAAACAGGAGAGGAAAACAAAGAAGGAGAAGGAAGAACTGCAAGTCAAGGATGAAGTTGAAACAGAAGAGGAAGAGGTGGAGTCCGAGAAGGAGGAGGATGATGAAGAGAGGGAAATTGAGGAGGGAGAAATTGAAGAACCAAAGAAGGTAAGATGTGTGGGTGTTTTCCCTCCATAATGTTAAGCAAAGCGTAATGATGTGAATGCAGTGATATGCCTCTATCACTGGTATTGCAACTTCAAGTCAGACCAAGAAAGCAATCAATAGATGACATCATAGTAGCCTCCTTTTATTTTTTCTTGTTTGTCATTACTTAACAGTTCAATAAAGTTATAATAGGGTTATGACTTCAAAACTTCCTGCAAAAACCTCTTGCAGAGTCCAAAGCATAACTGAATTCACAGTGCCTGATATGCTGCAGGTTTGCATTGTCATAGTCCCTTCTGTTTCCCCTCCCAATGCATATCATGCCTGTTGTATTATTATAATTAATGGATCCAGACACCGACCTCGAGCCACTGGCTTTACAGGGTGCAAGAGCCTTTGTAATAATACCCAATTAATATTACACTTATATCTGATAAAGTGAAAGTGAAATTGAAAATGTTTCTTACAGAGCAAAGGAAATAAGAAAGGTGCTGCCAAGAGAAATATTCAGTCCATGCAAACACCTGTTGTCTTTAATCCGACGGGAGAGCTGGATGACCAAACATTCAGTGCTGTGAGTATACTTCATCATATGTCTAACAGATCATATGCAATTTTAAGTTGAATATTCTGCTATTGATGTGACAGTTTTCAGAAAGAGAAATTTTTTGCTGGTATTGCCTGTCACATCAAATAGAATTGACAGTAAAGTTCACAATTTATAAGGTAAAAGATCGTAGTGTAAAGATTGATTTATGATGTTAACCCTAAAAAGACTGGGGTATTTTGGAGGCTGGAAAAACTGGGGGGGGGCCTAAAGGTCTTTTTAGGGTTAAAATGATAACTCTTATGGGGAAAGTAAAGATATAAATAAGGATAATTTTGAAGGTATGTTCCGATTTGGTGTGATAAATGGAAACCTTTTGAAAATGACATTATCTCCTTCAGATAATTGTTTGGAAAGCATCAGAAATATAACTCTGAACATCAGGTGGCCTGTTAACCCTTTTAGGACAGAAATTATTTAAGGGCTAAATTAATCATGTTTTCTTCAAATTGGCAACAATAATATTTTTTCTTTTAGTGCTACATGGTTCTAATAAGGTGTAATGTCTTTGAAAACAATATACAGGGCTACAAATTTCGTCGACAAGTTGAAAAAATTGCCAATTTTGATTTTTTTAAAATGACTTTTAACCTCTCAATGTGTTGCCAATTCAAAGAATTATAAAGCTTATTCTCGTTTTTAAAATTCCCGGCATCAAATGCAATATGGTTTTGCAACAAAATAGGACATAGTATATGCAGAAAGTTTGCTCTTTCCACTCATGCATCTGGTATATTTTTTAGAGCTCTGAATCAAAAGTTATTGAGCCAAACCACAAAATGTGGTCAATTGTCTTGAAAGGGTTAAGAGCGAGAAGGGCGTTGACTCTATGCAATAGCATATGAGCTAACAACCTTCTGGTTTCTGTAACTCGGCAGACGATGTAGTCTGTTGCAGGCATGGTATAGGTTTCTATTTGAATTATATACGTACCTGTTATCCATCATACTTTATGTGGACTGTTGTTTCTTTCATCTCTAGTGCAAAGAGAGGATGAGGCCAGTGAAGCGGGCTCTCAAGCTGTTGGACAACCCTCCAGAAGATGTCTCAGAGAAAGAGCAACTCAACCACACTCGACAATGCCTCCTCAAGATTGGAGACCGTATCAATGAATGCATCCAAGAGTTCAACGACCCTGACAAGATCCAAGAATGGAAGGGGTAAGCAGAATGTGGAAGGACCAGGAACCTCTGCCCCTGCAAAGGGTTTTGCTCTGTGGACATCAATAAAGGCCCTTTTGACTGATTGGAATGTTTGAAGGCTGTTGATTTTGAGAGATTGTGGGAAATAGATCTGTAAAGGCACTCCTTTGCCTGAAATGGCTTTTGTAGAGATGTGGATTGCCTAATATGTTACCTTGAAGACTGTCTTCTTTTCATCAAAATTCAATTCTGGTCCAGTTTAATAGGATTCATGTTTGTACTCTCATGTTCAAATATTATTGAGTGTTTTTGTTTCAATCTTTTGCTTACTAGAAGTGTTTTTATACTGATCACATGTCTCCATATAAATATAACCCTGTTTATTACACAATGTGTCATTGTTATTCCTACTATATCTTTGTCATGACAGAGATCTGTGGACATTTGTGGCCATGTTCACAGAGTTTGATGCTAAGAAGCTCTACAGGTTATACCGCCATGCACATAAGAAGAGGGAGGAAGATGAGGTAATGTTGTGCAGTTTTAGCTTTCCGTTAACTTTTTTTTTGTATGTTTGCTTTTTCATACTCTTCTACTCAAATTATTTTTCTATTGACTTCTTGTGTTTCAGTGCTGCTTTCTATCTATCGCACTTTATTTTATATTTTTGTTTGGCTTAAAGTCGTGGATAAAAGAAAGAAACCTTAGACTGAAATAGTTTTTTTTTTGAAGACCAAATCTAAGCTTTTTAATGATGGAAATCACCTAACTCTTCATTTGGAATCAACCATACAAAGATTTTATGGAATTTTATTTCAGTTGATTCCATACAGTATTTTCAAAAATGTGTTAAGATTAATCAGGTGTGTGCTAATTTAAGTCAATAGCTTGTATTCACAAGGCAGAAAACAAAGTATCCAAAAGATAAAAATGTGTCATTGAACATTGAGTCTAATCTAACGTAGTCATAGACTTTTTTATATTCAAGCAGGATTAGTTAATTATGCCATAGTAAAGTTAGAAATCATGATTCCCCCCCCCCCCCCCTGATTTCTCCACTCTAAGGTAGAGGCACATCCAACCTGATTCACTCATGAAAACATGATATTCAATAGAAAATATAAAACTACAAATATAATGAGATATTCAAACCATTCTTTAGAATAATGGCATTAAAATGCCCGACTTTAAAATGAAGAAAAGGAAATAAATTGCAATTTCTGTTTTCAAAAATATTCAATAACTATTGTATTGATTTTTTTTTTATTAAGACAGATTTTACTTATAACTTATTTTGGAGATTCTTAACTTGGACAGTAGGCTGAAATTCACTGTCAATTGAGTTCGAACAAGTAAACCTGTGTGAATACAGGCCTAAGCCTTTGTTTTGTAACTAACAAATCTGACCCAATGTGTTGCTGTTGCATTCTACATGTCTGCTTTATTTGTACAACACTGCTTTGTTTACTTTAACTTTTGACCACTGTAAATGATATTAAAACAGAACAAAGTCTGTTTTTTTTAATGAAAAAAAAAAAAAATGAACTAAATGCTATCTTGGCCAGTTGTTGGAAAATGAGATTATTCCAAAAAATATTGAGCAAACTGGTTGCCTAAAATGTGACAATTGCCCATCGTGTGCATGAAAGAAATGTTTAAAACTGCTTGTATTTATATTCTCCATTATTTATATTATGAAATTTGAATATTAGTCAGTCTTTAGCATGATGACCCGTGTCCAATAGAATTATGGTATTGATGTGTATAGGTGAAAGTATTTATATATATGCATGTTTTGTGTTAAAAAACTAGCCCTCAGTCCTGAGTTTTAATGGGGTAAGATTTTGGGAAAATCCTTGTTTCCATAGGTACTTCCTTAAGAAGGAAGTGATTATGTAATAATGTTATCCAGAGGGTTATTCTGCTGCATATTATTCTAATGAAATGTGATAAGCGCTTGTAGAGGAATTCGATAAACGTTTATTGGAGGAAGTATATATATACTTGTAGATTATTGTATATCTGCACATTGCATGTTCATGTAGAAGCTTATATAGTTTCAGAATTAGTAATGATATTAGTAACCTTTCATGTAGATTAGTGCTGTATTACTTTGGTTATTTCCAAAACAGAGTTAGCAGTTCATGAAATCAGAGTTTTTAGTGGTTGACTTTTTAAGAAATACACATGAATTTCATTATTAGTTCTGAAATATTGCCAATGCGCGCGTAATCATGTCATCAATTTCATGTTGAAATATATACATATATTCTATTTCAAATCCTTGCCAGTTGCTTTTTGAAACATAAATAAATGCATGAGGCTCCAGGTATTAATGATCATGCTAATGCAATATGGCAAGTACTCAGAAGGTAGTGGGGTACTTCCACGGTAACAAAAGGACAATCACACACAAACTGTATCTGAATGTCCTTCCGTTACCCTGGAATTGCGCAGTGGCAATATTCCTGATGAATGATTTACCCCCCCCCCCCCCCCCCCCCCCAAAAAAAAAAAAAAAAATTAAATCAAAAAAAGTTTGAAAGAAACCTCTGTGTAGGTTATTAAAAAAGAAAATTATGGATACAGATATTTGAAGATGGTTAACCCTTGAAATACAGCTCTAATGTAGATCCTAGCATGAATATATTTTTTTTTGTGTGTGTCTGTGTCATCAGTTGCTTAGCTTCTTTTTGTTATTGTATTTTGTCCCCCTTGTCATATGTGATGTGCAATGGATAAAACAAAAAACAAAACAAAACATGCATGGACGACAGGCAAAATCACACAATTCTGCTCCCTCCAAAAAGCGACAGGCTGATGGAGGCATGCAACGCAATCGAGACGGAGCACCACACCACCCAGGTGGACCAGGCAACGTCAGGAGACCACATATGGCTGCTGATGGCCATAGTGACAGAGGAAGAGACAGGTTAGTCTTAAATTCTTGTTGTCTAGTTGTCTGTCTTTTGGTCACCTACCTCCTTTATATACCCCTTCCCTCATGATCATCTATTCCTTTTCGTATGTTCAAAGATAGTTGACGCTTGTTTGTTATGGATTATTTTGTTTGATTATAACGGTGTCTAGCTTTTCTTCCCTAATGGATTTGAAATGGTAAGTGTGTGATTTATGTGATACTGGTTATATGTTCACAAGCACCTTGCCAAGAGTCTTCCAAGTATTTCCTTTGTGTTTGTTGCTCAGTTCTAGGGTGGAATTTTGAATTGCAAGCACATTTAGAAATGGTTTTCCTAAGCAACAGTATTACAAAATGCACAAAGTATTGTAACATGTAATATTTCCATGAAGCTGGTAGAATTTTCTGAATAGCTATAAAAAAAAGATGTTTTGTAAAGGAGGAGATTCAAATTTTGTAAGTAAACATTCCACAGTTGTGGGGCACATGTTGTGTTTGACATTGGGAAAGTAATGGTGGTTTGTCATCATTATGGGCTGAATAATGGCACTTGCACTTGCAATCTTATTGTCATGTATATGCCGAGGAAGCCAAGTACGTATGTAGGCTTTGTAAGAGTGAATCAAGCATTGCCAGAAACAAAGCATGTATTTTTAAAGAGAAGGTTGAGTTCTGGGAAAGGTGACAAAATAATATGTGAGCTTTCTCAAGCTTTTTATGTCAGTTTGGAAGAACATAGTAGAATTGTCCCCTAAAAAGGACTGCTCGTCAAATGCCCTCATATTCAAAATATGGCGAGAAATGGCTGAAGTGTTTGGGCCGAACATTCATGCATGATGTGTGTGCAGTCCCATATAGCGATATTGTGTGCAGTGCATGTGCTTTTCAGCGAGATTGTCTCAATTTCTTCTAATTATGATGATTCCAAAACCTCAAAGTATATACACCCACTCTAATGTAGACATGATCAAGTTGCTTTCTTTTACAATGTAATTCCATGACCAGAACTCAACTTTATCTTCAAAATTTGCTCTTGTTTTAGAAAGTGTTTTCTTATTAATATGGAATTATAAGTTATGTGTTGAACGAAGAAATGTTAGTATTTTGCTCTGTAGAGAGCGTGTGACTTTGAGGGCAGAAGCATGTGGAAAGAAAGATTGACATTTGCCAGTTTCCCTTCCATGTCTCCTTCATTTCTTTACCTGCAAGCCAGTCAGTATTCACATAGATTATCAAGGCATATCGAGCTCGAGTCTCTTGATTTGTCATACAATATACCCTAAGCTTTCTTCCATACATTAACATGCTTGACTCCCTATAAAAGTGAGTGTTAATGAACATGAATTTAAAGCAGTGTACATAAAATTCAAAGGTTACTTTTGAGAATACAATTCATGAGGAAAATTTTGTTCACCTGCATCTTAAAATGGAGGGAAATGGTATATTTTTGTGATCAATTGTTTACCAATGGTGTTAAAGTGCATGTCTTTCTTAGCTCTTGCATTATCGGAAAAGTACTGCTCGTGCCCATGCCCACAAAACCGGTGTTATATGTTCTTTTTAGCTCCAAATTGTAAATACCACAGGAACATTTCATAACATATCAGATTCTATTCACAAACTACAAAAATATGGATAGGAAAATGTTTAGACGCTGATCCCTCTAGAGTTTCGTTTATTTGTTGCTAGCTTTATTATTTCTCAATGTGTGTCTGTTTGTTTGTTGAATTTTTTTTTTGTTCCCAATTTATTTTTCACCCACTATTTTGGCACAGTTATGGTCAGCAACGGCACAGTTTTAATGACTGGTCCCAAGACAGGAGGGGGCCAGTCGATGGCCATGTGTCACAGTCTGGTAGAGAGCATTACCGAGACAGGTAAGGCTCTCCCCCTTACTTATTACCCTCACCCTCACCCCCCCCCCCCCTCCCCTCCTTCCCCTCCTTCCCCTCCTTCCCCTCCTTCCCCTCCTTCCCCTCCCATCCCTCCCATTTCTTTCACTCTGTCATAACACCCTCATAATCAGAATTGGCTCTAATATTCAGTTCATCTGCTGTCTTGAATTCCACCTACGTTGGTGCATGAGGGTGGGTCCATAGAAATCTGGATTATGTGAACAAGCTTTTTAGTGTTTACTGTTGGGCAGAGGGAGATATGCTGGAATTGGGACAACACTGTGCATGCAACAAATGGGGTTTCAGACCTTATTCACACTCATAAAAAGTGACAGGCAGTAAAATTGTAATGAGATCATTAGAATATAATATTGATATAGACTCGGCTCATTTTTGGGATGCTGACTGTACTGTACACATCAGAGTTCTCTTAACCTTGTTCACACATGACATGATAAACCACCATTTTACCAGTATGAATGGCAAGTTCGGGTGAAAATAACACATAACAAAGTCCTCTAAGCTACATGTAATTAATGTTCTGTATATTATAAAGATATGAAAATATGAAATGCACTGTCATATTGTTTATGACATTTCATTTTGCCATGGCATTTTCTGAGGCGGTTTACTCAGTCATTTGTCAATGAGGCTTAAGAAGAACCCTTTCACAGTTGTACCATTCCAACTTCACACAGGTGTAATAGCGCTTACATTTAGAGTGATCATGTACATCCTGCACTTGAAAGGGTCTGAGGGTAATGTTGTTACAGGGGTTAACATGGATACCATTTGAAAAAAAAAAATCACATTGGTCATTGGGAAATAACACTCTTGATTATATGGCTGGAGAGAAAACTAGACTCTTAAATTAATGAAAATGTTCATAGGGTGGTGGCACATGAAGTTCATGGATCCATATTGAAACCAATTACAATCCTTCATAGCTACATAAACTACATTCATTTTTTGTACACTTTCAGTTTTATGAATTAATGACATACCAAATAACAACTCATCATATTACGTGACATTGTTCTATCTAGTTTCTCCATAATGCCTTTAAAATGCTCCAATTTCTAGCCCATTTATGAATTTACTAAATTTTGGGAGTGAAAAAAAATTCAAACAATGGAAGGAGGCTGTATACAATCCAGAATTCAACCATTTATTCTCATTGCATGCTTCACTTTATCACATGGTTTATTGGGTTCAAATTTTCCTTTTTTATGGTGAAATGATATGATTCTGTCCCATTAAATGAAATTTGTTATATCCTCTCAATTCGGGAAAGAATGTGTTTCCCAAATTCTTAAGGCATTTATTTCCTTAAACTGCCTTGGTATTTCTAAATAGATATTTGCATGAATTTTATACTGGCATGAAAATTGGTTGATTTAAATATTGTTGACATGTACATCTATATCGTGTATTGCACTGGACTGTATAATGAAGATCATATGGCTTATCACCTTGTATCTAGGTGGTTTTGTATCTCTATGGCTTTCAGAATCTAGTTGTGATAATCGTTCACCACAAAGCTGGATTCTATTGTGTCAGTAACATTATTTGGTACGTGACAGAATGCACATGTTATCCACACAAAACAGAGACTGGATAATAACTAGGAATCTATATTTTATGCTCGGATGGAAATGTCTAGTTTTATTTTGAAAGGTGTGATACATGATGCAGTCTTGTGAATGGTATGTGATTGAATTTAAAGGGATTTGGACAAACATTTCCAACATCTTTTATCCATATTTTATATATGAGAAACAATAATTCAACTCTGGTTCAGTGGTCATGTAGAATGTAAACTAATTTCTTACTCTAATATTTTTACTTTATGAAAGTGATATCTACTCTGACATATGTAGTATAGGACACTCCCTTATTTTCTTAGCTTTCTCCTTGATTTGATAGTCTTCTTGAATTGTTATTATGAAAAATATGCAGAGGTGTAGCATGCTAAAGAATGCTAGTAGTTATATTAGGTATCATTCTAGGTTGTAGCAATATATGCCATGCGATGATAAATCTTCTTCAGAATTTTCTGTATAGTTTTTGCACATTTGACCCGTCGCCATAAACAACTTTATTGCAGCTTTTTTATCTCTGTGTGTCGCCCATTTGTTTCTCCTGGTTACCAACTTGTTCTACAAACTTTATATTGCCACAGAGATTTAAAGTGTTGTGAAGGATTGGAACTTTGTTTATGTTCTTTGAATAAACAAAACCAGTCTCCTTTCACCTACTTTATGGGTTTTGGTTTAGGGTGTCATATTGATGCCCGTTTTTATAACCCTCACCTTCCCCATTCAAGATGTCAGATATATGGGAGGTTCGCCTATCAAGTGTAGTTTAAAAATGTTAGCACCTTGTTGAGTAATGCTCATAGATTTATCAACCTTAATTTAAAGGAACAGGTAGTAATAAAAGCTGGTTGTGTAAATCTAAAATCTGTTTCTGTCTCAGATTTAAAAAAAAATATCAAGTCATTCAATCAGATACATGTCCATATTATTTGTTTGAATTACAGAGGACAAATTAGGTTAAAATGAATGAAAATGATGAACTTTTGATGTTAAGGATATGAGATAGCGTAAATGGGGGAGCTGAAAAATTGAAGGTATTATTAGGACTTGAAATCGAGTGTGTCTAAATTACTATACTGAAAATCTTTTTGAACTTTCAAGAGCATAGAATATCTGCTATTAGACAAGAGATTGAAAGGTTTTTATATTTTATTTTTATTTTATTTTTTTTTTTGGGGGGGGGGGGGGTTGGGGGGGTATGACTAAGTAGAGTAGACACAATATATTTCCATTTGGAATGATACTTGATCCTTTTAATCTGATTGCGCCGAGGTTACTTTGTTGTTTGCCAAGTTGTCTTTTTTATGACATCTCTCTTTCAGAAAAACCTCTAGAAGGCACATTCCAAGTTGTCATTAACACTTGTCCTTCATAGTTTCACATTTGTATATTTGTTTTGGAAATAAAGATACGGTTTGAAATGAAAACAAACAGCTTGAATTGCAGAGGCATGGTTATTTTTCCAGTACATTTATTGCATTATGTATGTGCAGATCTGCACTTATGTATTACTTGTTAACATACTTGACATTGAAGTGTTGTGTTGACAAGCTGAAATTGATGGGTTTGCATTATTATTTCTTTATTTTGTACACTAGTAAAAGTTATGGTTGGTTGGGAGAAATTTGCTCTTAGAGAAATACAACAACCAACAAACAAGTAGAATAGAGTGTGGAAGATTTCACATCATTGAGAGAGGACTTATTGTGGCTTGTTTTCACATCATTTAAAGAAGTTTGTATGCTGCTGTGGAAGAGAATTTGCATTAACCCTTTCAGGACAGGAATTATTTTAAGGGCTAAATTGACAACGTATTTGAAAACAATATACATGGTTGGGAATTTTGCGGAAAAGTTGAAAACATTACCAATTTTGATGAAAAACAATGGTTTTCAAGCTCTCAGTGTGTTGCCAATTTAAGGATTTTAAAACTTATTCTCGTTTTTAAAATTCCTGGCATCAAGCACAATATGGTCATGCAACAAAATTGGACATACTGCGTGCAGGAATTTTTGCTCTGTCTACTCACGCATCTGGTATATTTTTTTGGAGCTCTGAATCAAAGGTTATTGAGCCAAACCACAAAATGTGGTCAGTTGTCTCGAAAGGGTTAATGGTTCATGATCATATGCATAACAAACTTATCATATGTCATGGCATTTTTGCTGGTCCTAGCTATTTGCATTCTTTGCTTTCTTGCCTGTAATATAACAAGACATCAAATTATGGCAATTTTGTTGGTCTTGGACGAGTTTGTTGTAAACAATGTTCCTCTGTACTCTAGGGATAAGACTGAGAGGAGTTGATCTCCCATGGAGCATTGAATGTGAAGCACTCTGAACTATTACTTTAATATTAGAGATCAAGCGTGTCAAGGTGACACACTAAACTTCTGCTTCTCCCATGTTTGTAAGGTCACATTCAAGTTCAAACCCACATGTGAAGGGCAAAACAACAGTGAGTTTTATCGCCATATACAAACAATCAATCATTGGTAATCATTAAATCTGATTTACTTTCTACACCTTTGTGCCGGGTAGCCATAAAAATGTCTCCTGACCAAATGATTTATTGACTTGGTGTGGTAATTGTAATCTTACCAGTTTTTCCCTCTTTTTCCCCCTTTTATTTGGTTCGCTTTTTGTAACCTGTTCTCATTTTTGTTTCTATTTCTTTCATCCCCTTTCTATTTCACTGTATATTTCTCTCCCTCTCTATTGCTGTCTTAATTGTCTCTTTATGTCTGCCTCTCTTTGTCTTTCTATTTGTCATGTGAACATATCGCCTCTTCAGGTATGGGTCCAGTGACGGAGGGGGTAGTTACAATCGCCAGCACTATGACAACCACAGGTTTACTGGAACCTACCATTCCGGTGCTGGGGGTGACAGCAGGTATCCGAGGGACAGAGAAGATTCACATGGAAGGTGAGTATATCCCAGTCTGAATCAGATTCCGTATCTCTGTAATTTCTTTCTCTTGTGTGGTCAAGAGTAATAAAATACCTTAATTACACCACAATATATTTGTTTGTAAACAAATTTTTAGGCATTACTCCCAGTGTTAAAGATCATATGCTCGATGAGTCAGAAAGAAGAGGATCTTGGGTATTTGATTCCAGTTCATCGTGACTTGGCCGTGAACCAGAATAGCCTGGTGGTTAAGTCGCTGCCCGGCAAGCAGTAGATGACGGGTTCGAATCCAGCTGGTTCCAATTTTTTCCGACTTGTGACTTTCATTACAGATCGAGCATACGATCTTTAACACTGGGAGTAATGCCTAAAAATTAGTTTACAAATTAAAATTCCTCCCATTAAGCTTCTTCATTTACTAACTATAAATATATTTGTTTTCTGTTGAGCTAAAGTAACCTTTAAATCAATTACTATTCTAAGACAATATTTTGCATGGCCATTGGAGTCAAAGTGTAAAGTTCTGAATGTTGTGGATTTTCCTATAAGTGATCACTCTTCTTTGTACAATGTAATTACTCGATCCAGTTAAATTTGTTAATTTGGCGGGCTTATTTATTTCTTTTATTCTTGGGGGGGGTGTCAAATTTGTGTAACTGATGCTTCAGTTAGTCCAGTCCAGGGTATTTCTGAATTTCAAGTAAAGTAACTTGCAGTTATAATGCTGGCTGCTATGAAATTATTCACCTTTGAAATCGAGCATTTCACAGATGTATGGAAAGAAATATACTGCGACAAGGTGTAAACGCTCAAGGTTTCTACACCATCATGTCTAAGTAGTCATTAGTATGATGTATTACAATACTAGGAAACTAAATGCTCGTGCTGTATTTGTGTATCCCCGTAAATCCATCCCACAAACCTGCTATAGATATGATCACAAATGGGAGCACTCATCCCAGGGGTCCAATCACAACAGACACTACCACCGAGGAGGAGGAGGAGGAGGAGGAGATGAACACCGACGTCACAACGACAAGTCGGATGGCAACGCCCATGAGGACCAGCCACCCCACTTCCAGAGGTCACAGTCGGCAGAGTCCAAGAAGAGGAAGCTGGAGCATAGGGTGGACCGGGGAGGGGGCGACCACCACAGGAGGGAGTCGGGAAGGGGGGAGATGTGGGCTAGTGGAGACCACGCCAGGTAACAGATGGGGATAAGAGATCAGGAAAACTGGTCTCAAATGATGTAGTGTATAAACAGTAGAAATCATACTCAGAAAATAAATCTTCTATTGCCAGGATAGACTATCTCACCTGTTTTTCTTTTAAAGACGGGAAAACATGTGTTGTAGAGGTCTGAATGTAACCTATGGCAGAGAACATTTGTACAGATAGTGTTTATTAAATGCTTGTCAAAGCTCTGTCTCTCAAAGATTGTAAATGATTGAATTTACTGAACATGCATGGCTGTTTCACAAGCCTGATTTGGTTTTCAAAGTCTCTTGTGGTTTGTACTTGTTCCCCATGCTTGGCCAAAATCCGTTTTGCTATTGACGAGTTTCATTTGAGAATGTATGTTAAACCCAAACATTAGAGACTGTCATTACTGAAATATTCTTTGGCAATCTGATTGTTTTAAAGCTACTGATTGACTTTTTAATGACGTTCATGTAATGTGTCATTCTAGAGCACATAAACACTGATGTTGGAACAGCAATATCCTTTTGTTACATTAAAACACTCTTCTTCAAGGAAAGTAAAGTAATAACATTTTAGAAGTTGTTCAGTGTTCAAAGACGGTATTGACAGTAATTTGAAACAGCGGATTAGTGCGAGCTATGAAGAGATTCTTATGTGTGTACCAATATGTTGGTCATGTATAGTTGTTGCATCCTCTTCTTGTTATGTACTTGGCATGTACTGAGCTCTCAAAGCCTTACCCGAAAAAAGAGAGAACTCGAGTCTCATTTAGCAGGACTGTTGTTAGAGTTCATAGAAGGTCAAGGTCATACAAGACAACAACTGATGTAGAATTGAAAATGGAGGGTCATTATTAGAGCAATTCTACTGAATTTGTTTTTCATATCTTCTTCCAATGAATCATGAAAAATCATAATTGTTGACTCCTTTAGTTTTTTTTAGATTAATACATTTTGCAGTATTTTAGAATCAGCAAAATGTTTTTTGAGCAGCAGCACTCACCTCTTGCGATTTACATGTACATTGTATCAGCTAGGTGCAGAAAATAAATGCATTGTCTTGTATTTTCCAAGGATCTAACTGGTACACAAATCGACATGGTATTAAAATTAAAAAACTTGTCAACCAACAAACTCGAGTTCAAAGCTTATTTTGCGTTCGGGTACAGTCAAACCTGCTTTAGCGACCACCTGTATAAAAAGACCACCTGTCTCTATAAAGACCACAATTTTTGTTTCCCTGGAAAAGTGCTTCTCATTGAAACGTGTATTAAATGAACCTGTACTTAAAGACCACCTGCTCATAAAGACCGTCTTTGTTGTATCCCTTGAGTGGTCTTTATAGACAGGTTTTACTGTAATAGACTTCCATTGTGAGAGATACTGGTGCACAATAAGTCTGTACTAAAAATTCTGGAAGTGGGGGGTTTAGATTGCAGCAAACAAATGAAAATTTCTTGGAAATCACATTCACTGAAAACTTGAAAAGCATTTGACTCACGTTTGCATGTATGAGACCGTGTGTTATGCATGTGTGTCAAAACTTGTCTTATTTCTTGTTTACTCATTATTCAGCTAATATTTTCTATCCAAATTGTTTGGCATATTGATGATCTGTAGTTTTTAGCATTCAAAATATAAGTTTTGTTTGATTCTGTTTGCAGTTACATGTATTGCCATCACTACCAGAAAACCAGATAGCGTCATGTTATAGACTGGTAGTAACACTTACATTATGACTTTATGACAGTTGCTGAATCAGATGAAGCATCAATTCAGTCAGTATTATTATAATTTTATTTTGTTTGAATAGAAAAAAAAAATATAGGTGCTAAATAAAATGCTTCAAAAGAAGATAGATACATATTGATAAAGAAGGATATGTCTCAAAATGAAATCAAAAATATTTTTGTAAAGATGACTGGAAATTACCTTTGATTTTGAAACAATTACAATTATTTCTATAAATCAAAACATTTTTGGAGAAGAATTTAATTTTCTTGATATACAATAAAAGTGTAAACTTATCAAAAATACCATTGTGATAGTCGGTTTGCAACATTATCAGTCTGCAATTTGAAGTGTGAAAGAATAGGCAAATATATTCTGTGATGATAGAATTTTTATGTCTATATTGAAGCTATTAATGTGAATAATATTGAACTCAATTTTAATTTTGTAAGGCAAGTGAATTGAATCATGTCGAGGTACTGCAATTTTATTCAAACTTGGTGTCAACTACACTAGTGCAATCACACTGTTGCATGTCATGCTCATGGCAGTATATGCCTTTTCGTTAAGATACAGTTGACATGAATGTATTGTAAAATCCAGGAATTTTAAACATGGATCTTACACTAACAGTTTTATGTTTGATAAATAATTTCCAATGTCAAAACATGTACTAGTTTCATGAAGGGAGCAACATTAGCTTAACATGTCTTTTACTAATGAAAGCATATTTATTTTTATTCAAGATGATAAATGACGCCTCTTTCATTGCAGAAAATAATCTTGCTTATGGTAGCCTTCAAAAATTTAGTCAACCCTGACTAAGAATGTCATGTCTATAAAGTTCCTTTACAGCCAAATGCTTTAACATTCCACCAATCAAATTATATATGTTTTAAAAGTCTCTGTAAACTGCTGTAATTTACCCAGATAGAAAAAAACTACACATGTTCTCATATGTGAACAATTCACAAATTAATTGTTTGCTTCATTGCTTCTGATTTAGTCTATGTGTATATAATGGCTAAGGACTCAAAGTCACTGAAAATTATCACATGTTTCACTTGGCGAACATTTCATTGAAGAATCCGTTTCAGCATCCACTTTTTCTTGGGAAAGGATTCGTTTTGTTTTGTATGTTGAATGCAACCATTTCTTGTCACCTCTGTATTGCAATTCTTGCACAGTGTGCGAAAATTTGAAGAAGCAGTTAGCTTTGGTGAGGAAAATGTCAGGTTTTAATTATAAGAAGGAAAAGATGAGTGGAAAGATGATGAATTTGCAATTCTATTTTTAATCTGAAAGACTTTCTTTTCACCCATCCAATTCATTCTCCAGTTTGACATGTCATGTAGAAATTTTCTGGCAGATCACAGAATCGGGTCAATGAATATTGTGCAGAATAATATTTTGTTACATTCAGAGTTCACTGTATATAACAAGTATGGTTTTCCTTACTGACGAGTCCAGAGAGTTTTATAACATTCATATCAAATGTAGCATCTATACAGAAAATAGTGAACAGCATTAAGCTGACAGAAAAGTGGTTGAAATAATCTTAACAGATGTGTATTTATTTGGTGAAAATGTATGTGTGGATGCCGATGGTATTGTTATTTGTAATACAAATTTATGTAAAGACGACACTGTAGTAACTCCACTGAGTTTTATGAAGCACCTGTACAGATTGATGTAATATTTGTGTACAGTATTCTGTAAAAAGGAACTAGATGCTATGATTTATACTTGAAGATGTTTTCTCTCATTATTTGCCTTGATATGTAGTGTCTTCGCTTTTTTTGTGATGATCTGGCATGTTACTGTGAACTTTGTTGATGTTTAAAAGCATTATTTTTGTTAAGCTGCAAATAATGAGCAGAGAAAACTGTCTTTGTTTTGTAAATAATAATATATGTATGAACAATGAATCAAATACCATTTGTGTACATAGATAATGATGTACATGTGAGGCAGCTTCTTTGCCATTGTCATGGCATTGTCTGTCGCTTATTCGTAAGAAATAAAAGATGCAGATAAATCGAAAATATGACCAGCTTGGAGTCTTATGAATTAAATTCATTTGTGAATGCGTCGCTTTTTCGTTTAAGTATTTAGAGAAGGCTGGTATTCTGAAAACTATGTTATCTGTTGCCCAGATGTCTCTCTGAAGTAGAGGTGTTGTGGTCTAATGGATAAATCTCCGGACTGTTAACCACAAAGGACGGGGTTAGAATTCCTGCCGCAGCACCAATGTCCTTTGGCAAGACATTAATCTACATTTGCCACACTCGACCCAGGTGTAAAGTGGATACCTGGTAGGATTTATTCATTGAATGCACTGAGCGCTACGGTTGCCTGAGCTAAAGCCAGGGTAATAATATCCAAAGTCCTTTGGAAGTGCATAGAGACATTATATCATAATGTGATATGTGCTATACAAGAACAGAATATTATTATTATATACATATGCAGCCAGCTGTGCACAGATACAAATGTACCAATTATGACTTGTCCTAATTTAGATCTGTTTTGACAATTCATGCAACTCACCCCAGCATAAAAAGATAAGTTTCCAGAATACTATTTCAGATTTACAAGTGATATGAGATTATTATAGTCATGGGGGGGGGACTAACATAAAGATGCTGTTGGAGACTTGGAGACATGTAATAATTGTATAGTGTAAATGAAATAAATTGCCTTTTCACTGATTTGGATGGAAGAGAAGAGAATGAGTGTTATAATACAGGGAGAGATGTGTGATGGGATGCATGGGTCATTCAGTACTTGACATAATATATTGGGTGTTCTAGAATGGTGGATGTTATGGGTGGGGGTAGAAGAATCTTATGGAGAAAAAAATTGCAGATGAATCAAGATCATAAGATAAGAGAAGTCCACCTTAGTTGGCATTACATTTAGAGAAACATGGAAGTAAGGAATGTGCAATAAAACACTGACGAGTCTGTTTTCCCTTGCGAAGCAGCTCTCCATTGGTTTTGTAAAATTATTTTCATGAATTTCTATTTTTCGCCAAAGATTATAGTAGATTAATTCTTCTTCAACAGAAGAAAAGAGATTTTTCTAATTTGTTTTTGATCATTCTCAGTACTATCAAGTAGAGAGCACGCAGGAAAAATCTTGTGTTTGATCACTTACGATTTTAGAAATTTATAACTTTCTGATCCGTAAGATTTTCCTCTAACTTTCACCAATATATATCTCTTTTGATATTACCTTTACCAAAGCTTCGTAATGTCATTTGTTAGGCCTTGATAGGGTAAACCTTTTTTCTTGGTGCATTGGCTTTCTTCAATTAAACTTGACAGCTATAAATAGGAAAACATGAATTGGGGTTTTCTGGACAAAATCTGTGTTCCCAGTTACAATAAAACATGAAATTCCAATTTTCATAATTGATTTGAGGTTAATCATCAAGAATAGAACATTATACGTGAATTCAAAGATTTAAACTGTGACAGTAATGCGATATCTCTCAGAAATTGGATCCTAGATTCGGCAAAAATCAACACTAACAAGTTTGACGTAATTGTAGATCTCTATGACAATGCAGGCATTCCAAACTTTGTGTGTCCGGACAGATGATTTCCATCACCAATTTGAACACTTTTGCATGCAATGTTTAATGAATTTTGCTTTAAAAATATGTTGGACAATATTATGAATGACAGATATAAGATCTATAGGGTGGTGAGTGCTACTTCACATTTCTCGTGAAATCCAACGGCAAACATGACGGCTTTATGTTTTGTGAAGTGCCCGGACACACAACCCCCGTCCTCAGAGGTTTACCAGTATCCAAATTTGAGGAAATTTGGGATTAATAACCATCGAACTCAAAGTGTTCGATGATGATGCTTCGTCTACCCTTCGACCCAATTTACCGACATTTGCACTGCAGTACCGTAGGATGGGGAAGGGGGAGGGGAGCCGGGGGGTTGCATTTCCGGACACTGAACAAAAATTAGCCTGTCAATTTTGCCGTCAGATTTTACGAAAAACATGCATCAAGTAACACTAAAACCAGTGAATATGTGCAATTCACATGATTTTCAACCTATTCTGTGAAAGATTTGCGACAATTTGCATGAAAAGTTGTCCGATTTACTGTTTAAAAATGACCTGTCCGAATTTACAAACTGTCCGGCCGGAATTACAACGTCTGGGTATACTTGTTGTTGTTGTTGTAGTTGAATATGATGGCGCACTTCAATCTCTCCAGATTATACGCGCCAGCCACTTTCGTCAGTGGGACTTCGGCTAAGGAAGGCCCACGTATAACGTCGATCCATTTGGTGATTATTAGTTGCATGAAATCATTAGTGAAAAACAGATTATATATATATATATTCCATCACCTAAATTAGTACACGAAAGCCGAAGCGAAATAGCAAAATACAATAATCCAGTTTAAGAATTGTGAGATAAATGCCATGCGCGCGGTACAAACTGTTCATGGAAAAAGCAGACTAACCAAAACGGTTAGTGGCATGTACATAACATAATAATTCCCGAATATAATCAGGGTTAGTCAAAAGTTGCTTAAGGGTTGGGTTATTGAGTTTTAACTTTCTGATCATTATGTGCCTCTCTTTTTCGTATTTTGAACAATATAAAATGAAATGTTCGATAGTTTCAAATACTTTACACACTTCGCAAAGACCGGAAGAATGCTGATTGATTTGTAACATATAAAAATTTAATGAACACTTACCTACTCTCAGTTGTTGGATCAGGCATTCATCTCTCCGAGACAAGCCTTTTCTGTATGCCTGCTCGGTAACCTTGTCCTGCAGAGCATATAGAAATCTTCCCTTTTCTGAACTATTCCATTCATTTTGCCAAATATTTTTATAATAAACCAACCGAGAGCATGCGAGTTCGCTTGTAGTGTTAGATAAAACAATGTCTAAATGATTTTTCAGAGCGCCTTTCTTGGCAGCCCTATCAACTATTTCATTGCCGTTAATATCACAGTGAGATGGAATCCATTCAAAAAAGACAAGAATATCCTTTGACAAAAAATTATGAATTTTGTGTAAGATTTCATTGACTCTAGACCATGTTGTTAGACCAAAAGATGGCGCTCTACTCATCTAAAGTTTCACACATATTTTTCAATGCGTGGGACCACACTGCAGTTCGTCTCTAGAGAGGTGAATATTTCCTATTTTATATCTTTAATTGAGTATAGCGTCATCATCAACTTACTTTAAACATGAAGAATATCAAATAGATTGAGGAGTACATGAAAAAATCTTGGAAAATCCCAAATAACAATCGTGCTACGTAATCATAATAATATATACCTTAATATTTCCTCTCCTAGACATGAAGTAGTCGTGGCCGAGCGGTTAAGGCGACAGACTAGAAATCTGTTGGGGTCTCCCCGCGCAGGTTCGAATCCTGCCGACTACGATATCTTTTTAATTTTTAATTTTTTTTTTGTTATTGTTGCGAGCGATAAGTCTATTGTATAATCATACCGTGATATCATAATTAATATTTTTTTAAAGATTAAATCATAATTCCTCCTATATCTTATCATCATCGAACATCACTGTGCATGGGAAAAGTCGGATGGCGTTTGGTTTCTTGGTTATCTTTATTGAGTAAAGCAGTATTGTGAGGGATTTTGTATATCATTTCATTCAAATTTATAATAAAAGTAAGCTATACAGGCCTACATTAAATCTACCCCAATTTGTAGATGGCTGACCACTCCCTCCCCACCCTTCCTATATGGCCCTAGCCCCCTCCCTAAATGACCTACCTCCTTCTGCCATTCTGCATCTCGTCTCTCATGCCACGATGTCAAGAGACAGATGTATAATATTACTGCACAACTCTCATCCTTATCTATATATTCGACATCTGTCAAGTATACCCGTCCAAACATTGACGTCGGTGGGGCGTACGATGACTGCATGGTTAAGACACCAAACCCGAACATTTCCTAGGGGAGTTCTCAGCTTATTTTTCTTGTCGGGCCACTGACCCCTTCCGTGCTCATTCTACCCACGTCAGACATGCATGCATCTCAGACTTGTTCTTCGAACGGCAGTATTTGAGAAGTATGCATTCTCCTCTGCCCCGGCCTACCCGGTTTTCCAGACCCCCTCCCCGATCCGGAAAAAAGGGGGGGGAATCATTTATTTCTTCTCTCAATATCTTCTTTGTTTGTTTTTTTTTTTCTTCTTTATTTCTATTTCTACTTCGCTCTATTTCTCTATATAGTACACTACTATTACTTCTTTTTATAAGATATTAAACACGATCGCATAAGACTTCAAAACTTACAAATAATGGCAATTTTAATAGTCATATTATTGTCTATGATTATACGCTTGGATTTTTGTTATTTTCGCATATAAAGTGTTGTGCTCGTCTATTGAATTTGCCCTACATCATGTAGATCGGGTTTTTGACAGTCTTTGCAATCATGTTAAAGTCTTTCAATATCTCCTTTTCTTTTTTCTTTTCTTTATTTAATTCGCAGAAATATCATAGAGGGCCTACGTTTTTTATATTATTGTCTTCATATATTCGGTAAAACCCAAAGATATTGATATTATTTTAGATAGGTATATCACACTGTGTTTTTGCAGCTGATTTCCTCCGGCAGGGGTCACATTGCATCGATACCGTGCGAACCAATACCAAGGTGAAGAAACTCAGAAAAATGCAAATTATTTACCCTAAAGAAAAGAAGCAATTCAGAGCAGCATCGTGATCATAAAACGAATGGAATAATTGATGAGCAAGAAAGGACGTAAAAGAGCAGCATCTTGACGCAGCCAATCGGAGAGGAGTATCGGACTGTTTATGAATTATGTTGCTGTACTGATTTGATTTTATTTTATTCGTCAGGTATATTGCAATACAAACATAACCAGGTACCATGACAGGATAGCCCATGAAAGCCGAAATGGCTTATTTCCAATGGGGTCCTTATACCTAAATAACTGATTAAAAATTACACACTACGAAAACACATTAGTACGGCTACAAGACCGTCGTACACGTACGACAAGTAATAAGAATGTACTAAAGTAGCAAAATAAAACATAATAACATTTTTATAAAGTAGGCGAAGATTACATAAATGTGAAAACAAGACTTACTCAACGGAAAAAAACTATATACAGAAAATCATAATGAAACTATCGATAATAAAACGTTGGTTACATAAGTCATATAATATAGGAAAAAACCATCTGAGCTACAAAAAGGAGAGGAGAAATATATTTATGGAGTACACACATTTTTCAGATGATGCTTCAATACCCTTTTAAAATGTAAAAAATTCTTAACTGACTTAACATGATTTGGGAGGGAATTCCAGAAAAGAATACCGTTAAAATAAAAGGAATTTCCAATTTTACCTTTCCGCTTAGGCACTACGAAATTAAATTGACTATTTCTAGTGTCATGCCCATGAACACTTGAA
Organism: Heliocidaris erythrogramma; assembly: GCA_025617745.1. Lineage (NCBI taxonomy): Eukaryota > Metazoa > Echinodermata > Echinoidea > Camarodonta > Echinometridae > Heliocidaris > Heliocidaris erythrogramma. The sequence goes on from CM046860.1 coordinate 21,469,444, forward strand.
GAGCGAGTAAAATTATTTGAAATATAGTGATCTGCATTAGAGTAAAAAATCTTATGTACATGGTGAATTAAAAGTTGTTGTGATCTAAGGTTTACATGAAGAAGACCAGCCGTTTCAAGTTCACTCTTCCCAATGTGTGTTCTTGGTGGTAAGTGATTGATAAATCTTACAATCTTATTTTGAATTATTTTTAACTTGTTTTGATCCACCTTGCCTAGACTGCAGTACCATGCCGTATTAGCATAATCAAATAAACATTGTATTAAGGAAAAACTTAAAATGCGTCTTGATTTTAAGTTCATGCAATTTTGATAACGATACAAGAATTTTAGACGAGCATTAGCTTTTTTGACAATACTGTCAACCAAACTTGAGCAAGAAAGATCACTAGCTATATTTAGTCCTAAATATTTCACAGAATCCTGTCTCTTAATGAGTTGATTGTTATAACTTATATTGAAATCATCAGTATACTTCAGCCTACCCCGCGAACAAAACAAAATACTTTCGGTTTTACCAATATGTAAGCTAAGCTTATTTGCTGTCATCCAATTAACACAGTTTGATAATTCTAAGCTAAGTTTTTCCCCGATCAGCTTAGGATCAGTACCAGAATATAGTAACACACTATCATCCGCATATAAAAGTAATTTACTGTCGTTGACACAAACACACATATCATTAATGTAGCACATGAAAAGAATAGGACCTAATATGCTCCCCTGGGGAACTCCGCATCTTATGGGCATAGAATCAGAGAGTACATTTTGCAACGAGACAACTTGATGACGATTGGTCAAGTAAGACCTAAACCATTGCACACATGCAGAATTTAAACCCATTACTTCTAATTTACTTAACAGTATATTATGGTTAACGGTATCGAAGGCTTTTTGCAAGTCAAGAAGAACCATCCCAACAAAACGTCCTTGGGAAATTTCGTTCCTGACAAAATCTAACAGGTGAATAAGACAAGTTTCAGTGGAATAACCATTTCTAAAACCAGATTGAAATTCGTATATTATTTTGTTTTCTTGAAAGTAGTTCTCTAATTGGGCATACACACATTTCTCTAGGACCTTCGAGACTATACTTAAGACGCTAATCGGTCTATAATTGCTAACATTAGTTTTATCTTTCTTTTTATAAAGGGGTGTTACTTTTGCAATTTTCATTTCATCAGGGAAGGTGGAAGTTGAGATAGATAAGTTAATAATGTAAGTTAAAGGTTTATACAAATATTTAGCTCCATCCTTCAAAAATCTGGCAGGTACCAAGTCAAGCCCGGTACTTTTTGATATTTTCAACTTATTTAATTCATCTAAAACAAACTTTTCTTTGACAGGAGAAAAAAGAAAACAACCTTTCGACACACCCTTAGTGTCGTATAATTTTTGTAATTTAACGCTGTCCGTTCCAAATTCATTTGCGTTGCTATCTGGCAGATTACTAGCTAATTTTTCTGCCACAGTTGTGAAATAATTGTTAAATTCGTTCGCTATCCTCATATTATCATGACATAACTCCCCTTGGATATTAATAACATTCTCTTTAACATTCTTTTGTTTGTTTTTACAACCTAAATCTTTCAGATTCTTCCACAACTTTTTAGAATCATTTTTATGCTCATCAATTTGATTTTGGAAGTATTCATCTTTAGCCTGTCTCACTTTTCTTTGCACCAAATTACGTAAAAGTTTATATTTCTTTTCTAATTCTAAATTACCACAATCCTCTTTCATTCTTTTAAAAGCTATATTTCTTTGTCTTATTAACGAAATAATTTCAGCATTCATCCACTTATCGGTTCTTTGCTTAATTCTTATTTGTTTTAATGGAGCACATTTATCAACTATAGACATGAAAATATTTTTGAAAATTGACCACGCAGTATTTACTTCTTTACATTCTAATATGTCAGACCAATTGACTCGAGATAAAACATTATTAAAATCATCTATACAATAGTTTCTCATACACCGAATATTTATATTTCTATGCTGTTTGAATACAGGTCTTATTAGCTTCCTAGAGCAGTAGGTTAAAAAATGATCACTTAGGCCAATTTCAATAACACCACTTTGACAAATATTTTCTTCTTTACTGCTGATTACATGGTCTATTAATGATGAAGTGGCCGATGTTGTTCGAGTGGGTTTAGTTATAAGTTGACTCAAACCATTTAAATTCAAAATATTCTTGTATTTTTTTTGATAATGAAGACTGCTGCAAAAGGCAGATATTCATGTCCCCTAAAATTATAACCTCACCATCTTTTGTTAATTTATCCAAGGTGTCAGTGAGATATTCAATAAAAAAATGATCTGTAGGGGGTCTGTACACAACACCTAGAGTAATGGGTTTTGTATGGGGTAATATAATGTCAATCCATAACGATTCAATATCATTTTGTGTAAGATCTTCTCGTACGTTAAATGCAATATCATTTCTAATATAAAGACAGACTCCACCACCATGTTCTCCTACACGGTCTCGTCTTAAAATACAATATCCATCGATACAAACTTCTTCATCGTTCACGGAAGAGTTTAACCACGTTTCAGTGATTGCAATTACAGAGATTCTATTTTGGGAGAAAAGGAGTCGTAGTTCAGGTATTTTAAACAGAATTGATCTAACATTCAAATGAACAAGATGCAACCCTTTAACATTAAAAGTATCATTAAATGATTCATATAAAGCGCTTTCATCAACAGTATTCTGTATTCTAACTTCAGGGATAGGAGGTAAAATTGGTTGAGAGGGTTGAATATCTTCACAGGATTGAGTAAAAAGGGAGTCACAAAAAAGGTGGTAATGAGCACGTCAAACAGACCCAATTTTCATTGGGGTTATGATATAACCTGGTATACTCAGAGAGAGAGATTTCAAGACATTTAGTATGGTACCACTTTTGGCAGGTGGAACACAATAGGCCATGTTGGTTGTTTTTTACGGGTTTATCACATTTACCGCAAGGAAATTTGTAGTTTGGACCGGGATTAGTTTCTACGTCACCAGATAGGAAAAGACGATAAAATATTTGATTATTTGTCTGAAATAACGTAGTTTGAAAGGTGGCCACAGAGTTCTGATAATACAAAACTCGGGAGTGAAAGTATTTTAAGCGTTTAAATGATTTTAGCGTAACATATTCAAACCCCCGCAAGAACATAAACACGAAATTAAAAGATAAAATACAAGAAACACTTTTTAACTGTTACTATTGAATTGCAAATTATTCGAATGAACAAAAAGAAAGAAAAACATCGTAAATAACATATATAACAGATTTCTTATATTCAAATTGTTACAATAATGTTTGTGACTGGAATATTTAGATTTTGTGTTATCACTGTCTTTTCATAATATTATTTTTAAAGGTTTTGAAATTTGATGGATCCTTGTAGATACCGCATTTTGCAAAAAAGGAGTTCCATTTCATGAGTAGATAAATAAATCAATCCATCGTCATCGTCTGTATTATAGGTCCACGCATATTTTTAGTTAGCATCATCATCATCGCTGTTCAAATCAAGACTTTTTGTCATCAAATACCTCTTATCAAACGTCTTAATTTATACCTCTGGACATAATCATCATCGTCATCGTCGCGAGTTTGTCGTCATTATCATCCTCATCCTCGCCATCGTCATTTCATTTCATATCATTTCATTTATTTTCCATTTTCAACAGAATATAACAACGTAATTACATCATAATTTCATGAAACATTTTTCAACAAAATATAATGTTATTACATCATAAATTATATCATGAACCATTTTCAACAATATAAAGACAAACGTAAATACATCCTAAATAATATCATGAACAAAATGCATGTAATAACAATAATTTTCATTCAGCGTAATTTTCAAAGATAATTATAATAAATAAATGCTGAAAATGGAGGGGAATGCTAAAAAGCAAAGCTTGTATTTTGCAAACCCCTCAAAAAAAAAATTTCTGTACAATTTATATAGCAAGTATACATTAAAAGATACATACACACCCTAACACACCCGCATACACCAAAAATAATAACTGCAACACCTCCCCCCCCCCCCCCCCCCCCCCCCCCCAAAAAAAAAGAGAAAAAAGAAAAAGACGAACGAAAGAAGACGGACAACACCAAAGAGAACAAGGAGAGAGAGAAAAAAAAAACAAAAAAAAAAGAAAACAAAAAAAAAGAAAACAAAAAAAAAATCTTTCTCTCATCATATTATATTACATCGGTAATAATCAGCAGCAACAGCATCAGCAGCATCATCACCGTAGACATCATGCACATGACGACATGATACATCTTAATTACTTGTCAGAGATTTTAAGACATGTGCCTCCCAATAACAAACACTCTGTCGCCGCGATCATGGCTATACAATATTTCCTTCTTTTTTTTATAAATGATTGTCACGCCATCAAGATTTGCTTATATGACAATCCTTACTTTATGATTCAATTATACAATGTAATTACTCTATTTGATAATGTATTAATATTTGTTTATTATGTTGTAATCAGTTTGTAAAATATGTTTGAAGAAAAAAAAGGATCATAAATATAAATAAATAAATCAAATCAAATCAAATTCTGCCGTCATGCATAATTATGTTCATCATTATCATTATCTTATTAATTTTATGCCGTTCATGTTTATGAAGATATTATTGTTCATATTATTATTTCTAATGTTTCATAATTATCAGCTTTATTGGCACATAAGCTTATTATCAAAACAAATGAGTCATAGCAAACCTAATGGCCGTCCTTAACTAAAAATTATTATGTACATCGTCGCCATGGGTGACATCACGCTTTACCATGCATGAGGCTATATGACCATCGGAGGGGTCACTGTTCGATGGGTCAAGTTGGCCGAAATGGGCCGTGACTCTCTGCACTGCAGGTGGTCAACTGGTGACCAGGGAAGCATAAGAAAACGTCCACTAGATTATCTGTTTATCATAAATACTATAAATACCTAACTAGAAACTGTCAGATGTTTTAAAACTGAACTGAATCAAATCGATTTATTAGTAAAATAGATAATTGTATCTATTGATAAAGTTTGGTTTCAGCCTCAAGTTGGTGATCAAGAAATATGTTGGCCTATATTATGATTGTATGCGATTGTCTGTAGTTGTTGCTTTTCATTTGCGCTATATAGGGTTGGGCCTCACGTTGTCAAATTGAAGATAAATTACAAAAAATGATACAAAAAATGAATCACACACCCCCATTTGTTTTTGTTTTTTTAATAAATCGCGTTTATCCATTAAGGTTGACGGTGTTCCCCACCGCCACCCCCCCCCCCCCCACACACACACACAAGTAGTTTAAACAAATTTTGAAACACATATGTCACGAATTACACTCAAGAGGTCAAATGAGGTCAATGACCGAAGTTAACCTTTGCATTTCGACTTATCCGTCAGCAACGAGCGATAAGACATGATTGGCTTTTATCTGTAAAAGAAAGTTTGGCCCATATAGCCTAGTTCTCCTCACTGTTCTTATGAGAGAAACAATAGTTTTGCTACATGTTACTCAAGAACATACTTGTCTGTTTGTGAATATCGATATGTTTATTTATTCAATTATTTTATTTCCGTTGTTTTATAGTAAATGATCTTTAAAGAGTTAAAAAGCAACATTATGATCAACTTTGCAAAGTATTGCTGAATTTCCATTTGCAATTGATTTTCTACAGCCCACGAGACCGATATGTCAATTGCAGTCCTTCACAATTTTTTTCTGAGAGCTCGAGAGACCGACATTGACAGTCTCGTGGGCTCTCAGTCTCATGGCGCTGCGGGATGTCCTCTATTAATAAACAATTATTGTCAAAATAATGTTTGAAACGAGATAGCAGCAAATTATTGTGTAAAGCCTACAACAAGGGGTATCGTGTACAGGCATAAGCTTTTGTATCGTTAACATGGTTAATGGTGTTTGTATTATTGAAAGATTAATGGGTAATAATTTTCTATTTTAAGAATATAGGCTATATATTTTTTCTTGTAGACTTTATGTCTGCATGTCAGCTGGATTGCCAGGTTTTTTATAACGGTTTCCAGAATAATAATGTTGTTTGCCTCAATTTCCTTGTCCAAACATTCAACAAACTTGTAAATACAACAACATGCATGAATGCGCTCTTTCTATCAGTTACATACCACTCTCTCTCTCTCTCTCAAAAGGCATCCAAGCATTGTCTGACATGCGTGCTCCTCTTTACTGTTACTTTAAACGTTATTTTCTTTTTATCATGAAATTACGGCGTCTGGACTGAATAATGAAAAGTCTACCCTTTTGTGCGACATTATGTTCTGTGGAGGATTACAAGACAATAGGAAAATCAGCTTTTAATCGTGTTGAACGCCTTTTCTTTGAGGACTAAATTGGTTTTCGCGTCCTTTATATTCGATTATTTATCCGTCTGAAAAGGAAGAACCGCCAAAAACATGTTGAACGTGGTAAGCGCTTTTTAAAAGGTATTTTGTCTTAATAAAGGAACAATATTTGGAAATTATAAATCATAAAATATTATGCAGTGCAGGAGGGTGAACTTCGATTATGTCTGCCGTTTACATGACGACAATATACATGAGGATTATTTAGACCCAAATTTTATTACTTTATATCTTTCCTACCTTTAAAATGTGGAAATTTTAATTTCTTTCATTTTTTCAAATCGTAGTGCACAGGACTATCAGTATATCCATGGTTTCAACTTCAGTTTATGCCCTTGAAAAAAACTATTAAAAAAACTATCGGAGCCTTCGACACAAGAGGGCGGTCTGCTCTGAAAGAATATTCGGTATATCTGTCCAACATAAACGCCTTGATTGTCATGATTGTGTGCATGTGTGGTTGTGAATCATAAAACATTGACGAACTTCTTGATGTAGCTGTCTGTTTTCATTGAAGTCTCTCGAAGTTTGAATGATATTAATGTTGATAAAATAAATTGTGTTGTTTTAACGCTTCTTCCTTCGCTTCCCAAAAATCTTTTTGATATTCCGAAAAATTCAATTCAATTCAATTCAATTCATTTTTATTTCATTCTTCAACATAATACAAATGAATACAAACTTTGAAAAGGCAAAACAAATAAATATGACATCGTAACACATAAATATAAAGCAATATATTATACATGTCAAAGCTAAACAATAACAATTATATCACGTGAAGAATGGAGGGATCCACTAAAAAGCAGTAGCTTGTAGAATGTGGATCCCTCATTGCAAAATAAATATATCATAATCAGATCTTTGGGAAAAACTAAAAGATAATCGGAGCCATTAAAAAAACATTACACACAAGACAACACAACACATGAGCGTAGACATTAATTCGTATAATTCATCCAAATGAATTGTGGAATATCATAGAGGAACTTAATGAATTACATACGTCAAGAGAACCTCTTTCTGACAAAATATCTCCCACAAATGATATAATTACTTTCATAATCTAATGAATAAAGAACAAATACTTAATAATGAACAAAAAGAAATTGAGAAGTCTATAAAAGACAGTCCTTTAAAAAAGACATTGCTACCTTGGATTTCTCAATCTCACCAGAAGAAGTTTTTTTTATGTTTAAATAAATTTAAAAAACAAAAAAGCACCTGGTTGTGATAAAATTCAGAATAAAATGTTGAAAGCGGGAAAGTATCACTTTTCCCCAGTTCTGGCGAAAGTATTCAATATAATTATGATACTCATAAGTGGCGAATTTCCTGAGAAATGGACTGAAAGCTATATAACTCCGATATCCAAAAGCGGGATCCAAAATTGGCCCTGCAAAATACAGGGGAATATCGCTATCAAGCTGTATGGGAAAGCTATTTTGCAGTGTTCTGAACATGAGACTAGTCAAATATCTCAATGAAAACAACTTGAATATTTGTAACAAAATCGGTTTTAAAGAGAGTAATAGAACAACTGATCACATCTTTGTGCTAAAGACCATAATTGATAGGTGTGTAAAAAAAAAAAAAAAGGAAAGTGAACAAATTTATCTGTGTTTTGTAGATCTGAAAAAAGCATTCGACAATGTTTGGCGGGAAATGTCTGTTTTATAAGCTACTGAGTAATGGAATAGGGGGAAAATTTTACGATATTGTTACTGATATGTATAAAAAGTTACGAATATATATCAAATTTACAAATGGAATACACTTTGTTTTACAACAAATACTGGGGTCAAACAAGGCTGTACTTTAAATCCAACATTATTCAATTTGTACTTGAATGATCTACCTAATGATATAGGAATGACTGGAACAGACCCAGTATCTCTCATTGCGAAACTGGTAAACTGCCTGATGTTTGTTGATGATTGTAGTTCTGATATCAAAAACTGAAGAAGAAGGTATGAAAACTACACAGTGCGAGTCAGAAAAAAGTTATACTTTTTAAAATGTTTATATTACAAATATGATAGAAATGTCATAATTTTGCACCACAGTATACTGTTAGATAGAATAACTCTTCCAGTTTTATTTGATACCACATTTGTGGGGAATCAGTAATGAATTTACTGGATAGGAATCAATTAATGTGTCTGGGTGAAAACCCATTTGCGCCAACATCAACAGTGCCTTGCCTGATTTGGATTCCACTGCACAATGAGCAAGAAAGCTTTTGTAATGATAATTGAGTCATAATGTTAGGCGAACTTGTGGAATGGCCCCCAAGATCTCCAGACTTAACTCCCAAGTCTAAGGTGTACAGCAGCCCACCTACCTGCAGACCTGGATGACTTGCAGCAACGAATCGTCAGAGAAGCAACCAGTCTGCGAGAATGCAGGCAGACACTTCGTAGGGCCATGGCAGCGATGCTCCATCGAGCTCAGAAATGCATCGAGAGAAACGGATGCCATGTGGAAGATTGAAAGCTATGTCCAAGTGCCCAAAATGACTATGAAAAAGGACTTTTCAGCGAAGATCACTGAATTTAATGATTTCTGGCTTTATTTACTTATTCATTTATTAATTGGTTCTCATGTTTGTTTGTCTTGATTGAACATGTGCATAAACTTTACGCTCATTGTTTGTGTGAATGTTGTTGTCTCTGTTTCAGCAGGTAGTCATGACTTGGCGCAAATGAGTTTTGACTATCTTTCAAACAATGGCTGTTGTGCACTCAACCGTAACAGCAACGTTTAAACAAATGTTACCAAACAACAAAGGAATATATATTCTATCCATGCATGCTAAAAAACTCTGTTAATCCCACGATTTTAAAACAATACTCAATTTAAAAATTGTAACATTTTTTCTGACTTACACTGTATGCTCACCATGCAGGTTAGAAGAATATTGCAGGAAATGGTCGCTACGAGTTAATATAAAGAAGACAAAAATGCTCATCTGTAATAAAAATGGTAGAATGTTGAAGAACCACAGTTTTTGAATAGATAGTGAAGTGATAGGAGTTGGAAAATAAGTCAACTATAAAGGTATTACTATGAATGCTGCTGGCAATTTCAACAACGCAAACGAAAATCTAGTAGAAAAATCCATAAGAGAAATGTTCAAACTTTACAAATCATTCGGTATACTCATTCCCCAAATATAAAACTAGCTTTACGTCTGCTCCAGTCACTTATCAAACCCATCCTTCTGTATGGGACAGAGGTTTGGGGAGCATTTGTCATAGAGTTTGGAAAACTTCTTAGAATTGATTTAGGTCACTCAAAACTATTCATCAAAAATGTTTTGGAACCTGTTCACTTACAGTGGCTCAGATATGCTCTTGGCGTAAATAAGGCAAGTAATAATATAGCCATTTTTGCTGAGATGGGAGAATACCCATTATTAATTGATATAATTATGTTCTTGTGTAGCTAAGTATTGGTCACGGATGAAAGATATTTATCGTAATTCCCCGTTATACCATGTCATTATGCCATAGAGCAAATGACAAGAAAAAACACTGCATGCTGGTTAAAGAATGTACATACTTTTTTGAAAGCTGAAAACAGTGAATGTATTGATGTTGTAGACTTAATTAACAGTGAACGGGTTGTCGTAAATGAAGTTAAATCCGTTATGAAGGATATTTTTCAAAACCAATTCACCACAGAACTGCACAGTAATGTAGGGAATAGTGTAGCCTTCAATCAAGGCGGCTGTGCTGCTCTGTCGATCTCCTGGTCGATCCTCGAAACGCTCGAAATAGTCCTCTGATTGCGCGGGAAGTCGACACAAGCGTGCAGCTTGCTGCTGAGCAAGACTTTCCAGTGCAATAATCGGACGATGATTCCGCGGGTTCGAGGGTCGAAAAGGGGATCAACAGAGCAGCACATCGCCTCGATCAGAGGCTAGGAATAGTGGGGAGGGGAACAAACTGAGAACATACTGGAAATTTGTTCAGATATCAAGCAGGAACCGTATCTTCATGTTATCGAAAGTTTTCGACTCCGAAGAAATATATGCCGCTTCAGAATAAGCTGTCATAATTTAGGAAGAGAAACAGGAAGGCACAGAAGGCCTGTGAAAACACCAATACATCTTAGAATATGCACTGACTGTGAGAAAGGAGAGATTGGTGACGAACTACACAAACTGATATTTTGCCCTAAATTCAATGAACAAAGAAAAAACTCTTATATGCTTTATCATTATGATACCCTAATGTCACTTTTCTTAGAGCAGAAGAAAAGTTCATATTCAATGAAAGTAGATAACGTATAATTATGTCATACTCAGTCTAGCAAATCACATAAAGGATATCATACCATTAAGGGGTGAATTCTAAAATGAGTTATATCATATCAATCTGTGTACATGTGTATATATACGAATCAAGTATTATTAACCTACTCTAATATGTTTACATATTTTTGTTATTTGAAATGTACATAAGTTTTTATTATCTTCTCTCTCTCTCTCTCTCGTTTTCTTGTTGAAACAAAATATTGATGTACTATGTCAATGATGTTTAATAAAGTCAATTCAAGTCAATTCATCCAAAAGAATGTTCAACAAGCAATCACCGTACAAATTTCTGGAAAGTGAGCTTTGTTTTGTTTTTCATTTTCAATGGGCAATCAACTTAAATTCCTCACTATTGGTGGTTCTATGGTGGGTGCATTTTACTATACCAAAGACGGAATGCAGATTGGAACTCAAATTTATTTCGAGAAGTAAAATTAAATTCAGGCTATATGATGTATACCCTACGTAAAAATGAATGAAATTTTCATGTCATTCCTGCTTAGATCCCTTCTCTCCCTATATATCTCCATTCTCCTGCCCCCGCCCCACCCCATCCTTCTCTCCCTCCCTCTCCCTTTCTGTCTTTCTCACTCACTTTCTTACGCACACACACACACACACACACATTCTCTCTCTCTCTCTATTTCTCTCTTATCCCCCTTTTCTCTGCAGTAAAATATACATCCCCGAATATAGAAAGAAATTTGCGGAAAATTTTCCCCGATATGTATTTTTCAGCTGTGAAATATGGGGCTTTCTATCTTGGAGGCAGAGGGGCGAGGTCCTTGGCCCCTCTCGGATCTACCTTTGTTAAACATGTAACTCTTTCTTTCTTGATTTCTCCATATCGGTGGCTCTATGATATATTTTTTCTTTCTTTTGTACGTCCCTATTTTGGATGGATTTTATTCTTCAGAATCCTTCTACTAAACATCTGCACAGAACTTGCTTTTATGTTCTTGTGCTGCGTTATTCATCTGTGATATTGCTGCGCACAGGCATCTCCTCCTCCACCCAGTTCATCCGAAATGAATGCAGTCCTGATACAAAACACGAAAGTACCGCGTGCAAATTTGGATGGCAGGTAAAGCTTTTATTTACCATAACAACATGTTCTAATTTCTAAAATGACAGGGGGAAAAGAGGGCTTTGGAAAAAGAAAGGGGAAACAAGGAACGGGGGTATAGAGAAAAAGGTCTTTGGTTTGCATTCCATGAAAAGCGTTTTCTTGTTCAAACTCTTGCCTTCAAACAAAAATTGGCGGCAAAATCTTGTCAGCAATTTGATCTCAATTTGCCAGACGGTGGGGGAGGCTATTGAATTCGATAATATGGAATCTTTTACGCCACCACCGATATTATTGTTCCGATAGACTCTTGCTGGAGGGGGAACGAAGGAAAAAATAGGGGTATTGCGAATGCTCGACGCCATTGATTATGGACACGATACTCGGCTAAGTATTCGCCTCTAGCTCTTTTAGCATGTTAGTGAGATTCTTTTCTAGTTCTTGTCGTCCGTCCTTCAAGAACCAGGCTCTAGTTTTACTTTACTTTTTTCTCGTGGTAATAACAAGCTGTTTGTTGTTTGGTAGAGAGAGAGAGAGGGGGGATAAATTCAACATAAACATGGTAAATAAAAATTATTTTTTTATCCCGCGTAATTTAGTCTTAAAAGAAATGAAAGAATGATAACGAGAATTTTTAGACCATTTAAAGATTTATTTTGATCTCATTTTATTTTCACACGAGTATAGGTTCGTACACGGTATTTTCGGATCTTTCTCTCCAGTCCCTACCACCCCATCAGCAAAATAAAATATTCATTATTGGAGAGCAGGGCAACCCCTTCCCCCTATCTTTGGCTACGCCCATCTTTTTTAATTATTGTTTTGTTTTGTCTGCGATAATAATGGAAACATCGTATACTACATGTACTGATCTAAAATACAGACATGATTAGGAGTGTACTATTACTATACACATTGTGCAAAATAGGTGTGATTAAATAATAATAATAATAATAATAATAATAATAATTGTTTTATATAGCGCAAATTGCTACAGCCTCTAAGCGCTTTAGAGAGCAAAATTAATCTGAAAGGAAAAACTTAAAGAATGATATTAAGTAATGATTAAATCCAACGTCAGCAGAGGAAGAAGTTAAAAGCTATTTAGAACAGTGTGTAACATTCTTATATTTAGTCATTTGTAGAATATCATATGTAGCGTGGATGGCGAGTGTTAAAACAGAGCAAATTAATTCAAATTTTATGGATGCTTCTTCCCTGAGCATCTATAGCGGCAAACTATGCATTCACCTGCTTTCGGATAATGGACTTGAAAAGTCAGAATGCATGCTGCATATATTATGTTCTGCTCTGTTTGGCAAACCCAAGAAAATAGATTTTTGTTAAGCAAAACCAGACAATTTAAAAGTATCATTATAAAGATTTAATTTTTATAATACATGTAAACACCCACTTTATATTTTCCGTCACATATGGGATTTTAGGTAATGAAGAAAATCAATTTAGGATTTGGATTCAAAATATCTTCCTGACTGGAACATTTCTCAATGGTTCATGTACAACTCCAAATCAGCAAGAAAATGGCAGCCCCCATGTAAATGAGTAGGAGACGATACCGGGTGTTGGAATATCTTTATTTATACCCTTTTCTGATATCTTATTAGTAAATGATTTAGGCCAATAAGTAGGAATATATTACACCTTCCAATATAAGTAAATTTGTAATCAGGGCTTAATTCTCCTTTAAAAGGACCCAGAGGACATAATTTGTCAAGTATTTATACTATGAGGGGGAAGTCACTGAACATGTAGGAGCGTGAGAATGAGAAGTTTCTGGAAACATCTATTGTAATTAATTCCAAAGAGGGATTATTCTAAGACCTTTAATGACCAACTAATACAAAGGACAGGTTATGCTGGTAGGTTTTATTCTGCTAGATTGAAACGCAAGAGGTTATTGTTCTGAGGTGCGTTTAGACCAATTAATCCCAGGGAAGGATTACTAGGGGAATGCTTTGTTTGTAATCAGTAACTTGTATACCAAAACTTGGCTATTGGAAGTATCTCATCTAACTTTTCATATAAATTATTACAAAACTGCATTTAGCAATATTTGACTCTTACAATTGTTTTAAAATTATTCACAGAACTAGCATTACGAATATCAATGGGAAGATTATTCCAAAGAAAAGTAGCAGCATAACTGAAAGAACGTTGACCATATTGTTTGTAAAAAGTAGTTTTAGGACGAGATAAGAGAGATTGAGAAGTAGAACGTAAAGTCCGGATAGGAGTGTATCGAGGGACAAGCTCTGAATAATAAAATCATTGTGCCATTGATAATCTGTATCGACTGATCAGTAACATATATGGATGTACATTGTGCATTGCACTATGATATCGGCCTGTGCAAAAGTACTTCCTTAACATTATTCAGTAGTTTTTGTTTGAGCTAGAACTTATCAGGAAGGAAAGATGTTGACCACCAAATCCTCCACTGACCAAGGAGTTCTGTGATAACTCCTTGCACTGACCCTAGCATTGAAGGGGGCAATAGAAAAGAAAATCTACACACAAAGCCGAGCGATCCATTAGGGGGTACTGCAAAAACACAACGATTTTTTAGTTGACAGGCCCCGGCCTTTGGTGAAAAAGAATACTAGGGGAAAAGAAAACGAAATAAGCTAACAAAGAACCCTCCCCGGAGCGATGCTAAGGCTAAAGACTTTTAGTAAATATACTGATTGTATTGTGAAGAGAGGTAAAGATGGAGATCGCCTAGTGGGAGAGGGGTCTTATCGGAGAACTCGGATCCACCAGGAGATTTATTGAAATAAACATAGTCCGACAAGGATTTGGATACTGTCGATATTAGATTGGGCATGCAGATTGTAGTTAGTGTCGAGAGGGATTTGTTTCCTGATGGAATGAATTCATTGCCCCAATCAGCCCCCAAATTCTTCCTCCTTGAAGAGTGATTTCGGAAATTTTGTTGGTGTAATATACCTTCCGAAAGAAGTGCATTATTCTAACTCGTCTGTTGAAAGCCAGATGGGTGCTATAACTCTGTGTTAACGAATATGAAGTAACGCCCTTCTGGTTCTAAGCAAACGAACTTATTGTTGGATAATTGCCAAACTATGGTAATCCTCAAATACGAAAAGTACTGACAAGGGAAAACGCACATAGAAAAATAAATAGAAATGGAATAGTAATAAATAATGCATGCCCCTCTATAGGCCCATATATACCGTAATGCTCGTTTCTTTCTTACAGCGTCATTTTTATTCGGAATCAATACCATATAAATTATAATCTAATAAAAATACTGATGGACATGCGGAAGTTAGTGTGTGTGTGTGCGTGTGTGGATTTTGAGAAAGCATTTGATTCAATTTCTCATCAATTTCTATTGCACGTCTTAAAAGTTTTTGGTTTTGGTGATATTTTCAGCTCATGGATAAAGATTTTGTACAATGATATAAGTAGTTGTGTGATGAACGGTGGTCACTCAACTGGTTATTTTGATATAAAAAGGGGGTAAGGCAAGGGGATCCACTTTCGCCATATTTATTTGTACTGGCTATAGAAATATTGACATTGTATATTCGAAATGATGACAATATTAGAGGGATTAAATTAGGTCAGAGTGAAATTAAACAAATATTATATGCAGATGATACAAGACAAGGAATCCATTCAAAGGGTACAACAAATTTTTGAAGCTTTTGAAAAAATTAGTGGTTTAAAGGTTAATAAGGAAAAAAACAATTTTGTGTGGTTGGGTGAAGAAACTGAAATATCTGGAGTTCAGTTGTTTGGGAATTTCGTTGATGAAGTGAAAATATTGGGGATATACTTTACAAGAAATTTGAAACGGAAAGAGGATTTAAATTACAAAGAGATATTAAGTAAAATAAAAAGACTTGTAGGTTGGTGGAAGCAAAGGGATTTAACGATAACGGGTAAAATCCAACTTTTGAAGACTTACGTTTTGTCAAAATTTAATTACGTCTCTTCTCTCATTACTGTTCCAAAATATATTCTAGAGGAAGTGGAACGTATTTCTTTTGATTTTATTTGGAATGGGAAAGACAGAATTAAAAGGAAAATTATGTATCAGGAATATGAGTTTGGAGGTTTAAGAATGACAAATTATGAAACATTTATTAAAGCTCAAAGGGTTATGTGGGTTAAATGGCTACTCTATGCTGGAGAAAACTATTCAGGGTGGAAGATTTCTTTTGATTATTGTTGTAGGGCAGTCGGGGGAAGGTTCATATTTTTATGCGATTATGATATAAATAAAATGACTTTGAAAAATTTGGCACCTTTTTATAAAGAGATGTTGAGAGTGTGGCAAGAACTGGATAAATGTAGACATTTTGAAAATAAAATCAATCCCATTCTCTTCAACAATAAAAATATTTGCAGTAGAAATAAAATGATTTTTCATGAGGACTTGTTAAAGAAGGGGGTTGTCCAAATAGCTGATATAGTGGATGGAATACAGTATATGAAACCGCATTCTCACTTTTGCAGGTTAGGTATTGAAAGCAAAGGATTATTGAAAATTCATGATATCTTTAAAGTTATTCCAAACGATTGGAAAATGAGAGATCATGCATATGCAGGTTTACATTCATAACTTTAATATTAGATTAAATATTGGGGGGGGGGGGCAAATTGGCACATTGTCTAATTTGAAATCTAGGAAAATGTATAATTATTTCATTAGACAATTTCAGGAAGATTATGATTTACAAGTACGAGATGGACATAGTCAATATAATTATGATAAGAAAGAAATTAAAGAAATATTTTTGAGAGTAGGACGTACAGTGATTTGCAGTAAACATAGAGAATTTCAATACAAGTCATTACATGGTGCTTTATATACTAAAGAACACCTCTATAGATTTGGATTTGTCCCTGATAAATTATGCTCATTTTGTAAAAAGGAGGAGGAGACGTATCCACACTTATTTTTGCTTTGTGAACAAGTGCAACGAACTTGGCAAGAAATCATAAGTACTCTGGATTTGAGGGAAATAGACATCAGCATTTGGAATTTAATATTTCTAGGGATCGAAGGAAACTCTCATAGAATCAAAATGTGTAATTCTAATATTTTTATAATGAAATATATTATATATTTTTCCAGATCATCAGGAGTGCTTCCTTCAATGAACAAAATTTTAAAGATGATTTTAGATTATAAAGATCGACAAAGGAATCAGCAATAAAAAATGGTAAAATAGGGTTACATTTACTGAAATGGGAACAAGTAAATATTTAAAGAATTCTGTTGTAGTACTTCATTTAATACCTTACCGAATATCCTTTGTGCTGGTCATGCATAAGAAGTATTTTTTTTTTTTTTTGGCCTACCCAGGCCATCCACGAAGCTTCCCTGACAGCATCAGTTTTCCAACTTTTTAATTTGAGTAAGTGAGAAATGGGAATGTGAGCAGGTACACCGGAATGGGGGGGGGGGGGTGATGGGGAGGGGTGCTTTGTTATATATGAAACTTTCTTTTTCATTTGTATTATTGATACTATGAAAGTTGTGTTAATATTGTTAATTCATATTGTTTATTTGTATATAATTGTACATTCTTTATTTTGAAAAAGAGAGAAAATAAAAGATCAACAAAAAAAAAAGTGTGTATGTGTGTGTGGGTGCATATGCGGTGCCTGTTTTGTAGTTTTAAGAAGCTAATAAATATATATACTGTTGCTCTGACTCTGTTAATTTTTGAGAAATAACAATAAAAACAGAAACAAAAAAAAATAGCATACGGTATAATTTCGTTGTATCTGTTAAATGTGCTTCATTATACCAAGGAGTTATCACAGACAATCTGTGATAACTCCTTGATTATACCCCTCGTCGTAAACTTCACAACACACTTTAACGTCTATGTAGATAAGTATGTACTTACTGGTGCCAATCTTTACGGACCACCTTGTTATCCAGAAAACTGGTGACCACAAACCATGGACCTACTCTATTAGGTCCATGCACAAACAAACATGTGGTTTCTCCTCAAACGATGCAATTTGTTTGAAGAAGACACTGGCATCCATTATGTTACTTCTTCGCAGTCAACCAAATCTTTGCATACGTTGCGTTACCGATAGATAAGTGGTTAGATTTATTTATTTGTCTTTGACCTCTATAGGCTGTGTTTTGGCCACAGTCATCCCGTGACATTGGCAATGATTTCTTCCTATCTCTGAGCGGTTCAAAGCATAGGCGGATCGTGCAGGGGGTCAAAACGGGCATTCCCACCCTCTGTTGAGGGAGAGAAAACCAACACATAAAATAGAGAACATTTGGGGGGTAAAAAGAAGGCGGTGCCACCCCCCCCCCTCCTATTTATGAGCCTTGGGCGGGGAAAATTACAAATTCACACCCCTTTTTCTGATGATCCTTGATCTGCTCCTGTATAGACTATATATGTATATAAACCCCACTTTAGAGTAATCTTTTAAAAGAGGCATTCCAACAGATTGTCTTTAAAAATAAAACACGATAAAAACTACTTTCGAAAAATCAACTGAAGGCAGCCCTGTCTATCACCTTTAGAAATCTGCGGACATTACAATCGCCTATTACGTAATCCGAACCTGATTTCTATGGGCAGTACAATAGGCCTTTGAAATTGCCCTTGAGTTTATTTTTCGAAAGTAGTTTTGATCGTGTTATAAATAGAATGGGACACAATGATGACGAATATGATGGTTTGGAAAACGGCAAACGAAAAAAATGAGAAACAGAAGAAAAAAGAAAAAGTTGAGAATGAAAATGTTTTCGCAGAATTAGTAGCTTTAGCAAAGAACACTTCATTCAATATACACACTCTTATGCCCCGTAACTGGTAGCTATTACTATGGAGAAAGTAAAGGAGAAAATGTGACCCAAAAGAAAAGAGAGGGGGAAAATGAGAGAGATTTGTAAGAAAGAAAGAAGTAAATAACAGACATGCAAGAGGTAATCATTAGTTTTTATATATTAATTTCTCCTCATGTATACATACATTTGCTGCTTCAGTTACCCTTGTGCCGCAATAGATGATGGTTATTTTATTTTTATCACCCTCTCATTCTCTTATTTGGCATCTAATGAGTAGTTAATCATAATCTTTCCCTTCTTTTACCCGTGCCCCATTTCTTATGACACACTGTCCCATTTTAGTCAATCACCAGATGAATTCACAGTAAACACACTTTTTTAAAAATGCATTTCGGCGACAACACTTCATGTTGTTGTCCCCGTATTCATCAAAGCGAAAGACAGAAAAATAGGTTAAGTTATGAGCTAATGTTGACTCAAACATAAAACCTCGACTATTCATCCCAGCTTATGGTATCCGCAAATCATAGAAATCAAAATTATAGTGAAAATTAATGAAAAGGTATTGCCTTGCCGTCGGGCACGAGCGGCCAAGAAGAAAGGAAAGATGAATTGCCTGTTTTCAAAATAGCAGAATATGCAATTTTCCCCTTTAGGGCACGATATTGTCCCATTAGCATTACCCTAGTTCCCTAATAACGCAGTTCCGAACATAACGAGCCATTGATCTATGCGAAAGAACATGCTAAATTGTTTTAAAACACTCATTCAATTGATAATCACCACGCCATATTGTAGAAAAGTTCTTCAAAGAGGTTTTGAAGCTGGCCGCGTCTTTCGTTCATAGCTCATGTACTGATTTTATTTCCATACCAGCAGTAAGCAAAATATCATCATGTAGTCTGAAAGGAGACCAGAGTTTGGGGACAATAATAGTTTTGAAGTTCACAGCTTTACATTCTCTGGCTTACAATACCAGGTCCAGCCGAGTATGAAATTGGGCTCAAGGCTATCCTCTCCATTCAGGCACGATATGCCGTTCCAGTTCATGATTAAGACCAAGCCTACAGACTTCAATTTGTTGGATTTGTAGTTACAGAGATTTGAAGTTACAGTAATTTTTAAGAACGAGAAAAATATGGTATGAAATCAGGGAAATGGCTCGCATTTTCTTATCAAACCTAATCTCTGGTCAGAGTCAGCGTTATATATAATTTTCCAAAGAAAACACGTCATATAACATGAAGTAAGTGAGCAATTAACAAAAGAATATGGGTGGAGTACTGAGTGAAAAGCAATACATAGATTTAGCCTAATTTATTCATTTATTGATCTATGTGTTTCTGATATTTAGGCAGGGTGACTCATTATTACCAGTGGTGATCTTCCATGTGGCCGGCCCTGTTATTAATAATAATAAACAATAGTTTAAAAAAATCATAAATATAAACCCATAACAGCAACAAAATAGAGATAAGAATGTATAAACATAATACAAAGTATTTGGTATTCTCGTAATGAATATTTTGTTCGTTTTGTTTTATTTTATTTTTATGTTTTTTGAAGTTTGTTGCAGTTTTATATCTTAAGAGACGGTAATTTGGTAATAATAGACTGTAATAATTTTATGATGAAAATACGTAGCGTCTCTTCTTCTTGCTTGATCTATCGATGAATCGACGAGAGATGGTTTATCCAAACTACAATAAGTGGTAGATACTGTCTTTTTCTTATGATCCCCAGTTTGGTGATTTGTAGTAAATACAATTTTGTACGATGTTATCTGTTTAGCTTTTGCGATATGAGTTATCAAAATTGTGTATTACTACACTACTTTAAAATCAGATTTTACGATAGAAGTACATTGTATTATGATTCTAATTAAAGCAAGGGAAATGAACCGAGGTAGATATAGAGATTAACGAGATAAATAAAGATATATATATAGAGAGAGAGAGAGAGATAAGAGAATTAAGGAGAGAGTGTGAAAGATAGTTTAAGAATGATGGAGAGAGAGAGAGAGAGAGGAGGGGGAATAAGAGAAAAATAGAGAGTGGGAGAGAGAGAGAGAGAGAGAGAGAGAAAGAAAAAGATAGAGAAAGAGAGGGGGATGTATGAGAGGGAAGAAAGGTAGTGGGAGATAAAAATGATGGGATTTATTTTATGAAATTCCATTTAATAAGTCCCACCTTTACACAGTCCTCCTGGATTAGTCCATATACCATTCTCTCCCAACTTGCAATGTTCTTTCCTAACCCCTAACACGTCAGGTGAAAAAAGAATATAAAAGGATTCGCATTTCTATTCAGATCCTGAATAGTAATCAAAAGGGATCGGACCGAATTCTTTAATCCAGCGATGTTGAATAATATAGCGTGCTCGGAGTTGCAAGGTGTGAGTAATGAATCCTTTGTGGATTGGTAATTGAATGCTTTGGTTGACATCAACCACCAACTCCGAAAGGGAACGAGAGCTTCGGTGGTGGATAAGGGCAAATAAAATGAACCTATTCATCCCGTACCGCATCAAAAAAGACCGCCATTTTTAATTGGGGGTCCCCTCTTTTGGTTTGTCATTTCAGGTGTAGTTCAATAATGAATGACATAAACTATAAGGGGGTCCCCTATCACGTTCAGATTGTCAAGCAGATTAGGAGTTTTATGCTGATTGTTATCAGTATAGAGGTGGACAAAGAAGGGGTCAGTACTTAGTCTATTCGTGGGACTATTAGTAGAAACTCACGGTTTCTTCCCATAATTTTCCGTTCAAACCATCGAAGTTGATGTGAATCAATATCTTTAGAGTACATTGCCAATGTAGTATGCTAACTTTGAACACCCTTGACCCTTCCCATGTAAAAAAATATGGAAGTAGGGAGGTATGGGTTGGTCTACAAAGGCCTATACTTCTTGAGCGTTTGTTTCAAGATTGGAAGGGGCCCGTAGCCAAGGGGCCAGGATAGTCAATGTACACAGATGTGATGTTTGATACAGGATGAGGGTGGGATGATAGCAGTCTAAAAAGCTCATATTCTAAGTAATGTGGCACTTTGAAACATAATATTTTCTTTAGTCAAGCCAAACTAGCTTCACAAGGGTAGTGTCAAATAGATGGTACAGGACACCTAATCCTGGTAGGTCCATGGTTGTTGCTTATTTCCTAATATTTATTTATGTCTTATGACGGACATGAGTTTATGCCTGCGAACTATTAGGGGAGCGTATATTCACATTGAAATGGAATTAATATCGAATGTTTCCGTTTAAACTTGATAACATCATATCCGAATGTTCTAACAATAAGTAGTGTTGATTGAGCTCTCAAGAGCAGAGAGAGAGAAACAGAGAGATAGAGAGGGGAGGGAAAGAGAAAGATAAATGTGAGTGAGAGATAGAGGGAGGGAGAGAGAGAGAGAAAGAGAGAGAGAGAGATCAGAACAAGATCAAGAAGGGATAATAAATTCATGAAATATCATTTCCTGGAGTACACAGTGCCCCTCTATGCATGGCCCAAATTCTTCAAGGTTACAAATCTCTCCTCAAATCCAAGTTATTAACGTGCTCCCCCAAATGATATTCTTGTTTATATTCATCGACTTTCCCGCCGCTGTGAAATATGAAATAGCTGTGTCGCTTGCGATAACATCAGAGAGAGAGAGAGAGAGAGAGAGAGAGCCAGAGGACCAAGTTCCATACACAACCCCAACAACACATTGACACAACAGTGAGTTATGCCGTTTCCTTTATTTGATTTGTCCGTCGATATGGTAATTATAAGAAATTTTACGTCCTGTCTCTGTGGTGTCATCCATATTATCGTAGCTACCATTATCATCATCACCATCATCATCATCGTTATCATTATCACCATGCTACCATCATCATCACCATCATCATCATCGTTATCATTATCACCATGCTACAGTCATCATCATTATCACCATGCTACGGTCATCATCATCATCACCATGTTACAGTCATCATCATCATCATCATCATCACCGTGTTACAGTCATCATCATCATCACAATGTTACAACCATCACCATCATGATCTTGATCAGCATCATCCTAATTACCACCACAGCCATCACCATCAGGAGTTACAATCGTCATTACACTGACTCATCATTATTATCACAATTATCATTGCAGTCATCACCATTACCAGATACCATTACCATCATCTAAGTTACAATCACCATCATCACTGATATCATGACCATTAATATCGTACACATAGTTGTGAATTGTGATTACTGTCATTATCATCACAATATTCATAGCTATGCCATTACCCCCAAAACACCATCGATTACTTGCACAGTCATCACCATTATCAATTACAATCAATACCATCCGTCGCTGTTACCATCATTACCATAGTAACTATTTCTATCATCAGCGTCATCACACATGTCCATAATCACCATTAAAGGCCAAGTCCACCCTAATATCAAGTTGATTTGAATAAATAGAGTAAAATTAAACTAGCGTAACAGTGAAAATTTCACTGAAATCGGATGTAAAATAAGAAAGTTACGGCATTTTGAAGTTTTGCATTATTTCATGAAACAGTGATATGCATAGCATGGGCGGTATGCAAACGAGTGAACCGATGATGTTCACTCATTTGCATACCGCCCATGCTATACATATCACTGTTTCATGAAATAATGCAAAACTTTAAAATGCCGTAACTTTTTTTTTTAATGTATAAAATGCCGTAACTTTCTTATTTTACATCCGATTTCAGTGCAATTTTCACTGTTACGCTTGTTTTTTATCAAATCAACTTGATATTAGGGTGGACTTGGCCTTTAAAGTTGCCAACATCATCGTTCATCCTCACCAACAATGATGCATCAATGACCATTGCAGTAGTTATTACCATCATCTTCATCATCATCATCATCATCACCATCACCATCACCATCATCATCATCACTATCTTAATAAAATTCAGAACACATAGAAGACTGCATGAAGTCACTTGATTAAAGTTTCAACTTTGTCACGTATTTTAATTCCATTTTTTGCAAAGCCATGTCAGCAAATATACCCTGAGCAATTCATAACTGCTGTCTTTCATTTTCCTCCACAAAAAAAAAAATATCCTTTTTTCTTTTTTTCTGTCATCTTCAATTGAATTTACTATATTTGAGTTTGGTACATTACATTTACTTTTTAATGTTTTGAACGGATAATGAGTATTCCAAATATCTTTATTAAATTGTATATACAGCATTTGCTCAGGATGTTTCGAATTATATAATAGATTTCAATACAAGTTAATATAATATATTTTTTACAAAATAATATACAAAATAATATGGGATTTGGGGAAGGGGGGCTTATAAAAGAGGGGTGGGGTGGGGTGTCACCGCTGAATATGGCACCATGAAGACATATAGCTACTGATAAGTATTGAGAGAAGTACCATCGCTAGGTTGAACTGTAAGTGATGAAATAAATAAGTTCTTGGTGGTGCACCACCATCAATGTCCCTATATCCTGGGAAGGATGCATTTTCAAACACACTAGTCCTGTTTTTGAACAGAAAGGAAGCATTTGGATGAAGACGATTCACGTCGGTGAGGGCGCTCTTCGCGGCTTGTGTAAAGTTCGCGTCGCCCGTTGTAAGAAGGTCAAAGACGCACGAGTCTAAATATTCGTCATAGATTTGGGCTTTTCTGCATTTGGCAATGGCTTCGGTTCGGAGCTCTTTGTAGTTGCGATCTGCGCGCGTGGTCTGGCTCAAGAATGTGGCGTAGTCGATTTGTTCCGATGCCGGACAACCCCGGACGCAGAGCTGCATGTCTTCTGCGCCCTGGTACTTGATCAACTCATCAGGCATGCGGACGGCGAAGGTGATGTACCGGCCGACTTGGCGGATGACGATCAACGTCGCGATGTACCTGATGTGAATCTCCACGTGTTCGCCAGGGATGACTTCGATGATGACGACTCCTTCTTCCCGCCCGCTTGTGATTGTCCCGTCGTCGAAGGTTGTTGGTAGGTTTCCAGCGGTCGCCTGGTAGAGTTTCCGTTGAGCGCATTCACCGTCTCGAAATGGCTTGATTATCACAGTCAACTGAAGAAAAAGAAAAAAAAGACAGGAAATAACGTTAGATTGAAGAGGGAAATAAAAGCATTTCGAATATGTATGAATAGCGAGACGCTTGGCCCCATCGCCTTGACCGGCTCATTCGGTGTAAAACCATTGACAAGCCAGCGTGAAGGCCAATATGATTAGGACGTTATGCTCAAAACCGAACCACAGCAAAATGGAATGGCGGTGAGTGGGTAAAGCGGGCTTACAATAAAACTTCCGCCCCTCGTCAAAAATAGCATAATATGAGCATATCCACGGAGGAATGGTGGTAAAACGAAATCAATCAAACCATATTAACAGCTAATCCACATAAATCACATGACAAATAGCTTCGTACTAAGAGATTTATTATCAGATCAGAGGAAATAGTGAAGCAAAACACAACAATTCCAAGAGACAAATTTCAGTAACATCTTCTGACATCAGGTTCTTTTAAAGACATCAAAATACATCGATAAAAATATCTATATTAATTTATTATTGTCAAACCAGCAAAGCAAGCCTGTTTATCTGTTTGGTTTCGACCATGTCTTGGCGTAGAACTTCCAATGGTCCCATGGTCTGGGCGATGGCCTACCACACATATTCAAACCCTGCTGTTTTCCCCATCAACGTTGCTTTCATCACCGGCCCTACAACGATCAAATTTGTTCCTGTGTCGCAAACGCCATGTAGCGGCAATAGTCCGTGCTTTACCTGCGCATAAATCACAAGGTTTTATAGCCTGACCCGACGTAATACCCCTGACCGCATTCCAAAGTCTCTCGTGTTTCAAAGGCATGGCCAAGTACAGGGAGATTGGACGCCTTTAGAAGAGGTAGGCTACATTATAAGCACACACTCTTTTCCCCCATTAGTCCAGGCACAAACAATATACTCTCCCTTACAAACTTACGTAGTCTGTGCTATTAACAAGATTAATCTAAAGTGAATATGATTATTCACTTAAAATTGGGGGTATTAAACAATGTTTACTTAGTTAGGTATACTTGGTCACAAAACTTATGTATAGATGCAATAATGGCAATCAAATCTGATTATTTCTTAACTAATGTATATCACTTTTGAGACAAAAACAAAGTAAATTCTGGCCAACAGAATAATAGAAAGAGAGATAGAAAGAGAGAGGAGATAAATAAAATATTCTGAGGGGCATGGAGAACACAAAAGGCAAGGGGCGAGGGAACAGCGAAATGTACATTCCGCTTCATTACCACATTTTTTCCATTTTATGCCGTTATCTGACCGTAAAATAGAATACTGATGATGAAACTTCTCGTCAAGTCGGGCGAGAAAAACGACGAGACACAAAAAACCACCCCTGCGTTAATCCCCTCTCTATGGAAGATTATATTTTCTTTTACTTATCAAGGACTGTTATTACACTTGATGAACAGTCGATCGGAATAACCTTTTCTTTTCATGTTTTGATCTTTTTTCTTTCTCAGTTTGCAGATGAAACCAATATGGTCCCAATTTGAATTGAAATGGGAATTAATGGCGATGGCAAAATAAGAAGGTAATGACAGACAGAGCAAGTCATCGGGTTGGGGTTAAATCTTTGTGCAGTTTAGAAACCATAGATGTTTGTGTAGGCGAAAATACCAAAGAAATACTATGTATCGGGATTCCCCCCCCCCCCCCCCCCCCAGTTTAAAGGACTAGACCAGTTAGAATTTCCCTTTATTATAAAATCAAAGTTTGAAAAGTCAAGAAATTCATGAAACGTGTCGGTAGAGCAGTTTCTGATACGATATCCAGTAAAAAATTTAAGTTTTTTGATTGTGTGAACAGTTGAACACGCCGTGAGAGAAAAAGGTGCCATATTAAATTCTGTCCATCATTAAAATTCTATTAGCCTAAGCTATCTTCGTACCAAACATTACAAACAACCAAGATTCAGGTGGATATCCATTTCAAACGTTTATTTTTCTTTATAAACTTAAGCAATAGCCTCTCGCTCTATCAAAAGTGTATTTCTACGCTATTGCAAATGAGCGCTTTCTTCAAGTACAGTTACTGTCTTTTGAACAAGGTGTAGCATTTGCTGGAGATTAATCCACGCCGTGACGATACGATTTTTTATAACGCTGCAGTGAAGGTGATTGTCGTAAAAGGCCACCATAAAACTTCTCCTTGTAACCCACTCGGCTGACAAATAAGTCGTCCCGACGGGGTCGTTGAGGAACCGAAACACATCCATAGCTACGTAATAAAACATGCCAAAGTTCGATGTTTGTGTTATCCCATATGGACTACGGAATTCCGTTATGGTACAGTTACAAGCCATTTCAAGCCATTTCTATGTAGCAGCAGGCCCATAATACATGTACAAGAAAGACATTTTGGACTCCATAATTATTGGTCTATATTCGGGTTTTGTCGCATAATATATGATAAAGTATACAGAATTTTAAATAATGTCATCATCTCAACGTTATGGTCACTATTAAGACAGGCAAGAGAAGTTGAAAAGTTACGTAGAGGCGAATTCTTTTCACATCGTCCTGTACATAATAGGCTTGCAAAAGTCTTGACAACAAATCAAAAGGGGTTCTTATTGTGTTGGTTTTGAATAGAACACACTGATAACTGTTGTCTAGAAGTTGGAATGTATCCGCGATTACTGAAAAGCGAACCGACGCCAGAAAGATCTACGAACTGTTGACATATAGGTAACCCACGACCACATTCCACAATCCAGCTTATGTCACTGCCAAAAAGCAGGCCTACACCAAAAACATTAGCTCTATCACAATTTGGAACAAAGCTACATGCAGTCAACAACGGAAAACCTGACCGGCTTTGCAAGCAGACAAAAATTGGAAAATCTTTCGGAAAGGAAAAGTCTCTTCAGAACACAGAATTTGGGAACCAAATGTTGTTTGGGACCCATCCATTTGGCTTCCATACCGTAAAAGGGCACGCCGCCATGAAATCCAACGATGATCGTATTCATTTCCTCTCTTGGGAAACCAGAATTTACCGTCTTTGAACTCTTGGAGACAGACTTGAAAATAGTTTCGCCGAAGGGTTCTATCCTACGCACTGGAAGTTATAAAGACAACAGTCGGGTAGTATAGGATGTTCGTTGAGATTGAGTATCGTTATAAATTATAAAATCTGTTCATAAGACATAGGAGGAGGGGGAGTCGTGCACAATTTTAGTACAAAATGAAAATATCCCCATACTAGTTTCTTCGAACGGCTACGACGAAACAAATATCACAACGTCCATACATCGAATTTATGTAAATTCAAGAAGCTTTTTATCTGTTCTTAATACAGCCCCCCCCCCCCCTACAGTCCATGCTCACAATGACATATACCCCATACAATGATGTCATGGCCACTACTTCAAGTGACATTGACCTCCAGTGTAATGGAAGAGGGAGATAACGCCGTTTGAAGAGAGTTTGTTTGTATTCGATCTTGACCAGCAAACACTTCGACATGATGGACTTGCCTGATGATAGTAATACCATGAAGCTACATGGTAATACAGTGCATGGGTGAGCTTGTGGCAGTCAATTGTAGCTTCATGGTTTAGCTAACAAAACTGTGCGTTAAGAATGATGGGATCTTCATACTAATTTGACCATTATTTTATTGCAAAATGTGCCACCACTTTACTAACACCATCTAGAAAACAGAAATTTGTGAAATCATGTATCAAGACTTCGAGGTTTCTCATCCACCTGCTAAGATGTACAAATTTGGTATAATACATTTTCGGTAATTCAGAAACACAACATAATCAATCACTAAGTCATTTCAACGAAATTATTGAATAAATTCCTTGAAGTTCGTCCATATCTCTATTGAAAGACAGAAAGAAAACAAAACCTTTCTCAAAGAACTTACAATGCTGAACAAAAAATCACTAAATATAGAAGAAAGTAAACGCCGCAAGGCTCAATCCAAAGAATTGTAGTAATCGCCCTTTCCCCTAATTTGTCACGAACTATTTGGTCCCCGTCTTGTCCTTCCTATATGAGACAAGGAGGGGTCAATATCCCAGGGTTTCCACAATCTCCAAAGACACAAATAGAGAACACCTGGGGATCAACAGACTCTCCTTGAAAACTGGACTTCGATTGTCCCTTATCCTTTTTCTTTGTTCAGTCCCGCAGGGCCGAGGTAAGAAAACCTAGAGGTATATGGACGGATTAACTCTTTCTTATTCTCCTGGAGGAGAGTAAAAGGATAGTTATCGCGAATTGGCTTTGCCATTGCGAAGGGAGAGGTGTTGAAAATGGTTCTGTAATGAAAAACATATCAAGTTGGTCAACGGGTCAATAAACGAGGGACATTTTGTGAGGGACATTTTAAGGGGGACATTTTGTGAGGGACATTTTGTGAGGGACATCGTGTCTATGGCTATACGTTAGTCGATATACACTGTAGTATTATTTTGCTACAAAATCACTTGCAACATGTGAGTATGGGGTAACTGTTATCGTGGTTATCGTCACGGATAAGGACTAGCATGTAGCCCAACTCGAGTAATTTAATGAGATTCAAAGAATGAAAGTCATACATCGTGATTTAGGTTGGTTGCAAGATGGCAAGGTATGAAAGTTACACATCTTGACTTAAAATTCATGATCCCTTTACCTTTATGACACTATCCAATTTTCCACTACTTCAGTTCCAGACAGTCAGAAAATCAATTACTGCTATAAGATGTTATCTTTCTATCACGAACAGAATAACTTGAGCATTATTATCAGACCTATTTAACTGTTTTCCTGTATAACCAAATTAAGTTCAGCCCATAACAAACTGTGCATTTACGACGTGAAAACTGGACTTCACGAGTTCTTTGTTGCCGTGAATAACCTTAACAAACCACGAGAAAAACGTTTTCTATTACTCCGGTAATTGGAAAGTTGGACTATTGATTGTGTGGACAATATACTGAAGAAAGTTTGGTTTCCCCTCCCGGAGATTGGTCCACTAGGGCTTCTTCGAGTTATTTGGGAAAGTGAATAGTCTGATGCACCATAGACTTGTCTAATCTAGTGACATGACAAGTGGAAATCTTAATTAATCGACGACTAACCAGGTTCCTCTACCATTAGGCAGTATCATGTTGAAGTAAAGTGATCGCAAAGTTATCCAATTGTATTAAATTTATCATGATATATGGTGGACATTAATCATATCGTCGCAATTACGTTTTAACATGTCCATGACTTGTATGGTGAACACTGCAAACTTCACTGCATTTAGTCTTCCTATT
The DNA here is from genome assembly GCA_025617745.1 of Heliocidaris erythrogramma. Lineage (NCBI taxonomy): Eukaryota > Metazoa > Echinodermata > Echinoidea > Camarodonta > Echinometridae > Heliocidaris > Heliocidaris erythrogramma. The sequence goes on from CM046860.1 coordinate 21,499,428, forward strand.
GCGTGCGCCGTGCGTCCGCCCGAGAGAGGCTACGTGCCCTTTGCTGCATGCTATTGAATTTAGAATTATTCCACCTTCATGCCTCTCAAAGGGAACTCCGACGGCTTTGTCGATGTGTTTTCTCAAGTGAGATGAATTAGAAGAAAGAGAATGAAATAAAGCAGAATAAAGGGTCAAGAAAAATCACTAGCCAATGATGGAGGTCCCATTTATAATTCGCTCCTACTGCATGTACACGTCACTAGTATAAGGTTAAGGAAGTGGATTGCATGGAGAGAACAGATGCACATCGGTAATGATAAAAGAGGCGGATGTATGCTACATATACTGTCCTTATTTACTCATCATAAAAATTGAAAATTGCCATTCTGATATTGCGTTTAATTTATACATGTAAAATACTTTTAAAATGCAGTTATGCCGAACTCCAAATGTTTCACCGTAAAAAAACAGCAGAAGGACCACTCCTATTTCGTTTATCCTTCCAGAACTAATATTTCATAGACCACAAGTATTTCAATCTTCCGTCAGAGCTGACAGAGAGCAGATCCGATGTTGATATACGACCAAAATAGAGCAATAAAAATATACGCCTAATCATCTTTCGCCGGATGACTGCAACCCGATTTGTGAACTTTCGATGATGCCGAGTACAAGAGAAAAGTGGATTGACCCACCCCTGTGGACCACTATTCTAGTTCTAGCTCTACCCTACCTTCTCCTCTATTACTGTCTATTGGATTTCAGCAATTGTTTCTTTCCAAATAGGGCAACAGAATGCACCCACGCAACCTTTCGGGAGAACATAGTTTGACAGACCCCACCCCCTCAATTTACTAGAAGCGAAATATGTAACTCTGACATAAATTATTTGGTAACATAGATTGGGTTAGGCATTCGGGGAACATCATAAATAATTGAACCTATTTCCTAACCGATCTCTCTTCCTCTCTAGACCAAGATGAGCCTTTGTGTTTACTACTCCCCATAATTATAATCTGAATGTCTAAATGGAGAAGGGTGGGGTGTCACACTGATATGATATTCTGGATGCAGTGTAGAGGAGGTGATGGCGTCTGTTATCCTATCCAGCCTACAGTATTCCCGCTGGTGTTATGCAGCGTCCGCCACTGCAGATTGAAAATGTGCTACGGAATCAAACTTGTGTCGTCTCAACCGTTTCAAGAAGGAAACCTTCTCCATTTTCCAAGAGATCCCCTCGCTCTATCACCTCCAGTCCTCCGCTCCCATCCATCTCGCTTCCAGGAGAAACAATATTTGCATACAGGCAGTCATCAATATGACGACAATGCCTCTCGAATTACATTCTAATTTAACACGCCAAGTGCATGTACTACACATACACAAGTGGGTCGAAAATTTTCCCCGCAAGCCCCCACCAAACGTACGCTGAAAATCTATGTCTGGGACTGGTGTTCTAACTTGTCATTCTATATTGTTCAGTGTTTTAGGATGAAATAATAATGCAAGGAACAAACAATACATAATTATGATAATCGACTGTCGATGTTTTGTAGACGCCGGTGGAATTTTGATTAGCAGAGTTACATACTACTATTAAACGCACTGTATCGATCAGTGACAAACAGCATAATGAAACAAGTCAGTATGAAGAAAACAAAATAAAGCAACCCATGCTGGTAAATTGTTGGCTTTATCTAAATGGTAATAAATAATTATGAACAACTTAAAAGTTGAATCAAAACTGCACTACAATCAACCAGTTATTTTCTTTTCATATAATGTAAGTCACTATAAGTCCACTAAAGAGGACAACACTTCTTCCGCTGTCCAATAGGTACGGTAATACACAGGGTATTCAGTTATTCACGAGGTAACCTTCAAGTTTCTCTTGATCCTTAGGAAGTCTTACAAGCTTTGATTAGAATTACCCGTTGAACGATTTCTTTCCAATTTCCACGATAATTCTAAGGACGTAATAATAAAGCTCTATTTATGGCCCATTCTTCGTTGAACAGTGGTAAAACATGATGAAGCTTATGAACGGTAGACCACGCATGTGCCCAATAATTAAGACCGCTCGACTTTTCACTGAAGTCCTGGATTCAAAATGTAGCACAAAGCACATCATTCAGGTATATTTAAGCTCTTACTTGCGAATGTTATCCGATTGTTCCTCGGGCCCATTTCCCCCTTCAAAATCCAATCAGTTATTTGCCTTGTAATTTGTGAGCACTTTAGAGTAATCTACCGTTTAAGTTCCAAATCCTTTCAGTTTGACTTGTTTAGACCAACACGGATGAGTCCAATGACGCAGAAATGATAGACATAATAGATGACCAGGGTAATAGTCTATATTGTACGTCTATTTTTCGTCCCATGTTCATAAAAATGGCGATAATAGCAAGCACATTCGACCTACGACGTGCTGTTAGTCCTAGTATAAAGACTAAACAAAGTCACAGAGATAAATAAAACGGACTAAATACTATTTTACAAGGAAGATCTAGCCTTATAGAGAAATATCAAAGGCAACAAATAATAATAATCAATACTCCGTTCTTGTATAGCGCATAACACGTTATGATACAACGTCTCTATGCGCTTCCAAAGGGTTTGGAATAATATTATTACCCTGGCTTTAGCTCCGGCAGCCGTAATCAGCGCAAGTGCATTTCAAGGAATAAATCCTGCCAGGTACCCCATTTACTACACCTGGGTGGAGAGTGGCAAATGTGGATTAATATCTTGCCAAAAGACACTAGTGCCGGACTGAGGTTCGAACACTCAACCCTTGAAAGTGAGAGTCAAGTGAATGAACCACTATACCACGACACCTCCACATAAACTACTACCAACACTGTGTTCCTATTTATGGCAGCCCATGCATACTGGCCATACATCATATGAAAATGGCCATGACACAACCAATTTCCCCGGTTCTTTCTTCCTTTCTTTGCTTTTTTTTCGGGGGGGGGGGGGGGGTTGGGTCAAACTTCCATTCTCAATTACATTTTTTCTCTCATTCCTGGAGTACGATGTACACTGGTCATAGTAATTCGTTCTCAGTAGTGTGTGATATGGTTGCGAATGTCAATTGTCGGTTGCCAACTTTTCATTCTTTTTCAGAGTTGCCCGTGGCACTCATAAATCGATTCCTTTATCTGTGTTCTCATTCATCCAAATCCCATAACTCATCAAATTTGACGTTGGCCATAGATAACAAAATGCCTGCCTATTGTCGGTGGATTATCATGGCTCAGAGACCAGCCATCATTTATCGTTATCAAAACTGTATGCACGTGTTCCTCTTTGGAATCAACGCCAACAAATGGGTGCATATTCGCCATGAACTGTTCTCAATGATGCGAGAACATGACAATGGAAGGAAGAGACAGAGGGCAACATAATTAAACGTAGCACGTTTTAAACAAGTAGTAGCTTTACAACTTTACGTGAGGGATATGCACATTAAAAAAGGAACATTGTACAGTGTCATTCATCAACTTAATATATGATAGTTCCAAAACAAGTTCTGACTGAGGCCGAAAGTGTAGAATTTTTTTTTACCCTTCGTTTCCCTCTTTTCTTCAACAGGGGGATCAACATGATCAGCATGGTCCCATATACTAATTTATGATCTTTTCTATACGATATTCACATTTCACATTGAAAATTAGCAACATCTATCCATCTATTTGTGATAACACTCAAAATCCGTTTCTTTGTTGGGGGAAAAGACCTCACAATGTACACAGGGTGACTAAAGGCGATTCCCTACTAGTTTCATTGGAGAAAATAAACGAGAGAAGAAAGTTCATCGCTTCATTTCCGCCAAGCTTGTTTGTGGTTGTTCTCATCAACATCACCATTATCCTCCCCCATCACTTGAAGAACTCTTCCAGGACGAAGGGGTCATCTCAGCAGGATGCCGCGCGCCAAACACAGCGGGGTAATGATGGGGTTACCTTGGCTAAAGAGATGGGTGACTGATCCAAAAATATTAAAGGCTTCTTTCCAAAGTCACAAGGAGTATTACTGTTGTAACTTTGCAATTATGCCAATGGTGCGAAACTTAACTTGGCTCTCATCTACATTGTCTCAATCTGCACAAGTGTAGTCCTAAATTGTTGTTGTAATTCTTTACACAAACGTCATAACTTTGTGCAATTTCTATTTATTTTTTATTTTTTTATTTTTTTTGGTGGGGGGGGGGGGGGGGGGGGCGAACGGACAAAACAAACTTTGAGTCAAGGTATTAGTCTTGTCATAACAACTGCAAATAGTGACAATCGGGAAAGAAATTTTCAGGTATTGTCACCATATCAAGCCTAAATAAAGAGAATGTAAATTCAAAATGCCCCCTTGGTGAACTACAGTGATTTTGATAACACAACATGGTTTCTACTTCGCACAAAATACGCAAACAAAAATCCTTTGAATACTAATTCCTTTAAAAGTTCTTTGCCCGCATCTTATCCTCCTCCTCCACTCAACTTGACATGTTCTCAGCGGGCTCCTCCTCCATGCTCTTCAGTCGCTTAGCAACAAGCCTTGGAGACATGACACGTCGTCGCAGATGTTCCAACAGCCCACATCCCGACAACCAGATCATGATGTACGTTGTACCCACATCCATCTCTATAGCAGTATACTTTCAGAGCTGAATCGTGTGAATTGTATTATTATAATGTGTAATAAGCAGAGAGCTCACCGAATCGAATACACGGGACTGTGTCAAGTTGTATCAATGTAAGCCTTTAAAATACGTCCGTTAGAATAACAAAATAGCGAGGTGAAGTCATTTTTTTTTCAGACAGATCAACAAAATACAGAATTACCACTGCTATTCTAGGTTGATCTATGGGGATCTATTAACTCGATAAATGAAACAATTACTGCAGTTGCACACAAATAATTTCAGAAAAATAGAGGAATCTAAGGTTCGAACTTTAGTCTGAAGGCCGGAATATAGGAAGCATTCCTCCAAAATAGCAATGGCTGGCAGCAGTGAGTATGGTGGATAATAATACTTAGTGTAGTGTCAGCTTTCGTCAACAATCCTCAACAACTGGGCTAACAAATAGACTATTATTTTTCTTTCGAATGTGGATGTGTGAACAAGGTGACTGGGCCAATGGTAGGCGGGCAATGGTGGAGGTCTTTCTACACCAACTTTGTTTGTTTACCTCGATGCATATGGAAAGGTGACGAACTCGCAGTCTATGGAGATCAGCGACGAGGGATAGGCTCACAGTGCCTTACACAATTTGCACAGGCTATCGAGTTCTTACCTGGCACAGAAAATTGCTTTGACTCGCTGGCAGCCTCTTGGTTTGAAATAATAATCATTTTAAATCAAAACAGAGTACAAGTAAGCCAAATTCATACATCAGGTAACAACCCATCTTCATAGCAACATGCACACGTATGTATTCCACGAAGAGAATACAAATTTGGGTTTTAAAAAACTTCATGTGAATAGAGATTAAAGAAATGATTCGACGACAAGATAAAGAGACATATTTACATCCATCTTGCCGGTTCAAACTCTGCAGATATACGTGACAAAGCAAATTCTGACTTTTCAGCTCTATTTCATAATCACATAAACCACGGAAATCAAATAACGAAAATCATTCCCCTGAAATGTAATCAAAATGTATTCAGAACACAATTAACAATAGCCTTGAAGGCTGTTCGGATGTGGCGAATTAGAACAGTGGTCACAAAGTCAAACAGATAAAAGCAACGAAGACTGTTTGATGAAGTGCACATTCCATTTCCATTTGTTAAGCACCAACAACTGGATATACTTTATTCATTTTTCAGTTTTTAGTATATGCAGCTGAAATATTGAGATTCATTGTCTTTTGGGTGATAATTGACAGGTTTTTGTACAATTGTCTTCAATAGGGTTATAAAGCGTGTCCGTATAAGCATTGGGAGGTGGCGTAGCAGAACAACAATACATGGGACGGCACGAAAATTTAATTTCCCACACTTGAAAACATGAAAACAGTCAATCATGTCTGACAGGTAAACATCCAATGTTGATTTAGAGGAAAAAGTAACGTCATTTAATGAAATAATTATACATCATTTTTTGCGAGTGAAAAGTGTGCAATGTAAAAATATTCAATATTTTTCGAGTGTGCAAATTTGGAGCTAACGAAATTATTTTTCGGGGATGACACGTTTTTCAGCAAGCGTTATGAATTCTAATTCCTTCCCCATGCTCACCAATCTCACTCGCAGTAGTAGAATATGGCAGGCAATACTAGAAGGGCAGCATCAAGCACGTCTTATTTTGATAGATCACCGCCCCTCTGGCTACGACAGATGCACACAAGTGCAAGCGGCATAGAATATTCGATTCTTCTTCGCATAATTCGCTAAATCAGCGCCTAATCCAGATCGCAAACGGCCCTTCAGCTACCAATTATCCTCCGTTTTAAGGACACCTTCCATTTGATTTAGCTCTCGAACATGCCTTCTCAATCGAGAAGTTCAGGTTAGGGGCTGCATTATTGTTTTCTGTCATAATAACCCAAATTATGATGACGCAAAGACAGTGAGAAGACCACAGGCGTATGGTGGATCTGTTAGATGAATTTCAAGGATTACTCCGGCCAAAACAAGTCGGGTTGAATGGATTATTGCTGAAAGGAAGAGGAGAACGAAACCTTGGTAGTGCCATATAAGAAGTGCATGACAAGGATGCAATTATAAAAGCCACCCCTTTTACCATTTTACTGATAAGAGCGTATTAATTTCAATAAATCGTAAAACTTATGGAATCTGACCAGTCACTATCCGCTGTAATAGGGCCTACTGTAATCTTCGTTCATGTCCAGTTTCTAATCCCATTTCGGACTTATCACCTAGGAGTATCACATGGAAATTGCATTTGAATTATTTAGGCGATATTTACTTTAGGTGCTGTAATCTGTACAGATTAGCCTGTAAAGCTGGGAGATTGTAACTTACAATATTTTAGCGTCGTTTCTTTATCAATAAAAGGACGAGCACGGACAAAACCGGTTCTCACAAATTCATCCAGCAATGTACTTGCAGCAAATGAAATGTTGGTATACAGAAAGAGAGGTTGGGGTGGTGGCGACATGTGTAAAAGTGGTCGATTTTCTATTTCGAGACCTGTCTACTTTCCCCTTTAAACCCCAGGGGTCATGACCCGAATCATGCTCCGGCCGATTGGAATTTTACAACCTCTGGGCTATGTTGACATCTCGAGGTCGTCATGTTGGTTTTTAACGACGTCCACTTCTCATTTTACCACCCTTCCGTCTGTTTTTGGTTTCAAATGGAGAGGGCAGCGAACAGGGCCCATTTCAGACAGAACATGTAGCCTATACCTAGGAACTTTCTCTTGCCCATGGGCCTACATATGGAAGTCAACCGGGAACTATTTCAAGGGAATATTTCATTCACCATCTAGCGGTTTGTGCAAAAGGATTGAATTTGGAGTATATTATGGGTGTTTTGGAAGCAACATAATACGAGGGTGTCCACACACATTCTGATGAGCAAAATCTGGTTAAGTACAGAATCAAACTTCGTACATGTCGTATGCAAGAATAAACTTCACATCGAGAGAAATACATGTAGAACAAGAAAGTTGTTTTGTAAGACCTTGCTTTTTGTCAAAGATCCGTCACCAGAACAAACTGAAAAGGTCTAGAGCTCAAAACTTTCAAATTTGTTTTCCCAAAGTGTACCGATAAACATTCTGTGCAATAGACCGCTTCTGTAATGTATACAAATTTATGCACATATATTCTAGTCTTGCATGTCGAGATAAAATCTACAACAGCTTAAATTTTGAATGTGAAGTGTGCATTAGCTCGACTTTCACCCTGCATGCTTTGCAAAATTGGTATCATCATTTTTCCTAAGTTGGAGAGGGTCGCATGGTCTGATTTCCTGGCTGTATAAATAAACTATCCGACGGGAGAGGGGATGAGGAGGTAGAGTTACGAGGCAAATGATGCGGTGTGGTCCAATAATTTCTTCCCTAAAGCTGGCCAGGATCATTTTACGAGGAGTTCTGCAGTAGGATTGTTTCCAAAGAAACAGACACGAATACCTTGTAAGGGTATTTCAATGTCCAATGAGAGAAGTATACCGCAAATCAGAAAATAAGCAAAGGGTAATGCATTAATGTTCCAAATTTCTTCAATGATAATGACTAATAATTATTTCATATGACAACGCATTGCAAAACTAAAATACTCGTGGCTCCATGCTCCCTATAAGACATGGACAAAGCAATAATAATTGTGGAATGGGCAGTACTGTAGAATCATGTAGGCCCTTATTATAAACAATAAAACAACAACCGACACAAAATAGTTCCCACATTACATGTACATGTACTACACTGGGTGGCCATACAATGATTATTAATCACTCGCCACATAACCCTAAATGCCAACTTCCACTCATTGTGGAAGGGGGCTGTCCGTCATTCATGATTATGTGTCCGTCCAGGGTCACTATCGATCGCCTAACCACCATCCACATTCAATCATAGACAAAACTGCGTTTTAGCACATCCAACAAATCGAATTCCCCATGCATCTGACTAAGTGAACTTCGATTACAAATGGCTTTATAATGATGGGCAGATATCGATCCACTCGCCTAATGTATCGGCTCGAGTGCGATGGGTTTATGTACTGTGGTTGGGTCCTCACTATCGAATTAAGCAATGCCATGTAGCCGAAGGCGGAATGATTTAGAAAAACAGAGTATGCCTTGGAGAGAATTTGTTTAAGATATTGCAATTATATCATATCGCTATGATTACATATGATGTAATTTCAGAATTACACAGAACTACTATCTTCTTTTTTTTTTGGGGGGGGGGGGGGGGAGTGGGGTCATTGTTCAAAATAGACCCTATTTTCAGTTTTAGGGTGCAACGGTTTTATGTTCTGCTGTCCCATATAATACGAATTTAAAGACACTTATATGGGGATTATAAATGACAGAAAACGTCATGTTCCGTCCACTTGCATGATATGTTTAACTATGTAGAATAAACAAACTCTGCTTCAAAGTAGGTCTTTGCAATGATAGGGCAAATACAAATCCGTTGGAATAATAACGTGTATATAATGAAACTAAACTTCAATCTATCTTCTCATCACCACAAATGCCTAAAATGCCACACTACAAGTACAACTATAGTCTAGATTGAATGGAAACTGAGGCAAGATATGCAATGCAAGAGTTCAACACAGACAACCAGTGTGTTCCTTCAACAATGGTTGCTCGAATATGAACTTAAGATTGGCCCAGTAGTGAATAAAAGATGTCACAGATATGGATCAGTAAAATGGGGAAGAATTTCTGAATTCATTGGGAACTCTTTGTAGGTCAGCCATAGGGGGTTCTTGTGAGTTTCTTGCACTGAATAAAAAGAGAAGGGGAGCACAGTGAAAGAACGACTGGCAAGTAAACAGCTGCCCCGTATTCAAGGCAAGCCAATACAAACGGGTAAGGCGACATCAGGATTGCCCCCGCCGGGACTGTAGGGCTTTGAGGAGCAGCCGAGCGTAAGTGAAGCACACCGAAATGTGCACACAAATCTCACAATGGAAACCCCAAGCAGAAGAAACCTTCGGAAGGCTTTAGCTGGAGAATTGCTCGCCAGGTTTCCAGTGTGTACCCAAGACGGTGGGAGATATTTGTCCAGTGGAAAGAAAAGAAGTAAAGAAGTAAACAGGAAGGTTACACCACCACAGCGAGTAGACCAGAACTAATAACATAACATTTTTGTTGGACGTGTCAGAGAATCGAATGATGGGGATTTGGGAGTGCACCCTTGGCACTTCCTGACATTTCAATTGCAGGAAAGAAAGAAAAAAAAAAGGCCGCTAATATATTCGAGTATAAACCAAGTAGTAATCCAAGGCGCAACCAGGTAGCAGTACACGATCAAGTATTATAAGGGATACGATTATCTGCATTAACAAACTTTTATAATTTGATCACAAAGAAGAAACATATATACAAGTTCTTGGATTTACTCATGGACCTGTGTAGGCCCCTAAGTTACTGGCCTAAGCTCCCCCAAAACACAAAAAAGAAAGATAGAGAAAAAGTAATCATAACACTGATAATGACTAATGTTGGTAGAAGGTCATGATCATATCAGATATCAGATGGCATCCGGAATGATGAGTCGAATACTATGTCAACTCCAAGGACATGAATGCGAGCTTAGCCACTTCATGAACTTCATGAACAACATGAGTTCTGAAAGTGTATTGATGTAAATTAATGCGTCATGACAATCGAGTCTGTTTCACAATTCACAAGAGCTAAGCTTGTTTTCCTCACCAAACCCTTTCCATCTCATGGTACCTTGCCATAAATGTATTGACAGTTGGTCTCAGAACATTTGCATGTACTGTTTACAACGACCCATTATTTGCTTTTGTTCTCTACCTATGCTGCTCTGTTCGCGTTAATGGAAAACAAATAGATCTCCAGCGATAGCTTTGTTGCAAAACACACAAGCACAAGCAAACTCAACTTGTGTGAACGGTTCAAGAGCTTGTTTGTCCAGAAAAAGGGCAGCCAAGATAGGTTGTACCATGAAGCTACCCAAGTAGCTCAAGGGTTATACCGAATATGTTCTGAAATAAATCCAGTCCTGGCCGAAGATGGAACAAATTATATCATATAATAAATACAAATAAGTAATATATAGGTACCTCAAATGATTTGAATAAATCCCTTTTTGGTGTAATGTACTGAAAAATGAAAATCAACAGACATTTCAATAGACTTGAGCGAAATGTGACTTGAAAAGCAAACAAACAACTCTCAGTACATAACTGCCAAAACTGGAGAAAGTGACTGACAATTTTGAACAAAAATGTTACCAATTTCACACTTCATTTATGGTGTTTCTGGAATGTCAACAGTCTCCTCAGTCAATATCTAGATATTTGCAGGCCATTACATTTTGGAGGGGAAAACAGAATTACGGATGTAACAACAAATGCACACCAATACCAACCTTGTTTGTAGCTGTGGCACCAGAACCATGAACCAAGGGTACGTTTGTAACCTGGGCCGTCAGGTAATCGTTGTATATCAATGGCCACGCCCCGGCCACTTTGCACGTCTGGAACAAATCGTCAAACGTTCTCAAATGTGGGTCTCCAAAGAGTCCGCAGTGTTTGAAGTCCCTAGACCCCGAGTACTGACACCTCTGTGAACCTCCTGTTTCAGGAGCGTCCGAAAGGATATCTGGGTAGTAAGGTGGACGACCGTGTTTCCCACCCTGATTGCTGCCGTTGTCACCACCGTTCCGTGACGGTCTCGTCGTCGTCTCTGCAACCCTGGTCGGACCTGGGTTGTTCTCTTCTCGAAGCACTCGCACGCAATCGTAATTCCTTTGCAAGTCGGGGATAACTGTCTTTGTGGAATGATAGTGGAGATCGCCCCGACACGACCCTGGTGATATTCTGTCCACACAACGCTGGTACCTCAGCAAGGCACGGCAAAAGTCTGGATAAGGTCCTGGATCCAACGGGTCTGTGTCTGCCTCGTACTGATATGAACACCACAGGATATCACAAGCTGAATACACTGCAGAAACAAATAGGATGAAGAAAACAAAATAAGAAGTTAGTAACCTACACTGTCAAAAGTCGAAGTGTGAAATGTTAGGCGCAATAAGAGTTGTTTTTCTTATTCATTTTTCATAATACCAGAAAATATGCTGCAGAATTATAATTCATGTTATCGTTTCGCAATTCGCAATCCAAAGGAACACAACAATGTATGTACGGGTGTTTTGAACTGGTCCACTAGACATTTGAAATCATCTAACCTGACACTTGTACTGACCTTTGTAAAATGTAGCTACATACTAAGCCAAATTGGAAAGGTTACTTTTGAAACAAACTGTCCCCTCTACTTCCATTCCTGTTTTGCTTGTGTCAAATGCGGTTCGAAATCGCGTCCATTTGCGCGCGAAAGAGGCGACACTAGTCTCAAAATCAAGACCAAATTCATTGGCTGATTCTTGACAAAGTACATGCACAAAAGCCAGATAAAATGTCGGTATTTGGGAAAGTTCAGTTCAAATTTTGCTCCAGAATTGCTTTAACCATTTAACTATGTGCATATACCGTGTATAGTCCGCCATGAATTTGAGTAAAGAGAGTATTTCATCATTTTAATACTATTCATAACAGCCACTATTCAAAAACAGTTACAAAATGCAGCCTTTTGGTTGTATAACCACTTGGACGAAATGCGATTTTAGTTACACATATTGGCAATGCACAGGTACGCCTCGATAAAGGTAAGGACATCTCCTTTATTAATCCCCCCCCCCCCCTTTGTTTTGTTGTGTGTGGGTTTTTTTATTGACGTGAATGGACACCAGAATGACCGATGAGGAGTAATTTAGGAGGCCTTGATCGAGTCCGGACAGGAGGCACAATTGACCTCAAGAACTACTGCTTCTCAATTTTTGATGGATGCCCTGGATGACTGGACATCAGTAGAGGCTAGAGTGAATTTATGAGTTCAGCCTTGGCTCGCCTACCGTATTTACATCGTGCTTGGCAGCTCGTAAACTGCGTCGTGGCGAAGTCCGAGCGAAAATGAATTAAAGGGTCAGATTAGCTAACCAACAAGTAGCCAATTAACCCTTCATTTGTAATACTATAATTGTTTGCATTTCAAGAAATATCACTCCTATCACTGGTATTGAAATTGATCCTTTAGTGGAAGATACCAGACTTTACTATTAACATTACCAGACTGAAATAATAGCAAAACAATTATGATGATGGCTTGTGCCTTGTATCAATTTGCATTGTTGTCTATAATTGCCTTGAGAAAAGACTTGTTCTAATTCCAAATAAATTACAAAACCTTGAAATTCGAAATACCAGTAGAGTCATTGATTTAACAGGATCGAGTTACCGGACTGCCCATCTCCAGTGCACCCCTAAATGAATTTTTCGAGGGCCTAAAACATGTATTTTGTCATAACATGGAACTTCTTTGTAAGCCATCCCAGGCCATGGTCATGTTCTGAAAGGAAACGGAATGCACGGAGGGCTTAAACAGTTTGCATAACCTTGTCAAATCACGATTGGTATATGCTATATACCTACCATTTCACAACGAACGATGTTATCGTAACCTAATACAATATCTCCATATCTCCGGTGCCAGTGTAGAGGGAGGAGAATGAATTATAAATGTGCTGAATCAAAGGTTCAAAAGCAAACACGATATCCCTATCACTCTATTTGATCAACAAATGGAAGGTCCTTGTAAAGCTGTGAAATGGGATAATTGTAACCTTGCAGTTTTGACAAACAAACCGAAATACCATTTTATTGCGTCAGTCGAAACCGCTATAATGATGGTGAGCGATACATTTCGATTGACTGAGCTAACGAGAGCAATACGAGCTAAATCAATTACTTCACAAATTACGGGACTGTAAACTGAACGTCTGTAATTCATTTTAATTTAATATACTGGAAATGAGCCATCGCGGGAATAGTCGTGTGAATGAATGGCAAGAGACTAATCATATAATGAATTTTATGAATTCGTGTAGTGGAAAGTGCGAGCTTGAAGCTTCGTAATATCACACACAATTTATTCTGTTCTCGTCCAAAACATATTCAAGTCAAAATGATGTATATTTCTCATTTGCATCCACTACTACTATACAAGCTTGCCAGTCTGGAAAACAGCAATACAAAGGCAGTTCGTCCTTGATAATTATTACTCGGCAATGTACTGCGTCAAAAGCCACTAGAAGGGTAACAATAGTTCCTATTACCCAGTCTCTCGACACACAAGAGGGACCTATTGTTCCCACCAAAACCCCAATCAAGTAGGATAATCGGAAAATTTTGATAGCACAACGGGCCGTTCAATTCATATATTCAGCCAAGCATATACAATGAAATACATAACATCGAATAAAAAAAGTGAAAAGGAAGGAACTTCAGTAAATTGAATAGATGGGTTTGAAGATTATTGTTGTGGCTGCATATTCGAGGGTTAAAGAATAATAGAATAATCATTTTATTGCACCATAGGATATACACACCATTTACTACGCGCACGATATCAATTTATAGATATTTTACATTTTGAGGCAAACAAAGCATTAACATACGGGAAAAGTAAAATTTTGATGACTTATTTGATGAAAGATAAGATTAGATGAGCACAGAAGTTGCATAGAAATTGTGGACAAAGCCATGCGGGTATGAATTGGGGCAAAATAAAAAGGCGTTGGCAGCAAATTTAAACCTGAAAGGCACAAAAACTCGTCATGATTGTGTACACTTCGCAAACACATATCTGTTTGGGGCAAATTTATCTTAATTCTCTGCCTCTCTTCTCGTATTTGCTTTGCTTTTTGGCATTGTTGTGAGGCATGATCAAGACGAATATATCCAAATCAAACATTGACATGACGATGGAGATTTCTGTGGGTTCTTGCACCCTGCGGTAGAATGAATAGAAACATCACCTACACATGAACTTCACTTCTCTCAATTCTCCTGCTCACAAAACTAAACAATAAGTGCCAAAATGATATTAAAGTAACCCTCACTAACCTGGGGACCTATACTCATGGGCCCCGTCTTATAAAGAGTTGCGATTGATTCCAATCGATCGCAAGTCCTCCAATCAATCGCAAATTTCCAATCTCCTATCTCTAAGTACAGAGTTGCGATTGATATCAATTTAAAAATTATTTGCAATCAATCGCAACTCTTTTTATAAGACGGGGCCCTGGACTGAATTATTCAAAGACCTTATGGAGGACATAAACAAACAAACCAAACTGTCTCGTGCCCCACGACCAAATTATGTGAAAGGGTGATCTAAATATTCAACTTAGAAATGATATATCACAGTGCGGTACTAATTTTGATGGCAATGCAACAAACGCTTTATAGATGGCACATTCTTAGATTCCAAGTTATCAAACATATACCCTAATCTGAAGAATTACTGAACATTATCCTCACCAGTTTCAGTTAAACAAAATGTATTTCATAACTTACCATGCTTACACAAGTTCTTGAAGAATGTAAGTATAAAGGCTTTTCATTTACTTCACTGATTCATCTTGTTCATTAAGTTAACGTTATAGAAATTCATTTCACACGCATCATAACATGCATGCCTAAAACTGTAAAATGCATGGAACACCTTTGAAATAATGGGGTAGAAGTACTTACACAATTACAAACAGTTCCCCGATGTAAACAACAATGGGGAGTTGTGAAGGATAACCAAGGAGATAATAGGCAAGCTCCTTTGGATAACAATACAAATTCACCCAAATATTGAATGATATCCCAAGAAATATATCAAAGGACCCTACTTAATATTATTAGTGAATTATTATTGAATAGTCTGCACTGTCTGCTGATGAGGCACACTACACTCCACTGTTAAATAACGTGTGCCTGATCATACCAAGGAGTTATCCTTGATAATACTTCGCTCGTGCTCATGTTGCTTACCGAGCATTCCGAGTGATCTTCTGCTTTCTGGTTATGGTAACTTTCATGCGTTTACTAAAATGCAATGGGTGTAAGGCCATGAAGGATATGATAGCATGTATAACTTGAGAAACTCACCTTTTGAGATGAGAGCTGTAAAGATGGCAATCTGTAGTAGCAGAGCTGCTACCGAAGCAGACGGCAGATTGGACCTACTGCAAATAGCGGCTCTGCGCCTCCCCATTCCCTTCCATGTATGTGCAGCTGGCGTGCTGGCCGTGGCACAAGTATCCGCTAGGCGAGTTGCTCTGGAGTGAGAAAAATGGACGAACATAGTCTTGGATAAGTCATACTTGAAAGATGTCGTAGTTATGGCACTTTGATGTCGTAGAAATGGATGGTGTGAAGGAGTTTACGGCCACCAAATTACCCAGCTCAGCTACATCACTACCGAGC
This sequence comes from Heliocidaris erythrogramma, assembly GCA_025617745.1. Lineage (NCBI taxonomy): Eukaryota > Metazoa > Echinodermata > Echinoidea > Camarodonta > Echinometridae > Heliocidaris > Heliocidaris erythrogramma. Next base: position 21,515,408 of record CM046860.1, read on the forward strand.
TAGATACTAGGCGGACGTGACCTGATAGCCTACGCGGGTAGCGCCGCGTATGTTTCACCCATCGAAACCTTTTCAGAGCGATGGATGGATGCCGAGTGTATGATAATCAGATGTGTGAGCGAACTCCTCTCATATAACTCTTTCCTCCCGTCTCTTCCCTACAGTGCGGGTATAAATTCTCGGCGTGGTATATAATCCCAGTATATTGTCCACGTCAGAAACGATGATGTGCAGTGCGTGAACGGTTTGATTCCTGCTTGAGATCGCTCTCCCACTTCACCGACGCGCTCCCTGCGATTATGATTAATGTGATGTGGAAATGGCACCGATGTCAGGCAGCGAGTTGGCATGGCATACTTGGAATGCTATAACGCGTGCTCTCTGCGAGGATCTACAATCGTATACTGACTCGGCTGCCGACTGGCTTCGCTGCAGCCCGCGGGGAGGCCCTCTCCAGCTGTCAATGTACCCCGAATCCGCCATAAACACACTACAACGTGCCCCGATTGGTCAGTTCAGTCGAGTGAACAAACGAACCCAACTTGTTAAGCACGTTCGCTCAATGCATTTTATTCAATTTTCCTCAACACAACTCCCCGATCCCCCTTCTCTATTTTCTACCCTTTTCAATAGTCAAAGTTTACCACTCGGCTCAGCGCTGCTGAATACAAAATCAGCGGCGTTTGTCCCCGTAAATTGTGCAAATTTCGCGATGAAAAGGTTGGGTTGGGAGATGAATAGCGGACTTGTGAAATGCTTTCTATAGGGCTCAAGCTTTGCAAAGGCCAATCACTAAAAGCAACCTAACAATAGCCCCCTTCCATACAAAACCACACTTCTCTATTGATCGCTATTGCAGAACTCCACCGAAATGTTCTTTTCACACAAGCCTAGAGCCCAAGCCCATTGTTGTTCCTCTACCTTTAGTGAGCTGGTCTTCTCTTTCACACCTTGCTGGGCTAACCCAGCCGAGATAATATGCCACTCATAAATATCGAACTCGAGAGGGAAGCCACAAAATCATAATCCCAGATACAAATCTCAAGAAAATGTACATATAAATACGAGAGAAAAACACCAACAAAAAAGCCCCCTGGCTGTCGCGGACGAAACAGAATCTCTAATTTCCAGCATCCGATAATTACTTTTAATAAACATACTTTTAAACGATAAACCAAAAGTGCAAGACAAAACCCGTGCTTTCTTTCTCCAGGGGTTTTTATGGCTAAGAAAACCATGCGGAGTAATTTGTTCGCTCTAAATTGATTTACGGAAGGAGAGAATTGTGATCGATTGGCAGGCATGATTCACTGTCATCATCATCGACACATTTTTGAAGTCTTGGCTGAGATGGAAAACACCAAATCAAAATGCTTGTTCGCGATGGTGATGCGCACAAAAGATCGATTTATGACAATATGAAAACTTATTTTTCACGCCAGGCACGAATCCAACTTATTAATTACCCAAAATGCCAAAGTAAAAGGATAAAAGACACATCATTTCCATATCATAATAATTCATGTTCTAAACCATGGTGCAGGATATCTCGGTCATTACGGCAAATTGAGGTCTTACAAAATGAATATTTACGCTGACTTATTATACGAAGGTCGCGCCGGTCACGAATTCCTACCATTACCGTGGATGATTCGATGACCAATTAATTAATCAGTTTATCAAACAAATCATACGGAACTAATACCTTAGCATTGTAAGGAAATTACTAAGGCTTATGTGAAATTAAGAAGTCGATTTCCCAATCCGAGATAGGACATCGAAAGGAGATACAAAAGGTGGGCATTAAATCAGTCTTTGAGTGGATTAGGAGAGGATACAAGTTGTTAAGGGGCTTAGGGTTCGATACGTCAAGATGTAAACCGTTCCAAGAATTAGGGATTAATCTTAGAATCTGATTACCCACGTCAAAATGTAACACATTATGGATAGGGCCATTAGGGGTGTATAAAGTTAGTCTCGATTTTAAACAAAATAAAAGCAAAATATGGAATATTGTTGAGATTACCACAGGTCTACTCTGACTGACAACACTAAACTTATATATTATCTCTATGTTTCAAAATATTTATTTTTGTAACGACCAAAAAAAGAGAATCATACGAGCTGAAATGCACGCAATGTGAAGTAATAACCACGTTATTTCACACATTTGGACGAAATGATAAATAATCCCCACAATTTACGCAAGACGATCCAAGCAATAAAGAGTTTGGTGTGGTAATTTTATCCTGAAGCAAATGACTGAATTTCAAGTCATTAAATGACCACAAACAAAAACATCTTCGTTTGGTTATCTTCTTTCTTTCAGGGACAGGAGACGAAGACTAGTTCTTGTCGGTCTCCTTAATTAAAATGCTCTAGATCTTGATCTTCAAAATACCGCTTTCCATTGAAATCACCTGAAAGGGTGCATGGGACCATGCACAATCACAACAAAGAGTTTGTGAGGGATAGAGGACAAGACACACCAGGATAGGACTCGAAGATGAGCACGGGTGGTGTTAGAACGTGATCACAATAATGATCTAATTGGTCATGAATGAGGGTAACATTGTATAACAGAAGTTCCCTCGCACATACGGGATGTTACCGTTGTTCAATAACGGCGGCTAGGGGTCCTATTGTTGAATGGGAAGGGGTCATGAATGAACGAGACGAGACGGGTGCAACACCAATCAAATTGCAGGTGCGCAGGTGCAGTTCCATGATACGAAATGTTGATACGCTGGGGTACCAATGCTATTTATACAGGTGTGACATTAAGTTAGCTAATAATTGATAAACCCTTCAAATTTTCTACCAAAAGGCACATGATTTGCACAAGCGAGAAACCGTAGGGCTGAATGTCTTTGTTTCGAATATGGATGTAGGCCTGTATATTCAGTTCCATGTAGTTTTTTCCACATACAAATTGTCTTTTATACTACATATCAATTTTATGAATATTTTTTCGATTATGGGGTCATTTAAACTATTTAAGGTGAATGAAGATGTATATCATTCTAGACATTCAGATATTTCACCTGATTTGAAAAAAAGGTGATTCATTGTCACTAGTGCAATCGGAACATAGTTATAGAGCGGCTGCGGACCTGTGTACAGGGGATAAATATTGATGGGCATATTTGAGATTGATTGACACTCTCAACGAGTCCTCGAGAGAACAAAGTTCAAGCATGAAGGGTCAAATGGGGTAAGATCGGACCCCCTTGGGGTGATACGCTTGGTGGGATCGTCTGACAAGAGGGATAAGGATATAATGGAAATTGCCAAGTTATTGGGAGATCGAGTGGGGATAAGCTCGTCGTACTGAGAGCAAGATTAGAAGGTCATGTCTTTCTATATTTCCCTTCTCAAAATAATATCTGAGGAGATGGAGATACATGCATTATTCGCAAGTACCCATCTGCCTTTCCTTCGAAATTAACAAACGACTGATGATCTGAATGCATTATCTATAGTACAAACTTCCTGACGAATATCTGGGATGTTTTTACGTTGGAAAAAATATTGTTCTTCACAATATAAAGAATTCATACTGCAAATCCTAAGGTTTGAAGATTATTGAGTTGATAATAAGCAAATGCAAAATCGAAAGGAGTCGCATCATTTCTTTAAACAAAATTAATCTAATATAGATATTTATGCTTTCTCATTGACATGTTTTTGTTTTGGAAATGGCCTTGTATCAGGAGTTACAATTAATCAGTTAAGCTTAGTGTGCGGCATTTTACACATGTGTAAATTACACAGCCGTGTACCAGGAGTTAGATTCAATAATTAGTGCGGAGTATTTTACACGACACACACTCCCCCTGCACAATATAGCATGTAAGATAAAGATTGAAACATAATCAAATTGAATGCTCTAATCTAAGGAAATGGCGAATAATAAGTGAACACGCCTGCAGTCTTCACAATTTACACTCGGCAGGACAAACGTTTTCTCGCCCCAGCTGAAAACAGAAGAATGTTTACACAGACCTCGACTACGGTGTAGGGTTTGTGGACGCGCTCAGCGGTGATCCACGGTGAGCGGTGGGCGATGTACCTTGTGATCAGCGGGGATCACTTGCAATGGACACCGCGTGAGAAGGACGAAAATAAAGGACAGGTTGAACAATAGGGTGCTCCTGAATCGAGAAGAAAGTGACCAAGTCATTAGCGGGTCATCGACTGATATGTATCTCCTGAGCCTCAGCATCATAATAATAAACACAGTCTGTGCGTGTGATATCTTATGTCTTATCTACTACTTGGCTGATAATAAAATGACCCCTACATGCAAGTAGATGTCCGATGTTGTAGCATACAGAGTGCAAAACCATATTACGACTTCGAATAATATGTTTAAAAGCACATCTCCGTTTCGAGTTGTAAGTATCAATGATCAAAGGATGGTTAAACCATGGGTATATTCGTTTGTATACCTATGCATGTATAAAAGAAAAATAGTTCAAAATATCACAAAATATCATAAGGGAATTCATGATCCATAATGATGAGGAATTCACGTGAACGCCAGACCAGACTAGATAGAATAGAATTGCAGAAGAAAATGTTCGACCTCTGATACTCGGGGGGTATAATTTGGGATCTAGTTTAGCTCAGGTTTCAGTCCTCTCCTATGGCTCAGCCCGTTTGTTCCTCTCATTTCACCTGATGTTTATCAGCATCGAAATATGCCAGAAAAATAAAATTTGGTAATGAGAACCCTATCTTCGTGCACGCGGCGCCATGATGGAATTTCAGTTATTCGATAGAAATGAATATGTTTTCGATGGGGCGCTGTTATGCTGCAAAACATACGACGCTGGAGAGGACTCATTATAACGATTATTAATATTTATTGTCACTTGTCAGAATGGGAATCTAGTGATAATTTAGTGTTTTATGTTCGAAACATGGTTGTGACTCAACTACCGCGATCATACCTATAATCGTTGATTATTTTTATTCATGAATTAAATCTTCAAAGTGTTAAGCGCTTTGTTGAGGTTTTCATTCTTTTCACCCACTCGCTTTTTCGACAAGAAACTGAACTCGCACTGGCGTAGCTACATAGGCGACTGGGGAGCACGTGCCCCCCCCCCAAATCGAATGGCAAAAAAGGAGGAAAATTGAAAGAAAAGAGAAAGGAGATAAACAAAGAAGGGGAATGGAAAAGGAAGAGAAAAGAAGACGATTGGACCACTTCCCGCACCCTCCCCCTAATCAGTGGCCTCGTAAATTCGCATTTAATTTTCTGATTTAGACCCAAGCCCCCAATGTGCCAGTGCCATGCCAGTGCTATTCTACTCTTCTATCTTGGTGTCAGGAAAACAAACAAATTCTTCACGGCAGTCACGTTCTGGACCTTGGTGGAAAATCTGAAATGCGCTTGATTCTGGGCTAGAATAAATTTGCAAAATGTAGAGACCTTATTCGCGGTACGCGGGACTACACGATTCCAAAACTAAACAAGCCCCCCCCCCCCCCCCCACCCCCCACAAGGATATGTGTGAATTGATTTCTTGACGTGTTGGTGCAAATAAGTTTGAGGATTTAATAAGGAAATCATTTGAGAACGCTTCTTCCAAGAGCCTGGCCTTGACCACCGGGAATAGGACCCTTGCCTGCTTGACAGAAGGGCGAACTTGAAGCTGAAGATGGGGTGAATTTGGGGAACGGGAGTGAGGTAGAGAGAGAGGGGGAGGGGATGAGAAGAAATATAACACTCTGAGAGAAGAGAGAGAAGGATAGAACGAGAGAGATAGTCTAACTACGGAAAACGACCCCCCCCCCCCCCCCCCACATCGTCAACATACACAATCATGATTCTCACCATAATCTCGAGAATATCATAATATCGTCACGAACGAAGAGCAACTTCAAATTAGATCGGACAGAGGGGAAAATCAATTCTACTGAATGGTATACATGTATATGAAAATCTTCATATGACAATTCTTTTCCTCATATCCTCCATCTCTTTCTCTCCTTGAATTCCCCCATCTCTATTCTGATCGTAGAATGAGTGATGGGTCTGGGCACTCTAGCGAAAACAAACAGCACCTCGGATGGCGACATCCTCGCCAACTTTTCTGTTACATTTTTTCCTTCTTCTGACAAATGTCTTGTTTGGAGCATGTTTAGAACGACCGACAAACCCGACTAGATAAATAACCAAACTAGAAGAGCCTTGTTCCCTCCATTTTTTCCCCTCTTCGCAGCAAGCTAAGGCCAGCTTGCATACAGCTTTCTACTCCCGAAATGCATAGAAATATTTACGCGTACATACTGATGCCTACAATATAAATGTCACGCTTGTATCAGTGCATTACACAATTCAATTTATTCATTAATGAATGGAAAATATGAAAATGAAAATGTAGATATAGAGTGAGCAAAATTAGACAGGTGTAATGCCTCAACGTGAGATATCAACGGGATATCAGATTATAAGACGGGTCACTAGAGGAACAATGAACTACAGCGTGAAATGCGAGTGAGGCAACGGCATAGCCTTCCCTGCCAAGAGTATAGGTATGGGAAGATGTGCTAACGAGGACTGGAAGGAATGCGAAGCAATAGGTCAAGGCCAGGACGTTCACTTTGATGAGGTTGATAACACCTTAATTTGATCCGAGGATTGCTGGGGAGCGTTTCATCACGTGTTTTGTCAGTGATTTTTACCGACGACTGTTATAAGCTACTGAAATCCTCGCATCTGATTGGCTGAGAGCAAATTTGTCGGTAAAAATCACTGACAAAAAACGCTTGATGAAACGCTCCCAAGGAGTAGTATATTTACACGCCTTGAAGGTGAGTTGTGATAGAGGTGAACCATATATTGGTGAGCTTTCTCATTCTTTTTATGTCAGTTTGGAGGAATAGCGTTGAAGAAAAGATGTCCCCTCATATTCGAAATACATGAAAAATAACTGAGAAAGGTTTGGACCAAACATTCATGCCACATGTATGCGTGTGTGTGGGTGCGTGTGTGTGTTTGAAAAACAAAAAAGTTACTACACACACACTTCTATAAGCAGTGCTGCCAGTGCATATGGCTTCAGCAAGGTTGAGTGACTTCAGCAAGGTTGAGTCAATTTCTTATCATTCTGATGATTCCAAAACCTGACGCATACACCAATTCTTATATCAAATTGCTTTGAGACAGTTCCTTTCACAATGTAATTGCATGACCGGAACACAAGTTTATACATTTAACCATGGAACAAGCAGGATAGTGGTTCCATCATTCAAGAAAAACACACAAGGCGCGAAATGTACTGATCCCCAGTTCCTTATTAGCATTGACTGTAAACATGCAGAGCTCAAGGTTAGGTGTCAATACACTGCGAGGAGATGCAGAATCACGCATGATTCAGTCACCCTGGGAAATACCTGATGGGGAAACCGGCGAAGTCTGCTCCCCTCATCATAGGCGAACTCGACATCGCAGGGGCCGTTGGATTTGATGCGAGTTCCACATGTCAATCGTAATTGCCAGTTTGTCACCGTGTTGAAGAGTCATTGTAAGAAACATGTAATGTGATTTGTGAGTCATGCCCTTGTAAAACACTGACGTCATTACCATGTGTGTCTGCTGGAGGAGACATTGAAGTCCTGACTGACATTCACGGACAGTCTCGCTTCTCAGACTTCGCAGAACAATAAAAGCCCTTCCAAATAAATGGTCACGATGCAATACAAGAAATCAAAGAGAACTTTGAGGTGCGTATTTCTAAAATAAAACCGGCGGCCAAATTCAACTAACAATTATTTCCAACCGATGAACAATCATACTACAAAATTACACTAGAAAGTAGAGATAACTGACTCAAAAGTCCTTTAGATCAAATTATGCCTGTCATAAAATTAAGAGAAAGGGAGAGAAGAGGTGACGATGATTATGCGACATTATCATCGTAGAGGGCTCTTGACCAATCTTCACAACGGTTCTCGCGCTGCACCGTGACGGTCACTGAGCAACGACCCTAAGAAATCCTCTGCCCTCCTTCTCTCTTCTCTCTCTTTCCCTCTCTTCCTTCCCCTTTTCCATCTCTCTGTCTAAATATCTCTTTTTTCTCTCTCCCCCTTTCTCTCCAGATTCTTTCCTCTCCCTCGCCCTCTCAGGACTCAAAGTCCTTCTTTTCCCGCTCTACTTTGCGTCACAACAGCAATATGTTTGTATCGAGTTGGCCCCAAAAGATCCCCCGTATAACAAGTTCCACCCCTATGAATGAAGAGGGGATGACAGATGAACGAAAGATGGTAATTTGTTGTCAACCAGAGGAATTTGGTGGACAATAATGGATGACAAATTGATTTCTAAGAAAGGAAGGTCAGGTCAGACGGTGGGGTCGCCCTGACAAAAACACGGGTTTTTTTTGTCAAAATGTAACATAAGTTTAATCCCCTCTAGAAGTCATCAGATAGATAGAGAGAGAGAAAGAGAGGGGGAAGAGAGAGAGAGAGAGAGAGAGAGAGAGAGAGAGAGAGAGGCAGACGGAGAGTGAATGACATTCAGAAGGAATGTTTATCCCATATGAAAGTGTAAATAATACAACGAAGCCACTTTCATCAAATGAAACAAAAACAAATTTACAAAAAAAATAAAGAGAAAGCGATGAACGTAAACAATGACATAATGTAGCTGTAAATAACACATATCAACATACACTGAGACAGTCACCGAGAGCTCGTACGTTTTCTTTTGCATCAGCAAATAAGCAAACGAGTGACAACATTTGAGTGAAACTTTTAACCGGGAGGGTCTTCTTCCATGTTCGGTTTGGAACCAAAGCTGAACGCTAACTAGCTCCCGGTTTGCTTGTTCTGCCAAGTACAACCATGTTTATTATGGGGCAGGAGGTGGCTCAGGTCAAATACATTTCCTGGGCACCGGAGGAAGAAAAGAATTCTCCAAAGCGACCCCTGCAAGACTGACGGAACGTCCCTTGCGATATCCAATCAAGAGAATACAGCCCGTGAAATGGGAACTCTGAAAACGGCTGTCAAAACTTTGAAAGTGGGACAATATACTATCACAACCGTAAAGTGGGCGAGCTCAACTCAAGAAACCTATTCGAAGGCTACATTTTCTTACACTTTGTTTTGACGAAAAAACCATGTTGATCCTGTGATCCAGTGTATACCTCATTCATAATGAAGTAAACGTAAAAACTTCACTGACTTGTCTATAAAGTAGCCATATTTCACCCCAGTGGAAGAGTACCATTGCCAAATCATGTTTGGGCGAGTGTTATTCATTTCTTCCACAATGAAGTAACGCTCAAAAGGATCTTTTGATAAATGAACTACAGAATAGAAAGTAATTTTAAGCTTCATTACCTTCCTACGTCGCACCAAAAATTACCGAGTATTTTTAAACGTACTTCCATCAAAAGTAGCAACGCCTTTATAAACTATTAAACAAAAACTCGATAAATCATTGGCATACTTAATGGAGTGACAAATCGTCATTCTTGGCAAACTGGTCTGAACGCTGTTAAGATTCGCCATTTCTGTTTCATTATTGTGCGAAACCACAGGCACAATTATGGATTCGTTTACTTCGTAAAGGTCGTATTTTTCATCATTACAATAACGGTTAAAGAGACAGGGAACATAAACGGTGGGCACTTTATGAGTGGAGTAAATTTGTTTGCCATTAAACTTGGCGACACTCGTTTAGTATCGACGTAAACGACGTCTATCTAGAAGTTTCTAGGTCGGCTACAAACATAAACTTGTTTTATCTTCTTTCTTTCCCCAGTATTTGCCAACTCTGGTTATTGTAAGTATGTATCGTCTGCGATCTGTTTAGCTGTTGAGGAAAAATCACTAAGTTATTTTTATTTGATGCTTGAACAGGTCAAAAAAGATCGCCCCTTAATTGGTAAATTCTCCCCAATGTTTTTTTTTAATGTGCCGTACAAAAATCGTGTCTAGCGCCATCTTTCGTCGACATTCGGACACACTCTGACAGCGCTCGGACGCCACCGTTACGTGGCTGGGCGTATAGCAACTCAATTTAACAAATCTGTTGCATCCAATTTATCGACGTTGACATCTGACGAGGCGAAACAAATGACCGAGATGTGAAATGGGCAAATTGATAGCGGTTTTCTCAGCGGAAATGATATTGATGGTTATTTCAAACTCTTCTTTGCTCCATACAGCGAAAAAGGTGGAGAGAAAGGCTAGATATAAATTTGCCGATAGAAAATGAGCTTCATTGATTCGATTTAAACCTATTTCGTCTGCTGATGAAAATAGAAACACAGGTGCGAAAAGGAATGACAGAAGAAAGACCTAAATTCGACTCTTGGACTGGCAATGGAAAGTCTGGTTATGACGCTGCCAAATATTATTCGTGCGCATGATTGTCTAATGGCTATTGTTAATAAAATAATGAAATCACATAGGTAACAATAAGCATGTACTTCAATTAACAGACAAGGTCAATTGCTTACAGAAGAAAGAGGGGCAGAGGGGAAGAGAGAGGGGAAAGGGGAGGGGGAGGGGGAGAGTGGATGGAGGGAGAGAGAGAAAGAGGGGTGGATTGAAGTGAGAGGGGTAGAGAGGGGGAGAAAGAAAGAGACATTTTATGGGAAGGGTGTGATTTTCGCACGCGATGGCGAGTATTCACAAGAAATACGTGAAAATCACGGCATATCATTCATACCACCTTGACAATTTCCTTGCTTGCGAAAAACAAAAAACAAAATACTAAAGTTCGTCTAGTAAACCAGATAACCAATACAGGCTTGCATATCAAAGCCTCATGTTACTGCGAATGACCAGCAAAACCTTGAAGGTGTTTTCACAAATCTCAAATTATATTTATACTACGCTTTATACCTGGTGCGATCGAGGTTAAAATCTCCAATATCTATCCTGAAAGCTCCGGTCCGGATAAGACACGTTTTATATCAGCGTACTTTGCACTTCCATATCTCGCTTATCAATCATAGTTTTGATTCAATCCTGGAGGCCAACTTACAACTTGTGAGGAATAATGTACCAATGTTGGTCATGAAAGCATACCCTCTAGGTTTTAACATGATGAATACTCCGGCTTTTTTTTTGTATCGACTCAAACGAAAGTTAGGCATCGGGAGGAAAATTTGAAATATAGGAATGGCTAAAAATATTCGATTAAAAAAAAATCATCTGCAAGCTTTTTCACCATACTTTTCAACACACCAATTTGAAAAAGTTGAACATAAACATCATTTTCTATATTCGTAATAGGCATGTGTGACGCTTGTCGCTGCCAACTCAAACGAAATTTAGGCATCAGGAGGAACATTTGAAATACAGGAATGGTTAATAATATTAGATTTAAAAAAAATCATCTGCAAACTTTTTCACCATACTTTTTGACACACCACTTTTTTTCACAGAGAATAACTTAATGTTTGCTTATGAAGTCGGGTGGGGGTGATGAAAGGGGTGAAACACTGTACCCCTCTAAACCCCCATGGATACCCCCGTCATCACGATCAATCATGGAGAGAGATCTCGTAGGCGTGTCTGGCTTTGACTCTCCGTGTGAAACCGGACTGGAAACTAGACCTAGGTGACAAGGTTAAGGACGACAAGAATCAAGAACCTAAAACATAAGGATTCCACTCAAGAAATCCTCAAAAGTGTTATTTTATCTACTATGTCACTGATGCAGACTTTGGGGAAGTTCCTACGTTTCAATTTCTATAAGAAAATGCTATAATGGTGTTCTAATTAACGCAATAATGTGGCCCCATTCAAAGCGTTAGTTGAAATCAGATAATGACCATTACTACAGATATGGAACACAAATCATATTTCATTCTATGTAAAAGATGCAATAACCGAAATAAGTAGACATGCTTTAGAACTGCACGTCCTTTTTTTTCCTTCAAAGTTCAAATAATCCATTCATCAATTTAAATGAAACTTTTTCACACACACTTGCATTTCTGGGAACACATTCCAAAACTCGGGGTACTTTGCAGAGGGGCTGAAGAATATAATGCGTTCTAGCTTTATTTATAATGTTGTGACAGTTTTATTCCTTTTTGCGTCGTTAAACCCAGTGATTTGTGGGACTCCATGAGGCAGGGGTATGAAAACTCGGGGTGTAAGACCTATCTGGAGGATGGCGATTGCGAAGTTGGAGTGGAAAGTGGATGCCGATACATGCACTTTTGGACATATCCTTCATAAAAACGTTTGCACTGGGAATTATTTTTATGAAACCCGCAAGATATTGGTATTCTCCTTACCTCACTAGAGTATCTTTAAATGTATGGAGTATCAACACTATTGCGTTAAAAAAGCTTATGTTAGCTTATGTTACAAGGTCCATGATAAGTTTGTTTTGGGAGAGGGAGATGTAGGATTGGAATATACGCTATATGATAGAACCAATGTGGAACGTTGGAAAATGGCAAAGAGGAAGGTATAGATTATAGGAAGATGCAGGAAAGGAACGAGAGTGAGAAAAAAAAATGAAGAGATTGAGCAAAGGAAAGAGAGGAGGATAAGTGCACGGTTTCGGCCAATAACAAATTTTACTCTGCTGCTTCTAAATGTGGTAAAATTTCACCCATCCATCAGAGTTAAGAGGAGTGATAAGAAACGGAAATTAGGTCTACACGGAGTCCTGACAGAAGGAGGACAATTCATGCAGCATCCCCATTTTCGATACAACCTCTTTCTTTTGCTTCATACAAGGGAAGGTCCGTCAACCCACTTACATTGCTGGTGATTATTGGCCATTACGGTTATTAGGAGTTACCACAGAAGTGATAACTCCTTGTCGAGACTAAAATGTTGTAATGTAAAACATGCTGAAAGAAGCTGAAAGAAGATGAAAACGTTGAACAATGCCAGTAATTTATACAACCTAGTTATTTCACACCACAGGGAAAACAAAAAAACAACAGTATGTTTAACCACTATTAACAGCATCCCTATTGCAGGAAATGCTTCTACTAATGGAATACATCAAAGTCATAATCACGATTATGAATGGTCATTTAGATGGCAGACTCATAAAACTAAGTAATAATTTGACCTACCTACTCGGCATTATTGGACATAAAGGAAACTGTCAGAGTCTGGTGCATCAACACAAGTACGAAGTCTGACTGTGCCTAGAATGTACTTCCAGTATACGATGGAGACTCCTCGTCATTAGAGTCGACTGCTACATGTTCTATGAAGGGGCTATGTTGTAAATACTGTTTATTACTCCCAAAATCACACCAAGCTTATAGATTTCACAGGCCATGTTGATAACCATTCTGTCCAGTTGATATCCATTCTGTCCAGCTTGGATACAAGTCATGAGACACGATTATTAGCAATACAACGTGGTCTATTCTGTCTCGTTTTTCGAGGACTGGGGTTCTTTTCAAAGCCCGGTAAACACCAAACCATTTCCAATTTATCTGGGTACACAACAGATAATACGCTGGGGCAGTCGAAGAGAGGAAGTGTTAGAGAGACACAGGCGTGAAAGCAAGGGCTTCAACCTGACAATACAGGCGATGCATGGGGGGTGAAGGGGGGTGAAGGGGAGGGGGGTGAAGGGGGGGGGGTGAAGGGGAGAGGATGGGATAGAAGTAAAAGGGTGGGGTATTTGGGGGCTGGTAGGGAAGAAAATAATTCCCTTTTGGAGTGAGTGAAACAAACATAGACAATAATAGACCAACAATGGGACAGAAATACAACAAAGTTCCAAAAGGAACTTGAATTTGAAAAGTTTTTTTTTTTCAACTCCACCTGAAGCGACATGATTATTTCAAGATTTGCTTCCTCTTGTTCAAGGAGTGTGGATGAAAATGGTGACTGTAAGACAGACATCATTACCTTTCTTGAATGAAAGGACATGGTTGCAATTTCGAGGTATCTTTGTCACAGTGTGTTATATCTTTGATGAGCGTGATTCACTCAGTTGGTTCTCAATCAGTCCTGTAAAACAATATATCAGGCATTCTTTCCTTTCCATTACGATTCGCCCCCAACTCGCCTCGTGATTTTCACACACTTTCAGCTCGCTGCTATTATTTGCTAGCAAATCTCAAACTGTTGACCAAACGCGCACCACCGGGGAAAATTGGGCACACATAAAACAATACAACACTCTAGCGAGAAGAAAGACAACAAAGCGAAGAGAAAAACGCCTGTGAAAAGAAAGGAATCCCTTCAAATGAATTCATGACGTACGGTCCCAGAAGGCATTGCCCTGTATAAAATAGAAAGAGTTCGAAAGGCGGTATTTAAAGTTTACACCCAGACCCAAAAAGGGTGAGATTTGATCGGTCGTGCACTGATTAAACATCGCGATGAAAGGGCCCCAATTACTCTGTTTCGCGCCTTGCCATTCTCGCGGCATTCTTTGCTCATCTCCTTGTTTGGCCCAAGCAAAGTGGCCCATGGATGTAGCCTGGTCTCCAGTCGGAATAAGGTTTTTACCCCTTTCACTTCACTCTCCGTGAAAATGATCTTAAACGAGTCTTGAAGATGATGAAAGTGACCACCCTTCTCACTGCCTCTACCACTGAGGAAGAGAGATAGAGAAAAGGGGGGGGGTGTAAATGACAGCATAACAGCCATTTAAACATACTGATTTAACCCCCCGTTTTTCTGAGACAGAGAGAGCGAAAGAGAGGAATTTCATTCCACCTTGATATCAGTCTATAAAGAATGACGTTGCAGCCACGAAAAGACTTCAAATAACGAAAAAGGGAGGTAATGATATCTAGGCATAAGTATTAAACCTACCAATAAATAAAGGGAGAGGGAGGAGGGGTTGGGTTGACTATATTATCGCTAACAAGCATCGTGACGATCATTACATTAAATGACTCATCTACATCATAGAAATACTTAAGTCACATGAATTAAGTAAAAATCACATTCAATCATGACATTACGTCATGCACTTCATAAAGTCGTCTTTTAAAATGGAAATTTTTTCCTATATAACATCACACATCATTTGTCATCATATGCCTCCCCCAACGATATTCCCGTGCCGATTGCATTTTTCTCCAGCCTCCCTCGTTAATAATTCAATTGCCGAGAAGAGTTCATAATTAGCATCTGCATTATAATTCGATTAGCGATCAGATTTGATTAACGGGTAATAAATTGAAACCAATTTGCGATAATCCGTACACGCGTGCCCGGTTAAGAATACTCCTCATTAAATCATTACCGACTCCTCAAATTGGATGCACAATTGGACATTATGCATCATTATTTTGGATGTCATTCTAGCACCATCTTACTTTATCTGTTTTGGTATCTCCCACTCCTTGAAATGAAAATCGGCGTCATGATAAAAAGGCTCATAAGAAATACCACTCTTTATGAATGAAGGGGTATGCCTGTACAGTGTGATATGGGGGTCTTCCACCAATAATCTCGGCTTTCTATTCATGTGGTAATGACTGCGTTAACACATCCGTCACAAGAAATTCATGCTGCCATTCCGTTCGTACACGCGTCAATGTCAATACCACGCTCTGTAGTATGGCGGCTCTATATAACAGACGAGCAATCACACACGGCATGCACTGCCATGATGACGATGATGCTCTTTCTCTTTCTCTCTCTCTCTCTCTCTGTTCCTGGCCCGAAAATATTTCGGTATCACGACAGGGGCAAACTTGAGATAGATTGAAGGCGTGCTATTGATACCCGTCTCATCAAATAAACTCGAGACTCGCCTTGAGTGACAGCTAGTCTTACTTTTTTCTCTAACGTTGCTATGGGCAACTTATTCTCATCCTCTCTCTTCCTTTCTCTCTTCCTCCTCCATCTAACTCCCTCAAGAGCTTTTCTCGGCTAGAGACATACAAACTATTCAGAGTAAAAACAATCCACCCCGAATAGTGCTTGTGCATAAAAAGCAAATAATGGTCCGTGCTATTTTGGGTCCAATATTGTCACATTGTAGTAGACATAGTAGTTGACAAGTGGAACTCGCCTTTGTTTATTGTTCCTCTCCTATTCACATGAGCCTATAAAGACTATATGAGATTCCTTATAAAACACAGTAAAAATCGTCAGATAGAATATTATTTTCCGTTTTGTTTTGTATTGGCATGTAAAACAAATTTTATCACTTCATATCATAACGTCGCATTCCCCAGTGATTACTATTATAATCAGAAGACTATCCATGGTATTGGTAGATAGTATTTACTATTCTCTATCTATATAGATAGTATCTAATGATAGCGGTTAGATGAGATACTATGACGTGTTAAGTAGTAGAGAAATTAGCGAGAAAGCGAGCGGAATATTGCTTGCTTTAGAAAAGCAGTTCACGTTCATTTCAATACAAAGCTAGCGGGCATACAAGCAAGACTTCCCAATACAAGATGAAGTGACGCAAAAGTAGAAGGTATGATTCATTAGGAGGCCAAAAGGCGAATTTTCTGAGGGCTCTCTTTCGCCCCCTCTGTTTAATTCGAGGGGTACGGGAAGATGTGAAGAAAGCGAGGCTAGAAATCAATATAAAAGGAGCATATAATCCACCTGCATACAGCGCCTATGCAACCATCCAAATGTGCTCCCAAGCAGAATTTCGTTCGACATGTATTCCTCCTCCTTCCCTCTTTCTCCCGTTTTTTCTTTCACGAGATTTTTTTTTTCTTGGGTTATTTTTAGCACCTCTCGTCTGCTGGCGCTCCTGTGTGTGCATGCATGTCATCCTCAGCCGCTTGAGAACATCGCTTGCAAGCACGACACAGCAGAGTGAACGCATGGGACTGAAAGCAAAGGTGTGCATAATGATGTTGGAAAATCGCGTTTTACACTCTCTTTCTCCTCATAGGCTTAGCGACCCCTCATCTCGATCGCGCCCTCCTTCTAAAGTAGTGATGCATTCAAGATGAGAAAGGGATGTGCGAAAGGAACGTGAAGGTGTTTTTCTGCTCCCTAATCGACTACAACTCTGCAATTACGTATTATTAAAAACCGTTGTACATTATTTTGAATTTACTGTTAAATCAAAATATTAATCAATTCGCGAAGGGATTCAACTGTAAGGTACTCTATAGATTATCAATTACATTAACCTTTTTAAACGATGAGCACTTCACACGTGACCTTTAAGAGAAGAAACTCAAGCTGAACATGGAAAGGGATAGACTCTAAACATAAATGGTACCAGATCAACTTTAATAATACACATTTTGAATGGCGTATGAACGTGAAATAAAAGAGTTTGCAGAGGAAGCGTGGGAAAGTGTGAAGTGAACTACTGAAGTAGGCCTATACCTATTGAGAAATATATAAAGAGTAAAGGCGAAAGACATAAGAATGAAGAGAGAGAGAGAGAGAGAGAGATGAAGAGATAAAGAGATAGTGAGAGTGGAGAGAGAGACTAAGAAATATTTTTAAACAATTCAAGGAGAGGCAGGCTGAAATAGTGAGAAAGATAGCGAGGAGAGAGAGATCAAGAGAAAGAGAAAGAGAGATACAGAAAGAGCAGTCATTACAATCACGACATCCCCAATAAGACTGCAACCTCTTCTGTAATACAAAAAAAAAATCAGTTTTACCACAATCAGATCATGCATAATAACATTTTTGGATGAAACCGCGCATTAGAGAGAGTGATGGTTACGATACATCAGCAATGAAGTAGAATTCTCCATCCCCGTGGGACCCATTCATACAGGAGTGATCGTCATCATCAATCTAATGAATGAATGTAAACATGAAAATAAAGAAGCTGAAAACATCATGTACAGGCTCGTAAGGACCACCTGGGGATTTGCAATAAATGGGAGACCGTACCTCTTTTTTTTTCAAAGTTGCGAGCCACGAGGATGAACGGTATTGCATTTCATTTACACGAGTTGGTTTTGAAAACTATGGAACTCGACTTTTAGAAGCTAAATATGATATGATATCGAACTTCAACAGATTATAATGACGAATGATAATGCGAGTTTCAGGTGTCCCTTCGGTATGATTCAAACAAATCAGTTTTAACCCAAACTCATTAAATGAACAGTTGACAAGTCAGTGAATTCTTTTGTTGTTTTCATTTTTAGAAAGAATTCAATGCAGTTGTGGAATGTATTCCTATTGTGGTGGTATTTAATAGTTCATAGTTAATGCAATACCAATGCAATGAAGACAATGTCATTTTAAAAGGGGGTATTTGAGCAACGCAGCATACAAATTCATCATTTTGTGGATGAAATTCTCCCTGAATCTTCAGATTTTTCGCCAACGAAGTTTTTGATAGCTGCTGCTTCAATCAGGTGAACACACTTACCGAAAAAATTTCATTCATTAAAGTCATATATCCCTTTAATCATTTGGCTATCTCATCTCTCACGTGACATTTACAATGAAGACTCATCAAGAGACATGATATCTCTATACCACGAGAAGGAACTTCAAAATAAACAGGACAAGATATAGGTTAGACAAATCACCTTGACTTTCCGCTTCTTGTTCCGGGAGTAAAGCAATAAAAATAAAAGTATAATGAAATGAGCAACTCTTCGAAACAAGATACGTTACAGTTCTTCACGTTTAAAAGACATCGTGAAGTTATACAAATAAGTATTTTCCAACCCGTTCCCCATTCAATTAAGTCATAATCCAACGCGATAAAATGAAATATAACATCAGTCATGATAAAAGACCCCCCAAAACCATATTCAATGAATTGCAAGCATGATATTTAATTAAAGTCGCCGTCTGGTAAGTTTTAGAATTATATAGCTAAGTTCATATATATATATATATATATATATATATATTTAAATCCTATGAATTCTAATCTTGTCTAAAACGGGATCAACCATCCGTGCAAAATAACTACAGACATATTGTCAAAATGATATAAATCAGCAAGAGAAATAAGCTACTGGAGTTTTGCATTGATATATTATGCAAGTTCGTAATGATGAAACCAGGGGAGCGTTTCATCAAGTGTTTGGTCATTGATTTTTACCGACAAATTTGCTCTCAGCCAGTCAGATGCAAGGATTTCAGTAGCTTCTAACAGTTGTCGGTTAAAAATCACTGACAAAACACTTGATGAAACGCTCCCCAGTTTCTCTTTCACTTCAGGTTGACACTAAAATAGTTGTTTTAAATTAATGGCACACTGATGGAGGCACATAACTGACATAAGAGTACTTGAGAGTTGTGAAGTTTCGGCCATAAGTATCCGGGTATGGTTTTCGTATGGTCAGCTACATGTACACTATATTAGCAATATAGCGATATGACAATGAGGATATACTACTAGTACACACTTATTACGTATAAGAAACGATACATTGGGGAAAGAAGTGTGTGATTTGATAATATAAGGAATGGTTATCAAGCAGAGATACATATAAATAAATAGAAAACAGTGACAGACACAATATGCTGACTCAAAGAAGAATAAAGAGAGAAGTATGTGGCAAATACTTAAACATTTCTTTATTGTGATTAAACATCATTAGTATCTCGTTTATGACTGATCATAGTACTCTCCTTCCGAAACAGGGTCAGGTTAAATTTTCATTCTGTCTATTTCTAGCAACAGTCACAGTCAGGCTTGTTGTAAAACATTTACCACATTAAAGAAGTCTGAATCTAGACTAAGAGACTTGTCAGCCAAACGACCAGTAGGAAGGACTTCTGTATCCATAATGAATTGACACTTAGACCGTTTTTCCCTCGTCTCCCAAGATGTGTTTGCTTAATTAATCAACGTGTTTAATTAGCAGCTCGGGATGAAAATTGGAGTTGGAAAACGAATGATGATGGTGACCGATTGCTACAGCATTCTCATGAAATAAAATTCACGTTTACTAGTCTCTGCTGGTATAAAAAAAACTCATGCTATTTGGGCATAAGATCTTTCTTCCACTTTCACGATTCCTATATCTATCTCATCAATTTTCTTTGCATTGGTTTTCTAACGTTTTAAACTTCTTACAAATAAACACGACAGAGAACTCCTAAAGTTGGGATTGTTATTATAATCACAATTACAAATACCAATGCTATGAAGAAAAAAATTCTACGGACATAATTCCACATTAACGCTGGAGCTATCCTACGACCAAATAATAAAAGTTTGGTCTGTATGTACTAGTCCTCACCAATAGAAGCGTGTTGAGGATTTTCATCCGTAAATGGTGTCGCAGATAATCATGATTGCGACACCACAACGAGCTTACTGGAAATAAAAAAGAAGCTCACAATAGCGATTGACTGGACAATCAAATCAACGGACAATGATCAAAACACCTTCCAGAAATAACGCGATAAAGCAACAACAGTGTGATTACTTGGGCTGTAAAGCAGTGAATTAGGTTGTCTAGAATCGACCGCCTGCAAACCCTAATGAATGGTGGAATTTGGTGGACATGCAAAATGATAAAACTTCAATTGGCGACAATTGAAAAGAGGTAAAACATAAATGGTTTGGGCGAGACAGAATGACATATGTGACTAAGTGATATATTGGGATCTCAACCATTCTCTCTTCTCTTGTGCTTGGCACTTTTTGAATGGGACTGATCTCTATAACAGATCCCAAAATATCATGTTTGCAAGTTGCATCTGAAAACTATAACAACAATCTAGAGAAACAGTTACGACCAACAAAATCTCACGAGTTTATAATATAGTAAAATCATCAATTCTGAGTGGTGTTCCTTCCATATTGGATTTAAATTTGGCAAAATATATCCATGAGATATCTGTACAGGTTTGACCTTCTCAGGAAATATGTTTTTAGCCTAGATATCCCACCGCTGCCACCACTTAATTGCATTAAAGAATTAATTAATTTATTTATTCATTTATTTTCATTTAGATTAGGCTTTTCTTTAATGTTCTGCTGTGGAGGCGAATCTACTACTAAGGTTGAAGTATCCTTACAATCGCATTACACAGAAAAGACAGGACCAGATAAAAATGAGGGGGCGTAACAAAGGAAAATAAGTCCTATATGAAAGTATAGATTATCTGTTGGGAAGTGCGTATCAAGCCGTTAATATTCTTATGCATATTTCCCTGTCAAATTAACCTATTTGGTGCGGTCAATATTACTCAAAATTTATGCGCCTCTGGGGTTGATAGTAATCACACCAGTCCTTGCCATTAATGAATTATGAACTCATTAAAAAGAGTTTGACGAGGAAAGAGAAAATGTTAGTATTATTCGTTTCGAAACCCCTTTGTTCTGTATTCCCCACATCGCCCTTAGGGGCAGGTCGACCTAACGGGACTCGCATGGTTTCGCTGTACAATGTTGACCGTGCGATGCATTCACACCTCGGCTCAGTCCCAGGTGCTACACAGAAAATGGCTCGCTTTTCGCAATGCGCCATCTCACAAGCGCACCATTGCGAACGGGCTTTCTCTACGCATGGGTGCCGATCGGATAATAGCTCCAAACCCGCTCTAATTCATCGCGAGATAAGAGAGACCGTAATGGTGCTAGATGCACTGTTATATGAAAAGAACAGAGGTGTTAAAGTACAACGGGTTTTGCTTCGATTTGTTGATCGATTGGAGCAATTTGTCAGCCAGCCTGACAAATACGGCTTAGCTATCTTGTTTGGTGTAGGCCGCGGCGCGCTGCAGCGCAATGTGAATGACTACTGAATCACTACTGGTCCATACATTTGATTCACAGATTTCCACAAAATGTCTAAAGCATATGCCCAGTCAGGGCATGCAAGAACTCGCCGCATCAACAGGGACTCGAGGTAACTGTACGTGACAGATAGGTAGGCAAGTTCAAAGGCAGCCAACTGTCCGAGCGGCCACTCCAAAAGATGTCACTTTGATAAATGTAGGCATGGGGGAGAGTCTACAAAGAAGCGACAAATAGCGGTTACAAATTGAAGGGTTACGTTTACACGTAGTACACACACGTTCACCATCCAGTGTAAATTGGAATACCACTCGAACTTTATACCCATTTTTTTTTCTTTTTCAGTATATCACATAGTAGCTACACTCGGTGGCTTTTACAGCCTGCAGGCCCATTAATAAAAGCAAGATTTTCGTTATAATAACCAAGACACTCGTGAAACTCACGGCCAAGGCAATTATTAATGGACCTAAATCGACGTATATTTTGACAGCGTCGACAATAAATAGCTTTTATAAGCTTTCAAAAAAAAAAGTTCCGTACAATTATACACTCATATAGTCACATTGGCAACAGAACCAGCACTTTTACTAAATGACGCATATGCCGAGACTCATTTCTCATTTTTGTTTAACCCGAGAGGTTTTACAACGATTGTTACATATTTCCTTTGCTTACTAACCCGCCTACCAATTTCGATTCATCAGTAAAAAGTAAAACAACAAAATGTATACCTATAACTACAACACATAGAAAATACAGAGATTCTTTATTCCATGCTTGCAAAGTCTAATTATAAGTGATTAAAGACAGTGTGCAATCTCAACATTTTTTTTCTGTTTGAATCGACCGCATTCGTGAATTTAAAAATACGCAGAAGAAAACGAAAGTAAACTAAAAATGTTTTACTTTTCCCGCTACAGCAATGGAACGTACACATCGTGTAACAAATGAAATTTTACTTGTGTGCTGAGGAATGACTACATTCAGGTTTCCGAATGGGCCAATGACGGTGATGGAGAACAGCCTGATATTACTGGCGAGATAGAAAAGAATAAAGAGACGAAAGCAGGAATGAGAGAGGAGAAACAAGCACCAGATCTAGAGTGTGTAAGTTTTTGACAGAGTGACGTGTATCAATCAAATACGATTTTTTACGTCTGGGATCGACCTTTAACGTCACCATCCGAAAGACGTGACTGAGATTCGAACCGCGGTCCGATCATTGTCAGTTGTAGAGACACACGACCCTTTTTTAAAGGAACTACCCGCCACGGTTTATTTATAATGGCAGTTAGGTCTTTGTTGCACATTATGGCTGTGATACGAGACTGATGGAGTTGCACTTACAATAATGATATACCAAGTGCGGTACAAGTCGCCTACTTGGTTAATTCACGATAAAAATATGCCTAATAATCTTTACTTAATCAAACCGTGCTTTTTGTTTCCGAGCATCATGGAAATCTGGTGTAGAGTCCACGTCGGCACGAAGGTAAAGATTAAAACTACATGTAGTTTGAATCATTTATGTATCACAGACACGGCGACTATACGCACTTCCTATTCCTAAGTCACACTCGCTGCCATTTTGAAGGTTTTCTTTAGCGTTTAAAGTCATATTACGCCAACTTATAAGTCTGCAAGTCACCGTAGTAGACAGCATTTCAAAAAGTACATCCCGAATGAAAACACAATGCCAAAAAAAAGAATGAATATTTCAGATAAATTACAGCCAGTTTCACTCCGTGATTTTACAAGAGTTGGCCCAGAATAGTTTCCTGGACATGCTGGACAGCTCAATAAAATGGACGTACGGCACGTTTGGGAGAAAACTGTGGACAAACGGGATTTGCCTGGATTTAAATTTTTTAACTATTTCTTTTAATCACAGTAAATATCGAATAAGAAAAATAATGTCATTCATGAGTCCGTGTTGGTAACCCTTCAAAGAAAGGTAGAGCTCTAAAGGTGAAAGATAATGAATTTGCGACCTTTCTCATTCCTTTTATTCCCATTTGGAAGGACAGAACATAATTATAGTAGCTATGTCCCATAAAATATGATCTCTCTTAAAATGCTCTCATGTTGTAATCATTAATAGAAATATTTTACAACTTTGGACCTCGTTCTGATGCCACATGTTTATGTAGTCCAATGTATACCCATATCAGTGTGCAGTGCTTTTCATTATTCGTGATTTTCAGCAAGATTTTTTTTTCTTCAGAGAATCTGTTATAATTTACACGATTCCTAAACCTCATAAGACACAACCCTTCCTATTTACTTCATGATCAACCATTCATAATAAGTTCTGGACAGTTTCTCCCACAATGAATGTATCCAACATTGCAGAATTAGAAAGCCCCTCAAGAGAATGTGCGAGCGAGACAGGGTACCGGAGAGTGAAGGAACAAAAATCGATAAGTGGTGTACTCTTTCTCAAAAGATTGGAGATTGATATATTTTGTCCACACACTGTCCATGAATATGAATGTTCTTCCTCACCACCACATCGTCCTCTCGCCAGGAGTGGAAACCATCTTCTTATCAGCCAAGCCACTGGTTGAACATCTTCGACTAAATCAATAATAGGCTTGCACATACCATTATCATTATACTGGGTGGTAAAAATAGATGCGTGTACGATGGTCGTTTTGTATTTCACAACAATCGTCGCATTCATTTGTCATCAACAAGATTTTGAGTTTATAGTCTGTTTTTCCTGGTTGTAAGCTGTATGAACACTTCTCTTCACAGTGTGTAAGATGCAAACTACATGCCATTTAAGTTTTATTTTAAAAAGTTTATTTTAAAAAAAGCACAGACCACATGTTCCACTCCGCAACAATTATACATTTTTGTTTTTCACATCTGCATCACATACCTTTATAGGATCGGGAACAAATTATATTTGTTGGGCTATATTGACTGGTCTATATGACCTTCTATCCAAACCTGTGGAGACTGCCTCTAAATGCAAGTGTACCTCATTAAATATTTAAATAACAAAATTAAACACCATAAAACAAGTATAACATCAGTATGTTTTGGGAGCAACTGAAGATGGAACGAAGTCACTCAGATACCACCCTCTCCCCCTCACATTCTCAAGACATCTTCGTATGCCTCTCAAAAGGCTGTTGATATGGCGAAGTTCAAGGCCTGGCTTAAAGCTCCTCGAATTTCACAGTCTTTAGCACGAACCTGTCGTCTCCAATTAAGGATCAGAGGGGCAGGAGTCCTAGCGTCAGGTCCTACCATCAACCCCCTGAAGGGTTGAAGGGGGGTCTGGATGACTCCTTTCTCCACATTTCTCTCTATTGTATGTGTGCAGTGCAGGTGTATTCATGTATACTTTGGAAAGGGGAGACATGACGGGCGTTGGGTTGGTGCTACCAAAGTCTCTCAAGAGTCAAGACTCTAGGAATTCCTCACTCCCACAAGTTATATTTCGTTACCTTTACCATGGTTTGTAGCTTCATACCTTTACTACCCGTTCAGATTTGTCACGGGTAACATAATGGGAGTGAGAGACGAAGGGGGAGGCTCAAGGAATAATACCCTAGGACAACCCCCATCTTCTCCTACAGCTCATATTCAAGTCGCATTTTTCTTAGGACGCCTCGTGCAGACAGTCAGGGCATCCAGATAACTCTAATTGTGGACGGGTGCAATATTTCTCACAATTTCAAATCGGTTGGGATTTATTGGGAATTCGATGGGTCCCATCGGACTTCTAGAGTGACGATGTTACCCCCTTGACGGGGTCACCTGGAGTATTTTGACGGGGTCTTCTTTGTTATGTCATGAAATTTGAAGAATTATGTGACAGAGAAATGTTTTTGTCAGTTGCAAAACAATACAACAGTGATATCCGAAGAATTCATTGACTTATAACTTTATTAGTCATTAAAAACATTGTCACTTAAAGATGAAGTTGAGTTCTGGTCATGCGATTACATTGTGAAAGAAACTGTCTCAAAGCAATTGGGAAAGGTTAATCATTTATACAATTGGTGTGTACATGTACATGCATGAGGTTTTGACTTTTGAAATCATCAAAATGCCTTTCGACCCAATTGTGCTGAAAAGCACATGTACTGCATACAGACGTGGGTATATGGGACTGCGCATATTGATGTGGCATAAATGTTCGGCTAGAACATTTCAGATATTTCTCGTCATATATGCGGGTATTTGCGGGCATTTGAAGAGTCATCCTTTTCAGGGGACTTTTCTACTATGATGTTCATCCAAACTGACATAAAAGGAATGCGAAAGCTCACAAATTCCTTTTCACCTTTCAGAACTCCACATTCGCTTTAATGCCGATCTCCTGTACCGTTGTATGTATTTCAACCTCTGATTGGAAAATCCAGGAAGATGTTTTATATATAATACACCGAGGACACGGTAATTTGGTACTGCTGCACGATCATCAGGAACAAAATAGTCCACGGGATTTTAATAGGGGAAAATATCGAGTAAAAAAGAAAGATAAGAGAGAGAAAAAAAGAAAACGGCATAAACGGAATGACGGGATTAACATGAACTGTTTATGCAGCAGTAGGCGCTGCACAATGGAAACAGCGGGTTCTCCCCACCAAGTCACTGGGACATTCACATCCGAATAACAAGCCATCCATATATTTAGTGGGCCCTCCTCCTCGGCTGCCCTTATAGTTTCGTCAACCTCGACATTCGACAATGAAACTCGAGCAAGCGCCAAGGCTCTGGAATTACATGTCTGGCCTGACCGTGTAGATACGAAAACAAATTGGCATTCACACGTTAATCGACAGAAATAAAATCAGGCTGGTATGTGCATGCTGCCACCGGTATACCAGGGGTTGTAATGGCCATTGCCATTGCTGCCAGGAATGGGGTACGTGTCTTGCCCCTGGCCAATAATGTGGGTTTGAAATGAAAGTGGTAAGGAAAGTGGGACATCATGACAAAGGTCTAGTAACAATGGCAGAAATTGTGCAGAGAGAAAAAGCATTCGTTAAAGTGCACAAGCAACTAAATGCCTACCTATTTAGTGGACATCTAAAGAAAATCTTTCTCTTAAAATACGAAAACAAAACGATCCTAAGACTTGAGTCCTACAACGAAAAAATTAGAAATCAGTTTAATTATTTACAAAACGGGATTTTTATTGACCAGGAATGTCTAATGTGAAACTGTGCATCAATTCTGTCAGACTGACGATGTTCCATACTATCATAATGTAACACATACATGTTGGCCTACATGACACATTTTAAATTTGTCTCGTGAATGAAATTTTCCCGACATAACGTTCAGCAGCCCCTTCAGTAGCTGGAGTTCTTTAGTGGTTACGGTCACTGCCTAAAAGAGCTTCCGAATTCCACCATTAATAATTTAACAAATCCCACCGCTGCCGCTGCATGATTCAACCCAAGGTACATAGTGCTGAAGAGATAGAGGTTTGAATATGCACGTTTGTCCCAAAAGAAACCGAGATTCGATTAACGTATCTTCATTGCGAATGTATTTGAAGTGTTTCGCCTAAAAAAAATGGACGAAATGGACATCACGACTTCAATCTCATGTCACCAGTGGGAAATCTGAGAGGACTTCCGAGCAAAGATGGATCGTGGATTTAGTCAAACATCACATCTCACTTGGTAATTTGAAATCATCTCATTTATCAGTATGCGTTTACTGCACGAGCGAAGTAGAGAGGTAACGCAACATCGTGCACCTTCGCTCAAGGTCGGTCGAGAGTATGACTAACTCCAGGTAAATATAGACATGCGAGGGGAACAGGATGGGAAGGGGGAGGAAAAAAAGGTAAAACTGATGGTGTGACAATATTGATGAATCAAATTCTCCATGGTGATTCGTTTAAAAATGATAGGCATCGAACATTTATTGACATTTTCTACATGTTGTAGGGAGATTGCAAATGAGACCATGGAAGTAAGTGTAATTGCCATTATGACCTTTTTGTCAAATGCGCTTGTATGGTGTGAGGATTTAAAAAAAATTATGTTTATTTACCTCTAAATTACAATATATATATAGTTCACCGTAAAATTATGATTTAATAATATGGAGTTTTCCACCCCGTTTACCCCCTCCCCAAGGATCACAAACTACTCTCACCAGCTGTCTATAAAATCCTTGCATATCAAGTTTGTTTTCTCGACCGTAATCATGCGAATTAATAAGAACATACCGAGCGGCACCTCTCTGATCCCGCCCTTGATAGATTAGTTTGAATACAAAAGAATGCCACCATCAGATAACACAACAACATAACCCCCTCCTTGGTGTGATGTACGTCACGTCACCTAACGATACTCGTCAATGTGTTTTGGGTTGCGCTGTCAAATCGGATCTTTGGAGGACCAGGTTGTACTTTTCATCCTCTTCTCAGCACTAATTGGAAAAGAAGGATTTTGCATTCGGGGACGTAAGCTGATAAACCCCCGAGTCCTCTGGAAGGCAGTTTATAAATGCAATATTGGGTATATTAAACATGATTATGTATTTTCATGTAGCATGTTTTGCAGAATGTTGGATCAGATTTTCGTCGCCCTCTTTACTTCCTCGTAAATAACATTTTTTTGCCACTAACAAAAAGATTATCGAAAGTATAAGAGGGTGGACTGAGTGACGGCTGGGAATGTTGTCAACTTTTTGTAGACAAACCCAAAACACCATGCCGATAGCAATTAAGAGTGATTTTCTAACACGGAAAAAATGTTTTGACCAAGCTTTTTAAAAACTATTTCTAGAATGCGTGTTATCATACTCCTAAATTAGGCGCTGTAAGGCTAAGATTGAATCCCAGGATGGGCTTCAAGAAAGTAAACCTCA